>CM077018.1:22722002-24011692 GCA_039090855.1 Macrothele yani | reverse complement strand
TATTGACGCAGCCGGCTGTTTGCTATTGGAAAAAATAATTAAAAATACTTTTTTATTATTACTGCTTTTAATTTCATGTAGCAAAAAAAAAAAAAAAAATAAAAAAATGAACTTTAGTCAGATCTCACCTGTTTTACTGATATACAGTGCTCGTATTATGTGAATTTCACAAATGCACATTTAAAATTGGATTATAACTTTAGTAGATTATAAAAGCATAGTCATTTCAAAATGTTCGTCGTTGAACACTTTTTGAATGCTTGTACAAAATTGAGAAATGCATTTTTTCAAAAAAGTTAATCATTGGTCATTGTACAATGCAGCTCTATGTCTTTTTTTATTTTCTCACACACATACACGTATATACATCCCAAAATTCCTTTCCATGTGTTATGTACCTTTAAATTTGGATTTAGCTGTACATGAGATAGAGTAAGCATAGAAGTTATCTTGGTGCCAGCTCTAGCACGCTTTTCTTCGTCATACTTTCAAGTTGGGACTGGTGACGTATCTTTGCGGCAGTATGGATTTTAAAGCAATTACACCGCAATTCTGAATACGGTACTTCATATGGCTGGGGACAGGTAATAATTTTCATTATCCACATATAGAGTGACAGCGACGCTTTTGTTAACATAATTGTAATCGTGATTGATAGCTATTAAAAAATCAGTAAATATGGATAGTTTCATATGGAAGCAAAACCTAGAAGTAACATAATTTCTAATAGAAATATTAGAAGTTTTCAAGAAGGAAGCCTAAGAAAATGAATTACCACATTATCAGAGCCTCTGAAAAGAAATCTTAAACAACATTTTATCAATAACATGGATGTTAATAAAACACATGCTGGCTTGATTCCTTGTTTTTCTCTGAAAATAATAAAGGGAACCGAAAACAAATTTCGTTTTATGACGGTATATGTTTGCGTAGTGGAAGCTCAGAAAATATTTTTCAGTTTTGCATTATAATTTATATATCGTCCATTCTTTACTACTAGTACTTTTTACGGTAAATTCGTTCCGGTAAAGCAAGACAAAATGTAAGTCAATTTCTCCCACGTCCATTTAGACAGCTTTTGCACGGCTCTTATCATATCGGAGTTTTAAGATTTACCGTAAATCACACATTTTTTAAAAGCAGTCTGGTTTTTTTTTGCTTGAATGAAGGTTCCCATCAAAGTGTCTGATTAGTTAAACGACTCAATATTTAGAACATTTATCTGAAAATATTAAAGATTCTGGACATTTTTCGCTAAGGGATTTCACGAACACTTTAAACATCTCCAGTTCAGTGGGCTGAAAGCAGTAGCCCTTTACTAATTTAGCGGTTTTTGGTTCAAAGGAAGGGGCGAAAGGAAAGTGAGTAAAGCAAAAACAAAATCCTTTTCTGGAAGGAGTTCGCATCAAACGTCCATCTACAGATGAATGATCAGAAGTAATCACTTCTACCACTGCGTCAACGAGATGGTCCTGCAAATTCTTCATGGTAGCAAAGGTATCATTAGACTGAATTGGATAACTCGGTCTACTCATTGAAGTCCGATATTCTTGTGGAAATTTCGATTGAATCGCGACGAGGAAGCTCTATTGAAATTCTGACTGAAACTGACTTGTTTTCTACAGGAGTATATTGTTGCTTTCTTGTAAAACTACAAATCAATTGACGCAAAATGGACATATAGAAATTGCCATGTACTGATAGGTTCATACAGAGTTCTTCTACATAGGTAGAAGTAAAGCCAATTGGTGCCATAAATCTCGTGAACTACTATTTTCGTAGAGGTGAGAACTAGATATGTATGTGCCACCATGACGAAAGGAATCATAGTTTTGAGTAAAAATCAGAATAACATCATCAATGAAACTTCGTTCTCGTATAGGAGTTACTCCCTTTCATATAATAAAGTTTTAATGATTACAAGACCAAGCCAATGAGCTTTTAATAATTTCGTACATTATTTTTTTTGATTAAAAACTGCAAAGTAATCTAATCGATTGTTATCTGGCATCAGTATCACATAGCTATGGGTAACCTGCGTTAGAATACTGTCATTTTTGTGACTGAGTGCACGTCTTCAAAAATAAAAACAAAAAAAAAAAGGTGCTTATCTTATGAAGAGTCCGTCGTTTCGATTTTTGCGCCTCTCCACCTGATGGCGTAGTAATCTAATCTTCTACTTTTGAAACATTCGTCTGAATGGGTCCGGGTTCCTGATCCCCGTGAGGGAATGGATGTTACTATTTGTCTTAGGCTTTTCTGTCTCTCTCCCTTCCCTGGAACCTGCGGACCTAAATTAGGGATGAAGACGATTGCTTACGGAAGTTGTCAAACCCCATACAAGCAGAAAAACAACGTTCCTTTTGTTGATTTAATATCTCTGCACGTTTTCTTTCGATTAAGATAACTTCCCTTTGCATTGAAAAGCCTGCATAATGGGTTCGAACGTCTGTCATTGCCTTTTGGTATCTCTTCCTCAATGTGTATAACTTCTCCGCCAAGAGTGGTAAAGGCACAACCCATCAATCTCAAACGAGATTTCATTCCAAATCATTCCTCCTAAGTATCCGATACAAAAGGATCAAGTTTGCCCTAAAGATCAGTACATCTTACAAAAATATTTATGCAATCGAAGCCATGTATAATAACGTTGAAGAGAGAGTAAATAGCATTTGATATATGCGAAACTCTTTATCACTGGAAGGGCTTTAAACGAAAATTTTTGGCATACTGGATTATGTGAGGTTAAACCTTCAATCAATCATAAACTTCTTACATCAATTCATCGCAAGTAAATTTGTTTGTTACTTAAAAAACTATATTTTAGTAAGCGAAGCGATATGAATGAGATATGTAAAAAGCAAAATTCTTATTTATTTAAAAATTAAAATTGTACTGCAAAGAATCGAAATTTACTTGCCATTAACACTCTACGTTGAAAAACATGAGTAAATTACTGCTGGCTTTGTGCTGAGCGTTACGACAGAAACTTCTTTAATGCTCTCGTTTGAGATTGATATGATGGGCCTTTACGCCACCGGGTGGAGAAGTTACGCATTAAAAAGGTAAAGTTTGGAATATTTCAAGAAACAAAATAAACTATAACATTTTATAAACTTTCAGAAGCAAGTCTGTTTGAAATTGCTGAATTTTTTATTGATGTTTCTTCTTGACATCTTGACTAAACTAATCATTGTTCATACTCCGAGCAATTTTCACTATGTTCCCACCCGAGTTTAGCAATTCTACTGAAAGCTCCTCGTTAGTTTTCATATATAATCTAGAAATAAACATCACAGACAATCACACCTTTCTCTCTCAAATGAGAAAGTTTCATTCACTTCCGTTTCTTCTATCTTCGATCTTATTTGTAGATACGTCTTTGTTGTTCAGCTGGAAGACTTCCAAAACTAGGGTGTTTTCCAAATTTTCGAAACAGCTTTCCAAGCACTGCCTAGCATATCAAATGTTATTTTTACGTGACTGTTGTTTCATCTTCTTCTAATTAATTAGATTTTTCCGAAGTATGATTTTTCTGTAAATAACGTCCGCATTTTTCTATTATTTCCTGCTCCATTAGGATCTGTGTTTGTTAGTGGAACGCGGTGGGCTGTCATGCTTTGTCGGAATCCAGAAGATGTGTGTTTTTGTGGAAGCGTGGGAGGAGGAGGAAGTAAAAAACACTGAAATATTTTTGTTTTCATGTAGACTGATCTATCTGTAACGGGAACCAGCGTTGTCAATAGCACGTATTCCTATTTTCAAGCAAATGAAATAGGAAGGGCTAGAAACTGGATGAATATCACTTATTTGCTTACGAATAACTGTGATGAACATCGATATATGCGGTTTCTGAAAAAACTTTTGTTCGTAATCTGCAGTTCAAATAACAAGAGAGTATATTACGAAGTTCTAGGAATCCACAAAACTTCGGTTTATGCAGAATTTCGTACTACGTCAGATCGTTATATGGGTTCAACTCTGTTATCTTGATTGTACTGTTGCGTTTTTACATAATTCATCCAGTAAAGTTTTTTTAGATAGCAGATTCAGTAGTTCATCATCTTAAAGTAATTTAATAAGTTCTGTTTCCTTTTTAAAAAATTCACGGTTTTCCTGCTTTTGAGAGCTGAGGTATATTATATATTCCACACTATCCCTGATTCTAATTGTTCGATTTAAATAATTATTGTTGCTTCGGCAACGGATAGAATTGACGGTGTGCACGTGCATTGCATATAATTTTTATTATTCCGTAACTCACAGTTTTACTAGGAAGTGGAGAAAATGAGTATTTCTCCTTCCGTTAGATTTGCAGTATTATCTGATTTGCAGTAGACCGAGAAATATATTTCTGCCATTCAAAAGCTGTATGGCAGAAATATATTTCTCAGTCAGATACTGCTCACGACAGAAAAAAGAACTGCGCTCATTTTTTCTCATAATAATAATAAACAGTTTTCCATCCTCCATGGATGTAGACATATATCCTATTTTTCTTTGTATCACTGGTGCTAACTGCCCGATTTTAAATATTCTTCCTTATCGGACAGTGTTGCTAATGCATAAAACATTACATATAGTTTCAGATTTTTCTAAACAAGCATTTTTCCACAAAAGGTTCTAAGTATACGTATTTGCAGCGGCAGCTGCGTTTCTATAAACCTATTATCTTAAGAGTCGTCTCATGATTATTCGTAAGACTCGGGATGCCTATAAGTTAAGCCAAGAATTTGAAGTATAACGCAAGAATTAGCCGATAATTGTGGGGACTTTGAACACGCTTACGTAAAAGTCAACTAAACCTTTACTCCTATCAAGTTTTCTTCACCTCAAAGTCGGATAAATGGCACCATTTTTAACTTTAGGGTCGGTTGCTTTCAAATTCAGGAATGTACGATTACAATAAAGAACTTCAGAATACTAATCTTTAGAAAATTTCTCATACCATATTTAGTATTTGGAACATGTCAATCACTGCATGATGGATGGGATTTAGCGAATGTGAATTACGTCAAACATCAACAGACCAATTTGTCTGAAAAAAGTGAAAATATTTAGATTTAAGACTAGGACTATGTAAACCAGTTACAGAAGGTTATGAACTGTGAACGATGATTTAGCATTTACTTAAAGACGTAGTAGCACAATGAAATGGCGAAAAATCCCACGGGATCATAAGGACAGCCTTAACTATTTAATCCTCCTGCGTTAGATTTGCTGTCAAGAAATCAGAAACACTTCTTGACTTCACAGAAAAATAGCAGAATTTTGATGATGTACACGTTAATTTTTAAAATTATTAGGGATAACCAATTGTAATCATGCACGTACCATCCTCATTTACGGACGCGACTAACTTATGATGTTGAGACAGCTGTATAAAGAGCAAAGTGCAGAGTATTCAGACATGCACCAAGCGAAGAAAACGAAAACGCGGAAAAGTCTCGGAATTTCAACGATTTGAAACGTTCATGATAGTTGGCGCCAGACAGGACTTGGTGCAACGGTTTTTAGAAAACAAAACCCTTTTGCCGAAGGTTTTAGCATATGAACCCCTGATCTGTTTTACAAACCGAAGGTTACACCAGAAGAAGTGTGCCTTCCAGACTGTATCATGCCAACAAGTGGAATCAGCGTGGTGGTGTGAAGCTGTTTTAGGGATTTAGCCTTGGAACAATAGCCGTATTGAACAAACTGTGAATCCCTTGCTGTACTTTGATATCCTGAACAATATTATGTACTGCCAATATTATCTCAGTGTTTTCGAAGACGCATGCCTGTATCAGAAGAACAGCGCCTACACACACATGTAAGGTTCTTACAGTTTAGTTTAAGGATATTGGCTTCGAAAATTTTGACTGCTAAACATTTTAATCTCTGAGGCAAAATAAATCATCAGGTGCGCGGAATAAGCCATAGGCAAAACTAAGGCTTAATTTGTTTCTGTCTTGTAGACCATATGGTGGAACATATCGACGAAAATTTACAAGGAATTGGTAGAGGGAATTCATGAAGACTAGAGGCCGTCGTCATCGACGAAGGAGAGTAATACGTTTTCTGCAAACAAAGAGTATTTTTAAACGTACAGATGACCGAATGTTAATGGTGGTAGTGTACTTGGTGAAGGATGGGATGACTTGTATTGGTAGTATATTGAAATCTGTGTTCTTCGCAGCATATGGTAATAATTTGTCTTAGCGTTTTCTTTCAATGAGGTGACAGCATTTTACTAAAAGCGTATGGCTTGTTTACTTTTAATTGATCCAATCTAAAATGAAACTTCTTGAAATTTATATTCCAAATCACAGCCACGTTTTTGAGCATCTGCTCCTTACAGATAGCCGTCACATAAGATGGAACATTTAGTGATGAATTAATACATTCGTTCTGAGAAAGCCGAGGAAAATTGTTAGATAACGAAGCAATACATTTAATTTCGTTTGGGATAATTCTCTTCAGCATGCATTTAGCAAGCAGAATATCTCTCTCTTTGACACTGCTGCAAAACAATAAACCTACTGAAAACCTGGTTATCTGTTGGTAGCCTATCTCTAAAAATGTCAGTAACTATATGGAAAATGATCTCCGTATTAAGAATGAAAACCAACATGGGGATTTGCTTGGTTATAACAGAAATTCCTACACACTGCACTTGATTATATTCAAAGAAATATTTGTCCGCTACTCTTCCTGTAACGATCAGGGCGATTCATATTTTCTACTGCGGTTTTCCCTACTTCTACTGTAATCGGGATATATTAACTTCAAACACGAGTATAATACATAGTGGACTCAAACTAAACAAGGATTAATTGAACTGCAAAATAACGAATCGTTGTACATATATGCACAAGGTCACCTCAGGCAACTTAAAAATTTGCAGCAGGCAATAAAACGAACATTACGTCTCTGTTTCATATTACGTCAGTACCGATAGACATCCAATTTAATCTCTTGGTGGAGAATAATTTTCTCCTATTGACCCTAAAGCATTTCTTAACTTAACTGTATAAAATGGATGAAAATTATATCCTGAACATTTATGAAAACAATATTTTAACGGAAAATATTCGCTACGCATAATATTTTGTGTTTCAGATCTACACATTTTTAAGGATTTTTTTTTCTATCTGTGTTATTTCATCCATATATTTAACTCTAAATTGGAAACAGTCTGATATCTTAACGAGATATTAATTTCATGTAACGTTCATTTTACATTAACGTTTAGTAAAGTATTGGTAAAATGAATTTCATTATATCCATGATTGAGTGATTTCTTTAGTTGTTCTGTCTGAACTATCAAAGAAACCTTTAAAACAACACAAAATTACTGATGGTCGGTTTTTTCTAGTCTTTGATGCTAATGGGCAGCCTAAAACTTAAGAAGTTTCCGTTATTACCTGTGATGTGTAACGTAATGGAAATACCGTTATTCTTTTCAACTTCGCATATTGGTGCCATCTTAGCTTAATATTGAGGTCTGTCACGAAATAGTGGCTGCTCACGATAAAAAATATTGTAGTTGAGGAGATATTCAGGAGTTTTAGGGTAACGAAATATTAATGACACTTGTCCTAATGTCCGGAAACCAATGTTAAAATCAGCAAGTCGTTAATAAACAAAATGTTTATCACGTTCGATGAGAAGTACTTAATAAAATTCAAACATGATGCACCTAGGACTTTGGATGTTTAAATGCTCAACCGGAAGCTCTTACTTCGAAAGAGATAAATTTTTATTGTTGTGATGAGCGAGTCGATTTATTAAAAGGAGAAAATTCTTATTTCGAGCTGACAAAATTTAATTTATGCATAAATCAAAATTCATTACACTTTGTTTAAACACTAGTTAACACACTGAGAACACATCAGTTTTCGGCAGCGTAATCAAGATAATCGAAAGAAAGATCACAGAATGAGGTTGCATGATTTTAAAGTAGGTTATGGAATCACTGCTTACTGTCATAGCGAAGACTAATGTGGTTCTTAGTAATTTGAGCTTCCTATTGGTTTTCACTTTTGTAAAAGTGATTTTTACTTTACATAACGCGCACGTATCTTTCTACAACCAACAAATATAATATTATGCGAAAAAAATCATTATTTACACAAAAACTTTATCGTTCGCAAACGCTTTTATTTACGGATTTTGATGAAAATTGCTTAACGCACATATAAAAAATTTAATAATTTATAAAAAGTTGATTCTACAACTTCCAAGCATTTAATGGCAGACATTCGAAACATGTATATTTTTATCTTAATGATTTCAAACGTAACAATTCTCGATAGAACACGAGAAAGATACACGAGTCATAAAACGTGCGTAACGCACTTTTGAAAAAATGAAATGGCCGCCCCGGTAGCGCAGTGGTCTAAGCGATGGCCTCTGATCATTCGTCCGAACGGGGTCCGGGTTCGAATCCCGGTGAGGCATGGATGTTGTGTTTGTCTTACGGCACTGGCTCTCTCCCTTCCCTGGAACCAGTGACCCTAAATTAGGGACGGGCGACTGCTTATAGCCCATTGAGTTGCTCACGGTGGTCGCTAAACCTCCAATAAAAAAAATGAAATGATTTATGAAAAACTGACTGTAGATTACAGCCGTTTATTCATACACTTTCGAAACCAATAAATTGCACAGGGTGTCCGAATAATGACTGTGCGCTGAATGTTCGAATTGCAGTAATGTAATAATAAAGAAATCTTTAATGGGATTACAGTAGAAGTTACCCGCAACGTGAAAGTGCTCTGTGTGTGCCAAACTTCTTGTCTCCCCACTCCGACCCGCGCGCAATTATCATTCCAAGCGAAGGTCATTTTTAAGCGCTTGGTCAACGGAAGCAGACGTGTCGATTGACTATTCGTCTCGGCACAAGGTCAATTATGTCTACGGTGGAACAGATTGTTTTTGGTGAAACATGTCTTTAGCTGTGACAAGTACACTGAGGAAATGCTAGAAAATTTAGTTAGGAAAATAAATTAGAGTTAGCTAGGAAATTTCGTGATGCAAACGTCCCACACCGTAATGCGGTACGTCAGCTCATATCGAAGTTTCGGCGAACTGGCAGTGTTCTTAATGCCCTGTACCGGCACGCTATCTACTGCTGACAAGACCGTACAGGATATCCAAGACAGGATACAGAGGAGTCCACATTGATCCGTGAGGCGGCAGTCACAACAAGCTAATGAGCCAAACACTAGAGCTCACGATATTCTGAAAGAAAGTTGCGTTTCCACCCGTACAAAGTATGTGTCGTGCATCACCTGAAAGAAACAGACCACGAGGCTCGTGTTCAGTACTGCAGGTGGTTCCAAGAATTCTTGTATGAAGAAGGTGATAACATTCTGGACGTGTCTTTCTTTACAGATGAGCCATGGTTCCACCTGAGCCGGTACATCAACATACTAAGCACTCGTCTGTGGAGTACTGAAAATCTCCAGGAATTTAAGGAAGCGCCTCTCCACAACCAGAATGTCGGTGTTTGGTGTGCCACCAGTCATACACGCATTATTAGGCCCATTTTCTTTAGTGAAACCATGAACTCAGAACAGTACCGTGTACCGTGCCCAGATTATCCCACCACTCATATCCAAATTCGCTGAACAGGAAATCAAAAAAGGATGGTTACAGGAAAACACTGCAACTGCTCACGCCGCTATCGTATCAATACATCTTCTGGAGAAATTCTTCGAAAATAGCATCACTTTCCGGTGACTGTGGCCTTCCTGGTCACCTGATCTGGCACCGCTTGACTTCTTTTCCGTGGAGAGCACTAAATGGGAAGGTGTACGCAAGTAATCCGCATACACTTCAAGAGCTACAGGCTGCAATAACGACCCACATCCGACAAGTCACACCACTTATCCTGAGGAAGGTCTTCACCAACATTCAGAAGCGTGTGCAGACATGTCTGGACGTCTGTGGGGACCATTTCCAACACCTGCTGTAGGAACCTGTTCGACATGGTAAGTGTTACTTTCAGTGCACAGTTTTGTTTCGGATACCTTGTATATCTGAATGTTAAATGCACCTAGGTTCACAGGTATTAAACGATTGGGGACGCTGCAGCAGGGGATACAATTACAATACATCTTTACACTCCATTATCATTCACTTTTTTGATATGAAAACAGTGCTATGATTTCGTTTTCAAATAAATTTAAGACAAGGAAATCATAAGTCACCTAATTTAGGGCAGAAACGTAAGAGCGAAACTTATTACAGGAAAAAAGAAGAAAAATAAAACGCATTAGCAGAATGAACACCTGCCCAAAACTTAGTAATGTAGATTACGCAAGCTCCGTTTTGTTAGTTTGGTCATATAGGAGATGTCTAAATGAATATGACAAATATGGCCGAAACGACAAAAGCGAAACTTTTAATCATTGCACTAAATTATTATTGTTTAAGATAATACACATTCAAATGAAATACTTAGCTTGCCGAAAATATTGACATGTGAAAACTTGAACAGGTATTCCTAATTCAATAGAATCATTACAAAATTATTGTGTAATATTTAATTTTAATTTACCTATTTTCTATTAATATCGGTGTGATGCATATGTATAGTGACATTAATTGCCAGTGAATGGGAGTTCCATGTCATTTCATTATTCAGAAAAATTGCTGTTCACTATTGTATTCGACTTTTTTTTTATATTTCACATCGAAGTGATTTTAAGAAAAACAGTACTTCCATTATTAGGAACAGCTCTGGTTGGTAGTGTCTGCCGAGGCCAGCAATAAACACAAGCTTGAAAAGAGACAAAGGAATGTTGCCTCTATTATCTGTTTCTCGGGCACTGAAATATTTGGATCACGGATCCGATTGGAATATATAATAACAGGTTTCTTTCCATCATAAGGAGATGCTTAAGCTACTATATTTCCCTTTTGTGGCCTTTCTCTTTTCTGCGCTGCATTTAGTCTTCTGCACCTGTGGTTTTCTTACACCTCAAAAATGTTAAAAGCTACATTCCTTATTTATTTGATACATACCGGGCACGCATTTCAGGATTCGATTTCTGGGGAACGTCTCCTTACTCTAGTGAAACTCTTGAACCCATTTAAAGAAATTTTAACTAGGCAGTTAACTACATTTCATACGTTTTAGTTTGTACCATAGTTTGTAAAGTTCACTTAATTTGTATTCGTATTTGGAAGGGGCAGGGCAACCGTGCGATAAATAACGCCCAACAGTTGCACGGAATTTTCTCCCAAACGTTACGCTTAGACATGCTTGCGTTTTTTTTTGTCTTTTTTTTTACTTATATACTTCGCACAATCCGTACTACTAGACCTAATATTAACCCCTTACAGGGTTTTGGGACTTAAAAAGTTCTGCTTTCAATTTTATCAATTATTTATATAATATATGCGGGAATTTTCACTTTTTATTTCGATCAAATGGAATACTTAAAACACAGCTCTCATGTTTTATATTCTGAAAGTTACTTTTCGGAAACACTCCCTGCAAAGTGAGAGGAAATAAAGCAACTGTCAAATTAGTTTGGTAAAACACATATAATTTTGAATAACTTATATAATAAATTATCATTTATTAACTTTGGACAACAAATCACTCTAAGCACATGTCGGAAATATACAGATCATAGCGCATAATAGAAAAACCTTAAACATCAGAATGACCGAAACAAATAAATTAATATTGTTAAAATGAATACTAGTCACTTTTATTGAAAGCACGGAAAAAAACCATGAGAGTTAGTTAAAAAGTTTTAGTTAAAAAAGTGAGAGTGAGTTAGACCTTTCTTTATCCACCTTCCAATGGCTCGTAACAGAAAATACTCGTCAGCATCATATTAACGCATGTGCAAGGGTTCAGGGCCAATAAGAATATTAAATACTGAATACCCAAGCAGTATACTGTTGTTGTAAATGCCGTGACCAGCAGGGCGGAATCATCCGATATATTTCAACAGAACTAGTAAACGAAAAGAAGGTCTACATTTTAGTGATTTTTTGGTGCTTTTTGTCAAGGTAGCGCATCAGAAACCATTATATTTTAAACATTACTCTTCGTTCTCACAGTTAGCGCATTTCTACGTCTGTTTCGCCCGTTCCTTAGCAAGTGTGGTAACGCATAATTGGACCCGAAACTCAATATCTATCAGGTAAGAGCACAATAAGTGAAACAATGGTTGAATTAGTAAATGGAAGGCGTTAAAAAAGAATTTATTAATAAACCACAGTTTCGAAATAATGAAACATTCACGAACAGAAATTAATCACTTATGCCCACAAGACACAGACATGCGTGTTGCAAAAGATCAGAGATTGCATGCAAAATGTTCCACATTACTAAAAATATCTGAGGCTGAGTTTTTTTCAAATCTGACGATTACAGGAAGTGATATGGAGAAAAACGTGTAATCACCTTACTCCCCTTAGCGGTAAAGCCGAGCATCAGTTCAAGAATATGGAAACAAATGTTTTCTATTTAGCAAAGGATATCTAATCAAGCACGGATTTTTAGAATCGGAGATGTATTTTCAAATGTAGATATACTCTGCTGAAACTTGCGGGAGAACTGTGAATTATAAGAAATTACGGAATATCCGCAAAATTCTCTTTATATAAAAGCTATTTGATGGAGTCTTGGAGTATGACTTATAGAAGCAAAGACAACAAGAAAACATTTTGATATATGAGCCTTCTTAGCGAGAAAGTTGTGTTTTATGTAACGTACATAATGCGTTATGGCCAAACCCCTCCAAAATGACTCCACAACTTAAATCATGGCCCTCAGTCCCCGGCAGCTGGAATGTACCTAGCCAAGGCAGCGGCCAGTGTGAGATGAAGGCAGAGGGGGCTAAGAACTCCCCGGAGGACCGGACTAGGCTGCCATCTGATGCTGACCTTGGCTACGTATAATGGACGCTCCCTATCTTCTGATTCAAGGCTTCTTGAATTGGAAGCGGAACTACAAAGGATCAAGTGGGACATCGTCGGGCTAAGTGAGGTAAGGAGAAAAGGAGATGATCTCATTGAACTGAAAAGTGAACATCTCTTCTACTATCGTGGGACAGATACTGGCAGAACTAGTGGTGTTGGATTTATAATAAACAAGGAACTGAAGGATAAAGTTGTAGAAGCTGAAAGTTCCTCTGACAGAGCTGCACGACTCGTTATCCAACTCTCGAAGAAAATACAAGACTCAGATTATTCAAACTTATGCACCAACCACAAGTCATCCTGAAGAAGAAATTGAAGAATTTTATGAGGAAATTCGTCATCTAAATAATAAAGGCAAGCATCACTTGAAGATATTTATGGGAGATTTCAATTCAAAAATAGGGCAACGGCAACAGAATGAAACTTCAGTAGGTAAATTCGGTTACGGCAACATAAACCAGCGTGGAAATGCTCTCGTTGAGTTTGCAGAGGCAGAAGGGTTTTTCATCTTGAGCTCCTTTTTTAAGAAAAAGCCACACAGGAAATGGAGATGGAGACATCCAGATGGGACAACAAGTGAAATTGATTTTATTATGTGTAACAAAAAATTCGTCATAGAAAACTGCAGTGTGCTAAACAAGTTCAACACAGGTAGTGACCATAGATTGGTGAGATGAAAGATGCACCTCAAAACTAAACTCGAACGTGGCAAGCTCATAAGACAAACAAAATGTATTGACATAACCAACGTTAAAAAACACCATAATACCTTCAAGTTGGAACTAAAGAACAGGTTCTCTGCTTTAGAAGGCCTAACATCGGAAGAAGTGGATATTTCGGAAGTTAACAGAAAAGTAACCAAAGCTCTTATGGAAACAGCAACAAAATTATCTGGGTCTAAGAACAAGTTGCATGTGAACAAATTACAATTAAAAATCAAAATGTTGATGCAAAAAAGAAGAGAGATGAGGACAACTAAAGAAGACGTGACTTCCAAAGTGAAATATATAGCGCTGTCTATGCAAGACAGTGCGAAAACGTATCACTTAAGACGTAAGGAAATTCTTATGTTAAATAGTGAGGAAAGCAATTAAAAACAACCAAAGCCTAAAGATAGCAAAGGAACATCTCAGTAAGAGAAGAAAACAGTTTATGTCACTGAGAAAAGAAGATCGTTCTGTAACAAGAAATAGAGGCGATTTTTTGACAAGAGTGAAAGATTTCTACTCCAAATTATATGAAAAGGAAGATACATGTACTCCAGACATCATGAAAGGTACCAGTACCAGAGTTATTCCAGTCCTCCCAGCACAAGTTGCACATGCAATCAAGAACATGAAGCGGGGAAAAGCTCCATGAGAAGATGAAATTACCGTAGACATCATACAAGAAACAAGTGGAGAAAACGAAACAGTACCCGCCCAAATTTTGACTCGATGCCTTAATGAAGGGAAGATTCCTGAGGATTGGAACAACGCTACAATGATCTTGCTACATAAAAAAGGTGACATTGAGGATCTCAGGAACTACAGACCTATCAGCCTCCTATTAGTGGTTTATAAAATCTTCACTAAAGTTCTTTCACGCCGCTTGAAGGTAACACTGGACATGGCTCAACCGAGAGAACAAGCTGGATTCATGAGTGGCAAACAGCTCAATATATCATATCCATGTACTGAGATAACTAATTAAAAGAGCGAGAGAATATGAACTTCCATTGTGCATGGCTTTTATCGATTATGAAAAAGCCTTTGATTCGGTGAAACCATCAGCAGTTACAATGGCTCTGAAATTCTGCGGTATTGAAGATACATACATTAATATTATTAATAAAATCTATGAAAATTCAAGTGCAAAGATTCGGCTGTTTGAAAATACAACACACATAAAACTTGGAAAGGGAGTCAGACAAGGTGACACCATATCTCTGAACCTCTTTAATGCCACATTGGAAAATGTCTTTCAATCACTAAACTGGGAGAACAAAGGGAAAAAGATTCATGGAGATTACCTAACCTGCCTTCGTTTTGCTGATGACGTAGTCATTTTTGCAACTACCCCATCAGAGCTGCAGAGTATGATCCAGGAACTTGCTGACAAGAGTAAAGAAATGGGATTAAAAATGAACTTTCAGAAGACAAAAGTGATGTTCAATGCTTTTACAAGAATTGAAGATTTATCGATTGATAGAGAAAAGCTGGAGATAACAAATATGTACCTTTATCTTGGACAGCAGATATCAAGTGAGGGTCACATTGATGAAGAAATTAATCGGCGTACAAAACTTGCCTGGAGAGTTTTTGGGAGAAACAGCATAATTTTCAGCAGCAATATGCCATTATGTCTTAAAGAAAAGTGTTTGATCAGTGCATCCTTCCAGTGCTGTCGTAAGGTACAGAGACGTGGACCTTAACCAAAAGAGACATACAAAGGCTGCAGACAACTCAAAGTAGCATGGAAAGGTGCATGCTTGGTGTAACCAGGAGAGATAAGAAGAGAAACTCGTGGATCCGAAAAATGACAAGAGTGGAAGACATCATGATCAGAGTTAAATCCCTGAAATGGCAATGGGCTGGACATACGGCCAGAAGGACAGACCATCGATGGACAGCCGAAATTTTAGATTGGATTCCAAGGGACAGGAAAAGACCCAGAAGACGACCACATGGGACATGGGTGGATGAAATTCGAAAGTATGCGGGAGTGACATGGAGGAGACTGGAACAAGACACACCGTTGTGCAGGAAACTTGGGGAGACCTTCGTCCAGCAGTGGAATCATGATGGTTGACAATGATGAGGCTGATGATGACATAATGCTCAGTCTTTCTCGTAGCAACCTGCATACAGCACAACAATCGATTTTTTCAATAGATCTTTTAGAAGAGGAAATACATTTGCAAAAGAAATGCACGCTACGCTAACTCAATCATGCGTTAGAAGTGTTCAAGCTAGAAGTTCAAGAATACATGTAACGTATACTCTAGATTCAGTTTCCTTTTGATTTTACTATCTCTCGTTATTTTATTTTCCTATGTAAATTATCTTCTTACTTAACCAGATGTTATTTCTCCCGCGGAATGATATGTATCAACCAGTGTAGTCATGACGTGGTGGTAGGCAATATAAATAGGTACGTTCAACGATACCTAAGAGAGCTTTTTGTTGATGTGCGTAGAGAGAGCTTTGTTTAATGTGAGAGATCTTCGTTTGATGTAAAGAGAGCTCCGTTCTATGTGATTAGGTTCTTCGTCATTATTGTGCTGCGATTCGAGGAAAGTTCAGATATCGAGTAGTTTTGTGACCTGAGAAGTGTGTGTTGGATAATACCAGGAGTTTCCCTAATAAAAGGTTTTTTTAGTAAGTACGTTTTTCTCAGTTCATAGTTTTGTCAGACCTCTGTCTGGCTGTTAGGTCTCCTTTCATTAAGTGTTACCATTAACAACCAGCATAAGACTTTATTCATCTTAAGTACTACTACCACATTACTAGCAGTTAAGCTTATTCATTATAACTACTACTACTACAACACAACAACCATTAGTAAAAGCGTATTCATTATAATTGGCGCCCGAACTTTTCCTGAACACGAGGTCTTCACAATTATTACCCATGTCATCATTACCTGAGACAACTTCAATATTTCACCCTAAGGCAAGTTTGGGTGGTGATGGGATTAATTTCGACCATCTGCAAGAAGCCTGTGGGTCTCAATGTGATGTTAATGATGTACAAGTACCCAGGCATTCCTCACCATTTCGTAATTCACCAGCTTCCTATCACTCTGAGTCGCGGGTCGTACCTGAGGGATTTCAATCCTCTCACAGACGCAAAATGCTTGCCCATTTCGTGCCGCATGCAGGAACAATTAATTTCAATGGTTTGGAGGGGTCCTTAAAATTCCTCGAGGATTTGGAAGATCATTTCGATATATACCATATTCCTCATGACTGCAAAGTGCTAATAGCAGGCACTTGCTTGAAGAATACCGCTAAGAACATGTATCGGCAGTGGAGAGTGTCGAATCCGGATTCTCATTATGAGAATTTCTGAGCGGAATTTTTGGAAGTCTTTCCTTTCGGCCTCGGCCGACCTAGCCTTGCACAACAACTTTTTTCTCGTCAGCAAGGACCCAACGATAGCCCTGTTGCATTTGCTTTAGAAACAACACGCTTGTATAACTTATGGGATCCACATGCCAGTCATGTCGAAATGTTGGACACCCTATTGCAACAGCTCGACCCATTTCTACAGGATTTTCTTGAGGTCCGACACCCTGCTACAATTCATGAATGCCTTCGCCTCATACGAACGTATGAAGAGCGACACGGCAAACATGGTCCAACTCACCATGCTCGGGCACCATGCGAGGCTTATTAAGAAAATCCTCAGCGGCATAATAGGCCTAATAACTTTCAACGCGAGCGTACACAGATGCAAGTCCAAGCATCATACGTTCCACCGCATAGAAGAGTGGTACACCAACCGCGAGTTTCTAATCAATTTTCTGGATACCGTACAAATGCACAGTATGCTCGACCCCGTTCCAATCCGCAGAATTCGGAACGTTTTCATGCTCAGGGCAATGATGATTTTTCTGCCCGTGCTGAGGGAAGAAGTACTAGAAATGAAAATTTCAACAGACATGCGGAGTTCCCTCAACAGTTTTCACGCAGTTTTCCTCATCGTGAAAACTTTCCTGATACCCGGCAGGGCCGAGGTTTCAGACCGCATGATATTACAACTAGGAATCCTTTAAACTTCCAAAGGAAGTAGACCAAGGAGTCGGTACTGCTTCCTGATACCAAGCTTTCTGACCCTAAAACAGTATTAGTGACTGTCCAAACTCCTCAGTTGCCTGATGTGTTCTTGACAAATGAAGATATTATTGTCGGGACAAAGTTCGACACTGGTTCTAAAATATCAGCCCTAAATACGAAGTTTTGCACTGAAAGTTTTCCTGCAATACTCATCCAGCCTGCGACGCAGTATTTGCGAGGTGCAAATAACGAAATATTCAGTATTACAGGAACTGTCACATTATCTCTAGGGCTGGGAAAGGCTCGTTTTACGCATTCTTTCCTGATAATAGATGAACGACCTGTTAAATGTCTAATGGGCATGGATTTATCAATACTTTTCTAGTTACCCTGGATTTCGTACAACATGTTATTTCCTTTCCGGAACCTGTCGAAGTGATTCCTACGGACCCTATAGACATAACGAGTTTGTTACTGAGTAACCAACTAAATGAGAGGCAACGAAACCAGTTTCTCTACTTTTACAGGAAAGTCCTGGTTTATTTTCTGATCAACCTGGTTTCACACAGGTGGTTTATCACGTCCTTGACACTGATGGTACGAAACCGATAGCGACGAAACCTTACCCTTGTGCTCCCCATAAAAAACAGGAAATGCAACGTCAAATTTCCGAGATGATTAAACAGGGCATAATAAGGGAATCAACAAGCGCCTGGGCCGCACCTGCTTTTCTTGTTCCAAAGAAACAACCCAACGAATTTCGTTTCGGGACAGATTTCCGCAAGCTAAACCAAGTCACGAAAACGATCAATTATCCACTACCTGTCATGTCGCATATTTTGCATGACCTGTCGTCAACTAAATCGATGTCAACCTTGGATTTGGCGAGTGGAGATTGGCAGGTGGCTGTACATCCAGACTCCGTCAATAAAACAGGCTTTGTGACTCCTTTTGGGGCTTATGAATACCTGCGTATGCCCTTTGGACTAGCTTCTGCACCTGCTACTTTCCAAAAGCTTATGGATACGGTTCTCAGACCTGTTCTGGGTCCCCATGTGCATGTATATTTGTATGACATTATTATTACATCCGAGACTTTTGACGAACACCTTTCTCTGCTCAAACAGGTGTTCCAACTCATATACAATGCTGGCTTGACGGTAAAACCTTGTAAATGCCGGATAGCAAGGTACGAGATTCTATATCTGGGGTTGAAAATCACTCCCCACGGCTTATTTACGGATAATGAACAAATTAGGCCTATTGTTGACTTTCCTCGGCCTAAAACAGCAAAACAACTATCACGCTTTCTGGGAATGACCGGATGGTATCAGCAGTTTGTCTCCGCTTATGCTACAATCTGTGAGCTATTGCATACTTTTAAACGTAAATACAAGAAGTTTGTTTGGACACCTGAGGCTAAAACTGCATTTTAAGCACCGAAGTCTGCGTTGACTCAGCCTCCTGTGTTGGCTTTCCCGGATCATACTAAGGAATTTCATATTTATACTGACGCATCCGGAGTTGGTTTAGGTTGCGTTTTGTCACAAGGTGGGCATCCAATAGCTTTTTCGTCTCGTACTTTAGCCAAAGCTGAACGCAATTAATCAGCTACAGAACGTGAATGTCTTGCTGTAGTGTATGCTCTTGACAAATTTCAATGTTATCTTAACGAAATGATAGTTAACATAATTACGGATCATTCTGCCCTTCAGTATTTGAATTCTGCTAAGCACCTATCTCAAAGACTTATGAAGTGGGCTCTTAAGTTACAAGAGAGAAATATCAAAATTTCGTACCAACCAGGTCATAAGAATCAATTACCGGACGCATTGTCTCGCGTTCCGATTAGTAGGGTTCCCACAGAAACTACTCCTGGATGTCAGCCTTTACTTCTAATAGCTGATATAACATCCAGAGAGCAGATAATGGCAGAATTAATAAATGATCCAGTTTTGGGGATATCTATAATTCTTTGCTTGCGGGTTCACCACAGCAAAGTGATCCTTCTCTGGCTGGGAGGTCACAGCATTTTGAAGTCATAGAGGGTCTTCTTTACTATACGAAATCTCGGACTACTAGGGCAGAGTTCCGCACATGTATTCCGCGAACCCTTAGAATGGCACTTTTAAACGAATTTCATGACAAACCTTTTGCAGACCATTTAGGTATTCGCAAGACCCGTTGTAAATAGCGGGATGTTGCCTATTGGCCTGGCATGTACCAAAGTGTGCTCGCATACATTCAATCATGTCACTTGTGTCAGATTCATAATTACCGTAATGTAAGACCGGCCGGTCACTTGAAATCTAGTTCAAGTTCTCATGTTTTTGATATTATTTCAATAGATTTATTGGGACCTTATCCTTTATCTGTTAAAAACAAAGCTCGTTACGTTTTAGTATTAACTGATAATTTTTCTAAATGGGTTGAAGTTTTTCCCATTAAAGCCGCTACGGCGGAAGTTATTTGTAATGTATTAATTAATGAAGTATTCTCTAGATATGGTGCACCTAATAAAGCAGTTTCGGATAATGGTCCCCAATTTATTTCTGACATTTTTGAAAGAATGTGTGCGAGACTACACATTAAGCATAAATTCATTTCCTCATATCATCCCCAGAGTAATCCCGCGGAACGAGTAAACCGCACTCTAGTTTAAATGATTGCTACATTTGTCATGGATCATCACGAGCGGTGGGATGAACATCTTGAGCATTTTTCGTTTGCCCTCCGCTCGTCTGTTCACGAATCTACTAAATTTACTCCTGCTGAACTTTTTTGGGTCGAAAGATTAAGACACCTTTTGAAAATTTAACGGGGATTATCGACGAAATAAACCAGCGATCAACTCCGCAATCAGTACGAATCATGGCAGAAAAAGCTCGTGTTGCAATGATAGGAGCACAACCGGCTCAAGCAAGATACTATAATACTAGGCGTAGGGAACCAGATCTTGTCGTTGGAGATCTCACTCTCGTGGAAACGCACTTCCAGTCTTCTGTTTCTCATACTTTAGTAAAGAAATTTGCACCCAGCTACGAAGGTCCATATCGGGTGGCAAACGTGTTTGAAAATAACATTATTCTTGAAAAACCTGACAGTCAATTTCAATACGTACACGTTGCTCAGTGTCGCAAATATCATGAACGAAATATCGATTTTATAATCAACCCTACTCAACCTTCTATTCCACAGACTCAAGAGTCTATAACTCACGATCAACCTCCAGAAATTTTGGACGAACCGACAAACATTTTTGAAGAATCTCCAGTGATTTTTTTCTTCACCCTCCCCTCCACAAGATGGGCTTCCAAAAACGCAACCTGATTTAACCATAAGACGAAGGTTCGAATCAAGTTCTTCAAATGCTAGTATCGTTCCTTTCCCTCCAACCATTGCCAAGACTATTGCTGCACCATTCCCTAATAACTCTGCACCAACACAAGCTCCTACTTCCTTGAATACCTCGTCAGATAGTATTCCTATAGGCAGAAATAAACATCGCCCTGCACGACCACTAACTTACAGCAGCGACTCAGAGTCATCAGATATTTCTGATTTATCAGATATAGACAATAGAGTGACGATTCCTAAACGTTAGACCCAAATTACAAACCGTCCAGCAACACCAAAAGCTGGTCGAAAACGTAACTTGTCTCCCCAATCTGCTTCGTCGCAACAGCGACGAAGGCAGAGATCTTTGCATCCGCCCAGGTTTCGCCCCTGGAACCTACGCTCAGGGCAAACAGGGCCGATGCCTGCTTCTACTCTCATGCCCAGAGGTAGAAAGCGAAAACAAACGATGTGTCCGGAGCCACGTCCCTTCAAAAGAATGCTGGACGGACAAAACGGGCCCCAGCACAAAGAGACTACATATCAAAAGCCTGGGGGAGCCTGTTCCTGTCAGCCACAGGGATTTACTGACCGACGGACTTCAGCCGTTCCTCACCGTTCCTGTCAGCTGCAGGGATTTCCTGACCGACGGACTTCAGCCGTTCCTGACCGTTCTTGTCATCCGCAGGGACTTCCTGACCGACAGACTTCAGCCGTTCCTGACCGACGGACTTCAGCCGTTCCTGACCGTTCCTGTCAGACGCAGGGATTTCCTGACCGTTCCTGTCAGACGCAGGGATTTCCTGACCGACAGACTTCAGCCGTTCCTGACCGTTCCTGTCAGCCGCAGGGATTTCTTAACCGACAGACTACAGATGTTCCAGATCCATTCAAGTCTCTGAAAAGACAGACGCCACCTGAATTTACCAGTCCGATTAGGGCTGGAAAACGGTATCGTACTAGAGTTTTTTATGCGTCCTCGAGATAAGTAAGTTCTTGTGGACAGGTTCTTTTCTCGTTCTGTTGTTTTTCCTGCACGACCAGTTGGCGTGTCAGAATTTTTTTTTCGTGTGGGCCTATGCATTCTTTTTGTGTATCTGTGTTTTTTTTGTATATATCTTCTATGTCCGTCTACTAATCCAAAATTTATATATATATATATGCTTAGGGGTAAAATAATGAAAGTTGTTACTGTTAAGCAGCTACAGGCAATCTTCGCTGCTGATACAGTTGGTTTGTAATCAACGCTAATAGGAAGACGTAATTTGAAATCAAAAAAGTGATTCCTGCTAGGCAGAATAAAAAAAAGGTATGCCGATGCAGGTTTGTTTTGTTCAAGTATAAAAAGTGTTTCACAGACGAATACAGATTTCCTGATTTTGTCATGCAAAGTTTGATATTGTACATACAGCTGCCACCAAAACAAACAAAAAAGAGGACGATAAACGTCAGTCAGCAAGTGTAAGACTACACTCCAAAATTTCATAGGTTTATCGACAAAAAAAAAAATTAAGGGGGAGATGATGTAACGTATACTCTAGATTCAGTTTCCTTTTGATTTTACTATCTCTCGTTATTTTATTTTCCTATGTAAATTATCTTCTTACTTAACGAGATGTTATTTCTCCCGCGGAATATGTGGCAACGAGTGTAGTCATGACGTGGTCGTAGGCAGTATAAATAGGCGCGTTCAACGATACCTAAGAGACCTTTTTGTTGATGTGCGTAGAGAGAGCTTTGTTTTATGTGAGAGATCTTCGTTTGATGTAAAGAGAGCTCCGTTCTATGTGATTAGGTTCTTCGTCATTATTGTGCTGCGATTCGAGGAAAGTTCAGATATCGAGTAGTTGTGTGACCTGTGAAGTGTGTGTTGGATAATACCAGGAGTTTCCCTAATAAAAGGTTTTTTTAGTAAGTACGTTTTTCTCAGTTCATAGTTTTGTCAGACCTCTGTCTGGCTGTTAGGTCTCCTTTCATTAAGTGTTACCATTAACAACCAGCATAAGACTTTATTCATCTTTAGTACTACTACCACATTACTAGCAGTTAAGCTTATTCATTATAACTACTACTACTACAACACAACAACCATTAGTAAAAGCGTATTCATTATATACATTCAAAAAATTCCTGGAAACCGCATGCAGCGGAAATTTCAAGAATATTTAGAAATATATGAATAAAAGATATTGTACATCTTTGTGACTCCCAGCGGAAATAAATTCGACATTAATTCGCAAGGATGTGGGCATAAAATGCTTTTATAGGGAGCGGTGTCCTATCGCAAATAAAATATTTCAGTCTGACTTTTTGACCCGCAGGGACGAATATAAATGTGCTACAAACAGAAAAATGTTACGTCCTACAGTTGCAAAAGTGCGGTTAAAGAAATATTGCAGATAAAATAGAGAATATAATTTACTAGGAACGTTGCCATAGGTAAAAACATTTCGGAAAAAAAATATATCTAGAAAAAAAAAATACGTGCGTCTTCACCCCCTGACTGCTATTATTATTATGAGCAGGAAATATGCAGAAAACATTCCCATTGTGAGCAATATTTGACCGAAACGGGCATTTTTCTAGTGTGTTTTAAGAATATTCACTAATGCCACTTGAGGCCAAATTTTCCTTTATAAAATATTAGAATTTATATTCCAAACGCTCTTCACCTGGAACTCTGCAGGCTGCCAAATTTTTTTCTGTATCTACTGTTAAAGCAGAGATATTATGGGAAATACAATATATATTTTCCCCCTGGTAGGAAAACTGCGTATGATTTGAAAAGAAGATTTTACGCAATTTTTTCTTGGTTGAAAAAGGTATCTAAAACATTATCAAGTGTAATCAGATTTTTAGAACAATGATATGGAATAAGACATATTCGATAGCATCCGTCTGCATGCCCTATTTCTCCAATTATTCTGTCATAAAAAGAACAAAATAAGAGAATCTTCGTTTTTAGATTTCAGACTTCTCATCGCATGAAGAATTTCTGAAATCGAACAGTATCTGCTTTTCGGTCAAAATCAGCATATCTGTCTGCTTTAGAAATACAGTGTCTTCCGACAGACGATAGGACGGACAGTGTTATAAAACAAGGGCTTCGTTTCTCTTAAGGAAATTAAAGAAAGCAATCATGTAGCTACCTGGCGACCCTAAGTCAGAAGCTGACGCCATGAAATAGCGATAAGTTCAGAATATGACAAGTGAAAAGACAAGACATTGGCAGAAGAAAGCGAGTTACAAAAATGTTTCATGGTAATAAGAGCCAAAGGAACGCATCGTAAAGTATAATACAGCAAACACTGGAAGTATACTAAACTATGGGTTTATTTTTTTACATGTAACAAAGAAGTTGAAGGTTTCACTTGTGGCCAATATTTTAACTTACGGTAAACCTCACTGTCACTTTGGCATTCTACGTATTTAAAGCAAAGAAAGGGTTTTAATTTCTAGTGTGATGCGTTTAAAAACTGTTGAAAAATTTAATCCAAAATTTCGAACTTCTGAACAAGTTTAAGCGTTTTTGCGAAGCATAAATTACCGATCCCTTCATGCGTTAGGAAAAGATGTAAAATTCCACTGTTTCTAAGAAGGAGAAAACTCTGAAAAGTGCTATTATGTCTTTTTATTATTACTGGCATTCTGGAAGGGAACTGGTCAACATACGTTTCATGAAAGACAATGCAGCCCATGCTCATTAGAAACTTAGCATATTTGCATCGACAATGATGGTACTCCAAACACCTATTCTAGATCCAACCACCTCAAAAACGTAATGCATGTAACTGTTCCACTTTTTTTACGTACGTATTTGTTTTCCTTTTTCCAATTATGAATATTTCCATGATTATCGTATACATTCCTGTTTGTCTTATATTTATGTACGTAATGCAAATGGAACCTAATGCTAAAACATTTTGTGTTTCTAACATCAAGGTACAATTTAAAAGAAAGTGGAAAGTTCTACACAGACTTTTAAAGAGAAAGCCATAGTAACTCAGGTATCACATCAGATTTCAGATCATCTACCAATACTTTTTTTATTGGAGGTTTAACGACCAACATGAGCAACTCAAATGGGCTATGAGCAGTCGCCCGTCTCTATATTAGAATCATTGGTTCCAGGGAAGGGAGAGAGCCAGTGTTGTAAGACAAACACAACATCCATGCCTCACCGGGATTCAAACCCGGACAACTTTCGGACGAATAATCAGAGGACATCGCTTAGACCACTGCGCCACAGGATCGGCATACCTTCCTTATTCATGCGGAAACAACAGATATGACTATTACAGTCACTAAATCTGCAAGTCCATCTTCGTACTTCTGTGCTAGAATTACAAGAGTGTCGTTTCTTTATCCTGCAACCTAGATCAGATTTAATAAATTTGGGTGGGGTTCCCCCAAAAATGTTTTTTTCATCAGGGAGCGTTCGATGGGATTCTTACCACATGGTCAAAGGAGGAAAATGATTATAAATTGCAATGTCAATAATCCAAAAAAATTAAATTCGAAAACCCTCCGAAAATTTCTCATTAAAATATCTAACAAGGCATTGAATGAGTAAAATGTAAACTACATTCCAGTCCAAAACTTTCATGCAAGTGAAGTTTTCGCCATTGAATATTGTTGCAGCGTTACCGTGAATTAAAAAACATAGAAGTTCCAATTGGCATGTATTCGTAACTTCTATAGGGTTGTACCCAGCTACTTGATGTCATTTATTATCTAGTAAATATTAAACACTCAACATTTGCGCATTTCATCAGTCTCTGTTACTCAGAACGAGTTACAGAAACCGTGAGTTAAAAGAAATTCTTTCAGCTGCAACACTCACACGATGTAAGAAACAACTAACGCTCCGGAGGCACAGGGTTCTGAGAGATAGCTTCTGACCACTCGCCCGAAAGGCGTCCGAGTGCGAATCCCGGCGAGGCACGGATGCTGTGTATGTCTTACGGAACTGACTCTGTCCGTTCCCTGGAGCCAGTGACTCTGAATTTGGGATGGGCGACCGCTTATAGCCCATTGAGTTGCTCATGGTGGTCGTTAAACTAAACCTTTAATAAAAAAAAACTAAAAAGCTCTGTAAAAAACGAAGAAACCAACAGTGAACGGAGCAAAAGAAAGTGCAAATCAGATTGAAAGTTATCATGTGCTCAGAGCATGCTTAAATTTAGGAATGACTGATCTGACAAAGGTTGCTTTCACTAATTGTATTATAGAATTTTTCAATTCAATATAGTGAATGTAAGAGAAAAAAACCCATTAAACACTGGTGTTGGACTGTTTCAGTTCCGCATTGTTCGAATCCAGTCGTGAAAATTAATTAGTTTATTAGCAAGAAGCCCGGTTTGTGCTTTAAAATTGTTTTCTTTGAAAATGTAAACTCCTGAGCGTCGGAAGTACAACTACATTTTGATTACAACCGTTTCTCCCTTTTGCTGAAGCCCGCAGAAAGCTACTGGCCGATAACAAAAATACGGCGCTGTTTTACTTCTGTTGCTTTTAAAATGGCTACTGCAGCTCAGTTGTGTCATGAGGTACAAAAATTTAACTAGATATAATTATTTTGGGCCCAAAACATGGAGTAAAGCGAGGAGCAGAAAAAAAGTGAGCAAAATGGAATCTGTTGAAAATAGCAGCAGAAATATGCATGTATGTGATTCGCGAATTCTATGATAGTCCAGATACGATTCCATTGAATTAGATATTGAAATAAAGGGTTTAAACATGACATAAGGGTCGTACCCATCTATAAGTTGTATCAAGAAGATCTAAATTACATCAAATAACGAACAAAATTCGAGTTTAGTTGTAATGAGTGCCTGTTCTGCATCCAACACTTCGAATCCAAAATTTATAACAAAAAATATCTGCATCATTGCCATTGAGCAAAAAAGCAATGTCTAAAACCCATTGTCTCCAGAGAACCTAAACTTTTGGCTTAAAGGAAAATTTGTAAAAAAAGAAAAACTTTTGGAAAAAGCATCTGAGCCCAAATCGTCTCAACAGGAAACATGGTAAGAGATTTTCAGAAATAATGAACATGACTCTTAAATCACGGAAAATGTAATGGTATGAAACATAATAACTATGGCATACTTATTGGTGCAGAAAGTTTTAAAAATAACCGTCTGCGGCAACTATATTTATTATCTTATGAAGGATGCAGTTCGGTTTAAAAACGAGCTGCTAATCAAACGTTTCGAACCATGGAATGTACATGTAAATATGCGGCTATCCCCCTTCCTTACACAAAATTAGTCTTGTTGAGCACTTGAGAAATCTGTTTTTTACAAAATATTCCATCCCAGACGAGAAAAAAATATCTCTCGGTCTTTCAGAAACTGGTATATTACTCGTATCCGGAAACATAAAAGTGCTTGCTGCTGGAAGTAGAAAATATTGCATTATTAGAAACAGTTAATGTACGTAAATCGTTGTCCCAACAACTGACATTCTATGCAGCAAATATTATATGCATTTTTTGTATTTTGAAAGAGAAATCTTAACATCAGGTGTAAATATATTATTCTTTTTAATGGCAGATGTATGCGTTGTGGAAAGCTCAAATATGTGAACATTTTTTCCATCCAAGGAATCTCTCGTAATGAAATAATTCTAACAAAAAGAAAGAATTTGACGAAGTGAATTCTTACAGCCGGATATAAATAGATACGAATTTTCGCCATTCTTGCAAAAAGAGATGCATTATTAAAAAAAATAATGTCAGTAGTACACTGCATACGTAATAACACCATCTATAAAAGGAATACATCCAAAAGATATTTAGATAAGCAAATATTTGTGTTATTAGAAATAACTTCTTTCGCCCGATCAGCAAGAGGAAATGCTGTGTTTAGGACTGGCAGGAGCACGGGGCAGAATAGGTATTGATGTTGGACGTCGCTGACTTCAGGGCAAAAGGAGCACTGCGGAGAGGTGAAAAGGGTTTTGAGAAATAGTACTGAAGAGGCGGGGAGACGAAGGTGAAGAAATTGCCAATGGACATTGAGTTCAAGATTGGAGGAAAGGGCAGAGGTAGATGCTGTCCAGATGACGGGGAGAAGAGAAGGAGGAGCAGAATGAACAGAAAGTGGAAGTGCGGGAGGGGAAAGAAGAAGCCAATAAAGAGAAGAAGAGGAGATAGAAGTAACTAGAACCGGGGAGCTACGAATGAGGAGAAAGAACGGTAGAGAAAGAGGAGCAGAGGGGACCGAGAAGAGACCATCAGGTGAAGCGAGGAGTGGTAAGAGGCTCCAAAGTGCTGTGCGAAGGAGAAGATATTTGTTAGCAAGAGTAATGGTTGGAGATAGAAACAGGGAAGAAAGAGGTCTCCAGGTTAGATCAGAAGTTACCAGAGAACGGACAGTTATCACACAGAGCGGATCCAATGAGGAAAGTAAAAGTAAGGGAGGTTAGGAAAGTGAATAAGAGAAGAGAAGAAGAGAGGTTCATCTAGAAGATCAAGAGTTGAAGAAGGAAATGAACGGAGAAGAGGAAGCGAACGAAAGAGAGAAAGGCCCTCTCGCAGGACAGGAGGGAGGTGGGACGGGAGAAAAGAGTATGCATCCATCTTCAGAAACAGTAGGAAGGTGAAAGATGGGTCACGGGAAGAAGCTAGAACATTCAAGGTAGTGGTAAGGGACGGAACAGTTGAAGTGGCAAGGCGAATGAAATGAATAATGCGATGTGTTTTATAAAGGACAGCTGGATGAGGAAGCTGGATGCCACATAAAGAGGCTGGTAGATGAAGCGTGGCAGGTTTAAACCAGTGATGTGAAGACCAGATGACGGAAGTTGAGAGGCGAGTGATGGTCATCATTTGTGACACGGGCACAACCGTCGACATCCAAGAGTATTCGCATAGAGAGATAAGTTGTCGACGAACAACGGCTGCTCGTTGACGGAACGATGTGAAAGGGCGGGCCTTACTCCAGTAGGCAGCAGTCCGTTGTATCCGGGGAAGAAGAGCAGTCCAGGTGGCGGATGCAGAAGCCAAGAGCAATCCGACATACGCACCGAGGATCTTCTGTGTGGTGGCTGTCCACTGCGCACCCCAAGGAGCATCGGTGCGGGCAGCCCATGCCCCGCACAATAAGCCAGTACATTTAGTGGCATTCAGCGCTGCTCCAGATAATGCAACATACTGTTGATATACAGAATACAAGCGATCAAATTGAAATTCATCTCGGACGCAAAAGGTCACATCATCAGCATAGGCGGTAAAAATTATTCGATGATGACGACTACTAGCCACTGTCGGCGGTAGGACATCCAGGAGTGATCTTCATGCTGCTAACAGGAAAGGCTCTAAAGCGAGAGCGAACAGCTGGCCGGAGAGCGGACATCCTTGCCGGATGCCTCGCTTAAACGGAATCGGAGCGGTTAGAAATGTAGCCGCTCGAACATGGAAACTGGCGCCCTGATAAAGGGCCAAGAGTGCGGAAGAAAAGGTAGGAGGAAAGCCAAATTGTGAAAGGACAGCAGAGAGATAAAAATGAGAAACGTTATCAAAAGCGGACTTTTGATCCAGATTGAGATAGGCAAGAGGTTCAGAAAAAGAGCGAGCGAGGAAGTGAAGATGAAGGAGAAGAGAAACGTTAGTGGAAATAGTCCGACCAGGCACAGTGTATGTCTGGTCGGGAGAAATAACGAAAGAGAGAACAGAATTAAGGCGACGGGATAAGAGTTTTGTATAGAACTTATAGTCAGTGTTTAGGATAGCGATAGGGCGCCAGTTTCCTAGATCCAAGAGGTCACCCTTCTTAGGAAGGAGGATGATGTGTGCCAAAGTAAAGTCGGGCGGTAACGCAATAGAGAAAAAGCAGACAAGAAACACGCAGACAGAAAAGGCAGAAGGCACGGTAGAAAAGCACGATAAAAGGACAGAGGAAGGCCGTCAGGTCCAGGAGCGGCATGAGGATTGAGAGTAGCGAACGCCTCGCGGAGTTCGCGAAGAGAGAAAGGAGAGAGTAAAGAAGTAGATAAAGTAGAGGGGACCTGAGGAAGAGAGGAGAGAAGAGGAGAAGCAAATGAGGATGAAGACTGCACTGTACTTGGCGGTGAAATACTGTCTGGTGAAAGTGCATAGCTTCGATAGGTTCGAAGTGATGGAACCATCCTGGAGGCGAAGATGGCGCAAAGATGTAGCAGAACGATGTTGAGATTCCAAGGCGGTTAAGTAATCGTGAGAATCAGCTGTAGGGGAGAGATGTAAGAAATGCATCCTGCAGGCTGCATCGGACGCGCGAGGAAGAAGCAAAGCGTGGAGATCTGCCAGATAGCCGGTTTATTGCGGAACATCAAGAGAGTGCATCGACAATAGAGCACGTAGATTCGCAATTTTCATATCGCTCTCATTCCGAGAGGCATGGGAGTAGCGCCGTAAAAAAAGGACCAAGTCATGTTTGACACTGAGCCACAGTTGCATCGCGTCGGACGTAGTATCAAGAAGGGGCTGACGACTTCGGAGGAACTCACGCACAGCAACACAAAATTGTTGATCATCCAGGAGCGAGTCCGGAAAAGTCCATACTCGTTGAGTCCTTGAAGGTGAAGGCGAAACACACACCGACAGACTGACAATACTGTGGTCTGAAGCGGCTGAAGGATGATGGGCAGCAGCTGTGATCGACGGGAGAAGAGCAGTCGAAACATAAAATTTATCCAGCCGTGCTGCCGTAGTGCTGCCATGGATGGAAGAGCGCCAGGTAAAGAGATTTCCGACGGGTGAAGATGCCGGAACGCATCAACCAATTGAAAATCATCAACTAGCTGAGAAATCTGTAATACACGTTGTCTGCGGTATTCTCCAACGGTTCAATTGCGGTCAAGGGCGGGCAACAACGTACAATTGAAATCTCCGCCGATGAGAATATATTCAGACGGTGGGATGCATGACAGCTCTGTACGGAGTGTGGAGAGAAGATCAGGTAACAGACGTTCATCACAGGGGACATATATGTTAAAAACATGATAGGTCACGTTTTCAATGCAAAAGACAACGACCTGGAGGTTGTCCACATGTAAGGCACGAATCACTGGCGTCGAAATCAGAGGGAGTAGGCGGTGATGGATCCCAAGTGCAAGGCCACCATTCCGTCCAACTCGATAAGCATGGTGAAAATCGTAGGGCCAAGCCCGCCAACGAGAGAACAAAGTGGTAGCAGAGCAATTGGTCTCTTGTTTTCAAGTTCCATGTGACAAATTTAATATTGTCTTTCAAGCTGATTCCTCTGCATTGAACTTTTATGGATGCGTTCTTTTACATACATCAATGAATTATTGTATAGGAACTACAGATATATGTTGTAAGCAATTTGGCTGAAAAAATTACGCAATTCAATTAATCATTTATATATAGGTGCTACATGTTTGCAAATAATTTTTAACATTTCATAATTGAATTAACGGAATACATATATTGGGCAAATAGCATTAATGGTCCAAATACTGCAGATGCTTAATAATTTACTGGCATCCAAGAGGTTATAAATTAGGTGTTTCTTTTTCTGATACTAAGTGGATCCGTTTAAATCATTCTAAGTCAGGGTCAGCATTATGCATACCTCCGCGGTTTACTTCTGGATGGCAGCAAATCAGGGTATGTTTTATTAAAGAATTTCATTGCATTTAAGTTAAAAGTAAATGAAAATACATTTTAAGTAATTTTATTTAATCGGCTTTTGCTGCTTTCTTTACCAGCAGGTTCTGATGTGAAAACAAAATATTTCGTTGTGCTGAATCTATGCTTATACAGAAAAAGTAGCAATATCTTGTTTTTTAAGTTTTTGTTTTAATTTTATAATTTCCCTTCCGAGGTGATGCGTGAATGGTTTTACAAATTATCTCGTCATAATAAAACCCAAAAACATATGAATGCCACAGTTTACGGTAATTGTTTCGAAACTAAAAATTTAATACTAAAAATTTGGATCAAACTTTTAAGTTTTAAAACGAACAGAGTTAAATACTAGTCGTGATAATTTGCTCACATTTGTATTCGTTTTAGTCAGATATCAAAATTTCTCATCGGACATAAGTGCTTCATTCAAAATTTATGAATCTTTGTTTCAACTTAGTTTCATATGCGTTTAGCATGAAGCCGATCTGATGGGGTGTAAATTCTGAATTTTCATTGAACCTGCATTTAGCAGAGAACAAGCTTTTAAGAATTCTGAGTTTTATATTTTATTCATTAAGAGAACGCATCAAAGATGAACAAGAAATTTGCACAAGTTCCGCAAACGTAACTCATAAATAGGGCTGTAGGAAAGAGAGGGAGAACGGCTATTAATAATGATTTCAGGTAACGCATGTAGCACCCCACACAGCACATATTATTTCGTATATGTTACAAATACGTAGAACTGAAAAATTGAGACTTTACAGATACGTTGTGCAATGTAACAGTAATGTTTCAGAAACCTTAGGGTTACGTCAAACTGTCCACAAACATTACATAACTTTGAAACATAACAGATACGTTACAGTGAAAGTTCTTTGTAACTTCAACATACCAAATTCATGTTACTGTTCCGTATTTGAAAGATATTTGTGACATCATCATATTACTGTTACGTGATAATAGGGTGTTTCTGTAAAAAGGAAGCCGTCCACGGGCTGCCTCAAGAACGGGTGTGGTCGATTCCTGATCAATCATGACGTCAGTCGCTGCCATTTTTTCTCCACGTGATCTTCCCGACCACCATTCTCTTCTGTTCAACCATAACATTCTGTGCGCTACGTGGTCCTACCGAACATGTTTTGTTCGCCAATTTTTTTAATCACTCCACATGATCTCCCCACTATCTTTTGTACGCCATTTTGTTCTTCTCCATCAGGAAATTTTACGTTATGACGTCACGACGCTAGGGAAATTTTCTTTCCAAGGAAATACAAATCCTCGAAAAGCACGACAGGTTCGAACCCCTGTCCAGCGGGTTTCTAGGCGGATGCATTATCCCACTCGAACATGTGACGCCTCTCGCTTACAGCGTTCTGTAGGAACTAACGAGAAGGCCAGTGCTTTGCGAATACGTTATTTAATAGAAATGCCTTATTTTTTCAACGAATCATTTTATTTTTCTGTAGGATGACTTAAATTTCTTCAGGATTAATCAACGAATTGTACCTTTTAATGCATGTCTTAATGTATTTTTTCTAAATACTTTGCGAATACTTTATTTAACAGAAATACATTTTTTTCATAGATCATTTTATTTTTCTGTAGGATGACTTACATTTCTTCATGATTAATCAAAGAAATGTACTTTTTAATGTATATCTTAATCTATTTTTTTCTAAATGCTTTGAGAATACGTTACTGAACAGAATTACATTACTTTTATTTCCATAGATCATTTTACTTGTCTGTAGGATTAATTAAATTTCTTCATGATTAATCAACAAATGTACCTCTTAATGTATATCTTAATCTATTTTTTCTAAATGCTTTGCGAATACGATATTATTAGAAATACATTATTTTTTGAAAAAATAGATATTTGCCTTTTAATGTACACCAGCTGGATTTGTCCCACTTGTCTTCCTAAAAACAGAGTTATACACTTACACTTCAACTCAACGATACCCATATGTTCCCAAAGTACTGAAATAAGTGCTGTATTAAACAAAAGTATCATAAATACAGGTACCGTGCAGTAGACGTTTTCCTAATATTCGGTGTTTTAACAAAACAAGCGAAAATCTTTGTATAACAGACTAATTATCTAGAAGAAAATATTTCATAACAACCAGTATGAATTTAAAAAATAATGGGTAGCAGGTGTTGAATAAGTTTAGTCTTCGTCAGTTTTTCTCTCAGTTGAATTCTGAGGTGAGTCTGGTCTATTTGATCAGTAGATGTGAATACTGAAAGAATGTAGACATTCTCAGACACTGTGTCCGTGAGTGTGTAGGTGGTCTCAAAAAAAAAAAAAAAGTTGATTACGAAAATCGATCAGTACACAGGGGTCAAAATCAATAAAACTACGGATAAATGAGCAGAATGACAGACCTAGTAGGGAGTCACGTAAGTGAGTTTTAAAGAAAAGGACAGAGATACTGAGCAGGTTGCATGGATGCCTTTCGTAAATTTTCATTCGCCATGAACCCAAAGATTTCTTTTCGGAGTAGGGGTTGCATTGGTAAAAAAATGACTAGGATACTTTGCGGAAGGGTCACACACACAAACACACAATGGCAGGGCAGCCATCCCCCCTGGCATGACATAGTCCTCATAACAAAAGTAAAACTTAGAAACCTTCGACTCAGTGATTGCGGTTGAACGAAACCAAGAAATTCCAGCAAAACATGTATGAGAAGCCGTGTTGATAATATATAGTTCAAATGCTTTCTGGAAACGTAAATAGGTGATTAAACATGGTAATTTATTGTTCCACAGAGAAGCGCCGTTGTTAATGCACTGCTGGCCACCCAAAATGCAACACCAAGAAGGAAGCATCCGATTGGCCTGAAATTCGCAGCATGCGTCGCCCGCGAGAGGACATTGGCATTGCAAGGCTTATGCAAATCATGTGCCCCGGAACGCCACCGAGAAGCACTATAAGAAAGGTGCACAGAAGGCATGGAGTAAGTAGTGGAAGTGTGTTGTGCTGCCGGACCTGTGCATGGGAAGCTTCCTGATACCTCATCGCAGAATACGGCAGTCATTCCAGCACGTTTCGGAGTTCGACAGAGTACGAATAGTGGCTTATCGCGACAGCGGTTTATCGTACCGAGACATCGGCGCCCGTGTGGGAAGACATCCAGCTACATTGAAGCGATTATCGATTCGGTGGGTGCAGGAGGGACGGACGGACTGTCGTGAGTGATTATCGCAGCCGCGGCACACCACCAAACGAAAGGACCGACATGTTGTGAGGCGGGCATTGACGGCTCGCACCGCCACATCACGAACGTTAGCGAAGGAATTAGGGTGTGTTGCGCCACAACCTGCGTCAGCACGTACCGTTCGACGTCGTCTGCAGGAGCGGAGACTTGTCGAACGGCGCCCATTGCTCCGATTACCATTGACGTTACACCACCGGTGAGTGCGGCAGCAGTGGGCCGTGGAACGCCGCACCTGGACTAAGAAATGGCACGACATCGTCTTCTCCGACGAATCCGACTATGGTCGAATCCGCGTGTGGCGGCGAGAGACTGTATGACGCCTGCATTATGCATCGCCATACCGATCCGTCGCCTGGCGTAATGGTTTGAGACGCAATTGGATATGACACCCGCACCCCTCTGGTACGCATCGCCGGTACACTCAACAGCCACCGCTACATCCCCGATGTTTTGGAGCCTGTAGTCCGCCCTTACCTGCAGGACCTGCCAGCGGCCACGTTTCAACAGGAAAATGCACGCGCCCCCACGTGGCACGCATCGTGCAACAATTCTTCACGACCTACCAGGTGTCAGTGCTGCCGTGGCCCGCTTGTTCTCCCGATATGTCGTCCATCGAACACGTCTGGTGGCTGATCGGCATCCGAGTGGCCCGGCAAGCACCATCCGCGGAAACGCCTGATGAACTGTGGTAACGGGTGGAAGCAGCGTGGACCGACATACCTCAAGCCCACATCCAAAGCCTCTTTCGTTCGTTGCCGCGGCGTGTAGCGGCCGTAATTGCCAGCCATGGGGGCCACACAAACTATTGTTGTCTGCGTGTTCCGCAAGTCGCACGGGCCTGTAAGCTCAATCGTTTCATCTTTGTATCTGTTGTTATGTGTCCAGTAAATCTGGCTTTGCTATCTCGTGCCCTTCTTGGTGTTGCATGTTGGGTGGCCAGCAGTGTATTTGGTAAAATATTCAGAGTTTCTTTTTTCAGGTGGTGTCTCTCCAGGGTTTTTGCCGACCTCTTTTTGTACATTTGAGACAGGGCATTGCGAGTGCTATTCAGCGATATCAAAAGTTCTGCAATAACTCTCACGAAGCAGTTGCCGGGCTGTTGTTTATGATTCAGTCCAAGAGTTGTTCATTTTGAGATGAAATGTATTTTCATATGCGTCCCTTAACGTCCCCCGAAACAGTGGTCCAACACAGCTGAGGGTGTAATAAGTCAGCTTTGGCCTAAAACGTTAGCAAAAGACTTATTTTGAAAAGTAAATAAATGTATTTCAATCAATCCTCAAGCAAATAAAAAGAATGAGAGGTTTCCTCTGCGGTTTTTTTTCTGTTTGGGGGTTTAACAACCATCGTAAGCAACTCGGTGGACTACAAGCTATCGCACTTCCCCCATTTAGGGTCACTGGTTCCAGGGGAGGAAGCCAGTGTCGTAAGAAAACACAACGTTCAATTCACACCGGACTTCTAACCCAGACCCAATTCGGGCAAATGGAAAGAAGCCAGCGCTTCGACCACTAGGATATTGGGGCGACTGAACGAACTCTATCAATATTTCATATAGAAACTAACCTCTTATTTCTTTATTCAGTTGTTTCAATTCCATTTATCAAATCATTAAACTGTGTAGTCACAACTTTTCAGATAAACGATGAACGGTAAAGCTAACGGCGTAATACGCTCTACGAAACTGTGACATCACTATCTCCCAAACCCGAGCATGTTTAGAAAGTCAGTTTAATCGCATATTAAAGACCTTAATAAAATAATGCAGAACGTTAATTGGCTTATCGAAAGTTTATTACTATTCTGCTCGCAGTTCCGCACACGTACCTTTGCATTTCGTTGTGGAGCAATTTACATCGCGAAAACGCCCTCTGAAAATCACGATGGCAAAAACAAGCGAGACTGAAAACCAGCACACTTCCATAGTACAGCCTCACTCTAGATTAACTCTTGTAGCCCCCTTGGACGAGGATACACAAAAATCTTACTTTCATGTCAAATTAAGATACCTTCAATGAATAACCATGAGTCCAATAAAAACTATAACAGCTTAGAAACTGCATCTGTGGAGAAAATGTCATGTTTTCATTAATTCAAATCCTTTTGAATTCAATATTTCTCAGTTTTTTATCGCAGTTTAACAATAAATAAAATCACGTTTACTACTAGCAGTTTGTTATCAATTAAAACCAATTACAACCTGTAAATACAAATTTAATGATAAATTTAAAGTTTAAACGGATTTTTTGATGAATGTATACTTTTAATCTAAAAATATTGATTTATAAAATGTACAATTCAGCTAAGATGCTGGTTTCTGTTGAAAAATATTCTCCTTTCTTTCCGCTGTTGCGAATGTCTGATACTTCAGTTATTATTTCTGATATATTTACACTAAAAAGCATCCGAACACACCAGTTGAGTAGAAAGCATTTTGGAAGCTCTAAAGGCAAACACAATTTAAACATTCTCGCTACAAAAGTTGAAAAAGAACTATATACGTATGGTAGAAAAGTATAAGCAAGTGACACTTGATCGCTTTTTACGGAATAATCCGATATAACCGAAGATAACACAATCCCAAATAATTTCACATTTACACAAGAGCAAGTGTATTTTTGAACACCTGGAGAAGAGTGTTTATTCTAAGAATTTAATCCCTATGAAAGCGTAGCCTCTATCTATCATCATCATCATCATTGTCAACCATTATCAATCCACTGCTGGACGAAGGTCTCCCCAAGTTTCCTCCACAACGGTCTGTCTTGTGACAGTCTCTTCCATGTCACCCCTGCATACTTTCGAATTTCATCCACCCATCTCCCATGTGGTCTTCTTCTGGGTCTTTTCCTGTCCCTTGGAATCCAATCTAAAATTTCGGCTGTCCATCGATGATCTGTCCTTCTGGCAGTATGTCCAGCCCATTGCCATTTCAGGGATTTAACTCTGATCATGATGTCTTCCACTCTTGTCATTTTTCGGATCCACGAGTTCCTCTTCTTATCTCTCCTGGTTACACCAAGTATGCACCTCTCCATGCTGCTTTGAGTTGTCTGCAGCCTTTGTATATCTCTTTTAGTTAAGGTCCACGTCTCTGCACCATACGTAAGCACTGGAAGGATGCATTGATCAAACACTTTTCTTTTAAGACATAATGGCATATTGCTCTTGAAAATTATGCTGTTTCTTCCAAAAGCTCTCCAGGCAAGTTTTGTACGCCGATTAATTTCTTCATCAATGTGACCCTCACTTGATATCTGCTGTCCAAGATAAACGTACGTGTCTGTTATCTCCAGCTTTTCTCCATCAATCGATAAATCTTCATTTCTTGTAAAAACATTGAACATCACTTTTGTCTTCTGAAAGTTCATTTTTAATCCCACTTCTTTACTCTTGTCAGCAAGTTCCTGGATCATACTCTGCAGCTCTGATGGGCTAGTTGCAAAAATGACTACGTCATCAGCAAAACGAAGGTGGGTTAGATAATCTCCATTAAACTTTATCCCCTTGTTTTCCCAGCTCAGTGACTGAAAAATTTTTGAACACCTGGAGAAGAGTGTTTATTCTAAGAATTTAATCCCTATGAAAGCGTAGCCTCTATATCATCATTTAATTATTTTTGCATTAAAATTTCATTACAGCTACCTAATGGATCCAAACTAAAGTTATCCTAAACTTCATTTATTTCACTCTAATTAATGCACTTCACTGATTTTTTAAGAACAAAAGATTCACGGTTTCCTTGTTAAACTAATTATTTTATCCCCGGATACTATTACAAACCTACGATATGCTTTATGTATTTGTTGATGAGCAAGGTTTCAAATGGTTTATACTTATACCCCAAACGAGCATACAGTGCAATGAGTTAAATCATGAAATGTGTCCCCCATACGCAAGTTGATTATGGTCACTTTCCATCATTTTTGCGTGGACAATAAAAACATATCTTCAGAAAGGAAGCCCAGCCATTTACTAGCATCTGGATACGGAGACGGACGCAACTAATGAACATCCACTCCGTTATCTCATTGGCTAGGAGAGAAATTGCTAAATCCACCAATTGGCGAAATTTAAAATGCGCGTGTGACATGTGATGATGAAACACAGCAGAGCACATGAAGATCAAGCTTGGCAACTGTTAGGTTTATGTGTACGTTTGATGGGGTATTTAAAAAGGTTTGTATTTGGTTTTGACATAGTTGAATACATGTTCATTCTTAGTGCTATTAGTCCTAGCAACGGTAAATGTGTTGTTTGGCTCTCTAAATTATTTCGTCGGGAATGTTGAAGGATTTCGAAAAAGTTAGACGTACAAATTTTAAAGAAAGCAATAACATGGCAAATGGTGAACAAATTTCATCTGTATAGTGCATTCTAAAGATTTTTACCGTAATATTTACATATGAGTACGACGTTGTGAGCAAAAGCTGCGGCAGGCCTAACACAACTCTACGACAACGACGTCAAGCTTTGCTGCGCTGAAACGATGGTCCCCTTCCGGCGGCCATTTTACAGACGGAAGAATACTACAGAAAGGGGGAACGTTCTTGCCAGGATAGTGTTCCATTTTGTAGTGCTACTCTACAGAAAATTGTTAATCAATTCTGTCTGAAGTTTTAACATCACAGTCTGATAATGTCTTATTTTTTCGCGTATGATTCTTTCATGAGCAATGTGTAAAGTCGATTCTTCGTGAACGGTTTTTTTGTAATTCACTTTGAATGAACTACGAACCACGCCGTCAATAGGAGGAGCAAACCGTTAACTTTCCGTTGGAGTGAACGGAACATGTTACTTAACACTTTTCTAGAAGAACGACAGGCATGTGCATACTTTCTATTTCGTATCAGGGAATCACATGCGTAAGATCGAAGCAATTGTCACCATATGTTTTGTCAAACTGCGACATAAATGACGAACTACTTTCTGTTAGGGTAGCTTTAAAAACTGGAACGCTTTTCTGGCTAGAAAGTTCCCCGTTGCTCTTGTATTCTTCGGCCAGTAAGATAGCCGCCGGAACAAGAATTTCCTTTAAGCGGACGAAGTTTGAATGGTCGCGGCGGCGTTCTGATGGGCCTGCCGCAGCGATGTTCATGTCGCCGTACTAACATGTAAATGTTACGGTAAAAATATTTACAATGCACTATACAGATGGTAATTTTTCACCATTTGCTATGAAATCACATACTTTAAAGTCTATTCGTCTCACTTTTTCGAAATCCTTCAACATATCGGACGAAATAATTTAGGACCTCAAACTACACATTTACCCAAGCAAACAGCTCACGTGTGCAAATATTTACTTCATCTGCACGTTTGAAATACGTGCGTGACGTTTGACACACATCGACGCAATCCGTTGCTTTTGTCCTCTTTGCGACGGAATCCATTACCGGTTTGTATTTTCATAACGTGCTTATTTGATCTTCAGAATACACCGCTTACGTTTTCTTGTTTTTTATCCTACTGGTTGATTTAACATTAGTGCGGAATAAAATATTCCGCACTAATGTTAAATCAACTGCTTGTTTCAGACAACTATTAATATCGCAAACAAAAAAAAAAAAAAGAAACGCCGTTTCGATTTTTTCCCTCATTCCCATCCGATAAGTGGAGGATTAAGTCTTTTGAAAGAATAAACATATGTAACTAAAAAATCACAAGTGCATGATTGCACGAGCGGATACTACGTGGTTAAGGAAATTTATTAATAACTACCATTTACAGTAGCAAAATACTGTTCAGCACGTATTTAACTAACAATTTTAAGCAGAAGTCAACAGGTTCCTGGTAACATTAACTAAAAGCAAACAACAAACAGCATATTCAGAAGGACTTACCCCAACTTTGAAAAGTAGGCCTACATCCATTGTCGTCCGGCTTCCTCTGCTAGTGAATGTATATACAGGGTGGTTCAAAACTATATGTCAAAAATATAAAGGCAGGTAGAGGGGATCTAAATAAGCAGATTTCGTATAGGAATGTGTGTGCGGTAATGCCGCATTAAAGCGCTAGCACGTAAAGCAGTAGGAATCACAGGAAACTGAAAAGACAAGTAAAGACAAAAGAAAAAAATTATTAACAGTTTACAGAAGATGCTCGAAAGAGCGGCCACCGACAGCGATATAAGATTCACAGCGGCGACTCATGGATCGGCGTACATTAGAAAAGACGTCAGGCATGTCGAGCACATGTCCAGCAGCAACTGACAAGCGGGCAACAAGATCTTCTGCAGATGTGACGGGGCTCTCGTACACCAGGCTTTTAATATGACCCCAAAAGATGAAATCCCAGCAGGTTAAATCAAGTGAACGCGGTGGCCAGGGAACTGGTCCTCCCCGTTCTATCCAATGCTGACCGTAGACAGCGTCCAGGTGATTCTTGACGTTTTGGCTGAAGTGAGCTGGGGCTCCATCGTGCTGGAACCACATTCGTTTGCGAACATCTGGAGGAACATCGACCAGAAGTTCAGGTAAGACCACCTGTAGGAAGATGCCGTATGTGTGGCCAGTTAAACGACTAGGTAGAATGTACGGTCCTACTAAATTATTGTGCACAATGCCTGCCCAAACATTAATGGAAAACCTTTCTTAGTAGGCGTGTGTTATTGTGCCATGTGGGTTATCATGAGAACACAGGAGAAAATTATGGATGTTAATCATACCCGATCGCGTAAAGGTAGCCTCATCAGTGAATAAAACATCTGCAGGGAAGGTTGGATTGGCTGCAGTCTGCTGTGGGTACCAACAGGCAAAGTTGAGACGTGGAAGGTAATCGTCAGGGGTGATTGCTTGCACTCTCTGTAAATGATACGGATGCATTCCGTCTTCATGTAAAGTCCTCCAAACAGTTGGATGGCTCGCACCCAACGCACGTCCTACAGCTCTCGAGCTTGTCGACGGATTATCCTCTACTGTGTTTAGTATTCTTTCTTCCACTGCAGGAGTTCTGCGATATCTTCCAATGCCAGTATCACGCCTGGAAGCATAAAAAGATCCACTGGTGCTTAACTCCCGATGAAGCCGATCGAAAGTTCGACGATCCGGCGGATTCCTATCCGGGAATCGCTCCCTGTACATCCGTTGAGCAGCTAATCCATTTCCTTGTGCAGCCCCATACATGAAATGCATGTCGGCCAGCTCCGCATTGGTGTAACGATGCATGCTGCTCGAGATCCTTGCGGAAAATGAAGAATCCAGCTGGCGAAGCGCTTTTATACGCCGCACTCATCAGCGCGCTCTACCGGCTCAACGCGGCATTACCGCACACACATTCCCACACGAAATCTGCTTATTTAGGTCCCCTCTACCTGCCTTTACATTTTTGACATATAGTTATGAACCACCCTGTATATATCAACAGCGAAAAGACAAATATCGCAACGAAAAATAAAAACTTCCTCTGCTAGTGAATGTACACTGCTGGACAATTGCTAAGGACGGATCATAAACGGCTATATAGCGCATAAAAAAGTAAGTGTGGTTGAATGCCAAGTGAAATAAAATAATGTCAGAATACCAGGGCATTACAAGAAAGGCAATTCACTGTGCTCTGAAATCCAGAAGGATTTAGAACGTGTTCAAGGGACAAACACGCCATTTTGTGCAGAATACGTAAACGTGAAAAATGCAATTACCGTCAACAGGCGTTCCGGCGCAAGATGTCAATACGGGATATGGCCACCATGGAGGGCGATGCAAGATTCCACACGTCGTGTCATGCTTTGCACAACATTATCAAGCAGCTGTTGGGGTAATTTATCCCGTTCCTCTGTCAGTGAACGGATGAGGGTGTCCTTGTATGTTGGAGGGCATTGGCGACCAGCAAGACTCCTCCCCAAAGCATCCCACACATTTTCAATGGGATTCAGATCTGGAGAGCGGGCTGGCCATACGAGGCGTTGAATATCCTCGCTCTCAAGACACTCCTGGACAGCGACTGTTCGATGACATGTTGCGTTGTCGTCCATGAAAATGAATCTATCACCGACAGCACCACGGAACATGCGAACATGAGGTAGCAGAACATCATTAATATATCGTTGGCCAGTCATATTCTCAGTTGGAAGCATATAGAGGGACGTACGGCCATTGATCATGATGCCAGCCCATACCATGACACTACATGTCGGATATCGGTCCCTTTCCTGTATGTTTGCTGGACAATATGCAGTACCACTATCACGCCAGATCAGTTGTCGTCGACAATCAGACGATAGACTGTATCTACTCTCATCTGAGAAGAGGACAGCAGACTAGCCGTTATCAGTCCAATTGCGATGTTGATGGCACCATTGCAAACGGGCGGTACTGTGACGTCTGGACAATGGGATGCACACAACAGGACAGCGGGCGTATAGTCCTCCTTCATGCAACCGTCTGGCGACAGTTTTTCGGGAGATCCACTTGCCAGTAGCAGCCATAAACTGATTTGCTATCTCACTAGCTGTGCTGCGCCGGTGTCTTTTTCTTGATAGCACTATGTACCGATCTTCTGCAGATGTCGTCCTACGAACACGACCTCCCCCGTGACGTTTGCTACACTCTCCATTTGTTTGAAATGATTTCCAAAGCCTTGAAACAACACTATGGCTGACGTCGAACACCCTGGCAACATCTGTTATTTTTCGCACTTCTTGAATCTTGCCAATAATACGGCCACGGGTAAAATCGTCTAGGTGATGTCGGGAAGACATACTGAAAATTGCAAGTTCGTCAATTGATTGTTTCCCTTTCAACTTTGCGTTTGAACAACAACGGTCAATACGCGTCAAATCCTTTATATCTCTTATCAGCGCTATGACGTCACGTACAAGTTCGGCAATCAAAAATTTGCATGCGCACAACACGTCTTAATGTATCACGCACTTATGCTAATTTCCACATTTTCCTGCTTTCCATTTTATGGTTGCTATCGTTGCTATTGTCATCCGTCCTTAGTAATTGTCCGGCAGTGTATATATATATATATATAAACAGTCGAAAAGACAAATATCACAACGAACAGTAAAAACTTCCTGTGCTAGTGAACGCATGTCAGCAGTCGAAAGGTCATATTACAACGAACGGTAAAAACGACAAATTGAGTAAAACATGAATGAAACGGCACTAAACCGAGTACAAAATTGTGAAATTCAAATGAAATGAGAACATTAAAATCGATTGAAAGTAAAACCAACAAAATTAAAATCTGAAAATGACAAAACCACGAAACTTATTTACATTCTACCCATGCTGCAGCATCTATACATGTTTCGGCTAATATTAAGCCTTCATCAATAGAAGAGTTCGCAAGTGCTTGGTCCTCCGTAATCGACTATACTCGGGGCAAAGCTATCCTGGCAATGGAGCCGAAGCTACGGTGACCTTTTCACTCCCAGTATTACTCCGCACTGATGGTGTGTAATTAACCTTCACTCGGAAAACTTCTCCCACAAGCCCTCAGGGCTGGCTGTCTGTCACCGTGATCCCTTACCAAACCCCTCTATTTTAACCCTCCCCACCCCGCTCGCTTTGCAGACCTGTAGACAAGCAGTTTATTTCTTTCTCTCTCTATTTATCTTTTTTTTTTTTTTTTGAGATGTTACAGAACGTGTAACGTTTCTTTCTTTCTTTCTTTTAAAATGAAATTATCTTTGCTAAACACGGGAAAGCCGCCCCGGTGGCGCAGTGGTCTAAGGCGTTGGTCTCTGATCATTCGTCCGTAAGGGGTCCGGGTTCGAATCCCGGTGAGGCATGGATGTTGTGTTTGTCTTACGGCACTGGCTCTCTCCCTTCCCTGGAACCAGTGACCCTAAATTAGGGACGGGCGACTGCTTATAGCCCATTGAGTTGCTCACGGTGGTCGTTAAACCTCCAATCAAAAAAAAAAAAAAAAAAAAAAATAAACACGGGAAGAAGTCTTAAGTGGCCTAATTTTGTTTTCACATATGTTTCTATTTTTTTATTATATATTTCATTTATTTATACTTATTGCTTGAAGATTACCAACTGCGGGATTTAATTAAAAGTATTTTTACCATGTCATCAGTTATGCGTAAAATTTCGTTCTTTCCAAAATTTTGCCTTGATTAGATTATCTTTTTATAACAGACACCCGTTAAATGTGTATGCATTTTTAACTACCCTGTGTTGCCATAAGTACTGGACAAGAGCCCGTCTCTGTGATAAATGATATTTTAGGGTTCACTGTAAACTGCCACACATCTTTCAGCGACTTGGAAAATTGCCACATGTTTTTCATTGATGGGCCGGGCACAAATTGCTGTTCCTCCGAGGAACACTTTGAATGTGTGGCAGTTTTCCAAGTTTCCGAATTATGTGTGGCAGTGGAAGGAACTCTTTCATTTGTCTGAATTTTCATGCCGGTTCATACGCGTTTAAGGCAACTGCGCACAAAAGTTCAAAAGGAAAAGATAGCCGATCCTTGGCCTATATTGAGAACTGAATTGGGAACTCCAAACTAATTTCAAGAACACGTTCTATGTAAGCCAAGCGAGAATTGTATATTAATTTGAAGAAATAAATTGCCGATGGATCTGAGGTACTTCAATACTAAATTCAACCTTCATTCTCGCAATGGTGCGACTTGAAACACCAGTGAGTTCTGCCGTAAGAACTGTTATTTCATTTTCCGATTTATTCGACGAATGTTTTTCCATCAATTTAGTGAAAACATTCATAACGATCACCTTAGCAGAGCTTCGTATTGGTTTCCCAGCTTTATGCGGCTGAAATACACTCGAGTGACCGGCAGATGCCATTGGAAAATAGCGAAAAGACAGAAGAGTGTTTTAAAACGATAATCAAGAAGGAGAAAATAGGGGGAGAAACGCGAAATGCCCACGGAAACACTTTTCTCGCCCTCATCCTTCCGCTAATGACCCCCACCCCCCACAGCAATAAATATCCCCTGGGTTGACAGCTTAACTCTGACCCAAACAAGAATGCTGTGACAGAGAACCATCAGTGACGTCACCAAAACACGAATATCTGTATTTTTAGAAATGCCGCAGAAACTGAGATCTGAATTTTTTAAATGAACACACACACACAACACGATGTATTGAATATCTGTGCCCTATTTAAGTGCCAGCTGAAGCTGGAGTACGAGCTTTTAGACCGGAACTATTTTATGCAGTGGAAGTATACACTCTGTAGCCTTCCTTCCAATGACAGGTTAGGTTTGCCCCGAGTATAGATGTAATATGATATGCCTGAATTAAAAGACAGTATGTTACCTTCGTCGCATAAGCTATGAACACCTGTACCCTCTCGCGCATTTCTTGTATAGCCCCATCTATGGGGATTTCGCCGACGTATTCGACCTGCTGATCAACTAAACCAAGCAAGCAGAGTTTATCTAACTTTAATTTAATATTACGTTGATTTTCAGAATGCAACAGTTATCTCCATGCGTGTGGAATATTAATAGGTGAATTATTGTTACAACATTTTCCTTTATATTTTTTCAATAATTAGAGTCTCAGAAGTGAGGATTTGTTTATGTGATTGAAGTGATGTTAGAATTTTGACATTTTCTCAATCGGGTACAGCATTGTGTTCGATGCAATACTGAATGAGTGCTGTTTAGGGTCTTTTCTTTTCCCAATCGTATACATGTTCTTTTAATCGAGTAATAAGGTGTTTCTTAGTACTGCCTATGTACATAGAATCTTTATGATTGGGGTTAGTTATTATCGGGATAAAATATACGCGCGATTTATCGAAGATTGACTTGTTGTCATTGTAAGTCAATAAGGCATCATTATCGATAAGAGTTTCTGCCAAAAATATTTGATGCTCAGCACATTCTCTTCTTAACAAATTGGTAATAGATGATAAAAGAGGAATTGATAAGTAAGCTTTATATTCAATTTTTTTATTATGCAAAATCTTAAGGTTATTTTTGATATTTTTATAAATGGATGTAATCAGTCTACCACTATAACCAAATGCTTCTGCAGTATTCCTGATCCACTGCAACTCAGCCTGTTCAGATTGTGAGGAAGCGGAATGTGTAATTGCTTTTTTGATATAGTAAGAAAAAGCAGCTGTTTTGTACTTCCAAGGGATGCCAAGTATCGCATGGGATCAATGCTGGAACATAAGTTGGCTTTCTAAAAACACTATATTCAATAGAATCATCGTGGCGGAATAAACAAAGATCCAAAAAATTTAGTTTGTTACCATTTTCTTCCTCTAATATTTTTCTCCTTTCAATTGGAAATAGAATGTTGGGGTCCGAATAGTAGGATAGATGCTGTTAAATGCATTTATGAATTCATCAAGTTTCTCTCTAGAATGTTGCCAGAAGAGAAGAACATCATCTACGTAGCGTAGGTATAAAGAAGGTGAGTCCAGGTTAGGTTGTTGGAAGGTTGTTTTTTCAATATGCTGTAATACTACTTCTGCCAACAAGCAGGAGAGTGGAGATCCCATGGGTGCTCCAAATGTTTGTTTATAAATTATCTCATCATGTGAAAGATAATAATTGCTGTTAGTAATATATTTCAAATACGAGATAATGCTGTTCCTTTCTTTTTCTTCAATTCCGCTTTGTTGACAACTGCTGATTAATTAAATGAATTGCTTCATCTTTGGAGGTATTCGGGTAAAGTTCTACTACATCAAGGCTAAACATAGAAAGCTGAAATCCTGAATAGCTTGAATGTTATCCATGAGCTCTATAGAATTAGATACATCGTAAACATGGTTCTTATATAAAGGTCTTAGGTATTGATAAATAGCCCTTTCTAAATTGATAGTTCGAGCGACATTCTTGTTCACAATCAATCTAACCGTTTGATTTATTTTATGTGTTTTAATTTTGTCGAATATATTTGGAGTACAAGCACAAATGGGTGGGTAGACTTTGCGTTCAATTTCAGTAGGCAGGTCACTATGATTCTTAAAAGTAGCTACTTGCCTTATCATACCATCGACAGGGTCTTTATTTATTTTTACCACACTTTTAAATCCTCTCTAGCTGTCTTTATTTTCTGTTGGCAGTCTTCTTTATTCGAGATAACAAGTTGTTTGCATTTGTCAGCCATGATGCATTTGATATTAGGGTTGTTCCTAAGTTCAAGTAACGTCTTCCGTTCATATTTAATAGGAGCATTGAGTTGTTGGTCATTAATTTTATTGTAATTTCTCATCATTTTATATCTTACTGGATTTCTTCTACTGGCTGGTAACACCTGTATAATGTTTTTAATACGTGGAATGATAATTTCTGGCTTTGGTTTATGGCATTTATATGCAAACTTGACACCTCTTTTCAAAGCCTTCACTTGTAGCTCAGAAAGTAAATAGTTAGATTCATTAACAAACATGTTGTTATGAATAAGTATTTTGTTGTTTTTATGACAATTTCTGTTCCTCTCCTCAAGTAGGTTTTCAAATTTTTGGAAATTTATCACGAAGTCGTAAAATGAAACTATAAATAGCGGCATAAATTTTAATAAACTCTGTATTTAGCCTATCCCCCTGTAAATTCAGAGCCATGCACTTATTATACAATTTGTAATTCTGAATACTAAGTGTGTTCAAATTCTTCCTTTTGTCCCTAATAATAGCACGAAGCCTTTTAACCTCACACGTTTTGATAATGTTATTCTACTTAGAGTTCAATGGCTTGCTTTTAATTCTCAAAAAACGGGGTGTAACATTATTTTTTACATAATGTCAAAAATTGCATGTGTTCTACTTCTTTACCCAGCTTTTTACGACTCTTCTTAAAAGCACCAATTACAGTGATATCGGAATCTACTGTCAAAGTGTTCACCATCGGCATATCCATTAAAATAATAATTATTTAACGGAGAACAGCACAATAATAGAATGTATTCAAAATCACCAGTTAAGAAACGTAACTAAAAATCACAAGTGCATGATTGCACGAGCGGATACTACGAGGCTAAGGAAATGTATCAATAACTACCATTTACAGTAGCAAAATACTGTTCATCAAGTGTTTGACTAACAAGTTTAAGCAGAAGTCAACAGGTTCCTGGTAATATTAACTAAAAGTAAACTATAAACAGCATATTTTTTTTTTTTGATTTGGAGGTTTAACGACCACCGTGAGCAACTCAATGGGCTATAAGCAGTCGCCGGTCCCTAATTTAGGGTCACTGGTTCCAGGGAAGGGAGAGAGCCAGTGCCGTAAGACAAACACATCATCCATGCCTGACCGGGATTCGAACCCGGACCCCTTACGGACGAATGATCAGAGGCCAACGCCTTAGACCACTGCGCCACCGGGGCGGCCCAGCATATTCAAAAGGACTTACCCTAACTTTGAAAAGTAGGCCTACATCCATTATCGTCCGGCTTCCTCTGGTAGTGAATGTATGTATATCAGCTGTCGAAAAGACAAATATCACAACGAACAGTAAAAACTTCCTCTGCTAGTGAACGCATGTCAGCAGTCGAAATATCATATTACAACGAACGGCAAAAACGACATATTGAGTAAAACATGAATGGAAAGGCACTAAACCGAGTACGAAATTGTGAAATTCAAATGAAATGAGAACATTAAAATCGATTGAAAAGTAAAACCAAAAAAGTTAAAAGTTGAAACTGACAAAACCACGGAACCTATTTACATTATACCCATGCTATGCATCCATACATGTTTCGGCTAATATTAAGCCTTCATCAGTGGAAGAGTTTACAAGTGCATGGTCCTCCGTAATCAACTAGATGTAATATGATATGCCTAAATGAAAAGATAGGGCTATTTATCAATTCCTAAGACCTTTATATAACAACCATGTTTACAATGTATCTAATTCTATGGAGTTGATTGATAAAATTCAAGCTATTCAGAATTTCAAATTTACTATGTTTAGACTTGATGTAGTAGCACTTTACCCGACTACCCCTACAGATGAAGCAATTCATTTAATTAATCAGCAGTTGTCAACAAAAGGGAATTGAAGACACAGAAAGTAACAGCATTATCTCGTATTTGAAATATATTACTAACAGCAATTATTATTTTTCACATGATGAGATAATTTATAAACAACCATTTGGAGCTCCCATGGGATCCCCACTCTCCTGCTTGTTGGCAGAAGTAGTATTACCGCATATTGAAAAAACAATCTTCCAACAAACTAACCTGGACTCACCTTGTTTATACCTACATTACGTAGATGTAGTTCTTTTCTTCTGGCAACATTCTAGACAGGAACTTGATCAATTCGTAAATGCATTTAACAGCATTTACCCTACTATTCGGACCCCATTAGAAGAAGAAATTGGTAACAAACTAAATTTTTGGATTTTAATTTATTCCGCCACGATGATTCTATTAAATATAGTGTTTTTAGAAAGCCAACTTATGTTCCAGCATTGATCCCATGCGATACTTGGCATCCCTTGGAAGTACAAAACAGCTGCTTTTTCTTACTATATCAAAAAAGCAATTACACATTCCGCTTCCTCACAATCTGAACAGGCTGAGTTGCAGTGGATCAGGAATACTGCAGAAGCATTTGATTATAGTGGTAGACTGATTACTTCCATTTATAAAAATATCAAAAATAACCTTAAGATTTTGCATAATAAAAAAATTGAATATAAAGCTTACTTATCAATTCCTTTTTTACCACCTATTACCAATTTGTTAAGAAGAGAATGTGCTGAGAATCAAATATTTTTGGCAGAAACTCTTATCGATAATGATGCCTTATTGACTTACAATGACAACAAGTCAATCTTCGATAAATCGCGCGTATATTTTATCCCGATAATAACTAACCCCAATCATAAAGATTCTATGTACATAGGCAGTACTAAGAAACACCTTATTACTCGATAAAAAGAACATGTATACCTTTGGGAAAAGAAAAGACCCAAAACAGCACTCATTCTGTATTGCATCGAACACAATGCTGTACCCGATTGAGAAAATGTCAAAATTCTAACATCACTTCGATCACATAAACAAATCCTCACTTCTGAGACTCTAATTATTGAAAAAATATAAAGGAAAATGTTGTAACAATAATTCACCTATTAATATTCCACACGCATGGAGATAACTGTTGCATTCTCAAAATCAACGTAATATTAAATTGAAGTTAGATAAACTTTGCTTCCTTGGTTTAGTTGATCAGCAGGTCGAATACGTCGGCGAAATCCCCATAGATGGGGCTATACAAGAAATGCGCGAGAGGGTACAGGTGTTCATAGCTTATGCGACGAAGGTAACATACTGTCTTTTAATTCAGGCATATCATATTACATCTAGTCGATTACGGAGGACCAAGCACTTGCGAACTCTTCTATTGATGCAGGCTTAATATTAGCCGAAACATGTATGGATGCTGTAGCATGGTAGAATGTAAATAGGTTCTGTGGTTTTGTCATTTTCAGATTTTAACTTTGTTCGTTTTACTTTTCAATCGATTTTAATGTTCTCATTTCATTTGAATTTCACAATTTCGTACTCGGTTTAGTGCCGTTTCATTCATGTTTTACTCAATTTGTCGTTTTTATCGTTCGTTGTATTATGTCCTTTCGACTGTTTACATGAGTTCACTTGCAGACGAAGCTTTTACTGTTCGTTGTGGTGTTTGTCTTTTGGACTGCTGATATACCTTCACTAGCAGAGGAAGCCGGACGACAAAGGATGTAGGCCAACTTTTCAAAGTTGGGGTAAGTCCTTTTGAATACGCTGTTTGTAGTTTGCTTTTAGTTAATATTACCAGGAACCTGTTGACTTCTGCTTAAAATTGTTAGTTAAACACGTGCTGAACAGTATTTTTGCTACTGTAAATGATAGTTATTGATACATAAAGATATGTACTTGTGGAACCCATTGCATGTGATTGAAAATATTTTTCTGAAGTTGATAAACGATGTTTGTACAGACTTTGTTTTACTCCAAATGTTACCTCACACTGGTTGCATGTCAACTCTTCGCAAAACGAGATTCATGTATAACAGAAACATCGGGATGAAATTTTTGAACATGCTTGTTTAAATTCTTTTTCTGCCCAAATGAAGCAGCACAAATGGAACAACTGAACCTGTTCACAGTATCCATAGACCCCGCCAAATATCAAAGTGAAGTAAGCCTAATATCAATCAAAATGAAGCATAACAACTTATCTCTTTTAAGTAGGCATTGTCCCCGCCAAAACCACAACACTTTCAGCCAAATACCCAAGCTTATACAATTGCGGTCGGCAATTGGTGGATTTAGTTTTCGCTACTGGCCAATGAGAACGGAACGGGTGTACCTGAGTTGCTTCCCTCACCATCTCCAGACGCCAGTCTGCCATTTCCCTTAGGCCACTAAATACAACGTTTCCGCAAATTAATTATTGGGGCGATTAATGAATCGCTGAATGGATTTACGAAGCTCATATTTTGGAAGCTGAGACGAAAATTTAAAGAATTATGATAGTAAAAGGAAATTTTGAACTTATCAGTGTTGTTTTTTTTTATTTTTTATGCGGGTAGCATACATTCAACAAAATAAATGCTTTCTTTATACTCTGAGTAAATATTCGACACTAATATTTACAAAACGAGAAACTTTCAAGGTCACAGAAACACTAATTTTAAAATTTTATTTATTTTTCATTTTTTAAGCTTTTAAATAAGTCCCGTTGGAATTTGTTATTGTCCCATAGCCAGAAAAATAGCTACACGGAGCACGCAGTTTTCCCAGGTGGGAACAGACCATTTATATTTAAGTAAATAGGAACCTCTATCCATCGTTTGCGCATAGTTCGTTTTTCCGATGCATCGCCCTTTCTGTTCGGGCCCTGAATGTGTCCCATATATGATAATGTTTATTTATTCATGCTATCTATTGCCTAAGAGTGGTTTTAATGCATTATTATTTTAAAAAATGTAAGTCTTGCCTGGAAATTATGCGTCAATGACATTATCTAAGAAATCTCCGAGGAAATGTATGCATTGTTTTAAGAATAGGACCAGATTTGAAAAAAACATCTAAAGACGAACATGTTTTGAAATAAGCAGAGGCATTGTGTTATATTTATCCATCCTTCACATAGTCTTGGTATGAAGAATAAGCAGTGTTGTGTTGTATTAAAAAATAGTTTCTCATTGGCACAAACGTTACGTTTACATTAACCAGCTCGCTTGCTTTATTCAAGAGGGGCCAGGATGGCGTGTGCGACGGAAATTCCGAATGAAACGCTTTCATTGTTCCATCAATGATAAAACTCCTCTTTACATTGTTCTGCCTTTTCTCGTGTTGAGTGGTTTAATATCCTCAACAGCTGCGTTTCATTATTTCAGGCAGCACTGACCTTCTCCATTTTCCTTTTGCTTTTTCACCCTCACGTACAATGACATTTGCGCACCAAGAAAGATGCATCGTATTGAACTGAAATTTCATGAACATAATGATACAGATGAATGATACACATGATGGTAAAAACAGAGCTTCAGGACAATTATATAGGGATCTATGGCACGCAGTCTGTCATCTTCAATAGCGCGTCGCACCGCTTCTTGCGGCAATACATCTGCAATATGGTCCGGCATGAGGGCGAAGAGGCGCCTGATGTTGTCCTGAGGCAGATAGTGCTACACGGCAGCAGCCGGCGTTTATATTGGCGCCACTCATGCTGGATAGGGGACATGTCCACGGAGCGGGCAGGCCATGGAATTGTCTGGAAAAGACGTAGGCCGTTCTGGGCAACCCGACCCGTGTGCTGGCGGGCATTACCCTGCTGGTATATCGCACCTCGAATCCCAGCCAAGAATGGAAGCACAATGGGAAGCAGCATCTCATCCACATACCGCTTACCCGTCAATTATCCAAGTACCACTACTAAAGCTGATCGGCTACCGTAGGCCATGGCTTCCCAGACCATAATGCCAGCAGTGTGAGAGGTATTGCACTCGATAGACAGGTTAGACTTGTGCCGTTGACCCGTGGACTTCAACACCGGACACGATGATCATCTGCCCCCAACACGTGGCGTTTCACGTCGCTCTGGCCTGGCACCACCGCACACGGAGCTGGGATCGAAGATTTTCCTTCCGCTAGGCGTCGGGAAATGGTTCGTGGGCACACAGTAGCCGCCTCATCTGCCTGTATAGTGAACCGGCACTCCGCTGGATCATTTCGTGCCTGGCGCACCATCCGTCGATTCTCTATACCGGTGGTCGTGCTGGTCCGTCCGGAGCCGCTTCGCCGTGTGGCCGTGCAGTCACGTGCCCACTACTCGCAACATAGTTGGACGATATGGCCAGAACGATCCACGAGGCGGGCTATGCGGCTCGCCGACCACCCTGCGGTTTTCAGTCCGCTGCTCAGGCATATCTCAAAGTCCGTAAGCTGCGTAAATCATAGCCTCTGGCGTCTATCCGGCATTCTTGTCTTTCTGTACTCTTGCTTCAGTCGGCCGGTACTTTTCACTTTCATTTGGCATCGAGTACACACCGGTTCTTGCTTGCAGCGCCACCACAGGGTGTGAGGTCATGCGCACTCGCACCAAACATGGATAATTTGCTTACCAGCACGCACTTTAGCTACTTGCAAAGATTCACGGTTGTAGCATTATTTCTTCTAGGTGCGCAAATTTCATTGTCTGTGAGTATCTTTGCGTTGCTTCTGTTTATGCATATTCCGGTACTGTACAAATTTGAAGTTCTGATTCCATCTATTGGTGTAAGTTATGACATAAGTGGTAAATCAAATAATATCCGTAAACTTGGAAATTTCGTCGCCCTGGAAGGGAAATTGGATCCCCGTCACCCAGCATACTCGGGCGCAAACCGGAAGACGCGGTTTCAATTTCTGTTCCAAGACGACGAAATTTTCAAGTTTACGGATATTACTTGGCTTACCACTTTTGTTATAATTTACACAAATACAAGGAATCATAACTTCCAATTTGTGTTGTATACTGGTGTAATCCCATATTTCATGGTTCCGGTACCGTGCCTCGTCCAATAGAGCAAAGTCAGAATTCTTCACAAAATATTAAGAATTATAGGAATGGAGACAAAGCCATCCGGAGAACGAATAAACATTGCTAAATGCCTCCGATTTGCACCGTTCACCTTCAGCTTAATAGTTACGAAAGAAAAAGACATCCGAAAAGAAATTGACAAATCTGATTAATCATGCAAAAGGATGAAGGAAACCGGAAGTGAACAACATTTTAGTGTGCTAGGAAGTTTCATCTCCACTTGTTACAAGAAAGCCATGCACTAAGTATTCGTGTTGAGGACAACATGAATTGGGAAGGATTCAGGAAGACAGAATCATAACCAACGCTTCAGCCAGTTAGAAGATATCAACACGAGGTTAGTAAAAGGGCTGAAATCAGCTGGAAAGGATATACTCGCTGTTTAAGATGCTTGTACAATGTGGCTGGAACGATTTAATTTACGCACCCGGAAGCATTTCTTTCCTTCCAACTTTGTTATACACTGCCGGACAAGTGCTAAGGACGGATGACAATAGCAACGATAGCAACCATAAAATGGAAGGCAGGAAAATGTGGAAATTAGCATAAGTGCGGGATACAGTAAGACGTGTTGTGCGTATGCAAATTTTGGATCGCCGAACTTGTTCGTGACGTCATAGCGCTGATAAGAGATATAAAGGATTTGACGTGTATTGACCGTTGTTGTTCAAACGCAAAGTTGAAAGGGAAAGAATCAATTGACGAACTTGCAATTTTCAGTATGTCTTTCCGACATCAACTAGATGATTTTACGCGTGGCCGTATTATTGGCAAGATTGAAGAAGGGCGAAAAATAACAGATGTTGCCAGGGAGTTTGACGTCAGCCACAGTGTTGTTTCAAGACTTTGGAAATCATTTCAAACAAATGGAGAGTGTAGCAAACGTCACGGGGAGGTCGTGTTCGCAGTGCGACACCTGCAGAAGATCGGTACATAGTGCTATCAACAAAAAAAACACCGGCGCAGCACAGCTAGTGGGGTAGCAAATCCGTTTATGGCTGCTACTGGCAAGCGGATCTCCCGAAAAATTGTCGCCAGACGGTTGCATGAAGGAGGACTATACGCCCGCCGTCCTGTTGTGTGCATCCCATTGTCCAGACGTCACCGTACCGCCCGTTTGCAATGGTGCCATGAACATCGCAATTGGACTGATAACGACTGGTCTGCTGTCCTCTTCTCAGATGAGAGTAAATACAGTCAATCGTCTGATTGTCCACGACAACTGATCTGGCGTGATAGTGGTACTGCATATTGTCCAGCAAACATACAGGAAAGGGACCGATATCCGACATGTAGTGTCATGGTATGGGCTGGCATCATGATCAATGGCCGTACGTTCCTCTATGTGCTTCCAACTGGGACTATGACTGGCCAACGATGCATTAATAATGTTCTGCTACCTCATGATCGCATGTTCCGTATTGCTGTCGGTGATAGATTATTTTTCATGGACGACAACGCAACATGTCATTGAACAGTCGCTGGCCAGGAGTGTCTTGAGAGCGAGGATATTCAACGCTTCGTATGGCCAGCACGTTCTCCAGATCTGAATCCCATTGAAAATGTGTGGGATGCTTTGAGGAGGAGTCTTGCTGGTCGCCAATGCCCTTCAATAAACAAGTACACCCTCATCCGTTCACTGACAGAGGAATGGGATAAATTACACCAACAGCTGCTTGATAATGTTGTGCAAAGCATGACACGACTTGTGGAATCTTGCATCGCCCTCCGTGGTGGCCATATCCCGTATTGACATCTTTCGCCGGAACGCCTGCGGACGGTAATTGCATTTTTCACGTTTACGTATTCTGCACAAAATGGCCTGTTTGTCCCTTGAACACGTTCCAAAGCCTTCTGGATTTCAGACCACAATAAATTGTCTTTCTTGTAATGTCCTGGCATTCTGACATTATTTTATTTCACTTGGCATCCAACCACACTTACTTTTTTATGCGCTATATAGCAGTTTATGATCCGTCCTTAGCAATTGTCCAGCAGTGTATAACGCGGTAATTTAAGGTGACGATTGGCACCAATCCTTACTGACTGATTACATGCTCAAAGGTCTACAACAATAACAACGAATGTAAGAAAATAGACAAATATTAGAGTTACACGTTTCCTTCTAGTGGCGTGATGTCCATGTCAGTGAGACTAGATTTCCCCCATCATGCCTTGGGTCATGGAGCGTACAACAAATGACTAGAAGAAAACACTTATCATCAATCACAGGTTTATCGTGTGTGCTGACATGTGGTTAAAGAAATTGCTTTGCAGTACATTACGTAAAACTCGGCTGCTTTATACACCTTTCTGTTCGTGAAGAGCAAAAAATGTTGGACACAATTTGGTTTATGCACATCGGCCGTTTAAGGGGTTGAAATGAATAAAACACCCCATTTAAAGAAAGGCATGGCATAGGTTTTTACGACGTTATCTCGTGAATGCGCTGCTGGTGATACACAAGTATCGAAGCTTTTGCCTGATTTTGTAAACACTAAGTGTGGTATATCAACCACGGGAAAAAACATTTGCCCCCTAACGGCGAAATTGTTTATTATTTGGTGAAGAAACAAAAGAGTTTTTACAAAAAGAGTTTTTATTGTCAGTAGTATCTGACCGAAAAAGAATCGTAAGTTCACGTTTCCGTTTACAGAAATATATATCTGACCGAAAAAGAATCGTAAGTTCGCGTTTCCGTTTACAGAAATATATACCTGACCACATATATTGCTGTAAAAGGAAACGCGAACTTACGCCCGCTAGTGGCATGTACATGTGCATTTAGAAAATTTTAAAATTATATCAGAAACATTTCGCACCGGCAACGTTGTTCCACAAAGAAATAATTCCTCAAATCGGACTTTTAGGTGCAGAGGTATCGACAAAAATATATACGACTACGACCCTGGTGAACAAACTATACCTTATTTTAAGCAGGAGGTATTGTCAAAAGGTTTTACTAGGTGGGCGGAATCGGTCCACGAAAGTATTTTTTCAGTCGAGTTCCCAGAAGTTCAGATTTTGCTGCAAATACATGGGATCAGAAATAAACATTTACGCCGCCTTATGGCAATACCATTCTTTACTAAAAAATAAAAAATTATACATGCAAAATATTTCCCGTTAGGAGTTGTGTCCGATGCGGGAAGAATTTTTGTAATTGGACCTTTAGAAGCGGAGGTATTGGGGAAAGCGCAATGTATCTTTACGTCCCCTAGCGGTTAATCTACGAATTACTTGAAAACGAAACTGTACCCAAAATAGTCTTCCTTATAAATGGCATCGAAAGGAAGAAATAACTTTATTAAATGGAATATTTAGAAGCAAATATATGGAATAAAGTTTATTTTGCATTCGATATCATCTGATTTTACGCCTCCCAGTGGAAAAATTATGAATCCTTAAGAGACCGTAAAGCAATGAATGGTCTTCAGTTTTCCATTTCAAGCTTCACAATGCAAAAATATTTTTTTTGCTGAGATATGGTGTCTACGGACGCCCGGACGATCGGTTTGACAAAGTGATAATATTAGCACTTTCTTTTTTACAAAGGACGTGCTAAAATCAGATGGCTGCCTCGTTCGCCGTCTCATTCTACTTATAACTAGCATAATAAATTTTTTAATTAACCTGGCCTCATGAATTCCTACAAGTTACAAAGCTCTACATTTAATAAGAAATTTATCAATATCTGGAAAAAAAAACTAATGATAAATTTAATCATAGTAAAGCTGTTGTAAAGAATGTTTCAACTTCGCTTGCTTTTAATTCAAAAATAAATAAATACATAAATAAAAAAATAATAAATAAACAACTCTACTTTTAATAACGGTTTATTCACAGAACATCTATTGGTACTAAAGGGAACACCAGTGTAACGCGAACATACTTTGGGAAACATGGTTGCATACAATCGACCATAATTCAGCGATTCTGAGAACCTGTCTGTTCATTAGTTTTAAAGTTATTTCTGTGAATTACTGACCACAATCGGAGCTATGATTCATTTTTCAGGTAGAGCCAGATACGAAGTGCTACGACTGAAAACTTCGATTGCGTCGTCGAAATTCATTTAACGGTATAATAAATTCCTTAATTTGCCTTTTTTCCATTCTGAAAAGTGTGAAAAAAAGAGAGAAACAGAACGTGCTATGCAGTTCATTCTCTCTATGGGCGTCGCTAGCAAATAGGAATTGGGGGTGTAAATAAAAAAAGTGTAAATAAAATAACAGAGAAACAGAACGTGCTGTGCGGTTCGTTCTCTCCATGGGCGTCGTTGTTAAATAGGAAATGGGGGGGGGTAGAGAATCTTAAGAGTGCACTAATAACAGACAATTTCTTTGTTTTTTAAAAAGATTTTTTCAAAAAGTACTGGGGGAAGCAAATCTTTTAAGTGTATTAAATAAATGGATATCTGAATGCATTGCAGTAACTTTTTGATACGTATCGCAATTATTTTGCAAAATTAAAAAATCAGAAATGTGGTGTATCACAAATGTTAGAGGAGACATATCCTCCCAATCCTCCCCCGCCACCAGCGACGCCCATGGTGTTCTCTCATAAACGGTAGGCAGCATAAAAATTCAGAATCATTAAACTTAATTTAATTTTTTGGTACATAGGAATGTTATAAAAACATCATACGATAAACGTTTTTCATAGTACCCTTCATTTTAGACCGTCGTAGTTAAACAAACGGAAATGTACAAGTCAAGTTTGAAACCTTGAGCGGCGTGCGCTGAAATTTGCGATTATTTATTGAACACTACAATAATAAGTACTCAAAATTTTAATGCAAGAATAACATTCAATCAGTTTAGCAATGTTAAGCAAAATATCTGAATAATTAATAGATATAATCAAATCAACCGCATGGGTCAGTATCTTTCATGAAAGTGAATTGTATTAATGAATTTTGCTGGAAATTGCTTCATCAGAAGCGAATGAGGCATTGATTTCATTATGCGCAGTCACGATGCTTTTCATGTCTTTGGATTAAAGTATGAAATTCATAATCAGTTGGTATCTGCCCAAATTTCCAAGGGTATTGTGGAAAACGACTTTTAATTGTTCTTCTACTTCTTTAAGCATCGATGTTTGGCATTCCAATTCTCGTGTGCAGCGAAGGAATACATATTGAATGGCAAACAGATATTTAAAATTCCCTGATATACATTTCTAAAAAAATTATATGCGAAAAAGCAATTGGCGTAACAAAACCAATATATCCGATTTGCGAAGTTATTATACTACCCAGAAGGTAACAGTCATTTGTTGTAAGTAGCTCGGCTGACTGTTCATTGCCAGAATTGAAGTCAAGAAAACAACACAAACACGCATGCGCAATCTGCACCGGCATAAGCAGGTATGTTGTTTTATGTTCACTGCATCTTGTATCCCATGATAGATCGGCGTTAGTTACGTCTCGCCCAGCCTTAACTTCTTCTCAGTTAAATATTCTTTGCTTCGGATGTGAGTTAAAATCACGAAATGTCAAATACAGTCGAACTTGGTTAAGACGAGCTCGGGTATAACGAGGTCCAGGCTATATTGAGTAAATACCAGAAGAAGTTTGGTTTCGTATGCAAGTAGTGTTAAATAATCCCGCTTGTTACGAGTATCAACTCTGTTATAGCTAGCAAATTAGCAAGACTTTCAGATTTTTTTTACACCCAGTAAAGATAGCGCAGCATTGAAAGGTGGCGCCGTCTGTGCGTCACCTACTTCGAGAGAAAAGCGGGAAGTGTTTTATGACGTCTTGCATCTCAGCCCAAGGGTAAGTGAGGGCGGCATTTTGTGGGGGAAAGCTTTCCACCCTTTCCTTTGCCACTGTTTACGAGAGGGTTCCTGGAATTCGCTTTCTCTCATTACCTGCAATGGTGTAACCCCACACATGTTTTCTTAGTGCATTCAGTATTTCAACTTCGCACGGGACATATCGTAACCTTTTTCTAATCAGAAAGTCGCACGCAGCCCTACTCTTGCGACATCACTTATGCTTTCCTCCCCTTTTTTATTAGGACTGATATTGTGAGCAAAATGGTTGGTGTTAAAAGAAAGGCTCTCTCCATCAGGTAGAAAATAGATGTTATTCAGGAACTGCAAGAAAAATTCAGCTGTTTGCAAAAAGTATGGGCTTTCCTCATCTACCGCATCTAAATTGTGGAATAACAAAGATACAGTTTTGTCAGCATTTGAAAACAATCTTACAGATTGCAAAAAAAATGAAAAAGTGTGAAAAAAGTGATATTGATGAAGCTTTACTTTGTTGGTTTAAAGTTCAACGTGATGCTGGTTTTCCTATCAATGGACCGATTTTAATAGTGGAAGCGGAAAAATTTGCAGTACAATTCGGTCATGAGAATTTTATATGCAGTAATGGTGGCTTGATCGCTTCTAGATAAGACACAATATTGGTTACGCAAAAATGTCAGGGGAATCAATGTCTGCGGATACGGAATCTGTAAGTCAATGGCTTAAAAGCGTTTGGCCCAGCTTCATTTCTGAATGCAGTGAGCAGATCATATTCAATGCTGATGAAACGGGCATTTTTTACAAAGTAACCCCTGACATGACTTTAACTTTTAAAGGCGAGAAATACATTGGAGGTAAATTGGCAAAGGATCAGCTAACCGTTCTAATTTGTGCGAACATGGCCGGAAATGAAAAAAGAATATTATTGGTGATTGGCTAATTGTTAAAGCCTGGATGTTTTAATAATGTTCAGCATCTACCGGTTGATTATAAAGCAAAGAGAAAGGCGTGGATGACATCAGATATCTTTACGGGAGAACTTCATAAATTGGATCGCGAACTACGAAAGAAAAACAGAAACATTTTGCTGTTAATAGACAACTGCCCAGCACATCCCAAAGTAGAAAACTTGACAAATATCAAACTTGTGTTCCTACCACCAAACACAACATCAATTCTACAGCCTATGAACCAAGGGATTATTAGGAGCTTTAAGTGCCATTTTCGGTGATTTCTAACCGTACAATTAATCCACAAAATGGAGAAGCTAGAAATTAAGATTTCCGTATTGGATGCTGTTCGTCTTATGAGAGAAGCTAGGGATAGTGTCACTCCAACAACCATTAAAAATTGTTATAGGAAGGCTGGTCTTCTAAAGGAGATTTTAGTAGAAAGCACTGAAGTGATTGATGACGATGATCTCCCCTTATCAGAATGGTTAAAAAGTAGTGATTTAAGCGCCTTTAACAATTGCAATTCTCTTGATGATTGTGTCGACATTAACGCTGCGGTCCTAACAACAGGAATTTTAACAGAGGAACAAATTGTGCAAGAAGTCATTGCGGTGAATGAAGAAACTGAAACCGAAAGTGAAGGCGAAAACATTACAGAAACACAAGAAGTTGGGACTTACAATCAAGCACAAGATGCTTTGGATGTTTTGACTAGATTTTATGAAATTAATTCTAGCAATGAGTGTGTGTTCAGTGTATTATCAGTTGTTAAGCGTAATCTGATGGATTTTTGGTTGAAGTCAAGGACAACGCAGCTAAAATTAACCAAATTGTTTCATACGAAATAAAAAGGATATGTGCTTTGGGCAGATAGTACTGTATGGTACAAAAATTACAATACTGTATGGTACAAAAATTACAATACTGTATAGTACATATTGTATTTCATAAAGTACGTATGTAGTTTACATGTCCGTTAGTCAAGAATTTTAACTTAATCTGCATCACAGCGTACGTACTTCCATATGTATGTACTACAGTAGGTATAATGGTACGTACAGTTCTGTGTGTGTGTAGTACTGTACGTACGCATTTTTCAAGAATTCCACAACTAACCGAAAAATTGTACGGTAATTTGAACTAAACGTAAGTACTATGTATTTCCAAACATTAAACATTGTATGTGCTATATTTGACCACGAAATTTATTTTTTGAATGATTTCCTTGACATTTTGGGTCTTTCCCGGATTATACGAGTAACGGAGATAACGAGCAATTTGTTCGATCCCGAAGAGCTCGTCTAAACAGAGTTCGACTGTACTACTTTTAGTGCATTTCACAACGACTACCCATACTATTTATTTATATAAAAAATGTTTCGAATTAATTACTGTGTACTAAACTTTCATAGGCTTTACATTTGTTTATAAACTGATGATTATTCAAGAATGAAAAATATAGCAAAATATATAAAACTGGTAATTAATTTAGTTACCATTTATAATGTTTTGAGTTAGTTTGTTTTTCAAATTAAGATCCCTGTAATTAGCACCTCCTTCTACTAGAAAATATTCATTATGCAATCCTGAAGACAAAGCTCTCATGTTTATGGATTTTGTATCAGTGAGTTTTTGTATCGAGTTTTTGCATCTTGCTGCTGATCATATGTCTTTTCTATATGTTGTTTGTAAAAAACTTATTTTTTTGCGTATGCGTGTTTGCCAATGTTTCAAGCGGGGCTCAATTTACAATCTGGAAATGCAAACGTCTTCCACTGCCAGAATTCTAGACAGTGTTCTATACAAAATATCACTCTCTTGTTCAATGAATTATTTAAACAGTGGACAGTTATGGATAACAAATCACACGTTGCAGTAAGGTGTTTAAAGTATTTGGCATCAGCTTTTGAGATTTTTGGTGGGTTCATAAGTAAACAAAACCTTTCGTTCATAGTAAATGTTTCGCAGTACGAACACAATAAACATTCCAAAGGTCTTTTTAGTTGCCCAGACAAAATAGTTACGAAACGAAATTTGCGTGAGCATCCTCTTTCAAAATGTCAATAGATGGCAGCACGTCAGAGCTGACTTGGAAATCGCGGAGAGCTGGTTAGATTTGGAAGTATAACAACAGTTTCAGTTACTTCCATCGGCATGACATGGAACACCGGAAACACTCAAAAGTTTCTTATTCCCACAGTTGTGGAAAAACTGTAGTGCCGAGACAGGTTTTTTACTCGGCGTTTGAAAATAAGAATATAAAAATGTAAAATTTGAATTAGGAATTAGCATCAACATGATCAGGATATTCTGTTTGGGTAACCAAGATATTTACTTCACCTAATGAAATGACTAAACTACATAGCGAATTTATTTTATTTGTAAAATAAAACATTACCTTTGGAATAAATTTACGTAATACCGTTAAAGGATGTGTTGCTAGATAAGACTGAATTTTCTCTCAAAAGGCTGTTTCAAATATAACTGAACAACCTACATGTGATTGCACTATCAATCCATATACAGGCAGATGTGCATTGCTAACCTTAATTATACAGTACAAGACAATTTGAAGAATAATGAATATTTTTTGGATTACCACCAGTAATAACTGCGTTTGCGGTGCACCTTGTACAATTAAGTGGGTGATAAAAACCTAGATGCAGGCCACAATCATAGATACAGAATTTTGCTAGTTCTATTACCCCAGTCATAAAATGTAGTTTAACAGGCCAGCTATGTTTGCTATGCAGGTTCTCAGGGATTTTAGCACTTCTCAAACTTTTTGTGATGTGTAATGAATCTAGACTTAAATAGTTGTTTTCGCATTGCAAAAAGAAATCAGAAGAATAAATACAGAGTTATAACTTCTGAACCTTTTATTCGCAATTTTGCAGAGAAATATTTTTTTCAATTGATCTTACGTATCTTTGAAGGAAGAGTTATGGCATTTATTTTATTGCATACTAATAATATGTATTATCGTCATAGCAAAAAACGGTAAACTCAGGCTTTAACCTTGGAGGTTGCTAGGATTTCAAGCATATAAATAAACATGTACTAAACTCATAGTAACTCATATTAACCTTATTTTACTTCAATTCCTTTTTTTTTTTTTTTTTGATTGGAGGTTTAAAGACCCCCATGAACAACTCAATGGGACATAGGCAGTTGCCCTTTCCTAATTTAATACCACTGATTTCAGGTAAGGGAGAAAGCCATTGCCGTAAGACAAATACAACATCCATACCTCATCTCGATTCGAACCGTGACCGAGCTCTAACGAATGATCATAAGCCAGCGCTTACATGGCTGCGCCACTGATGCGGCTACTTCAATTCAAACCTTTTTGCATCGCAAGAATATATTCCATCCGTTATCTATAAAAGATTGTACGAAATTTGATGTTGAAAACCCGTCGTATCCTTTCATCTTGGAACTAATATCTGCTATTTATGTTTCATCATCACTTGTTCGACATACATTTCAAACGAATACGCCAATTCGTTGTCAAATTGATCTCCGCCGCTTCAATGTGGCCTAATGAGATGACGAATTAGAGGAACCCCAGAACTTATTGGAGACGCTGCTTAGCTATAGGGAGTTATTCTGGACTTAAGTTGCGTTCGTAAACACATGCAGTGACTGCGGTGTTAAGATTCACAAATTACAGCATGGTTTTAAGCAGCAAGGTTTGTTTTTCACCGGAGAGTCCTTGGATACTATGTTTTACATATATCTATTTTATTTCGGATTTTTGCTTCGATAGTACTTTGATTTTGGGCCATTTAACTTCAGTTTTTACAGCAAGTTATTGCTTTCACCAGGGTGGATGTTCTCTTTTTGTTACATCCGATAGGACTTTCTACCTCTTCTCTTGACGTATCCGCTTGCACATGGCGCACATGTATCTCTCATATGCGTCCGTGCTCTGCGTCGAAAACGCTGAAGCCCCTATGTTGTTTGTCTGTGTGAACGATCACTCTTTCAGAATTTTTACGGATAACAATTCAAAGGTCAGTTTAGTCCCATACAAATGAAACGTTATTATTGTTTATCAAAGAAAGTGCCATATCTGAAATCTCTGCACCCAGCGCACAGAAGGAGTAAAGAAAAACTAGTACTGAAGTCGTTTACTTCCGTCGTATTATACTTTTACGGAAAATAACGTGTCACGACATAGGAGAAATCTCAGCAATTCGTGGTGTGCACTTCTGTCGGATTCTTGAAAGTAGAACAAAAATACCTCATGTTCTTGAGTGAAATAGAAAGTTAGTGAGTAATTCAATAGATTGTAAGCAGAGTGTCGTGCCACAGAACAACAGATGCCTTTCATGATGAATGAACATATCATTAACATATAAGGGAAACAACTACGTGAAACTAACAAACAACATGTCTCCATTGAGAATGGACGCAATAACATCAGCGCTGAATATTTTGCAAGAAGTCTCGGCAAGTGATGAGACATTGTTAGGAAACGCATTTTTTAACTGAACTATTAAACACGAATAAAATATTCTCGCACCAAAGTGAAACTTTGAAATGTGTTTGTGATGCATGTTTCTATCGCTGCTTCAAATAATACCTGTCTTAAAGGATGTAAGTATTTTGATTCCATATGTGAAATGATGCACTTCAAAAATACTGAAATATATATATATTTTATAAACATTAAACTGAAACATTTTATTTTATTTCTTAAGGTAAGCCTAACTGACTTTACTACTCAAAGAAAAATTCTTAGCGATTAAGCAATTAAAAAAATCGTAAAGCAAACAATAAGTACACAAATTTAAATGAAATTGTTACAGAAACAATGGTATCTATTGGTGTTTAACTGGACCAAATTTTAGCACACCTGTGGCTGAGCTTAGTTTCCATTCGAATATTTGACTGCTTACTTAATCGGTGTATTAGGATTCATAACATGTCATTTGGGGCCTGGGTAGCAGAGTACAAATCAATTTTATTAATTAAAACTTTGACCTAGGAAGGAACTCAAAGTCAAACATCCCTTACGTAATTCTGGACAAAATCGAGATGCATAACTTCGAACAATAAACATATCAGAGCGTACATCAGAGGGAAATTGTATAAGATATTATGAATACAACGCTTCTTTCTCTGGTGATACACCATTTCTGATAAGCTGGCCTAAGGCCTTTGTGAAAAAACGTTTGTTCAATTTATTGCATATTTCCCATTCTTTCTTTTCCTTCCTTTTAAGTGAAATCTTTTCACTTTCGTGCAATCTGAAAGTTCGGTCAAGTATTTGATTTTAGAATTTCAGATGCGCCGTATGTGATCTGCTACGGTCTTCCTCATAAGAAATTGACTGTGCGTTTTTTTACCTTGTACGCCCGCAGAAAGTTTTCAGAAGCATGAACACATGCCAATTTCCTCACCAATAGAATTGAATGCTTGCGTAGCTGCCCCAGTGGCTCAGTGGTTTAAGAGCTGGCCTCTGACATTTCGTCCGAGATGGGTACGGGTTCGAATCCCGGTGAGTCATGGATATTGTGTTTGTTTAAAGGTACTAGCTCTCTCTCTCTACCCTGGGACAAGTAGCCTTAAATTATTTACGGGATACTTTTTTACAAATCTTCGAGTTGCCCGCAGCGTCCGTTAAACCCGTAAAACATGTTTGTGTAACAATTTCCATATTCCCATTTATGTAATTTCAACTTTTATATTATTTTAGAAGTGTTTTGCAGAAATAATAAACGGAATATTATATTCACAAAGAAAGCGTTAAACATTTTGAATAATAGAAATCTATTAAAATAAAAGAAAGTGTGATTTCAGCCCATTAGTCAACCTCAAAGCACTAGTAATAGGATGCTGAAACACAGAAAATGCAGACATGTTTCCTGAAGAGATGGGAAAATGTTTTGCGGAAATCACCAGATCGAGACTTACGATAGCAAACTAATAACACACATAAACCAAGTACGACAAAAATATGATGGATGCTAAATTGTTCACAATACTGTAGATTCTCAGTGTGAACAATGTAACTTATGCATTATCCCTATATATTGCGAAATATTAAGTGGGAACGGACGACCGCATTTTGGTGTGAAATTGTGTTTATCAATTCAACTTAAAGTAGAAAATATAGACTGTTGTGAATGGTCCTCTCGTAGAAATATTCATACATCCAAAGGAATTCGGAAATATATTTTTCGTATTCCTGATAAATATTTAGAACTTATGTGTATTGCATCATATTCTGTCATGTGTCAAAAAATAAATGGAAGCTTTAATGCAATACCATTGTTTTCCTTTCTAAAAATATGACTTATTTTAAAGGCTTGCATTTTTGAACAAGAACAAATAAGTGTAGTTAAACAGAAGCGTCACATTCGCTTTGAAAGAAAACTCTAGAACGAAGTTTTACACAAACAGTCTAATATTTTTGTGCTAAGTTAATTTACTTGGAAAATTCATTTCCTAGAAAATATGGAAAATTCACTTCCTAGAATATTTTTGGAGATGAAAATCCTCCAAATACGTGGCCTCAGTAAATAAATATGTACATTGGTCTTTCCACGTTCCAGAAACACATAGCAACCGAAAAATTGTTTTTCAGCCGCCGCCGTGGAATCGAACCACGGATCTTTCGATATCTAACCGAGCGCGTTAAGCTTTACACCACGGTGGCCAACAATCCACGGTGCTGTAGAGAGATCCGTGGTTCGATTCCACGGCGGCGGCTGAAAAACAATTTTTCGGTTCTATGTGTTTCTGGAACGTATTAAGAGCGATGTACATATTTATTTACTGACACCACGTATTTGGAGGATTTTTACCTTGGATCTCGCCCTTTAGATTTAACCGCTATAATATATATGGCCAGTGCTGTTAATGCCCACCAGATGGAGACGTCTCAGTAGGTGAGCCCATCTTGCGAATTTATGATGTCAGAAGCTGACTTCAAAATACACATAGCACCGTGGATTTTTGGCCACCGTGGTGTAAAGCTTAACACGCTCGTCTAGATATCGAGAGATCCGTGATTCGATTCCACGGCAACGGCTGAAAAACTATTTTTCGGTTGCTGTGTATTTATGGAACGTGGAAAGAGCGATGTACATATTTATTCTTGCAGATTAATTGGAGTTTCGATTCGTAATTGCTTAATTTTATTTCACATAATAGGATTTTAGATATTTCAGATATTTTTTATCAGATAGTACGCCAAATGACAAAATTTGACTTTATGTAAGAGTGTAGTTCTATCTGTCTCTCCATAACGTTGTTGAAACAGAGTCCCATGTCGTTAATGTAAACAGAAATCATCATTGTGTTTCATCATTGCTGCGTTTCTTGAGAAAGGCACATTAGTTTCGGAAATAGAAAGCAGGCATCTGAGATGATATTTTTGCTCCGGTTATGGGCGAAAGTACTCTGAAAAAAATTCCAATTTGCAATATTTTAGCGTGTGCAATATAAAAATGCTTAAATTTATTATCTGAACGTGAAGTCCTTCAGGGATACATTCCATTTGTTTAATATTTAGCTGTTTCCATAGCTGTCATAAATTATCTCATGCAAAATACAATTTCGACAGCCAAGCAAAATTGAAAATAAAAAAGAAAGATATGTGAAGATTTTACTTGCCGAGAAATGTCTATGGAGAAAATTACAGAATCGAGAAATCACTGCTAAAAAAAAAAGAGTGTTTACGACTAAGGCAGCGGTTGCATTGCATGCGAATTGCATAAAAGGGTGTAAATTTTGATAAGAACGTGTACCTTTATGGTTCATCTTTGATAATGTATCAACGATATACTCCCGTCTAAAGTTGTAGATGCGCCTCATGCGGTGAATAGTTCGTCCTGTGTTGGGATTTTCAGCAGACGTGAGAGAAACTCAGGGTTTGTAATAAATGCGTCATAATTTATCACATAACGCAGACTCTGAACCGATTATAACATATATAAAATATGCGAATTGCGAGAGAGAAACGATGTTTAAAATACGACTAGACAATGTGATATTTCTGAACCCTGCTGATCCATTTGGCATTTCCAAATCATATGCAAAGAGGGGAAAATCTGCTGAAAACTTTCGTATCCGAGTATTTATTTAAGAGTGCTCAGATATGTAACTTACGTAACAGAATATTTTCGGATTCTCAAGTTCTTACTCACTTTTTTTCTTAAAAGAGAAAGGCATGATTTTTTACTTTGGTATTCACAGCGGCACATTTTTGGTAGAATTAGGAACATATGTATTAAGTTAAGTTCTATTGATATTTCGGTAAATATTTCAAATATTTTTATTCAGTCACTTATTTTCTGCCTTTCTTTTCTCCCGTGATGAAAGTATGTGAAATGAAGATTACGTGCACTTTTTAGTTCGTAAAATAAATTATATTATACTTTATTTCAAAACTGTTTGAATGAGCTTCAGTATGTGAAAATTTTAATGCAATTCGCCTTTGATTAGGCTAAATTATTCCGCAATCTCTTCTGTACATGTTCATTTTCGATTATGCTTAACAGACTTTTGAACGAATTTTAGGTTTGTTCAAAACGCTTGCTGCCACTCCTTCGGGTGGGGAAAGAGGTCAAATTTAAGAGAACTTCTTGGGACTATACTATGCAGCATTGACCTTTTTTCTGAAAATAAGTCTAACTGAAAAAAAAATATTTTGTTCTGTAGAAGATATATGGGAAGCTTGATAATGAACATAAATAATGTTTTCCCCAAAGTGAAAGATATTTTTTTTATCTTTCGTTTAACATTTACGGCTTTTTTATTTGAAAATTTTGATGTTGCATATCTTTGCTACAAATTTTATATTCAAGTGAAAGGAATGTTGCCTTGATACTTCCAGTTTCTTACGGAAATCATAAAACCCCTAGCACAACTTTTCAGTGTGAAGTAAATTGTACAATGTATTCATGTGGAAACTCAAAAATAATCTTCGTCATTAGAGTGTAAGTAGGAGGAAAAGAAAAGCTGCTTATCGAGGTCATGAAGGTAATCAGTCGGATATCAGTGAACACATGCGTGACGCACAGAAAAGACTTCTAAATCTAAGGCTGACTTCTTATCATCATCATCATCATCATTGTCAACCATTATCAATCCACTGCTGGACGAAGGTCTCCCCAAGTTTCCTCCACAAAGGTCTGTCTTGTGCCAGTCTCCTCCGTGTCACTCCCGCATACTTTCGAATTTCATCCACCCATCTTCCATGTGGTCTTCTTCTAGGTCTTTTTCTGTCCCTTGGAATCCAGTCTAAAATTTCGGCTGTCCATCGATGGTCTGTTCTTCTGGCAGTATGTCCAGCCCATTGCCATTTCAGGGATTTAACTCTGATCATGATGTCTTCCACTCTTGTCATTTTTCGGATCCACGTGTTCCTCTTCTTATCTCTCCTGGTTACACCAAGCATGCACCTCTCCATGCTGCTTTGAGTTGTCTGCAGCCTTTGCATGTCTCTTTTAGCTAAGGTCCACATCTCTGCACCATACGTAGGCACTGGAAGGATGCATTGATGAAACACTTTTCTTTTAAGACATAATGGCATATTGCTCTTAAAAATTATGCTGTTTCTTCCAAAAGCTCTCCAGGCAAGTTTTGTACGCCGATTAATTTCTTCACCAATGTGACCCTCACTTTATATCTGCTGTCCAAGATAAACGTACGTGTCTGTTATCTCCAGCTTTTCTCCATCAATCGATAAATCTTCATTTCTTGTAAAAGCATTGTACATCACTTTTGTCTTCTGAAAGTTCATTTTTAATCCCACTTCTTTACTCTTGTCAGCAAATTCCTGGATCATACTCTGTAGCTCTGATGGGGTAGTTGTAAAAATGACTATGTCATCAGCAAAACGAAGGTGGGTTAGATAATCTCCATTAATCTTTATCCCCTTGTTTTCCCAGCTCAGCGATTGAAAGACATTTTCCAATGTGGCATTAAAGAGCTTCGGAGATATGGTGTCACCTTGTCTCACTCCCTTTAAAATTTTTACGTGTGTTGTATTTTCAAACAGCCTAATCTTTGCACTTGCATTTTCATAGATGTTATTAATAATATTAATGTATGCATCTTCAATACCGCAGGTTTTCAGAGCCATTGTAACTGCTGATGGTTTCACCGAATAAAAGACTTTTTCATAATCGATAAAAGCCATGCACAATGGAAGTTCATGTTCCCTCGCTCTTTCAATTAGTTCTCTCAGCACGTGGATATGATCTATTGTGCTGTAGCCACTCCTGAATCCAGCTTGTTCTCCCGGTTGAGCCATGTCCAGTGTTACCTTCAAGCGGTGTAAAAGAACTTTAGTGAAGATCTTATAAACTACTGATAGGAGGCTGATAGTTCTGTAGTTTCCGAGATCCTCAATGTCACATTTCTTATGTAGCAGGATCATTGTAGCGGTGTTCCAATCCTCATGAATCTTTCCTTCATTAAGGCATCGAGTGAAAATTTGGGCGAGTACTGTTTCGATTTCTCCACTTGCTTCTTGTATGATGTCTACAGTAATTCCATCTTCTCCTGGAGCTTTTCCCCGCTTCATGTTCTTGATTGCATGTGCAACTTCTGCTGGAAGGACTGGAGGAACTCTGGTACTGGTATCTTTCATGATGTCTGGAGTGCATGTATCATCCCTTTCATATAATTTGGAGTAGAAATCTTTCACTCTTGTCAAAATTTCGCCTCTATTTCTTGTTACAGAACCATCTTCTTTTCTCAGTGCCATAATCTGTTTTCTTCCCTTACTGAGATGTCCCTTTGCTATCTTTAGGCTTTGGTTGTTTTCAATTGCTTTCCTCACTAGTTCACAGTTGATTTTCTTACGTCTTCAGTGATACTTTTTCTAGCTGTCTTGCATAGCTCTATATATTCCACTTTGGAAGTCACATCTTCTTTAGTTGTCCTCATCTCTCTTCTTTTTTGCATCAACATTTTCGTTTTTCCTGATAATTTATTTACATGCAACTTGTTCTTAGACCCAGCTAATTTTGTTGCTGTTTCCATAAGAGCTTTAGTTACTTTTCTGTTAACTTCAGAGATGTCCACTTCTTCCGATGTTAGGACTTCTAAAGCAGAGAACCTGTTCTTCAGTTCCAACATGAAGGTATTATGGTGTTTTATAAGGTTGGTTATGTCAATAGATTTTGTTTGTCTTATGAGCTTGCCACGTTCAAGTTTAGTGTTGAGGTACATCTTACATCTCACCAATCTATGGTCACTACCTGTGTTGAACTTGTTTAGCACACTGCAGTCTTCTATGACGAATTTTTTTTATATATATATATATATATAGGATGTAAGGTCAGGTGATGCGTAACATCACAGCCTCTCCTTGACAAATGTCAACCCCGCCTTCTCGTGGTGCATCCTGTTTCCACTAAAGGGGCTCTGACGACCGCCAATAGCGGTATAACTATACCATCAGGATTAGAGGAAATTCTATCATACACTCACCAACCCGCTTGGCCAGCGTGGTGAGTTATGGCCAAACCCCTCCAAAATGATTCCACAACTTAAATCTTGGCCCTCAGTCTCCGGCAGCTGGAATGTACCTGGCCAAGGCAGCGGCCAGTGCGACAGGAAGGCAGAGGGTGCTAAGAATCCCCGGAGGACCGGACTAGGCTGCCATCTGATGCTGACCTTGGCTACGTACAATGGACGCTCCCTATCTTCTGATTCAAGGCTTCTTGAATTGGAAGAGGAACTACAAAGGATCAAGTGGGACATCGTGGGGCTAAGTGAGGTAAGGAGAAAAGGAGAAGATCTCATCGAACTGAAAAGTGGACATCTCTTCTACTATCGTGGGACAGATACTGGCAGAACTAGTGGTGTTGGATTTATAATAAACAAGAAACTGAAGGATAAAGTTGTAGAAGTTGAAAGTTCCTCTGACAGAGCTGCACGACTTGTTATCCAACTCTCGAAAAGATACCAGGCTCAGATTATTCAAACTTATGCACCCACCACAAGTCATCCTGCAGAAGAAATTGAAGAATTTTATGAGGAAATTTGTCATCTAAATAATAAAGGTCAGCAGCACTTGAAGATAATTATGGGAGATTTCAATGCAAAAATAGGGCAACGGCAACAGAATGAAACTTCAGTAGGTAAATTTGGTCACGGCAACAGAAACCAGCGTGGAAATACTCTCGTTGAGTTTGCAGAGGCAGAAGGGTTTTTCATCTTGAACTCCTTCTTTAAGAAAAAGCCACACAGGAAATGGACATGGAGACATCCAAATGGGACGACAAGTGAAATTGATTTTATTATGTGTAACAAAAAATTCGTCATAGAAGACTGCAGTGTGCTAAACAAGTTCAACACAGGTAGTGACCATAGATTGGTGAGATGTAAGATGCACCTCAACACTAAACTTGAACGTGGCAAGCTCATAAGACAAACGAAATGTATTGACATAATCAACCTTAAAAAACACCATAATACCTTCAAGTTGGAACTGAAGAACAGGTTCTCTGCTTTAGAAGGCCTAACATCAGAAGAAGTGGACATCTCTGAAGTTAACAGAAAAGTAACCAAAGCTCTTATGGAAACAGCAACAAAATTAGTTGGGTCAAAGAACAAGTTGCATGTAAATAAATTATCAGGAAAAACGAAAATGTTGATGCAAAAAAGAAGAGAGATGAGGACAACTAAAGAAGATGTGACTTCCAAAGTGGAATATATAGAGCTATGCAAGACAGTACGAAAAGGTATCACTGAAGACGTAAGGAAATTCAACTGTGAACTAGTAAGGAAAGCAATTGAAAACAACCAAAGCCTAAAGATAGCAAAGGGACATCTCAGTAAGGGAAGAAAACAGATTATGGCACTGAGAAAAGAAGATGGTTCTGTAACAAGAAATAGAGGCAGAAATTTTGACAAGAGTGAAAGATTTCTACTCCAAATTATATGAAAGGGATGATACATGCACTCCAGACATCATGAAAGATACCAGTACCAGAGTTCCTCCAGTCCTTCCAGCAGAAGTTGCACATGCAATCAAGAACATGAAGCGGGGAAAAGCTCCAGGAGAAGATGGAATTACTGTAGACATCATACAAGAAGCAAGTGGAGAAATCGAAACAGTACTCGCCCAAATTTTCACTCGATGCCTTAATGAAGGAAAGATTCCTGAGGATTGGAACACCGCTACAATGATCCTGCTACATAAGAAAGGTGACATTGAGGATCTCGGAAACTACAGACCTATCAGCCTCCTATCAGTAGTTTATAAAATCTTCACTAAAGTTCTTTCACACCGCTTGAAGGCAACACTGGACATGGCTCAACCCAAAGAACAAGCTGGATTCAGGAGTGGCTACAGCACAATAGATCATATCCACGTGCTGAGAGAACTAATTGAAAGAGCGAGGGAATATGAACTTCCATTGTGCATGGCTTTTATCGATTATGAAAAAGCCTTTGATTCGGTGAAACCATCAGCAGTTACAATGGCTCTGAAAACCTGCGGTATTGAAGATGCATACATTAATATTATTAATAACATCTATGAAAATGCAAGTGCAAAGATTCGGCTGTTTGAAAATACAACACACGTAAAAATTGGAAAGGGAGTGAGACAAGGTGACACCATATCTCCGAAGCTCTTTAATGCCACATTGGAGGGTGTTTTTCAGTCGCTGAGCTGGGAAAACAAGGGGATAAAGATTAATGGAGATTATCTAACCCACCTTCGTTTTGCTGATGACGTAGTCATTTTTGCAACTACCCCATCAGAGCTGCAGAGTATGATCCAGGAACTTGGTGACAAGAGTAAAGAAGTGGGATTAAAAATGAACTTTCAGAAGACAAAAGTGATGTTCAATGCTTTTACAAGAAATGAAGATTTATCGATTGATGGAGAAAAGCTGGAGATAACAGACACGTACGTTTATCTTGGACAGCAGATATCAAGTGAGGGTCACATTGATGAAGAAATTAATCGGCGTACAAAACTTGCCTGGAGAGCTTTTGGAAGAAACAGCATAATTTTCAAGAGCAATATGCCATTATGTCTTAAAAGAAAAGTGTTTGATCAATGCATCCTTCCAGTGCTTACGTATGGTGCAGAGACGTGGACCTTAACTAAAAGAGACATACAAAGGCTGCAGACAACTCAAAGGTGCATGGAGAGGTGCATACTTGGTGTAACCAGGAGAGATAAGAAGAGGAACTCGTGGATCCGAAAAATGACAGGAGTGGAAGACATCATGATCAGAGTTAAATCCCTGAAATGGCAATGGGCTGGACATACTGCCAGGAGGACAGATCATCGATGGACAGCCGAAATTTTAGATTGGATTCCAAGGGACAGGAAAAGACCCAGAAGAAGACCACATGGGAGATGGGTGGATGAAATTCGAAAGTATGCAGGGGTGACATGGAGGAGACTGGCACAAGACAGACCGTTGTGGAGGAAACTTGGGGAGACCTTCGTCCAGCAGTGGATTGATAATGGTTGACAATGATGATGATGATGATATATATATATATAAGAGACTTGAAAATCTAGTATTTAACAATACGGCCCGGAAAAATATAATACTATGACATCGAAAAATATAGGCTGTGCCATATAAAAGAGGCCCGAGTATAATGAACGATAACAGTAAGGCAATGTTACTATACATGGTAAAGAATAGTTGAAATAACAAAAAACAGAAGTAATTTACCTGCGTTTACAACAATTGCTGAAAGTGCTGTCCTCCGACGTCAGGACACATTTGCACACCACGGAACATGTTGTTTGTAGCGCGCCACAGCTCATAAGCAGTAATCTGGGCTATGGCATTTGTAATGTTCACTTTTAATTCATCAAGGGTGTGCGGATTAGTTGCGTACACTTTCCTTTTCAATGCTCCCCACGGATAAAAGTCACAGGTGTAGAGTTCGGATGACCTGGGTGGCCATAGTCCCTTTGATACAGTTCTGTCCTCCCCAAACACTTCATGCACAGCACGTAGACTGTTTCGCGCAGTGTGCGCCGTTGCACCATCCTGCTCAAAGATAGCATATATTCACTCTTCTTCTGTAAGTGCGGAAACAAATGGGTTAAACAGTTACTGAACATAGCGCTCCGAGTTGATGGTGCCAGTGAAAAAAATGGGCCGACTATCCTCTTCGCAATCACAGCACACCAAACGCCTATCTTTTCGTCGTACAGAGGAGTCTGCATTGTCCGTCTGGTGTTCGTGTCTGTCCAGATCCTGCTGTTTTGCATTTTGACATACCCGGACAGATGAAACCATGCTTCATCTGTCATGTAATTAAGTGTTGGGCCCATTTCATCGCTGACAATGGTATCCTGAAACCACTGACAATATTGCATCCGTTTTGCATAATCAGGAGTTTGAATTTCTTGCAGCTCCCTAACTTTGTATGGCTGAAAATGCAAATCCACCGTAAGTATGCGTCGGCACGACGTGGCAGACATTTCCGTTGCAGACGATAATCGGCGAATCGACTTTTGAGGGCTTTGTAAAATCATTGTGCACACATCATTGTTATTGTCTTCAGTACGAATTGTCTTGGGTTTGTTTTTTTCCTGTTGCACCCCGTGCCGGTTTCACAAAATTATAGCACTAACTTGCGTACCTCAGATTTCGCCGGTGCTGCACAATGTGGAATTTTTTCTGTAAATAATTCATTTAAATCCTTGTATGAGTTATTTCTGAAATACAGTTCCACAATAAAAATCAGTTGTTCCGTACTTAAAACCATCTCCGTTGCCTTTGTTCTCTCTTCACTTACACTTATGACTGCATACCTACACTGCTGTGACTGTGACTAACGCAGAAACCGATTAGAAGTGGAACAAAGCTGCTTTAACTGGAAACCCGCCTAACAACGTGTGGCCACGGGGCGTCATTTATATGGCGCACCCGGTATATCATGAGAGGAAAGTCATGATTCTACCTTTGCAAAAGAGTATTCATAAGTAACGCTTCATGACTCCATGGACAATAAACTGGCTACGAAATCTCATAAACCCAATGTTGAAAAATAGTGTGCACTGTATAGCTCGGAAAACATAATTTGATTTATAAATTTCCTAGATTCCAGCTCCTACCTAGTGTCGTTTAGATAATAGTTGAACTCCGCCGAGCCTTTATGGCTGGTGGACAATCTCGCTGGCCAAGATGTCGGAATGAAAGAGGTTTTTGAGAGATCTTCTGAGAGGCCTGCAAGTTTTGAGTGTTGGTGGTGTGTTCTTTGGTTTATGAGTGACATAACAGTTGAACAGAGCGCATTTTTTTCATGTGGTGACAGAAAACTAGTGCGTTCGCAACACAATTTCATATGCCAGAGAGATCGCCTTGCGGAAACATACATAACGTCCTGCTCTTCCGGCTTTAATCTTGACTTTTATACGAAGACGGAACAAGATTTGGCGAAATAATTTTTAACTGATGCACAGAGCGAGACTGTTCCGAACATGGCAAAGCGCACCAGACGTTCACCCTTTGACTATATTGTTCGACTTCTCGAATGGCGTTAGGGTTTGCGGAGCCCCATATTCTGCAGTTATGCCGATGTACCCTCCCTGAGAAGAAAACCTTTGCTGCATTACTAAATACCCATGTTCGCAGGAAATGTTCTTCAGCTTCGACTTTGGACAAAATATCTTGGGAACACTAGAAACGGCGAGATTTATCGTCCCGCTGTAAAGCTTGTATAGTCTGCAGTTTGTAAACACGGAGTTGAAGGCGGTTATGCAGAACTCTCCGAACAGTTGTTTGTGTCATACCGAACTGTGACGCAGTTCGTCTTGTTGACTTCTGCGGGCTTCAAGAAAAGGCTTCCTGGACGCGATCAACATCATCCTGCGAAGTGCTAGGTCTTCCCGCTCCTGTTTAATGCTGCACAATACCAGTCTTTTGAAACTGCTTTGACCAACGTCGGATACCCAAGTCGGGAGGTGGAGCTCTGCAATACTGCGTTCTGTAACGACATTGCGATGTGATAACTGACTTTGTTTTGAAGAACCAGAGTACTCACATTGCCTTTTCTTGAACAGCCGCCATTTTAAATTATGACATCAACATATATTTTAGAGGAATCAAATTTATTCGTTTAATTAATAAATTAGTACATTGTCTTAAGTGTTTTGCTAGAGTTGAAAGTTGAAGCCAGTTATAATATATCATGATCTGAATGTGGGCACAGTATTTTACTGTCAGATGTAATGACTTAAAATACAACTCTTTTTAGGTGAATGTTTAGCTATGAAACTGCACGTATTTGAATCCCGCTTAACGTTTTGAAAATCGGTAATTATCAATTCCTAAAACGCAGTAATCTGTGCTCCGTTCCATTTTTTTATTTTATTTAAATTAAGAACTGCTCTAGGACATTCAAACTGGATGTCAATAATTAACTCTGGGTCATTTTAATCACTCTTCATCCACATGAACACTTACGACGGGAAGAAATAAACTCCTGTTTCCCAAAGGTTTGCACTTCTACATATCTGATGAGTGAAATTTTGGAAAACACTTGCCATTTTCTTATTAACACACAATAATTTTTGTCAAGTATACGGTTTCTTCAGATGATAAAATAAATTAGGCCATGAAAATTGTAGTGCTTTTTAAGCTCTGCTTATCCCCAAAGCATCGAGGCTAAAATTGAATGTTTAAGCGGGTATGAATTCTTCCCAGTAATAGGTGCCAAGGTTCGATTTTTTGTTCTGAATTCAATGATCGAAATCTCGTTGTTCTAGTCCTATCACACGTTTTCTTTAACTGACGACATTACCTTTTAATATTCCTCAATCATAATCAGAGGAATTTGAACAAAAAATTTGTCCCTCATTTTAGCCTACTTTAGTTTCACCAATGAATGTATTTCAGCTCCTATAGTATTTTTTAGTAAGGCCAAATTACCTTGTGAAAAATAAAATTAGTACAGAAACAGAATGAAATAAAGAAGTGAGGAAGTAGAAAACTTTAAAACTCCTATTTGAAAGTTAAGAAAAGTACTGACTGGATAGTAAAATAAAAAACATATATCCGGTTATTATGTTGCGTTGTATATTTATATCTTAATGCGTCGTTATTGAATTTCAAAGTAGAAATATTTCTTGAAGATGAACGATTTTGAATTCAATAAATTGACTTAGGTAACCGATTAAATGAAGGATTGCAAAGCGGAAAAATCTATGAAACATAAGCGTAAAATTTTTAAACTCTTCATTATTAATATTTCTTTATTGAAATGTTATTAGGTTCAAGTAGCGGGTATGAATTCTACCCAGTACCTGTGCAGCTGTATTGTACCACCCGACTCTTGATAGAAACGGTAAATGCAGAGAGCAACGCATCGCCGAGCGAATGTGATCAACAAGTTAGTAAAATCATGCAATGCATTGATAATAATACGCTTTTCAACATTACAGAAATCATTACTCAAGTTATCACTCAAGTTTTGAGAATAATGTCTGTGGAATAAATCTCGGTCCTGTGCCCTGACCTTTGATCCCATTTCGATGATATTCAACAGAACCGGATTGGTATACCTCCGAAATAATATGATAAAGTTTTGTCGCAATCGAAGCATTTTTACGTAAGTTATGATGCATAAGGGCTATGGAATAGATCCCGCTCCTGTGTCCTAACCTATGACCCCATTTCGCCCATTTTACATAAGGTTTGTCACCAGGTGGTCCCCTACCACATACTAAAATTTCATCGAAATCGAACCTTTTTTACGTTAGTAATGGCGCATAACAGCAGTGGAATGGATCCCTCTCTTATGAACTGACCTTTGACCCCATTTCGTTCACTTTAAATAGGGTTCCTTCCCAGGTGATTCCCTACCAGATACTAAAATTTCATCGAAATCTAACGGTTGTTACGCGAGTTATCGTGCTGACGGACATACGCACACAACGCGTGACGTAATGAGGCAGATGGGAATCGCGACCATCTGCTAGCAAGGCGTGACGTCATAAATCTTGAATAGGATCCACGAACAACGCGTAACGTAATGAGATAGATGGCATGACCGCGCGCCAACATTCTCAAACGCGAGTTGTGATAAGATTTCTAAGCATTGGTAACATTAATAGAACAACGCCATCACTAAAAACGTTATAAATCGGGGTGGTTATTTAACCCACTAAACGAATCATCCTAAAGTCGAGATCAAGCTAAATCGATTTCTAGCACCAGAAAACGGTAGGTTAACGACTTTCATCAAAATTCTTAGAGCCGTTTTCAAAATAAAATGTACATACATACATACAAGAATTGCTACTTTAAGGTGGACGTCAAGTAACTTTGCTTCCGATACTTCCAATGGAAAAACTTTTGTACACATTTTCTTCACAATTAATGCGTTCCCAAGGATGAAAATTTGAACATTGATTAAAATATCTTCATTTTATAACTTGCAATACTTAATATTTTCTAAAACATAACCATAATTATGCAATTCAACATTTGTTTGTCAACTGACGTCATGAAAATACAGGTCACGCCATCTTTTTTCTGGACAATTAATGCGTTCACAAGGATGAAAATTTGAACATCGATTAAAATAGCTTGATTTCATAACTTGGAATACCTTATATTTTCTAAACCATAACCGTAATTATGCAATCCAACATTTTTTTGTCCACTGACCTCATCAAAGTACAGGTCGCGCCATCTTTTCTCTGGTTTCAGCACCAGCAAAGGAAAAGTTATTGATTTTTAATATAATTATGGTTATGTTTTAGAAAATATTAAGTTTTCCAAGTTATATTTTATAAAGAAAATATTAAGATAATAGAAGTTATTTTAATCGGTGTTCAAATTCTTATCCTTGGGAACATATTAATTGTGAAGGAAATGTGTACAAAACTTTTTCTATTGGCAGTATAGGAAGCAAAATTACTTGACGTCGACCTTAATAATATGGGATAAAGACAATCGAATGGATCGCAATCCTATGTCCTGACTTTTGACCACATTTCGTCCATTTTCAATAGGGTTCGTCCCCAGTGGTCCCCTACTACATACTGAAGTTTCATTGAACTCAAACCATTTTTATGCACGTTATGATGCATAAGGGGAATGGAATGCATCCCGATTTTTTGTCCTGACCTTTGATCCCACTTCACTCATTTTAAATAGGGTTCGTCCCCAGGCGGTCTCTTACCACATAGTAAACTTTCATTGAAATCGAACCATATTTACGCAAGTTAGGACGCATAAGGTTAATGGAATGATCCCGCTCCTACAACGTGGCCATTGACCCCATTTGTCCCATTTTCAATGGGGTTCGTCCCTAGGTGGTCTTCTACCACATAGTAAACTTTCATTGAAATCGAACCATATTTACGCAAGTATGAGTCATAAGGGTAATGGAATGATCCCGCTCCTACGTCGTGACCTTTGACCTCATTTATCCCATTTTCAATAGGGTTCGTCCCCGGGTGGTCCCCTACCACATACTGAAATTTCATCGAAATGGACCCAATTTTACGCCAGTTACCGTGCGGACAGGCGGACGGACAAAGCTGGAGCATATACGCTTCTTCAACCTACGGTTGGAAAGCGTAAATAAGAAAAAGGGACTATTCTCAAATTTAACTGGTCTGAAATTTACACGAAAAAGTCACTGCACGAAACTCTGGTTTTAATTACACATATATAAGCTACTTCCATCTTTAGAGTCCACTTTTTAAATGTGCACACCTCACTTCACTCTGAGCCTTTCCTTTAAAATATAAGGTGGCGTGTAGTTTGTTTAAACGTTTTATTAAACAATATTATTTCTTTTGCAGAGGAAAGTGTAGTAGATTTTATACGGTTTAATTTATATTCTAATTACGACCTGTCACCATTACTACAGCTCTCCATGCCAAAAAACAAATAAACTAGAGGCGGCTTCGCAGCCTGTTAAAGGGAACGAAAGCAAAATAGTGAGACATTATATTCAATTGTTTTCAAAACTAAATGTACAGCATTTATTTTATTGAATTAAATACTGTAAACTAATAGACAAGGTAATTTTCATTGACCTTGAAATTAGTGTTAACAGGCAAAGCACGCAAAAATATGCAATAACTTGCGATTTGAACATGCAAAAAGTAGATTTGACACTTAGTGTCAAAAACATAAAGATCTAGCAGATATCTTATATAAATTAAAAAAAAATGTTCCTGGGTTATACAATGACTCTTCATACCAAAATATTCTATAGTTAAAATAAATATCATCATATATGGATTTAAATTCTAAATAAATGTACCGTATTATCCATAATTGATTAAGACACATTATAGGTGTAACACTTTTTTTGTTGGATGCATTGATAAATCTCAACCATGCCGCGATTTCTCCAAGCAAAACTCCATTGGTAGGTGAACATTTTGCCTTTATTCTCCATTTCACGTACAAAATTACATCAAAATGAATTTAATAAAAAAATGGAAAATTCAGTAGAAGAACAGCAATACCATATTGTTACATACGATCCCATAGACAGACAAATAAATTATCTATCAAAAGTACGCAACGACTGTACATTACCAGATGAAATATAAAACAGTGTACCTCCTACGGGAGCAACTGTGCCGAGACTATTACCGAAAATTTAGGCCCATAAAGAAAATATGCCAATAAGATTAATTGTGACAAAGAGAAAAGCTCCATTAATAAATCTTGGAAAGAATTTATATCAATTCTTATCAAAAAGATATCTAAAAATAAATATGATATAAAGAATACTATTGAATTTTTACAATATATTAAAAATATAAGTTTAACAAACAAACCAAATATTATTATGGCCAGTATTGATGTAAATGCTCTATACCCAAACACACCAATATCAGATGCCATAAGAACTATAGTACAAATCTTGCAAGAACAAAAAGAATTAACAAATGTACAGATTAAAGAAATAGAAAACATTTTAGTATATATCTCAAAAAAATAATTATTTTTATTATAACAACAATATATCTATTTAAAAAAAAGGGTGGCTCAAAGGGGTCACCTTTCATGTTTATATGCTGAGATAATCTTACAAGAACTTGATAGCAAAGTAATAACCACATTAACAGAGCAACCAGTAGTATATAAACGCTACGTAGATGATATATTTTTTGTTTCAAATATGCAAGAGGAGAATTTAAAAGTCTTGGCGAAAAGGTTTGCAGAAATTTACCCACCTACATTGCTAACTCTAGAAATAGAACAGAACAATATTATAGCATTTTTAGATGTGTGGATAACAAGAACAAATCATGAATTTCAATTTAAAGTACATAGTAATACACCCTACGTACCAATACTGGTACCGAATAATTTTAACCATCCGATAGCACAAAATGAAATGCTCTTTACAATTTGATAAAAAAAAGCATATACACATACAAGCAAGATCGAATTTCAGGAAGAATTAATATGGATAACAACTGTTGCAAAAACTTATGGATATTCTGAAGATGTAATAAATTACTTAATTAAAAAATGTAAAACTGCAACATATAATATGAAAAAGACTACCAAGCAAAGAGAAGATAAACATGAGCAAGATCAAAAACCATACATAGGATATTTTCCATATATAAATAAAGTGACAGCAAGAAATAATCACAAAGCAGAAAAATATTTAAAAAAAATATTGGACAATCTGTAACAACAATGGCAGCAATGATAAATAATACAAAACGAAAAATCCCCGACTTACAAAAAGAAAGAGTATATAGAATGCCTTTAGAACATGAAAAAAATAAAGTAAAATAGAATATATATAATTATGGATCAACAAAAAACAGACTTATCAAAAGAAGTAATCAACACATCAAAAATTGGGAAAAAAGAGAGAATGTTACAGCAATAGTGCAGTACTGCATAAAGGAAAATGCGAAACCAAAATTTGAAGGTATTCAAATCAAGAGTAGGTATAAAAAGGAATGGGAGCTAAGGTATTTCGAGGCTGTTACCATAGTAAAAAAGGAAACACAGATCTTGGAATAATAACGAACCATATATCATAGCAGATCCTTTAAAAGTATTGATTAAAAGAGAAAGAGAATATATAGAACAACAATGGAAAAAGAAAAATAGGAAGAAAGAACAGAAAGAAATATAGGATAATTAAACAACAAATAAGAGTGTAGATGGCAGCATAGCATCAAAAAAGTTAAAAACTTAAGAATGTAGAGGCAATAAGCACGTGACTGTACAGCCCCTTCGCACACATGAATGAATCATCTAGCGGTGGTCAATCTAAACATCATGTACCAGATGATAGTTCTGAAAATGTCTTCGAAGAAGTTGAAAAGCTTTAACAGGAGTTCGACGAATTAATGTTTGGTGTTCTTGAGCATGGCGTGATGTTAGACTGCCGTTTATTGGATTTTAATAGTGAAATGTTTTAGACTTCAATTTTAACTGCTTGTTTTTTGTTTTTTTATCGGAGGTTTAACGACCACCGTGAGCAACTCAATGGGCTATAAGCAGTTGCCCGTCCCTAATTTAGGGTCATTGGTTCCAGGGAAGGGAGAGAACCAGTGCCGTAAGACAAACACAACATCCATGCCTCACGGGATTCGAACCCGGACCCCGTTCGGACGAATGATCAGAGGCCATCGCTTAGACCACTGCGCCACCGGGGCTTAACTGCTTGTGCAACTAAAGCATGTGAACATCAATTGCATGAGAATTGTTACCAGGGTATACATAATGTATTTAAACATTTTAAAGAGATAGAACCTGCTTAATTTTGTACGTGAATAGTAGAACAAAGGCAAGATATTCACCTACGAATGGTTGAGAAGATATTACGTTGGCAAGATAATCACCTACCATATGCTTGGAGGAATCACTGCATGTTTGAGATTCATCAATGCATCCACCAAAGCAAAACAGTGTCACACCTACAATGCGTCTTACATCAAATATGGATTGCAAGGTACGTTTATTTAGTATTTAAATCCATATTTGATCAATGCATCCTTCCAGTGCTTACGTATGGTGCAGAGACGTGAACCTTAGCTAAAAGAGACATACAAAGGCTGCAGACAACTCAAAGTAGCATGGAAAGGTGCATGCTTGGTGTAACCAGGAGAGATAAGAAGAGGAACACGTGGATCCGAAAAATGACAATAGTGGATAACATCATGATCAGAGTTAAATCCCTGAAATGGCAATGATCTGGACATACTGCCAGAAGAACAGACCATCGATGGACAGCCGAAATTTTAGATTGGATTCCAAGGGACAGGAAAAGACCCAGAAGAAGACCACATGGAAGATGGGTGGATGAAATTCGAAAGTATGCGGGAGTGACATGGAGGAGACTGGCACAAGACAGACCGTTGTGGAGGAAACTTGGGGAGACCTTCGTCCAGCAGTGGATTGATAATGGTTGACAATGATGATGATGATGATGATGTTATATTTATTTCAACTATAAACATAAAGATCTGTTGTGGCAACAGACGAACGGACGAATTTATAAATTGATAAATTGATACCAAAAAAAAAATATTGTTTTTTTTAAAGAAACAAAAAGAAAAGCAAAGCGCTTTGGTTCTTTTAAGTCCCTTTCAACTAACATTATACCACTTTTATTAGTGAACATAGGAAATTCTTAAAGGTTAAATTTAAGGTTGAAAAAGTTCGGTGCACTAAACTGCAGAGTGAACAAATACTGTATGTTTAAACAAGTTAACGCGATGCGAAAAGCATATGATGTCTTGAAATTACACTTTTGCGAAGCTTTATCTATATGTGTTTAAAGGAAGCAGTGCTTTTTTCGAAATAACTGTAATATCTGAACGACTGCTAGTTACTTTGAAGGAATTATCACCTATTTTAGTAAACGTTTCATTTGCATGGATACACAAATTAGGAAAACACGCAGTTTATTTCAAAGCTGAATCTGTGTATTTTCTTCAGAGGCATTTCATCAAATAAAACGAAAGTTCTTTAAGCATATTTCTATGTCTGTACTGTATATCTAGTCCTGAAAAGGTAACTTGCGCTTTACTTATGATACTTAACTCTAACTTTTCAAGGAGGCAGACCGGAAACTGGAGATAAATGATAATGTAACTTCTCTAATTTTCCTATTGCAAATTTCGATAACGTTTTTAAGCATTAACATGCTTAGCAAAAGGCAACAAAGTAGCCTTATGCCAGAGAACTGGAGATAAATAATTCAACGACTTAATTTAATTACTTTAAATATAATAAATGTTATGGATAATATAATGTAAACTTTGTCTAAAGGACTAGGAAATTAATTTTTTGAATGGATTTTTTGTTACTAATCCATAAACAAATGCTGCAAAAACATGATATCCTGGAACATGTGTTTTTAGTAAAATGTTTTATAAGGCATAATACCATTATTTTTTTACAATCCTTGCTTTGGTTTATGGTTAGCATTACCCATTCAAACGAGGTTTGCACCCAGTTCCGTTGCTTGAATATTCGGAGCTCACAATAGAAAGGGTCCGTGCCAAATACGCAATCCGGATGTTGATACCTGTTATTCTCTAATGATAAGGCTGCATGCAGCCCTTACAATAGTTTGAATACACAGAATCTTTAAGTGTAAGCACTGTCTAAAGGGCAAAGATTTGTCTAAGGACTGAGAAATGTAAGCGTTGTCTAAAGGACTGAGAAATAAATCTTCTGAATGGATTTTTTATTACTAATCCATAAACAAATGCTACAAAAACATGATATCCTGGAACATGTGTTTTTTGTAAAATGTTTTATAAGACATAATACTATTATTTTTTTACAATCCTTGCTTGGTTTATCGTAATCTGATGACTTCTACCTGCACCGTCCAATTGCGGACTTCGCAGGGAAATAAGGAACTCTCTCAAAGAACACAGTGAAGGCGTTGCGAGAGCAATCCTACCAGGATCCGGCAGTCCTTCACCCGGACAGGATTTGGGAGTGTTGGTCCCACCCCCACGGGACCAACACTATGCTAAAGCCCGTGTGTGAGACGTGCTAATGGGTAGGGGCTTTTAACTTTGCTCCTGGCAGAGAGAGTTTGTCCGTCAACGCGAGTGTTTTTGGGACAAAATCCCTTTATTGGGTCCTGGCTAAAATTTGAACATGCACATTTATGCACTGGGGGTTCCGTGTATATGGGTAGACACCTTTATTTTCACGTACCCCTTCACAGAGAAATGATAAAAATACACAGAAATGAAATTTACACTAAAATATTTACAAATTTACATGGCAGCACTAGGGTCCGTGCTGCTAGACGACTCTAGGGCAAGTCGTCGCTCCCCTTCAGTCTTCTGACTTCTCTACTCTTCAACGAGTAGATCTTCCTGCCTCGCCACGAAGTCTTTGACCATCTCGATGAGGCCTTGACGCGGTGAGAGATCCTTCCTTTTCCCTATGTTAGGGGCGAGGACTTTCCTCCGACCTGCAAGAGAACTGCACTCTAGAATCATGTGTGCGACGTTTGCGGTTTGACCCTGTAGCCGCACACTCTGTCTCTTATCGCAAAGCGGCGAAAATATTCCAGAGAAACGCCATGACCGGTGAATATTTGGTTCCGTGACTCTTCGCATTCTAAGCGCCTGATGGAGACACGGGAGAAAATACGGTGACACGTCCGACCCGTGTCCCCCTCGTCCCATCGTAACTACCACTCCAACACCGTGGCCTTTTTAAGCTTTATGTGAGCCCTTTGCACTGGTGTTCGTAATTCAAAGTCTATACTATCTTTTCCAGCCGCTTCCTTCGCGAGCTGGTCTGCCCTTTCATTGCCACTGGTTCCGACATGGCTTCGGACCCAGTGGAACGAGACTACCACGCCACTCCTTCGGTCGACTAAAGCTTTAACATCTCTGACAAGGGTAGTTTTACTCCCGAACTGACCAAGTGCTTTAAGAGCCGCTTGGCTGCCTGAGAAGACCTTGACTTCCGCATCACTGACATTGAGCCTAGCCCAGTGCAGTGACTCTCTGATCGCCAACAACTCTGCTTGAAACACAGAGGAGTTGGGAGAGAGTTTAATGTGTTCCGTGTGTATCTCATTGCCATCTGAGAGCACACAGAATCCTGCCCCTACGTTACCGTTGATTTTAGAGCCATCGGTAAATATCTCGCTCCCCCTTCCTGTTGGGAGGTCTTTATCCCATGTGGGACAGATTTCTTTGCCTGAGTAGCATGCCGAGTCAATTCTCGGCCATTCTACGTCGGATGACAGATAATGGTCACAAAGTAGTTGAGCATTGCTGCCAAATCTAAGGGATTGCATCACTACTTCCCTTGCAATCAGTAAATCCGCTGGTTCACATCCCGCCAGCACTTGTAGTGCTGCCGAGGATGTTGTGCGGAAGCACCGTGTTATTTCCAGCAGCGCTATGCGCTGAATCTGATTGACTCCGTTTCTCATTCTAATTGTGTCCGTCCACCAGGCGGAGCACGCATACGTGAGGATTCTCTCCTTCCCACGTTTGTACACTACCTTCTTGGCTGCCCCTGACAGCCTCATGCCGTTGATCCTGTTAAGAATCAGGGAGCATCGCCCTTTCAGATATCGAAGGTGAGGGAGCCCAGAAAGCCTCGTATCTAAGATGACGCCTAGATATCGCATTTCCCTCACAGGTTTCACCGTGTGCCCATTGAAGCGACACTTTGGGGGAGTGACCATCTCTTCCTTTTTCGCTATCGCCATAAGCGTCGTTTTTTCAGGAGCGAAGCATAGCTTGCACTCCTTACACCAAGTATCCAGTTTAGCAAGAGCGATGTGTACCTTCCGCTCAATCACATGTCTACCTGTTGCAGACACTACTAGGACCAGGTCATCCGCGTATGCCTGCAGTTGCACTCCATCTTCCATCGGGAGTGAAAGCGCCGTGTCTCCTAAAACATTCCACCACAGAGGGCTCGAGCATGAGCCTTGCGGGCAGCCGTTTGTGTTTTCTCTGCTAAACACTCTATCACCTAGAGTAAATTCGACCCTCCTACTAAGAAGGAAGTACCTAACTACCAGAAACAGATTCCTGGGTAAGCCCAGTGTTTTCAGACGGTCCAACACTAAAGGTCACCAGACACTATTGAACGCACCCTGCACGTCCAGAAAGACGAGGCAGGTGTGCATGCCCATATCTCTATTCAGCTTTACCTGCTGAGTAAGGTTAGCTAGCGTTTGGCTAGTACACCTCTCTGGTGGGAAACCAAATAGGCGGCTGGAGAGCTTACCTAGGCCGACCAAGTAATGGGTTGCTCGGATCACAAGGACCTTTTTGCAGCACCTTACTCCCAGCGGAGAGCAGGCATATCGGCCTGTAAGCCGCGGGATCTGCTCGGCTCTTATATTCTTTGCTGAAGAGGACGAGCACCGCGGTTTTCCACAAAGAAGGGAAACAACCTCGCTCTAGGCACTTGTTGAGCAAGCAAACGAAGTACTGTGGATTGGCCACGAAGACTTCAGGAATAACTGCCAAATCCAGCACGTCCTTACCCGGAGCTTTCCTCAAGTTGAGGCTACTGAGCGCCGCCCCAACCTCGCCCTCCGTGAACGGCGGGTCGTTCTCAGTGTCCGGCGGGTGCCTGAATCGATCTCTTATCGCACGTTGTTCAGGGGTGTCCTTTATCGTAAGCATTACCCATTTAAACGAGGTTTGCACCCAGTTCCTTTGCTTGAATATTCGGAGCTCACAATAGAAAGGGTCCGTGCCAAATACGCAATCCGGATGTTGATACCTGTTATTCTCTAACCATAAGGCTGCATGCAGCCCTTACAATAGTTGGAATACACAGAATTGTTAAATGGGGAGAATAAGGAGAAAGTAAGGGAAAGTTGTAGTATTTTATCTGACACTGAAACCCCAAAACCAAACAAACAGGTTTTGAAATCTGTATTCAATTACTAATTTATTAGTTTTATCCGAATTTCCGGAACCGCCTGGTATCTTGGGCCACTCCCACTGAAATTTTACCTACATATGGGAACGATATTATTTTTCCATTTATTGTTCTAGAATTTGAAGAAACTTCTGTAACCCTGACAGTGTCCCTCCAGGTTATATTTCAATATGAGGGAAACATTCCCTTTTTCCCTACGAATATTGTCAAATCAATATATTGACTTCAGTTCCAGCTGAATTCAATTAATGTAACTCTGCAAGAAAGACATTGTGGAGGATGCATAATTTTTAATCCAAAAACATTAATTAATTACACGTATTATTTCCCTCAGGATTTAGACGAATGCATAGGGAGGTATTTATTTAATATAAAAATAAATCTTACACCCAACCATTCGCCTCATAAGCTTTCTAATCTCATGTGAAATTTGAAATTAGCCGTCATTATCTTTTTGAATTGATCACGGTATCTTTTGGAAGCCGTTTTCCTATCGGAAACGCAAGAATATTGGTTAAAACCGATATCATTGAATTTTGCTCTAAAACTAAAAAAAGTATTTTTTTCTTCCGCAATCACACGCTGTTTTAAAACAGATTTGCAGTTGACAATAAACGTGCAATTCAAAAATTAAGAAGCACATAAAAAAACTGAAGATGAACAGAAAATTACAACTCCTAATTTTTTCTCTATAGTGATTTGTCATAGTTATCATGGGGGAAATGAAGGCCAAATAAAAATGTTTCTTTCCACTAAAAGTTTTTTCTGGTTTTTGTGTTCGTATGTTTGTACAAATGCACCCCTGAATATTTTCAGCTTTCGTAGTTTGATACCAAATCGCGTAAAATAGAATGTTAAGTAATTTTTTACCTGCGCATTACGATTTAGTATAACGCAAAAGGATTTCACAAAAACTCACCAAAATTTAAATGTACAGGTTAACGAAAACAAAATTCACATATCCTAAATCGCCTCATTTCACCCTATGCATTTTCTGATGTATGAGTGTCATTAGTACATTTTATTGAAAATTTTCGCAGTATAGAAAAATTATTAAAACTGTATCAAAAATAAGATTCCTAAAAATGTTATTAAAATTTAACCCAGAAAGATGTAATTCATTTTTGTATTTATTATTTAATAGATCATAACGTGCGTTTGTTTTGCAGGTGCTTTATGGATGCAAATACTTCGTGTATAGATTACAAATCCTGAGTCCTTTTGTTTTAACTGGAAACCAAAAAGCAGAAACATTTCAAAGTGATTCCCACCGCTCAACGCGAGCAGCCACTGGAAACGATATATCGTAGCCTTCAACGCCCTGAGAAGTTCCCTCTAGTTTTATTCATGAGATTATGGTTAGTTATTTGCGGAAAACTCGTAACGTTCTGATCACATGAGCAGCTCAGAATGATAGGCGTCTGGGTTGACCGCTTGTGCCTAATTCCTTTACTCGAATTTCCAAGCGGACGTAAACGTATCCTCCACGCTCGTCATGCATTTCTGTGATGAGCTAGGCACGTTGTCCGTGGTAAACCCCGAATGGGGGGGGTAATAAAAACAAAATCAATTAGTATAGCATAAAAGGATTTCACAAAAATTTTCACCAGTAGTTTAATTGTTTCCGATGGTAAACCACGAAAAACAATTAAACTTTGCAAGGAGAGCAGCAAACTGACATTAACTGTTTAGTACTTTCCACAAAACCAGGAAACAAATTACAGTGAAACCTCGGTTATACGTTTTCTAGAGAATTGCCTTGAGAGATATAAATATTAAAAAATGTATAAACGAAATTTCAAAATGTTAGAAGTTTCTTAATATATTTACGAGTTTCTAAAGTCAAATTGGAAGCGAAAGTAAAAAGTTACAAATTATAATATGATATCTCATGGCAAAATTCATAACGCTTATGAAAATCATTTCATTTATTCATCTTGCTGTTACATATTTAAGTTAATAAATCTGAACAGTTGAGCGTAAACATGTAAATAACAGCAGGGGAGATCAAGGAAAAGGCCTCGAAGAGACCTGACTCTGCCTTGATCTCCTTAGGTATAAGTCAAGCCAAGAGCATTCATATAACAGCAAATAAAGTCAGAAAAAAAAACACGGAAATAAAAAGAGAACGGAAAAACAAAAACAAGTGAAATAGAGTAGCATCTCTAAGACATAACATGTTAACAATTAAATATCTAGCATGATATTGAATTAACAGCATATCGAGGGAAATATAATATTTAAGTAATGAAGTTCATGAATTGTTCCCCCCCTACCCAATCCTCATTAAATAAATCCCCCTTGCCCTGGTCACCAAATCCTCATCTGGTAAGTCTCCTGACTTCCCCTTCAGTCGAATAATCTCTGAATCAATCAACTTTTCACCTTGCATTTTTGAATGAGTATTAGTTATTAAGTAGTTAGTGTTTTAATTTATTTTTAAACAAATTGAAATTATTAATAGATATTAATTCTGCAGGCAATGAGTACCAGAACTCTGGACCAGAATAATCTAGGCTTTGTTTAGTAGTTTGTGTTCCAGGTGTAGTAAGTCTCAGCAAAGCTTGGTTTCGAATATTATATCGGTACGTAGCAGTATTAATTTCTATGAGCCTCCTCTCCAAATTTCATTTTAATTCGTTTAGACATAATTTTGCCTAAGTTAAAGCGAAACATTTGCTGAATTGCTAGAATATTAATCTAACAACTCCTTTGCTCTTGACGACTCTTTCTGTCAATAAAAATCCTTCTCACATTAAATGAAATCCTCAATACTAAGATTGTGAGATCAATGCTTCGGTATGGAACTCATGAATTAACAGTTGTTTTTTGCTCGGATCTTGAGGACATTGAAACCAGAATGTTGAACATTTATGATACGTTTCGGAATATATTTTACTAGTCCACTAATAGTGGAGCCAGAAAGTTACTTTCCAGAGATTTATCAATTTTAAATAGCACATGTGTGCTCGCGCGTGCGCGCGCGCGTTTCTGTGTTTAAGCCATGAAATGCGAAACCAATTTTGCACCCAAACCGAAAGTAAACGACATAACCTTATCTGATGGGATCAAAGTTCAACTTTGGGTGCTCCAAGCAAGAACACATCAACGCTGTTTCAATTCTCACAAAGTTATAACATACCGGACTTTGAATAAAAGAATCAAATAACCGTGTATTTCTGGTAACTGAAATTCAAATTTCAATGTATAATAACAAAAATCATAGAAATGAATTACGTATAACCGAGTTTAAAAAGAGATAAAGACTACAGTGTAATATCGGGTCAACCTCAGAATTACATGTAATAGTGAAAACGGCTTAACTGAGAAATATATAACCGAGGTTTAACTGCATCTGGTTCACGCATGAATGAATTTAAACGTCCGAATCAGGAGCACATAAGAAGAACGTGCTGTGGGCCGAACACATATCTATTATTATTTCAAATGACACTTTCTCTTTATATTTTGAATACGCCAAGTAGTATTTCTCAGGCTTCTATGGTGACAGAAACCCAACAAGTTAGCCTGGAATAGGAGACCTTGAAACGAAAGCTTTGAAAGAAAGTGGACTAAATCCGTAAGGACAAGAAACTGTTGGTCTTGCTTCTATTCTAGAAAGTAATGTCACCTGACTTGCCAAATCCAGGAATGATTCAAAATATTTCAACTCTCAACAGTTTAAATGATCCTATTAGCTTAAAAGAATTTTACTCAATATTACGCCGATGTTAGTTAACTTATTTTCTCTTGTGCCCACAGTGTTTTGCGAAGTTGTCTGGAAGAACAGAAACTTTCAATTTTCAAAACATTTCATCACCTCTGTAATATCATTAGGCCACGTCATGAATGACATGTTCAATTCACCTGCCGTAACAACTCATTTTCACATGTACAGATGACAAAGAGTTCCCCAAAAAATCAGCAGCGATGCAGGTGTCCTGAGTAAAAGACTTCGCTCTAAATTTGGTATAACAACTGCAGCCCCAAGATTAATTGTTACATTAGCTTAAAAAGTGTATACATAACTCTACTGGCGACGATGAATGTATTTCAGGAACAAAACATTTTTTTCTTTTACAAAATAAGATCTGAGTTAGAAGGTGAGTAATTTTAGTATATTTTTTTCAGAATGACAAATTTTAAGAATCTTGTGAGTTTTGATTGAGAGATCAAGGTAAACAATAAAACTCACTAACTTACATACATAAGATAATGTACTACTAAGTTCAAAAAGTTCCGGAACTTTTTATATTAAAAAAGAATGAGTACAGATAATACCTGTTTATGCGATGTTTCCTTCGAAATAATTACCCTGCTCAACTATGCATTTTTGCCAGCGCTCATACAAAGATTTAAATGCAGACTGCAATCCTTCTTTTACTACATCCACCAGTGCCTTCGTCGCAGCTCGTTGCACTTCTACGGAACTTGAGAAGCGTCGCCCCTTGGGCAAATTCTTCATCCGGGGAAAAAGGATCCCAGGCACACGGAGCGAGATCAGGGGAATAAGCTGGCTGTGGAAGAACGGGAATTTGATGTTTGGACAGGTAATCGGACACCAGGAGATATCTGTGAGCCAGCGCATTATCGTGATGGAGTACCCACGAGTTGGTTTTCCAAAGATCAGGTCGCTTGCATCTCACTGATTCTCGGAGACGTTTCAGGACGTTGACGTGCTCTTCTTTAGTGACTGTACGACCATATTGAATGAATTCCTTGTGTACTATCCCCTTGCAATTGAAGAAAACTGTTAACAAGACCTTTCTTTTGGAGCGGTCAGCCTTGAACTTTTTGGTCGTGGTGACGACGGTAATTTCCACACTTTTGACTGTCGGTTGGATTGGGGGTCGTACAAAAAGCACAAAATTTCATCACCAGTGACCAATCGATTCAAGAGATTGGGATCTGAATCCACTGCATCGATGTTATCCCCACAAACTTGCATGCGCTCATCCATTTTTTCTTGTGTCAAGTTTTTGGGAACAATTTTTGGCCCACGTGATGCATGCCCAGTTTCTCTCTTAAAATGGCATGGCAACTTTCAACTGAGATGCCGGCAACTTTTGCAATCGCTGCAACAGTTTTTCGACGGCCATTTTTCACAATTTCTTTGGCAATGGCGATTTGTTCATTCGTTGTGGATGTTGAAGGTCGTCCAGACCTCTCATCATCCTCCATACTCTGTCGGCCGTTTTCGAATCGTCGATGCAACTCATAAACTCTAGTTAGACTCATTGCACTCTTACCGTAACCAGACTTAATCATTTGAAAAGTCTCAGAGAAAGATTTTCCGAGCAGAACACATACCTTTAGACTTGAATGCTGTTTAAAATTCGACATCGTTGTCCTCTCGACGAAGAGCCTCGAATGCCTGTAATCACGAACTACGCACATACGCTGTACGTGTTGGATCTGGATGAAACCCGTTCTGACTGGTCGGTTACATCATGCTCTTCGCTTGCTTAGCGGGGAATGACGTAATTCACTGACATTTGGCAAATATTATAAACGTTCCGGAACTTTTTGAACGTAGTAGTATAATATCCCTCTCGGATCAGTTGCAAGATCAAAAATGTCTTTGAATATTGCACTGCGGCATCAAAAAGAGGGACAAAGTAGTCGGCGAGCGCGCATAGTAGTCAACGCATTAGTACCGATTATATAAAATTAATGTAAAGATGAATTTCAGGTGTTTGTATATGTTGATGCGGCATATTCAAGAGCGCCAACAGTCCACGGTTGACATTATTTAAAAAAAAGATACATATGTTTTTCTCTTAAGGATGAAATTGTATAATGCTACAGAAAGTGTTCAGAAAGTAAAGCATCCTCATTTATATACAAACCCAGGGGAAAGGTATCTAACTGAAACAAAACAAGAACAAAGCTCATGATTCTTATTTCAATTCATATATTTCACTTTTTCTACATAATCCTCCTCAAGCGTGATAGAGGTACGCCAAACTTTAACAAGTTTTTTAAAATCATTTCTGTAAAAATTTTCAGGTTGTTCACGAAACCAATTCCTCGTAGCGTCTTTAATATGTTCCTCACAGGTGAACTGAATTCGTCTCAGATGTCTCCTGACAGCATAAAACAACCAGAAGTCTGACAGATCTCCTTAGGTATAAGTCAAGCCACTTATGCTAATTTCCACATTTTCCTGCCTTCCATTTTATGGTTGCTATTGTTGCTATTGTTATCCGTCCTTAGCAATTGTCCGGCAGTGTATTAGTCATTGTGGCACTGTATCAGGAAAGATGTGCTATAGCTACCTAGAACGGAAAACTGCATGTTCCTGCACAAATTGGTTTGCAATAGTGCCTTCGAGAAATTACAGTATTAGATGAATGTTCAACACTACAGAATAATAATATGTGTAAAAAAACCAGGGCCGAACTTTATTAAAATTATACCTGATTGTCAAAGGGAACCTCACAATAAAACGAAATGAATATGCAGTGCTGTTAATACATTTCTACATTTCAGAATTTCTTCAAACAGAATGAAATCTTACTACTGCAAATATTATTGGAAGAAATATTAAAGTTTCGCTAACACTGACATCAAAAGAAGCAAAGCGCGTCCGAAATATTTTTACCACCATCCCAGATTTCAAATCATATTTTCAGATATCCTGTAAATTTAGTTATCAGCATGCTTTCTTTTCAATAATAACGTCCTATGTTATCGTGTAATAAAGTGATACTGAATTTTTTCTCTAAGTGCAGTTTAATATCTGTTATATAAATTTAAATATAATTTCAATTGCAACAATTTCGTAATCTCTTCTGTCTTCCAATTCTAACTGCTACGCTTTTGATTAGGCTTACGTAGAATAGTGTTGGAGTTTGATAATGTTGAGGTTTTGATGGTGAACAAATGTAGCCCTACAGCCTGACAAATATTATATAAAACAGATAACACTTTTTTACAAAAAAAAAATTGTATTTGCATGTTCGTTTCACTCGAAAAGCAGTACATACCAAAGTCACTGTTTTCAGCGAAGTGTTTCCATTATTTTGGACAACCCCTGTACGTAGCAATGCTCTGAATTTGAGGATGGGCTACTGCACGGTAACGAACAACTTGTTTGAAAGTGACGAAAAATTTTTAATATGTAATTTTTAATATAACTTGTTTTTCTGAAGTTAATAGTGCAAAAGAATACAGTTTCGTCACTGTAAAATGTCTAAGAAAAATGATTACAGATGTATAATACATAATCTTCCATTTTATTTTTTATTGATAAAATATTTTTTCTTTCCTAGAAAACAACATACTTCCAAGTCGACGTTCACTTGTTATACAACCCTTGCAAAAAGAAAAAAAAATAATACGATGTACCCTGAAGGAATCATCCTATCGAGATGAAAATTTGTACATGCAATGTACATGTACGGAAAAGGAAATAATCACAATTCTTATGAAGCTCGGCTATTTATTCATATAAAACGGCTACTCGAGTGGAACAGGTCAGTACGTTGTAGCAGCATCTATGGCTCAGATAGAAGCAGTTATGAGACGTGGCAGTGACACATACAGTTCACAAATACTGTTTACAGGTATAGCATGCGAGATGGTGTCTAAAAGCGTTACCATCGATTTTAAAGTGCTTGGCGTTTTGGCATTTACAAATAATTGTCGTCGCTTTGCTGAGAGCAACCCATTCAAAACTGTATTTCGAGATTTTAATTTAGGACAAGCAGCTTTAAGTCTTTGATTTTCCCTTTCTACTGTGTCATATTCAGTAATATCTGCTGCATTTAAACAGAATGGTTTGATACATTAGTTTGTGCGCCTTTGTCCATTTCCTTCTACTTTAGTGAGAGACTCGAAATGGTTTCTAGGAGAAGCTTACAAATTGCACCGGCCGTCCCGCTGGCATAGTGATCTAAGCGGTGGCCTTTAATCATTCGTCCGATAAGCGTCCAGGTTCGAATCCCAGTGAGTCATGGATGTTGGGTTTGTCTTTCGGCACTGGCTCTCTCCCTTCCCTGGAACCAGTGGCCCCAAATTAGGGACGGGAGACTGCTTATAGCCCATTGAGTTGCTCACGGTGGTCGTTGATCCTCCAATCAAAAATAAAATTGCACTGGCGTTTCTTCGGCTTAGTTGGTCAGATTTATGTATTATACAACAAAACTCATATATCTCAAAATCCTATTTTACTACCAGCGCAATGTGAGGTGTTTGCCCTAACAGACTGCTGTTACTACAGGAGATATTCATGGGAAGAATGAAATATCATTTTAAACCTTTTATTCCTACTCTAAAGAAGATCAGGTGATTCTATTTTCAAATCACGTTCCTACTCACCTTCAGTAAAGTGCATAGAGCATATTCTGGCAGGTTTCACATTCAGAGGGTATTTTTGTTTACATTTCAAAAGTTACGTTCTTTGCAACATTCAGTCTACTGGGAATGCGTGATACATTATTCCAGTTCCTTTCGTTATTTTGGACTGGTATAGAGCAACGTACAATTTTCCATCATTCTTACAATATAACAGCACAGGATACTGGGGATTTATATTTTCCTAGCAAACGATCACAGCAATGGAGCGATTCTAAAGTTACACGAACGATGTGAGTTTCAACATAGACGCACCGTTTTTTTCTACACAACAGGCAATTCTTACCTCTTCCGAACACAATAAAAATATGAAGTTTTCCATCACAAAAACCGATCACAAACCTCTAAGTACCTGCACCTGTAACAGCAAATGAATGTAAATACACCGTCGAAGCAAATAAATTTCCTCCAAAAATCATAAAATTACCTGTGTTCTGCACATCGCAATGAACTTCCTCTGGTAGTTCTGTGAGAAAATCAAACGTGCTGCCTGGATATGTGAACAAAACACCAAGAATTTACAAAAATAAAAATCGCCATTTAAAAAAAAAATTACGGCAGTATCTCGCATTCAAAGCACAGCTCAGAAAAATAAATGTGTAGCTAAGAAATTAGATTATATGTTCCGGATATTGATCGTACAGTGTATATGTTTAGTCTATGCTGGGAGAAAATTGCTGGAGACATACATTAGGATGCACACAATGCGTAATACTAAATAACGGTTATTTGGACATCCTACTAACATTTTTCGGAACAAAGAAATCCCAAGAAATATGTCATACTTCATTACATTTGTCAAAACGAAACAGTGTTTGTTAAAACACATAAGGAGAGGAATCGTTATCTTTTATTTATTGCTTCGTCTCAGAGCCAAGGTGAGCCGAGGACGAAATGATCCCTGAACTCAAAGCAGTGAATTGCTGTTCCTGCGAAAGATATCAAATATCCCATTTAATGCTGCTCACTTATCGGGGTATATGGAGATTTCTATCCCCTAGCCACTACAGTTTTATTCAACATATCGGTCTTTTATTAAGGGTTGTTTTCAAACCGCTGTGCACAGTTCTGTTAGAAATCCATTCACCTCAACGGTTTTATTACATGCAATGTAAAATGTATTTTGCCGACCCGGTGGCGCAATGGTCTAAGGCGTTGGCCTCTGATCATTCGTCCGTAAGGGGTCCGGGTTCGAATCCCGGTCAGGCATGGATGTTGTGTTTGTCTTACGGCACTGGCTCTCTCCCTTCCCTGGAACCAGTGACCCTAAATTAGGGACGGGCGACTGCAGATAGCCCATTGAGTTGCTCACGGTGGTCGTTAAACCTCCAATAAAAAAAAATGTATTTTTGAAAGCCAAAAGATTCATCGCTGTCCAGGAATTGTATTAAGAATTTCATTTTGTAAACCAAGAGAGTTATGATTGTTTGCACATTTTCTCATCTACTTACTTAAAGCTTTGAGATTTAGATGCTTTTAAAACCCGCTTGAACTACTGGAAACATTTCTCACAGCACCACCACCCACCACATAAAAATTAAATAAAATATGAGATTTCCAAACTCGGTGAAATTCGCATTAGAAGGGTGCAATGACTCAGTTATCGTGCCAGCGATTTGGAAAATAGAGTGCTGTTGCTCACTTATCGCATTGGAATGCCGAAACCGGTATATTAATCGAATCTCAAGAGTCAAGCAAAATTCTCCAGTCATACAGCCTCGCATATTTTCAAATTTTCACAACACAAATCTCCCAATTTCCAGAGAGAAATCTCCGTTTCATCAGAAATGTTTGTGCTAAAGCTCTACAATTCCAGTGTTAAAACAACTAACTAGTCCGTGTTTGGCCCATAAAAGGAAATATCAAGGAATCCAGTATCTCAGTATGTGCATTCCGCCATTGTATCTTACTATCAATTCTTTCTACCAATCATACGATATAATGACAAACAACTATCATGTTTATAACCACAACTGAGGTTCTGCATGCCAGGCATATTTGTTAAAAATCATTACTGAATGTTGCGTTTTAACCATTTACACGTGCTGAAGATTTCCAGAATTTAGATAATCAACACCTATATAAGATACTAACTCTCCAGTGTAATATATTGTACCATCCCAGGTTAGTGCCACAAAAATGTTAAGTGCAGTATTTTAAGCCATTCTTTTCCGGTTCTCATTCTATCTCCTAGAGAATTTGTTTGTTATCTTATATTTGTTGGAGTGCAATAAGCGTTAAAGCTTATTACACTTCAATCCCAATCACGGGATTTTCTGCTCCATCATCTCCGCTGTGTACGTCAGCTTTGCCAGCCTCAGACGCTCATCTTCTCTTCAGCCGTTCCAATACTCCCGTGTGCTCTCCGCCCGTTTCACCTTCTCGGAGCTCTTCTGATGCCTCTAGTGTTGTTGTTGCCTTCCTTTCGAATTCTGGTCCCGTGATCGGTCCCCGCTTTCCAGCACATCTACTCTTCTGGATTTGTGTGAAGTCTCATCGTCACCAGCTCCTGTTGCCCCATCAGTTGCCTCTTTGCTTGCGTTATCCGCACATGATCCAGATCTTCCTTGTCAGACTTCTCACTCGCTGTCGGTTACTCCTTCTTCATCGTCTGCTCTGCTTTATCACTACGTCCCTGTTGGTACTGCTTCTAATAAGAAGCGCCGTCGTCGCTCTAATCGAAAGACTCGTACTAAGCGAACCGCGGTCGCTCAGCCTTCTCTGCATCGTTCTTCAGGTTCCGCACCTGATTCTACTGTTGCTGCTTTCGCCTACCTTATTGGTCCTCCCTCCGTTTCCACTGCAATTGTCGCTCGCCTCCAAGCTGTCATTGGCTACTCGAAGATTATCTTCCCAGATGCTGCCAATCCTTGTTCTTTGCCTCTTCTTGTGACGCTGCTTTGGATCACCTTCTGTTTCTTTAATATATACCTCATGTCCGGCACTTATAGAAGGGCCGACGCATGAGGGACACTTAAAGAATTGGGTAAGCATACTATTATTCTTTTTCCTTTTTAAATTTCATTTATACAGACATTCACACAAAGTATTAGTAACTTAAAATATTTGAGAGGAATTGTTTTTGTTAGAGTAGTTCAGATTTATATTGTTAAACTTTTCGCACACTTCCATTCAGAGCAGGCATCCAGCTGAGGAGGTGGGAGCCTGCGCAAGAGTTACCGCTTGCAACAGGAAGTGAACAATTTCTCTAGAAACCCCTTCTGGAACACTCCACATTCTTAGTCAGAGGTTCAAATGAAAGGAATTTCAAAAAAAAAAAAAAAAAAAAAAAAGCTTTGAAAACTGAAAGGGTAGAATAGTGGTGAAGCAACAATAGAACAGGAAGTATGAAAGGTAAAGCAAAAAACATGAATGTTCCCAATTTTTTATTTAATTTCATTATTATCATTATTTGTTCTAAGAGATTAATTCTGCTTAAAAAGCAGATGAACCTGTTATCTTATTTATCAGCAAATTCTTAGAAGTGCTACACTATTAGCAAAATGGAATTTTATATTATACCTAAATTTAAAAAAAAGTATTGACACCAAATCTAAGTTAACGGTTTTATGTTATTTAGTATGTATTCTGAATTTTCACTTTAGAGTTTTATGTGCTATTTTATATTAACATTAAGATTTAGCACGTTTAAAATGATTTGACATTTTAATACCATTAAGATGTATTGGATAACATTTCCTAGCTTATAATTTTTTGTTTGTACTTATTCTATTGGATGATTTTATTTAGAACTCTTGCACCCGTCTTAAATACACTGACGGAAAAAAAATCCCAACACCACGAAAAAATAGTTGTAAACGAATGAAATGGCGGCAATACATTTGTACAGGTAACATATTTAATCGATTAAGGTTTCAAGATCACAGCTTAATGTAAGCGCGAGAAGATCCATTTCAAATGTGAAATGCTGGTACATTAATAACCGGTGTAACCGCCAGAATGTTGAATGCAAGCACGCAAACGTTCATGCATTGTGTCGTACAGGTGCTGGATGTCAGTTTGTGGGATGGAGTTCCATGCCTGTTGCACTTGGTCGGTCAATACAGGGACGGTTAATGCCATTTGTGGGTGACGCTGGAGTTGTCGTCCAATGATGTCCCATACGTGCTCGATTGGTGAAAGATCTGGTGATCTAGCAGTCCACGGCAACATGTCGACACTCTGTAGAGCATGTTGGGTTACAACAGCGGTACGCGGGCGAGCTTTATCCTGTTGGAAAACACCCCCTGGAATGCTGTTCATGAATGGCAGCACAACAGGTTGAATCACCAGACCGACGTAAAACTGTGCCGTCAGGGTGCGTGGGATAACCACGAGAGTGCTCCTGCTGTCATAGGAAATTGCTCCCCAGACCATAACTCCAGGTGTAGGTCCAGTGTGTCTCGGCCGCAGACAGGGTGGTTGCAGGCGCTCACCTGGCCTCTTTCTAACCAACACAAGGCCATCACTGGCACCCAGGCAGAACCGGCTTTCATCAGAAAACACAACAGATCTCCACTCCGTCCTCCAATGAGCTCTAGCTTGACACCACTGACGTCGCAAATGGCAGTGGTTTGGAGTAAGTGGAATGCACGCTACAGGGCGTCGGCCTCGGAGCTGTCCTTCAAGTAACCGATTTGTAACAGTTCGTTGTGTCACTGTGCTGGCAACTGCAGCTCGAATTGCTGCCGCAGACGCGGTACGATGCGCCACGACCATACGCCCTACACGGCGGTCTTCCCTCTCAGTAGTGCCACGTGGCCGGCCGGAACCCGGTCTTCTTGAGGCAGTACCTTCCCTTGACCACCGCTGCCAACAATCATGCACAGTGGCTACATTCCTGCCAAGTCGTTCTGCAATATTGCGGAACGAAAATCCACCTTTTCGTAGCCCTATTACACGACCTCGTTCAAACTCCGTGAGCTGTTGACAATGGCTTCTTCGTCTTCTTAATAGCATTCTTGACTAACATCAGCACCGTACGTCGAATCTCAACGATAACTAACGCTCACGAACGTTACAGCGCGTATATACAGCAAACCTGCTTTGCATGTTCCGAGGGGTGCTACTAGCGCCACACGTATGCGCCGAGCGCGAAATTTGCATAGACGTCATCTTACAGATGTACTCTCACCGCCTACCAACTGTCGTTTATCTAACCTTCTTGGTGTTGGGAATTTTTTTTCCGTCAGTGTATGATTGGAGCTAAGGTTTTCCACATGTTGTACTCCTTCTTCATCGTCTGTCTGCTCTTTTTTGCACGCCACATTTTTTGTTTGAAATTCCAAATATCTCCTAAGATCAAACTTGATTGCTAATTTAATTTGTTTGGTATTATTTGATTTGTGTTCAAATTATAGGGCATTCTTATATTTCCATATTTTATACTTTGTTATTGCAATTACATGATTTATAACAATGTTTTTTAGATTAGAACATTGTAATGGTGCATAATATAAAATTTGATGTGAAGTAAAGTTTTGCTTATAATTTAAGTAGCCTTTTAACCAACTCCAAATGTACTTTACGAAATTACATTCTACAAATAAATGTTGTAAGGATTCTACAACCTTACAATATACACAGTTAGAATTCGTTATTAATTTTATTTTATATAGCCATTTCCTTGTCGGGATGATATTATGAGATATATTAAAATTTAAATCTCGAATATGAGTACTTAACTTTAATCCTGATTGTAATTTAAAATTATTTGTCACTAAATTTGACTGTAATATATGTTCCAGTTTCGTAGGCGACTTTTTATTTAAAGCTTGATATATTTTGCCCAAGTTCTCATCTTGGGATATATTATGCAAAATTGAATTCTCTGAGATTTCTTTCCATACATTCTTCATCTTCAAATATTTATCTCCTGCAAAATATACAAATGGTTTTTGAGGGAGGCGAGAGCTAAAACATTGATTTTTTTCTGTTATATGCAGGATTTTTCTCATTCTGAAATAAATTCTTTAAGGTTAGGAAGCGAAGTAGATTGATTTTCAATAAAAGTTTAACAATTCCCAAACCCCCATGTTCAATATTGTTGTATATAACACCTCTTCTTATTTTACTACCCTTACCTTCCCGAATAAATTTTAAAGCAAGTTGTTTTGCTTTTTTAAGTAAATTTCTGGGAACTTCGAAGGTTCTTGCATAATAATAAAACTTAGAGAAATGAAGAGAATTTACAATTTAGCCTTTGTGAATAGTGAAAAACTTTTTGTCTCCAAGTCTTGATTATAATGTTCCATGCATGAAATACACTCTCTCAATTTCGATGACAGGTTGGGGCCAGATTTAGAAAATGGAATTCCTAGAATATTAATATCAGAAGTTGTTATTTTAAATAAGTTTTGATTAAAGTTTTTCCAATTTCCATAAGTAAAGCCTACACTTTTTTCAACGTTCAATTCCGCACCAAATAACCCACTAAAATTTTGATAAGCTTGTTCTATGTGAGTAACTGAATTTTCATAATTTGCAAACAAAACTATATCATCGGCATATGAAAGGGATTTAATTGATTGAATTTGGCCAGGGACTGAAAATCCTGTGATTTGAGCATTATTTTTTAAGGATGTCAAAAATTGATTTATAATTAACGTGTATAAAATGGGAGACAAATGACATCCTTGTCAAACTCCAGACGTGACCTTTATTTTTCGTGATAATTCATTTTTAAAAATAACCTTTGTATATGTGCTATGATGAATATTTTGAATAACATCCACGAATTTTTGAGGAAATCCGTATGCTGCCAACAATTTATAAAGTTGTTTTCTGTTTACCAGAACAAAGGCTTTTTTTTGGTCTAATGAGATTATCGTCATTTTGACTTTTCTGTCGTGTATATATTGAAATGTCTCCTTTAACGCTAGTATATTGAATTGCATATCTCTATGAGGGACAGAGCACATTTGACCTTCATCTATTAGTTGACTCACATCATCCAGCTGATTACTCGAATATGATCGAGGATATTCGCTGCTTCCTCCAAGTTTTCGTTGACCTCACGAGATCTTACCCTGAGATATACCGTTATTACAGTTTTCTTTAATTGCTGCCTTGGTGATATTCAAAATCGCCTCATTGATCTGGTTATGACCGATTAGCTTCTGTCTGCTCTTGCATGATGATTTGCTTCATGCCGTCTTTGCCTTGCTGCTGTTCCGTCTTACTCCTTGGCATGTTTCTGTTATGTGTTGTACCAAACCTTTTTCTTTCCGTTGTATCCTATGTACCTCCAAGTTTTCTCCTCATCTCGGTTCTTTCAAACATCCGCCCGGTGCCTACTTCCGTGAATCCGTCACATCGTTTTGTTCACAGAGCTTCTTCCTGTGTGCAATGTTATGCACGATTCTCCTCTTATACCTTTCGTCACTGTCCTGGATTGTTCTATTGTTGCTGTTCGCACCCAGTTAGTTTTTTCAGGTGCTCCGTAGGTTTGTTTTTCCTGTCTTGTCGAGTATTTGTCTTATGTCATGCCTTGTGCCTCAGCATACCTTCTACTGTTGTGCTATGTTACTTGATCATCCAGTGTGACTCATCTCGTCAGATACTTACCGTTATTGCTTTGGCTCATGCTAATTGATTGCCCCGTGCTGTTACCTACACCATGCTATCTTTGCAAGTGTTATCTGTTGCACCTCGTTTTCTTCTTTTCATGCTGCGCCCCGGCCTCCAGTTCGATGTATTCTCCATCTCCATGTCTGTCCTTCCTTCTGCTCAGTGACTTTTCCAGTGTGCTTCGCCTATCACAGATTGCCTTGCGCTGCTCGTTCAGCTTCGTTTATCTTTGTAGGTCCTGATTGACTTTTACAGACTGCTTTGTGCTGCTCGTCCAGTACCGTTATTCTTATTGTTTTATCATGCCATGTATTTTCCGTTCTCCTGTGTACTAGTCCTCGATACCTAATAAAGCAACGTCTCGTTGTTTTTGGAATGTCTTTTCAACTGCTGCTGTTCAAAGCTAGAAACGGGGAGTTCTTTCAGCTAATGACAGGAACGAATGAAAGACTTTTTGCAAAACAAATTACTTCTTCATCATCCTCCATTACCCTTATTACAATTGTCTCAAAATCTATCGAGATTTGAACGATGAAGGAGCTCTTTCATTTCACACGATGCTAACGAATAGCTATCCTGAAATAGGAAATGTCCAAGGGGGAAGGGGGGCAGGTGAAATCGTGGGCTACTAGCCTTCTTTTTAAACATCTCCAAAACTACTGCTTTTCAAATTATGAAAATGCCGTTTATTCCAGTTCACACCATTTACTAACGAATGGCTATTTTGAAATTTTGAATTTACATGGTCAGAGGGGGGATGGTCGGTCACGAATACATATACATGCATAAGTTCTCAATATTGTTATTTTTTTCTCAAAAACTGTTGCGGTTTAAACGACGAAAATGGATTTCCCCTCGGTTCATACGATTTGCTAACGAATGGCTATTTTAAAATTTTGAATTTCCATGGGGGGGCTGGTGCAATGGTCGGCCCCCAATTTTCTCAAACTTTTTTTAAATCAATCAAAAACTATTGCGGTTCAAACGATAAAAATGGACTCCATTTCGGTTCATGCGATTTACTAACGATTGGCTGTTTTGAAATTTTGAATTTCCATGGGGGGATGATGAAATGGTCGGCTTCCTATATTTATATGTAAATTCTCAATATTATTTGTTAAATATCTCAAAAACTATTGCGGTTCAAACGATAAAAAAGGTGTTCATTCCGTTTGATACGATTTACTAATGAATGGCTATTTTGGAATTTGGAATTTCCATGGGGAAGGTGGGTGGGAGGTTAAATGGTGTAGGCCTGTAACATTATTTTTTAAATACCTCAAAACTATTGCGGTTCAAATGATGAAAATGGAATTATTTTCAGTTCATACGACTTGCTATTGAATGGCTATTTTGAAATTTTGAATTTCCGTGGTGGGGGGGGGGGGGGGGCTGGGGAAATGGTCGGTCTCTCTTTATATATGCAAATTCTCAATATTATTTTTTAAATATCTCAAAAACTATTGCAGTTCAAACGATAAAAATGGAGTTCTTTTCTGTTCATACGATTTGCTAACGAATGGCTATTTTGAAATTTTGAATTTGCATGGTGGGGGGGGGGGGGGGCTGATGAAATGGTCGGTCTCTCTGTATACTATCCAAACTCTTAATATTATTTTAAAAATATCTCAAAAACTATTGCGGTTCAGACGATAAAAATGGAGTTCATTCCGGTTGATACGATTTACTAATGAATGGCTATTTTGGAATTTGGAATTTCCATGGTGAAGGGGGGGGCGGTGAAATGGTAGCCCTGTAATATTCTTTTTAAATATCTCAAAAACTATAGCGGTTCAAACGATGAAAATGGAGTTCTTTTCGTTCATACGATTTACAAACGAATGGCTATTTTGAAATTTTGAATTTCCATGGCGGGGGTGGGCGGCTGTTGAAATGGTCGGTCTCTGTCTGTATATGTAATTTCTCAATACTATTTTTTGAATATCTGAAAATCAATTGCGGTTCAAACGGTGAAAATGGAGTTCTCCTCGGATCATGTGATTTACTAACGAATGGCTATTTTGAAATTTTGAAATTCCATGGGAGGAAGGGGGGTGAAATTGTGGGCTCCAAATTTTCTGAATCCTTTTTTTTTAATGTGTCAAACACTATTGCGGTTCAAACGATGAAAATGGAGTTCTTTTCGGTTCATACGATTTACTAACGAATGGCTATTTCGGAATTTCGAATTTCCATGGTGAGGGGGGGGTTAAATGGTGCAGGCCTGTAACATTATTTTTTAAATACCTCAAAAACTATTGCGGTTCAAACGATAAAAATCGAGTTCTTTTCGGTTCATCATATGATTTGCCAACGAATGGCTATTCTGAAATTTTGAATTTCCATGGGGGGGGGGGCTGGTGAAATGGTCAGCCTCCTATATTTATATGTAAATTCTCAATATTATTTGTTAAATATCTCAAAAACTACTGCGGTTCAAACGATGAAAATGGAGTTTATTCCGGTTCATACGATCTATCAACGAATGGCTATGTTGAAATTTGAAATTTCCATTTTGGGGGGTACCGTTTCACCGACACCCCCCCCCCCAACTTTGTTTTTTTAAATAACTCAAAAGTTATTGCGTTACAAACGAAAAAAATGTTGTTCATTTCGGTTCATACGTCGTACAAACGAATGGTGCAAAATAAATTTCCAAATTCTGTGGTGTGTGTGGGGGGGGGGGGGTATCGTTTCAACAGCCCACCCACTTTGTTTTTTAAATATCTCCAAAACTATTGCGGTTCAAACGAGAAAAACGGGGTTCATTCCGGTTCATACGTGGTACAAACGAATGGTGTCTGAAAAATTAAAAAATTCCGTGGTGGGGGTGCTGGTGAAATGCACCTAGCAACTAAAGCAAACCTACTAAAAAAGCCCAATGGGGATGAGTACTCTACATTGAGATGCGATTTAACAATCGCTTAATGTTAAAGCATCTTTGCTTCACAAGGTCCACAGTTAGTAAAACGAAAGAATATAAATATATAATTTTCCTAACAATTTACTAAATGTAGTCTTATATAATGTGTAAATATGCTTTCCATAAACGTCTAACCCTTTTAAGCTTACTGAAATAAATTACTTACTTTGATCTGTCAGCCAAAAGGTAGACGAAAAATCATCGATTTTTGGATTAATGAAAGAAAAAGCATTGATGTGTTGCAACTACATCAATTCAAATATGAAATTGTACTATTATCGTATAGAATTTTAGGAATACATATTTTTTTTTCACAAGTGCATGCTTTGTTTTCTTTACGAAATACATTAATATATAGTATCTTTAAATATATTTGTGCACTAGTGAAACAAAACAGTTTGATAAAGATTATTTCAAGTCTCTCTCTCTCTCTCTTGCTGCAGATATATCGTTAACGTGAACATCTTTTTCACGGACGCAGCAATTTTGTTTCGATATCTTTCAATTACGTCCACATTTTATCGTTGAATACAAACCAACTGTATCAGCAGCGAAGATTGCCTGTAGCTGCCTAACAGTAACAATTTTCATTATTTTATCCCTACGCACATATATATAGATTACAAATTACGTTTACATATTATCGTTGAATACAAACCAACTGTATCAGCAGCGAAGATTGCCTGTAGCTGCCTAACAGTAACAATTTTTATTATTTTACCCCTAAGCACATATATATAAAAAAAATTTGGATTCGTAGATGGACATAGAAGAAATATAAAAAAACACATATATACACAAAAAGAATGCATAGGCCCACACGAAAAAAAGAAATTCTGACACGCCAACAGGTCGTGCAGGAAAAACAACAAACGGAGAAAAGAACCTGTCCACGAGAACTTACTTATCTCGAGGACGCATAAAAAACTCTAGTACGATAAGGTTTTCCAGGCCTAATCGGACTGGTAAATTCAGGTGGCGTTAATCTCTTCAAAGACTTGACTGGGTCTGGACCATCTGTAGTCTGTCGGTCAAGAAATCCCGGCGGCTGACAGGAACGGCCAGGAACGGCTGAAGTCCGTCGGTCAGGAACGGCTGAAGTCTGTCGGTCAGGAAATCCCTGCGGCTGACAGGAACGGTCAGGAACGGCTGAAGTCTGTCGGTCAGGAAATCCCTGCGGCTGACAGGAACGGTCAGGAACAGCTGAAGTCTGTCGGTCAGGAAATCCCTGCGGCTGACAGGAACGGTCAGGAACGGCTGAAGTCTGTCGGTCCGGAAATCCCTGCGGCTGACAGAAACGGTCAGGGATGGCTGAAGTCCGTCGATCAGGAACGGCCGAAGTCTGTCGGTCAGGAAATCCTTGCGGCTGACAGGAACGGGCTCCCCCAGGCTTTTGATATGTAGTCCCTTTGTGCTGGGGCCCGTGTTGTCCTTCCAGCATTATTTTGGAGGGACGTGGCTCCGGCCACATCGTTTGTTTTCGCTTTCTACCTCTGGGCATAAGAGTAGAAGCAGGCATCGGCCCTGTTAGCCCTGAGCGTAGGTTCCAGGGGCGAAACCCGGGCGGATGCAAGGATCTCTGCCTTCGTCGCTGTTGCGGCGAAGCAGATTGGGGAGACAAGTTACGTTTTCGACCAGCTTTTGGTATTGCTGGACGGTTTGTAATTTGTGTCTGACGGTTAGGAATCGTCAAACAATTGTCCATAACTGATAAATCAAAAATATCTAATGACTCTGAGTCGCTGCTGTAAGTTAGTGGTCGTGCAGGGCGAAGTTTATTTCTGCCTATAGGAATACTCTCTGACGAGGTATTCAAGGAAGTAGGAGCTTGTGTTGGTGCAGAGTTAATAGGGAATGGTGCAGCAATAGTCTTGGCAATGGTTGGAGGGAAAGGAACGATACTAGAGTTTAAACAACTTGATTCGAGCCTTCGTCTCATGGGAGAATCAGGTTGCGTGTTAGGAAGCCCGTCTTGAGGAGGGGAGGGTGAAGAAAAAATCACTGGAGATTCTTCAAAAATGTTTGTCGGTTCGTCCAAAATTTTAGGAGGTTCATCGTGAGATATAGACTCTTGAATCTGTGGAACAGAAGGTTGAGTAGGGTTGATGATAAAATCTATATTTCGTTCATGATACTTGCGACACTGAGCAACGTGTACGTATTGAAATTGATTGTCAGGTTTTTCAAGGATAATATTATTTTCAAATACATTTGCCACCCAATATGGACCTTCGTAGCTGGGTGCAAATTTCTTTACTAAAGTATGAGAAACAGAAGACTGGAAGTGCGTTTCCACGAGAGTGAGATCTCCAACGACAAGATCTGGTTCCCTACACCTAGTATTATAGTATCTTGCTTAAGCCGCTTGTGCTCCTAGCATTGCAACACGAGCTTTTTCTGTCATGATTCGTACTGATTGCGGAGTTGGTCGCTGGTTTAGTTCGTTGATAAACCCCGTTAAATTTTCAAAAGGGGTCTTAATTTCGCGACCCAGAAAAAGGTCTGCAGGAGTAATTTTAGTAGATTCGTGAACAGACGAGCCAAGGGCGAACGAAAAAAGCTCAAGATGTTCATCCCACAGCTCGTGATGATCCATGACAAATGTAGCAATCATTTTCACTAGCGTGCGGTTTACTCGTTCCGCAGGATTACTCTGGGGATGATATGGGGAAATGAATTTATTCTTAATGTGTAGTCTCGCACACATTCTTTCAAAAATGTCAGAAATAAATTGGGGACCATTTTTCCGAAACTACTTTATTAGGTGCACCATATCTAGAGAATACTTCATTAATTAATACATTACAAATAACTTCTGCCGTAGCGGCTTTAATGGGAAAAACTTCAACCCATTTTAAGAAATTATCAGTTAAAACTAAAACGTAACGAGCTTTGTTTTTAACAGATAAAGGATAAGGTACCAATATATCTATTGAAATAATGTCAAAAACATGAGAACTTGAACTAGATTTTAAGTGACCGGCCGGTCTTACATTACGGTAATTATTAATCTGACACAAGTGACATTATTGAACGTATGCGAGCACACTTTGGTACATGCCAGGCCAATAGGCAACATCCCGCAATTTACAACGGGTCTTGCGAATACCTAAATGCCCTGCAAGAGGTTTGTCATGAAATTCGTTTAAAAGGACCATTCTAAGGGTTCGCGGAATACATGGGCGAAACTCTGCCCTGGTAATCCTAGATTTCGTATAGTAAAGAAGACCCTCTATCACTTCAAAATGCTGTGACCTCCCAGCCAAAGGAGGATCACTTTGTAGGGGCGAGCCCGCAAACAAAAAAATTATAGATATCCCCAAAATCTGGATCATTTATTAATTCTGCCATTATCTGCTCTCTGGATGTTATATCAGCTATTAGAAGTAAAGGCTGACATCCAGGAGTAGTTTCTGTGGGAACCCTACTAATCGGAACGCGAGACAATGCGTCCGGTAATTGATTCTTATGACCTGGCTGGTACGAAATTTTGATATTACTCTCCTGTAACTTAAGAGCCCACTTTATAAGTCTTTGAGGGAGGTGCTTAGCAAAATTCAAATACTGAAGCGCAGAATGATCCGTAATTATGTTAACTGTCAATTCGTTAAGATAACATTGAAATTTGTCAAGAGCATACACTACAGCAAGACATTCACGTATCGTAGCTGAATAATTGCGTTCAGCTTTGGCTAAAGTACGAGACGCAAAAGCTATTGGATACCCTGCTTGTGACAAAACGCAACCAAGACCAACTCCGGATGCGTCAGTATAAATATCAAATTCCTTAGTATGATCCGGGAAAGCCAACACAGGAGGATGAGTCAACGCAGACTTCAGTGTTTCAAATGCAGCGTTAGCCTCAGGTGTCCAAACAAACGTCTTGTATTTACGTTTCAAAGCATACAATGGCTCACAGATTGTAGCATAAGCGGGGACGAACTGCTGATACCATCCGGTCATTCCCAGAAAGCGTGATAGTTCTTTTGCTGTTTTAGGCCGAGGAAAGTCAACATAGGCCTAATTTTTTCATTATCCGTAAATAAGACGTGGGGAGTGATTTTCAACCCCAGATATAGAATCTCGTCCCTCGCTATCTGGCATTTACTAGGTTTTAACGTCAAGCCAGCATTGTATATGAGTTGGAACACCTCTTTGAGCAGAGAAAGGTGCTCGTCAAAAGTATCGGATGTAATAATAATGTCATCCAAATATACATGCACATGGGGACCCAGAACAGGTCTGAGAACCGTATCCATAAGCTTTTGGAAAGTAGCAGGTGCAAAAGCTAGTCCAAAGGGCATACGCAGGTATTCATAAGCCCCAAAAGGAGTACCAAAGCCTGTTTTATCTAAGGAGTCTGCATGTTCCGCCACCTGCCAATATCCACTCGCCAAATCCAAGGTTGACATCCATTTAGTGGATGACAGGTCATGCAAAATATGCGACATGACAGGTAGTGGATAATGGATCGTTTTCGTGACTTGGTTGAGCTTGCAGAAATCTGTCACGAAACGAAATTCATTGGGTTGTTTCTTTGGAACCAGAAAGGCAGGTGCAGCCCAGGCGCTTGTTGATTCCCTTATTATGCCATGTTTAATCATCTCAGAAATTTGACTTTGCATTTCCTGTTTCTTATGGGAAGCACAAGGGTAAGGTTTCGTCGCTATCGGTTTCGAACCATCAGTGTCAATGACATGATAAACCACCTGTGTGAAACCAGGTTGATCAGAAAATAAACCTGGGCTTTCCTGCAAAAGTAGAGAAAGCTGGTTTCGTTGCCTCTCATTCAGTTGGTTACTCAGTAACAAACTCGTTATGTCTATGGGATCCGTAGGAATCACTTCGACAGGTTCCGGAAAGGAAATAACATGTTGTACGAAATTCAGGGTAACTTGAAAAGTATTGATAAAGTCCATGCCAATTAGACATTTAACAGGGAGTTCGTCTATAAGCAGAAAAGAATGCGTAAAACGCGCCTTTCCCAGCCCTAGAGATTATGTGACAGTTCCTGTGATACTGAAGATTTCGTTATTTGCACCTCGCAAATACTGCGTCGCAGGCTGAACGAGTATTGCAGGAAAATTGTCAGTGCAAAACTTAGTATTTAGGGCTAATATTTCAGAACCAGTGTCGAACTTTGTCTCGACAATAATATCTTCAATTGTCAAGAACACATCAGGCAACTGAGGAGTTTGGACAGTCACTAATACTGTTTTAGGGTCAGAATGCTTGGTATCAGGAAGCAGGACCGACCCTTGATCTACTTCCTTTGGAAGTTTAAAGGATTCCTGGTTGGATTATCATGCGGTCTGAAACCTCGGCCCTGCCGGGTATCGGGAAAATTTTCACGATGAGGAAAACTGCGTGAAAACTGCTGCGGGAACTCCGCATGTCTGTTCAAATTTTCATTTCTATTACTTCTTCCCTCAGCACGGGCAGAAAAATCATCATTGCCCTGAGCATGAAAACGTTCCGAATTCTGCGGATTTGAACGGGGTCGAGCATACTGTGCATTTGTAGGGTACCCAGAAAATTGATTAGAAACGAGCGGTTGGTGTACCACTCTTCTATGCGGTGGAGTCGGAAAAATTTAACTGTGTGGGAAAAGTGCTACGTACAATGTTTTAAGCATGGAAATTAATGGGGAAAGTTGAAAAAATATAGTATTTTTACATGGAAGGAAAAATGTTTTCCGAAGAACTTGCGTGCGATTACGATGGTTTGCAGCAGTTGGTGCGGCAGGCTAAAGCGATGCTAACGGCGACGACGTGAAGTGTCCGTGCGTCGGAAGAAAATAACAGGTAGTAGTGAACGCGCAAGAATACAACAAGAGTGGGGTGTATGTCTTGGAGGAGTGTGATACGTCGTGTAATCGTGTGCAAATAGAAGTAGTTCAGAAATGTTTCATTAATTATTAATAAATAAATGTGCTAAATGTTTATGTTTTTATTGTAAAAATGTCTGAGAATGCAATTAAATGAAGGAATGCAAATGATATAATGTGCGGCAGTAGTTTTGAGTAAGAAGTATTGGTTTCGGTGGAACCCCAAGTTTGGGTTATGGTTTCGGAGATGTTAACGGGTCGGTGATTTCTTCAAGCACCTCATTTGTAGTTCTGCTGTTATTCCGTCCATCGTTCGTCCTTTTTTCCCTCGTTAAACGGATATTGTTGAAAATAAACGAATTTGTTATAATCAGGAATCGTACTATGGCAGGGAGGCCGAGAGCTTCGTGTCGAATTGTGGGGGATTATTAAATTTTAAGCCTTTTTGACAATTTTCTACTTACGATTTCGCAAAACTACCCTTGAAAAAATGTTATTACAATGCAGTATAAAATCGACCTCTTTCCATCAGCGTATTCCTACCACCCGCTTTGATGAGTACGTACTGCTGAACCGTTCCTTGTGTATTCTTCCGCACGTAACTTTGCGCTCTCAACAACGCTTCTATTCACCGGCCTCCACCTTCACGCCGTCGCCGCTCCGACATCTTAGGCCTACCGCACGTACTCTTCCGAACCTTCGTACTCTAAGGTAAGTTCTTCGGAAAATATTTTTCCTTTCATGTGAAAGTACTATATTTTTTCCCCTTTCCCCATTATTTTGCATGCTTAAAACATTGTACATAGCACTTTTCTCCCAGAGTTAAATTTTTCCGACGAAATAATTTAGGACGCTAAAGTATACATTTATATTTCTGTTAACTGCCTCTTGTTGTATCCCATGATAGCTCGGCGTTAGTTACGTCTCGCCCAGCCTTAACTTCTCAGTTAGAGATTCTTTGCTTCGGACGTGAGTTAAAACTCACGAAATGTAAATTTTTTAATTTAGTGCATTTCAATTTCACAAGGACTATCCATGTTATTTATTTATATAAGAAATGTTTCGAATTAATTACTGGGTACTAAACTTTCATAGGTTTTACATTGGTTTATAAACTGAAGATTATTCAAGAATAAAAATATAGCAAAATATATAAAACTGGTAATTAATCTAGTAACCATTTATAATGTTTTAATTTAGTTTGTTTTTCAAATTAAGATCCCTGTAATTAGGACCTTCTTCTACTAGAAAATATTCATTATGCAATCCTGAAGACAAAGCTCTCATGGTTCTGGATTTTGTGTCTATGAGTTTTTGTATCGAATTTTTGCATCGTGCTGCTGATCATATGTCTTTTGTATATGTTCTTTGTAAAAAACTTATTTTTTTTGCGTATGCGTGTTTGCCAATGCTTCAAGCGCGGCTCAATTTACAATCTGGAAACACAAACTTCTTCCACTGCCAGAATTATAGACAGTGTTCTATACAAAATATCAACTTCTTGTGCAATGAATTATTTAAACAGTGGACATTTATGGATAACAGATCACACGTTGCAGTAAGGTGTTTAAGGCATTCGGCGGCAACTTTTGAGGTTTTTGGTGGGTTCATAAAGAAACAAAACTTTTCGGTCACAGTAAATGTTCCGCAGTACGGACACAATAAACATTCCTGAAGGTCCTTTTAGTTGACCAGACAAAATAGTTAGGAAACGAAATTCTCGTGAGCATCCTCTTTCAAAGCTGTCAACAGATGGCAGCACGTCAGGACTGACTTACAAATCGCGGAGAGCTGGTTCAATTTAGAAGTATAGCAACAGTTTCAGTTACTTCCAGTGGCATTATATGGAAAAAGTTTTTTTCCCACAGTTGTAGAAAAACTGCAGTGCAGAGACAGGTTTTATACTCGGCTTTTGAAAATAAGAATATATAAATGTAGCATTTGAATTAGGAATTAGCATCAACATGATCAGGTAATTCTGTTTGGGTAATCAAGATATTTGCTTAACCTGATGAAATGACTAAATTACATAGCGATTTTATTTTACTTGTAAAATGAAACATTACCTTTGGAATAAATTTATGTAATACCATTCAAGGATATGTTGCTAGATAAGACTGAATTATTTCTCAAAGGTCTGTTTCAAATATAACTGAACAACTTACATGTGATTACACTATCGCTCCATATGCAGGCAGATGTGCATTACTAACCTTAGTTATATAAGACAATCTGAAGAATAATGAATATTCTTGGATTACCACCAGTAATGACTGCTTATGAGGTACAACCTTGTACTATTACGTGGGTGATAAAAATCTAGATGCAGGCCCCATACATAGATACAGAATTTTGGTAGTTCTATTACACCAGTCATAAGTTGTAGTTTACCAGGCCAGCTATGTTTGCTATGCAGGTTCTCAGGGATTTCAGCACTTCTCAAAATGTGTGTGACGTGTACTGAATCTAGACTTAAATAGTTGTTTTCGCATTGAAAAAAAGAAATCAAAAGAATAAATACAGATTTATAAAAAAAAAGAATTGTACTTCAATTCTTTTTTTTTATTCGTAATTTCAGAGAGAAAGATTTTTTCAATTGATCATACGCAGCTTTGAAAGATTAGTTATGGCATTTATTTTATTACATACTAATAAAATGTATCATAATCATAGCGTTAAACGGTAAACTCACGCTTTAACTTTGGAGGTTGCTAGGATTGAATAAACAAGCATGTGAATAAACATGTATTAAACTCATAGTAACTCGTATTAACCTTATTGTACTTCAATTCTTTTTTGTTTGGTTTTTTTATTGGTGGTGTAACGACCACCATGAACAACTCAATGAGACATAGGCAGGTGCCCTTTTCTAATTTAATACCACTGATTCCAGTTAAGGGAGAGAGCCACTGCCGTCAGAAAAACACAACATCCATACCTCATGTAGATATATTGAATGGCCAACAGATCATAAGCCAGCGCTTACACAACTGCGTCATTGGTGCGGCTACTTCAATTCAAATCTTTTTGCGTCTCAAGAACATATCCCATCCGTTATCTATAAAAGATTGTACGAAATTTGATGTTTAAAAGCCGTTGTATCCTTTCATCTTGGAACTAATATCTGCGATTTATGTTTCATCATCACTTGTTCGACACACATTTCAAACGAATACGCCAATTCGTTGTCAAATTGTTCTTTTATTCGTCATCCCAATGGGATGACGCATTAGAACCCCAGGACCTATTGGAGACGCTGCTTAGCTATTGGGGTTATTCAGGGCTTAAGTTACGTTTATAAACACATGCAGTGACTGCGGGGTTAAGATCGCAAATTACAGCATAGTTTTGAGCAGCAAGGTTTGTTCTTCATCGGAGAGGCCTTGGATACTATGTTTCACATATATCTATTTTATTTCGGATTTTTGTTTCGATAGTAGTTTGGTTTGGGGCCATTTAACTTCTGTTTTTACAGCAAATTATCGCTTTCACCAGGGGGATGTTCTCTTTTTGTTACATCCGATAGGACTTTCTACCCCTCCTCTTGACGTGTCTGCTCGCACATGGCACACGTGTGTCTCTCATATGCGTCCGTGCTCTGCGTCCGAAACGCTGAAGCTCCTATGTTATTTGTCTGTGTGAACGACCATTCTTTCAGAATTTTTACAGAGAACAAGTCAAAGGTCAATTTAGTCCCATACTAATTAAATGTTATCATTATTTATCAAAGAATGTGCCATATCTGAAATCTCTGCACTCAGCGCACAGAAAGTGTAAAGAAAAACGAGTTTTGAAGTCGTTTTCTTCCGTCGTGTTACACTTTTACGGAAAATAACGTGTCTCGACATAGGAGAAATCTCAGCAATTCTTGGTGTGCACTTCTGTCGGATGCTTGAAGTAGAACAAATAAACCTCGTGTTCTTGAGTGAAATAGAAAGTTAGTGAGTAATTCAACAGATTGTCAGCAGAGTGTTCTGCCACACAACAACAAATGTCTTTCATTAAGAACGAAGATATCCTTAACGTTTAAGGGAAACAATTAGGTGAAACCAACAAACAATATGTCTCCATTGAGAATGGACGCATTAACATCACCGCTGAATATTTTGCAAGAAGTCTCGGCAAGTGATGAAACATTGTTAGCGAACGCATTTTTTAACTGAAGTTACGTATTAAACACGAATCAAATATTCTCGCACCGAAGTGAAACTTTGAAATGTGTTTGTGATGCATGCTTCTATCGCTGCTTCAAACGTACCCGTCTTAAAGGATTTAAAGATTTTGATTCCATATGTGAAATAATGCACTACAAAAATACGGAAATATATATATCTTTTAAACATTAAACTGAAACATTATATTTTATTTCTTAAGGTAAGCCTAACTGACTTTACTACTCAAAAAATAATTCTTAGCGATTAAACAATTAAAAAAGCGTAAAGCAAACAATAAGTACACGAATTTAAATGAAACTGTTACAGAAACAATGTACACGAATTATATTGTTGTGTAACTGGACCAAATGTTAGTACACCTATGGCTGAGCTTAGTTTCCATTCGAATATTCGACAGCTTACTTAATCGGTGTATTAGGATTCATAAGATGTCATTTGGTGCCTAGGTAGCAGAGTACAAATTCAATTTATTAATTCAAACTTTGACTAGGACAGAACTCAAATTCAAGCATCCCATACGTAAATCTGGACAAAACCGAGATACATAACTTCGAACAATAAACATATCAGAGTGTCCATCAGAAAGAAATTGTATAAGACATTATGAATACAACGCTTTTTTCTCTGTTGATACAGCATTTCTGATAAGCTAGCCTAAGGGTTTGCTAAAAACGTTTGTTCAATTTATTGCTTTTTTCCGTTCTTTCTTTTCCTTCCTTTTAAGTGAAATCTTTTCACTTTCGTGCTATATGAAAGTTTGCTCAAGTATTTCATTTAGAATTCCAGATGACCCGTATGTGATCTGCTACGGTCTTCCTCATAAGAAATTGACTGGGAGTTTTTTTACCTTGAATACCTGCAGAAAGTTTTCAGAAGCATGAACGCATGCCAATTTCCTCACCAATAGAATTGAATGCTTGCGTAGCTGCCCCAGTGGCTCAGTGGTCTAAGAGCTGGCCTCTGACATTTCGTTCTAGATGGGTACTGGTTCGAATCCCTGTGAGTCATGGATATTGTGTTTGTCTTAAGGTACTGGCTCTCTCCCTACCCTGGGACAAGTAGCCTTAAATTATTTACGGGGACTTCTGACAACCCTTCGAGTTGTCCACAGCGTCCGTTAAACCCGTAAAACATGTTTCTGCAACAGTTTCCATATTGCCATTTATGTTATTTCAACTTTTATATTATTTTAGGAGTGTTTTGCAGAAATAATAAACGGAATACTATATTCACAAAGAAAGCGTTAAATTTTTTGAATAATCGAAATCAATTAAAATACAAGAAAGGGGGATTTCAGTCCATTAGTCAACCTCAAAACACCAGTAATAGGATGCTGAAACACAGAAAATGAAGACATGTGCTCTGAAGAGAAAGGAAAATGTTTTGCGGAATATCACAAGATCGAGACTTGCGATAGCAAACTAATAACACACATAAACGTAGTACGACAAAAATATGATGGATGCTAAATTGTTCACGATACTGTAGATTCTCAGTGTGAACTATATAACTTATGCTTTATTCCTATATATTGCGAAATATTAAGCGGGAACGGACGACCGCATTTTGGTGTGAAATTGTGTTTATCAATGCAACTTAAAGTAGAAAATATAGAATGTTGTGAATGATCCTCTCGTAGAAATATTCATGCATCCAAAGGAATTCGGAAATATATTTTTCGTATTCCTGATAAATATTTAGAAATTATGTGCATTGTATCATATTCTGTCATGTGTCAAAAAATAAATGGAAGCTTTAATGCAATACCATTGTTTTCCTTTCTAAAAATATGACTGCTTTTAAAGGCTTGCATTTTTGAACAAGAATAAATAAGTGCAGTTAGACAGAAGCCTCACATTCGCTTTGAAAGAAAACTCTAGAACCAAGTTTTATACAGACAGTCTGATATTTTTATGCTAAGTTAATTCACTTGGAAAATTCATTTCCTAGAATATATGGAAAATTCACTTCCTAGAATATTCTTGGAGATTAATTGGAGTTTAGATACGTAATTGCTTAATTTTATTTCACATAATAGGATTTTAGATAGTTCAGATATTTCAGATATTTTATATCAGATAGTACGCAAAACGACAAAAATTGATCTTTTGTAAGAGTGTACTTCTGTCTCCCCATAACGTTGTTGAAACAGAGTCACATGTAGAGGAATTTATATGCTGGTAACGAAATTAGCTGTAGAGCACTTAGCTCTGTACGTATATGTTTATCTAGGTATTATTCGTGTTCAGTCACCTGTAATATGGGTTATTCACCAAGGTCTCTTTGACCCTGGAACACAGTAACAGCAAAATCATTTCACCTGTGTTTTATTCATCTCGGCATGCGTCCTCATGGACACTGTCCTTTGTACCGTTTTCACCACACCGCTCATCGGCCATACCGTTTTCACTACCTGTTGACCACGCCGCACAACAAAGTCTTTGCTGTCAACGTAGCATGTTAATTCCCGTAGGAAGCTTAGTTCTTTTGTTCACCAACATGTGGTTCTTTTGTTCACCACCACATGGCTCTTTTTGTACACTCACCAAGGTCTCTTTGACCCTGGAACACAGTAACAGCAAAATCATTTCACCTGTGTTTTATTCATCGTAGAAATATTCATGCATCCAAAGGAATTCGGAAATATATTTTTCGTATTCCTGATAAATATTTAGAAATTATGTGCATTGTATCATATTCTGTCATGTGTCAAAAAATAAATGGAAGCTTTAATGCAATACCATTGTTTTCCTTTCTAAAAATATGACTGCTTTTAAAGGCTTGCATTTTTGAACAAGAATAAATAAGTGCAGTTAGACAGAAGCCTCACATTCGCTTTGAAAGAAAACTCTAGAACCAAGTTTTATACAGACAGTCTGATATTTTTATGCTAAGTTAATTCACTTGGAAAATTCATTTCCTAGAATATATGGAAAATTCACTTCCTAGAATATTCTTGGAGATTAATTGGAGTTTAGATACGTAATTGCTTAATTTTATTTCACATAATAGGATTTTAGATAGTTCAGATATTTCAGATATTTTATATCAGATAGTACGCAAAACGACAAAAATTGATCTTTTGTAAGAGTGTACTTCTGTCTCCCCATAACGTTGTTGAAACAGAGTCACATGTAGAGGAATTTATATGCTGGTAACGAAATTAGCTGTAGAGCACTTAGCTCTGTACGTATATGTTTATCTAGGTATTATTCGTGTTCAGTCACCTGTAATATGGGTTATTCACCAAGGTCTCTTTGACCCTGGAACACAGTAACAGCAAAATCATTTCACCTGTGTTTTATTCATCTCGGCATGCGTCCTCATGGACACTGTCCTTTGTACCGTTTTCACCACACCGCTCATCGGCCATACCGTTTTCACTACCTGTTGACCACGCCGCACAACAAAGTCTTTGCTGTCAATGTAGCATGTTAATTCCCGTAGGAAGCTTAGTTCTTTTGTTCACCAACATGTGGTTCTTTTGTTCACCACCACATGGCTCTTTTTGTACACCAACCCGTGGTTCTTTTTGTTCACCAACCCGTGGTTCTTTTTGTTCACCAACACGTGGTTCTTTTTGTTCACCAACCCGTGGTTCCTTTTGTTCACCACCACATGGTTCTTTTTGTCCACCAACACGTGGTTCTTTTTGTACACCAACACGTGGTTCTTTTTATTCACCAACACATGGTTCTTTTTGTTCACCAACACGTGGTTCTTTTTGTCCACCACCACATGGAACACACTGACTTCACTCACACTATGATTTTTTTTTTCATAACCATCTCTCTTCCCCTGATTACGCACTGTACCGCTCTGTCACTACCCAGACTAGACGTGGCAGTGTGATCCGTCAATCTAAACAAAGTCAATTACCTAGTGGTTTTATTTTTATTTACCCTTATCTACATTAATTATTATTGTTATTTTTTTTCAGAATAGATGTATATCTAATATCTTAGATCTACACTATTCTCTCCTTCCCAAGCAAAGATAGACCCACACAGCCCAATTTAAACAATACCGTCATGCTGCACCTAAAAATTATTAACATTAATATTTTAAATTACACTTGCCAATATCACTACTAAATTTTTATTTGACGAATTTTTCGAGCATACACCTCCACAAGAGATAACCATGTGTTCCTGGCTGGGGGGTATATTCTGATGTAACACAATGCTAGTTAACCACTTAAGAAATTTCCTTCTCTCTCTCTCTCTCTCTCTCTTTTTTTTTTAGGAACGCGATTTTTATAGTATCAGTTCATATTATTGATCTGATGCCTAGGATTTAGAATTTTTTCTCTTGGGCGTAATTCATACCTATGTGTGGGGTTTTCCTGGTGCCTGTCATCAGTTTCCTTATTGTGTATGTTGGAGAATTCTTCGTTTATTCCTGGCTTAACCGCCAACTGCTCCCAGTCGTACACTATGGTTTCGTCACTTTCTTCACCGGCGGACTGGTGTTCTCTAATCCGCTTAGGGCTGGTGTGCACTCCTGGAGTACTCGTGACTGGGGTGCTGTTGTTTGGGTGTTCCTCTCTATGTACATCAATATTTTGCGAGGCCCAAAAATTAACCGGATAAAATTCATTGTCCGAATCGTCCGTGCTGTTGCTGAATGACTGAGTAGGGAATTCTTCGTCCGAACTTAGATTCTCTTCGGTTTCCTTGTGGAATTCTAACGATGGTTTCCTTGGCGGGAAGGTCGTAATTCGGTCTATGTGTACCGTTTCCTCCACGGTTTTCCCCGTACTTGACCGAATTTTTACATTAACTGGAGTAGGGAATAATAATATCTCACACGGCCCTGAATTGAATTTTGTCAATTTTCTGGATCGTCCGATTCGGTTTTTGGGCGTGTACAGATATACTAGTTGCAGATTCTTATTCTTGCAATGCTTTAATCTATACGCTTCTTGCTTTTCTGCTGCCGTGTACAAATTCTGTTCTAATAAGTTATATGCTTGTCTTAACCTGGCTACTAGGTTTTCAGAATAGTTGTCATAGGAGAAATACTGTTGTCTTGGGGTTGGTTAACTAAATCGATTGGGATGGAGATATCCCTGCCATATAGCAGATATGAAGGAGCAAATTTCGTCGCGCTATGAATGGATATCCTGTATGCAAGTAAAAATGCCTGGACATCCCAATCTCGTTGATTCTGGGCACCGAAATGTGATAAATAATTCTCAATGCTGAAATTTAATTTCTCGTTGATTCCGTTGTGCCGCCCCGGTGGCGCAGTGGTCTAAGGCGCTGGCCTCTGATCATTCGTCCGTAAGGGGTCTGGGTTCGAACCCTGGTCAGGCATGAATGTTGTGTTTGTCTTACGGCACTGGCTCTCTCCCTTCCCTGGAACCAGTGACCCTAAATTAGGGACGGGCGACTGCTTATAGCCCATTCAGTTGCTCACGGTGGTCGTTAAACCTCCAATAAAAAAAAAAAAAAAAAGGATTCCTTTGGCATGCGCGCAATATGGCGTTACCGAAACAGACTTCACTCCAAATTTCTTCAGTAACCATTTAAATATCTTTGATTCAAAATTGTGCGCTCTATCGTGAAGTAGGATGTTGCAAATTCCATGACGCGCAAACACGTGCTCGAATATTGCATCGGCCACTGTAGTACTCTTAGCGTCTTTTAACGGAGCTATCTCCGCATAGCGGGTATAATGATCTACAGCTACCATCAAATACTGGAATCCATTCTCCGTAATTGGCAAAGGACCGATAAGATCCACACTGACTTTGTCGTAAGGATGTTTTGGCAACTCCGGCCGCAATAACGGTGCTTTATGCTTTGGCTTGTAACCGCGTCTTTCTATGCATAACTTGTAAGAATCAACGTAGTTACGTACTTCGCTAAACATATTTTTCCAAAAATATTTTTCTCGCACTCGTGCGAATGTTTTAGTAAATCCAAAATGACCTGAGAAAGGAGCGTCATGGCAAAGAAATAAAACTTCTCCTTTTAATGCTTCAGGAACTACCAGTTGTTCAAAATATTGCTCTTGTGAGGAATTTCTATCTGGTGTCTGAAAATGGTATAACAGACCTTCGGATAAGAAAAAACTATCCTTTATCTTAGCGTTGCTTACGGTATATTGTTTCTTCCGTAAATCTTCTATGCCGGCTTGTAAATTTGGATCTGCCTACTGTAATTCCTTTATGCGCTGTACTTGAGATGCATCCGGGGTAAAGGTTAATGCGTTAATACCTATCTCAGTATCAATATGATTTTGTTCTCCCGATGGAAAATGTTCTGGAATTCTGCTCAGATAATCAGCTACGTAGTTGGCCTTGCCAGCTTCATATTTTATGTCGATGTCATATTCTAATAAAGCCATGGCCCATTTTGCTAACCTGGCATTCTTATCACTAAATTTGTGTAAATATAGCAGAGGTTTATGGTCACTTTTGATGAAGATCTTATTGCCTAACAGATAATGCCTCCAATGTCGGACGGCATTTACTATAGCCAATAACTCTCGCTCTATTGTAGGATAATTCTGTTCTGCCGGGTTTAATTTCCTCGACATGAATGATATCGGCACTAAATCGCCTTTGTCATCCTCTTGGCTAAGAACCGCTCCTAAACCATGTTGACTTGCATCGGAATGAATCATAAATGGTTTGTCGAATGAAGGATAAAATAAAGTAGGAAGCTTCAGAAGTTCTTCTTTAATTTTGTGGAATGATTTCTCCGCGTCCGGAGTCCACTTAAACCTCGTATTTGTCTTCTTCAGAAGATCTGTTAATGGCTTTGCCAAATCCGAATAATTTTTCAAAAATGTCATGTAATAACCTGCCATGCTTAAGCACTGGCGTACATTTTTCACTGACCTGGGCTTGGGAAAGTTTTTAACTTTTCTAACATTATTCTCGTCCGGCTGAATGCCGTTTTTATCAATCACATATCCCAAATATGTTAAACTCTGTCGCATGAATTTACATTTCTTGGGGGAAAAGTTTACGTTATGATCTCTGAATCTCTTAAATACTGCTTCTAATTTTTGTAGATGGGACTCGGGATCCTTCGATGCCACTACGATGTCGTCAACATAACATAGGATTGAAAACTGATTTAATCCAATTAATAAGGCATCCATTAACCTTTGAAACGGCGCTGCCGAATTTTTCAATCCCATTGGGGACCTTTTATATTGAAATAGTCCATGATGTGACGTAATAAATGCTGTCTTATGGCAATCTTGGGGGGGGGGGGGGGGGCAATCTCCTGTTGATGAAATCCCTTGGTTAAATCCAAAGTAGAAAATAGAAAATATGTTATTTCCCTTAATTGATCTATTGCTTCGTCGATTCTGGGGAGAGACTAAGAACATGGAATTGTAGCTTTATTAACACCTCTCATGTCAATACACTTCCTATAACTATTGTCTTTCTTTTTCACGAGGATAAGGGGGCTAGCGTATGGCGATGAACTTTCTTCGATAATGCCAGCCTCTAATAATTCATCCAGCTGTTGATCCAATTCCGCTTTAATTTCTCGAGCACGCGGTACGGACGAGACCTTATGGGAACATCCGACGTGAGGTGTATTTCATGATAGAATAAATTTGTATGTCCCATTTCTTTTGTGGTTCGAGCAAAAACGTCGCTAAGCCGTATCAACATCGGCCAAATCGAAATCTTGTTCGGAAAGTGGGGGAGGAGACATTTCAGCCGGAGTCACAACTCCCACGTGGTGCTGTGCTTTGAATTGAATCGCGGGTTCCACCGTTACTAATTTTGTATTTTTATTAATGTGCTGCGGCTCTTCTGTAACATTTGCTACTAATACAGAAATAATACCTTTTGAACTAAGCGTATCAACACTTCTGCCTATTCTTAAACGACCCTGGGCAAATGCATTTATGGGTTGAACAAGTACTGGCACGTCAATATGATTTCTCTCGGGGTCACAACGTGCTAAAATAACTCTTTTGGTTCTAGGGGGAATATTCTCTATTCGCATTGCTCTGCCTAATTTCGTCCTAATTTTCTGAGTTTGCGGCTGTTCTTCTCGATCAATATGTTGATCCTTAAAACTTATTTTTCCACCCTGGGCATCAAAAATAATTCCATTTTGGGTTAAAATATCGTATCACAAAATAATTTGGGAAGCAAAATGTAGAGGGGCCTTAGATACGTAAAATTTGTGAGTGACTCTTCTGTTGCCCAGCATAATGGGGATGGTAAACGCTCCAATGATTTCTAATCTATTACCAGTAATTCCGGTAACACTTATGCTGGCAGCTATGGGATGGATTTTTACTTTACGCTTAATCTCTTGGATTGCGTCCTGCGTAATAATGCTTATACTTGCTCCTGAATCGAGTAGACCCAAAAATACTACGTTTCCAATTTTACCTCTGTCAGCGGTAAAGATGCATCCTCTATTATCTGACAATTATTAATAACTACTGGGACTGCTACTTGGGGGTCTGGGCGCGTCCCGGAATCTACCTGGACCCTCTGAAGTTTAAATTCCCATTATTTCTCCTTCCTTGATATGCACCTCTTGTCTGCCCGGAAGCTTGTGAATGCGATGGAGCTTCCGCTCGTTGGTCTGGATTTCCATGAGAGTTAGAATACCCCGCGCCATTTGTATCTCGCTGTCTATAATTCGAATATTGAGGCCCCGAACGGCACGGAGCTCTGCCTGCCTGTCTTATCTGTTCACTGGGGACATCGCTTAAGTGGGTGTCAAAATGTACCACATCCGAAACATCGCATATTATCAAAATTCCGTGGGTTACTTTGAACGGAATTTCCATAATATTGATTATCGACATTCCTGCCTTGAAATGTTAAAAATCTATCTTCTGCTTTTTGCAGTCGCTCGCTCAACTCTTTGGATTCCTTCTGCAGTGTATTTACTACTGTTTCTTGTTGTACCATGTGCTGCTTAAACATGGCGCAAAGTTCTGCTATTGCATTGGCAGATCCGCTTTCTTGCGGAACCGGATCTACATCCTCGGCGAAATTGACACTTTTGGACATAATGTGTCTGTTCGCCTCAGATAGCATTGCATATTGTACTGCTTGTTCAAAATTAGTTGACCCTTTTGACAGCACTTCTTTTTGAAGATTTCTCTCTAACCCTGTCAAAAATTGCAATAATTTTGCTCTGTCAGCAAGAGCACTAACTTGCTGATTATCTGTGTCGCCAATGCCTAAATATGAATGCGCTAATCCTCTTAGCCGCGATTCGTACTGTGCGACCGACTCATGTGGCATGAATTAAATTTCTGCATTTGTAGTATAATGGGCTGACTAGCGTCGAACCTTTGAATTACTGCTTTTTAAAATTTTCATAACTGGCAGTATTCCTTATATGCGGTGCTTCATTTAAAAATTCTAACGCCTTCTGTTGCATGCGAGCTTTTGCTGCCAAAAGTTTAATGCTATCTGACCAGTTATTAATGGCTGCCAGAGAGTCAATTGACTCGAAAAACTGCGTGGTCGAAACAAGCTTATCATTCCCTGAAAATTGGTAAATGAGTGGCAGCATTGATGCCATGGATTGTACTATATGGGGAAAATCTGCAATTGTGGGAATTGTGGACGGGGCCGAAGTTCCGTGTAAAGAAGAATCTGACACAAAATTTTGTGATGGGGAAACTGGCTCTGTCCTCTCGTCGTCTGACATATTTAATATAAGTTTGATACCTAAGTTATACACAAAAATCAAAATAATACCGATGGGACGTCTTTACCCTTGCAAATTAATATAGCACTTTTACCTAACACTTATTAATGAAGCTATCAAAATAACACCTTCAGAAAACCATTGCATGGTGCCTACAACAAAAGAAAATAATAAACTGCTACACATGAAGAAAAGAAAACCCATTCAATCCGTACTGTGACGGGAAAAATTATGTGACAGCACGAATGGCTCAAAAAGTCATGGCACCAATGTTATAAACAAAGGATTCAATGCACCAATGTTATAAACAAAGGATTCAATGCACCAATGTTATATACTTTATGAAACAATTCACCATAGTTATTTTCAAACGTTAATAGGTACCAATGTCATATTCAATATGAACCAGTGGAACACGTGTTAAGGTTATTCAAAATGGAACACTTGTTAATGTTATTCACTATGGAACACGTGTTAATGTTATTCACAATGGAACACGTGTTAATGTTATTCACAATGGAACACGTGTTAATGTTATTCAATGATATATATATAATGCATTACTTTTATAAACACAATGGGTTAATTTCAGCTATGCTCTATTTATTATTATGAACAAATTATATGTGCAACTACAGATTATTTACCGATTAAATTTAATTTAATTTACCAAATGCTATAACTATGGGAATTTTGTTCTACAGTGATCGTATATGGACACAAACGTGCCCCTTATATGTACTGGCATATAATAAAGCACGGCGTTGTGATTCACCTTTATCCCGTCACTGGAATGGTGGGGGAATAAAGGTGCCGCTCGTGAAAGTAATTAGAAACATAAACACATATCTTAGTTTACACATACCTTAATTTATGTCTTGTGTGGTTATAAGGAAAACAAACAGGAATCTTATATGGAAGTAATCAAATTAGTTTAATACGTGAGAGTTAGGAACATTAAGTCACCACGTGCGTGGGTGCAGCCGTTAACAAAACCTTATACATAAATTTTATTATTATTACGATTTAGGCAATGCTTAGTGATTTATTTTACGCCGCCCCGATGGCGCAGTGGTCTAAGCGATGGCCTCTGATCATTCGTCCGAACGGGGTCCGGGTTCGAATCCCGGTGAGGCATGTATGTTGTGTTTGTCTTACGGCACCGGCTCTCTCCCTTCCCTGGAACCAGTGACCCTAAATTAGGGACGGGCGACTGCTTATAGCTCATTGAGTTGCTCACGGTGGTCGTTAAACCTCCAATAAAAAAAAATAAATACAATTATTTTGCTTCTAGTTCCTTTTCTGCTATGCTTTACTTAAATGTCTTACCTAGCTGACTGGGTTTTCATTGTTTGATCATGACCATCACACTCACCACGTGCTCTACGTAGGGTTATGAATAAATTTAAACAGGTACATGCAATAACAGGGAAAAGGAAAAAAAGTAGCTTATCTGTAATTTTCATAAGGCTCTCAGGTTTTCAACACTGGGCATATCCACCTAATTGATCTGACTGGCGCTATCCGAACTCGGCTCTCCGTTTGTCAACGCTGGGCATACTTCAACTCTCCGGTCATACTCGGCACTCACTACCGACGTCTGTCCCTCGCCGCTACTAGCACTCAATCCCCTTGACCAGTGAAGACCTCTGACTTTCTGGGCTTCACCTTGTCCACGGATGCCAAGGTCACCTGACCAGTCTGGGGTTCATCTAATCCATGAGGTGAAGGTCACTTCGCTCCCTTCTTGGGAACTGATCCTTCGACTCTTCCGACCCCCCTATATCCCCTGGGGCCTAAGTATCGTCACAAGGCTTGAGATTGCCTCCCGCTATCCCCTGAGGCTATCTATACGCATGCATGTTGGACTAAATTTATTTTAAATAATTTTATTTCCAACATTGGTCCCTTTGGAGAGTAGTTGAGTTTTCTTGGTGGAGCTTCTTAAGAGCTTTTTGTACGATAAAGGTGGGAAAGCCATGGTTGAGGGTGATGTTGAATATTTTGTTAATTGCACATTTTCGTCTGCTGAAACTAGATGAATGCGTGATGGCTCTGCGTAGAAGGAAAGAGATTGTAGAGAGTTTATAGCTTTTGGGATGTGCTGAAGAAGCCGGGATCAATGTAGGTACAGAAGTAGGTTTCCTATATACAGAGTGTTGCAAAGTGCAAGTGACAGTATCTCGTTCAAGCATAAAATCCAGGAATGGCAATTTACCTTCACTTTCCAGTTCAATGGAGAATTTTATGGTCTGGATTTGGGATGATAAGTGCTCAGCAAAAATTCGTAGGTCAGCTGGTTCGTTATCCCAGAAGGGAAGTACATCATCAACATATCTTATGTAAAAGCACGGAGGTTGTTAATATTCCTGCAGCACTTGATTTTCTACGTGCTGTAGTAGAATTTCCGCTAGAATCGGAGATAGTGGTGATCTCATTTGGGCGCCCTCAGTTGGGCGATAAATAATGTCGTCGAATTAAAAATATGATCTGCTTTGAACTAGTTTTAAGGCTGTAATGATGGATTGGATCGTTTCTGGTTCGTATTTTAGTTCAAGTAGTTTTGTCTGAATGATGTCATGAACAGTTTTACACGGAACATTAGGGAACAAAGAAATGACATCGAGAGAAGCCATAATAAAGGTTGAGTTATTTGCATTAAAGGATTTGATCTTGTTAATAGCTTGTACTGTGCTTTTAACAGAGTAGAGTGAATTAGTAACTAGTGGTTGTAGGAAATTAGTTAGTGCCTTCTCTATAATTCCGGTTGGTGCTGCAAATCCAGATACTAGCGGGCGTAATGGGTGTCCGGGTTTATGAGTCTTTAGTTTACCAAAAGGTTCAGGAACTCGTGCACCTGGAGGGCAATATAAGAATTGTGAAATGGCCGTTGGGAGGCTTGAGATTTTTTAAAATTTATGTATGGCCGCTATGGTAGCATTTCCTTTATTTTCTTTATTTCATGATACATGCCACGTCGTTTGACATATTGATGCCACGTGACATTATGTCATATTCATATCTGATATCTATATTATGTTCACGTAACACTTTATTTAAATTTATTCCTTCTCCTGTATCTGATGATGGGTTCTAGGGAAACCCGAAAGTTCTTATACAATAAAATCGTTAAATTCAGCCAACGAATTTAAATTTGTATTGTGAGTGACTCTTGTTTTTAAGATCGTGCATTGAAGGCAACTACCTCGATTACTTTGGAATTTCAATAATGTTGTCGATTTCCTCGGTAATGTTCATTATTGTACTTTGCAGCAATACATGACCAAAAGGAAGCTTGAAACAGTATCGATGAGAGTAAAATCTTGATCAATCATTAAGAAGTTCAACTAGTATTACGAAGCTTAGGCTTACACGTTTATCATTATTATTGGGAACTTTCTGAAGCATTCCTCGCTCTTACAAATCTAGTACTCTACATAAGTAATGGGTCAAGTGTTTCAAATACACTTACGCCCTGTTCTGTGTTTCCTGTTATGTGTAAAATAGGTGAAGTGCATTTTCATTATCTTATTTACGCTTTCCAACCGTAGGTTGAAGAAACGTTTATGCTCCAGCTTTGTCGGTCCGCCTGTCGGTGCGATAACTCGCGTAAAAATTGTGCGATTTCGATGAACCTTTAGTATGTGGTAGGTGACCACCTGGGAACGAACCCTATTGAAAATGGACGATATGGGGTCAAAGGTCACGGCATAGGAGCGGGATCCATTCCATTGCCCTTATGCGTCAGAACTTGTGTAAATATGGTTTGATGTCGATAACATTTTAGCATATTGTAGGGGACTACCTGGGAATGAACCCTGTGGAAAATGGGTGAATTGGGGTCAAAGTTCGCGGCATAGGAGCGGTATCCATTCCATCGCCCTTATGCGTCATAACGTGCGTAAATATGGTTCGATTTCGATGAAATTTTAGTATATTGCAGAGGACCACCTGGGAATGAACCCTGTTGAAAATGGGTGAAGTGGAGTCAAAGGTCAGGACATAGGAGCGGAATTCATTCCATTGTCTTTATGCGTCATAACGTGGGTAAAAATCGTTCGATTTCGATGAAATTTTATTATGTGGTAGGGAACGATCTTATGACGTCACAACTCATGCTTGCGATGTTGGCGCGGTCACGCCATCTGTCTCATTACGTCACGCAGTGTGTGTGGATCCTATTAAAGTTTTATGACGTCACACTCTTGCGAGCAGATGGCCGCGCTTCCCATCTGCCTCATTACGTCACGCGTTGTGTGCGTATATCCGTCCCCACGATAACTCGCGTAAAAATCGTTCGATTTCGATGAATTTTTGTAAGTGTAAGGGGTTCACCTGGGAAGGAACCTTATTGAAAGTGAACGAAATGGGGTCAAATGTTAGGGTATAGGAGCGGGATCCATTCCACTGCCCTTATGCGTTATAACTAACGTAAAAAAGGTTCGATTTCGATTAAATTTTAGTATGTGGTAGGGGACAAACCCTATTGTCCCTTACCACTTGGGGACAAACCCTACTGAAAATGGGCGAAATGGGGTCAAAAGTCAGGACATGGGACCGGAATCACTTCCATCGCCATTATGCGTCATAACTTACGTTAAAATTCTTCGATTTGGATGAAATGTTAGTATGTTGTAGGGGCCTGCCTGGGGACGAATCCTATTACAAATGGGCGAAATGGGGTCAAATTTTAGACACAGGAGCGAAATCTATTCCATGGCCCTTTGCATCATAACTTACGTAAAAATGCTTCTATTGCGACACAACTTTATCACGTTATTTGGGAGGTATACTGAACCGGTTCTGTTAAATATAATTGAAATGGGATCAAAGGTCAGGGCACAGGACCGAGATTTATTCCACAGCCATTATCCTCATAACTTGAGTAATGATTTCTGGTATGTTGGAAAGCGTATCATAATCAATGCATTGCATGATTTTACTAACTTGCATTAACTATAACGTCGTAATGCTGCAAAGCACAACAATGAACGCTACCAAGGATATCGACCAGATTATGGAAATTATTGTGCGATAATTTAAATTCTATGCTTTCAATTTCCTTTATTTTACTTCCTGTCAGCTCTAACAAGAGGTAGCCGGTTTTGTTGTCTCAAACATGTGTTAAATACTATTCCATCATAGAAATCGGTTGTAAAATGAATGTTTATCATTTAAACATGATTTTTGACGAAAATAGTTCCTTTTTCATCGTCTGAAATTAGTATAATGTTTAGCAATCAGGTAACTTCTCTACGAACACATGATACAAGCAGTTTCCTTTTATTTGTGTCGTCAGTATTTTTTTCCCCAATTCTAAGATGAAATTTGTAAACTAAAAGGTACAAAAGAAATATAGCTTCTGTTCATGTGTTATCCTCTGTGTTTTTATTTTCACAGAAAACTTCTCCGCAAAACTATAAGAAGCCAAGCCGTTTCATAAATGTTTTTTTACACATTCTTAATGGTGAATTAGTATTGTCTTCGCTGTTTAAAAAATACGCTTCCGCAAATTCAAAGCTAGCCGTACGCAGGGTTGTTTGGGTTTTCAAATTCTTCATGATGATTTAGCACATTTAAGTTTCATTTCATAATTTTTAATATTTTACAGCGTTTCTTAACACTTGGACCTCTATTGCGACTACTGAAAGAAAGGGTTTCTAGTTTATAATACGTAAAATTTGCAATGCAATAACACTTTTTTAATCACAGAATCACTGGGAAAATTATGATTCATGTTCATCTACACGGCTCTCGTAATACCTACTGCTGAAGGATGGGAAGAATTATACTGTTTTACATCCACGAAAACAGTTTGCGACGTCAAAAAATCGTTATGTCCCATGAATGTCATTAAAAACGGCAAATAATCTAAGCATGGGACTCCAAAAATTGCTTCCCAAAATTTCCGGGATATAACACCTATGCACGCGGCAAACAATAAATGACTTAATAGAAACTCATGCAGGCTAGAATCTGGACAAATTACATTGCACAGCCATAAAATCATAGGCTTGATATCTAAAAAAAATAGTAAATCATACTTGGGAAAACTAGTGTCCCGCAGAAAATTATTGTTCTCCTAAGACGCTGAGGTCCAGCTTTCTGTCTCCAAATTGAAAAAAGGGAAATACCCTTCTATACCGATTACTGGCCTATACAGTTATCGTAAAGAGTGCCGTTTTTTTTAAGTTAACCTAGATTTCACATTTCTCAAAAAATTTAAGAAAAATATATGCAGGCTCAAAACGAAATAAAAAACAAAACAAAATACGAACTAGGTATTACACCTTTCCAAAGACTTGATTTCGGCAGCATCTCCCAGACTAGGCATTTCGGAGATCGGATAAACCGAATTTCAAATATTGGAGGTTTTCTGTTGGTATTGAATGTGTGTTCCATGGACAAGAAGGCATGACAAGACAGGAATAATTTGAACAGTAGAGGAACTCGGGCATATTCTACAATTGATGGGCACCAGACTAACTGAAATAGGTTTGCACACCTAGTGAAAAATTGCAACTGTTAAACTAAATTGATTAAGGGATTACTCTAAATATTTATACTCCCATGTTATATAAATTACATGGAAAATTTATATCCAAATATTTAATCTTCCATGTTACTTGGACGTTACTAAAATGGCTAAAACTAATTTCAGGGTTTCGCGTAGATTTTCATATGTTCTACATTTGTGGGAAATATTTTTACGCATTTTGGATTTTGGCATACATATCTGAATACGTACAACAAAATCTGAAGTTCTGGCTTTACTTAATTAATTTCTCATTATTTACTAATTAATAAACCGCATGCCGAATGCTTATTTTCAACCTCGATTAATGTAGTACAGACAAAAACATGTAATTCAGAATAACATACACTGGAATTATCTTTCTTCTCGCAAAACAGCACATTATGATCAGCATAAGACCACCCGAAACACGAAAATTCGCAGACGATGTAAAGCAAAAGTTTCAGTTTCGTTAAATTGTTGAACTTGGCGAACTCGTGCAAGATTGTGAAACCTACTGCATACACACACGTAGATTTCAGTTCTTTTTCTGATTGTAAAATGCTTGAACTAAGTTAATAGCGTTTTATTTTTCGAAATTTAAAGCAATATTTAGTTATACTCTTTTAATGGTTAGCTAACTCCGAATTGCTCATTAAGTTCGTTATCATGCATCAATACCAACAATACAGAGATCGTGCTCCTTTCATTTCCCTATTGCCTGCGAAGGTAACAGGAAGCATAATATTATTATAATTTAGGATAATTGCTTGTAATCTCATAGGTTTCGGTAATGCAAAGTTGAGCAATATAGAAATGCTGTTCTGTGTGATCCTCAGTAATATTTAACTCGCATTAATAAACTAAAATGGTAAAACCAATTTTCACAGAACGTGCGATATCGAAACAAAATATAATACATTACAATGTAAACTGGTATCGTATCAGTTCAGTATTGTAATATGATCGTACAATTAAACTGAATGTTGACAACCTAAATATTCCCTCTGAAGTTCGAATATTAAATACTTGCAGAAGTATTTGTACTAAATGAAGTCAAATGAATTGAACCGTTATTATTATTACATTGGAGTAATCAATGCCCTCGAAAACTGTCGATATTAAAATTGTGCAGCATGTTTGTTACGTAACAAATTTCTCTAAAACTTGGCATAAGGTTCGACAGTTTGTTCTGCTATGCCCAGCAACATTTCTTCTCTGAAGAAAGTCCAAAACAAGTACTATCTAGTGACATGAAGGAAACATAATGCTCTGTATTGACATATTAAATATATATTTTTGTTATGTTAATGTTGACAACTAATTTTGATATGCATATCAAATTATGCATTGCTTGAAATATTTGACATAAAATGCTTAAAATATATGGAAATATTGCTAAGCAACCACTTCGTTCATTTTGAAATAAAATACCCCACTTAATGAGCTACAGCTCATTAACGGACAAATCCCCCATAAAGGTGGGGAATTTGTTGAAAACAAAATTGTCTATATCACACAGAATTTGAATAATCCGTGCATTACCTTGTGGGTTAACATTCCATCCAGTGAAAAATTACTATGGCTTTGACATTGCAAAGAACGTTTTGTTAAAATCAAAATAAAGATTTCAATGCTTCTATAATAACGAAAAGGAATGGATAGAAAACATATTCTTCACAATTTCGAGATCTGAGATGCAGGTAACAAGACTCGCTGCTTTCGTGAAGTCTAGGAAGAATATTATCCTGTACAGCCCATGTTATTTTCTATTTCTTCTTTAAATTGTTTTTTTCCAGGAAACTTTTCTTTTAAGGTACAAAATTCAGTATTTTCATTGAAGTATCTGACGTTTTAGAAACGTCACGAAGCGACAAATAATATCTCAAATGTGGAATGTACAGAAAGCTGTTAAAACTGATTAATAAATTTTGATTCTGAATGTATTAAAAACCCTTAGAGAAGGATTTAATACGATAAATTGAAAACGTTGTGACATACCACATGTCTTTTTAAACCCACTGCAAAAAGAAATGAAATAATTATAATTTCTTTCTATAACAATCTTACCCAAGGACAGACCTACAGCTAAAGCAGTTTAGGACCTTAAGAAACGAATACTAGACATGCAGAAGAGTTGATTATGCTAAGGTCTGGAACTGAGAGATGAAGTGCAAAGTAGTTGCTTTAATAAGAGGAATGTAATAAAACATAAGCAGCGACGTAAGGAATGGAAAGAAATTGGCCTGCTCTCAACCGTTCTACTCCAATTAACTTCGGCCCCACCGGAAGTTTACTCTAAGCTAAATACGAGGGTACAGCAAATAAATTGTTTACAGTGCCCATTAATCTGAAGAAATATTTTAGCAGAAGAAACATGTAATATATTAAAACAGTGTAAAAGATACAAAACTATTCAGCAAATTGTCAATGTTGATTAACCCTTTAACGACCATAACGACCATGACACCCAAAACGCCTGTACATACAAACGACCATAGCTGCCCGAAACGCTTGTCTAGAATGAGTCAGATTTCCCACCTTTGCCTTTTCTTTAAATTTGCACGACCTATGAGGGATCAGCAGGAGTCACCGTCAGTCTATTTAAACAAAGAAGTGAAACAACAGACAGTTTCTGGCGTTATGGTATTTAGAGTGATGCTAGATTTTAGAGTCATGGTCGTTAAATGGTTAAGGCACTTTTTCTCAGAGCAAGTGATAAGTGTGTACAAACTGCAGAGATACAAACATATCCCTCCTTTTGGGAACACAGCTCGGCTGTGCGTCTGACGTCTTCATTACATTTGAAACGATGCCCGTAACTAGCATTCCTTCAAAGCTGAAACAAAGGAAAATTGCCGGCAGAATATGCGATTGTTCGGTGGTCGTGCCAGCAATTTTCAGCCGATGCCAACAATTTGCGGCACTTTCTGGGGTTGCTGTTTTATTTGGGCACTGTGGTTGGCTAGTATAGCTCGAGATCGGATTAGTATAAAACCATCAACGCAACGATCAGCGCGATGCCATAGAAAAATCACAAATCAATTGCAGTAACACCCAAATTTCAACATGCGACCTCCAGAATATTTTTTTCGAAGCCTGTTGACTCTTGTCGTCCAGGTGCATGGTAGGCCATTTGTTGGAGATTCTTCTTCGTCGCATTTTCCCAGCTTGATTTCAATGCACTGCACCATTTGTGAATCTGCTGCAGTGACATTACTGCGGGTTGTCTTACAATCCAAAGAGTTATGGATAGATTTAGCTGATGGCGGCGTTTTGGTGAACAAATTATTTATCACCCCATCTCTTCGCGGGCTTTGCGTCTCCAAAGTTTCGTCATTTTAACTACGCAGAGTTGCTCCTTCTGTGCATGGAAATCCACTCTCGTGACACTGCATACTTACCACGTGTACCCAATATTTCAAAAATCTTCGAGGTTTCGAAGACACCACCCAACTTGAGTAAGGTAAGCACAACAATACATCACTACTCTGAGGTCTTACTGATTAAATTCGGAGAGACAGCACTCTAACAGAAGCAGTATTTTGAAATTAAACAGTCGATCGACAAGTTTAATCAAGAACCGAAATCAAAAAATTTTGTAGCACACAATACAATAATTTTGAAAACTCCTTCTAGTTACTGGGTCCCTCAAAAGATTTAGTCCCCAGCATGATGACTGAGCCCTGGATGAGAGGAAAAGTAGTGTCACCGTAAGTCCAGCAGCCTTAAAAGGAGCGATTTTAACAGGTGTTCAGATGAGAAAGTTCTAAAGTGGCAGCAATGAAAAATTAGATACCTTTGGTAGAATGCTATGTCGGTGGCAAGTTGAATTCATACCGCAAACTGAATAATAATTTTTTTGGTGTTTTGTTTGTTTTTGTTTTTATCAGATGAGTTCATTGTTAATTTATTTAATTAATTATTTTATTTATTTAAGTGTTAAGTGATGTATGTTTTTTTTTTTTTAAACTGTCATTGCTTTTGCCTTGGTCAACCTATACAAATCTTATATACACATTTAATATAGATTACCTTTAGAAATTCATACTGTAAACTAAAATAGTGGTTTTAGATAGTTTCTATTAAATTTTCTAATAAAGCTGGAGAAATATTCCCTGAGAAAGCTTTATGTAAAGTTCAAATGCGTATTTAAACCTCAGTAACCTTAGCCTGACAAGGAGGATTGCTAATATATTTCATGTAGTGTGTTTGTTTAACTGAAGTAAGCAATGTGGATGAGGCACAAAATAATTACTAGTATAGCTGGCAACGAATAACTGGGTACACAGGTACGATTCTGCGTGATTTGTTTTCGGAATGAATGAATTAATTAAAAATCTGTTGTTTTGGTGAAATTCAAATCATTTACCTTATATGAAAATTCTGACTGCATGGCTGCTAACACTGAATAAAATTTTGAAATATCGACTAGTAAACAATTGGAAAACATATCTTTATATTAACTATATTGTAATGCAAATTCAATTTGAAGGTGCTTAGTTCAAATCCGAAAGGGTTAACCCCTGAATCAATTTGAAAAAGGCAAAGTGGGCTGCTCATAAAATTGTTCTTTTGTTATACAATTGTTTGTGTTAAAGTTGTGGGTAAACTGCTTCTCCCTAGTATTAACATAGCATGTCAAAATTAACTTGATGTTCTTCGGTTTCTAGTTGCTTTTTTCAACAATTACACTTTGTTTCATCAGCAGCTTTACAGGTTTATTAAGAAGTTTTTGGTACTTGGCTTGTTTTTTGCTGCAGAATTGGTTTGTTCATGGCAACGTTTTCTCACACATTGTTCGGCTTAATAATATTATAACATAATATTTTTACTTCTGCGCTTCCTTGTATTGATTAAGATATTAATTCCTTCCTGTCTATCAGATTCATGCACAAAATCTTTGTGCAATGCAACACCCGTATAACAAACTGTCATTCAGTGTTAGTGTATAATTTCTTGGAAACCACCAAAAATTTTAGAACGAAGCTCCCACTGAGTATATTGATATTTTTCCAGGAACGTTCGTTTGGTGAGTTGCTGGTAGCTTCATTTAACGAAACAGATATCTTGATGTAATGAACATGCCAATGTATAACGAAACTCTATCACAAGGAAATCTGGGTAACAACCGTTTTATCAAATACACCCAGGAACGTGTTCAAGTGCAATGCTTTAAAATATCTAACAACTGTTGCGGAAGGCGTTCAAGTGTTTAAGTTTAATTAGTCAAAATGCGACCGGAGTGTAATTAAACCCCATTTCTGAATCATTGATGAAAATGATACTTCTGATTTGAGCAGTTATTTCTGTAATATCCAGTAAAAATAAATTAGCGTACTATATTAACGGAATATATGAAGCACTTTTGTTCCAAAAAAATTGATACTTACATCTTTACATCTTAACTAAAGTTTTGATTATCGGCTAGAATGCAGATGCATACATGCTGCTATAAAAACTGCCACATCAGTCAAAACTGTTTTCCCTAAGATATCCTCAGAACGCCAAACTAACACATGAATTTCAACCCCCGAGCTGTAAAAATGTTTCCTTTAAATGGTGATAAATTAATTTTATCGGTAAACACAAAGCTAATAACAAAACAATAGCGATCGGAAAGGTATTTCCCTAATGTATAAAATTCTACAATTATTAAATTGAAAACTGCTTATAAAAGTCAAATTCCGTTGTCTTTGTAAGAACATTTTTTTTTTGAATAATTAGTGACCAGAAAGGAATATTTCTGTCACTTACAAAATGATTAAATTGCAATTTTTAAAATAGTTGTAAGTTGCTAAATACACTGCCGGACAATTGCTAAGGACGGATGACAATAGCAACGATAGCAACCATAAAATGGAAGGCAGGAAAATGTGGAAATTAGCATAAGTGCGGGATACAGTAAGACGTGTTGTGCGTATGCAAATTTTGGATTGCCGAACTTGTTCGTGACGTCATAGCGCTGATAAGAGATATAAAGGATTTGACGCATATTGACCGTTGTTGTTCAAACGCAAAGTTGAAAGGGAAAGAATCAATTGACGAACTTGCAATTTTCAGTATGTCTTCCCGACATCACCTAGATGAGTTTACGCGTGGCCGTATTATTGGCAAGATTGAAGAAGGGCGAAAAATAACAGATGTTGCCAGGGAGTTCGACGTCAGCCACAGTGTTGTTTCAAGGCTTTGGAAATCATTTCATACAAATGGAGAGTGTAGCAAACGTCACGGGGAGGTCGTGTTCGCAGTACGATACCTGCAGAAGATCGGTACATAGTGCTATCAACAAAAAGACACCGGCGCAGCACAGCTAGTGAGGTAGCAAATCAGTTTATGGCTGCTACTGGCAAGCGGATCTCCCGAAATACTGTCGCCAGACGTTTGCATGAAGGAGGACTATAAGCCCGCCATCCTGTTGTGTGCATCCCATTGTCCAGACATCACCGTACCGCCCGTTTGCAATGGTGCCATCAACATCCCAATTGGACTGATAACGACTGGTCTGCTGTCCTCTTCTCAGATGAGAGTAGATACAGTCTATCGTCTGATTGTCGACGACAACTGATCTGGCGTGAAAGTGGTACTGCATATTGTCCAGCAAACATACAGGAATGGGACCGATATCCGACATGTAGTGTCATGGTATGGGCTGGCATCATGATCAATGGCCGTACGTCCCTCTATGTGCTTCCAACTGGGACTATGACTGGCCAACGATACATTAATGATGTTCTGCCACCTCGTGTTCGCATGTTCCGTGGTGCTGTTGGTGATAGATTCATTTTCATGGACAACGCAACATGTCATCGAACAGTCGCTGTCCAGGAGTGTCTTGAGAGCGAGGATATTCAACGCCTCGTATGGCCAGCACGTTCTCCAGATCTGAATCCCATTGAAAATGTGTGGGATGCTTTGGGGAGGAGCCTTGCTGGTCGCCAATGCCCTCCAATAAACAAGGACACCCTCATCCGTGCACTGACAGAGGAATGGGATAAATTACCCGAACAGCTGCTTGATCATGTTGTGCAAAGCATGACACGACATGTGGAATCTTGCATCGCCCTCCATGGTGGCCATATCCCGTATTGACATCTTACGCCGGAACGCCTGCGGACGGTAATTGCATTTTTTTCACGTTTACGTATTCTGCACAAAATGGTCTTTTTGTCCCTTGAACACGTTCCAACGCCTTCTGGATTTCAGAGCACAATAAATTGTCTTTCTTGTAATGTCCTGGCATGCTGACATTATTTTATTTCACTTGGCATCCAACCACACTTACTTTTTTATGCGCTATATTGCCGTTTATGATCCGTCCTTAGCAATTGTCCAGCAGTGTAAAAGCAACTATATACACTGACGGAAAAAAATCCCAACACCAAAAAGGGGTTGTGTTAGATAAACGACAGTTGGTAGGCGGTGAGAGTACATCTGTAAGATGACGCCTATGCAAATTTCGCGCTCGGCGCATACGTGTGGCGCTAGTAGCGCTCCTCGGAACTTGCAAAGCAGGTTTGCTGTAAATACGCGCTGTAACTTTCGTGAGCGTTAGTTATCGTTGAGATTCGACGTAGGGTGTTGATGTTACTCAAGAATGCCTTTAAGAAGACAAAAAAGCCATTATCAACAGCTCACGGAGTTTGAACGAGGTCGTGTAATAGGGCTACGAGAAGGTGGATTTTCTTTCCGCAATATTGCAGAACGACTTGGCAGGAATGTAGCCACTGTGCATGATTGTTGGCAGCAGTAGTCAAGGGAAGGTACTGCATCAAGAAGACCGGGTTCCGGCCGGCCACGTGGCACTACTGAGAGGGAAGACCGCCGTGTAGGGCGTATGGTCGTGGCGCATCGTACCGCGTCTGCGGCAGCAATTCGAGCTGCAGTTGCCAGCACAGTGACACAACGAACTGTTACAAATCGGTTACTTGAAGGACAGCTCCGAGCCAGACACCCTGTAGCGTGCATTCCACTTACTTCAAACCACTGCCGTTTGCGACGTCAGTGGTGTCAAGCTAGAGCTCATTGGAGGACGGAGCGGAGATCTGTTGTGTTTTCTGATGAAAGCTGGTTCTGCCTGGTTGCCAGTAATGGCCATGTGTTGGTTAGGAGGAGGCCAGGTGAGCCTGTCTGCGGCCGAGACACACTGGACCTACACCTGGAGTTATGGTCTGGGGAGCAATTTCCTATGACAGCAGGAGCACTCTGGTGGTTATCCCACGCACCCTGATGGCACAGTTGTACGTCGGTCTGGTGATTCAACCTGTTGTGCTGCCATTCATGAACAGCATTCCAGGGGTGTTTTCCAACAGCATAACGCTCGCCCACATACCGCTGTTGTAACCCAACATGCTCTATAGGGTGTCGACATGTTGCCGTGGCCTGCTAGATCACCAGATCTTTCACCAATCGAGCACGTATGGGACATCATTGGACGACAACTCCAGCATCACCCCCAACCAGCATTAGCCGTCCCTGTATTGACCGATCAAGTGCAACAGGTATAGAACTCCATCCCACAAGCTGACATCCAGCACCTGTACGACACAATGCATGAACGTTTGCGTGCTTGCATTCAACATTCTGGCGGTTACACCGGTTATTAATGTACCAGCATTTCACATTTAAAATGGCTTTTCTCGCGCTTACAATAAGCTGTGATCTTGAAATCTTAATCGATTAAATATGTTACCTATACAAATGTATTGCCGCCATTTCATTCCTCTACAACTATTTTTTCGTGGTGTTGGGATTTTTTTTCCGTCAGTGTATTTAAAGCAAACAGCAAATACTTCCGGTAAGGCAAACATGATAAAATACATCAGGCATGATAACAAGCAAGTAACACATGTTTCTGCGAATGTGCATAGAATTCCAACATTCCAGAAAAACGCACTCTAGCATGTTCTTCGTGTTGCCTGACACAAAGTGATGGAAATGCTATTAGAAAAAGAGAGAATCGAAACGCATTAGATGAACACGAGAAATTTACCTTGAAATTACACGCTCGTGTCACACTAATATGATCAATACTTAAATCACAGTGGACCATCCCAGGCACGTAACAAGGTCGACGACACGAAGGTATAAGCGGCCGGCCACGACAGATGAGCCGTGCTGCGCAACGTGAGCGCAATGGCAGAAGTGATTTGACGGATGTTCATAAAGGAATGATCATCGGCTACTGCCCCAATTGCAGAAGAACCTCAGAAACAGAAGACTTGGTTGGGTGTTCATGAGGTGCTGTAGCAAGGGTGTACCAAGAATAAACCTCTGGCACACTGAGTTCCTCCCGACGTCATAAATATGGAACCCCAAAAGCCATCGGCGCCATAGGATAACATCACCTCCTTCGACTGGTAAATGGCAAGCGACGGACAAAAGTGCAGCAACTGACCACGCTAATGAATGCTAGGGCCCACAGGTCCGTGTCCCCGATAACAGTAGAGCGAATTCTGTTATTTATAAGTCTCCGGAGTCGACGTTGCGTCAAAACTCACATGTGAAGTCATGTCCATCGGCAGCGACGAGTGCAGTTTGCATGGAACTACCGTCATTGGACAGTGGAAGAATGGACAAAATGTTGCCTTCTCCGAGGAATCATGGTTTCTCCTCCACAGAAGTCACGGGCGGTGGCGGATGCAACATCAGACACAGCAGGACCAACACCCGGACATACTTTTCGGTGAAGTACAGGCCTGCGGTGACAATGTGCATATCTTGGAGGATATTTTCCTCGAATGACTTGGGCAGCGCGTACCACATGATGAGTCCATGAATGCCAATTGCTACCTGTCCATCCTCGCTGACCACATTAACCCTTTCACTCTGGACGTTTATTCTGGTGGTGATGGTGTCCACAATCAGCACAATGCACTCTGGCATGTCGCTAAGTGTATGCTTGATTGGTTCCAGGAAGACTACATCTATGTGTCTGTTCTCCCTTGGCCGGCGAAATCGCCCCATTTTAGTCCGGTAGATCACTTGTGGGATGTTTTGGATCGACAGGTTCAGCGTGCCTACCCACAACAACGGCGTTTCCTGAACTTCCGGTCTCTGCTGCAATGCGAATGCGCACGTGTGCCTCGGGCAACTTCCAGTTCTCACTGCGTCCATGCCACCCTGTCTCGTCGCTGTAATCTGGGCCACGTTTGGTTATTCCGATTATTAGGCAGGTAGTTATATTATTATTATTATACGACCGTGTAAGCGTTCCTCTTATCTTGTACGATGTTCCATAATGAAACATCACCTGACAGGAAGAAGAATATGCACAAAGAATTTTCGACGAATTCCCGGAGTTTCAAGTAACGGGTAAATAACCCGTACAAAGTAAAAATATTGTCATAGAAAAAAACTACCTGCCCAATATAAACCTAGTAAAATTAAGGGCACACGACCAATATCAAGCACATCAACCTACTATATAAACCACGGGACACACTCACAGGAAATCAAAACATTATAGATCCACTCCATAAAAGAAAACATCAACCCAAAGAACTAAATCTAAATCCCATAATGATGTGCAGAAACATACGTTTAACAAATCCGATGAAAACTGCAACTTATTGAAAAGTTTGGCACATTCTCAAGACTAAAATTTCAAACTAAACAAAACATGAACACACAGGCTTACGTATTGACAGAATGAATATCATTATATACAGTAGCCTGAAGGAAAAAATTACATTCAGCTTTACGTATGGAATTCCACTGTGCAGCCCATACATAATCATCATAAATGTAACCAAATTCGGTGAAAAAACAGCATCAAACGGAAGTTACTTTTAGAGATAAGAAACCGAAGTAATCTAAATCCTATTAGGTATGTGTGAAGTAAAAGCTGAAGAAAATAAAATTAAGCATACGATCGGAAACTGATGGTATCTGTGATAAACTAAAATACACTCAGTGGTCAAAACATCAGAAATACATACATAATAACGTGTTTTTCCTCTTCTGGCGCGAATAACAACTTGTACATGCTACTGCATTGACTCCACTTGATACCGGAGGGTTTTCGGAGGTAATCCCAGCCAATCTTGTTGTATCATTGTCCAACAATCTGCCCAAGAAGTGGGTCCAGAATCTATGAACCTGATGTTCGGCTCCAAGGCATCCCATATAGCTTCCACAGGTTTTAAATCCGACAGCCTTTGGAAAAAAAGGATAGTTCTCAACTCATATGAGGTTTGCACGACCATGCTTTTTCGGATTGTTCTGCTAACAGACCATCATCAGAACGATGTGCGAACCCATGAAAAGTTAGAAAAGTTATTGGCGATCAGAGCCAGCACTGAGCTACCTAATATGTCACATAAGGAGGCTTTCCAACCTATCACAGAGCCACCAGAGCCTTGAAGAGAAACGTCCTGGCACATAGGATTCATGGCCTCTTGCTTTCGATGCCATACCCGCACCCACCCGCCATCTTCGTACAGCTGAAAACAGGATTCTTCTGACCACATGACACGGTCCCACTCTCCCCAAGTTCAGTTTGGATGTTCCCGCCAGCAGTCGAGTGGTAATGTCCAAAGACGAGCAGTCAAAAGTTGGACACTAGCAAGGGCGTCGGCTTCCAGATCATAAAGTGTTTGCCATACAGTCCCCGCAGTGACGTTTCTTGGGCTTCTGACGTTTAACCCGGATGTGATTTGAGTCGCTGTTGTCAAGCAGTCGGTTTGTACGAGCCTTGATATTCTAGTTTGATCTCGGTCATCTATAGCATGAGTGGTACACACTTGATAAGATTGCCCTCTGGAACCCCATGGTTCTTGACACATAAGATATAGAAATACCCACCAGCTTTGTGTCTACAATCAAAGTCGCTCGGATCAACTCTTTTGCTCATGTTCGACTATTTCAATACACTGTTCATAAACCCTACTCTCTATTTATTTATCGCCTTATTTCGGTTAGTGTTTGCTCCATTGTGAAATGGGGATGGATACCCATGTCAACTGACCATCAACCCTGTCTCTAAGGTTTTATGTTTCGAGTGTATATTCTAAAACCAAAAGTGTTCAGATTGGGGGAATATAATATATTATTTTTAAGTCGAAAACGAAATATAGTTCGTTTTCTACTCTTCACTGTATTAACGTGTAGGATCTATAATTAAATAACTGAAAAATGACAACAGAAAAGTTAAACACTTCTTCTGATTTTATTATTTATACAGTGAAATCTCTATTAACCGACACCTCCAAAGAACGGTAACCTCGGTGAAGCTGCAACTTTTGATTGGTACAGAACATATATCATAGGATTAACATTCATCTCTGCATTGATAACAATATCAGTATTCTTAAGGACCACACAAAAATTTTGCATTTTAATTTCTTCTTGTATGTTCCCTACAACGTTTCTTCCTTTTCGAAAAAGAAAAAGACAAAGAAACAGTGTTTTTGCAAAGGAGCAAAAACCTTTTCGAGATAGGTATTTTGTAAGGATCATTGGGATTCACTCTAAACATATTTACTGATTCGCAAAAATATCTCCACAGATATGAGCTGTAATCTTTAAAATATGTATAGTGAGTTTCATATTTCTTCTTTACAGGTTTACCACTTTCATCAAAATTTTGCTGAAAGAATACTGTGTATACAATATAACAATATTAAGATCAGGGTGTCAAAGTACTTACTCTTGGAATATTTTGAGCTATATAGCAAATTGAAAAAAAAACCCTGTATCAGTGAGGATGATGAAAAACAGAAGGTGAATATGCCAACCCATCTAGTATAAAAACAGATCATCAAACTTCGCAAAGTGTTCAGAATATTCGTGATTTTCGTCTTCTCCAAAACCCTGAAATATTTCATTTAGCGAGAAACGCAGGTGCTTTCTTTGGGCGTCGTGTTGTAAGTGTGTGTCTTCACCGCGCCAAATGCTTTGAGTCTGACAAGAGAGTTTAAACAGACCCCTAAGAAGAAGAACAAGGAATCTGTGAATGATGTAAACAAGCGAAAAAGAATAGTCTGGTTCCGAGCCGTGAAGCGAACGAGTCTCGGTGAAGCGGACCTAGTTCGGAGGAAGAGCTTCTGTCCGAAGAAGCAGGCCAGCTATACAAGGAGCGGCCGAGCAGTTGATATTACCGCGAGGAAATAGGAGAGAGGACGATACCTCTTTTCCTGGTGCTAGATTGCACGTAAGAGAAAGCCAGTATCCCGGAGGTCACACGATGTGATGGAATTACAGCCCCGAATGACGGAGATGCCGACCGGTGATGTATGCGAGAATCACCTTTGGAGAGACGAACGGATCCTTCTACACGTCAGCAATTTCGTTCCACCACGACATTGGTGCGCATAAATGCGTCCATGATTTCATGCAGGTGAATGCAGTGCACGAGAGAAAGTGGGAGATGGGGTTCGACTCCCCTCTCCAATGGTTATAGTGCCCGCTCTGAAATGGGCGTGTCATCACACAGGTGCGCTTCGAATATAAATACATCAAACATAGATACCTGAGGAAACAGCATATCTGTAAGTACAGAACTTATGTATGCATGCCAGTTGTGATTATATTGGCTCCGGTCAGCCAATAGACTCTCGTCGGCTGAGAACTGTTTTTAAAGCCGGACTGTATAGGCCAACAAATAATCATTGACTTTAATGATAAATTCAGCCTCAGAGCTATCCCGAAAGGGGCGAGTCTACTTGAGGCCCCTCCTTCACAATCCTCTGTACATAGATGCCTTCATCATTATCCTCATATTTTGTTGTTAATTGATTAAATGTCTGTTGTCTCGTGCCAGTCCTGAAGTTGCATGACTAATTAATGAGTGTCAAAATGTCTTGGTTTTAATTGGCTAAATTGCAGGATAAATTCTTTTCACCAGTACATAAGGTTTCGGCGATAAAAAGAGCTCACAAATATTTATGCTAAATTCTAATGTCTACCTCCGGGTCGTCAGCCATTGCCTGACATCCTGACATCTAAATTCTTAAAGCTTATTTTTATTCGATAATCCGGCGACGCTGGGGGTAGCAACAATTGGTGTCCAGAAGTGGGGTATCGCTAGGTGTGTGCTACGTAAATTGATGGCTAACATTTGGATATCGCTAGGCTTATTCAAAATTAATTTGGTAGCAATGCCGATAGAAATTTTAGGAGAAAGAATCATTTTTTTTTTGTATCAAAATTCATGAGCTGAAATTCCTGACACTATGTTCTAACCGCAGTAGAAGAGAAAAAAAGAATAATGGCAGAACTTACAGAATCAGAAATTGAAGAACTAAAATTCATGCTGAGAGAATTGTGTTATGCCTTTGATGCCACGGGCAAAGTAATTTCGGCTATGAAACTGGACTTGGCACTTCAGACTGAGACACAGACTTAAAATGGTGAAGCGTCACAAGAGGTACAGTAGGTTGAGCTCACTACAGAGATAGTACAGGCCAGAGAAGAAGCAAATTCTGAGCTCAGTGTAGGTAATAAATATGCCAATGATAATGAAATTAAATTGAATACTGAAATGCACGATGCATGTCACACTCTGCATGAGGAATTTGCGGTGCAGGGATCCATAGTGAAAAGAGAATTTACTGAAGATAAGAATTTGGAAGGGAATGAGAATGCGTTCTTACTGACGGGCGCAGGGTTAGAATCCGGATTGGGAGTTCCACAGAGTAATGGGAAAGTTATCTGTGAGGGAGTTTCTGAACTCGGCTGTGGGGAAATTATCCCGGGGATAAAGGGGGATAATAGGAAAGCAGTATAATTGAAGGTGTGTTCCCCGTGTTGAAGGATTCAACCTGTGAGTGTGAGATGGGCGGTAGTAGTGACTTCAGCCGAGCCCCAACTAATGAAAGTGACTTTTGGGAGAGGGGTAGACGGAAAAAGAAAAACACAAATTCAGTTGGCTGTTTTTCTTGTCGCGTTGGTGTCAGTAAACACCGCGAGAGTGATGTAACGAGGTTAGGGTTCGATCAGTTTATGCGATGGAACCTGAAGAGTGTCCGTCTGAAGAAATATTTCAAACGAAGAAACTGATGACTGTTAAAGTGTTTATCCTTCAGAACTGATGCGGACCGACCAGGAAAAGTATTATAATTTTGGAATATCGAGTTGCATCGGACGAAGCGTTGTGTGTTAAGCTTCGTGTGTAAATATTTGCTTTTATAAATATTTGTATTTTTGTTTGCTTCGTTAGGCAAGTATCTCACGTCTGTCGCGGAGCGTAGCAAAAGGGTTAAATCGTAAAGAAAAGGGTTAAATTCGTGTGCAGGAGCTGGGATTATAATTTTTCAGGATATAATCCGGATAGTACTAAGGGATGTACTGAATCTGTTGTAAGCCTAACGTGTGTGAGTTATGTAGAGAGATAAAGGTTCTGCGTCTTGGCAGATGTCAGTCCAAGAGAGAACGTAGTTCCCAGGAGAAAACGGAATAGCAGTGGTAAGCCTATTCGAGGAACGAGAATCGGTAGTCGCTAAGCGCAGTTGTCAGTCGTTCGACCTATCAGTTATGGATTGAAAGAAATTGTGATCGAGAATTAACCCAAATGGCAGAGAGTCAGTCCATTCAGGTTAATCATTCCAGCAGGTGAATTTCGAAACAGGGAATGGGTCGGTTTAACCCGAAGTGTATTGCGAAGTATGTGAAGGCATAGCGTTTATAGCGAGTTATGGTTTCGGCTTATGCGACGCAACAGGTGTTCGTCTCTGAGCTGTGGTGTCGGCCACTCTCGACGTGCGCACACGCCGACTGTGAAATGCTCGGACGGAAGAAATTTCCATGCGCTGGAAATGGCATCGTGTGTATTACTGATCGACATCGACCTATTGTGCCAATCCTGGATTGGTCCAGACTTTTCTCCGTGTCGGAATGGTGGACGTTTGGACCTGCAGCAAGGAAATTCTGTACACGGATGGATGAGGTAGAGGTTTCCCTCGCGGGCGTGGTACAGTGGCTGGGTCGGAAGGAGACAGGTGTTCTCGGTAAGCTGTCCAAATTTCGATACGAGCGAAGTTAACGGATATCGATGCCGTATCTACCTCACTACTAAATTTTGTTCAGCCGTAGACGTTGAGTCTGAAACGTACCTAGCAATGTGTTTGTTGTGCATGGGTGTTTACAGGTTTTCAGGGAGTGAGCCCTGTGTAAATTTTGGATGTCGAAGCATCCTGGTATTAGGCTGTTAAGGCAATTGGGTTGATTTCCTTGGGATGGCTATGTGGTTTGTCAGGTGTTGGTAATGTAGCTGTTGCGCCAGTGATTCAGTGTAGGTACTGTATGGACCCCAATGTTTGAATTTTCCCCTGATGGCTCCGGAGGTGAAGGCGCTGAGATGAGGAATCCCAATCAAAAAGGAAAGCGTTTCTTTTGCTGGGGCGTGATATGAACTTGCCCTAGTGTGGTATTTGCTTTCAGTGTTTGTATAGTGCCGGTGTAATGCTTGTACAGTGTTTGCATAATGGTAGTGTAGTGCTTCTTTGGTGCTGTGTTTTATGGTGTGATACCACTTCAACGTCAGTTAAAGGGGGAATTTGTGAACAATTCTTGATGGTCTTGGAAAACATTTCAGGGGTGTTCCCTAAATTAGGAAAAGAATTTGGGAGGAGTCGCATGTGCCCAGAGTGAAAGGGATAACATGCTGTGAGGAATAAAATGAAGGGATTGGTCGAGCCGTGTAGATTGAATTAACAGGCTACACCCTTTCAGAAGGTAGCACCCAATGGTTAGCACCTGAGTGGTCAGAGGTAGACCTATAGGCCGAATGGGGACATTCGCTTGTTTCGTTGGGGGCAGTGTTACGACTTTTAGGTACGGAAATGAATTCGATTAGCAGGTTTTGCAATAGGCGAGAACAGCAATAATTATTGGGTGAAAATTAACAGTTAGTAATTTCCCGCATTGCAAAAGAGGAGAACACAGATAAGAGTCCTTTTTCTTGGAAGGGAGAAATCTTAGCCTGGTGAGGGGAACACGATGCGTCGCCCCCTTAGTGCGTGTCGGTCAAGTCGGATATCCATTAAAGTGTCAACAGATCAGGAAACTTATGGCGTTTGCTACTCCGAACCTTGACAGGACAAAGGAGTGTTAGTTAAGTTATGTGTTTTCCGTACTTTCAGGAAGTGGGACCCACCACATATTCCGAATGCAGAGGCATGTATTTCATACCACTTCACCGCGCCAATTGCTTTGAGGCTGACAAGAGAGTTTAAACAGACCCCTAAGAAGAAGAACAAGGAATCTGTGAATGATGTAAACAAGCGAAAAAGAATAGTCTGGTTCCGAGCCGTGAAGCGAACGAGTCTCGGTGAGGCGGATGCAGCTCGAAGGAAGAGCTTCTGCCCGAAGATGCCGGCCAGTTATACAAGGAGCGGCCGAGTGGTTGATATTACCGCGAGGAATAGGAGAGAGGACGATACTTCTTTTCCAGGTGCTAGATTGCGCGTAAAAGAAAGCCAGTATCCCGGAGGTCACACGATGTGATGTAATTACAGCCCCGAATGACGGAGATGCCGACCGGTGATGTATGCGAGAATCACCTTTGGAGAGACGAACGGATCCTTCTACACGTCAGCGGTTTCGTTCTACCACGACATTGGTGCGCATAAATGCGTCCATGATTTCATGCAGGTGAATGCAGTGCACGAGAGAAAGTGGGAGATGGGGTTCGACTCCCCTCTCCAATGGTAATGGCATCGTGTGTATTACTGATCGACATCGACCTATCCTGCCAATCCTGGATTGGTCCAGACTTTTCTCCGTGTCGGAATGCTGGACGTTTGGACCTGCAGCAAGGAAATTCTGTACACGGATGGATGAGGTAGAGGTTTCCCTCGCGGGCGTGGTACAGTGGCTGGGTCGGAAGGAGACAGGTGTTCTCAGTAAGCTGTCCAAATTTCGATACGAGCGAAGTTAACGGATATCGATGCCGTATCTACCGCACTACTAAATTTTGTTCAGCCGTAGACGTTGAGTCTGAAACGTACCTAGCAATGTGTTTGTTGTGCATGGGTGTTTACAGGTTTTCAGGGAGTGAGCCCTGTGTAAATTTTGGATGCCGGAAGCATCCTGGTATTAGGCTGTTAAGGCAATTGGGTTGATTTCCTTGGGATGGCGATGTGGTTTGTCAGGTGTTGGTAATGTAGCTGTTGCGCCAGTGATTCAGTGTAGGTACTGTGGGGACCCCAATGTTTGAATTTTCCCCTGATGGCTCCGGAGGTGAAGGCGCTGAGATGAGGAATCCCAATCAAAAAGGAAAGCGTTTCTTTTGCTGGGGCGTGATATGAACTTGCCCTAGTGTGGTATTTGCTTTCAGTGTTTGTATAGTGCCGGTGTAGTGCTTGTACAGTGTTTGCATAATGGTAGTGTAGTGCTTCTTTGGTGCTGTGTTTTATGGTGTGATACCACTTCGACGTCAGTTAAAGGGGAATTTGTGAACAATTCTTGATGGTCTTGGAAAACATTTAAGGGGTGTTCCCTAAATTAGGAAAAGAATTTGGGAGGAGTCGCATGTGCCCAGAGTGAAAGGGATAACATGCTGTGAGGAATAAAATGAAGGGATTGGTCGAGCCGTGTAGATTGAATTAACAGGCTACACCCTTTCAGAAGGTAGCACCCAATGGTTAGCACCTGAGTGGTCAGAGGTAGACCTATAGGCCGAATGGGGACATTCGCTTGTTTCGTTGGGGGCAGTGTTACGACTTTTAGGTACGGAAATGAATTCGATTAGCAGGTTTTGCAATAGGCGGGAACAGCATTAATTATTGGGTGAAAATTAACAGTTAGTAGTTTCCCGCATTGCAAAAGAGGAGAACACAGATAAGAGTCCTTTTTCTTGGAAGGGAGAAATCTTAGCCTGGTGAGGGGAACACGATGCGTCGCCCCCTTAGTGCGTGTCGGTCAAGTCGGATAGCCATTAAAGTGTCAACAGATCAGGAAACTTATGGCGTTTGCTACTCCGAACCTTGACAGGACAAAGGAGTGTTAGTTAAGTTATGTGTTTTCCGTACTTTCAGGAAGTAGGACCCACCACATATTCCGAATGCAGAGGCATGTATTTCATACCACTTCACCGCGCCAAATGCTTTGAGGCTGACAAGAGAGTTTAAACAGACCCCTAAGAAGAAGAACAAGGAATCTGTGAATGATGTAAACACGCGAAAAAGAATAGTCTGGTTCCGAGCCGTGAAGCGAACGAGTCTCGGTGAAGCGAACGAGTCTCGGTGAAGCGGATCCAGCTCGAAGGAAGAGTTTCTGCCCGAAGATGCCGGCCAGTTATACAAGGAGCGGCCGAGTGGTTGACATTACCGCGAGGAATAGGAGAGAGGACGATACTTCTTTTCCTGGTGCTAGATTGCGCGTAAAAGAAAGCCAGTATCCCGGAGGTCACACGATGTGATGGAATTACAGCCCCGAATGACGGAGATGCCGACCGGTGATGTATGCGAGAATCACCTTTGGAGAGACGAACGGATCCTTCTACACGTCAGCGGTTTCGTTCTACCACGACATTGGTGCGCATAAATGCGTCCATGATTTCATACAGGTGAATGCAGTGCACGAGAGAAAGTGGGAGATGGGGTTCGACTCCCCTCTCCAATGGTTATAGTGCCCGCTCTGAAACGGGCGTGTCATCACACAGGTGCGCTTCGAATATAAGTACATCAAACATGGATACCTGAGGAAACAGCATATCTGTAAGTACAGAACTTATGTATGCATGCCAGTTGTGATTATATTGGCTCCGGTCAGCCAATAGACTCTCGTCGGCTGAGAACTGTTTTTGAAGCCGGACTGTATAGGCCAACAAATAATCATTGACTTTAATGATAAATTCAGCCTCAGAGCTATCCCGAAGGGGGCGAGTCTACTTGACGCCCCTCCTTCACAATCCTCTGTACATAGATGTCTTTATCATTATCCTCATATTTTGTTGTTAATTGATTAAATGTCTGTTGTCTCGTGCCAGTCCTGAAGTTACATGACTAATTAATGAGTGTCAAAATGTCTTGGTTTTAATTGGCTAAATTGCAGGATAAATTCTTTTCACCAGTACATAAGGTTTCGGCGATAAAAAGAGCTCACAAATATTTATTCTAAATTCTAATGTCTACCTCCGGGTCGTCAGCCATTGTCTGACATCCTGACATCTAAATTCTTAAACCGCATTTTTATTCGATAATCCGGCGACCCGGGGGTAGCAACAATATTATACAACCCACTATTAGAATTAGTTTGAATTCAAATTTGTTGATAAAATACTTTAAGCTTACTGTTCTTAGAGACATCGGGAAGACAGTCACTTGTCACCTGGATCGGGAAAAGCTCCGCTAGAAACTTGAGGTGGATCCGTCGTCATAATCCAAATGGGGCTTCATAATTCGTTCAAACTCCGAAGACATCAAACCTTGCCGACATCTGACTCGGGTTCTCCAGGTCGTACTCCACAGTACATACACCCAGATGTACTCCTGGCTATACTTCCGGGTAAACTGCTAATTTATCCTAAGACAGCTCGTCCTTATAGCGGCTTGATGATGATTTGTGACATGATACGACAACGTCGCTGCTTTACATGATTGTGAATGTTTTTTTTGTTTTTTGTTTTTTGAGCGGGCTGTGAAGTACTGCGGAAATTCACTATTTCTTACACTTAGTAGCAATCATTTCCAATGAGAAACACCAAGTGGAATCACACCAGTTGCAAAATGACATATTTAACAACATGGCCACTTATTAGACGTTTCAAACAAAAAAAAGTTTTTACCTTTTTACTTTCAGAATTATCATGATCATCAGTTGCAGCAGCAGTATATCGAAACTGGAAAATTGTATATTTTTTAAACTCAGAGACAACGACAGGAGGTTTTGAACCCTTAACAGGGTAGCCAGTTGAGAGAATTTGTCGTTAATGCCCACCAGATGGAGACGTCACAGTCTCTGAGCCCATCTTACGGATTTATGATGTCAGAAGCTGACAGAAAAACACATATGAGGCCGTTGATATTTGGCCAACGTAGCGTAAAGCTAAAGCACTCAGCTAGCTATCGAGAGATCTGGGATTCTGATCCCCGTTGGTCACCGGATAACAATTTTTCGGTTGGTATGTGGTATGTGTTGATAAAACATGCAAAGAAGGATATCTTTGTTTATAACATAGATTTCAATCTTGATTGAAAAACACTAGCTTTTACTATAATTATATAAAGTTAACCAATGTTAATAACAATAATTACATTCATAATTATTTTAACATCATTAGTAAATTTATTTTACCTGAACTTTATTTTAAAACTAACTGAATTTACCATCAAGAATTTGAACTGTAAAACAAAAAAAGGATTCATGAAACCTATTTAAAGGCAAAAAAAGTCACATTGCGTAATATTATTATATCATTAAAAAGGTATCACAATCTTATTAAAATTTTAATTTTGAGATAATAAGCTGAAAATACCGTTTGGTTTTTAGTTTTACACCAAGCAGGTAAAATTCTGCAAGATATCATCAAATAAATGTACTGTAAATATACAATTCGTGGGCTTTGCATTATATGACAATGCCTAAAATAATAAAATTGTTCTATTAGTCCGAATTTATTGGCGTATAATAGAGATCAAAGTTCCCAACTCTCATGCATCAACCATATGGCGTTTTCAAGAAATTAAGAAAGAAAACTACAAACTGAGTAACAGAATGTTGATGCTGGAAGCATTGAAATTTTTATTTTTAATTTACTCCAATAACTTCGTATAACTCGTACAATTTTAATATGTAAAATATAGTTGGTGTACATTAGTTATCATGTAATATGACAGTGTTTTCGTCAAATCATAAAGCAAAGGTTTTTATTTATACGAAACGTTACGCTAAGATAATTATCAGAATCATTTGGGATTTACATCATTCGTCCATTTTTTGTTCCCTTTGAAAGCAACACCTACGGTATCTCTTTTTTAGTTGTGGGTAAAAAACTGTTTTACACACTGATAAAATGAAAAACTCATAGATATTAAAAGCATGGAATTTATTATTATTTATGAAACGATGAAAAGGATATGTAGCAAAATTTTTGCCTTTCTCCATTAATGGCGTATGGCGTAAATTCAGAGTATTCTCTTTGAGAGCAATTGACCAGACAAATTTGGGGGAAATTATCATAGCTTGTTCTAAATGCCTTTTCGCATGTAGGGAGGTATCAATTGATTTTAAAAATTAATGACACGTATGAGACGGGGAAGATTGAAAATGGTCTCCGTTGCTAGTGAAACAAGAAGTTCATGTATTATTTTTTGTTGATATCCAAAGGCCTTCCGGTTGCCTTCGAACTGCAATTGTAACTGCATGGCGGCTACTAACAATATTGTAAACGGTTGTGTTGTTACATGCAATGCAAGTGAAGATATACTGCTCACACGTTCTTTTCGCATTACTGGCTTTTTCAGTAAACCTTTATCTATATCTAATCAAATGTCACAAATACTAAAATAAATCCTATGAAGTGCCATACGGCTTGAAGTGCTTCTTATCTGACTAATGTGAGGCTGACTGAACAGTGTGTTTGCGGACAAAACCTTTAAAACATTAATAAAAAAACTAACTTCAGGCTCCATGTTTGTCATTTTTCTATCTAACCTACTTTTTTCTTCACACAGGTATTGAGCATGATACCTTTCCATATTGTCTCTTTCTTAGCTGTGTGGTGCTTCGACTGCACGCGACCAATTCTTACACGTGCTTATCATAGCATTGCTCCCTCAATCATAAGTGTGTACGGATTGACATTTCAATTCTTTACCACCCGGCATAATGAGGTAACAAATACGCTTTGTACATTTGAAGATTTAAGAGACTGAACTTATCCCTTGAGCGACGGTATCGTAATTAGAGGGATTTATCTACTTTCAAAAACAGACCTAAAAAAGGTTAGTCAAAAAAAAAAAGCCAAGTAGAAATGAAAGAATAATTTAGCTTTGAACATCAGTTATGCATATCATTTATAGGATATAATAACGGTGATTTATTTTCCCTTTATTTATGTAAATCTGAACATTGATAAATAGATGGGTGCAAATTATATCCCTCCAAAAACAAGTACTGCATTTATATATTCAAATTCACATACCGCAACGTTTAATCACAGTTGAATGTATTTCTTTGCCTATTGAAGTTACGCTATTGAAGTCCTATCCTAATCATGTTGAATGACATCTAAATATTCGGATCCCTGTTACATAATTAATGGTGTTGTGGATCATGGATTAAAATGCTTCTTGTAAGTTGCTTCCATGCGCTTAGTGGTTATTAAATGCACGTCAAGGTGTTGTAAAATTTCGAAGAATTGAAATATATGTGGAAAGCTACGTGAATAGAAACTCTATGGTTAATCTTTTAGCTTGTTGATAAAGTTAGTTGTTTCAAATAGAAATGCGTGATTAAGTGCTCTGTGAATGATAGGAATGATCGTTAGTTGAACGAAAAAAAAAAAAAAAGAAAACATCATAAGAAACAACCAACAGTTTAATATCAGAGGTATCACAATAAAGTGTTATTCATATAAACACGAAACTGTGTACAAAAAATGTTTTATTTATTCTTGAAGATCATTCAATAAGGACTAAATTACCTACACACCAGCTGCGTTCAATCATTTTTATTATGAAGGTTGTAACGTTAACAGCGAAATCATGATTAACGGACACCTCTGCACAAAGGTAACCTTCAAGCAAAGGCAAGCTTTCTTTGCTGCAACATAATTGCTGCAAGACAAACATTATCTGTAGCTTCCGTACAACAGAACCGTTCGCCATGATCATCGGACATTTAGTCGGTCAGAAAGGAATAAATACTAATGGAAACTATTCCTCATGATTTTACTTAGCTAATTATGTACATCGGCAGGTGAGTAAGAAATGGAAAAAAATGCAACTAAAGGGAGTGTGTTTCTGACAGAATTGGCTGTATCATTATGGTGAGTACAGTGGCGTGTCTAAATGAAATAAATGAGCAGGTGTTTAGTTCGACATTAAATGGCATCTACATGAAGTGAGTGCTAGCTCCCAGATCTATCTTAGTCCCCTAAAGAAGCCGGCTGGTGTGAGTATTTGTGCTGCGAAAGATTCCTGGCGGTAGCTGTTATTAAGTTCCTGCGGATTCTGTTCTTGCCTTCCCGCTCTCATCCATCTAACTAGATTTTTTTACGATACATCTCTCTCCCCTTCCGCCTTGATTTCCTTTATCTTGCCAGCTAAGACGCACTGCCCACTGGCGGTTCTTCAGATTTTACACCGCATCCTACTTCTGAGATGAACACAGTGCAGGTACAGAAAGAAAAGTTCAGCACGTTTTCACCCGATAAATGAAAGCGGTTTAAAGCGATTCCTTTTGAAAAGTGCGCAGAATAACACACTGCACACTGAAACGTGTGCTGTGTTATATATTGATTTCTCACCTAAAGTCTGTATTCTGTTAGAGGGAATGTATGTAGTGATTTTTTGTTTTAAATTTGATACTTTACTTTACCTTTGGCATCAGGAATGACACAGCGTTGTTGAGATTTGAACGCTTAGTCTCACGGGCTTGTAATCAATGGTAACACTGTTCAACAAATTTTAACTTATTTTTTTACAAATAGAAAGTTAGCCGTCCTTTATAGATTTTTGGTCACTCAACACGAAAATCACAGTTAAAATACTCTCCCAGCTCAAATTTCCGAGTAAATCAACCGTTTGTGTTTTACATAGTGTATATATCAGTGGGATGTTATAATAGCAAAACTCATGAGTAAGCTCGGCAAACGTGAAACTGAGATACGGGTGAGTTCATTCACGAGTCTTCGCCTCGTGATTCGCGTGCACATAGCGAAGAAGCTGTTGGAACCAGATCCATTCAGGTCCTTTTGTTTGAAGTAGCTTATGTATCAAACTGCGTAAGTTTTATTGCACTGCGTGTTTCTCTACAGTGTTGATTAGTTAATTTATTTAAATAAGTGAATTTTATTTCGTTCACATTTTATTGTGTTGGCATTCACTACAGTGATAATGCCCCGTAAATGCTTTAACAATCCAGATAACTTTTGTTTTATTTGTGGTGACGGGATTTGTGGCTCCAGGAAGCGACCATTGACTCCAGCAGTGAAAAAAGCATATTTCATGTAATTTGGGTATCGTGTGGGAGACCAAGATAAATCTTGGTATCCACATTTGTGCTGTAGGAATTGTTTATTAATTCTGAATGCTTGGATGCATGGGAAGGAAGTCGCACTGAGCGTTGCTGTGCCCGCCATTTGGCATGAACCAACAAACCACTCAACCGATTGCTATTTCTGTATGTTATCTCATTTGAAGAAATTCATAAATACAAAGAGGAAGATAAATATTGAATAACCTATAATACCATCTGTTATTCGCCCAGTGGCCCATGAAGAGGGATTGCTGGTTCCTGATCCCACAGTTAACGTTCAGGGAAGTAGTAATAGCGAGGATGCTGAACTTGCAGAATCAGTTGATATGCTAGCTCATCCATCCACTAGGGACGCGGATCCTATACATGTGATACCATCTTCCTTCAGTGAACCACATAGAATCACACAATGTGAACCTAGTGATCTCATTAGGGATTTGGAGCTTCCAAAGGGTAAATCTGAACTGTTTGCATCACGATTGCAACAGTGGAACATTCTTGCCGATACAGCAAGTGTATTTCTTTCGTGATTGCCAAAAACAACTGGAAGGCTATTTTAGCAGCGAAGATGGAATACCATTCCACAAAAATTTGAAGGTGTGATGAAGGAAATAAATATTCTGTACAAACCAGACAGGTAGAGACTCTTTATAGATACATTTAAAACAAGCCTTAAGGCTGTACTACTGCATAATAGTAACAGACGGCTTTCTATCCCTGTTCCATATGCAGTCTTAGCTAAAGAAAGTGATACCATGTTAAAACGTGTTCTAAGCATCTTCAGCTACAATAAACATGAATGCCTGATATGTGCAGATTTCAAAGTTATTGCGATTTTGCTTGGCTTCCAAGGAGGGAACATAAAGTACTTTTGCTATATCTGCGAGTGGGATAGCCGCTCAAGAGATCTACATTACAAACAGAATGAATGGCCTCGACGAACAGGTTTTTTTTGGTCACAAAAAATGTCACATACGAACTTCTGGTGAAGGCTAGCAAAATTGTTCTGTCACCATTGCACATGAAACTGAAGCACATAAAGCGTTTGTAAAGGCTGTGAACAAGAATGAATATGCATTTCAATACTTGTGCCAAAAGTTCTCACGACTAAGAACTGGGAAGATGAAACAGGGAATATTCATTAGACCACAGATACGCCAGCTCTTGGGAGACCAACAGTTTGAGTGTATTCTTAATCCTGATGAGCAACATTTTTGGTAATGTTTTCGGAATGTTGCAACATTGTTCTTGGGAAACCATACGGCTGACAATTTAATGGTCCTTGTGGAAACACTATTACGTGCTTATGAAAAACTTGGCTGCAACATGACACTCAAGATGCACTTCCTACATTCACTTATATTGATGTATTCTCTGAGAACTGTGGTGCTCTCAGTAATGAACATGGGAAGCGATTCCACCAGGACATTTCTGCAAGTGAACAACGATACAAAGTAAAGTGGAATACTGCAACGTTATCTGATTTTTGCTGGATGTTCCAGAGAGATGCATCGACTTTCCCCACAAGCGACAGACAAAACTGCAACACGTCTAAAATAGGTGAATTTGTTAAATTTTATTCCTAGTATTTGGACATACCATTGAAATATATGTAATATATACAAAATATAAATGGTCAAATTAATCCGGAGAGGATTTCTACAGTTAGTTTCGTGTTCAACGCCTAACACTCTATAAAGAATAACCACTTCCGTTCTTGTAAACATTTCATTTTTAAAAAGTGTAATATAACGGGGTTTTTTTTTGCTGTTTTTTTATTTAATCCACTACAGTAATTTCATCAATTAAATGGAATTATTGTGCTAAATTTCTTTTTTTGGAAAAGTATCAATATGAAAAATGGTATACGTATCATGATTTTCTTTGAAAGTTGCCTGCCAAGCCTTGCTTGAGTTTACACATCTTATTCGGCTTTCAGCTAAGGTCTCATTATGAAAGTGCTATCATATACCCACTAAGTCTATATATCACAGACCGATATAGTGGCAAACTTCTAATCTTACACATCATCTGCTTTAAAGTCTTTCCTATCACTAAAATTGTTCATTTAATTATATAAATGTTCAAAAAATTTTCTTCAAGGAATATAAGTCCGGCTTCACTACCAATCATTTCCAATTAAATGAAATATACTGTATATTTTATAGCAGTCGTAAATAAAGGATCATTCTTTTTTTTTTTTTTTGGAATTATAATAAATAACTTTCCGACTGCTGTTTTCCACACGACGAGGGTCACTACAGGTGCTGAAGGACAGTTGATTCAAATTTTCTTTCAAAATGTTAGCGGTCATCTACCACAATGAAAGACGATTTGCTAACTTTTGATTATCACACCTGTAAATGTGAAATGAAAGCAATACTTTTTTTATACATGTTGGTATTTTGGCATCAATCTGCCCTTAAGACTTATGTGACTTCTATTTTTTCTAAAGTATCATTTCTTCTGGGAATTCCCACTCCAGTGGCGTGCCGCTAAGATGAAGGGTCATATGTGCTTGGATTTGCGAAAGGCGGACGGTTACATTTGAGTCACAAACATAGCCTCAGTTGCTTGGAGGTTCGTTGTTCTGGGTGGTGTATCGGTATCATACTCGAACGTAAATCGGGAGATGATGATTCGTTTTCCGTACTAGGACGAAGTAATTTTCTAATTTTCCAAAGCATATCCACTTGCATGGTTAATTTTCCAAGGCATATCCACTTGCATGGTTAATTTTCCATGCACCTTCATTAACATCTATTTGACTCACGTATGTGGTCAAAATTGTGCGATCACTGAGTGTATGTTCTTCAAATCTTCTGCAGTCCACTGACGCCAGTCATACCTGGAGGGTCTTTCTATGGTTTTGTCACGACGAGATGTTTCTTGCACTTTTGTTAAATTTGGTTTTTGTTACGAATACCTAATGTAATAATAACTTATTTGTTTGGCGAGGAGCACTTCATGAATTCATGGTGGCATTTAAAATTTATATACATTGAAGTACGTTTTTTAAATAAACACTAATAATGAGGAAATATGATAGGGTCTTTTGTTTTGTCTTGAAATGGAGACTTTTAATGCCTGAAACTGTTATTATGAGTAAAGTGTGCAAGAATAAGGCGTCCGAAGGGATTCGAGTTAGAATTCTGGTCAGGTATCGATGTCGTGTTTGTCGTACGGCACTGGCTCTTTTATTTCCTTGGAACTAAAATTAGAGACAGTAGATTGCTTACAACCCATCCTGTAGATCACAGTGGTTGACATGGATACATTGACTCATCGACCAGGACACTTGCCAAAACGTTGTGGTGATTGTTTCTAACGCAATCACGCCCGCGTGTTACCTGTACATTTTATTGTGTACTTATTTCTATGCTGTAATAAAACACAGTTATCTCGAACAGCTAATATATATTTCATTTGAACGACCCTTATAATTTTACGACACCTGTGCGAATTCCTAAAAAGCTATCAGTTAGACATCACTTTGTAATGTAAGTCTATTAATTAATCTACCAAAATTTACATGTAAAGCAAAATTTCAGACATATCTCCTTATGATTTGAACTTCGTTGATTTGCATGGTATGCTACATACAATTATCGCACTTGATTGTTAAATATCCTTCAGAAGACAGCGTGATTTTGTTCTCTGCTACAACATTTACTTGCATCCAATGGATTATGTAATCAATAGTGGATACATGAAACTGAAAAGCCAGATCGTTAGCTGTATTATTATGGTAAACATTTTGATATGTGAGAAATTCAGTTCCTCGTTACCAAAGCATTATGCAAATTTTACGAAAATTTTGCTATTTACGTGCCTTGTGTTTTCAAACATGACTGTGATCCCCGCATAGAGGCTGACATCACTGACTGCTTTTGTAGTGGCCATTGATTCCGAACCAAAGTTTCACTTTAATGGTAAGCTCCCAGACAGGAGAAAGAGACGACATCCATAAAAAATTTGAATGCACCGTTCGTTAGTTCTGTTATGTCAGTGGAAAATGGTGGGCACGAAATTTCAATCTTGCTGACTGGAACTAACTATATCTCTCGAAAAGGAAGGAAAGAGCTCCATGGTAAGGCATTGCCTTATACACTATCTACCAACAAGTAATTGGACACCTGTGATAGCAAAGGAAAACGAAGTTTATTCACCTTTAATATCTGGTGGAGCCTCCACGAGCGATGATTACAGCTGCGACCTTCCGGGGCATACACTCAAATAGGCGTTGTACAACAGCTAGCGGTATTTTCTTCCACACGGCTTGAAATAGACAGGTCAGTTCCTTCACCGATTTCGGACGGTGGTGGCACCCCTTAAGTCGACGCTTCAACTCGTCCCAGAGGTGCTCGATAGGGTTAAGGTCCGGGCTCTGCGCAGGCCAGTTCATTCGATTAACCCCATTGTCACCATACCAAGCCATGGTGGACCTCGCAACATGACAGGTGGCATTGTCATTCTGAAAGCAAAATGGGTCCACCCCATAAAACTGCCACAACGTAGGAAGCACATGGTCATACAAAATGGTGCAGTAGGTCTTGGTGTTGAGTCTACCAGGAATTGTGACCAAGGGACCTGTGCCATACCAGGAGAAACACCCCCATAGCATAATTCCACCGCCGCCGAACTTCACAGTTGGCGCAATACAATCCGGCAGGAGACGTTCTCCAGGCAGACGCCACACCCAGACCCTGCCATCCGAAGGGTGGAGGGTGAACCTTGATTCGTCTCTCCAGAGAACCTGTTTCCACTGTTCAAAGGTGCACTGTCGACGTTCTTTGCACCACGTTAGCCGAGCAGCGCTATTGGACTTGGTGATCAAAGGCGTGTGGGCGGCAGCACGCCCATGATAACCAAGCAAATGGGCTTCCTTACGGATGGTATTCATCGAAAGAACACTCCCGAATTCCTGTTGAAACTTCCCGCGGATGTGGCCCATCGATTAAGTGCGGTTCTTCCGAATTTCTCTGGCCAGCACCCGTCGGTCTCTAACTCCTAGTTTTGTGGGTCTGCCGGGTCGGGGCACATTCCGACAGTCACCTCTCATCTTCCACTTGCCAATCACGTAGGCTATTGTCGATTTTGAGTACTTCAACTTGCTGGATATGTCAAGTATGGATCGGCCATTTCTGTGATACCCGACGATTACACCTTTCTCGAAATCAGAGAGCTTCGAACTGCGTGGCATCTTGCATGCGACTGGTTGCGTTGTTGTTTCCCACACGATATTTAACGGCGGCGGCTGTGAAGTGTATCAGGACCGCATATATCATCGATTGCAGGGGTGTCCAATTACTTGTTGGTAGATAGTGTAAAATAATAATGCATAACGGAGCCCTTAGAATTTCTTGTGGGTCACTCCGCGCAGCAGCACAAGAATTCACCTGCCTCTTATTTCATTTAGTTCTTCTTTACTTACTTTCACTAGACGTTCATTCCAGCCTTATTAACCTTCTTTAAAGTCTATAGAATTAAAGTACACATTGAAGCCGAAAGTTTTCAAAGTGAGCTAGAAAAGTGATTAATACCAAAAGAACATGTTTTGACGTATGAACACAGTTCTGCAGATTTTAGAGTTTGAGATAAAGTAATGATTTTACAGGGTGTTCGTAAACTGTTTTGACAAAAGAAGAGGGGTGATATTTCCCATCAAGACGAACAACATTTACAATGGTACATAGGGTCGCATTCCACTCTGAGTGTCAGAAAAGAGTAAAGTTAGATGTCCAAGTTGAACATTCATCAGTGCAAAGAAAGAGAATTAAAGACGGCATAAGTTGCACTATCCCATTTATGGAGATCAGGAACAGACTCAAAGTAGATACTCAAATTGGCGGCCACGGGTGCCGTTTCACTATTCATACCGGCGAATAAAAAACTGGCGCACCCTCTCGAAGACTCCTGGTGTCGTGTTTATCCTGTCTGCTGCAACAACGATTTCGCGACGAGATCTTCCACGGAGTCCACAGGCGCCTCGTACACCAATGATTTCATGTGCCCCCACAAGAAGAAGTCCAGTGGGTTTACGTCCGGTGAGCGTGGAGGTCATGCCAAAGGTCCGCCACGTCCAATCCATCGTGCGGGACATGTGGCATTCAGGAAATGCTTACTGCACCTTGATAAGCCACTAAGCTGCATTGTCGATGCTGCGTCTTTTCTCTGGCAATTTGCATACGGTAAATGCTTGACGATGATGTTTTGGCGATGTGCTACTTCTCCGGTACGAAAGAAATGACGTCTGAGCTGACGACTTGTGTTTGTTGGACGTATTTTGAAGTTACTCTTTTCTGACACTCAGAGTGGAATGCGACCCTAGGTTCGTTCGTAAATATTTTTTGTCTTGATGGGTACTATCACCCCTCTGCTTTTGTCAAAACAGTTTACGAACACCCTGTATTGTATGTAGAAATGCATAATTTTGTTAAAACGGCGATCCCTCTACTTTTTTATACCTCATAGTATTTAGGAAATGCACGTGTTACGTACGTCGTTAACACGCATTATATATAATTTGTAGCTGTTTTCTCTAAGAAAAGTACTTAAACCTTTGTATTAACAAATGAAACCGAAATTTTCTAAAAACTTCAATTTTTCCAGATTTAAAACATTAAAAACTTGCAGTTTTATATTTACAAATTTTTTTTATAAAATATTCAAGCAGCATTTGACATTCCTTTTTTCGGATCTTGATTTATTTCAGGTCGCCTCTAGTTAGGTATATGTGGTTAAGTATTTCATAGTGGAGTGATTATCATACGGTACCTGTTTTGAAATGTATGTATAGTCCAAACTTTCAAGTAATTCTTGCATATACAAGTCGGGTAGTCTGTAGGACCATAAAACCACATTTAGCCTAATTTCCCCATGACTTTTTTTAGGGGTTTTAGTAAGTTTTTTAACTTAGACGTTGAACATTTTATTCGATTTAAAAGTGGTAAACATTTCTGTCAGCTCGGATATCCGATCTAATAATGTGAACATGATGTTCCCAATATTGCACTACCTTCATTTAAGAAGGCATGTGACATCATATACTTTTTTTTTAAACAGCTTAATTATTCCATTTTGATAACACTCAATAACAGATTGGATTCACAATTTAATTTAATTTTACTTCACATTTACTCTCAAATAAATTTGTTCGTAAGGGAAGGAGATGTTATCACTGCGGAAAGTTTAAAGACTTCATTTCATTAAAGCACAATTTGAGTAAAGTTACCAATGATAAGAAATCCTACTCCTGCAGAGGCGTAGCCAAGGAAGGGTCCTCGGGTCTGAACCTTCATCCCTTTAATGCCGGATTAACTACGAATTTAAAGCGATATATAAGTGTATATATGAGGCTTTCACCAGTGAATCAAATCCATGCGCCCCCTCTTAAGAAATTTCAGGCAACGCCACTGTGCTTTTGTAAAAGATAATTCAACACCTACCAAAAGACAAAGCAGCTTCATACTGAAAAACCCATACCTCTTTTTGTCATTCGTTGTTTTCGAAAATCCTTTAATAGTTACGTCTTGCAAAGGGTGGTTTCATCTTCCTTCATTTGCTGCAGCACTTTTAAATGGATGATGAGAAACCATGCGGTAACCTAACATCAATATTCACGCCTTCTTTAAGCTTTGAACTCAGACCGCCTACCAGAAGAAATAGAACCATTCGGGCTCAATAAGTCAAAACCGAAGTTCATAGTACTAATATTTAGAATGTGATTATGCTGTCGCTCTACGAAATGCAAAAAGCAACTGGTTCCCAAAAATAACGTGATAAATCCAAAAAAAAAAGCAGGGTGGAATATCATAAGGACTTTTCAATCATATGTGCAAGAGGAACTGCTGTGTCGTGGAATCCGAGCAACATTGTGCTACTTTATTTCGAAATATGTAAATGATGCTCATACGTTGTAGGGACAAAAAGCACGCTACGTTGATAAATGTTGTTCTGAACGGGAGCAATTGGAGCTTCAGGTTAACTGTTAGGGTAAGAACATCCCCACTTAATCAATTAAGAGACTTTAAGGTGGACAGCAATCGGTTGATTGGAAGAAGCTCAATCGTAATCTCAAGTGGCAGCACGGTTAAATGTATCGAGTGATGCGGTCTCCAATTTACGGATACAGTTCCTGAAAAACAGAACAATAACGAGAAGGCCAGGACAAGGTCGTCCATGGGCCACAAAAAGAGAAGTCGACCGGCAATTGCCTTTAAGAGCTCTCACCCGTAGGAAAGCAAACCTAAGCGTTGCTAACACTACAGGAATTTTCAATTTGTTCATCTTAACAACAGCGTTCACCTTTTCTGTGGGCGCATCATAATTAAAATGTAAATTACACTTTTTGAGTTTTCTATTTTAATTTTTAAGTTGGATATAGGTGTATGCGATACAATATGAGTACTTTTACTGTAAGTGCATTATGTAAAAATGTCGTCCTTGATTGGGTTTACTGGGATTACGGCTCGTATATGAAGTGCATATCCAGAATAATTTTAATTCCCGTTACTTTTCTTTCGTAACATTATTTTCGCTTTTAGTATGTGGGGACGTTACCTATATTTTTCTGCGGCAATTTCACTTTCAGGTGAAAATAGATCATATTATACTGTACAAAACATGGATCTGTTTTGTGTATTGCCCAAAAATAGTTATTAAAATGCATACAAGAAATGTAAAATTGTCAATCTGCGTATTATTTTACTCCACATACCGAAAAGAGGACTTCAAAATAATGAACTACGAGAAGTGTACTTCATACATCAATGTGAAGGTATAATATAAGTAGACTACTGCAGTTTACAAATCCGGTTTTTAATGGCGTAAAATAAATAATATTTCATAAATGCCAAGTTTTCGTCGCCAGTTGGAGGCTTTCAAAATATATTCCTATTTAACGACTCAAAAGCCAATTGCTAACTCTTATCTGCTGTTGAATTGAAAACCAGTTGCTTTCAGTGAGTTCGATGGGAATTTTGATGTCATTTTCAAAATTCATTCAATTTAAGGAAATAAGTTTGTCTTAAATTCCTTACACTAGGAATGGTGAAACATTTCCGACTAGTGTGGCACTTATAGTTTGCTTTAGTGCTTTCAAATGTCGAGTGTGCCACCTCCTGTTTGCTAATTTTTTTTTGGGGGGGGGGGTGATTAATGCATAATGCGATTAAATGAGGTTAGGTTGATTTATTTGCTACCTCTTTAGAGGATTTTTTTGGCTAGATTAATTTTCTTGTCAAAGCTGAGTTATTTGCAAGAAAACAATACAGACATGCTGTTGAAAAATTCCGTCTAAAAAAACTAAATTTTTATTTAATGTTAATGTTTTCCTAATGGTGGGCCACCCAAATGGTGTTCGTGTGCCACCCAGTGGCTCGCGTGCCATAGGTTCGCCATCACTGCCTTAGGCTGTAAATAAATTAACGCTGAATACATATAATGACAAAATGGCAAAGGGAATTAAAACGTACAAATATCAACCCTCCAAATTTGAAGATGGCAATCCGATTTTTGGCGTAAATGTGACAAGGATTGTAAATCATCCTTGTCACATACAAGTAGCGAATTCTGTGATGGTTACATTCAAATTGATTGGAAACTTGAAACTTGGTCATTCTGGGTGGTGTAGAGGTTAGCATACCCGGGCGTTTTTTGGGAGACATGGGCTCGAGTCCCGCTCCAGGACGACGAAAAGTTTCAAGTTTTCGGATATTATCTGACTCATCCTTGTCACATTTACGCCAAAAATCGGATTGTCATCTTCAAATTTGAAATTATATGGCGTAATCCCGTATTTTTTTCATGATCAACACTCCTTTTCAAGTCTCAGTCTTAGTACCAGGTACATTATTTGCAAGAAGATTGTTTATTTACCTTAAATTTTTATATATATTTTTGTATCACTCTTTAACCACTCCCACAATAATTTATTTCAGTGTAAAGTGGTTCGAGTCTTTTTGTACAGGGTCAATGAATAGAGAAATGGGTCCGAAGAAACGTAGTTAGGCCAACACATCATCGGTGCCTCACCTGGAAATGTAACCCACACACAGCCCCGAAGATTACTCAAAAACCGTGCATTTGATCGTTTTGTCAATAAAACAGTAAATTGTAAATCAAGTTCTTCTAATTGTGATAGATTTCTTCTAAAATTGGGATGGTGGATTTTTCGAACTGATGACGTGCTTTAAAGAAGCCAGAAACACATTTCAGAAGATCTAATTTCTTTCTTATTCTGACATATTGCAAGGAGTTTGTGAGACGGACTTCTTGTTCTCAGTCTAGAAATAGGTTTGTTACAGGTGCTGCTACAACCACTTTATATACTCTTAACGCCAAAAAATCTGTTCCGATTCCGATAAAAAGTAAAATTAATTCGAAACCTTATAATATAACGCAGAAATAAAACAAACATCCGTTCCTACTTATCATACCTCTAATTCTGAGAACGTAGTGTGATTCAGGAGCTTGCTGACAAGAGTGGAGAGTGGGATTAAAAATGAACTTTCAGAAGACAGGGGTGATGTTCAATGCTTTTTCAGGAAATGGGGATTTATTAATTGATGGAGAGGGGCTGGAGATGGCAGACGCGTACGTTTGTCTTGAACAGCAGATGCCAATTTAGGGTCACATTGATGAAGAAATTAATCGACGTACAAAACTTGCCTGGAGAGCTTTTGGAGGAAACAGCGTAATTTTCAAGAGCAATATGCCATTATGTCTTAAAGGAAAAGTGTTTGATCAATGCATCCTTCCAGTGCTTACGTATGGTGCAGAGACGTGGACCTTAACTAAAAGAGACATACAAAGGCTGCAGACAACTCAAAGAGGCATGGAGAGGTGCATGCTTGTTGTAAACAGGAGAGATGGGAGGAGGAACTTGTGGAATCGAAAAATGACAAGAGTGGAGGACATCATGATCAGAGTTAAATCCCTGAAATGGCAATGGGCTGGAAATGCTGCCAGAAAGACAGACCATCTATGGACAGCCGAAATTTTGGATTGGATTCCGGGGGACGGGAAGGGACCCAGGAGAGAACCACATGGGAGATGGGTGGATGAAATTCGAAAATATGCAGGAGTGACATGGAAGAGACTGGCACGGTGACAGACCGTTGTGGAGGAAACTTGGGGACACCTTCGTCCAGCAGTGGATTTATAATGGTTGACAATGATGATGATGATGATTCATAGCCAAATATAATTTCAGGCATATGCTTTGTTGTCTCATCGACTATACCTTCAGAAGTTTCCGCCTGTTTCACCGTACCGTATTCTCAATGATAACGGTGCCCATTTTCAAATCCTTGAAGCCAATCATTACTGTAAGTAAATTACTGAATTTGGTTTTCTTTGCCAAACTGTCTCCTTTTTTAAAGAAATAACTTAATCAATAATAACTCCATGTTAGTCATTTACGCGGCCAGCGAATAAAACAAGAGTTATCTCTAAATTTCGTGCTTATCAGTTTGCATTTGTTGTAACTGAAACCAGTTGATTTTCAAATCTCATCCACTTATGTTCATCGCTTTATATGTCTCCTACTGTTCGTCTTCTAATTCACTTGGCCAGAATGTTGGAAAACGGATGTGCTGAAGCCTGATGCAGATTACGATCTTCGTATTCGCATAACAAAATTTCCTAATGAGCATGTACAATTCTTTATCCCTTTCGGAATGGTTTAAAGAACTCCCGTCCTGCAAGCAGCCACTGTAAGAAACAGTAACAGAAGAAGGTGGAAAACAAGTTGTTTTAGATTAAAAAATATAAAATGCGACAGGAAATGTGATATTCTTGAGAATCGCCTATATCAAAATGTAAGACCCTGAAGTTAAGGAATCCTTATCTCATCAAATCGTAGAAAAAAACATATGGACAAAGTAATTAGTCACTACCTCTGTTTAACAGACGTTAATATTTAACTGACGTGACATAGCCTTTGTTTCCCTGTGTAGCACACACACACACACACATACACCAGTCGTCTCACTTCTGTCAAATGCCATAAGTCAAAGTTTTCGGCATCTGACAAACACTTTGCTAATTTCATCCTGTTTTATTTTATAGGGAGCGGTCGTGGAAATTGGGTAGAGGCTCTTATCTAACCAACTGCGGAAAACATGTTTGAAGAGATACCGTCCAAAAATATATTTTCGGGGCACATTTAAGAAAATGAGATGGGCGAATCGGAGCGCCTGTTGAAAATGAATATTTGAAATTATGGCTGAGATATTGAGTGGCGGTTCAACAGGGTATTCATACATACATACACACACATATCATTAAGCTGTTCTCTAATATTCAGAGGTTAGCTCCTCAAAGAAATACCATCTGAAAAATAAACATTCAACTGTTAATACATATCCCTAAGGTGTTTCTCTGAGATTAGCTCCACAAAGAAATACAAACCACCTGATAAAGGTTTAACTGATTATTTACTTACTTTTGCCATACTAAACCTTTCCATTTACAGCGATCTTGACATACAACACGGGCTTCAGTGACATCTATCGGACGACGTACACAAGACCTTCTATACTTCGTACTCATAATCATCTTCTCATTCAGACACTCCTGAATCTGATCCTCCCATGATTTCTTTGGCTTTCCTCTGACTTTCTTTCCGGTCACTTAGGCAGAAAATACTTTCTTAGTAAGCATCTCGTCACTCGTTCTTTCAACGTCCCAAAACACCTAAGGATATTAGTCTCAACCTTCCGAAAAACATTTTGCTTCACATTACACAACTGCAACTCATCTTCATTCCTCAAATGATCAGAAAGTGTCTTCCCACCAAGCATCCCTAAGTAAAGCATTTCTCCGGCACACTAACGACACCTACGTCTCTTCTGTAGTACTCACGTTTCACTGCCATACTTCAGAGTAGAAGCAATTACACTGTCATACACAGCCATTCGGGACTCTTATGAGAATCCATCATTCCTGTGAAAACCTTCTAAAACAGCTATGACTTTCAATGAAGAATTTACTTGCCTACTGATTTCAAGAGGGTATTTTCCAATGAGAAATCCAAAACGTCGTTAAAATAACATGGTGGATCCCCGTTAGTGAGCAGGTAGTTTACATGCAGAAATTCCTATTTAGTAGAATTGGATAACATTTGTAATCCCTGAGAAGAGGGCAGAAGGCGGGGAAGTTTAACGGCGTTTGGCTGTACTTATTAAGGGTGAAGAAAAAATCATGATCAGTTCGAAAAACATGTATCTACACAGTGCATGACCTTTATTTCGTATGCTTTTGTTCGAAGACAAGCTTTACCTACAAGGACATTAACATTTCTAACTCCAAGGTATATCCAGTAGCTGAAACGTAGTTAATGTGCAGATGTGTTAGAATGAAGGAGAAACTGAAATGGAAATATAACGTCAGATTATTCAAAGTTTCTTGTAAGAAGTTTACGTGGTAGAAATTGGAAATCCTAGAAAATATGTTATACAAATTACAGGATGTTTGATCTTCTTCAAACGCCGACCCGGTGGCGCAGTTGTCTAAGCACCGACTTACGACCATTCGTCAGACAATAATCCGGGTTCGATTCTCTGCCTGGCATGGATGTTGTGTTTTTCTTACGGCAGTGGCTCTCCTGCTTCCTTTCTTAGAACGAGTGGCCCTAAATTTGGGACGGGCAACTAATTATAGCCTTTTAAGTTGCGCAAGATGGTCGTTAAACCTCCAACAAAAAAAATATTTTTCAATCAAACTTTCCTAAGTATACAATGTAGAAAAAGGAAAGTAAACTCCAATTTCGCGATGATCCGCTATAGCGTTTAAAGATCTTATGAACTGCTTTATACGACGTAATGCGGGGATCAAATATAAATGCATTTATTTTCATGAGTGAAGGAAAATGAAAAAAATGTATAATTATTTCATTTCGAGAAAACAGTATATTAAAATGAGACTTTCATACTCAAAATCAAAATATTGAAGCCATAAAGATAAATAAGAATACGATTAAATGTTGCTTTAATTTTTTGTGCTTCCGTGGTGCAGCGTATCTACACTGCTGGCCACCCAAAATGCAACACCAAGAAGGACATAAGATAGCAAAGCCAGATTTACTGGACACATAACAACAGATACAAAGATGAAACGATTGAGCTTACAGGCCCGTGCGACTTGCGGAACACGCAGACATCAATAGTTCGTGCGACCTAGATGGCTGGCAATAACGGCCGCTACACGCCGCGGCATCAAACGAAAGAGGCTTAGGATGTGGGCTTGGGGTATTTCGGTCCAGGCTGCTTCCACACGTTGCCACAGTTCATCAGGCGTAGCCACGGGTGGTGCTTGCCGGGCCACTCGGTTGCCGATCAGCGATCAGACGTGTTCGATGGGCGACATATCGGGAGAACAGGCGGGCAACGGCAGCAGTGACACCTGGTGGGCCGTGAAGAATTGTTGAACGATGCGTGCCACGTGCGAGCGCGCATTGTCCTGTTGAAATTTGGCCGCTGCAAGGTACTGCAGGTAAGGGAGGAATACAGGCTCCAAAACGTCGGAGATGTAGTGGTGGCTGTTGAGCGTACTGGCGATGCGCACGAAAGGGGTGCGGGTGTCATATCCAATTGTGTTCCAAACCTTAACGCCAAGCGACCGACCGGTATGGCGATGCGTAATGCAGGCGTCATACAGTCTCTCGCCGCGGTGCCGAAACACGCGGATCAGACCATCGTGGTGTTGCAGGCAGAAGCGTGATTCGTCGGAGAAGAAATGTCTTACCATTCCGTAGTCCAGGTGTGGCGTTCAACGGCCCACTGCCGTCTCACTCGCCCGTGGTGTAACGTCAATGGTAACCGAAGCAATGGGCGCCGTGCGACAAGTCCTTGCTCCTTCAGACGACGTCAAACGGTACGTGCTGACACAGGTTGTTGCGCAACACACCCTAACTCCTGCGCTAACGTTCGTGATGTAGCCGTGCAAGCCGTATTTTCCGCCGCATAACATGCCGGTCCTCTCGTTCGGTGAAGTGCCGCGGCTGTGGAAATCGCTCACGTCGGTCCGTTAGTCCCTTCTGCACCCACCGAATCAATACTCGCCTCACTGTGGCTGGATGTCGTCCCACACAGGCGCCGATGTCTCGGTACGATAAATTGCTATCGCGATATGCCACTATTCGTCCTCTGTTAAACTCCGAAACGTGCTAGAATGACTGCCGTATTCTGCGACGAGGCATCTGGTAGCTTCCCACGCACAGGTCCAGCAGCACAACACACTTCCACTACTTACACTCCGCCTTCTGTGCAGCCTTCTTATAGTGCTTCTCGGTGGAGTGCCGGACGCACATGATTTGCATATGCCCTGCAATGCTGATCGTTTTCATGTCCTCTCGCGGGCGACGCATGCTGCGAATTTCAGGCCACTCGGATGCTTCCTTCTTGGTGTTGATTTTGGGTGGCCAGCAGTGTATATGAATGCTGAGAAATCGTTGAAAAACAGTGCTAGTCTAAAGGTTCAGTGGGATTTGTACTGAAATACTCTCACCTGGTGTTTTCTAGGGATGGAGATGGTCATCTTGAGCAAATCGTATAAAAGTGTCTAGCATCAAGTTTCAACTTGATAGATTACAAATAAATATATGATACCTCTATCTGTGTTTCTATCCCGCATCATAGCCACGTACCCGCACAAAAACAAACAACGTTTTCAGCTTCCAATTATTCGAAATAATTTTCACGTTTCGCTGAGTTTGAAGATGTTATCCAGTTTATTAATTTTGCATGACATCTCAGTTGCTTTTCCACACTTACATTTCGTAATGAATATATCTAGAAATACGTGAATTCAGTTATATATCGCGTCATTGCATTTAATATTCCAACCAAAGACCACACAGTGTTTATTAAAAACTATTTAACGGAATGTTATTCTGAAAATTTTATTTATGTATTTTTAATGCATTGTTTTAAGTTATCTACTAGCAAAACCTCAAGTAAACGGCTTTTGAGTAGGCTTACACTTCGCATCGTTAATCCTCTTAGAAATCAAATTCAATCAATATTTTCCACTCGTGTAGGAAACTGGGTGACTAATAAGTAATTTAGTTTTTTAAAAATTACAAGACCGCTGTGACGAAGTGATATTACAATATAAATTTAGTCCAGTGGTCATATAAACGACGTGCTATACTATACGTAAGGATATCGCTTATCTACCGTCGTTGACCAGTATCTCCGAATCATTAACATTAGAACGGCACATGGAGAAGGGTTAAGACGTCTCACATTGACATCCGACAAGTACTGTATTTTGAAGAATTCCGGGGTTGAGTGGAAACAGCTGCGCCAGCAGACCTTGTAGATATTGTCAAATGAATTTAGTAGCGTATGAGCAAGACATATCTTATTGAAACTGGGCACATGGAATACTACGGAGATACGGGAACAAAACTTGCTATCGAACCACTTGTTGCTGTATCTCCTTGGTGTCCCTCGGGACCCTCTAAATGGCAACGCCAGTTGCGTTTCACAATCTAGAGCTCCCCTAATTGGCGACGCGAGCTTCAAGTCTGAACACTGAATGACTGGAAAATGGTCGTCTGGTCCTGTTAATCTTGTTTCCCGTTGCAACAGGCGGATGGACGTGTGCATCGTTTACATGGCCGCGTGTTGCATTGTGAGTAGAAAACCAGCTGGTGTAGTAAGTGAAATGTTTTAGGTAATGTTCTAATGGAGAGGCACGGATTCACAAATTTATGTGCCAGAAATTGTGACGTCTATGGTTTCCCTAAAAATCGTTGTAGACAGGTTAATATTTTTATTGATACGGCATGGCAGTCCTGTGGTGCCTTATTTTTAGAAAGCAAATACGCCATGCCACGCTGCTGGTACTGTTCGAGATAGGTTCGTGGAACATAAGGGAAACTTCCAGGTGTTTTCCTGACCTACATATCCCACAGATATCAATCCAATACAGCACCAGTGGTTTGTGTTGGAACAGGAAATCGATCTGCTGGAAAGGGAAAGAGGTAATGCTGAGAAATGCTCAGCGTAGCTTAATTTGAATATCTCAACTTGGTAAACTGAGAAATGCTCAGCAACCTGGAAGTTCATCACATGAACTTCCAGGTTGGTGTGTCCCTTCGTCGCGTAGCGGTGGAGATCCAATCGGGAGGCAACCACTGCTGCCCGAATGTGGAGAAAATGATGGTAACATGAGTCGGCCTAGTGGAACTTGTTCACATAGGCAGATGTCGTAAAGAATCGATTGTCAGATTCAGCGATGATCTGTAGCTGCCTCCGATCCATAGTGGACGAGTAATCTATCCTCCATTAGGATTAAGAATAACATTTCTTTATTTTCCTTATGTGCAGAATATTTTACGAATGTCAGCCCCATCTATGGCTCTGTGTTATTTTCCTATATTACTTGTTGTTAGTCTTTGCTGCATCATGCTGAAATCGGCAGTTGTGCCAATATGTATCTCTGTAAGAATCGAAATCAGAAAGCATCACTAACGCAGCCTCTAATGGTTTATATGGTTTCATTTATAGCTTGAAAGATACAAATCTGTTCTCGAAACTTAATTTGTTTTTAAATACTAGGATATGAACATTTAGATCCATTTCCGACAACTTCGTCAGAAACGTAGTGAAATGTGACATGACATTTGGGCCATGCTTTTATCGTCCCGTTCTGTTCTTTATAAAAGCTTAATCAAATGTTTTTGATCGGATGCAATGCACCAAAAAGATGCTGTTGATTACGGTTTGCTTTCGCATTTCTAGTGGTTGGGATGGCATCCAGATAGGATGCTATCCTGTACTTTTCAATTAAAAATTTACCTGCAGATATAAAAACACTGCTTAGTGATTAGTGGTTTAATCTTACAAACTGTCTTAGTGGTTTAATCTTACAAACTGTTTGAATACCATTCAACCTGGAAATGTCTCAAACAAAATTTGCGATCCAACGTTTAGACTGGTTTCTACGATACAACACAATATGGCAATCTTCGTTATTTAGTTCATACAAGTGATTCTAGTGGTCGATTTATAATCAACTGTGACGCATAATGTTTGGGGTGTTTAAACCATTTTGGAGATTAAAAGAGGTGGAGATGAAAACTGTGTATATAGATAGACGTAAAAAAGGAAATAAATGCTGGAATTGATTGGATAATTTACGTGTGTGTGTACAAATATATTGTGGAAAATAAATTGCGAATATAGTTGTGGTCATTAGGGATCACGAAGGATATTGTGAACTCCAAGAAGAACCAAAAAATGTGAAATAAATGCTGGAATTAATTGCGTAATTCATGTATCAGAGCAAATATATGGTATAACATCAATTGCGAAGTTACTTTGGTCTTTGGGAATCACGAAGAATATTCTTATTAATCACGAAGAATATCCTTAATAATCACAAATCCTTATTAATCAGGAACTTTTAAATTATTTCTTGCAAGATTTCTATGCAGCCTCATGTCTGTTATCTTTAAAAATATTATGATTCTTTACTTTTCTACTTTATGGAATGTAAAATCAGTTTTATTCGAAGTGATAATCTTCAGCTACTTAATCAATGACAGGTGAATTGAATAACTAGAATATTACGGGTTTAATGTATTTATGACTAAAATACTTGAGATCAGCTAAAATACAATTTATTGTTCGTAATATTCGGTTTATTAAAATATATTAAATATAATGAATCGAAAATTTTTCTTTTCCATTTCCTTGTATATTAACCAAAAGTACGCCTTTCTGTTGGTATTTGTTTCGAAGATGCTAAGTTATTACTTGGGTATTATGAGTATATTACAAGTGTGAGTGCCATTATTATTGTTGCTGTTAGGTTCTGTTCCATCGAGCTATGTTTGACTCTAGGTGACTGTATGAAGAAAAATCCGCAATCTCGATGTAATCCTCCAGAAGTTGAAAATCTTTCATGGTCATTCCACAGAATTCTTGGATTCCATTGAATCATCTTGTTCTGTGTTTCAGTTCCCTTTCCCCCACCCGTGTACGTGTAGATAAATATTATTCAATTTGTATTATATGTTTCCTCCATATACGAATTGCTTTAAATGTAAACATATTTTACGTAAGTTCTCTATTGACTTCGATGGGTAATGATTTCGCTTTACAATCAAAAGACAGAATGCCCTTTTCTTCACTTTGGATACCTTTGCTACTGAAAGTGGAAGAATGGCGTTGATATGATTATGGATAGATACTCGGCGAGGTTCAGTAGGCCATCTATTGTTCTCAAAGAAGAAAAGGCTGTTTTATGGCTTTGTGTACAGTTCTGAAAATGAACATCTCTGGAATAATACACTGATACACTTACATCATCCCCAATGAAATGACGATATGTTGTGACATCTTCTCTGCGTTAACAGACACAGTTCATCCTCTTGATGCAGTAGGAAACGTTATTCAATAAAGGCATCTTATAAATAAAAACAACTTTCGAAATATGAAGATAGAAAATCAGTTGTTTTTACTGATTGCAACATTTTTGTTAATCAATAAAGAAAACTTTCTTCCGATCTTCCATATTTCACTCTTGATACCTTCTGGTAACTCGCAGTGTTCCCGTGCACTTGGAACGTGTCCTAGGTCCTAAAACGCTCATATTCCCATTGATACAGTAATGACTCTTGTACATTTCTTCGTCAAAGGATTGTCCTACGATAATGCAGTTCAGAAATCTTCAAAGGGTGGTGTTACCACGTCCTCTGAGACAGTCAGCGCCTATTATTTAAGGAACTATGTAGCCTCCCAAGGGGATGAAGGAAAGCTTGGTGGGACAGGAATAATGGTTGAAGTGAATGTGGCCTAGGTTGGAAAGCGAAAGTACAAATGTTGTCAGCTCGTTGAGAGCACCTGGATCCTTGGTATCTTTTAACGAGATACCAAGCGATTCAGTGTGGAGATCTGCCCTGATCACCGGTCTGCGCAGACATTGCTGCTCTTCATCCAGAAGCATGTGCAGCCAGGAACTACTATCATGAGCGATCAGTAGGCTGCATACCGTAACCTGCCAAGCTGGGGATTCGAACATTTGACAGTAAATCACAGCCTAAAGTAGACCCTTAGTACGGGTGTTCGTACTCAAAGTGTAGAGTATAATTGGCAGCCTCAGAAACGCACACTTTCAAATAGGATTCACAAAGATAATTTGGCAGACTATGTTCCGGAACAATTATCCGATGGAATTGTTGTCTTTCCTCAGAACACTACTTCGAGGTGATGATTAGAATTATCAAAAAGTTTTTTTCTGGTACGTAAAAAATTTCATTTAATTATTGTACCAGAAAAAACAGATTTTCATTCTGGAGGAAACACATCTTTTCCGTTCCAGTAAATATCTCAGAATAGGTACACATTAACATTAAATAAAGACCCTCTTTTTAATCAGACAGAATAGTGCGCAAACTCATTCGTTACATAAATAACAAACGCTGTGTATTTCATGTTGCCCGATTCGTAGCAGCACTTTACTGGCACCACGATTTTTGTAGCAGAGGACGATGGCCGCGCACAGAAGTGCATCTGCAAAAAAAAAAAAAAAAAATTACCTTCTGACCTTCTGATTGGTATTTGTATTTTGGAATTTGATAACAAGTAATCTAGCACTTTTATTAGTTAATGGTTATAATTCTTTATCTGCAAAATATATTATAAGTATGATATATATTAAATTTTTAATTTCAGGAACAGCTGTTTTGTTTTATGGCTGTCCAAAAAGTACGTCCGAAATTACAGGGGAGAGGGTTTCCTCACAACCGGACCGACTGTGACATGGAGGCAGGGGTAGGAGTTTATTGATTCGGACGTCCAGCGTTAAAAATATTTGGATGGCATTAATTTTGTTTTGTACATTTTAGCACTTTTTTTGTGAAACCCGATCGTGCTTACGTTATCGGTTTGTCCTTCCGTCGTTCGTCTAAAGACACGATAACTCTGTAACTAATAGTCCTATTTGAAAATTTATTTTTGCATAATGAAGCCTGAAATGTGCGAATTATGACCATTTTTTTTCGTTTTTTTTTACGATGCAAAATTTTGGCGCTAGATGGCGTAAATGCAGATGATATCGAATTCAAAACACATTCTATTCCATATATTTGCTTCTAAACATCCTATTAAAAAGTCTTTTACTTCTCGATTCCATTCATGTCGAATATTTTTTTAAGCATAGACACTTTTCCAAGTTTTGCATAAATTATCCGCTAGGAGGAGTAAAAGTAAATTACTTTCCCCCAGATATCTCTGCTGCTAAAACTCCGATTTACAAACTTCTTCTTTCAGCATACACAGTTCCTGATGGAAATTAATTTGAATATAATTTATAGTTTTTGGTATGAATTCGTTTGACCACGAGGGGGCGTAAGGGTTGATTTTTGCTTCTGATTTATTTGCAGCAAATTTTGAGCTTCTAAATCCTTTAATGAACAAATTCTTTCGTGGACCGTTTCTACTCACGTAGACAAGCCTTTTCGGAATGTTTTCTTCTTAAAATTGTGTATGTTTTTTCACCAGGGGGCGTAGATGTATATCCTGTATTTAGCAATTTCTCTGAATCTAATGGTCCGATTTGAAAAAATTCTTTCTTGAACAAAGTTGCCGGTGCGACATGTTTGTAATATATTTAAAAAAAAATCAAGTATTTCATTGACTTTCCTCTGGGAGGAGTAAAGGTAAATTGCGCTTCCCCCAATATCTCTGATCCTAAAACTCCGATCTGAAAAAATCTTCCAGCACCGGATACAGCTGCTGACGGAAAATTTATTTGTTGTAATGTCTAATTTTTTTATAAAATATGGTTGGGCCACCAGATGGCGCAGTCGTTGAATTTCTGTTTCGTAGGTATTTGCAGCAAAATCGCAGAATCTAAAACCCCGATTAAAAAATTTATTCCGTGGATCGGTACCGCTCATGTCGATAAACATTTGAAAATATTTCTTCTTGCCATAATGCATGGTTTCTACACAAGAGGGCGTAGAAGTATATCTTATTTTTGTCAATATATATCTGCCTCTCAAAGTCGGATTTGAAAAATTCCTGTTTTTGTTAGACAGCGTTTCCTGTGTAAAATGTTCGTCATATTTTTTCAAAATTTTCAAGCAATTCATAGGCTTTCCGCAAGGCCCCAAAAAGAAAAAATGCGTTTTCCCTCAATATCTCTGCTTCTAAAACTCCGATTTAAAAAATGTCTTTCTGCACTGGATACAGCTCCTGATATGATATGTTTTGCATATAAGTTGTAATATTTGATAATTTCTGCGTCTGATGTATTTGCAGTAAAATCAGAGCTGCTGAAAATTCAATTGAAAAAAATTACTTCGTGGACCGGTAGCGCTCACATCGAAAAACCTTTTGAAAATACTTTCGTTTTAAAATAATGCATGGCTCTCCCACCAGGGGGCGTAGAAGCATATCTTATTTTTGCCGATATCTCTACTTCTAAGAGTCCGACTTGAAAAAATATTTATTTGTTGGAGAGCGTTTCCGCTGCGAAATGTTTCGCATATAATTTTACTTTTTTCTTAACGCACAAGTCTGCTACCAGAAGGCATCAGCTGCCGTTTCTCTTACCAGCAATTTCTGCAAGATTAAAATCCCAACTGAAAAACTTCTTTCTTCGGTCAGACACTATTGTTTTCCAAACAGGTTCCATTGATTTTGAATAGCTTTGGTAAATTTAATTCGCATCAGAACGAATTCAAAAGACGTGCTCATTACACCCGAAAATTTGGTGTCATCTTTCTTGTTTCTTCTTTTGATAGTTAACAATGGGTATTAAATATTTCAGATTTCTGATGAAATTTAGCTAAATAAAAACATTAAGTTCTCGTATTTGTACTGCCGAATCTATCGGTTTTTGTAGATGGCATGTCGGGAGTGTTACAACTTTGAATGCAAGCGTTCATACGTACATCTTTATTTCAGAATAATAGAGTTCGGGTAGCTTTTGGGAATAAATTAATGTCTTAATAATAAACGTTTTTTGAAGAAAATGTGTAACCTCATAAGAATAGGAGATTAATTAACGAAAGCTTTTATATAAAGAAAAAAATGTTCCTCAAATGAACCTTAAAAATTATAAATTGTATTTCCAACAAATTAATCCAAAAACAGTAGACTTAGAAAATACATAAGATAAAGGTTTTACTTTTAATAACTATCAACTGCAAGGGAAACCTGGTAAAAAATTATTTCAGTACAAACGAAAGTTTTGATACAGTTCCTATACATTGAGAACAAGCTTTAATAATTTCTAGAATCCAGAAACGTCTGTAAAATGACAGAACTCTGAAGATGTGAAAAATAAGTGAAGTTCTTCAAGTTAAAATAGATTTAAGTATATCAATCTGAGTAAAGTAACTGCTTTTTAATTGCTGGAGATAGCATTTTAATTTTTCTTAATCTAGAAGCAAAAACTCTCTGCAGAATCTACTAATAATTCGGAAACTGTCCTCGTACAGCGTACGTCTTCATTCTGCTACTCCGGTTATAGGATCAATTAGTAGAGGTTCAGCGAATATTTCGCGATTTACGAAATTAAACTCTAAACCAAATTCTCATTTTTGCTAAAAATTACTTAAATTTTTGACAAAACAAAATGCAAATAAAGGTGTAATGTAAGTGATATATTTTTACACGGCGAGGTTCTTAATTACTTAGTCAAAATTATTCAATCGAATAATAAAAGGCAAAATGAAGGCATTCTCTACTCCGGTTTAGTGCATATCATAGGAGAACCGTCGAAGTGTATTTACTTGAATTTATTTTTCAAATTGATGACTTTGATTTGCACTTGACATTGTAGTTTACAAAAATCAGTGAAGAAATACATGTAAGGTATGATAAATTAATTTTCATAAAAAAAACTACATTGATTGTTCAAGGCAATTACCATATATTTTCCAAGGAGAAGTGCACCTAATAGACGTATAGATGATATTTGAAACTTGTGCTCATGACAGGAAGGTGGGCTGTCGTAAATATACTTGCTGTAGACTAAAGGAGATTTCATCCAATATTAGATTGCGCAATATTTCACCATGTAATCTCAATAAATGAAATCGCTACGACAGGAATCAAAAGCCCTTGCCTAAACCTTTCACCAATATCGTTGAAGCTAGGATACCAAAATCTTTCCGGGGTATAATTATCCCCTTCCACGTTTACAATTTCCGCGCAGAATGTACTAAACAAACATTCTCAATTAAAATATAAATGCGACCTTTTTAAAATTATTTACTGAAATCCTCGGGAAGTGTTATGAATAGCATTTTAATTATGTATATATAGGTGTAACAACACTAACAACAAAAATGTGCACAGGGAAAAACCATACGAAATTAAATTTAGAATGTTGCTCTCTTATATCCTTTTTATTGTAGTAAAGTTAACATTTTAACCTCTTTTGGAATACTTTTTCAGGGCTAAAAATGTTAGAAAGATGGTCTCATTAGCAATTTCATTCTGGTGAAATCCCCTTGGAGAAGGCGCACGTTTGACGTTTGTACCATATATTGCTTTTACGATAGTTAAAAAAGCATTCAAGTAAATAGTAGTCTAAGTTTACTTTCAGACAGCTCCTGTTAGATACGCAAATGGGGATTGGAGTTTTTGTTGGTGCGTATGGAGGGGGAAAAAGAAAATTAAATAATCTGCTAAACTATGCGATCTCAGTGCTACCGCACAATTGTAAAGTTTTGGGGTTTGAAATTGAAATCGTGTGACAAATTGCTGAAATATATGTTTTGTTTGGAACATCAAGACCTATTTTTGAGACTTGGAGGGTTGTATTCGGGAAACATATCGGTTATCCGTTTTTTCAATTTTGCTTTCACGTTATTCTCCACGTTTTACCAAAGCCTCCCCTCCGTGGATTTGTCACCTCACACAAATTTTCTTCGTTTCCTCTCAAAAAATGTTTTTTATGTTTCCGCTGTTTGATGCTAATTCCTATATTGGAATTTTATGAAATTTTAAAATACCACAGGCTCATGTTTTCATCTCGGATATAATGTAGAAGAGGTAATGAGAAATTTCACCACCACTGTGTCTTTTCAAAACATATGTGTACCTATTCATTAGGTAGTTTAACTATATGCGTAATCCGAATATATTTGCATAGAATAAAAATCAAAGTTTCCAAGCTCTGACACATCAACAAGATGACTTTTTCAAGGAAGGTAAACAGCAAGCTGCTAACTGGATAATAGAACGCTTCAACAATTTGAATGTAGTGTCTTGACTTGATAATAAACAAAGAGATGAAAATTCAATTATTCATTCAAAGGCACGAGGCGTTATGTTCCTTTATCACACGGAATCCTGGAAGGAAAACCAAAGGCATTCGCTAAATGAGGAATTGGTTCCATATTCGTGGTAACTCTAGCGAGACGCTACATTTGCGAGATTCACTGTTGATTATGACCTACAAAGTTTTACGAATTTTCAGTTTAATATAAATAATGTTGATCTATAATATCTTTCAAAATGTATAATGTTTGAATTTTACATCCTGAAATAAGGATTCGACTTTGATTAGGCTTATATGGGGAAAACTTGGATACATAATAAAGTTATACACTGAGTGGCCACTTTATTATGTCCACCTGGCATTTTTAAGCAAATGAGCTATGGCTGTTGCCACCAGAGGGCGAGGCTAGTGTAAAAAGGGAAAGCTTAGTGCTTGCGACAGTAGTAGTAGTGATTTTTGGTTGACGAGATGGGTAAAAAATGCGATTTGACGGACTTTCAACGTGGAATGATTGTAGAAGCTCGGAGCCATGGAGCGAGGATCACCGAAACCGCTGCATTCGTGAAATGCTCCAGAGCAGCTGTTGTTAAAGTGTTTAAAGACTGGACTGTCAGCCAAACCACTGGGTCTTTACGTGCAACGTGTGGTCGTCATCGACTAGTGACTGCTCGGGCGGAACGGAGAGTGTCCAGACTGGTAACAGGCAGCAGAAGGGCAACAGTGCAGCAAATAACAGACCATCTTAATCAAGACGCCCCTGAAATGATCTCTGCATGCACTGTTCGCCGTACACTGCATCGGATGAGATATGGCAGCCGAAGGCCTCTTCGGACAACTTTGCTGCCTACAGCTAACGAGAGGAAACGTTTCCAGTTCGCACAGGAGCACAAGGATTGGAAACAAATTATGGGTCCGATGAATCACGTTTTTAGTTGCACCATGCCGATGGCCGAGTGAGAATTCGGCGGAAACAGTACGAAAGCATGGACCCCAAATGCATTGCTACAACTCTTCAAGCTGGTGGAGGTAACGTTATGGTTTAGGGAATGTTTTCCTCTGTCCCTCTGTCCCCTATTCTTGCAGAGCTGCTTCTGCAGTACCTTGAAGATAAAGTTCTACATAATTCTCCAGTTCACCCTATCCTTTACCTTCGTTATGTTGATGATGTTCTAGTCTTTTGGGACTCAACCCAAGACGAACTTTCTCACTTTGCTGATCGATTATCTTCCGAATTCCCCACTATCAAATTCACTATCGATCTAGAATCTAGTTTCAGCCTCCCATTTTTGGATTTCTTATTAGTTCGTAATCCACTCTCACAGTCTATCTCTTTTTCAGTTTATTGTAAACCTACTTCAACTTCCACTATTATCCATATGGAATCCACCCACCCCCTCAACTACAAGCTTGCAGCGTTTTATTTCCTTTTTCGACGAACATTTACGCACTCTTCTACATTAAAATTCAGAAACCTTGAAATTTCTAGGATTCTTGATATTGCATCAGCCCACGGATTCCCCGGTACTATTATTACCTGTGTTTTAAACAAAGTTAAGAGACAATTTATGTCCTCTCTTAGGAGGGAACATAATAATACTAGATATGATGGAGCCTTGGATTATGTACCTGATTTGGTTAATGTTTTGAAAAACTGTTGCCGACCTCTTAATATTGACTTCGGCATTCGGACTAAAAGCATTTTTTCATTGGTCAGAAACGAAAGACCACCTAAAGATAAGGACCAAAAGTACGGTGTTTACTGTGTTCCACTAATTTCAACGAGCTCACCTCCTGCTAACACTGTCTATGTGGGATCTACCATGCGCTCATTACAGACCATATTGAAAGAACACAAATACACAGTCAAAATGGGTTCCCAAAATACTGCACTATCTCGACTTACTTCGAAAGGGTCTCACTAGCCTTACTGGGACGAAACACGCATTCTAACCACCTTAACTTCGAAGCCTAATACTCTGTTTGCTGAAAGCTTAATTATTTACGAATTTGGGTCTGCGTGCTGTAATGATGATTACCCTACTATTATTCTTAGTGCATGGAAACTCGCATTGGCAGCCCGAAACAACTCCATTCTGAACTTTAACATTTGTAAATAACATCAATTAAGCCTTTTTTCTCGGTTCATCTGCGCATATAAACTACGCCACCTTATCACGTGACTAATTTCTTGATGTACTTATATCATTGTTCCTTCATGTATTGTGTGATTGTGTTACACTTGAGGATGGGCCCGATGCGGTTCCGAAAGGTCTTATGTTTTTTAACTGTGATGTTTTAATTGTGCTTAGTAAAGTCTTTTAATTGATCATCAGCTTTTAATTACTTTTCTTACCGTGCAAACCCGTTTCGAGAACTTCAATTCATTGGCAGATTATAATAGAAAAGCAAACAAAGGAAATAGAGCAATAGGAGAAAAATAGTAACCTGGAAAATCAGCGCTTGCTCCGGATGTGTTTCTCAGGCGGCCTTTGCAGCTGATTAAGGATCGAAAAATGAATTATAACTTTTCTTTCTTTGTGTGGACGCTTTAGACCGTTTTCATTCTTCAGAAGCTCTCCATGTGTTTGGAAGCAAATATAAGTTAACAAGGTAATGTTCAACAGAATGTATGTCAGAAACGGAGCAACAGGAAGTAACTTCATCATTTAAAAAAAATAATTCTTTTCACATGCAGCTTTGTATTCCGATCGAAAGCACAATTAGTACTGTTTATCATCAATAAAATTAATCAAAAATTGAACATATCAGTATTCTTTAATAAAAAATTCCTTAAGAATAGTAAGTTTGTAAGACTTAACGAAGGGGTGTTTTCGTAATTACAAAATTTGTTCTAAAATGAGTGAAATATTGCTAATGCGCATTAAATAATTCTGCAACCTGTATTGTTTAAAATTCAAATAAGTGGACACGAGAATGGATGGCGAAATAAACCAAACTTCCGCTTTTATAGGAAAGCGAAGTATTTGTCGAATCAGCATAAAATATTTAGTGAGATGCTGGTTGATAAACTACGCATGGCGCTGATAATTGTTGGTACTGTAGGGTGAATGAGAACTCACTCGAATCGTTATCGAGAGATCTGGGATTCTAATCCCAGCGGTGTCGGACACAATTTTTCAGTTGCTATATGCGTTGTTTATAAAATGATCTGAACAGAGCGATCACATCGTCCATTTACAAAGATGTTTTTCGTTCGAATACCCGTGCCTGGTTCAAGGCGAATTAAAAATGAGTGAAAAATTCGTCAGAGACATTAATTGTCAAATTAGCTATTATTTATTAAAACATTTTTGTTGATAAAAAACTGAAAATAACGGTTTTGGAGCCCTTAACACTGAATATTGCTCGGAGTATATATAAAACAATTGATTTTCGTATGTGCACTAGCATATACGATTCACTTTATTTAAAAGTACCGTCGGGGTATGGGCGGAAACAAAAATAAAGACATCATGCCGTCAATTCTTTAGGATTCGCTGATTAAAAGTGCGTTATCCTTAAATGCTGTAACATCAGCATAACTTAAGATAGAACACTTTTGTTAAGTTTATTTCGAATGCACTAAGAATGGACTAACAATGCAAAGAGAAATGATATCTGTTTTAAATCTAAAACTGCATAAAGTGGTTTGTATCCTGAGTAATTGATGTATGAATGGTTTTTGCAGATATATCTTATACCACCACTTGTTTTAAAGAAATTCGACCTGAATATTCAAGAGAAAAGAAGCACTCCGGACAGAGCCTTCTAGAACGCCGCGAGCAGTATGATATAGAGGGTAAATCGAAAGTTTTACAATATTTGCGTAAACTCATGTCCTGCGTCGGGTATATCACATGTTTAAACTAGTTCAAGTCGCGTACTGCAGTCAGTCGAAAGCGATATAAAGTGGCAGTCCTTGCTGTGAACAGCAATGCATGATGTTGTTCTGTCTGTGGTTGGGAAGCTTAAAAGATGAACAGCTACAACCGGCTGATTAGGAAAATTTTGATTTACGAGTTCGAACTAGGCCATAACACTTCCCAAGCAACACGCTCAGATGACAGAAACCTCGACAATCAGAAAGGAGATGTTGGATGATTCGCAGGCCTTGCGGCAGTCCGTAAAAGTAAATCTGAAAACCGGCACTCGGAGACTATCGGGCGATCTAGTCATATCCCAGCCCAGCAAGAACAGTGTTGCTGGGCCAGAATTCCAGCCAGCAGTGCCAGGCCAACAATATGTAACCGCTTTCCAACCGTCAATAAAATGTATTCGCGGCCACCGCATGAGCCAGCAGTTCAGGTCAGCAGCTGGCCCCATATCATTTGTCATATGCCAGAACAGCGCCATCAGTTATCCATCACAAGCGGTGGCTGCCACAAGCGGAACTTAAAGGGCTCTGCAAGAACGTACCATAAATGATGTTTAGCCTAATGTGGTCGGTAAGTTTCCCGACAGTGGCAGCCGGAATCATGTGACGTAGCTGATGGATTGCCGAATCTTTTCCGCCAATTTCCTCGTAGTAACCATTAAAAAAACGACAACTGCAGTTTCCTCAAGAGACAACTTCACCCCCTCCCCCGTACGAAACTTCTGCATGACGGCACGCCACTGAGGACATTTTCTGAACAGGTCCTGACAAACGCCCATTTTGATCTGGCTCAAACAAACGACAGTCTGCTTGCGAAGCGGGCGTTAAAGTGACTACTCTGGTTTTCCACGCACGATTCTTAGCTTGAATCTGAGCCTCTTTCTTGCGTGATGGAAAACGAAGGGTTCTCTTTTTAATTTTAAAATATTGTGAGGATTTTTTTATAAATATCCGTTTCACATAATTTATAAATGTATTTTTTCAATATAACGATTATTTTTATTTACCTTAAGGGAAAATCACTCATTTTCAACGAGTACACCAAATTCAAGGCGGTTTCCAAAGTTTTGTGCTGTCCTTGTGGTCTTGAAAGACGATTGTACAATTAACATATTTATCCGTTCATGTCACATTCTGTTATATCTTTAACGTTATACTTTTCCTTTCCATGGTCCGAAACTAAATTTGGTCTACTTGTCGTTATTTTTAGGAGATAATTCCTCCAATCTTGTGTATTCAACCCATGGATGAGTACATTATATTCACATAGCGTTGCTTTTTTTTCAAATAATTGATAAATTTTGTACGCGTATAGTTCTTATTTTTTTCCATCGCAACAACGATTTTTAATGTCTTTGTGAAACATTTATTTGAAGATGTTCAGTGTATGTTAACACGAAAGATTACACATGAATTATTTTTTGTTATTTATGGAAATGGAGTGGGTGCATCCATGATTGTCTATATTCTCGATTCTTTGTGTATTAGTGCAAGCATGTTGCTACGAAATGGGTTTCTATAAACACATTAGAATAATTGACTATTTCTTACAGTTTTCATCAATCATTTATACAATTTTCTTTCGACGGTAATCTTCGTCGACGTGGCATTTCATTAGGAAATTAATTCGCTTTATTACATATGCTTCTTTTTTCTTAGCATCCACTAAAATAGCACAATCGCGATAGCGTCGTCTTCAACTAACTGGTACCATAAGAACGTGTTTCATCGTGCATGCGCAGTCCCGTTGCTTACACCTCGTCTTGGGGTTGCTTCTGTTGCCAGCTACGAGCCACAAGTGGCGCTTTCTTGGGAGCCTGAAATTTACGGCCATGCTGCTGTGCCAGTCAATGGCTGCCAACTGATAGCGCTGCCACCAGCCGATAGCTACCGTGGAGTGACAGCATATTTCCTCCAGCAGTGAGCCATCACTGGCAGCTGGTGGCCAGGAGTTTACCAAAATTCATGATTTTCCTGGGAGACCACCGTGCTTCGTCACCTTGAAGACCCCTGCAAGTTCTACAGGAGATGCCGCCTTTTTCCTCACGAACTGACGCCAGCTGAAACAGACCGCTGTGTGGTAGTGTACACGAAACTCTTAGAAAACATCGGGATGTACGTTTCAAGGGAATTGTTACATGCTACGAAAAGTGGCCCAATTTCCGTAATGCTAACATACAATGGTAGCAGTTGATCTTCGGGCAGCTTCCGGAACATGTTGCCTAACGTGGGTACTTAGAGCACAATGAAATGCTGTGGGTGTGGTGGAATTTCGAGGGGATAATCCCATACGAATTTGTTCCAGACGGTCGGTCCAGCAACATCAAACTCTACTCTGAACAGCTGGAGTGGATGAATGCCGTTTTGGAAGAGAAGTAGCCGGCATTGGTGAACAAAAAGCGCTCCCTCCTACAGCAGGATAACGCTAGGCTTCATACCGCAAAAACGATCCGGGCAAAACTCCATGGATCTGAGGGCATCGAATTGATGCCACACTCAACATGTAGTCCGGATCTTACCCAGTCGGATTATTATCTGTACCGGTTCGTGTCGCAATTTATTCGCGGGGGTACTTTAACAATCAGCAGGTGGTGGCAGATTGATGAAGGAGTTCTTTACCTCGAAGGACAAGAACTGGTACCACCGTTAGATCGAAGAACTGGCAGACAGATGGCTAAAGACAGTGAAACAAGATGCCCTGTACTTTGAATGCTAGGCAGCTTTGTTAGTAAAGGTACGTATGAAGACAATGAGTGATCCAAATATTGCAAAACTTTCGACTCATTCTCTGTAGGTAGTGAACATGATCCGACGAAAGTTGAAAGTAAAAGGCAATGGATTCTCGCAGAAGAGCAACAATATTTGCGAAACTGCTTCCTTTTGTGGAGTATAGGATCCCAAGAAGCTGAAACATACACAGAAGATTGTTGACGCAGGTATTCACGGTCGCGAGGGCAACAAATTGCTATTTTTAGCATGCCAGAATGAGAGAAACAGCAAGAGAAGAAACAGTAGATTTGAAAGCAGGACCATGCCAAAGCCTGTTCCAGCGCACAATTCACTTTGCGTTGTATCATATGCATTTAACAGCAGAAACGTTTCGGTATACTAAAGCTCGGATCCATAGTTTTTAAAATTTTCAGTGCCCGTGAATTCAAGGATTCACACATGGTTTATAAATAAAGATTAAAAATTTGGATACCTACATTATTCCGCCGTGAACTCTTTTTGATGTCGAGGTGATATACATATTAGCCACAGAATGCAAGACCTCAAAAAGCTACATTAACATGGATTATTTTGAAAACCGAGACCGTGTCATTTCCTCGTTTTATTGGCAACCTGTTTGGGCTGTGCTATCCTGTATCATTTGTAACACAAAATCCAGTCAAACAACGCACGTTCGAAAGTTCGTCTGTGCAGTTGATGTACTGGCATTCCGACATGTGTCGGTTCAAAACGCAGTTAGTGCGTCCAAAGCATTTGTTAAATCAGTGCCGAAGCCATTTTCTTCCATTTTTAAAGCAATAAAACCAACCAATTTTTTTGGTAGGAATTAAGTCTGATCTGACAAACACATACACATATATTCTATGAAAAGACATGTCTTAATATTTTAATGTCGGTCTTTCCTACATACACACATACACACAAATGAATTGTATTATGCCTACCATTTTGAACTTTTTGTAGGTTGTTTAGGCACTCCTGGGAAAGCCTAAAATCGCTAGGAGTGGGAAAAACGCGATGCTTGTGTCAGAATATTTATCAGTTTAACAGCGGCAAGCTCTCAAATGTTGCTCGTAAGAAAATGTAGTGTTACCTCTTTTGAAAAAAGAAACAGTCATCCACTTGGTTCTTACAGATATACTACCTCATTTGTTTAGTTAGTTATTGTACTGTACATGATACAATGTTGTACATTCTGTGACATTAAATATGATCTCAGTGCTTGTATTCCTCTATTTCTCTAATGGTAGTCTGCAAAACATGCTAAACACGTGGTTTATAAAGCATTCAGTTCCATATAAGAAAAATGGTTTTTATGTAAATTTGATTACACCGTCTATCTGTTGAGTAACACCTTTCAGCTGATTAGAACAAAGCCCTTGAGTAGGCCCAAAAATGGAACTTATGCTTCATTTATTTTGAAAACCACTTTTTACAGAGTGTGATTGAGATTCAGGCAACGCATAAGGACATGTACTATTTGAACCAGTTTTGGGAATAGTCCATGTGGTAGCTAAAACGACACCCAGTTGATAAGTTCCCGTTCCAAGCATGATTAGGAATATACCGTAGGATTAATCGCAATTGCCAGAAGGACAAACCATCAATTTACAGCTGAAATTTTACTCTGGATTCCGAGGGACAGGAAAAGACCCACAAGAAGACCATATGTGAGAAGGGTGAATGAAATTAGAAAGTATGCGGGGGTAACATGGAGGAGACTAGCACAAGACAGACCGTTTTGGAAGAAACTTGGGGAGACCTTCGTTGAGCAGTGGATTGTTAATGGTTGACAATAATAATGTTCATGAAATCCCAAAACTTGGTGACCTAATGAAATAAAAACATCAGGTTTCACGTTTAGGGTATCCGTTAGCGGTAACTGCTAACACATCAACTTATTCGCGTGGCATATACTAAGCAGAGTCATGTATATTAAGCAAATCCCCGTATAAATGCTTGTTTCAGCTGTTAGGTCGTTAGATGTGTGTGGCAAGGTGCATTAAATGCTCTTATCAATTAGCAGGGATGCTTTTCAGGGTTGCGATCAGAAAATTCCTGATGACAAAAATCAAGACAACATTCGGCATTGTGTTTGAGGGAAATTCCATATTCTGGTAAACGTTTCCTTTATTTTCGTAAATATGTTTTTTTGTACGGTTTTTCATTACATGAAAGTAAAATTCAATAAAATTGTTTCTACGTGTAATTTTTTTTTCGGATATGGATTAAAAAAATTATTGTTTTTAACAACCTGCTGGCAACGAAGCTAGCTTCATATAATTCCTCAACGGATCGAAAGATTCTTTGTAAATCCACAGTTTTGCCTTTGAAAATATTCCAATGTAAGGAAGGTTGAGAATGGCACAACTTGTGCTACGATGAAACTATGACGTCAGGAAATCGCCTGCATCGCTTCATCGTTAAGCTACCGAATTAGCCGTTGGTTCACAGCTGGAGGTCCCATGAAAACAGAACTTGTCATACGGTTGTGATTGCTCCCATTCAAGGCCACGTTTTCATTGCAATTTTTGAACTCATAGAGCAAAATCGAATATTTACAGCGATATCAGGTTTCAGTTAATGTTTTTTTAACATCCTGATAAGTGGAATTATCTTTGCTTATCCTTTACCACATCGTTTATTTTTTATTTACATTTTCAGAATCCAGGCATCAGTTTTCAGTTTCATTTTGTGCATTGTGTCATTGGTTTCTTCAGCAATATTTCCCATTGTTATATAAAGTTGTTACTCGTGAGTCTACTTTCAATTCTCATTTGTGTTTCTTTGTTATTTGTTTCTCTATGCTACCCTTTTCTATAAATTCTTGTTTTCATTTTCTTTTGTACTGAGGATTTGGGTGTTACTGCCTTTTTTCCTCATTGGCAGATATATTTCTAAAAGTTTGTCTTCCGTTTTTACTTCGTAAATTTGTCGTATTTCCGAAGCACTTTCCTTCTACCTTTTTTTAGCCTACTAACTAAAATACTTTCCTCCATACCAGGCCCATTAATTTTTCACTGTCTTATTTAACTACGCTCATCAGAAAAAGAACACATGTTTATTATCTGTTTCAATCGTTGGGTGTCCATAGTAGACATTACCGATATCACGGCGTACGACAATTCTTATGTTTTTGGGGTGAAAGAATTGTGCGTTTGAGGTCCGCGTAAGATTTACTTTAGTTTAAAATCCGGGGCTTGTTTCCTTTTTCGATCTGAAAAAAAAACGTAGGTTGAAGGTGAAAATAAACGAAGTTCAGATTCTTTTTCAAAACGTTGAGCGAAGTCAAATCTACTTTCACTTCAGAGTATTATATGCCTTGCAGTTTAATTTTTTTTTTGAGAAAATATACTGCAGACTTCTTGTTTTACATCTTTTATTAGGTTGATATTTGGAAAAAGATTTCAGGTGGTCATGAGGTGCTTACTTTCGGATTTATTCGTTGGAATTATTTTCACTGGCTCTTCTATGTTGTTAGAAATGGGGAAAAACGTTTGAAAGAAGGGATTCTTTCGACTGGACTATTTAAAACGCTTCCTTGTTTCGACCGATGATTTTTTCAGTTTAGAGAACAACAAAAGCGATTCTTTTTAAGGAATTGATTTTTTCAATTTGCGTAAATAAAAGGATTATTTCGTTTCGATCGGGGATTCTTTCGGTATAGAGAACTATTTGTATTTATGGAATCGAGCAGTCCGATTCTTTTGGTCGCTGAGTTTTCCGGATTAGCAAACAATTTGTGTCGAGAGAATCGATTCTGATTCGGACCTTTTCGTTCGTTTTTTGTAACTCTCCTGGTGTAGAGAACTATTTGTACCTAGGAAACAATTCTGAGTTACATCATTTTGTTTCTTAACAGTTTCCGGTTTGATGGATAATTTTTGAATTTGTTTTTAATTCTTACGGAAAACTTGTTCCCCGGTTTTCTTATAATTTCATTTCGAAACGTTTACGAATCTTATTGCATTTCTACACTTCGGAGTAAGTTAAGATTTTCTGACAGAACACGAACCTTACCGAGGCACCGTGATGAAGTTTAGATGTCTAGAAAAACTTAATTCTGACTGATCTTTTCAGAAAATAGGCTCTTTCATGGAATGAATTCTATTCACGAAATATCAGTTCGACAACGACTTAGTGTGCTGATTCTTTCTTTTCGAATAAATTGTTCACAAACGACACATCCCTACCCAAAATAGGAAATTCCTTCAAGCGAAGATGTACCACCTGTGAAGTTAGGAAAGGTGTAGAAACTAAAAGTTAGGAAAAGCTTGTTTCAAAACTTTTATTTTATAATTAAATTGAAAACCGTTTGCAGAAATATTTTTCTATAGAAATCAATTCAAATTTCTATATTAGAGATTACCAATATTTATGATAGGCACTGCGAGCCATTGACAATGTTTATAAAACGATGTGTTACTTTTTCACTGGAAACTACCTCCCTTTGTGGTAGTTGCATTTTATCTGGCTAAGTCTACTTTGTTTCCGTTGCGGAACATGACTGACTTTCTCTCGAATTTACGTGGAAAGACAAAGCCGAAAAAATCTTTTGGGTGAAACTTAATTTATTCGTAAATAAAAAATCCATGGGTAAATTTTTACCGAAAATATATTATGAGAGCTTAGGTTTACCTTTAGATTTTCCCTTAAATTAAACGTTTCTAACAAGAAATAACGGCAAAGTTTCGGCTTACAAGGAAAATCTTGCGATTTGTTTTGATACCTCTGGAAAGAAAATAAGAGATATATTACAGATGGGGAACTAAAGCTGTGGAAGGTAAATTTCTATGAAATAGAGATTTGTTATCTAATTATTTCTATTATCCTCCGGAAACCATTCGTTGAATAATGGAGAAGAAACCAAGCTAGTGCAAGTGACGGACGATAGTAGACTGGAAAATCCTAACAAGGCTTCAGTCGTGATGTGCTGGTAACGGGTTTGCTGTTAGGACAACAACTACTGTGTACGTTTTGTTGGTCTTTAGACGATGTTTTTGGACACCACGGTGGTCTTAGACGTCTTGGTTTGTCTTCAAAACTAATATCACCGAGACTGAAACAGCGCAAAGACTTTCGCACAGTGTTATTGTCCACTGTTTCCTGCCTTCAGCTAAAAACATTCACTTGCTACAACTGACGTGTTTAGCACCCGAGTAGCACATGTACCGGACTCCATCCTTTGCACCACTGAAAACGGGATGTGGTTACGTGATAAAAGTATATCATCAGCGTTGACTTTTTTTACGTTATCGCGATAACCACTAGAAGCTGCAGTACATTTGGCGCGGCAATTGAAGCCGAAAATTTTCATTGTGCATAAAGTATGCTAGGCGGTGGGAACGTCTGCATAACTTATCTATGTACATGCTTTAAGAAATATGGAAGTCAGGCTGTTCTATAAAACAGTTTTGCATCCCTTTTCCAAGGGAGTTTTGCATAACACAATGGTATTCTATGACAGCTCAAACCTATTCAAAATTACTATTAATATTTTTATATTTACAGATATCAAACTGAACAAAAAAAATGCTTTTTGGTTGTTTGGTTATCAATTGAAGTAATGGTTTTGTAAATCCTCACGGAAAAAAGCAATAGAAATACAAATATTACTAAAATCATATCGTAAAATAAAGAAATGTACCAATTTTGCGATCTAATGAAGCGCGATAATTTATTAATAATTTATTGATTGCTGTATGCTTTGTAATTGCAATAGATAACTGAACGGGGTCTGATTATAACAACTGTCGCTTTTTTCGTTTACATTCTCCACTTCAGTACTATTTGTAAGATTAAAATAAATAGTTGCAAACTTGTAATTCTTTATCAACCCACAGGAACAGTCGCAACACAGATTGGCAAAAGTGTCCTTCACGATATCCTCCTCAATAAAAACTAGGATAAAAAATTTTGATCTGAAATTGATTACTCTCTCAGAATATAAATAAAAATGATATTTGAAAGTACTCACTGTATTTATTCATTCGAATTAAGTTAAAACGCAATTTCTTGGTTTTCGGATCAATTACACGAGAGGTTACCTTTACTTTTAAGATTCCGAAGTAATCCAAAAATTGTCCATGGTGTCATCGTAGGTTACATTAATTGTGTCGAGCGTTGGACGACTTCAATAAATCTAAGCACGTCGCTTGAAATAGGTTTGGCTGTTGTTATTTTATTATGATCTTTATCTGATTCTGATCATTTCTTTTAAATATAGTTCCGACCTCATCTCATTTAGGTACATATATTGAACGAATTCCTTTCCTACAAATATGAATGATTCTGCTTGCTAACAATCCAATGATACTTCCACATCCTCTCAAGTGAAGACTTCTGTATGTTAAAATACAGGATGTGCCGTATAAAAGAGGCCCGAGTATAGTGAACGACAACAGTCAGGCAATGTTTGGTTGTGATCAGGTTGTAAATAAACAAAGCGGAACGACACATAGGAACTACTTAAAGAGATCTGATTCCGTAGTACAGCCAAAAATAATAATAAAAAGAAGAAATAATGAAGAACACATGGAATACCTTATGTCCACCGGAAAGAAATAAACTTCCCAAAGGTGAAAATTATCCATATCTGTTAAGTAGTTTTCGACATTACCTCAAACACACAAAGTTTGTCTCTTTGCACACTGCTCAACAAAATTAGGGGAACACCTTTTTAAGCGATTTTATTCAAAGCAGTTGGGTAAAATCTTATTGATCTGTCAAAAGATTCCCTCCGAATAATGAAAAACAACTGTAGAAAGTAGTTCGACATGCACATTAGCAACAATGACTTCAAAAGTTACGTCGATGCGACAATCACATAAAACGGGTGGTTCTTTCGGAACTGTATTCTTGTACCGCTGATCGCGGGGGAATCAGTTTATTGCGTTACCTCATTTCAGCATGCTGAATCAACACGATTTGCCAGAAAGCACCGCGTGGCGATCCATAGGTAGGTTGGAAGCCGGTCAAAGTCAACGGATAGTAACGTCTACCAATGGAGTAAGCCGAAGTGTAATTGCACTCTTGTGGAGTCGGTTCCAAGATACGGGAAGTGTTCGACGACGTTCTGGTCAAGGTCGTTCACGAGAGACCACCTCAAACGATGGCGGTTATTTGTCATTAACAGGCCTTCGGAACAGGGGTAAAAATGCCACCCAGCTGCAAAGACAAATTTAATGACAACCGTATGAAGAGTATCAACACAAACAATTTATAGGCGCCTTCTCGCACGTGAATTGTATGCACGTAGGCCAGGTATTTGTGTCCCACTCACCTCCCGACATCATATGGCTCGAAGAATCTGGGCTGGAGAACGCTGTGATTGGGAACCCTCCGCGTGGAGCCAAGTTCTCTTCTCCGACGAGTCCAGATTCCGCCTAGAGCCAGATAATCGACGACTTCTTATATGGAGCGGACGTGGAACCAGATACAATTCAGCTCATGTCCAAGAAAGATCGCGTTTTGGTGGAAGCGGTGTGCTTGTTAGGGCTGGAATAAGTGTAGGTGGACGTACTGACCTGTACGTCATACGGAATGGGTCCCTGACTGCTCAAAGGTACAGGGACGAAATTCTTTTACCCTTGGTCGTGCCTTACATTGCTTCCATCGGCGATTCAGCCCTTTATATGGATGAGAACGCCCGACCTCATCGAGCGTGCCTTGTGAATCAGATGCTTGAAGAGGAAGCAATGGAGCGTATGGAGTGTCCGGCATGCTCCCCGGATTTTAATTCGATCGAACATGCTTGTGACACATTAGGAAGACGCATTGCTACTGAACCACAACCTCCGTTGACTCGCCTTCAGTTGGCAAATGCCCTGCTTGAAGAGTTGGGAAGAATCCACTGAAACTTCCTCGACCACCTGATCAATTCAATACCCCACAGATGTGAAGTCGTCTTGCACGTTCGAGGTGACCACACACTTATTAGACAGATGACAAAGTTAGTCAATGCTTATTTTTCTTCTCGAAAAGATATGAATAATAATGATTTTTTATGACACCAGTGTGTTTCCTGTGAAAATGATCTTTGTTACAGTAAAACATGATTTTTCACCTGTTCAATCCTTTATTTTCTTGTCCCTTTCATAAATATATTTTTATAGTGTGCTGCATATTTACCAGCAGTTGTCTGTTCTCGCTATATCAACTGCTCCCCTAAATTTGTTGAGCAGTGTATATTACCAGTATAATTATTTGTATAGATAAACGAAATAACGTATGTTCACCGGAAAGTAGTAAGTTTCACAACGGTGAAAGAATTATCCGAATCGGTTCAGTAGTTCCCGAGATTAGTAAAAAACATCCCGTAATCTATCGTGACCTACTTTCTTTCACGTTAGGTGTGATCAGGTTGTATGTAAACAAAGCGGAACAAGGCGCGGGAAATCGGAAACTACTTGAAAGCGATCTGACTCGGTAGTACTGCCAAACAAATAAAAATAATATTAATAAATAAACGAAATAGCCTATGTCCACCGGAAAGAAATAATCTTCCCAACGTTGAAAGAATGATCCAAATCGGTTCAGTAGTTTTCGAGATTACCTCAAACACACAAAGAGTTTCTCTCTTTATGTACTAGTATAGATTAAACGATACCAAAAAAACTGTTAAAACCAATCCGGTAAAATAAAACACATTTGTAACCACAATGTGTGGTTATCTAGACACAATATAATTTCAGGCCACTGAAAGAATGTCTCAATACTTCAATTCAAGCCCGTCAACAAGGGGTATGCAGATGTTTATGCAATAATGAGGAACGTCAACGTTAAATTCCTATACGGGTAATTCTAATTTTTGGTAAAGAATGCTTTGGCCACCAGGGAGCATAAGGGATAATTGTCCTTCTGATGTATTTGCCATAAAATCTGAGATTCTAAAATCTCGTTTGAAATAATTCGTTCATGGACCAATGCCTATGATATCTATAAACTTTCTCGGAATATTTTCTTCTTAAAATACTGCATGGTTTCTCCGGCCATGGGGTGTAGATATATAACTTTTTCTGGTTAATATCTCTGCTTCTAGGAGTACGGTTCAAAAAACACTTTCTTTGTCGGATAGTGTTTCCGCTGCAAAATGTTTTTCATATAAATTAAAAATTTTCAAGTGAATCATGGACTTTCCGCCAGAGGGCTCAATGGTAAATTGCGTTTTCATTTATATTACTGCTTCTAAAACTCCTATTTGAAATAATCTTCCTGTATCGCATACAGCTCCTGATGGAAAATGCTTCTCCATGTAATTTCTAATGTTTGATAAAGAATGGTTTAACCACAAGGGGGATAGGGTTAATTTGTGCTTCTCTTGTACTAGCAACAAAATCTAAGCTCCGGAAACTCGACTAATTTTTTTTCTTGGACCGATATTGCTCACTTCAAAAAACATTTTAGGAATACTTTATTCCTAAAATAATGCATGGATTTCTCGCCAGAGGGGATAGATGCATATCATATAATTGCCCAAGATTCCGATTTGAAAAATTATTTCTTTGTTGGAGAGCGTTTCCGCTGCGAAATGTTTCTCATGTAAGTTCAAATTTTCTTTACGCACAAGTCTACAACCAGAAGGGGTAAGCTCACGATTCCGTTTACAGCAATATCTGAGGGATTAAAAACCCGATTGAAAAATGTCTTTCTTTGGTAAAAAAACTATTGCTTTCCATACCGATTCCATTGACTGTGAATAACTTTGATAAATTTAATTTGCATCAGAACGAATTCAAAATATGTGCTCATTACACCCGAAAATTATATGTCACCTTTCTTGTATAGTTTATGTAGTTGCAATGGTCTCCGATACTCGCTTCTGATCCCCACGAATAAAGCAACTAGTGTCTCTGCCATGTACTGCAGACGGTAATGCCATATTTTCAGGCACAGCAATGTTCCATGGAGTGTCACTAGCAGCGACAGTACTTGACAAAGTAACATTTTCATGTCTAATTCTGCTATGATCTACATTGAAAATCCTAGCCTTTTCATCATTATCATTGTGATATGGGGGGTTCGATATAGGTACAGCCTTTGGTTTTAACAGTTATTTAGCAGTCTGCCCAAGTAATTTAGATTTAAGATCGAGAATATAGTGTTCGGCAGAGAAATGTTCCAAATACAGATTTGAATTTCATTCATTAAAATGATTTTCTCTCTTACATTTCAATATCCAAATCTTTTGTAAATTTGAGTCATTTGGAAATTTATGAAACCTAATATCAGTATCTTCAGTTTTTCTACTGTGCGTTGGGCATCATCCAACACCACATTCCGTCATCGTTGTCGAGTAGTTCCGTAAAATTTAGATCACCTGTTTTCTAATTTGTTGAATAAAAATTCGTAATACAGTACATACTCACAGGATTTGAAGCACTCTTTTCCAGTAAAAATGTATAAGGAAATAACAAATATAAAAGAAATGGGGGACATACAACGTTACAGATCTAAAAGCATAAGATCTCGAGATATATCGGACCCCGGATGACTTAATGCGCCATAAGTGTAAAACCGCAACACGACTGCGCTGAACACGTGATACACTCCACCTTCTCTCCTGACGAAATATAACTAAACGAATCAAGAGATGTATAAGTTAAAATGAACTCTTATGCACAGAATGCAAGATCTGAAGCTCTGAAATAGGATTTCCATTTGATTTCAATTCGTCGAACTCGCAACAGTAAAACCAACTCACAAATTGTTTCCTGTCCTTGAACCTTGTTAGCGTGCTTTGCACTTTTCCGGACATAAGGTAACTGCATTCAGTGTGCTTTAAATTTGAAAATAATTTTATATATTAAAGACGTAGTTTTAGAATAAATTACTAATAGCTGTAGAAGAGAATATAACAAGATTTCATAGTGGAGCAACAGCTTTCCGAAAAGATATGCAACTTTACGCGATATATAATTTGCGATGTAGGAAGCAATACAAAAGGATGAAAGGAGGGATTTATTTATATTCATTTTTCGGCGACATAACGAGAAGTTTCTAAACAATTTCAAATATGAAGTACAACATTAAAACCGCAGAGCTTCATAAATAAAGGCACCTCCTATTTTGACAGTAATGTACCATTGAAGCTTGAGGTTCTTCTAATAATGAAGCATCACTACACCACCTCCAAAAAAAAATAAGCCCTTCAGAAATCAATGCAGGATATGCATTTTGAGCTTCAAATACTTACCATCACCACCAACCCGTAATACAATTTTTCACATAATAAAGACAGTTATCTGGTGGTCTGTATAACACCCAATAGGCAACTTCACAATAACTTATCTTTCTATGGGATGCATTTTTTTACCTGATCCAGGACCTTTTGCACAAGAAACAGTTCTCAATACTCTTGTTCTAGTCTGGGTGGGAGTAATCGCCGCTTTAGATCTCGAATGCCTAAGCATTGCGCTGTAGTCAACCGCAAACCAAGCAAGTGCGTAATCTCCGCTGTAGATCTCGAATGCCTAAGCACTGCGCTGGAGTCGTGGTGAACCGCAAACCAAACAAGTGCGTTAGGATGAACCGTCATTTCATTAATGACTTTCTCGGCAAACCTGATCGAAAACATACCCACTAGTGATGAGGCAAAACTTCTTAATTTTGGTGGCAGAGCTAAAACAGACAGCATGTTTCTTATACCTCTCCTCTAAGCTTTATTGAGTAATGGACGAAAAGTAAATACATTTAGATGACATTTCTCTACTTAAAAAAGGAACAAGCAAAATGGCGGAGATCATGGATTTAATGGATGACGTTTAAGCCAAGCAATAGCTAGCAGTACAAAATAACATAGCTAGCCGCCCCGACAGAATAACAAAGGCAAGGATCTGACCTCTGGAAAACGGATGTCCTTGTAAGTTCTCTGAACTTTTAATTTCGGTGGTGGAACGTATTAATGTACATAATTTATAAAACGTAGTGTTTCGGACCGTCTGAGTCAATTCGGCTGTGTTTCGGCAATAGGACTGCTTGCCTAGGTCATTTGAAAGAACAGCCGCTTCGTTGTAGGAAGACGTGGTTTCGTAATCCACTAGGCGAAAAGTTATACGCAGAGCTTGAAAATTTTCATGCTGGCTCACCAGCCAGATAAATACCAGATAATACCATCCCTGGTATAAATCATGTAAGAACATGGAAGAACATTAAGTGATAAAATAAATAGTTACGTTGGCAAAGTAGATGCCATGTATAACAGCGGGAGAGAATGATCCGCCAAATAATCATTTGGCAGTGAATATTACAGGGAAAATTAAATAATAATTAATTCAGTAATGCTAAAGTAATCCGTAAAATTCAGTGCCTTTTCTGTGTTTTTCTTTATTCGGGAGTTTAAACGCCATCGTGAGCAATCAATTTGATATAAACACTAGCCCCTTTCAAATTTAACGACACTTGTTCTAGGGCAGGATGAGATGAAGTAACTTAAAAAAATATTCACGCCTCACCGGGATTCGGATCTAGTCCCATTTCGAACGAAAGACTTGCATCCTGCGAGTTTTAGACCACTGCGCATCCTGCGAGTCTATTGAATGTTCAAGATGTTTTTTTTTTTTTTTAGTGTAGGCAGACGGAAACAACGGAACAATGTCACTGTTTAAATATTCCCTTGTATATATTAAATATCGAGTCAGATTTAAAGCTTTCAGAAAAAAGAGTCCATAAAAAAGAATGAGAAGTATATGCTGTATTAAAAATTGAAGACATGTCTCACAAAAGCACATTGGATTTCTCGTTAAAATATTTGTCCGATAATCGTACATAACGACTTGGATATACATCTTGGATATCTTTGTCGTTTTTTCTTTACAACTGTGTCATGCATCATTTACAACACTTAAAACATTAAAATCTAACAATCATACCAAAATTTGTAATGTTGCCAAGAAAAAGCGCGTTAACTTCGCCAACACGTTGCAAAACGATATGGTTTAAAACAAAACTATGCCTTTACAACAAAATTGTCTTAAATCTGGTTAACTGATATTAATCATAATTCATGTATATTTATGAATTTTTAGGTAGTAAATTATGGTTATTTTTCTCTCAGTCTCTTTCCTTAGAAATTTGTGTAACAACATGTAGCAGTGTCGTGATGTTGACTTCATTTTCCTATTGCGTCTCTGCAGAAAAATGATTGAAAAGAGATGATTAGAAATATGTGAGATATATACTTTTCAAAAATGAAAATTATTTACGGGTGAATTACAGAGTATTGACGTTTATCACAGTACCAAATCTTTCCTTAGCTCAGTGTACCTTTAAAAGTATAGTTCTTGGTCCAGTTCTCCATCTCATTACTTAATACTTAATGTTCTATGAAAAAATTCTATATCAAATGCGATTATTGAGGCCGAAACATGACGAATTGTTCCTGTGTCGGGAGGAAAATTACATTAAACATTCAATAGACCCAAGGACGGTTTTTTCAAAACTACCTCCTGGTAATAAAGCGGAAAGCAAACAATGAATCCACTTAAAACACATCTTTAATTTGAACCTATCAAAAGGTGTTGAAATCCATTCACAAGCAGCAATTGATAGCAAATTTGTTCGGGAAAATAATTTTAATATACATTATTTTACATAAATTAAACTCAAAGCCATAAAGTGCTTGGAAGCAGAACAGTGATAAATGTTTATAACACTCAATTTACGTCGTTTTCAGATAAGAAAAATTTAATTTAAAATACAGAATACACTACACTGACTTCGGAATGATCTATCTATTCGAAATAAAAAGAGAAAGAAAGCAGTCTTATTCGGAATATTTTGCAGGGAAAAATATGTTTTATTTTTTTAATCATGAATGGAATGCAGGATTACACCATATAATACAAATCAAATTTTAAAGTTGAGAATCCGTTTTTTGGAGTAAATATAACATGGATGGTAAGTGAGATTATATCCGAAAACTTGAAAATTTCGTTGTCCTGGAGCGGGGATCTAATCCGTGTCTCCCGGATAGCTCCCGAGTATGCTAACCACTACACCAAGCAGAAGACACTAGAATATTGGCAGGTAAAACACTATAATATTGGCATCCTCTTAATAGCAGGTATGCGCTGGGAAGAATTCTGCAAATTTAATACACCCTGGTAAAAGAGTTGATCAGATTCTTCAATAGGTGTCTTCTCCTCGCAGCATGCAATGTAGCAGCTTCAGATGCACGTTGTTTATTTCTTCTGCTTTCGAAAACTTCTTTCTTTCTATTGGAAGATCTGAAATGTGTCTTATGAAGAAGAAGAGCGTTTCGCTTTCGAACGCAGCACGACCATCGCTTTTACAGTGAAAGAAGGGACACATTTTCCATGTAAAAAAAAATATCTTGTTTTCACTGATCTTCATGACGGCTCACAGACTTTCAGCCTTCCTTTCAAGTGTCATCAAAACATTTCCTTAGAAAAGTACTAACGTTTTCGAAAAGTACTGATATCCTTTAGTACTTTCCTAAGGAAATGTTTTAATAATAGTAAGTTAAATCACTCAAAAGGTCTGGTAAAAAATCGCCAATTGTATTTTGTCTTCTTCCTTTTTCTAATATTCTTTATTTCAAACATTCTTATATAACACAGAAATGCCCCACAGTTATTTTGTTGTGATTCATTAAATAAATTAGTCCTTGTATAGAAAAATTAAGCATTATATTATACATTTCCGCAGTAAACTTAAGCTTCATGAACTGCTACCTTAGACGAATGTTAATCGTGTCTTTATCACGCTACCATAACTGCTTTATCGCGACAAATTTCTAAAGTTGCCGTGAATGACAATATGAAATTTCAAGATGGCGTGAATGATAACATTAACATGCAATCGATAAATGAATTTTGTCACAATTACTGAATTGTAATTGCAACCTCTGAAGAGATTTTTCTAGTGTCTTAAAATAATGAAAATGTCAAGGGAAATGATACTAGATGTAATATAATTGGATACATTACACAAATGCCTTTTTTCATTAGTATTTCATTACAAATCTATTGACATGACAAAAGGTTATCAGATTAATAATGACCTGGAAAAGGTTGTTATATTTTCCTTTTTAAGGATTTGCATTGATACATAAGAAACTAGTGATAAATAGAGTCATCTCGTCGCAGTGGGACCGGAATGAGTGAATTCCCTGATACTGTTTGTGTAAATCAAGACCGATTTCAGATAAAATGAATTTCGCTATGTTTTCCTTCTTCCGTTATAACATATGTATACATCGTTAGTAAGTTTTAGAAGAAATTATAAAGTAAATAATCTACCACAACCTTATTATCAACTGGATCCTCCTATATTTCTACTCGTAGATGATTAAAACATCATCGAGCATTCTTATTTTCTGCCTCGGTTGTTGAAAACTAGAAAATTCCGGAGCTCACAGAGAAGTACGCCTTTGCGAATGATTTCTGAATTGAGATCCACAGTTCTGGTAAAGAGACTGGCGCGTGTTGCACTTACACTGCGCCAGAATAATTTCACATTTTTCGAAATTAACAATATCTCAAGAATGTTTTAGACCTATGAATCCAGTGCACTGTAGCCAATGTGAACTGAGAGATACTTTTGATATACACAGATGTGTGCTGATATAGCTATAGAACTTTTAAACATTGTGGAACCATTTGCCAAGTAAAAATCTGCAGCGCTTTAGGATTACATCAATTGTATTACACGGTGATTAACAGTTGTAATCTGGTATGATACACACAGTGTAGTTGTAAAAAACAGCATCTGTTACCCTGATGCTTATGTTGATATGACGAACTGCAAGCTAACTGACATTTGTGTATGATGATAAAGTATTATCTCCTCCGAGAGTTCCCATTTGCCAGACCTTTAAACTTTTAAGGATTACTGCACTTTACTTTAAGATTAATCTGCATTTTCTTACATTTTTCTCATTCAGTTTCTTCAGAAAAACTGACCGGTTTTGCCATAATACTGAATGCGCTGAGAATAGACTTTAATACCTAGTGAAGTGTATTCTAAATACCTGCAACGTACTGAATACCCTTTTATACCCATTTATTTATATTCATTAAATTTAATGAACAGCTATTTGGTTTATTTCACTGTTTAAAGTGAAACATAAAAGTAGTTTGTATAGCTTTCCGTATTCTATTTGAAAAAATTTTTTTATATACAATGTGATTCGTAATTTTCTGATTTGGTGGTTATGATGAAAAATAATAGTTCACCTTTTACTAGGTCGCCCTAACAAAGCAGACTTCCATGATGATAGAAAAATAAGAAAGAAAGGTTCCAATGTTTAAAACGAAAAACATGTACCAAATAACAGTGATTCAGAAATTCAAGAAGGGAAAAAGAAAGAAAATGATACCCAATCTAAGTATAAGGGTGAAATTCGCATCGAATTGAGTGAATTAATTGTTGTGCAATGAAACATAAGGACCTTCGCCCTCTCCCATCAGAAGCACTTCATCGCGGATAGATTTCTTTTAAATTTCAGATTTGCAATTGTCGATAACTTTTGAATGTAACTTATTTCTCTAACGATTCGCAATTTATTCAAGAAATTCAAATTTCTACGAAGCACTTTCCTGAAGAAATTCTGCGTTGTGCATAGATAAATTTTTAAACGCTTTGAATTTTTTTCTGAAATCGGTCTACTAACTGCGATGAACAAGAAACTTTTTTTGCTTCACAAAAATATGGTCGTTTATTGGGCAATATAAAAATTATATATCAGAAATTGAAATTAATTCTAAAGTGAGAGAACGCGAAATATCATTTATCTTCACATCAAGCACCTGCACTGTTATCGGCGGACAACGACAAAGCCCCTCTGCATAAATGCAGAGAACTGTAAGCATCGCGTTGTTTCTGTTTCTTCAAATTTTCTTATCCTCTTCGTAGTTTTAAGTGCGCTACATGACTGCTTTCATGTCTGAGTGTATATCATGTGATTCTATCAAAATATTCACTAAGGTGAGAATTACATATTTCTGCTCATTTATTCAGCACTTTAAAATATCACCAGGCAGTAGTGATCTAAATGGAATTTGTTGAAATATTTCTTTAAAATTAGCAAAGTTGTCATGCATTTCATGCTATTATATTATTTTGCAAACCCCTCTTCGCAATAATATAAAAGAAAATTAAACTAGCAATTATGTCATTTTTTAGGGCGTGAAGTTATTTTTAATTGTGTGTTTACAGTTAACCAATGGAAATACTTAAGTGTTGAAGCATTAATTAATAGGTAATTAAGAAGCAATGTGATGTTGACCGGTATCGATTGCTACTTTGCCTTCATCACATGTCAGTAAGAAACGAAACCCTTAATACCAAAGAGGCTGTTAAATGTTGAATAAACCAGTGATAATTTATATGATGAATTATATTTACAATTTGTGTTTACGTGGAAGGGCGATGTAGAAACACCTAATACATATCATGCACTTTGTTGTGAAGCTTCGTGAAGCATTCTATGTAATGCATTTCTTATATCAACATACACGGTCGTATCAGAAATATATCACCGCTCTTGGAATCACAATGTACCCGTCCAGACGCGTCACAGAGTGCACATGAGAAGATTGACCACTAGGAAATATAAGCGGCCAACCAGGAAAGATTGGCCACAATGCGTCACGTGACCACAGTGGACAGATGTGGTGATCTGACGGACGTTCAAATATTAGTGATCATCGGCCACAGCGCCATGGGTGGACGCCTTACAGAAACAGCACATTTCCTGATCTGTTCGCGAATTGCTGTACTGTGTACCAAGAATGGACTGCTGGCACACCGAGTACCTACCGACATCATAACTGTGGAGCGCAAAAGACCATCGACCTCAAAGAAGGATGTCGGCTTCGTCGCCTGGTCATGGGCAATCGACGCACAACTGTGCAGCGATTGACCACACAACTGAACGCTGGGAAACCGAGGTACCTGTTCCCGATGACAGCAGAGCGTGCGGTGTTACGCATGGGTTTCTGGAGTCGACTTTGCTTCAAGTCACGTCATTGAACAGTGGAAGAGTGGGAAAATGATGCCTTCTCCTACTAATCGAGATTTCTACTCCACAGAAGTGGAGGCCGGTGGCTGATACGGCGTCAGACGCACGAGAACTAAAACCCGGACACGCCTATCGGTCAAGTACTGGCCAGCGGCGCCAGCGTACATGTCTGAAGGATGTTTTCCTGGTACAACCTAGGAGAGCTGGTTCCACTGGATGCAACCCTGAACTCCAATGTCTATCTTCCCATCCTCGCTGACCGCATACATATCTTCACGTCAGACGTTTACCATGGTGGATATTGTGTCTACCCAAACGTCAATTTGCACTGCTAAAGGGATGCGTGACTGGCTCCAGGAACAAGACAGCAATGTCTCCGTTCTGCTTTGACCTTAGAAATGGCCAGAATTCAATATCATAGATCACTTGTGGTACTATTTGTATCAAAAGTTTCGACTAGCCAACCCACAACCACTTCATCTCCCGGGCCACCGTGCATGCTGCATTCCGAATGGGTACTGGTTTGTCGGGCAATCTTCCAGGGCCTCATGGCGTCCATGCCGCACCGGTTTCGCTGCTGTGATCGAGCAAAAAGTGGTTATGCTCATTATTAGATAAGTGGTCATATTATTCTGATACGACTGTGCATGAGCTAATGCAACGAGTTTCACGGGTTAATTGGCTTTTCAAAAGCAGACACCCTTCAAAATGAATCAAATATTAATACATACCTATGGTGTGATCCTGTCTAGGGATCTTGTATCTGATATTTTCACGCGTTCCATAGGGAGCAGGTCTACGATTTTCCAAAGTCAGTTTTCAACATAAATATATGTCCTTGAACATTTTCCTGTTTAGTTTGATCAACTTTATCTTTTGCAGTCAGCCTTCATGTCATGTGTTTTACTTAAGGTTGCCAGATTTTTTTCAGTTTCTGGAGATCCATAATCATACTTTCTACACAGTATTTCAAATGGGTTATATTAGCTCTGTCAGAATTGAATCATAATTCCTGTTGTTTGCACACATGTCACCCATTTCTAAAACGAATACGTTCGCATTAATTAAATAAATGTTTATTTTGATAGCATTTCAATCATCAAGGAAAGGTTACTATCCTAAACCAATCAACTGTTTTTATTTGCACTGTAAAGTAACACAAAACAAATTAATTGTTCCATGAATCTCTTTTAAATCAATCAGTAAAATCTAATAGAACTGTTGGCAGTACATTATTCGGGAAAAAGGTTTCATATACCAGAATACTTTAAATTTCAGATAATAATCTACATCCAAAACGTAATATCATACAAATACTGGTGAGGGGAGTTGAAGGTTCCATAAGAAGACAAATAATTCGGGACCTATTCGAGCTAGAAGGTTGAAATTTCATATGCTTCTTTCCCTAAACATGCTACATTCACTGTGCTAGAATTATTGCAAACTATGAAATTTTGAAAAAAAGTTACAAATGTTTAATTTTTGAATTTTATTTTCTACCATAAATTTAAGTAAAAATAATATTTTTAAGCCTGTTTTATGACCAAATGTAATTATTTTAGGTCAGTAGCTTACTAGTACTTAGCCTAATATACAGTCAAAATTTAATCTCTACCTATTCAGGAGAAATGTATACCTAACTGGCAGAAAACAAGAATTGCGGGAAATGAAGAAAAAGTAAAAAGTTGTAAATTAACATTAGTTTATTACATTTCACTAACATTAAAACGCTCCTGGGCTGTAATATGTATTTCCTCCTTCCTCTTTGTGTAGTCTCTTCCTTCTTCTCTTGATTCTGTCTTCCTTAATCATTTCTTGAGCTGCTAACTGTGTCTTCCGTAGCCGCTCTGCATTAGCTCTGCAGTCCGTAAAACCTAGCTCTTTTAATACTTCCAGTCGCCCAATATTTCCATCATTGAAAGTCAACAAGGCATCATAAACCCCAACTTCAATTGTGTTTTTACCAACAAACATATTTTTGGGGATTCTACTCCACACTATGTTGTTGAATGACTCGTTGACATTCTGCGTTTTATCATGAAGAAACTTTTTCCGAAGATCAGGATGAGCGTGTGCTTGAAATATGGGATTTATGACATCCATTACAACACTTAGAATCGAGTTCTTGTGAGTATAAGGCTTTTGTCTAAATCAGCCACCCTAAATTTACACCAAGTATCTGGTGGTGGTGGTGGGCATAATTGATGGTTTGGGTCCTCATCCGTGGAGTAACAGTGGAAGTAAAACGCCCAAACAGCTCTTTTAATATTAGGCAAGTCATTCACATTGTTTCTAATTGCATTCCTATAGAATGACTGAAGTTGATCAATTTCTTTGTCTGTTAGCCGCTCGACACCTTTTATTGGCTTCTTATCTGACAGTAGAGTGCGGCCAAGATTTTGTTTGAGTTGTTTGCCTAAGCGAGTTCCCATTCTCTTCTGGACATGACCTACACATTCCAGTTTTTCTACTGACGAATCACCATATGGTTTACTCTACACCACGGCACTGTATGAACAAGAGTCACCAACCCCTAAAAACGTTTTATAGCGAACTACCCTTTTATCTAGGGATCGTTGACAGACGGCGACTGCAGCAACTTTCTCCATGCTCCCACTGCACCCCTCATAGTTTTTCAGACAATTAGGTTCATGAGTAATTGTCTTTTCTGGATATTTTTGTTTGTTTTTTCACATCCACTGCAGTATTTATGGAGTACTTTAACGTCCAAAACGTTTCCAGTATCTACACAAGTTACTGTGCAAGAAGCATCTTTTGAGAGAAACCCCCTCTTCTGCAAAGTCCCATCATAGGCTATAAGTATATCTGTACAATTTTTATTTTCTTCCACTGCTTACTAAGTGTCTTTTTTCATTAACTTTTCAGCTGCAACAGCTAAAGCATTTCTAGCTAGGCTTGGGCAGATTCATCATCATACATAACATCTTTCCTACTTCAGGTCCCTTTCCATCTCATCGCAAACCATTAAACAGCCTACTATTTATTTCAAACAAGTTGTTTGTTCTGCAAACATTTGAATTCCAAAATTCAGTCACAAATTTACAATCAGTGTCTAAGCATTTTATGACTAATTTACAGGCCATTTCGGCTATGTCCTCCTCCTACTGAACTTGAGACCCGCAATTTTTACAGGCAGAACAGTTACTAAACACTGAAGGTGATATTTTAAAAGATAAAATTATATTACTATCTGACGCACTGCACTGATCAAACTGTCCACAACTGGCAGATAGTTTCTTTTTAGAAGCACTTACTACTGGGGAGAGAATAGAAGTAGGCTTACTTTGTTCTTTAGAAGAAGGACTTTTATTCTTAAGCATACAACTCGTGCATCTATTTCCACGAAACCTACATTTATTACCCCACTTCTTCTGTCTAGGTCTTTCACTCAGTTTATAAAATAATCACAAAATAAGTTTCACAGTTGCTGTTGTTTTAATATAACCTCAAGATTAGATTTGTTGACGTTCAGGAAACAACTGGAGGTCTACCTGACTTTTGTTGTTTGTTAGCATCAGTGTTGCCACCATTCATTTTCCTAAAACATCAATGAAACATCAAATTATTTTTATATGTGCAAGCTATATTATGCTACATTCTGTGTATCAGTATACTCTCTACGTAAACATAGTACAAAATAAATATAAAGGTAAATTTGCACCCACCCAAGCTACTTTGAACGAAACTCGTGAAACGAAGAGCTTGTAGAACAAATTTTAAATTTGGTAAAATATACTTCCAATAATAAAATCTCCATGGTTTTGGTATCAAATTGTTCAGAAAATACCAAATTTTAATAAAATGCAAAAAAAAAAAATGTAAAATGTGGACCATTTTTGCCCTTTAACTTCCCTTAAGTACATCTGCCTTGAATAGCAATAGGGAACCTGCGGTCTTGTCTTCGAAGATTAATGCACCATGTGCATCAGTGGGGATCTCTTGAGTCCTTGTATTCCTCTCTCCCGAAGGCGAGGGGGTCACAGAGACTAAAGCACAGAAAAAAGTGAAAAACACTCTCAACCATTCAACAAATTGGCACGGTCTTGACACTCAAACTCTAAATACGCAAAACACTCGCTCTCTCTTTCACACACTGTCAAACTAACTTAACAGAACGACAAGTAACACTAGTATTCCATTACCGTTCCGAAAGCTGGCAATTTCCACTCGGCTTGTCACCTAAAAAAAACACACAGCTCCAAAGTGGGTTACAAAACCTTAAAGGGAAAAAGATCATCCACACCAACAAAGAAACAAATATTCCTACATGGATCTCCAGTGCCTTAGCGTACCATTTGTTTAACAAAAGGCATCACATAAAAGTAAATCTTTAATCTTAGATTTAACTTTAAGAACTTCACACTGAGAGCAACAATGAGCAGCATTAGAATCGTTGCACTATGAATGTCAGCAAATTACGAGGGAAAACCTTTAGTATACACAATAAGAAAAAAGAGGGGCCAGCGTAAAGTAGAAATAAAGCTAATTTTGTGAGGACTAAGGGTATCCAAAAAAATCTACACTTTGAATTAATATCTGAGTTACCATTTTCCTTCTTAACTGCTTTTTTACCTGCTGCTAACTTTGCAGCATTATCTTTTATGTAATGTCATTACATCGCGAAGACAAGTACTTCACACTGTGAATACAAATAAACGACGTAATCTTTAAGTGGAAATTAACTGGAAATCCTAAATACATCCTAAAATTACAGCCTAGAAATAAGCAAGTGCATTACTTTATCTATTAACGTTTCACTACTTAACTGCTTTTTTGCATGCTGCTTTCGCTGCACCCGAAACTTTCATGTCAAGTCCTAAAGGAATTGAAAGCTAAGAAATGGGAATGATAATAAAAAAGTGAGGTAACAGCATTAATTAAAAATTTAAAAGGAACAACACTTAACTAATTAGTTGCAGTGTAATTAATGGGACCCATATTTAAGTATAATTTCATTCATAAGTTTGAAGGCGCCACTTTAAGAAAGAAGGAAATCAATGTAATGCGGCAGATATCATTACACTGTGAAGAAACAAATTTCACGCTGTGAATGCCAATAAACTGATGAATTATATAAAGGAAATATACTGGAAATCTTTAATATACACTAAATGTTCAGCCAAGAAATTCCATGGTGGATAACTCTATTCAGTAAAGTTTCACTTCTTAACCGCTTATTTACCTAATGCTTTTGCTGCAGGCTTAGCATTTAAGTCAAGTGTTAAAAGCATTGTTAGGTAAGCCAATGTTAGTGATGACAAAGAACTAACAACGTTGAAATAAGACGACAAATAAGAACAACCCTTAACTAAATAGTTGCAATACAATTAAATAAGATTGATAGCTACACACTAAATTTATATCAGAGATCAAATATAAATCACTACCGTATGAAGTAACTCACGAAAAGTAAATTAAGAATCAGTGATAAAAATGTAAACATTATAGTAGATAATAACACCGAAAAATTAAAAGCGCAATTAAATGAAACTAAATTAGCCTATACTTTGAGCAACTAAAGATAGACTAAAAATAAGCACTACAGTAAACAATGTCTAAAACTAATAATTTCTTCGGTTGATGATAAAATTTTGGTCATCTTTGTCTGGCATTTTGTCCTTTATATTCTTTTTCCCCATCATTCTTATTTTCAATCACAACACTCTTATTACTATACACTTCCATACTATTATTATGTTTTTCCCAAACTTGTCTGAATCTTCTCTCCTTTTCCCATCAGAAGTAAATTTTCTCAAATAGTAACCAGTGAGGTTAAACTAAAGAATAAGAGCGGGTCCAAGACTCGTAAAAACTATGGGCGGGCGTGTTTGTCTTTTGTCACTACCTCTCTCCTTATTTTGTAAGCAGTGACCGTAAATTAGGGGCAGGCGACTGGTGGAATTCCTGCCAGAAACTGATATTTTTACACAGCATTTATTTCAGTTCTTCCCTAATAATATTATAATATCGAATACAGCTTTTGATTGTTTTCTGGTTAGAAGAGCTGTTTCGTTCTTTGAGAAAAGACTCTTCATATTTATGCTGCAAAAGTTATATTTCTACATTATTGAGCTGCCATCAAAACGCGATATATTCTTCAAGCTTCAATTCATAGAAAGTATACATTAAGAGCTCACCGAATTTCGAAAGAGTGGCTTTCAAGATAAGTCTTTCTTTATAAGAGGTTGGTGGTTCAGTTGTACGGACAGTTTTGGGAAAAGTTTAGGTTCATCAGAGTTTGCGAAAGGTCAAATGTTGGGAGTACTAACCGTGCGGAAACGGAGAAAATAGTGAGTTTTGAGGTTTCTTATGTCCTTCGAGTTTAATGTCTGTCTGATATAGCGTCAAACTGGCAAATCACCCTGCTGGAGGCAAAACTGTAAATGTCAGAAGAAGGAAAACTCCAGAGGTGACCGACAGGTTCGTCTCCTTGCACAATTGGCCTTGTCAGGTTTCGCAGTTGACCGCCCTGTATATCTGGGTCAACCAGAGTCATAGTCCCGCACTCTGGCACGGACAAGTTACAACAGCAAACGTTCTTTATGCCACCTTCCTGTAACAACAGTCACTCAAAGTATAGGATTATCTGCATGCAAAAGCATGGAGACTGTACGATATGAGATGGGAATCTGTTTAGTTCTTCTCATGAATCAGGTTATACAGTATTTTTTCTTAAGACGACTGTTGAGACCATGCTTGGCGTCAGCAGCATGAGGCTACGGTTTTCAAATTCATGGAATCTAATACTCATGCCACTTGAAAGTGGATGAGCGATGTCTGCTATATTTAGATGGACATTTTATGAACCTGATGCATGTCAACGTTGGTTACCAACAGATATTTCCAGTGACGATGTACGGTCCACGATATTACGCCTCGTGCAACTGTGGTATCTGATTATCCTAGTATCATGATGAACACGTCATAAGGGCTGATTTACACATACATTAGTCGTCGAAAACAACACGGATATGAGACATTTCAAACGTCCTAAAACTCTTCTGATTCCAAAACAAACGAAAAGCTCTGCGATTTTGTAGAACTTCAGTTTAGAGAGCTGCATTTCATAAGGAAATCATAGACCTTGATAAAAAGTTTATTTACATATCCCTAAATGACTCTATGCACATTTGGAAAGGTATAAACACCTGTCACCCTGCTGTGAGATATGTGATATCCTGCTGAAAAGATAACTCAAGTAACTTTTGTTAGGTGGTTGCTTAATCAGTACGCCATATTTTATTATAGTATATAGCGCAAAAACGTTACAGCTCTTGCCAAATACTATTCGCCAACAGAATTGGAAAACATTTTCCCATTTGGTAAGATGTCAGATGTCAGATCGGATGAATAATCAAAGAATCGAAATTCTGAGGTGAAATTTCAGTAACTTTAATAGCAGACTTTAATTACTGTTTCGATCAAACATTTTAGTCACCACTATGCTATTCAGCCGACTCTTGACAGTAGCGAAAATACATTACGCCGGAGGATCAAACGTCTTGAAAGTAGGAATGAACATTTGAACAGATACTAAAGCTTTAAAGTAAAAGTAATGAAATCAGAGGTAGAGTGTATGCTTTGCCTTTGGCTAAATGTTAAGTATGATGACAAACTCAGTTTCAAACTCTGAACATTTATTTCCGTTAATTCATTGTTTTCTCAGTTTAGCGCTTAATTACCGAAATAATTTGGTGTGTCAGGTACGGTATAAATTAATTTTATTTCTGTTTAAATGCCTCTGTTTTGTGTGTTTCTCAATCTACAGGGGAAAATGACTGTAAAATAACTTGTTTTCGTTAGTTGATTTACACAATTACTGTACAGAATGTTTTGCGTATTTTAATCGTTTATCTGAGTGAATAACTCACCCGCTTGGCCAGCGTGGTGAGTTATGGCCAAACACCTCCAAAATGACTCTACAACTTAAATCTTGGCCCTCAGTCTCCGGCAGCTGGAATGTACCTGGCCAAGGCAGCGGCCAGTGCGACATGAAGGCAGAGGGTGCTAAGAATCCCCGGAGGACCGGACTAGGCTGCCATTTGATGCTGACCTTGGCTACCTACAACGGACGCTCCCTATCTTCTGATTCAAGGCTTCTTGAATTGGAAGAGGAACTACAAAGGATCAAGTGGGACATCGTCGGGCTGAGTGAGGTAAGGAGAAAAGGAGAAGATCTCATTGAACTGAAAAGTGGACATCTCTTCTATTATCGTGGGACAGATACTGGCAGAACTAGTGGTGTTGGATTTATAATAAACAAGAAACTGAAGGATAAAGTGGTAGAAGTTGAAAGTTCCTCTGACAGAGCTGCACGACTCGTTATCCAACTATCGAGAAGATACCAGGCTCAGATTATTCAAACTTATGCACCCACCACAAGTCATCCTGAAGAAGAAATTGAAGAATTTTATGAGGAAATTCGTCATCTAAATAATAAAGGTAAGCAGCACTTGAAGATAATTATGGGAGATTTCAATGCAAAAATAGGGCACCGGCAATAGAATGAAACTTCAGTAGGTAAATTCGGTCACGGCAACAGAAACCAGCGTGGAAATACTCTCGTTGAGTTTGCAGAGGCAGAAGGATTTTTCATCTTGAATTCCTTTTTCAAGAAAAAGCCACACAGGAAATGGACATGGAGACATCCAATTGGGACGACAAGTGAAATTGATTTTATTATGTGTAACAAAAAATTCGTCATCGAAGACTGCAGTGTGCTAAACAAGTTCAACACAGGTAGTGACCATAGATTGGTGAGATGTAAGATGCACCTCAACACTAAACTGGAACGTGGCAAGCTCATAAGACAAACAAAATGTATTGACATAACCAACCTTAAAAAACACCATAATACTTTCAAGTTGGAACTGAAGAACAGATTCTCTGCTTTAGAAGGCCTAACATCGGAAGAAGTGGATATTTCGGAAAGTTAACAGAAAAGTAACCAAAACTCTTATGGAAACAGCAACAAAATTAGCTGGGTCAGAGAACAAGTTGCATGTACACAAATTATCAGGAAAAACCAAAATGTTGATGCAAAAAAGAAGACAGATGAGGACAACTAAAGAAGATGTGACTTCCAAAGTGGAATATATAGAGCTATGCAAGACAGCACGAAAAAGTATCACTGAAGACGTAAGGAAATTCAACTGTGAGCTAGTGAGGAAAGCAATTGAAAACAACCAAAGCCTAAAGATAGCAAAGGGACATCTCAGTAAGGGAAGAAAACAGATTATGGCTCTGAGAAAAGAAGATGGTTCTATAACAAGAAATAGAGGCGAAATTTTGACAAGAGTGAAAGATTTCTACTCCAAATTATATGAAAGGGATGATACATGTACTCCAGACATCATGAAAGGTACCAGAGTTCTTCCAGTCCTCCCAGCAGAAGTTGCTCATGCAATCAAGAACATGAAGCGGGGGAAAGCTCCAGGAGAAGATGGAATTACTATAGACATCATACAAGAAGCAAGTGGAGAAATCGAAACAGTACTCGCCCAAATTTTCACTCGATGCCTTAATGAAGGGAAGATTCCTGAGGATTGGAACAATGCTACAATGATCCTGCTACATAAAAAAGGTGACATTGAGGATCTCAGGAACTACAGACCTATCAGCCTCCTATCAGTGGTTTATAAAATCTTCACTAAAGTTCTTTCACACCGCTTGAAGGTAACACTGGACATGGCTCAACCGAGAGAACAAGCTGGATTCAGGAGTGGCTAAAGCACAATAGATCGTATCCATGTACTGAGAGAACTAATTAAAAGAGCGAGGGAATATGAACTTCCATTGTGCATGGCTTTTATCGATTATGAAAAAGCCTTTGATTCGGTGAAACCATCAGCAGTTACCACGGCTCTGAAATCCTGCGGTATTGAAGATGCATACATTAATATTATTAATAACATCTATAAAAATGCAAGTGCAAAGATTCGGCTGTTTGAAAATACAACACACATAAAAATTGGAAAGGGAGTGAGACAAGGTGACACCATATCTCCGAAGCTCTTTAATGCCACATTGGAAAATGTCTTTCAATCACTTAACTGGGAAAACAAAGGGATAAAGATTAATGGAGATTATCTAACCCACCTTCGTTTTGCTGATGACGTAGTCATTTTTGCAACTACCCCATCAGAGCTGCAGAGTATGATCCAGGTACTTTGCTGACAAGAGTAAAGAAGTGGGATTAAAAATGAACTTTCAGAAGAAAAAAGTGATGTTCAATGCTTTTACAAGAAATGAAGATTTATCGATTGATGGAGAAAAACTGGAGATAACAGATACGTATGTTTATCTTGGACAGCAGATATCAAGTGAGGGTCACATTGATGAAGAAATTAATCGGCGTACAAAACTTGCCTGGAGAGCTTTTGGAAGAAACAGCATAATTTTCAAGAGCAATATGCCATTATGTCTTAAAAGAAAAGTGTTTGATCAATGCATCCCTTCCAGTGCTTACGTATGGCGCAGAGACGTGGACCTTAACTAAAAGAGACATACAAAGGCTGCAGACAACTCAAAGGAGCATGGAGAGGTGCATGTTTAGTATAACCAGGAGAGATAAGAAGAGGAACTCGTGGATCCGAAAAATGACGAGAGTGGAAGACATCATGATCAGAGTTAAATCCCTGAAATGGCAATGGGCTGGACATACTGCCAGAAGGACAGACCATAGATGGACAGCCGAAATTTTAGATTGGATTCCAAGGGACAGGAAAAGACCCAGAAAAAGACCACATGGGAGATGGGTGGATGAAATTCGTAAATATGCGGGAGTGACATGGAGGAGACTGGCACAAGACAGACCGTTGTGGAGGAAACTTGGGGAGACCTTCGTTCAGCAGTGGATTGATAATGGTTGACAATGATGATGATGATGAAGTGGAATGGAAATATTTTCTGACGTAATCACAGTAACTGAATGGTGCAATCTTTCTGTAAAAAGCGAAAGTTGGGTGTGGTAATCAGAATGACTGAATACTGTTATTTATCGGTTAAACAAGGAGATAGGCTAAAATATTTACAATTCTTATATACTCTGATCTCTCTGAAAATCAGTGGGCAAAGATGAAATATTTATGCCATGGGGTTTTTACTTTTAATAACAGCCCTTTGCAAAGTAATCTCAAGAGTGGATCGCACAATGCGCATGTAAGCTGAAAAGAAAATATTTTTACGTGAAAGGGGCATTGCAATTATCAAAATGCACTGGAAAACTTAAGAATGCAGGGACTCTTAAAGGCACAAACAACTTAAAACCGACATGCCCTGTTCCCCTTGGACCAACGTATCAATCAACCAGAGAGAAAGAAGACTGGAGCGTGAAAAGTAATCCACATACAGGGTTGTAATACCCGGATGCAATGTGTCAGGGTTAGGGAAAATGATATAAAATAATAGTGACTATCAGAGGATTGCATTTTCGATACCTGAGATGGCGACATGTTTGTTTATTCATTGATATTGTGTGACAACTGAAAACCTCAAGCACTTCTTCTTGAATCATCTTCATTTGCCGTTACGGTGCCGTATTTGCGTATTCATGTTGAAACATTTGCATGACACCGGATGGACGCTCTTTTGTGACGTCAGAAGTTGAGAAAACAAGACCTGTTGCTGAGATTTTGTTGCTTGTTTGCTTGCTGGTTGGCTGGCTTGCTCGCTCTGTAAAGTCGCTTTTTTCCGTTAGTAGCTTGAAGCCGGGGGTCAGCACGACTGCTTCATCTTGCTGGGGGTCGGTTGGATCATCGCATGTTTTTGCCAGGGATAGTTTGGACATTGAGTTAACACCAATACATACTAAGAGCACAAGAGTATAGGGCAAACAGTGAGGTTAATTACGTGTAAATGGTGTAAACCCGATGAAGCAGGGAGCCTGAAACTAAGATGTTAGATAATAGCGAGAATAAACCTAGCAGGCTTATTGACTGGAGTGTATGTGACACATATGATCACAGGCAACTGTTTGGAATTGCAGCAGAGCATCAAACAAGTTTTAGGTCAAGAGCCCTAAAATAAAAATGTCATGCAGTTGAAACCCAAATGCATTGCTGCATCCAGTGCTAAACTAAACACATGCCATGTTGTGAAAGAACCTTACATGTAATTAGTAGGCAATTAATTCCAATAGCGGCAGACAGCGAGTCATATGTTTATAACGAACACTAAAAAAATAAGATTTGTGCCGCAATATAGTAGATGCAGGAGCCGCTAGTCATTCTGATTTGCACAAGCTCATGAAACACCAAATTGGTTAATAATACAGCACAGACATAAACCATGTGTTAGAGGTCACGTTGAAGCTGTATCAGATACAATATCAGCAACTGAGCATATTCGATTTATACAAGAAGTAATTGTGGGCCGGTAAAATAAATACAGTTGGTAACTCATTATACGTATAAAACATAAGCATGTATAGCAGGGCTGTAAAAGTGAATGAAAAAGAAAATAAATAAATGGGTTGATACATAAAATACAGTTGGAAAAAACACTGTTAGCACTTAGCCAATGTACCGGATCAGTACAAGGCGCAGATAAAGGCCCCTGGACCAGCGGGCAAATAAAGTCTGAAATTTGAGTTTACATAACATGTAATTTCCCATCAACTATAGCATGAGCAGATATGTCTTTCAGAGTTCGAAGAATCCTGGCGGCCAGCCGCGTCGAGGAAGTATCCACTCGCCCTGAGTTTGCCGCAGAAAGTCTTCCTATCAGCCGTAAGACTCTTAGCAATCACAACACCCGATCCCTTAAGCAAGCTCTTGTTCCTGTAAATGAAGTCGCGCTGTGACATGCGCAAGAATTTCACCACAAGCGGTCTCGAACCGGTAGGTGATCCCTGCCCAGCCGGTGAGCTGTGATTATGTGATTAGCAAGTAGATTGCATTTGATTTTTTCATTAAGGAAAACAACAGCCTCATTAGCTGAATTGCCCGAAGACTCTGGTAGATTGTAAATCATGAGGCAAAGACGTCTTCTATACTGTTCGAGGTCGTCGAGCAAATCATCAAGGGCCCCCACGGAAGACTGCAGAGTATACAGTTTGGATTCGAGTTCGTCGATACGTTTGGCCCAGGCTCTTCCCATTTCCCCGATAGCAGCTGTTAGATACGCGAAAAGCTCCTGCCTGACCGTCGAGACCTCACTATTCTCAATCTTGTCAGGAGCCATATCAGTTATATTCAGTCTCGAGTTAATTCCATCATCTAAGCTTTCTGTCAGAGCCTCTAGATCTGAATCCCACTGCTTCCGGAAAGTTGACAGTTCCTCTGTGATGATGTGTATATTTGTATCTCCAGAAGGGGTGGGGCGAACTTTCTCTCTGCCCTGGAACTTCTGTGGAGCTGTATTATTGGTTTTTTATTTCACTTTCAGACAGTCTTCCATATACCTAGGCATGAATGTCACATCTCTCTTTGCCAGTAGCAAGTCTAAGATGAAGACGCTTACACATGCGTTCAACTGCAATTAGCCTCCGATGCCTGAGAAAAAAAAGAACGAAAAAAAACAACAAGAAGAACACTAATCAAGGAGCCTCAAAGACATGCGACTTGTCTGATCGACGTCTGTGTTGCTACCGGGACTTCAGCGAACTTTCTTCCTAACTTCACAAACCACCACTCCGAAATGTACCGGAACTGGAGGACCTGATTTTGCCATTATGATACATAGAATACTTATCTTCATCTAATCAAATCGATGTCTCGCAGAATGGCCGCTGTTTCGCAGGATAAAGGTGGTTCTATAGCTTATTAGGTAGGTATTCCTAATGTAATGGATCATCCGTGTAAGCAACGTTACGTTGATATCACGTGGTACTTCGCTATCGATATGAATATGCACAACGCAGGGTTTTCTTAAAGCAAATCTTACTCAGTGTATATGGGTATAAATTTCCTTTAATGTCCTAAACACAACACTCAATATCTTCAGAGTTGTTCCACTCGGCTGAATGGTATCTTCCGGGATTAATATTCAGAGCTTAGAACAATAAAAAACAACCATCAAACAGTTTTTTAAGGTATTTACAATTGCAGGTCGTATTTATGTTAAAATTACTTTCTTTTTAAATCACAAAGGAACACTTTTCTGTTTTGATTTTTGTGTTTCAAGAGAGCCTTGGAGATATTCAGCTACACATAATTTTGAAAGAGTGCGTGTTATGCCACACATGTTTAGTATTACATGGTTTATTTAATGCCTATAAAATAACGTTTATAAATGCATCATGCAGCTACTGTTCTTTTACACGACTCAGACGCACCGTTTACCTTCATTGCACTATTCATCTCCATACCCATGGTTTATTTTTAAACGTAGTCGCTCCTATCATATTGATCATCGGGGTAGAACGTTCACAACCTATTCAAATGATTTATTATTTTGTTTTTGAACTTAGTTAGGAACCAATCGTGTTGTCGCCGATAAATGCAAAATGTAAGTAAACAACAGAAATTAATAGTCCCTTGTTTCAGTGTATTGAATTTTCTTCGTATAATACTTGATATTTTTTGTAAAAAAGTAGTTGGTTAAAAAAGACGTCACTCTAATATCACTTCTACAGCTGCTATAATTTTTAGTAGTTTATTCGAAAAAGTAATAAAAAAAATCAAATGCGTTACACGACGTTGGATTTAAATTGCGATGTAATTACTTCACTAAGTGTGCAGAAAACAATGCCAGGTTTTAAAACCAGTAGGAAAGAATATCATAAAAAATTCCAAATTTGTGAGTTAGTATTTGCCGTGTGAGTCCAGCAAGCCGTCTCACGTCAACTGGGAATTATGCTTTACAGCTGTACTACCTCTTCATCATTTAACATTGTGATTGAAACGAAGAAACCTTTATTAGAAAAAAAGGTCCAAACATTATTCTGCCGAAAATATTTCACGAAATATGATTCGGAAATGTGACTTTAGATCACAGATGGGAAAGAAATATTGAAAATAAATAGTTATAATATTTATCTTCCTAAGCAGATGTCTTTGGCGCTGATAAATCACTGTGGCCCAACTATAATTAAGTATGCAGCAACGGACATCTACACATCTCATATATGGAGCACAATTAGCAGTTTTTGCTCAGTATAGCAGTAGTGCATTACGAAATAATTCGTTAAGTGCAAAGTCGATTTTTGGAGGAAAAATTAGTTGTAGGGGTATAATTGAAATAAAAGATAAACACTGACTGGAAAATGTGTGACTTTTGTACCAAAGAGTTGAGCTTAAAATTGGAAAGTGTGCTTTGTAGTCTAGAGACAACGCATTACTAGAGTATATGAGGCAAGTTGTCATAAAGCCATTTTTAAAAGTCTGAATTTCAATCATTTCTTCTGAAATAAAGCAAAGGGAACTCATGGTATATAAGAGGTTACTTTAGTGTTGTGACTCGCCGTTAAATGCCGCAATTGACGCTTCGGACATACGCCCACACTCTGCAGTTACACTACAGTGATGCACGGTTTCTTTCCTCCAAACACAGTCTCTACTTTCAGCTGAAAACCGCTGTTTCCAGATACGCTTCCGCTGTGATAGGACGCAGAACAAACCTTCTGTACGAAGTCTCGGGAGAAGCTGGCGGTATCACCGATAATGTCTCATTCCTTACAACTGCTTTCGCCACCGAAATAACACCAATGCAATGGTCTCTAAGGCCAGGTGTGATAGACCAAACATAGTAACGATAAGCCATGTTTCGATTTCCTCTCCTCGCCAATGACGTGATTCCATCGCAACTCCAATTGATTACATACCCAACTATCCACAAATAAATAACGAAACAGCGTGCATCTCTGCCAAAAATTTATATGTGTGGTATTCTTTGTCTACCAAAGCACTTCGTAGCAAAATTTGAAGTTAAACACTGCTGGCCCCCAAAATGTAAGACCACGAAGGAAGCATCCGATTGGCCTGACATTCGCAGCATGCCTCGCCCGCGAGAGGACATGCAAACGATTAGAATTGCAGGGCATATGCAAATCATGTGCGCCCGGAACTCCACAGATAAGCATTACGAGAAGGGTGCACAGAAGGCGGGGTGTTAGTAGTGAAAGTGTGTTGTGCTGCCGGACCTGTGCGTGGGAAGCTTCCTGATGCCTCGTCGCAGAATACGGCAGTCATTCCAGAACGTTTCGGAGTTCGACAGAGGACGAATAGTGGTTTATCGCGACGAGACATCGGTGCCCGTGTGGGACGATATCCAGCCACAGTGAGGCGAGTATTGATTCGGTTGGTGCAGGAGGACGGAAGGACCGACGTGAGCGATTGCTGCAGCCGCGGCACACCACCAAACGAGAAGACCGGCATGTTGTGCGGCGGAAATTGACGGCTCGCACCGCCACATCGCGTACTTTAGCGCAGGAATTAGGGTGTGTTGCGCAACAACCTGTGTCAGCAGGTGGCGTTCGCAGTTGTCTGCAGGTTGGGGCTTGTCGCACGGCGCCCATTGCTCCGATTACCATTGACGTTACACCACCGGCGAGTGCGGTGGCAGTGGGCCGTTGAACGCCGCACCTGGACAACGGAATGGCACCACTTTGTCTTCTCCGACGAATCCCGTTGCTGCCTGCAACACCACGATGGTCGGATCCGCGTGTTGCGGCACCGCGGCGAGAGACTGTATGACGCCTGCATTATGCATCGCCATACCGGCCCGTCACCTGGCGTTATGGATTGGGGCGCAATTGGATATGACTCCCGCACCACTCTGGTACGCATCGCCGATACACTCAACAGCCACCGACGTTTTGGAGTCTGTAGTCCTGCCTTACCTGCAGGACCGACCAGCGGCCACGTTTCAACAGGACAATGCGCGACCGGACGTGGCACGCATCGTGAAACTATTCTTCACAGCCCACCAGGTGTCACTACTGCCGTGGCCCGCCTGTTCTCCCGATATGTCGTCCATAGAACACGTCTGATCGCTGATCGACAACGGAGTGGCCCGGCAAGCACCACCCACTGCTACGCCTGATGAACTGTTGCAACGTGTGGAAGCAGCGTGGACCAACATACCCCAAGCCCACATCCAAAGCCTTTTTCGTTCGATGCCGCGGCTTGTAGCCGCCGTTATTGCCAGCTATGGGGGCCACACGAACTATTGATGTCTGCGTGTTCCGCAAGTCGCACGGGCCGGTAAGCTTAATCGTTTTATCTTTGGATCTGTTGTTTTGTGTCCAGTAAATCTGGTTTTGCTATGTCGTGTTCTTCTTGGTGCTGCATTTTGGGTGGCCAGCAGTGTATTTCATGAATATCTTTTTGTTTTAAGAAAAAATATGGTTGAGTACCTATTTGGTAAAACGTTATGGAAGTGTTAAAAAGATAGAATTTGACAAATTCTTCAGCGTAGAATCACACAAAATATCCGCCAAGCAAACTGCTTTAAAATGCGTAGCATTTGAATCAACACAGAAAGAAAAGGAAGTGAATCAGTGCTTTATTCCTGTATTTAGTGCTTTATCAGAGTTCGTTTTTATGTGACAATTTGTATGTATTTTTTTAATAATTTTAAATTATTAGTCACTTGCGTCGATAATTTTGTAAGTAGCTCCATATTTTAGAAAAATTTCGGAATATATTTTTTTAGAATCTTTTGTTCTCTAACGTTATGACTACAGTATTTGAAAATTTTCCCACAGAGATACGATTATAAAAGATACGTAACTCATATTAGTATCCTTATTTGGTTCATCTCAGCTCATACTTTCCGTTTATTACCCACAAAGAATTATGTAAAAATATACGAATACGTATATTTTGAGTGCTTTGTTTGTCGTTTTCTAATTGTTTCCTTGGAGAGGTTTAAATGAAATAAACGTCTGCATATTACTGACCTTCCTCCCGGCCTCATCTCTAGAAGCAAGATGTTCAGTAGGATCTTAGTTTCTTTACGATAACAACCAATATTTTAAAATCATTCATTTTAGAGATTTCATCATGACAGTTTGATAACATCAAACAGAATATTCAGCGCAAACATTCTTCTTCACTCGTAAAAAAATGAAATTTATTTTGTCAGTTTTTCGATTGAATTATTGAATTGTCTTAATATTTTCCTCTAAAAATCCCTACGTTAGACATAAATAAATTTATCTTTATATCAGCAATTTAAATACACGTGGACATCTCACAAGCTGTGAAAGAAATTTCTGCAAACTGCTTGTAAAATGGAATTGAATGGAGATTTTTTTGTGGTAGCTCTGGCTGTAACAGTTTAGGATTTTCTACGTAATTTTCTTATTGTAGGTGTTTGGTATTGATCCTATAATTCGGATATCTATAAGTCCATTTTTAAACGTATTATATATAGGAGGATGTTTTAGAAAAAAATGTTCCTCGCACTAAAAATAACACTACATTTTCCTGGCATGTTGCTTCCTTGTCCTTTATGGTGATTCCAAACAGCATATCTTCTCCTAAGCTTGGGCTATTTTCCTCTTCTGGCACTGAAACATTTCTAAATTTGAAAATTATTATACAATACATTGAAACCCAGATTTTTCGCTTTTCTGCGGACTAGCGTTAAAGTCGTACGATGCGGGAGAGCGTAAAACCGAGATCGAGGTAAAATAAATTGAATGCATACATAATGTGTAGTAAAAGTCAAAAGCTTTGTACACTAGCAGTACTATACTAGTACATAGTATGTAATGTTGAAATAGTTATATAAAAACCCAAAAAGGCAGAATAACTACGTTTGAAATTATATTAAGGGATGTTGTTTTGGAAAAAAATTCGGAATTTCCTTCTCTTATTAACGCAATGACATAACCTTTCCGAAGTAATTTTGGTTGACTTTTTTGTTTCAAAACTGTTTTCAGTGTTGACTTGACTAATATAACTTTAGGTAAATTAATTTCGCTATATTTTTTATAGCGCAGGCTTTTTCAGCTAAAGAAAGAAATTTGCGCTTCATACTCGTCATCTTCACCCTCGCGTCTAAAAACCGAGATTTAAATTGACAGCACAAACTGACTGAATTGCTCTCATAATCACACCGTCTTACCAATCTGAAACGAAGGCCCATTCGGCACGGAGATTTACTACACTCATAGCCCTGTATTACACTAGACTAGGTACTCCAACAAATTTGCTAAGATAAGACACGTACAATCTGAGGAATGTGGCACTGCTGAAACTGGTCGTCACGTGATTTTGACAAATTCTGCGGAGGAACAACCTGGTCGTCAGATTTTGCCTATGAATGCGGCAGGAGAGGGAAACAAGCGGTTTAAAATAATCTTACATATACAGCAACCAAGCAAGCGGCGAAATTCCAGGAAAATAGGTTTAGCACCAACAATTCTGAATGACGTTCAATTCAGGAAATCGTATGTCTGGAAAAATGTATAACAAGTGGAAAATGAAGAATTATCGCAACTTCAGGAAAACGTTGCTTGAAGCGGAAAAACGTAATATGAGGGGACGTACAATCGGGGTTTCACTGTACTGAGATATAAATTTTACACTGTCCTTTGAAATAAGATAGTACAACTATACTAGTTATCCGAATTTATTGGCGTAAATAAAATCAAGGTTTCGAAGCTTTCGCACATCAACCAGATGGCTTTCTCAAGGAAGGTAGACAGCAAACTGCAAACTGGATAATAGAACGTTTCAACAGTTTGAACGCGGTGAGTTGACTTGACAATAAACGAAGAAATGCGAACGTAATTATTCAATAAAAACACTAGACATCATGTTCGTTTTGCACGCGGAATCCTTGGAGGAAAACAAAAGGCATTCATTATTTGAAGAATTGGTTCCAAATTCGTGGTAATTCTAGTGAGACGCTATCATTGCAAGCCTCATTGTTGGTAATGATCTCCAATGTATCCCGAATGGCAGTGGGTTTAGGAGTAGAGTAGGCAGCTAATTTCTTTATGTCATCCCACATAGGATCGGCGGACTTGAACTGGACTTCTCTGGATAGGGCCGTGGTTGATTTTCCGTTCTTTATGTCCCTCTTATGCTCGTTGACTCTAATTCTAAATGAACGTTTTTTCATCCCAATGTAGTATCGCTTGGAGCCATCCGGATATTGTAGAGGGATGGCATAAACACCTGCTTCGTTGGAAAGTGGGAGCTCGTCAGCATTTCGCTTAAGCATAGCATATAAAGGTGTCGGAGATCTTATGCCGACACCGAGGTTCATCTTTCTGAGCGCGTTCTTGAGTTTATAGGAAACAATATGTACGTAAGGAATAGAGCCCAGATAGCGTAGTTGCGGCATAGAAAGATCGGCATGCCTCTTTTTGTTTCTTTCGATATATCTATGTACCATGTTCGGATCGTATCCTGCCTCGGTCGCCTAATCGATAACGATTTTTAATTACGGAAGTGGTTTTGTAATATACTTGTGTACGGAAGCGATTTTCAGACGATTTACTCAGTAAAACATCCAGATAAGGCAATGCATTATTGTGTTCTAACTCCATAGTGAAATTGATCGTAGGGCGTATATCGTTGATTTTATCCAGGAAGAGCGGGAGAGTCTCCTTTCCATGAGGCAATATGAAAAATACGTCGTCAGCATATCGGAGCCAAGTGGTAGGTCTTGGTGTAATGCTGGTTGGTGAATATGTGCTGCTCGATTGGGCGAAGGATGGCTTCCGCGAGAATTGCTGAAAGTGAAGATCCCATCGGAGCGCCATTTGTTTGTTTATAGATTTTTCCTCGGAAACTATAGTAACTAGAATTTGAGACTAAATCCATTAATTTGAAGATGCTGTGACAAGATTCTTGCGAATAAAGTGCTGAATTAAATATAGCTTCTTTTAACGTTCTGATGGCTTCCGGCACGGTTACCGAAGGATAAAGAGAAACCACGTCGAAACTACCGATAATGTCACGCTGTTGGACAGAAATTTGTTTGATTTTCGTGATAAAATCTCGAGTGGAAGTTATTACAAAGTCCGATTCAGGGAGGTGATTGGCCAGAAATTTTCAAAGTGCCATCTCTAAATGGTACGTCGGTGCGGATCTCCTTGACACGATGAGTCTCAATGAATTATCGGGCTTGTGGTGCTTAAGTCTTCCGAAGAGCTTCGGGATCTGGGGGCCTGGTGGTAATTTGGTGGCTTTCTTGAGATCCTCCGGGATAGCGGTCAACCTGGCAGCTCTTTGTACCTGGGCAATCCAACAGTTTAAAGGGTTCCTTCGTAGTACTATAGATCCAGAAGCGGAGATGATGTCCTCGAGTTTCTGATTGTAATCCGCACCATCCATAATCGCTATCTGACCGGATTTGTCCGTTAGGGTTAATATTATATTACGGTCATTTTTAAGGTTCGAAATCGGTCTCGGAATATTAAATCCATTGGACGATTGTTTTGGATTGTAAAACGATCGAAGCATAGAGCAACAGAGGTGGCGTAGTTCGTCTTTGGTGTTTTCCAGAACTCGCGATATAACGCTCTCCAACTCCGAAATGACGGTTTTGGGATTCGGTCTCGTTCGGTAGCAGAACTTTGGTCCAAGTTCCAAAACCTTCTTTTCTTCCAGTGTGAGCGTCTGGTTTGAAATATTGACGAAGGGAATAGTGATATCCTTAGGATTTGGATTCTGGGATGATTTCATGTAATCCAGCTTCTTTTCATGTCTGGAGGATAAGGAAGTTTGGAGTCTTTCGACTAACATGTCTACTCGGAGGGTTAGGTTGTTGAAAGTGATCGGGTCAAAAAGTCTGTATCACTTCATATGTAGGGCATAACACTTGGATTCCATTGACATGACATCCTTTCTTTTCAGTTTCACTATTCTTGATAAAGTCTGGCGAAGAAATTTGTCCTTTGTCTTCTCGAACCATGATCCTTTTACGCATGTCTTAAAATTGAGGAACTTTGGGATTAAACCTGACGTCTTGCAAGCGGTTAAAAAATCCAGGTAGGATCGTTCCTTTTCCAGTTTGAGTCGAAGCTGTCGGAATTGTTAAAAGGCGTTCCACATTGCTCGGAAATTGCAAAACCTAAATAATAACGCAAGGAATTGTACACCAACTATATATAAGATAGTACAACTATACTAGTTATCCGAATTTATTGGCGTATATAAAATCAAGGTTTCCAAGCTTTCGCACATCAACCAGATTGCTTTCTCATAGATGTTAAAAATGTGTGAGATGTGTAGCTATAGTTAACTACTCACTCATTTTTATTTGTAGATTGCTTACCAGTCATTCCTATTTCTTGAGACTTCTGAGGTATTCCATAACTGCGGCATTTCCTTATCCCGCCCCACTCTCTCGATGCCACAACAGCAAAGGAATTTGCTCTTTCTTCCAAGCACAAATTTTTACGACCTTTGCGTAACAGGACCAGGTCAATAAATGGAATTTCCTGAGCGCACATTTTCTCAAGGAGAAACCAATGAAATTTGATCACACCACAAATATATAAAATGTGAAACGTTCGCAACACGTCTGCCAAGCGGGAAGAATTCAGTTCATTCGTTAACACTTTAGTTTCTCCACTAAATGAAATCCATTTCATCTCTGGTGTTCCAGTTTGACAAGTAATAATCCAATAGAATCTGATATCAAAAGCACAATTCTTCTTAAAATGAAAAATTAATTTTTGCAGCTGCACCCTACTGTACGATCCTCGCAGAAGTCATATTGGAAATGAGTGAAATAGCGTGCGGTATTTATCCTGCTAAAATTTGTAAAAATATAATAAAATAAAAAAAGAATTGCTCTTTGTTTTCATTAGAGAAAAATCTAGAAAAACTACTTTGCAGTAGCTTATAGATTAAAAAAGGACATCCGAGTTGAATGTAACTTTATTTGATTGTAACTAATTAAACATCGAATTTCCTCACCTACTACACATATTACTGAGTAAGAACTGCTGGCAGAAAAGAAAACCATGGAAATAAAACAACAGCAAAAAATGTTTAACCTCGAAACGATTGGGGATTTTCGAAGGTATTTGCAATTTCTTACCGCTCGGAAAAATGAATGTATCTTTTCTTCCTTTTGTTTTCCAACTGGTGTCTCAGTCCTCTTTCGTTGTTTAAAAGTTCTGCGTAATTGGAAGAAAACATACTTTAAATAGGTGAAGTTCAACAGATGATTTAAGCATACGAAAGAAGGGAAAAGCTCTGATTTTAGAATAAGCATTAACTTCCCAATCAATTACGATGGTTAGATTTTTTTACAGAAGGTTTACCGACCACGGTTTGTCTGTCCCTAATTTAGGGCCATTTATTCCAGGGAAGGGAGAGAGCTAGTGGCAAAAGAAAAACACAACATCCATGCTACACCGGAATTCGAACTCGGACCCTTCTCTGACGAATGATCATAAGACAGAGCTTAGACCACTACGCCAACGAGAAGGTATGTATAGATTAACGAAATAAAAATAAAAATTAACAAAAACGGTATTTATGGACGTAAATTATTTTTACCAACACCGAAATGTATATATCACGAGAGTGTGCTAAGCAAAATTTTACCTAAATATTTGACCACTAAAACTTATATCAAAGGTGAATCGAAGTTCACTGCTTTTCAATCGATAAGAAAAAAATGCTCATTTGAAAAGAAAAGACATGGAATATCCGAAAAACATTTCGTCATAAGAATCTTCGGTCATTCTTCAAAAGTTTCATTCATTCTTTTCCCCTTTCCTCTTTTTCATGTTTTCATGAATGGAGCTAGTAAAAAAGATATCGTACGACAAATGATACATATATACACTCAGAGAACAACCTGCATAAAGAATTGTGTAAATCATTCTTATGCAGTCTTGGTTAACGGAGTTCTTTAAGTCGAATGCCCTTTGAAATTGATTTCATAATACACTGGTGTCCAAAATTAACGTGTCAACTACACAATCATGAATTACGTAAAATCCACGTTACGGAGTCAAATGATACTACGTACGGTCATACTATAACGAAGTGAATTTCTCCGTCATTTTTATCCGCGCCAGGATTCGAACCCGGGTCCACTCATTCCGGAATAAGTTGCTCTACCAATTGAGCTACGCGGACATTTTATTCTGATTCCTATTTGCCTTTATGTCGTGTGCGTCCTTCTGGCAGGTACGTCACATCTCCTGGTACGTTACATCATCTCCCCCTTATTTATTTATTTTTTCGAAGTGCTGCTCTTATTTTTCCTATCTCGCGGTGTGGAAATAACATCACACCATTGCGAGATTGTGAACGGTCGGGTCATCCGGATAGTTTGGGCGCCAATTATAACGAAGTGAATTTCTCCGTCATTTTTGGTCTACGCCGGGATTCGAACCCGAGGCCGCTTATTCCGGAACAAGTCGCTCTACCAACTGAGCTACGCAGACATGTATTCTGATTCCTATCTGCCTTTATGTCATGTGCGTCCTGCTGGCAGGTACGTCACATCTCCCCCCCCGAAAGAGGGCCGGGGGCATGGCCCACGGATCAGCCGTGACCATGAATCGCTGCAGGCAGACAACCACTGTAGAACGTGCACTTGAGAACTCCCAGTCAATCTGGTGTGTGGAATGCAACGTCACACACATTTATTTTTCGAAGCACTGGAGAAGGGATTCTCTGATTTTTCCTATCTCGCGGTGTGGAAAGAACATCACACCATTGCGAGATTTTGAACGACCGGGTCATCCGGATAGTTCGGGCGCCATTATAACGAAGTGAATTTCTCCGTCATTTTTATCCGCGCCAGGATTCGAACCCGGGTCCACTCATTCCGGAATAAGTTGCTCTACCAATTGAGCTACGCGGACATTTTATTCTGATTCCTATTTGCCTTTATGTCGTGTGCGTCCTTCTGGCAGGTACGTCACATCTCCTGGTACGTTACAATACATATATCGATATCGTAATAATACACAGCAGAAAAGAAATGCTGTAACCGTATAAAGAGGATGCATGACCATCATAAAATGGTCGTCGAAAAGTTAGTCAACAAGTGAGTTTTAATGGCTTTTATTTCGACGAGTTAAATGGTGCAGATATTGCACCAAACATGTGTACAACTCGCACCACAAGCACTCATGTAATTTACATGACCGTGAAAGAAAGTTTGGGGCAAGAAATGCCACTTCTCCACCAAGGCGTATCCGTGTCCCACAAGGGTCCTGGCGCGGGACCCGTTCGTCTTTCAATTGATATTTGCCGGGCATCCAGACATCCACGATCGAATTCAGGTCTGGAGATCCTGCAGTCTACTCAATTCTAGGAACATCCTGACATTTCAAGTATTTGCCGACTAGCCTAGCCCACTTGTGTCGGAAATTATGGTCCAGAAGATATAACTTGGGGCCAACAGCTTGCCTAAAATGTCCTACGTAATATTCCAAGATGTGTTTCCTGTATCCTGCAGAACTGAGCTTGCATCCTGGAAACACATGCAGCGCAGTGTCCATATTTAACTTGATACCAGTCCGAACCAATCTTCCATTATAGTTATGGTCTATTTCCATGATTCCGGAGAGAATATTACAGGTTTGCTCCTCTCTCCAAATGTACACACGTTGAAAATTCGTGTTTAAACAAAACAGTTACGCATGACTGATGAAAACTCAGGCTCATTGAAAGGAGCTACACGGATAACATCGCCGGACACAATTCTGACAGACCCGGCTCGGTTATGCCGTCAATAGGATACAGACTCCTGGAATTGTTTCATGCAAACCTCCCAGGTTGAGTCTCCTGTAACCTGTTTGGATCCCGTAGCAGAGGAGAGTTTATGCAAAATATGCCTCGTTGCCAACTCTCCATGGCAGATAGCTGTTAGAGACAAACACCGGCCACGTTGACATTTTGTGACTCAGGAGGTCCCTTTTCTTGAGCCGTCTGGTTATTCTTCCAGTTCCCGGGAATTGCCTTCAGAGATTGGAGACTACATTTCTCAATACTTTTAGCCATCTTGATATTTCAGGTGCTGATAATTATCTTTCCAATTAACCGTATAACCCTTAATGTTATTTTTATTACACCACAATATGAATACTCAAGAAACGCATGTAGCTTATTAAATCAGTTTATTTCTTATGGTGTAGTAATCCAATTCCCTGCATTTTTATGTCTAACGTTGCCTTGAAAAAGCCTCCCAGTGGAGCGCGAAAGCTTGGCAAAACGCTGTGATTACTACACCATAAGAAATAAAATCCCACACTCACCAACCCGCTTGGCCAGCGTGGTGAGTTACGGCCAAACCCCTCCAAAATGACTCCACAACTTAAATCTTGGCCCTCAGTCTCCGGCAGCTGGAATGTACCTGACCAAGGCAGCGGCCAGTGCGACATGAAGGCAGAGGGTGCTAAGAATCCCCGGAGCGCACAATTTTCAATGATGCAATAAAACAGATGGCTAGTGTGTGTGAAAAAGAAGGTATCAGGTAAAAAAGATCACATCACTTGTTTTGTTGAAATATTGCAAAAAATATGTAGATTATTAAATCTAAATAACCTTTAAGAAATAGAATTTTATATGATAATTCATAATACACTTTCATGAGGTCATGAACAAGCACAATACTGAGATTCATATCATTATGCAGGACTCTATGTACTCCGTTATACGGCAGGAAAATAAAGCACAAAGCGTGATTAACGAATCGAATCACTTGGACAATCGGATCACATAAAATTTGCTTTGTCTTTTAAGATCAAAATACCTCATGGAATACATTACAGAGTGAATTCCGGTGAGCACCCGAGAATCCCTCATATACATTTCCCCCGGAGGCTAGGGGAACTCAATACGGATGTAACATTCTTTCAATCATTAAACAGATCGAACGGCCTGGAAAGTCTCAAATCTGAAGAAATACACACTACCTCGAACAGAACATTTTACAGTGAGTTTAAAACACTTTCTCATCTCTTGCGATCTTTCTCCTACATTCATAGGAAGCTGTGGTTTCCTTCGCACAGGTCTGTAGGTGCAAGTCCCGTGGACATGGAAACCTGGAAAAAAAGAAAAAAAGCACTGCTCCAGTGGCGGTCGAAAGCAAAGGGTAGAGATAATGGGAAAAGGTCTCCTTCTTCATGTAATTGAAAAAATACCCAAAAAATATCTAGAAAAATTATTGGTGTAGCATTCTACTCTTAAGGTATACTATTTAACCAAATCATATTATATTACACCGATATTTTAATATTAATTGAAAATCCCTTTAGCTTTTACTATAAGTTGATTTAATTAAAGCAGTGATAATAACAATAATTACATTTATTATTATTTTAACGATCAATAATCGATATGCATTATCTCTACTATACTTTAAAACTTAACTGAATTTATTATAGAAAACATGAAATTTGAGAACTTAAAACTTGCTTTTCATCCGATATAGGTGAAAAGTGTTTTACATCTAGCATTTGCATTTCTAATTAACTTTAAACATTGATTTTTGATTTACATATAATAAATCTTTTGAAGAAAGTACTAAAATTAATAAACAAAATCTGTATAATTGTCCTTATTCTTAGTAATTATACATCAGTTATGTAACGATTAAAATAAACTCTTTAGCTGGTGTGTTCATATAAAGCTTGTGAAATGTGATGCATACAAAAAGTTTTTTTTTCAACCTAAGCATTTTACATAGAGCGTTTTGAAGTTATATTTTTCGAGGGGATCATTCAGCTACTAATGAATGAATAACTAATACTTCTATATGAGTTTTGTTCTACTTTATCGTGGTAAAACGCAACTTTACCCTGAAACTGAAATTTTCTGATGAAATTCTATTCATCAAATATAGTAAATTGTGACACAATTTAAGAAACTCCTTTAGGATTTAGAGATTTCAAGTAGCGTATGCAAATTTTATGTTCCGTTGTTATTCTATAAATATCACCTAATTCGTTCCGTTTCGTTTTTGCTCTTAGTTTTTATTTTGATTTGTTTCGTTTTCTTTTTTCTAAGTTTTTATTTTTATTTATAAAAATGCCTTGTTCATTGCCAAGGGTTTCAGAAAAAATAAAATGCACTATTTCCAAAGTCGTGTCTTGGAATCAATCATTGATATGAATTTGAACACAAGATGGAAATCACAAGGATCATGATCCTTCGATACTCATCCTTCATATAACAGTTGTTTTAACAATTAAGCACATATTTTTTATTCTACTCAGCTTGAGCATAAGTTGTTCAGTGAAGAAAAAACTGATTTGTTTATTGCTTGAATAATTCACAAGAATAACGTTTTGCAATATACATTTCTTTGAAGATCTTTCAAATTCGTGTTGATATAATTTATCCCATGTTTTGATACTTTATCATTCACATCTTCTACATCTCAAAGTACATGTGAGGGCCATTGGCGCAGTTACCTGAAGGATACAAATATACTTAAATGTTACAAAAATTTTGGTAATCGCTATAATTGCTTTCAACAGTGCATTTTTTTCGGGAATGGTTTGAAGAAGTTTACTACAGAGAAGAAAATAGCACTTCTATTCTGAAATTTCTACGTAGGGACCTTCGAAGAAGTGTCGTCCTGTATATCTTCTGCATTTACATATCTTTTTTCTCAAGCATTATACTGCGTGGTCTAAAATAAACTCAAGGTATGTAGGTGTCATTTCGAAAGGATTCACAGACATAGTACGTGATTAATAAACAGTTTCATGATGCCATAAATGCGATTAAATGGATATTCGACTGGACTTTGATTGTAAAAATTGTGTTTTGTCATGCGCAGTTTCTGATTCGGGACATAGTGAAGTTCTAGTTTGCGAGTATAGTGTACAATTCGTTATTTGTATTAAATCTGAATCTATTAACACACATATGTTTTTAATTTTTGATGCACATGTAAATATATGAATTTGGCTTAAACGGAATATTTTTTAATCTAAGAAATATGCATCTCTAAGATCGCATAGGAATAAGTACTTCATTACATCGCTTGGAAACCAGATCAAAGTATAACAGTTCAAATTATTTTTCTTTAACCAAAATTAATCATCACCAAAATTTGTTCTAGTTCTGCTTATATCTCACATATCTGATGCTTTCATAAAGACTAACAGAAAACAATCAAAGAAAAACCCGCTTCAGTTCCACTTGTATTGTAAATGGTATTCATTATTTGAAATACATTTCCTTTTGAAAAGTTTTGTTTTTAATCTGGAGCCTTATTACCCTCATGTTCAACTCTTTCGGATAACAATGGTTGCCCTTCCGAAGATTTTGGCCAATGGTCCAAGGAAGGGTAAGAGCTAGTGCAGTTCTACAAACACGTCACCAATGCCTTATCTGAAACTCAAAGCCCCGGCAATTTCAGACAAGAGATCAGAAGTTTGGCTTAGCTATTGCGCCATCGTGCAGCAAAGGGTCGTGTTCTACACAAATATCTTCAGCATTAGAAAGACATATATGAAATATGTTTTTCTTTGGGGCTTTGTTAACAGCTGTGCCAATCCCTGGGACAGGAGTCGGCAACTCTACCCTTTGGAAGGTCCAAAAAGTCGTAAAAAACACATTTTTTACTTTTAGAAGAGCCATGAATGGAGCCAATCTGAACTCTGGCGTCCACTGCAGCTCCCTGAAAAAACAGGACAGATTTGCGAAAATATATGCACAAAATTTAATAGATCGTGTTTTTATATATTTAATATTATTCTGCTTCGAATTAAAATATATAGCGCAATTGAATATTCATAAATCCTTCATTTAAAAACAGGATGAAACTGACCTGCGTAGTTAACAGAGTACGGATAGCAACTATGTATTTTTAAAAGAAAAACACGGAGCAAGGAAAAGAAAGAAGGGACAAGAAATATTCATAGTTCGGTTTTTTACTGACGCCCGTTTTTCAGCTCGTTCGTCACAAAAATATTCAAAGCGATAAATTAAAAAAAATGTTACAATGTTAACAAACATTAGTTTCAGTGACTACTGCTTATCTGTCCCCGTATCTCGCTTGCTAGATTGTAAATGTCCCGTTGGCACTGCGTAATTTTCACTGTCAGACAAGCCTGGTGTCTCTCATCTGTAAGTGAACCTCTCGATTTGCTTTTTATCAGATTCATGCTGGAAAAAGCTTACTCAAAGCAATAATTTCAATCAAATATAATCGATACGCCATATGCGTACTTCTTCAAAAAATAATATGATTCATTACGACTGTTCCATGTCTCGAAACCAATTCTGTCGATAGGAGAAATGTTTTTTAGTCCACCTGTGATCTGAATGTAATTTACTGCGTTCTTGATCAAGTTCTTCCAATTTCCGTCCCAAATCAGAGAAATTTGATGTCCATATTTCCCTATTTTTCAGATAAATAAATTGCAATTCAAAATCGGCGCAATCTAAATTGTGAAATGTAGAAAAATCTAAAATCTCATATCAGCGACTTTGTCAAAAACGACAATATGTTCTTGTAATTCCTGAACACTTGGAACCTTGTGAGAAAGGAGTTCCGCATTCTATCGATACAGTGTTTGAAGTATTACACTTTAAATTCATCGAAACTCAAGATTCATTATGTTTATTCAAGAAATTGAAATGCAAGCAGGTACCCCTTTGCAAGTCACAGGCAAACAAAAGTAGTTTCTGTTCGAAACTACGGATATCTTCCAGCATGAAAACAGCAATGTTACCTTTTCCTTAAAGTTTGAAATTCATTCTATTTAAATACGATGTTATTTCTACTAAGAATTAGAACTAGGACAGCCAATTGGCATGAGGTATTTCAGGATAATCAATGTTCTTATCAGCAAAGAAAATCTTTGTTTCATTCAGACATAGTGAGAATCGTTTGTAAAATTCGTTTCGCGATAGCCGTCTGAATAATTTGTGTATTAGCAATTCGGAATACTCATTATCTAATTCACGTAATAGTTCTAGAAATTGTCGATAATACAAGCTTCTGGCCATTATTGTGTAGACAATCTTAATAACGAGTTCTATTATTTTGCAGATTTCATCAAGCAAGGATTGTGCACATAAAGCCTCTTGATGAATAATACAGTGAAAACCCAAAAAGTTGTACTGCACTTCTTTGCACATCAAAGTCACAAATCCTCTACTTACTCCAACCATTCACGGTGCACCATCAATGGCAATAGAAATTAAGTTATTGCTATTTATTTTATTATTTCTGAGAAAGTCTAATACAGCTTTTGTTATATTCTCCCCTGTTGTCTGTCCTTTGAGTTGTAGGAGTGGTAGTAATTCTTCACTAGGGTCGATATTTGTTCCATACTTCGCAAATAATGTTACTTGTGCGGTAACACTTAAATTGCACGATTTATTCAATGCCAGCGAAAATGCGGTCGCGGCCGTTATGTATTTCGGTTGTTGGTTAGAAATTGTTTTGCCATTTTAGCTGTCCGGTCCTTAATTGTTTCCGCAAAAAGGAGCACGCCATATATCTTCTTTATAATATCGTCACAAATCTTAAAATCGCGAAAGAGATATTTTCAGGTATTTATACAACACTAATTTATATATTCACCGTCAATAAAAGGCCAACCTCGTTTCGCAATCTCCTCAGCGACTATATAAAAGTCTCAGATGTAACGTGATTGGCAGTCTTTACCCAGTTGATTAGCATCGACGTACTTTGTAGGTTTTTCTCTTCAGTTCTTCAACCACTTTCCTTCTTAAATCTCCCACAGGATATTCATGTGCAAACGTTTTATGTTTTACATTGAAATGCCCTTTAAATTTTGATTTTTGTTGTTAGAAATTTATCTTCACAAATTAAATAGTAGAGCAACGCTTCACAGTTTTTGATAAAAGCAAACAACGGTGTCCACTCGTCTTTCAAATCCATATAGTCGTCATTACTTTTTCTGAACTTCCAAATTTTGAAGATGACAATCCTTCTTGTTGGTGTAAATATGACAAGGATGGTAAGTCAGAAAATATCCAAAAACTTGAAAATTTCTTCGTGTTAGAGCGGGAATCGAACCTGCGTTTCCCAGATAGCACCCGGGTATGCTAACCACTACACCACCCAGAACGACCAAGCTTCAACTTTACGATTAATTTGAATATAACCATCACAAGATTCGCTAGTGGAAGCAACCGGCATTCATGCTTAGCGAAAGGAATCCTGTCTCCGCTCTGCTGCTAGTTTACGCTTACATGCCATGATAAATGGGACAATACCTAATCTGCTGAAGAACGATGACCACGTTCCCTACCTCCAATGGCGTACCGCATTCTCAGTTGCTTGGTGACAAAGTCATTTCATTGCAGAGCAAACCTCACTGGTGAGGATTCAACAGTGGAAATGTCTTAATTTTCTGCATATTTTCCGTGTAATGTTATGTAATGGCGAAATATTGGGAGGTACACAACTATCTGTTTTCGCCAACTATTAGTACAAGCGAAAGTGTACCACTTTTACCACCCTAGGGTTTGAACCCGGACACATCTAGGGCGAGTGAGCAGAAGCAAGAACTTTGACCTTAGCTCAAGACGGGCAGCATTTTTTAAATGGATAAATTTGCAGAGAATTAAAAAAAGCAGGTTGAAGAGAATAAATGTATCAAATATTCCTATCTGGTTTGAACTGAGAGCGCGGTTTCAGCTGTTCGCCTCTAAAAAACTGAGAAGCTATTCCTTTGTGTAAAAAATGCCCGCTCTCAAAAAAAAAACGGCATTTCCATCTACTGCTGCGAAGCAACTTTCACAAACTTACGACTGTGCTTGAATTATTTGAAACAAATGATCATATGTAGAGGATTTTGAGAAGGGAGTGTCTGAACCCAGGTCTTTAACAACCCTTACAAATAGGAAGCTAGTAGATTGCTAGAGTGCCTGATAGTAAAGTGACACGGACGCGAAATAGAAAGAGGGAAGAAGACGCCCTTATTTATTACGGGGGGTCAGTAATCTGGGTCACAAGGCTTAACATGCCCATTCGACGCACAGCGGATATTTAGTGGATCGAACCTGAGGTCATTTCTACGGAAGTCAAGAATGGGTCCCAGTAGACTACCTGTGGCGCTTTTTTGAAACAAGGTGCATCATATTATATTATAATATTACACTGCCGGACAATTGCTAAGATCGTATGACAATAGCAACGATAGCAACCATAAAATGAAAGGCAGGAAAATGTGGAAATTAGCATAAGTGCGGGATACAGTAAGACGTGTTGTGCGTATGCAAATTTTGGATTGCCGAACTTGTTCGTGACGTCATAGCGCTGATAAGAGATATAAAGGATTTGACGCGTATTGACCGTTGTTGTTCAAACGCAAAGTTGAAAGGGAAAGAATCAATTGACGAACTTGCAATTTTCAGTATGTCTTCCCGACATCGCCTAGATGATTTTACGCGTGGCCGTATTATTGGCAAGATTGAAGAAGGGCGAAAAATAACAGATGTTGCCAGGGAGTTCGACGTCAGCCACAGTGTTGTTTCAAGGCTTTGGAAATCATTTCAAACAAATGGAGAGTGTAGCAAACGTCACGGGGGAGGTCGTGTTCGCAGTACTACACCTGCAGAAGATCGGTACATAGTGCTATCAACAAAGAGACACCGGCGCAGCACAGCTAGTGAGGTAGCAAATCAGTTTATGGCTGCTACTGGCAAGCGGATCTCCCGAAAAACTGTCGCCAGACGTTTGCATGAAGGAGGACTATACGCCCGCCGTCCTGTTGTGTGCATCCCATTGTCCAGACGTCACCGTACCGCCCGTTTCCAATGGTGCCATCAACATCACAATTGGACTGATAACGACTGGTCTGCTGTCCTCTTCTCAGATGAGAGTAGATAGAGTCTATCGTGTGATTGTCGACGACAACTGATCTGGCGTGATAGTGGTACTGCAAATTGTCCAGCAAACATACAGGAAATGGACCGATATCCGACATGTAGTGTCATGGTAGGGACCGGGCATCATGATCAATGGCCGTACGTCCCTCTATGTGCTTCCAACTGTGACTATGACGGGCCAACGATACATTAATGATGTTCTGCTACCTCATGTTCGCATGTTCCGTGGTGCTGTCGGTGATAGATTCATTTTCATGGACGACAACGCAACATGTCATCGAACAGTCGCTGTCCAGGAGTGTCTTCAGAACGAGGATATTCAACGCCTCGTATGGCCAGCACGTTCTCCAGATCTTAATCCCATTGAAAATGTGTGGGATGCTTTGGGGAGGAGTCTTGCTGGTCGCCAATGCCCTCCAATAAACAAGGACACCCTCATCCGCGCACTGACAGAGGAATAGGATAAATTACCCCAACAGCTGCTTGATAATGTTGTGCAAAGCATGACACGACTTGTGGAATCCTGCATCGCCCTCCATGGTGGCCATATCCCGTATTGACATCTTACGCCGGAACGCCTGTGGACGGTAATTGCATTTTTTTCACGTTTACGTATTCTGCATGAAATGGCCTGTTTGTCCTTTGAACACGTTCCAAAGCCTTCTGGATTTCAGAGCACAATAAATTGTCTTTCTTGTAATGTCGTGGCATTCTGACATTATTTTATTTCACTTGGCATCCAACCACACTTACTTTTTTATGCGCTATATAGCCGTTTATGATCCGTCCTTAGCAATTGTCCAGCAGTGTATTATCTGAACAATTTACTGAAAGAAACATGAAGACAATGCTTTTTACATATAGTCAAATAATTAAACAATTTTTAGGTTTATTCGGAAATTAGTCGATAAAACTATATCGTCTAGCTCCTGATCATTTGCTAAAGCATTCAAATTCCAGTTGATTTTGAATTATTTATGTGTATCACAAATTTATAGAACACCTGAACAATAAATTTAATAATAAATTGTATTCTCAATGCGTAAATGTGACCTCTGGCATGAGATATTACATGGTGTTTAGTCAACCACATTTGTATCCGAGCATTTGTTAAAACACTGAATTTCCCTGCACTTCGAAATTTTACAGATGCATCACAAATTTATAATACACCTTATCAATAAATTTAGAGATAAATCGTATTCTCAGTGCGTAGATCTAACCTATGTCAGAAGACATTTTACGGTGTTTAGTCAATCTCATTTGTAGCAGAGCCCTTGCTGAAGCATTGAAATTCCCTTTACTTCAGAATTTTACACTGCATCACAAATTTACTCATAAAACATCTTTTCAATAAATTCAGAGATAAATTGTATTCTCACTGCGTAGATCTAACCTAATGTTGGAGCTATTATACGGTGTTTAGTCAATCTCGTTTGTAGCCGAAAATTGGTTAAATTATAAAAATTCCCTTCGCTTCTGAAATTTACAAGTGCATCACAAATTATTAGAACACCACAACAATAAATGTAAAAATAGGTAGCATTCTCATGGCTCAGATCTAAATTCTAGTAGAAGATGTTATATCGTGTTTAATCAACCTCATTAGGAGAAAAACGATGGATGTTAAAATTACACCATAGTTGAATTTGAAGTCAAATATTGTTCATCAAATAGGTTATTCCGTCGGCGACTGTGCTTAAAAAAACTACACTGCCGGACAATTGCTGAGGACGTATGACAATAGCAACGATAGCGACCATAAAATGGAAGGCAGGAAAATGTGGAAATTAGCATAAGTGCGGGATACAGTAAGACGTGTTGTGTGTATGCAAATTTTGGATTGCCGAACTTGTTCGTGACGTCATAGCGCTGATAAGAGATATAAAGGATTTGACGCGTATTGACCGTTGTTGTTCAAACGCAAAGTTGAAAGGGAAAGAATCAATTGACGAACTTGCAATTTTCAGTATGTCTTCCCGACATCGCCTAGATGATTTTACGCGTGGCCGTATTATTGGCAAGATTGAAGAAGGGCGAAAAATAACAGATGTTGCCAGGGAGTTTGGACGTTAACCACAGTGTTGTTTCAAGCTTTGGAAATCATTTCAAACAAATGGAGAGTGAAGCAAACGTTACGGGGGAGGTCTCGTTCGCAGTACTACACCTGCAGAAGATCGGTACATAGTGCTATCAACAAAGAGACACCGGCGCAGCACAGCTAGTGAGGTAGCAAATCAGTTTATGGCTGCTACTGGCAAACGGATCTCCCGAAAAACAGTCGCCAGACGTTTGCATGAAGGAGGACTATACGCCCGCCGTCCTGTTGTGTGCATCCCATTGTCCAGACGTCACCGTACCGCCTGTTTGCAATGGTGCCATCAACATCGCAATTGGACTGATAACGACTGGTCTGCTGTCCTCTTCTCAGATGAGAGTAGATACAGTCTATCGTGTGATTGTCGACGACAACTGATCTGGCGTGATAGTGGTACTGCAAATTGTCCAGCAAACATGCAGGAAAGGGACCGATATCCGACATGTAGTGTCATGGTAGGGACCGGGCATCATGATCAATGGCCGTACGTCCCTCTATGTGCTTCCAACTGGGACTATGACTGGCCAACGATACATTAATGATGTTCTGCTACCTCATGTTCGCATGTTCCGTGGTGCTGTCGGTGATAGATTCATTTTCATGGACGACAACGCAACATGTCATCGAACAGTCGCTGGCCAGGAGTGTCTTCAGAACGAGGATATTCAACGCCTCGTATGGCCAGCACGTTCTCCAGATCTTAATCCCATTGAAAATGTGTGGGATGCTTTGGGGAGGAGTCTTGCTGGTCGCCAATGCCCTCCAATAAACAAGAACACCCTCATCCGTTCACTGACAGAGGAATGGGATAAATTACCCCAACAGCTGCTTGATAATGTTGTGCAAAGCATGACACGACGTGTTGAATCTTGCATCGCCCTCCATGGTGGCCATATCCCGTATTGACATCTTACGCCGGAACGCCTGTGGACGGTAATTGCATTTTTTTCACGTTTACGTATTTTGCACAAAATGGCTTGTTTGTCCCTTGAACACGTTCCAAAGCCTTCTGGATTTCAGAGCACAATAAATTGTCTTTCTTGTAATGTCGTGGCATTCTGACATTATTTTATTTCACTTGGCATCCAACCACACTTACTTTTTTATGCGCTATATAGCCGTTTATGATCCGTCCTTAGCAATTGTCCAGCAGTGTATAAGTTACAAAGCGTGTTGGGAAACACAATTACCTATTTTTTCCTTTTTGTCTCAGTAAAAGCAGAGGAATCATCTGCGAGAATTGCGTTCTTCGTTCGTATTTACCTGAGCTTGATCTAAGAAGAAAAGGGTTGCCGGCTGAAACAATTTATAAACACTTTTAAATTCAGACATACCACAGTTACCCTGACATTTCGTTTATTTGTGGTATTCTGCATTTACTACAAAACAAAGGAGTAAATTCTCCTGTTTGCATTTATTTCTGAAATAATTTCAGAAAACAAATAAACGAAGAATCTTGTCAGTTTTTTTTTTATTTTTAACACTGCGCCATTTTTGAACTTATCATTTTAAAGTTATTCAAGATCCGACATCGTATGTATTTCAAAGATAACTTATAAAAGCACAAACAAGGACATCGCCTGTTTAGGATGATTAATTTAAGAAAGAAGCGAACTGGTTTTAACTTAACCGTTCAATTCGCCGATGTGTCTGACTGAACCAGATGTACAGCAAATTGTCGAGTTTGGGGAAAGCTAGTGTAAAAATAATGTTTCCTACTTATGGCAGCAGTACCGATCATACTTGTGATTAGCACTCCCTTTATGGTCCTTTCTTCTCTATTCACCCATTTGAGGCATGATGGAGATTTCTTCTCTATTCCACCATTTGAGGCAAGGTCTTCCTGGCACGGACATAATGCTACTGGACTGACACAAGTGACGCAACCATCTTGCCGGTTTATTCTCAGACTCGTTGCCATTGTTATACCACTTTTAGCTAGTAATCTGGCTAAAGGGTTTATTGCCAATAATCACCTAAAGAACTACTTTGTATAGAAAAGCAAATTTGAAAGCAACATATCGTGATGAGCAGTTAAAGCCGTGTTCGACGAGTTTCTTAGGCAGCGAGAAAAAATTTTCGAAGTGATATTTGCCCTATTTATTGACCCCGAACTAGTTTGTTCCCGCCGGTTTTGATTTGCTTCCTTGTGTCACAACAACTTGCGCTGGCATTGGTGCCTGGTTTCAGCGCAACTTCGGAAAAAGGCAGCAATATTATGAGGAATATTTCTTACAAAACACGAATTGGTACCACCTGTCACTTTTATATGTTGCAAAAGTGGCAAGCAACCCAAAATGTGAAATTAAAAGTTCAATTTCCCTGTTTCCCCGTTCAAGGATTTTACGCTTTACTGTTGATGAAAATCAACAGTAAAACGTAAAAACCTTAAAATACCATTTATACATTTTAAAGGCATCGTAAATAAAAAAAGAAGTTCTGGAGAAAAGGCCGACAAGGTTATTTTATTTTAGCTGACCGAACGTATTACATATTTTCAGAAGATGATCTGTCTTAAATTAATATCACATGAAACCAACGTATTTTGCCTTGCCCTTAAGAGGTTAAGAGCCCTGGAATAGCGCTTGGTTTTCTGAACCCTGAAAACATCGTCACCTGGACATATTTTACCCAGAAATGTGATCAAGTTCTTCAGCAGATTCTTTGATTTGATCGGAACTGGCACTCTTTTTCTGTAACGTGAGATGCCTTGGTGTTAGACACGTGTGGCGATGGTATTGGTAAAAATGATTCTGGTAAATATTATATATTATGCACAAAGCGATATTGAAATAAATTCTGTTCTGGTAATGACTCAAAATTCAACTAAAAAACTTTGTTCCTGAATCATTGAAGGGAAACACGAGAATCCCATTGCTTTATAATTTGAATACAGTTGATATTGTTTACATCGAATTTAATGGGATAACTCGGTGTTTCGATATATACACAATAATTCGACAAACCGGTTTTACCTCTCTAACACTCACAGTGGTTGTTCTGGTGTACACAATCTGAGTTTTTTTTTATGGAAGTACTGCACTTCCATCTGATGATGGTCTTTAGGAAGAACGAAAGTTCGTATGGCTTTATTTTTAATATTTTAACTTATGCAATAAATAAGTTCTTCCCTTCATCGAAAGCCTGCGTAGTGTTTTAATTATCGTGCTTTTAAGATTGCTACCAAGCTTTTATGATTGACTCATCCCGCACGAGAACCTGATACCTTGGCGTAAAATAATCAGTCACCTTTTTCTGCTTCTTTAAACTTATTGCGTTTGTCAAAATGCTGTTTTCAACCTCTACGATTTTGTGAATCGAAAAGTATCTGATACCCTCAATGGTCCACCCTACATCAGCTTTCTCTCTCATCAACACAGCCTGAATATCATAAAGTCACGCTTTTTCCCTTTTTGCCTGAATGTGCTTCGCAGGAGGTAAGCGGAGAGGTGGGTCGTCCAGTGGAAAAGTTCGAAAAAGATATGGTATCTTTAACCATGAACGAAAAGACTGCTTCCAGTTTGGAAACGTTGGAAGTGGCAAGATTCACAAACGGGATTTCACACATACGCTGAAAAAAAGAGGTGATATTGCTTGACAAGGTTTCTTTCCGAGAAAATTTGCCACGAGTTTCATTCGAAAAATTTGATATATACAGTACGGCTGGTTTAACTCGTTCGATATAGTAAAATCTGTTACTTGTTATTTTCAGGCTATTTTGATGGTGATTTTCAAAAGTTCGAAATGCGCTATAATTCGTCATATCCGGGTTCGACATAAACGGGTTCGACTGTATAGCCTATTCTGGAATCTACACATGAGAATTAAAAAAATTATGCATAACCATTCGAAAGTAGTAATTTTAAACTGTGTTTGAATTAAAGGTAAAGCTAAAAATAAAAGCTGAGAGAAAACAGAGGGTTTTGTTCTGTAGAATGTGAGAATTTCTAATTTTGGTATAAAACGCGTGTGTTGCAAATGCAGCTCAATCTACGGTACATGTTACTCCAAAGTTTAACACGGAGAGCCTAGCCGCAATGCTTATGAGTGTGTCCAACAAAGAAACGTGAGATACCTGATGACATGACTAGCAATGACGCAGATAAGAAAGCACACTGAAGTGCCAGAAAAACTGGTACGCCAGTCTAATACTTGGTAGGTCCCCCACGGGAGCGCAAAACTGCAGAAATACGACGGGGTGTAGACTCCACCAGCTTTTGGAACTATGCTGTAGGCAATGAACACCATACCTCCTGCAGGGCGTTCCACAATTCAGGTGTATTTTGAGGTCACGAAAATCCTGTGTTCGATACCGCGTTCCATGGCATCCATAAATGTGTTTTATCACGTTTCAATCTGGGGACTTGGGTGGGAATGGCAACACCCCAAACTCAGACGAATGCTCCTCTAACCATAGTGTGGCGTCCCGACACTTGTGTGGAGGTGCATTGTCCTGTCGGAACATGTCCAACCCATCAACAGAAATGCAGGACATGAACGGGGGTACCTCGTCAGAAAGGATGCGCACAGAGCTTTGGCCGGTCACAGACGTTTGTAGACGTACCAGGGGTCCCAGTGAAGTCCAGCTAAACACACCCAATACCATTACGAACCCCCACCAGCTTGTGCAGCTCTCTGTTGGCAAGCGGGGTCCATGGCTTTATGAGGTTTTGCGCCACACACGAATCCTTCCATCTGCCCGATACAGTTGGAATCGCGGCTCGTCAGACCAGGCTACCTGTTTCCAGTCATCAAGTGCCCAGTGGCGGCGTTGCCGTGCACAGGCGAGGCGCATAGCTCTGTGTCGTGCACCCATCCAGGGGACTGGAGTTGGACGTCGGCTTCCAAAGCCCATATCGGGCAGGCTACGTTGCACAGTCCGGACGCTGATGCTTGTTGAGGCTCCAGCATTGAATTCCGACGATACCTGCGAGAATGTTGCACACCTATCACGAGAAATGATTCTTGACAGCCGACGATGGTCACGTTCATCCAATGTCTTTGTACGGCCACACTGGTATCGTAGGTTGGAGGTTTTCCTGGAATGCTTGTAGTCACAGAACACCCTTGCAATGGTTGTCCGTAAAAATCCGAACTTCGTTTCTACCTCCGAAATACTATGGCCCAACTCACGAACGCCAACTATGACACCTCATTGAAAATTGCTGAAATGGTTATTACTTCTCATTCTCATGCCGAAACCAGCTCTGACAGCTGGCAAGGATATCTATCTCGTTATATACGCACTGGCGGACGCAATCGAGTACGCTCACAGGTGACGTTTCTATGTATTTTGCATAATTTGTCTGTACCGATTTTTCTGGCACTTCATAATTAGTAGAAAGATATTCAATGTATGAGCAAAAATATTATTTACTGTGGAACATTAATTCCGGTATTGGCGTCGATGGGAAAGGTTTGTTACTTTTCGCAAGTTTATCCCCAGTTTTATTAATTGAAAACTTGGTGAGTCCACATTCCATAATCTTGGAATATACATCAAAATTTTCCTCTTGTTTCTAGTTCAACATGGCATTGAGAGCTAACGAAAATTCGACTTCCCGGTGTTGTGGAGCTCATATTTTATAGTTCGGGATAAATGAAATATAATCTGACCTTTCCCAGGTTAATGCTTTATTCCCAGTGTTACTCTTACCAATTTCGAAGGTACCGAGGTAGGTACTTAGAACGTTACTTTTATGCATTGTGTTCTAATAACTACTCAACGAAGGGTGAATGAAATCGATCATCTTAAAATGAGCCTATCAGGTAGACAGAACAATTATCTAAATAATTAGTAGAAAGATATTTACAATAAATTACTGAAACAATAATAAAACTTTGAAATTTTGCAATATTCTGTTTGACTACACTGAAGAGCAATTGAATTAAAGACAGCTGGCTTTATGCAAATGTGGCGATGTGGGTTGTCTTGTAAACAGTAACGACATGACGTATGCAGCGATCCGAAAATATAAGGAGTGATGCGACGGGAATCAGTAAGAGTTGGACGCAATATTGGTAAGACGAAGGATCTAAGCGCGTTTCATCGTGGGAAAATTGTCGGGCCCATCGAATGGGTCACTCCATCTCGGAAGTAGTGCGTGCACTGGGATTTTGACGAGCCACTGTGACACGGGTGCACCGTGAGTATATCGAATCCGGTAAAACCATACCTGCAAGGGCCAACGGCCGTGGACAACAGCGTGTGGATGAGAGACGTCATCGTCGGCTAGCTCGCATTGTAACAACGGATAGACAAGCCACATTGCAAGTAAACACTCGGCAATTTACCGCTGTTTCACAAAAACGTGTAAGCAGCCACACCATCCAGAACCATCTCCTCGCTATGGGGTACAGAAGCCATCGTCCCACGAGGGTACCGCTGCTGACCGAACATCACAGGGTGCAAAGATTAGCATGGGCGCGGTAACATCGCCACTGGACCCTAGACATGTGGAAATATGTTGCCTGGACTGATGATTCGAGATTCACGTTGGTACATTCGAATGGCAGCATACGAGTACGGCGCAAACCACATGAAGCGATGAATCCTTCTTGCCAGCATGGTACTCTTCAAGCTGGTGGGGGTGGCATTCTCGTCTTGGGACTGTTTACGTGGACTGAAAGGGGACCCCTGGTGGTTGTGACATCGTCCTTCTTAGGTCAACGTTACCGAGATATCCTGGACGACCATTTGCACCGATTTGTGCGTCTTTAACATCCCACTGGGGAACTCATCCTGTAACAAGACAATGCACCGTGCCATCTCTCCCGAATTGCATCCGAATGGTTGGATAAACACTCCACCGACACTACCTCGCTTCTTTGGCCAGCTAGGTCACCTGACCTCAATCCCAACTAGCACATCTGGGATACAATCGAGAGAGATGTTCGAGACTCTGACCCCCCTCCATCAAATATTCGTGAACTGTCGGAGCTTGTTCAGAGGTCGTGGATCCGTATAGCTTCCCAACGCTTCCCGTGTCTTGTCGAGTCCATGCCGAAACGAATCGCCGTTGTCATAAGGGCGAAAGTTGGTGCTACACGTTACTAGACAGAAATTTCTAATTCATTTGCTCTTTAGTGTACATCACATTTAGTGAAGTTTTTCTAATTTTTCTACATTATTAAACAATCATAAACTCGGTGCCGCGACATTTTTTATTTCCCGCCTACTCTTGGGGCTACGCTGACCATACACTAAGTATAGCTCTGCCTCTAATTATTAATATCATGTTTTCATTAAATAGGCAGAAGTTGATTATTTGTTATCTCACCAAACCAGTATTTGTAACCATGTGTGCAGATCCAGAAAGTGCAAGAAAAGAAAATTGAAGTCTACTCTAATTGGTTCTATATTTTTATCACAGCATGCGGAAAACTCATACCATGCCATTCTATTCGTTATATAATACTGTTCCTTTAGTCCATACAATTTAATTTATATTCTAATTTTCAAAGTAAATGGTATGTAAAATTCATTAATCTAGACCCCCTAGTGCTTCTTAACATTTCGAGAACATGGGAAATAAAAAAAGATACCACTGCTGTTTATTTCTACTTTTTATCTCAAATCAAAATGTTAACGATACAGTTTAAATTATTTACAGCACATTATTTACATAGACAATGAAACTCTTAAAGAAATTGTCCGAGTCACACAGATAGTGTGCCTCACGAAATGTTGCAGTTCTGTACGCTAAGGACTAATGCTTAACATGATGTAATAGATTTCACATGAAAATATAGCCAGTAGAATAGAGTAACCTGTGACAATACAGTATAGAGTAATAGAGTAACGAGGGTAGTCTTTAGCCGATTTCATGCTTCTGAATGCTAAAAGCGTAAGAAAAAATCTGACTACTGGCTCTGAAGACATGGCATCAACAGGCGGATGGTCGGATATAGGATATCCCTTAACTATCCTCTTCATTCTCATACGCAACTGTAAGGTTGCATGCATTAGGTAAGTTGTCTTTTTGTTAATGGACATGATGAAAACTTTTTTTTTCTTTTTTAATTGTGATATTTGTAGAGGAACTTAAGTGTAAGGGGTGTGATGAAATTAACTGGTGTTGCTCTTATTCATGAACCTTACAGTTGCGTATGAGAATGAAGAGGATAGTTAAGTGCAAGGCACGTAATTGGGCAAGACACGGACTGAAACCGGAATGAGGAATCTTGAATCAGATTTGGGTAATTGCATGGATAGCAAAGATCGCGGTTTCACAATCCACTCTTTTGGAGATGAGTTAATTATGCTTGTTTTTGCATAACTCCGTTAATAACTAGAAATTTTTAGATATATATTTTCTTTTCAAGGAAATAATGAATGTAGATTTTTTAGCTTTTCCACGTGTTTCTAATTGAACAGTTACAAAATATTTCTGTAAATCTCAAATCTTGAAGCATTATCTGATGTATTGGAGCTATTTACTCTTTACCTGTTTGATCATTCTTTATGATATCATGAGTTAAATCCTTGCAGATCTGTTGAGTTTATAATAATGTCAGCAATGTACTTTAACGCGATTCATAACAGAAGAACAAAATATTTTTGTTTTACAACGCGTTTTCACGATTATTTAAGCATCGCCATATAGAAAAAATATTGTGTTGTTCCAACAGGTCTTCGCTAGGAGGAGAACATAATATTTTGCTAAATTAAGGGAATAACTAGATGCAGGAATGCAAAATTGAACATCACTGCATAACTTTCCTTGACAATTTTTTATGTAAATTAATTTTCCAGCTCGGTATAAGTAAATATCGTAATTAACTGTCGACAAAGTTGATGCTATTTCAGTAAATTTTCCCGTATTTTGACCATAAAGTAATATGCGGTTCTTTTCATAATCTTTGGAAAATCTGGTTTACAAATTCTGATTTTCTTTTCATGAAAACACATTTGGAATAGTGCATATTACTGAGATGTTCATGGTGTGGCATAAAAATAAGTAGAAGTCAATGAAACTGTTTCGGAGGGTAGAAATAGACTGAGTTCTGTGAAAGAATTAATTACGGACACCGAAGATAACATTGGAAGACGTTATTTCGAATCAGATGGCAACCTATACGTAAGAAATCAAGATAGTTATTCAAAACGATTATAGAATAATCACGTACATTTTCAAAAACATTGACAAGGTTTCCAAATTTAATAATTTTCTTTATGAAGTCCTACAATATTTATTTGTTTCAAATGACTCGTTGCTAAGCCTTGCGATGCTGGAGCAAATTATATGAAAATACAAGTCTAAAAAACAGCAAGAAAGCAAGTACTTAATGTCGGTAAAAGCAACTACAAAGTGCAAGCTATTAAAAAAATGGCTCAACAGTTCAGTGTTGGGAGCCAATATCGCTGTAACTGCACATCCCAAATATGAAGCCCGTGATTTAAATATGTTTGGGAACTAATAATCGTCACATGTTATTTGAAACGCCGGGAACTTTTTTTATGGGTTATCATGTATTGTGTTGGAAGGAAAGTAAAGTCTGCAAATTCAAGGCAACAAAAAACGTTCTAATTACTGCATATAACAATACAAACCAGTCCAAAATGTGCGCCGCCATCGGTTCCCAAAACCTGCTCCCATCGTCTGGGCAGCTGTTGGATATTGTCCCTGTAGAAATATCGCGGATTGGACGCAAAGAAATGATTAAGTGCTCGTTTGACATCGCCTCTGTAGGTGAATCGCTGTCCGTCTACAACATACGGCAGCAACAGGAAAAGGTGGTAGTAGTTGGGGAAGTGTCAGCCGAATATGCTAGATGTGGTAGCATCTCCCAGCAGAACTCCCTGATTTTGTGACAGCACTCGTGCTCTGTGAGGTATCGCTCTATCCTGCTGTAGTAAGGCACCCTCGCTGTTCAGCGGTGATGGTCATTTCAACGTGAGTGATTTGTGCAAATCACCGAGCTAACGGTAGCAGACATCGGCGGTCATACTTATGTTGTACGGCAGCAACTCAAATAGACAGCAGGACCTTACGTGTTTGTAAGTCAAATATGGGGGTCGGCATGAAACTCTGTTTCTGGTTCAACAATTGCTTCCGGGCGCTGACTTTGCAATGGAGGTCCATTTCGCATCACCTGTCTCAAGAACAATTGAACTTCGTTGCATGCAAGCGGGGAAACCCAAGCGATTTGTTTTCTGCTCAACTGTGAATTGATATGATTCTCAAGCTCTCCTCAAATCCGTAAATCCATACTGACGCAAGTGCGTGTTAACGCTCCTGTTGCTAATCTCTAGTTGTTCGACCTACTCCAGGGATCTCACACATGCGTCGGCGTCCACTAAGAATTTCAGCATGCCAATATCTCCTGCTGCGCGCTGCTTTCTATTTATCGATCGGTTTTACAAGTCAAAATTTCCTTCTCGATACAGTTCGAGAAAACGACAGCACTAACTATGAGATGCAGCACTGGGATATACACTGGTGATATTCTTTATAGCATTTGCAGGTGTGCTACTTAGACGAAACTCATCAACATCCAATAGCGGATGCGATCCTTGTCCAATTTCATGTTGACTGGCCCCTACACTCGTCGTCTTCGGGCGGCTAACTGCCTTGACCAGAGACCTGATGTTATGTCGGCTTGCTGTGCAATTTCAATGGTCAATGTGCACCGTGGCTGGGTATCCGTCTTCCAGTATCCCGTCAGCTGACATCACTTTATTTCCATTCCAATATGTGAAACAAGTAAAAGGAATTTTTTTAAGTCAAGGAATTCTCTTTAGGGAAAAGCCTTTAAACATTTTGAACGGTAAAGAAATAAAATAATAAATACACTGAAGGGACAAATCTCATGGGATACATCCCTAGTATCGTGTACAACCTCCTCTCGCTTGGCGAAGTGAAGCAACTCGACGTAGCATCAATTGCACTAGTTGCCCGAACACTTCTGGGGAGAGACTGAGCCATGCCGTCTGAATTCCCGCTCACGTTCCCTGGTATTTTTAGGTGCAGAATCGTGGACGCGAATGAATCTTTCCGCGACGTCCCATAAGTGCTCTCTTGAATTCACGTAGGGCGAACGAGGTGAACACATCATCCGTCGGAACTGTCCAGAATGCTCTTCGAACTAATTTTGGACAACTTTGGCCCGACGACATGGTACGTTGTCCGTCTGGAAAATCCCATCGTGTTTGAGTACATAAAGTACATGAAGGTATGCAAATGGCTACCCAGCAGATTAACAAAGCGATTACCGGTAAATAACGTGTTTATGAGGACCAGATAATCCAAACCGTGCCACTTAAAGCCACCACACACATATATGCAACGGCCACCAGCTTTCACATAGCTTTGCTGACAGCTTACGTCAATGACGTCATGGAGTCTGCGCCACACTCCAACCCTACCATCACCTCGTAACCAGTGCTATAATAACTCTTCGGACCCCGACACATGTTCCCAGTCCTCCAGGATTCAATTACTGTGTTCAAGAGTCTAGGTGTGGCGCTGTGTCTAACGTCGTGGTGTTAACAAAGACACTCTGGTAGGTCTTTTGCTCCCATACCTCATGGACGCCAAATTACCCTTCACCGACCTGATGAACATATCTCTGGTACCTCCTGAATTGAATGTGGTTGTTATTTGAACCACTGTCTCTTCTCTGTTGGCATGGACAATCCTGGTCAGACTCCACTGATCACGGTCATTCAGTACCAGTGGTCGGTCAATGCGCTGTCCCAGGTGGGTGGCAATGCCTTCCATGCGGTATTATGGGTACATATGTGACACCGTAGATCGAGAAATGTTGAATGTTCGCACAACTCCGGAAACTGATTGTCCAATCCGTCTGGCTCCCACTACCATATCTCGTTCAAACTCCCATAGTTCAAGTCGGCTTGGCGTAATCGTACGGGGGGTTCTTCAACATGACTCACGAGATTACACTTCGTAAGTGATAAAAAACGTGGCGTGCGTCAAAGTCTTTTTACGACGGCAGAGCGAGGTAAAATTTGCATACCACTGTCACATGCCTTTTGGAACTTCACTGTGTACTGCTTCGCAGGCAAAGAATGTCCTGGTATCTGTATAAGTGAACAATCCGTTTCATTTGTATAAAGCCCAGTTTAAGTAATTTCAGGATGGAAACCTTTCAATACAATGACTATGCCAGGTTTCATTCTTTATTGTGAAGACGGAGATTTAAAAAAATTCTAGAATCAGTACAAAAGATGTGGCAGAAAATAATCACCAACAAGTGCCTGATCATTTAAAATTGTAACAGCATGTTTTCTGCATATATGTATGAAGAATTTGGATACAAGAAAAGAAGATACATTTTTTTCTCTAATTCAATTACGTTGACCTACATTGTAAACACAATGCTTACGAATAAATGTGTCACAATAATACAGAGTCTTATCTGCTTCAAAAAATTATAAGGATCCTTTTTCAACAAAAATTCAAGAGTTCACTTAATTGATCAGTTATAAAAAAATGTCTGCAGAAAATAACCGTACGTTCTATTTGCCACTATTAATATTAAAGAAAATATTTGGAGATATATGTTCATGCACCATAAGTATTTCCGTAAAAAGATGGTTAATTTAGGATGATTTAAACGGAAATGAAGACTGAATAAGTCCCATTTTGTTGAACTGTATTCGATTTCTTTTCCCTTTTTCTTCCTGAATGTTTCAAAATTTGAATGCTGTAATCTTCTAAGATTATCAAAGCAATGACACTTACAAGAACTAACAATAAAGTAACCTTGCATTTAATTCAACCAATGCAATTTTGTCTGTTTATTGCGATTAAAAAAAGCTTAAAATATACCCCTAAATACAAGAGGATAAGAAAATTAATTACATTTAAGTTTATATAACGTATGTCTTCTTTTATTTAGTGAAACCTTTAAGGGACAGAATGCATAATAGTAAACACTAAATTTAATGACTTGATAGAAATGACATCGCGGAAAATTATCTAGGCCAGCGGTTTTCAACCTTTTCTTTACCACGTATCCATTTAAATATACACTGAAGGCCACCCGAAACGCAACACCAAGACGGAAGCATCCGATTGGCCTGAACTTCGCAGCATGCGTTGGCCGCGAGTGGACATGCAAACGATTAGCATTGCAGGGCATATGCAAATAATGTGCACCCGGCACGCCACCGAGAAGCACTATAAGAAGGGTGCACAGAAGGCGAGGTGTAAGTGGTGGAAGTGCGTTGTGCTGCCGGACCTGTGCGTGGAAAGCTTCCTCATGCCTCGTCGCAGAATACGGCAGTCATTCCAGCAGATTTCGGAGTTCAACAGAGGACGAATAGTGGCTTATCACGACAGCGGTGTATCGTACCGAGATATCGGCACCCGTGTGGGACGACATCCAGCCACCGTGAGGCGAGTATGGATTCGGTGGGTGCAGGAGGGACGGACGGACCGACGTGAGCGATTGCCGCAGCCGCGGCACACCACCAAACAAGAGGACCTCCATATTGTGCGACCATCATTGACGGCTCGCACCGCCACAACACGAACGTTAGCGCAGTAATTATGGTGTGCTGCGCAACAACCTGTGTCAGCCAGTAAAGTTCGACGTCGCCTACAGCAGCGGGGACTTGTCGCACGGGCCCATTGCTCCGAATGCCATTGACGTTATACCACCGGCGAGTGCGGCGGCAGTGGGCCGTTGAACGCCGCACCTGGACTACGAAATAGCATGACATTGTCTTCTCCGACCAATCCCGCTTCTCCCTGCAACACCACATCCGCGTGTGGTGGTACCGCGGCGAGGGACTGTATGATGCCTGCATTATGTATCGCCATACCGGTACGTCGCCTGGAGTTATGGTTTGGGGCGCAATTGGATATGACACCCGCATCACTCTGGTACTCATCGCCGGTACACTGAACTGCCACCGCAACATCTCCGACGTTTCGGAGCCTGTAGTCCTCCCTTACCTGCAGGACTTGCCAGCGGCCACGCTTGAACAGGAAAATGCGCGCCCGCACGTGGCGCGCATCGTGTAACAATTCTTCACGGCCCACCAGGTGTCACTGCTGCCGTGGCCCGCCTGTTCTTTCGATATGCTGCCTATCGAACACGTCTGGTCGCTGACCGGCAACTGAGTTGCCCAGCAAGCACCACCCGCGGCTACGCCTGATGAACTGTAGCAACGTGTGGAAGCAGCCTGGACCGACATACCCCAAGCCCACCCCCAAAGCCTCTTTCGTTCGATGCCGCGGCTTGTAGCGGCCGTTATTGCCCGCCATGGGGGCCACACGAACTATTGATGTCTGCGTGTCTCGCAAGTCGCACGGGCCTGAAAGCTCAATCGCTTCTTTGTATCTGTTGTTATGTGTCCAGCAAATCTGGCTTTGCTATCTCGTGTCCTTCTTGGTGTTGTATTTTGGATGGCCAGCAGTGTATGTCATGAAATGTTATAAAGCTGTAAGCTGATAATTACCTCTTCAGCTGTAAGCTGTTCATTACCTCTTCAGCTGTAGCGTGTACCCAAGAAGAGATGAACAGTATGTCTTCAAAAACATTTCTCTCATGCTCATATCTAACGTAGACCGCTTTTTTGTCATATTTGTGCTTTCGTCCAATTGCAAAGCAATATAGGGGGTGGGGGGCGGTACATGCGAATTATTCCTAATAATCGTTCCTTCATATTGGTTGACAAACCGTCGATTCGCTTCTTAATTGTGTCATCTGACAAAGGTATTAAAGAAACGTTCTTGGCAGCTTTCTGGTTGAACAATGCAGAAACCATGATTTTTGCAGCAGGTAATACATCATAAGTTCTATAGCTATTGTGTGCGGTTTTTCAGTTTCTGTTATTAGTTATTAATTTCAAATGAAGCCGTCACCGTATTTCCATTGTTACAACCAGTTGAAGTGCTCTTTGTGGCGTGTTCTTCATGTTTAGTATCGATATATCTTCGCAATCAATTTTGACGGTTCATGGCCTTGTTGGATAATATATCGTAACACAGCACACATTGTGGCAGTTGCTTGTTTTTGGGACTTGCAAACGTGAAGCAAATGACAGATATTCCATTCTATAACGGCGGCACTTTTTAAGATGCCTAAAAAAGCTTCCTTTTGCTTTGAACAGGATTCACCCTCATCAACATCATCAGTTTTTTGACGTTTCAAATTCAAACAGACATACATCCGTAGGCTCAGTCAAAATCTATTCACTGCGATAATATCGAAAAGTCACTTTACCCGACAATAACCAAACGGTTTTATTAGCAGAAATCCAAGAAAAAACACGAACACAATATCCGTCCAGACATTCACTCAAATTGACGCTGACTGACTACTACTCTCTCTTCACGCGGCTTCTGATTATAAGTGCAGTAGCTGAAGTTTCACGTATTTTCCATGAGCCACTCAGTGCTATTCACTTTTATGTTCTCCCCGTGTGTAGAAATATCGATAACTGAATACCGTAATTTCCGGCGTGTAATCCACAGAAGGGAAAAATTCAGCAAAGAAAATAAAATTCGGCGTATAATACAGAGAGGAAAAAATATTTAATTAAAAAAAGCAAACAACCTGAGTACTCCCCCTGTACTCACCATTCTTCTTTTGTTAATGTGATGATGATACAGTGCCTTCGTGGTAAGATGAAATGAAGTGAATGACTTAAAAGCATATCGAAACCCTATATTTTACTTTCACTATCAGAATTATTTTTTTAATTTTTACCCGGTAATGGTTTTAATTGGCTCTAGAGTCTAGATAGTTCCTCACATTTTGGGCGAGTGAAAAAAAAAGTTGGTTTACATATTATAAAGAATTGATAATAAACGGTAATTTTGGTTTTCTTTTTTGTTTGCTATTTCTGTTGTTTATCAATAGTTACGGAAAATATCTTATTTGTTGTTAGTTGGACTTGATTTGCTCCTCTAATATTAATAAAATGCACGATACAAAAATTAGTTTTCGTTTCCATACTGTGATATTTCCTAATTGTAATTTGGCTTTAACAGTGCATTGTTACTTTCTAGCGTCTTATTTTGGAGATAGATGTATTTTAGATTTTTCGACGGATCGCTCTTAAGGAGATTTTGCTATGCCGAAGTCTCATTCATTTCATTTCATTCTGCCTGTATGTGAAAAGAAAACATATCAACTAAAATACAAATTTCAGGGCAAAACCGGGGCGTAAAAAATTACAAAATTTCTCACCTGTATTCTCCTCTCTGGAGTGCTAATATATTATTCAATTCAGAAAAACGAAGCAGAAGGTTTTATACCTGTGACCTTGTGAGTAAATGTCAATATATTAGGTATTGAAATTAATTCTCTGCCCCTAACTGCAAGCGATCATAGAACGTTGGCAAATGCAAATAGGTGTGTGCGATAATGGCTGATTGCTGCGTTATCAACAGCTTTCCGGGAAACCGCAACCGCTCACAGCTGTAGAGACAGAAGGGACGAAATTGACGGTGAAAGCAATGTCATTCGAGGAGCAGCATTTGAGGCATTGACTCCTGTTCGCGTTTTAGCTGAAAAAAGTGCCGCGGAACCTAAGCAAATGGTCTCTGCTGCTTTGGGTGAAACTGCCGTATCCTACAGTACGTGTAAAAAGTGATTCCAGCGGTTTAAATAGGATAATTCGATCTCCGTGATGCAGAAAGTCCGGGAAAGCCACAGAAAGTTGACGTTGAGGAACTGGAAAAACTGTTGGACGCGGATACCTGTCGCACACAGTCAGAGCTCGCCCAGGACCTGGCAGTAATACGGAAAGCCATTGCAAAGGGCCTGCACAAGCTTAGACGGATTCACTAGCAGGACTGTTGGGTGCCTCATCAACTCATAGCTGCGAAAAAGTCTAGGCGCTACGATGTTGCTCTGTCCTTGCTCTCCACATTCAAGAAGAAGAATTTCCTACACACGATTTTGACATGTGACGAGAAGTGGATCCTCTACGATAATCTTAAGCGGCGCAAATTGTGGATTTATCCAATTCAGCTTACCACCAGTACCGCTAAACCGAATATCCATGCCAGGAAGTTGTTGTTCTGCATATGGTGGGATTAGCGCTGTGTCGTACACTATGAGTTGCTCAAACCTGGTGAAACGGTCAATGCTGAGCGTTGTTGTCAGCAACTCATTCGTGTGAGTGACGAACTGGATGCGAAAAGGCAAAACACCGGCAAGGGCAGAAGGTCGGTGCTGTTGCTTCAGGACAACGCGTGTTCTCATATCGCGAAAATAACTTTAAACACGATCACCGACCTAGGATGGAATATTTTGTCCCACCCGGCGTATTCTCCAGACTTTGTCCTGTCGGATTATCACCTCTTTCGCTCCCTGCAACATCACCTGATTGATACGCTCTTCACTTCTTTCGAGCTGGTCCACACAAGTATTGATGACTTTATTAACTCGAACGAGCCCTGTTTTTCCCGCATTGGCATTCGACAGCTCCCTGACCTATGGCTCAAATGTATCCAACAAGACGGGGATTATTTCCCTGGTTAGGTACGTATTCGATTTGCTATAATTTGCTGTCATCGTGTCGTGCCTGTTGCCGAGAATTAAGTTCAACACCTAATAAAAACCAACGACATTAGAATAAGTTTGTGAAATTGAGATAACGAATAATTTATGTACAACTTCGTGCCTGGAAATTGGATAATTTAAGAGATTGGAACTGTGAACTGGAAAATTCATTTTTAAGTATTATGAAAACCAAGGGTCCTGCAAAAAGAATTACATCGTTAATTTTTATTAGCTACACAAAAATTTGAAAGTCAGATTTTAAGTGTTAGCATTGCACGTGGAGCGTATTCTAATATAAGACTGATTTTAAGGAGCTATAAATGAGTAGAAACAAACGACAATGCATATTACAATATTTTCTTTGGAAAATATACTATATTTAATAAATTCAACTAACTAGTTCTATAAAGTTTAAATCTTTGATGAAAGGATTCTAGACGTGGAATTTTGCTTTTGCTGGGCCAACATCCTCATTCTAGTAAGGAGTATTTCATAAAGTTTTCAAAAGATGCATATAAAATTGCACCATTTTTCAAGCTTTATATATTTTGTAGATGTGTGCTTGTGCAGTAGGATTTTTAACCAGAACGTCTGCCAGGGTTGTTAATAACGATCGCTTAAATTGTTTATTTTTACTACGACTAAGTATTTTCAAGTTTAATAAAATGAGGTAATTTATATTGAATTTTGAGTTTAATTTAATTAAATAGTTTCATATGCTTTTTAAATACGAGAGTGTTTGAAATGAAAAGTTGAGAATGTGTTGCAAATTTTAATTTGATTAGGCCCACCATTAAACTAATGAAAAAAACTTAAAAAGGATAACTTAATTTAATTTTTAATGTACGCAACGCTGTAAAATGTATCTATAATATAATTAGTATTGCACAAATTTCCTGATATCTCGTTTTCTTAAGTAAAGAAAGGTTATAGAGCACAGAATAAAATTACTCGTAATTACTGGTGCTTTATTTTTCTAAGGAAATAAAGTACTAATTTTTTAAATTTTTACCGATAAAATAATCACCATTCTTGAATTCGGCTGAATTTTCTGAATTCAAGCAATGACTCTGATTTATTCAACCTCATTAAAATTATTTTTACATTAATATTTGTTTTTGAAATGCATGTTAAATGATTGTTCTGTAAACATTTCAAGGAAATATTCACAAAGGGTATACACGCAATAATGCACCAAAAAGCCATTTTATTAAATCTTTAAAGGCTAATAGTTGTCATTGAGTCTCTGTTTGTATGTTTGAATTAATCGGTTTTCTAAGCTACAGTATATTCTTATCGTTAACGTCTTCTGTTTCGAAATTACTGATTTTATGAGCATTGTTTTCATTTCAACTTACGATTTACTATGTGTGATTAAATATTGAAACTCATTTCACGTGACAGAATTATGTATTTACGCCAACAATCTGTCGTTATCTATATCAGAGATGGAATTTCCTACAAAATAGTTTTTTTAAATAAATTTCTAAAAGGTGTGGTAATATTTATGAAGAGGCATACGTATACATAGTATATATATTTTTGATATTCTAATGGAGCATTTCTCAAAGATTTAAAATTTATATGAGTGAATGTCCGAGATGAGCTGCAAAGTGCAGCACAAATCTTACACATATTTATAATAAATTAGAGAGCAGTAGTATTCATTGTTTCCTAATTTCTTTTTTACATCTACCTTTCCAGTTGCACAAGATGTAAAGTGTTGTACACATGTAATGATATTTGCATATTTCTGGCAGACAAAAAGCGAATGTTCCTAATCAATGCAAGATGAACAACGTAGTGAAAAATTTCGGTCGAGTACCAACAGTGCAAAGTATTCATATACCAACTTCGAGAGTACGACTCCTAAATGTATACTTATTGCATCAAATTTCCTCCTGCGTTGCTAGAAATTAATCTCCTTTACAGCTTTTATTTTTGCGAGGACTCATTTGAAAATATTGCAGCGCTTTCAAAAACCTAATATAATGTTATTTTCTGTGTTTCTTCACAACGTGTATATGCCTCTATTAAAGAAATAAAAAAAGCAGATTAATTTGCCATTAGGAGTAATATTTTTTATTTACAAGCGTGTAATGTTCAAATACTTTCGGGTTTAAGTTGTGTAGTTGGAGACATACTAAAATGTGCAAAAGCTTATAACACATGATTCAAAGCAATGTCAAATATCACCACACGTTTTCCGATCTGAACTTAACAGAATCATGTTTTCTGCATGATAATGCAGAAAATACACATTTTCTGCATTTGTAGATAACCACTTTGACTAAACTAACGTCCATTAAAAATTACTGATAACATGTTATCTATACAGATATCATTTATGCAAAATATTTAAAGAAATAAAAATAAAACAAGAAAAAATCGTGTGGTATTTGCAGAAGTTAAAGAAACGGGAAAAGAAGTTTCCTTCGTGGAGAGTGCATAGAAGAAATAGGAAAACCTGTAATATTTTTCGACGTTGTGAGAATGAATGTTGGTGAAAGTTAAAGTGTAGCAGCGGGGAATGTGAAAAGAATAGGAAAAACGTTTGTTCCATTTCTTGGATTCAAACGTGTCGCTCAAATCGATTTCTCGGGCGACAATATGGAAGTTTATGTTACTGTAAATTCCTTTTTAACAATACATAATTCTGCTTCAAGTATTAAACGAAAATGTTGAGTTCAGATGATATCTTTTAATGATGTTGTAACATGTTCGAGCGAATGAAGACGTAGGATCACATGTTTGATGGAATTGTTTCCTTTTCAACAACCAACGTTTCGTGTGAATGGAAAAATGAAAGAACACAATTTTTGCATTTTGGGCACAAAAAACTGTTGGTAAATGCTAATACATGAGTACCCAGTTAAACGTTCGTGGTGTTTCAGCGAAGAGGAGCAAACAAAATGTTCTTCTTTGGGGAATTCAACGTTACACGAATTTTATATATGAACATGTGAATGTCCTCATTCACAATTCGATGTTGATATTGTACCCTGATAACTAACTGTTCTAGCAAGGTGGCTCGCTGCTTCATTTTTTCAAATGTATCATCAATTGCAACTGCAGCTGAAAATTTTATCGCATGTGTGGACCTACTATGTACTAAGAGTCCTGCGATATAAGACTTACCACCTGCGGATTTGTGAATATATGCATAGGTTAATTATATTGGCTACAGGCATCCGATGTCAAACAGAGTTTCTGAGTTTAAAACATGTTTTCAAACCATGCTGCATGTGACTAAATATCTACTGGACAGGATCTGAAAGGAACTGAATTAGCATTGTAATATATCCCGGGACACCAAAGCAGCACATATTGAATCCAGGTAAAATAAATATTAATGCACTTCGGTATATTGTGTTCCGCAATTTCAAACAGGAAGTATAATACGAGCAGAGTGAATTTGTAAATACAGTGCATACTTCTTGCTGTGGTTTTATCTACGGCTATTGTAAGGATGAAAATTTAAGACGAACTGTTAGTTAAAATACATTTGCAAAAGCAATAATTACTTCCATTAATTGTGTAAAAAATCACCAACAGAAGCTGACTGTTCAACATATCAATGATATAATTTCATAACTTTTTGTTCTACATAAATGGGCTTAATCCCCTTTTCCGAAAATAACCGCCAATTCTTTCCATTCAACATAATTTTATATTTTAATTTAATATTCCCGCCCATATTTTAAAAATGCGATGTAAGGTCAGGTGATGCGTAACATCACAGCCTCTCCTTGACAAATGTCAACCCCGCCTTCTCGTGGTGCATCCTGTTCCTACTAAAGGGGCTCTGACGACCGCCAATAGCGGTATAACTATACCATCGGGATTAGAGGAAATTCTATCCCACACTCACCAACCCGCTTGGCCAGCGTGGTGAGTTATGGCCAAACCCCTCCAAAATGAATCCACAACTTAAATCTTGGCCCTCAGTCTCCGGCAGCTGGAATGTACCTGGCCAAGGCAGCGGCCAGTGCGACATGAAGGCAGAGGGTGCTAAGAATCCCCGGAGGACCGGACTAGGCTGCCATCTGATGCTGACCTTGGCAACGTACAATGGGCGCTCCCTATCTTCTGATTCAAGGCTTCTTGAATTGGAAGAGGAACTACAAAGGATCAAGTGGGACATCGTGGGGCTAAGTGAGGTAAGGAGAAAAGGAGAAGATCTCATCGAACTGAAAAGTGGACATCTCTTCTACTATCGTGGGACAGATACTGGCAGAACTAGTGGTGTTGGATTTATAATAAACAAGAAACTGAAGGATAAAGTTGTAGAAGTTGAAAGTTCCTCTGACAGAGCTGCACGGCTTGTTATCCAACTCTCGAAAAGATACCAGGCTCAGATTATTCAAACTTATGCACCCACCACAAGTCATCCTGAAGAAGAAATTGAAGAATTTTATGAGGAAATTTGTCATCTAAATAATAAAGGAAAGCAGCACTTGAAAATAATTATGGGAGATTTCAATGCAAAAATAGGGAAACGGCAACAGAATGAAACTTCAGTAGGTAAATTCGGTCACGGCAACAGAAACCAGCGTGGAAATACTCTTGTTGAGTTTGCAGAGGCAGAAGGGTTTTTCATCTTGAACTCCTTCTTCAAGAAAAAGCCACACAGGAAATGGACATGGAGACATCCAAATGGGACGACAAGTGAAATTGATTTTATTATGTGTAACAAAAAATTCGTCATAGAAGACTGCAGTGTGCTAAACAAGTTCAACACAGGTAGTGACCATAGATTGGTGAGATGTAAGATGCACTTCAACACTAAACTTGAACGTGGCAAGCTCATAAGACAAACAAAATCTATTGACATAACCAACCTTAAAAAACACCATAATACCTTCAAGTTGGAACTGAAGAACAGGTTCTCTGCTTTAGAAGGCCTAACATCGGAAGAAGTGGACATCTCTGAAGTTAACAGAAAAGTAACCAAAGCTCTTATGGAAACAGCAACAAAATTAGCTGGGTCTAAGAACAAGTTGCATGTAAATAAATTATCAGGAAAAACGAAAATGTTGATGCAAAAAAGAAGAGAGATGAGGACAACTAAAGAAGATGTGACTTCCAAAGTGGAATATATAGAGCTATGCAAGACAGTAAGAAAAAGTATCACTGAAGACGTAAGAAAATTCAACTGTGAACTAGTGAGGAAAGCAATTGAAAACAACCAAAGCCTAAAGATAGCAAAGGGACATCTCAGTAAGGGAAGAAAACAGATTATGGCACTGAGAAAAGAAGATGGTTCTGTAACAAGAAATAGAGGCGAAATTTTGACAAGAGTGAAAGATTTCTACTCCAAATTATATGAAAGGGATGATACATGCACTCCAGACATCATGAAAGATACCAGTACCAGAGTTCCTCCAGTCCTTCCAGCAGAAGTTGCACATGCAATCAAGAACATGAAGCGGGGAAAAGCTCCAGGAGAACATGGAATTACTGTAGACATTATACAAGAAGCAAGTGGAGAAATCGAAACAGTACTCGCCCAAATTTTCACTCGATGCCTTAATGAAGGAAAGATTCCTGAGGATTGGAACACCGCTACAATGATCCTGCTACATAAGAAAGGTGACATTGAGGATCTCGGAAACTACAGACCTATCAGCCTCCTATCAGTAGTTTATAAAATCTTCACTAAAGTTCTTTCACACCGCTTGAAGGTAACACTGGACATGAGTCAACCGAGAGAACAAGCTGGATTCAGGAGTGGCTACAGCACAATAGATCATATCCATGTGCTGAGAGAACTAATTGAAAGAGCGAGGGAATATGAACTTCCATTGTGCATGGCTTTTATCGATTATGAAAAAGCCTTTGATTCGGTGAAACCATCAGCAGTTACAATGGCTCTGAAAACCTGCGGTATTGAAGATGCATACATTAATATTATTAATAACATCTATGAAAATGCAAGTGCAAAGATTAGGCTGTTTGAAAATACAACACACATAAAAATTGGAAAGGGAGTGAGACAAGGTGACACCATATCTCCGAAGCTCTTTAATGCCACATTGGAGGGTGTTTTTCAGTCACTGAGCTGGGAAAACAAGGGGATAAAGATTAATGGAGATTATCTAACCCACCTTCGTTTTGCTGATGACGTAGTCATTTTTGCAACTAGCCCATCAGAGCTGCAGGGTATGATCCAGGAACTTGCTGACAAGAGTAAAGAAGTGGGATTAAAAATGAACTTTCAGAAGACAAAAGTGATGTTCAATGCTTTTACAAGAAATGAAGATTTATCGATTGATGGAGAAAAGCTGGAGATAACAGACACGTACGTTTATCTTGGACAGCAGATATCAAGTGAGGGTCACATTGATGAAGAAATTAATCGGCGTACAAAACTTGCCTGGAGAGCTTTTGGAAGAAACAGCATAATTTTCAAGAGCAATATGCCATTATGTCTTAAAAGAAAAGTGTTTGATCAATGCATCCTTCCAGTGCTTACGTATGGTGCAGAGACGTGGACCTTAACTAAAAGAGACATACAAAGGCTGCAGACAACTCAAAGGAGCATGGAGAGGTGCATGATTGGTGTAACCAGGAGAGATAAGAAGCGAAACTCGTGGATCCGAAAAATGACAAGAGTGGAGGACATCATGATCAGAGTTAAATCCCTGAAATGGCAATGGGCTGGACATACTGCCAGAAGGACAGATCATCGATGGACAGCCGAAATTTTAGATTGGATCCCAAGGGACAGGAAAAGACCCAGAAGAAGACCACATGGGAGATGGGTGGATGAAATTCGAAAGTATGCAGGGGTGACATGGAGGAGACTGGCACAAGACAGACCGTTGTGGAGGAAACTTGGGGAGACCTTCGTTCAGCAGTGGATTGATAATGGTTGACAATGATGATGATGATGATTTTAAAAATATTACTGGATGAATGCTCTTTCGACTCCTATTATTACGCTGTACATGTGTAAAAACCGAACTTTAAACCGGGTAAAGACCCAAAATAAATAAATGAAATAGAACAGTTAAAATTAATCTCGTTATAGGTAAACGACAAGATATTTTAAATCAAATTTCTTGAAAATAAAGTACGAAGAAGTACTTTATTATAACCTTCTTTGGAGAAACACCTCAACGAATCGAATTATACGCTTATCGTTGAATTTATAGGAAAGTTATACTGTACATAGCTATGACAACTTTTCGCGAAAGAAATGTCATAAATTTTCAGAGAGGAGTAAACGCACAAAACGTTTTCAAGTGCAAAATGTTTTGAAAATGGATAGCATCGCCTCCTATCAAACATAAATTGAGATGATCATTCAGCATCCCACTTCTAACCTGAAATAATGAACTTTTTGCTTAGCTAGCGTACAACAATTCGATAACGTTTGGGAAAGTACCTAGCAAAAACACAAGTGTCCGGGACTACTGGCCACCATCTGGCAGTAATGGGTCACTGCTTGCTGAAATCTGCCGATCACGAAACAGTAGCGGTCCTTTGCTGGCAGAGCTATCAGTTGGCAGCCATTCATGGCCCTGCAGCATCGCCGTGAATTACGGGCCTTCAAGCAAGTGCTACTAGTGGCCCGTAGATGGCAACCAAAGCAACCCCAACACTAGGTGGAAGCAATGGGACTGCTCATGTGCAGGAGCAGCACCTGCTGTGTCTCTCGTGGTAACAGTTGAAAACGACGTAAACGGCATCGTGTTATTTTCTTTGATGTTAAGAGAAATAAAAGCCATATCTAAAAAGGCGAATTAATTTCCTAATCGAATGCCACGTCGACGATTACCATCAAAAGAAAATTATATAAATCTTTATTAATAGACTGTAACAAAAAGTCAGTTATCTTGGGTATACATAGGAACTCATTTCGAAGCAAAATTCCTTCACTAACACAAAAATAATCGAGAATACAGACAGCCGTGAAACACACCACTCCATTTTCATGAGTAACACGGAATAATTTCTTTTGATCTTTCGTGTTAACATATTATTTCGTTTCAAACCAAAGTACCGGAAAGACATTAAAAAATAATTACGTTGAAAAAAAAATAAGAAATATACTCATATAAAATTTACGAATTATTTCATAAATTTTGTTTATGCGGATGTAATGGGCCTTCAACCAAGTGGAACATTACTGATATAATGGACTTTCAACAAGTGGGATATCCGTGGGTTGAAAACAAAAGATTGGAGGAATTCGCTGCTAAAAATAACAACACAAATATAAAATATGTTTCCTCTTTAGAACAAATGTAGCTTCGGACAGCGGAAAGGAAAGATTCAACGTCAAGAATGTAGCGGATTGTTACATGAACGGTTAAATATATTAATTAAACAATCTCCTTTCACGACCATAAGGAGAGCACAAAACTTTGGAGAGCGTCTTTAAGTTGGTACACTTGTCGAAAATGAAGGAATTACCCTTACGGTTAATAAAAACAATCGTTACCTTGAAAAAAATATGAATTATATGAAACGGACATTTATGAAAATACCTCGCAATATTGTAAAATTAAAATGAGAACCCTTCGTTTTACATCGCGCAGGAAAGAGGCGTCCCTTCAATTCCCGGCTCGTGCGTGGGAAGGCATAGTACTGGCTAAATATTCCGTTTAAAACAGAACGTCGTTGGTTCGCTGCTACTCAGATCCAAAGGGCGTTTTTCAGGGCTTGTTGGGAAAATTTCCCCAGCTACGTGCCGTGATGAAGAAGTTTGGTTAGGAACAAAAAAGAAAGTAGTTTTACATTTGGAAAACTGCGGTCATATAAATATTTTTTTGGCTACAACTCGGAAATTGGCGGACCACATTAGGCTAGTTATTATTTATGGCACGAGTCTGCCGGACCGATTAAGGCTCGCATGGGGCAGCCACTGCATGTGATGGATAACACAGGTCTGCGAAATATTACTTTCTTTTTCTCTGAATTATTTTAGGCGTTTCTATTGTTTTTCTATACGCTGAGTTCAGAAAGGCTGAGCTTTTCTTTTTATCACGTAAGTGTTTCCACAAAGTGAGGATAAAAATCCAGGTAAATCACACAGGTCTCTCTATCTCTGTCTGTCTCTTTCTCGCTGTCTGTGTGTCTTTCACTCTCTCTCTGTGAATTCGTTTTACAGAATGAAATAAATATTGGCAGATTAGCGGGTGATATACTTGCTTTTTCAAATCGCCTTCTGCTGCAGGTGTCATAATGTTATTCAAATTTCTAGGAAACGAGTGAAGGAGAATTTGTTTGACACTGTTTGTCATCGCAAAAGACACTAATAGATTTTAAATTCCAAGAAAAAAACACCATTTTTCAGAGAAATATAAGGATCAGGTATTATGACGTTCAGTATTGATCCGCATCCTGTCTAACCACGTACTTATGATGTCTCTTTCTGAGTGCTTCGTTCGTAACGACGAGTTATATCTACCATAAGAGGATATATAGTGGTACACACCTCATTTTTTCCGGAGCTTCAGTCGTCGCAGATGAAACTGCGTTACGGTCTGTAACGTTACGCAAAACGGAAGGAGTTGATATTCTTGAAGAAATGAAAAAAATCAAGATTTTCATGCTTACTGTTATGTTTCATAAGTTCTAGATTTTCCCACCGGTACACTGTTCTATTGAGTTATTTGCGCCCAAATTTTATCCACTGGGCTCAATGGGAGATTTTGTTCTGGGTCTCTTCCTTTGTGTGCATGACTATATGGATGATTCTTGATAATACATTTTCGGTACACACGTGATTGTGGAAAACAGTTCCCTGTTCATGCCCAACATCCATTATTCCAAAAGAACTAAATTATCAGAGAGAGAGACAAGACAGTCACTTGGGAAAATAGTGTTTAGTTTGCCGTAACCTCAAACCAACACGATGAGATTACTTCGAATAGAACATTGAAAACGAGCAGATACAATACCAGCGAAATGTGGAAAGCATTGAATATTTATAACATATTTATAAAGTAAATAAGCAAACACTTTTAAAGAAAAAAGTTTTTTCGAAAGATTAATTTTAAATTACAAAACAACAGTCTTTTCTTTGTGAAACTCTATCAGTTATTATCAATAAATGTTCACTGAATTTGAAACCTCTATGCAGATGTCCATTAACATTAGTCACGCGGCATATATGCTAATATGTAGGTAAAGTCAGATATGCAGCGCATACGCAAAACACTTGGTCACGAGGGTCACCACGTGACCTAAGTAACTCTATAAAGTAGCTGTTCGTCAGTTTGGTCAATCACAATGGGGGAAAAGAAAGACATTTCGGAGTCTGTTAAACGGTTTATGGTGGGTACCCTGGTAGGAGTGACGATTTCGAAAAGAATGATGGTGAATGGTTTCTCAAAAGGTGAGGCATTATTGGCCTTTAATCAGTGGGAAAATAACGCGCATTGCTTGTCTAAGAGTCTTAACTCTCGTGAGACGACAATCTCTGAGAAACGAAATCACCGTCGTCTAAGAAGGCTTGTGCGGACGAATAGGACCTTCTGTGTGCAGCAAATGAATATGTCTCAGGATCGATCCACATCAGTTACGAATGCTCGAAGTAAAAAATATCCACCGTGTGTCGGAATCGCAAGTTAATCCGTCGGACACCGTGCACTGGCCCTCCGATAATGCATAAAGTTGTCTTACTTCCTCGATATCCCTAGGTTCCGTGTGACTTGCCTGTCGGAAACGTTGCCCTAAATCTCCTAGATCCCTATTTTTAAAGGTTGTTTAAGACCTGGGGTCAGACACTGCCTTCCTAAAATCATCTGCATGCATTTGTCTCCTTGAATGACTTTTTCAAAAGTACATGAGTATTTCAAGATCAGCGGGCATTATACTTGCTTTTCAATAAGCCTTCTACTGCAGCTGCCATTGCCCCATGGCAGAAGGCACTAATTAAAGTTTTAAATTACAAACAAAATCACACTTTTTTTTCGGGGAAATCTAAGGTTCTTTTTTTCCAAAATTCAGTCTAGATCCGCAGGTGGTCTAACCACATACTTATAATGTCTCCTTTTTTCAGTGTTTCGCTCGTCACGACAAGTTGTGACTGCCACAAAGAGAAATATGCTAGTACACACCTGATTCTTACCCTCTCTTAAATGTTCTGACATGAATTCAGAACGACCAAATCAGGTATCCTATCTCATGGTGCCCTAACTGAGACGGTTGTCGGTTTTTGTAACGGGTTAAGGCCCGGAGGGGATGAGCCCCCACCCCCACATCCCACATACATACAAAATTTTCGTGAAATCTAGTTTTCATTTCAGAACCATCAAATTTGGTATCATGAAACTCTAACTTAGACGCTAGACGGTTTTTGGAAGGGGTTGGAGCCCGGGGGAGGGGGGGGGAGGGGTCAAAGCCTCCCCATTAAAAATTTCGTAAAATCTACAATTTTCATTTTAGAACCACCAAATTTGGTAAACTATCTCATGGTACTCTAACTTCGACAGTACACCGTTTTTGGAACGGGTCAAGGCCCGGGCGGTCAGAGCCCCGCACATACAAAATTTTCTTAAAAACTACAGTTTTCAATTCAGAACCACTTAATCTCGTGTACTATCTCATGGTACTCTAGCTTGACGCTAGACGGTTCTTGGAAGGGGTTGGAGCCCGAGGGGGAGACCTCCCCCCCAATATTTTTTTTTTTCGTAAAATCTACAGTTTTCAATTTAGAACCACCAAATTTGGTATACTATCTCATGGTACTCTAACTTAGACCGTAGACCGATTTTGGAAGGGGTTGGAGCCCGGGAGGTAAGAGCCCCCGCGTCATACAAATGCCGTAAAATCTACAATATTCAATTTAGAACCACCAAATTTGGTATAATATCTCATGGTACTCTAACTTAGACGGTAGACCGTTTTTGGAACGGGTCAAGTCCCGGGGGTCACAGCCCCCCCTCCCCATATTTTTTTTTGTAAAATCTACAGTTTTCAGTTTTCAGTTGAGAACCATTAAGTTTGGTAATCTCTAACTTAGACGCTAGACGCTTTTTGGAAAAAATCGCAATATCTAGTTTTCAATTTAGAACCACCAAATTTGATATACTATCTCATGGTACTCTAACTTAGACGGTCGATGGTTTTTGGAACGGATCAATGCCCGGGGGTCAGAGCCCCCCCCCCCCCACACACACACACACACATACAACATTTTCTTAGAAACTACAGATTTCAATTCAGAACCACCAAATCTGGTATCATGAAACTCTAACTTAGACGCTAGACGGTTTTTGGAAGAGGTTGTAACCCGGGGGTGAGAGCCCCCTCCTCATAAAAATTTCGTAAAATCTACAGTTTTCAATTTAGAACAACCAAATTTGGTATACTATCTCATGGTTATCTAACTTAGACGGTAGACGGTTTTTGGAAGGGTTCGGGGCCCGGGTCAAGGGAGCCCCAAACACAGTTTTCGTAAAAAGTTCCGTTTTTTACTCTTAAGAATACCCTATCTACGTTCTAAGGAGCTCTTTGGCTGTTTGTGGACCTTGCACCATAAACCATCAACCAACCAACTAACCAACCTACGGTCTAAGTTAGAGACTGTAGATAACAATAAAGTGCAAAAATATGCGTTTAATGGTGTATTAAAAACACAAATAAATATAGTTTAGCTTTCACTACCAACGAACGGCTTATCAGGAAGAAATATAATGTAGTGTAAATAGAGAGTTCCAGATATTCAAAATTCAAACGGTAAGAAAAAGATGATCAACGCCAATGTGAAGTCGTACGCAATTGACATCACATAGGTACATTTCATTTCTTTGTTGCGGGATTCACAGAAGCACACGCCAGATGTACGGCAGTTCTATAGATGTCTCCTAGAAGGTAAGTATACCCATTCCTTTTTCTTTCTTTTTTGTTTCGCAAAATTAAATTAACTAAATCAAAAAAATTAAAATAAGTTTACTGGAAAATTGCAGGAATATCTTTTTCATTCATTAACTTTCAATCGCTGAACTTGGTCATTCCACAAATAGTAATATGTACCTGGCAAATAACTGGTATCCCTGCTAGTACAAATTATAATAATGATTTCTTTGCGTCCAGTTCAATCTAATATGTCCATAAGAGCGTTTGGGGCCGTATGAAAAATACATTTCAACGTGTGCAGCCACGGCGGCGGAGTGATGTAGGGGCTGGCTTCTGACCACTAGTCAAGAAGAATTTTGTATGTGGCGGCACTTACCCCCGGGCCTTGACCCGTTCCAAAAACCCGTCTACCGTTTTAGTTAGAGTACCATGAGATAGTATAGCAAATTTGGTGGTTCTAAATTGAAAACTATAGATTTTACGAAAATTTTGTATGTGGGGGGCTCTTACCGCGCCTTGACCTATTCCAAAAAAGTCTACCGTCTAAGTTAGAGTACCATGAGATAGTATACCAAATTTGGTGGTTCTAAATTGAAAACTGTAGATTTTACGAAAAATTTGTATGGAAGGGGTGGCTCTGACCCCAATGGCTGTGACCCCCCTGGCTCCAACCGCTTCCAAAAACAATCTACAGTCTAAGTTAGACTTTCGTGAGATAGTATACCAAATTTGGTGGTTCTAAATTGAAAACTGTAGTTTTTACGAAAAACGTTTATGTGGGGAGCTCCCTCCCCGTGCCCGACCCGTTTCAAAAACTATCTACCGTCTAAGTTAGAGTACCATGAGATAGTATACCAAATTTGGTAGTTCTAAATTGCAAACTGTAGATTCTACGAAAATTTTGTACGGAAGGGGGGCACCGACCCCCGGGCCTCGACCAGTTCCAAAAACCGTCTCCCGCTAAGTTAGAATTTCATGACACCAAATTTGGTGGTTCTGAATTGAAAAATATAGATTTTAAGAAAATGTTGTATGGGGGGCTCCTACCCCCGTGCCTTGACACGTTCCAAAAACCGTCTCCCGTCTAAGTTAGAGTACCATGAGATAGTATACCAAATTTGGTGGTTCTAAATTGAAAACGGTATATTTAACGAAAATTTTGTACGGGGTAAGGGGGTGGGGGCCCTGACCCACCGCGCCACGACCCGTTCCAAATACCGTCTCCCGTCTAAGTTAGAGTTTCATGACACCAAATTTGGTGGTTCTAAGTTGAAAACTATAGATTTTACGAAAATTGGGTGTGTGAAAACCCCCGTGCCCCGACCCGTTCTGATAGCCGTCTACCGTCCAAGTTAGAGTATCATGATATAGTATACCAAATTTGTTGGTTCTAAATTGAAAACTGTAGATTACACGAACTTTTTATGGGGGGGGGGTCTCTGAACCCCGGGCTCCAACTCTTTCCAAAAAATCATCTACAGTCGAAGTTAAAATACCATGAGATAGTATACCAAATTTTGTGGTTCTAAATTGAAAACGGTATATTTTATGAAAATTTTGTACGGAGGAGGGCTCTGACCCCCCTCCCCCCGGGCCCCGACCCGTTCCAAAAACGGTCTCCCCTCTAAGTTAGAGTTTCATGATACCAAATTTGGTGGTTCTAAATTGAAAACTATAGATTTTACGAAAATTGTGTATGTGGGGGGCTCTTACCCCCGAGAATTGACCTATTCCAAAAACCGTGTACCGTCTAAGTTAGAGTACCATGAGATAGTATACCAAATTTGGTGTTCCTAAATTATAAACGGTATATTTTACGAAAATTTTGTACGGGGGGAGGGCTCTGACCCCCTGGCTCCAACCGCTTTTAAAAACTGTCTACAGTCTAAGTTAGAGTTTCGTGAGATAGTATACGAAGTTTGGTGGTTCTAAATTGAAAACTGTAGTTTTTACGAATTTTTTTTTTTTGGGGGGGGGGGGGGCTCTGACCCCGTCCCCGACCCGGTCCAAAAACCGTCTACCATCTAAGTTAAAGTACCATGATACCAAATTTGGGGGTTCTAAATTGAAAACTATAGATTTTACGAAAATTTTGAATGTGGGGGCTCCTACCCCCCGCGCCTTGACCTATTCCAAAAACCGTCTACCGTCTAAGTTACAGTACCATGAGATAGTATACCAAATTTGGTGGTTCTAAATTGAAAACTGTAGATTTTACGAAAATTTTTGTATGGAAGGGGTGGCTCTGACCCCCTGGCTGTGACCCCTGGCTCCAACCGCTTCTAAAAACAGTCTACAGTCTAAGTTAGACTTTCGTGAGATAGTATACCAAATTTGGTGGTTCTAAATTGAAAACTGTAGTTTTTACGAAAAAAGTTTATGTGGGGGTGGGCTCTCTCCCCGTGCCCGACCCGTTTCAAAAACTATCTATCGTCTAAGTCAGAGTACCATGAGATAGTATACCAAATTTGGTGGTTCTAATTGAAAACGGTATATTTAACGAAAATTTTGTACGGGGTAAGGGGGTGGGGGCTCTGACCCACCGCGCCACGACCCGTTCCAAATACCGTCTCCCGTCTAAGTTAGAGTTTCATGACACCAAATTTGGTGGTTCTAAGTTGAAAACTATAGATTTTACGAAAATTGGGTGTGTGAAAACCCCCGTGCCCCGACCCGTTGTGATAGCCGTCTACCGTCCAAGTTAGAGTACCATGATATAGTATACCAAATTTGTTGGTTCTAAATTGAAAACTGTAGACTTCACGAACTTTTTATGGGGGGGGGCTCTGAACCCCGGGCTCCAACTCTTTCCAAAAAATCATCTACAGTCGAAGTTAAAATACCATGTGATAGTATACCAAATTTTGTGGTTCTAAATTGAAAACGGTATATTTTACGAAAATTTTGTACGGGGAGGGCTCTGACCCGCCCGGGCCCCGACCCGTTCCAAAAACGGTCTCCCCTCTAAGTTAGAGTTTCATGATACCAAAGTTACGGGTTCTAAATTGAAAACTACAGATTTTACGAAAATTTTGCATGTGGGGGGCTCTTACCCCCGCGAATTGACCTATTCCAAAAACCGTCTACCGTCTAAGTTAGATTACCATGAGATATTATACCAAATTTGGTGGTCCTAAATTGAAAACGGTATATTTTACGAAAATTTTGTTCGGGGGAGGGCTCTGACCCCCTGGCTCCAACCGCTTCAAAAAACCGTCTACAAAATTTTTACGAAAATTTTGTAGGGGGGGGGGGTGCTGTAACCCTCCGGGCCCCGACCCGTTCCTAAAACCTTCTACTGGCTAAGTTAGAGTACCATGAAATAGTATACCAAATTTGGTGGTTCTAAATTGAAAACTGTAGATTTTACGAAAATTTTGTACGGGGGAGGGTGAGTTTTGACCTCCCGGGTCCCGATCCGTTCCAAAAACGGTCTTCCGCTATGTTAGAGTGTCATGACACCAAATTTGGTGGTTCTAAATTGAAAACTAAATTTTACGGCAATTTTGTGGGGAGGGGGGGCTCTGACCCCCCGGGCTGCAACCGCTTCCCAAAACCGTCTACAGTCTAAGTTAGAATACCACGAGATAGTATACCAGATTTGGTGGTTCTGAATTTAAACTGTAGATTTTACGAAAGTTTTGTATATGGGGTGCTCTGACCAACCGGGCCCTGGCCCGTTCCAAAAACCGTCTACCGTCTAATATTTTTAGTGCCAAAGAAAAAGCGTAATATTCCTATCCTGTCTGAGTGTCCAAACTTTATAGATTTGATCAGGGAGGAAGACTCTCGAAATCGTACGTTTTCCTGCATTCGTTTTGCATGTAACCAAAATCTGTAAACGCGACGAATTGACGTAGTCGACGAATTGAGGTAGTCGACGAATTTGTCTGCGACGAATTGACGCTCGACGAATCGTCGTAGTCGACGAATTGACGCAGGTGACGAATTGACGCGCGACGAATTGACGTGACACCGGTATAGTCACCGTGAAGCGCTGACGCATGGTGACACACCAACACGTGTTGTGATAAGGGTCATGCATTGGTCACAGTATGCAAAGGAAACGCTGAGTGAATTTTAGTTCTGTTGTAAGTTTGAATAAAGTAAGACGTCATCAAGTCTTTCAAATTCTGTTTCCATCAGCTGGCTAACGTTATTTTATTTTTTCCACATTTGTTCATTGGGAGAGAAGCAGTGTGAATCTTCCAGACGTTTCTGTTTCTTTCGCTGAGAAGCAGTGTGTCGGTTCCCCCAGCTGTTCAAATGCTTAGATTCCATCTGAAAATTGTGATGAGTTTTCATTCGTCTCCACTTGTGTTCTGGAGGTTCAACCTGAGAAAAGTTGTCCCATTGGATTCAGGCTGGAATCAATTCCAGAACATTATTTTAATTTAGGAGGAAACCCTTTTATGACTGTTTCCGTATTTTCTACTGTAATCAAAGTTCATGTTAGGGAATTCAAGTGGCCTGGAGAATTGTTAATGTAGTTCTTTTCTTGTTTTTAATTGGCAAGTGAGAAGGTGAGTTTGTGGATATTTATTATTTATTGAAATATTAAGCGTAAATATTTTTTTGTTTTGAGGCATACATTTAAAGAGTATTTTTTTTAAATTACATTTTAAGTGAAAATTTTTTTTTATTGAAATGAGACAAAAATTTAAGCTTTCAAGAATTTTAAAAAGTAACAGAAATTTCTTTTTCGAAATGTTTAAAACAGTAGCAGAATGAAAGCAATTGTTTTAATGGGGAACTAGTGCTTTTTTGCTACACTTTTCTTAAGGAAATTTGGGTATTTTTATTGGAAATGGGCCTGATGTTTTCAATTAGGTGACCAATCGGTGGGATTTCTGACTGTTCTGAGAGCAATGCTTTACAGTATTGAGCCGAAACCAGAGTATACGGCTTATTTTCGGGGAGTTTGAAATGTTTCAAACTGACTCGCTTTATTCTTTGAGTTGAAAAGAAGAAGCGCTCTCACTGAAGACCCCCTAGCCTGGAAAAACTAAACAGTCTGTGTCGAACACATGTGGAAAAGGAAAGATTTCAGAAGAGTTCCTCTCTACAATCATGGGAAAAGAACTACTTGGAGAAATAATGATTTCGATTATGTAAATTCAGAAATGAATGTAGTTTTTTTTTATTGGCAAGGTAGAAGGTGAGTTTGTGAATATTTATTATTTATGGAAATTGCTGTATACTGTGCAAGCTTTGAGGAATATTTTTAAGCAAGTTTGAAAATATGCTATATAAGGAAGCAAAAATCTGATGATTTGCTACATCTAAAATAATCGTTTTGTTGAAATGAAATGAAAAAAAAATAGTCTAAATAAAAGGAGTCACAAGTTTGACCAAGTAAGAAAAAAATTACTGACATACTGAAAAGTTTTACGAAATTTCAAAAAAAAGATGAAGTAAAATAGCGAAATTGGGAAGCTATAATGATATCCGAAATAAAAAGTAAGAAAATATTGTTTCATCAGAATTTTAACTGTGAAAGACCTGTAGAGTTCTTGAACACACGAAAAAATTACGAGAAAATAATATTTCAAATGCGAAAGACTCAGAATTAGCATGAAGTCATTTCACAAAAAAATGACAAAGTCCAATAGTTACTGCGAACAGGAACGAAATCGTTTCTAAAGAAGCATTTCCTCGTCTCATGGTCTGAAATAAAATTAAATGTAGGAAAAAGAAAAGTTCCCAAGAAAATTCATTACATCTACACGAAAAAACTCCCTCAAAACATACAAAAAATATATAAAAAACATGAAGAAATAACGTAAAAGTAATTAAAAAAAATAGAGTGAATACGTAGTACACGAGACCACCTGACCAATTTTTTGAAACCAAATCATCGTGAGTTAGGACCTCGCTAAGACCGTCAGAGCATTTTTATTCCATTGGAAAGAAAATTTTACAGCATCGTTACGTAAAGATTTCCTCCGGGGAAAAATAACTTCGAAGAGGGGGATCCTGCTTGTAAAACCACTGGAAATAAATACAAGAAATCCCAACGGACCATACTCGGTTGTTGCCATCCCTCAAAATCAAAGATCCATCGAAAGTTCCAAGAAGCACCGCCAGGGGGCAGCACATCGAGTTGACATCCCCTTTTCCACTCGGTCTTTGCCATCCCTCAAAATAAGAGATCCATCGAAAGTTCCAAGAAGCACCACTAGGGGGCAGCACATCGAGTTGACACCCTCCTATATCCACCCCTTTTCCCACTTGGTCGTTGCCATCCCCCAAAATCAAAGATCCATCGAAAGTTCCAAGAAGCACCGCTAGGGAGGCAGCACATCAAATTGACATCCCCCTATATCCACCCTGTTTCCCACTCGGTCGTTGCCATCTCTCAAAAACAAAGATCCATCGAAAGTTCCAAGAAGCACCGCTAGGGGCAGCACATCATGGGGACGATCACATGACAAAAATTCTGACAAGGGGACAGCTGGGGCAGCCTTGGGGCAGCTTTGGGACAGCCACGGGGACAGCCGGGGACAGCCTCGTGGACAGCCAATGTTAAGTCTATGGAGGGCTGTCCCTGCGCTAGAAGTCTCCATTTTCCTCTACTGTGAGCATTACTGATGACAATTTTGTTAAGAAATTTATTCCGTCATCTGCAGGTAAGTCCCTTTCTACTAAGACCACTGCTCGTTGTTAACATCTCCCGAGGATACAGTCTAAAATTTCGGTTGTCCATCGGTGGTCCGTTCTTCTTACAACATGTCCATACATACTGTATAAGATAGAGTTTCGGACCCCCTAGACACACGCAGGAGCAAAGCAGTTGCTAAGACGCGATCTAACGGGCACGACATAAATGCCTCTATTGGCGCATTGTGGAACGTAGCGAACACAACTGTAAAACTATGATAGACAGTGCAGAAATGTAAATTACAAAGTTGTAGAACTGACTTTGCTTATTAGGAATCGATAACGCTGTTTCATTAAGTATACATTGTACATGTGTTTGCATTCTAAGAAAATTACAATCTTACATTATTAAATTTAGTTGGTTCACATGTAAAAATTGTCATATTATACCATTATATTCCCAAAAATTTTGGGGGGGGTTATTAAATTTAGTTGGTTCACATGTAAAAATTGTCATATTATACCATTATATTCCCAAAAATTTTGGGGGGGGTCCTTTACATTGGAGATCACCGACTCTGAAAATCTGGGAGGGTCGTGACCCCCCCCCCCGTGGCTTCGCCTATTATTCCATGAATACACTCCTGCTAATTAGTAAAAAAAAAAAAAATCCCGAGTCAGTCAAACTGACTTTTCCGTGAAGTTGTTCTTCATAATGATAAAAAAAAGTACAGTATACAGCAATTTACCGTTATATCTTAAAAGAAAAATGTTTAATCAATGCATCTTTATGGACCAGAGATAAGACAACTAAAAAGGTCATGCAGATGCTGCGAATAACTCAAACAAGCATGTAGAGATGCATGCTTGGCAGAATCAGGAACTCATGAATCCGAAAAATGGCAACAGAAGATGACATCAAATTAAGTCCATAAAGTGGCAATGGATGGGACACATTCCTAGAATTGACCACCATTGGACAACTGAAATATTACACCGGATACCAAGGTGCAGAAAAATACTGAAAAGAAGACCGTGTGGAAGTTGGGTGGATGAAATTTGAAAACTTGCTTAAGTAACATGGAGAAGACTAGCTTATGACTGAAAATTTTGGTAGAAACTTGGGGAGAGCTTCACCCAGCAGTGGACTGATAATGGTTGATGATGATATGCATATAGGGGAGGAAGCATTAACAAAAGAAAAAATCTGATATAAATTAGCACACCCATCATTCCTACATTTACTGATTTTTGTGCAGTATAAGTTTTGTTAGGTTTGAGCATACATTCATTCCTATCATTTGCTGTGCAGCTTGTTTAGCTGCATGGTGCAATCTAATAGTTGCATATTCCTTTATAATTAGTTTTTTTAATGTTGTGACATGATTATCTAGGGTAATGTCTACCTCATTATCATCTCAATGAGAGTCTAATGTTTTAAGTAGACATACCTGCCAAACTTCTTAAAACAACACACTGAAGTTTGGTCATAAGATGAAGAATTTTTCTTTTTCCAGCGGTGAACATCCCACTTCTAATGTATTGTTCAGTAATCTTCGAAATTAGGAATACACTCCGAGATGGTATGGTCAACCCTCCTTCTGACTTTAGATTTATAAGAACAGATATTGAAGCTCTAGCCACTTCGAAGCCTACAATGCCAATCTGCAGTCTATGCAAGAAATCTTTTTTATATATTTTTTTGCATACAAAACCTGCAATGTAAACAACAACATTGTCAGTATAAAGTGAAAGATTTGGTATGCTGAAAATGTTTGCATAATTATGGTCCAGGATTCCAATGGAAGATTCCTCAGGTGAACAACTCCGCTTTTGTGAAATGCTCAACACATCATCAATTACAATACCATCTTTATCATAAAGTGCATTAACATTAAGAATTTTCATTTCAGAAACTGTAATAAAGTTACCAGTCTTTTGCACTCCAATGAGTCTATTCAAAATAAGTTGATGGTATGCACTTCTAAACTGAGCTACATTGTGGTTATTATTGTGTCCTCTTTTAGAACGTATAGCACCAAAAAACAATTCTAAATGGTCTTGACTAAGTTTGTAAGTTAAGATATAGTTTAACTTATCTGTTAACAAAGTGTCTGCCATATCGATAATGCTTTTTATTGTGGTACAAAATCCCAGGAAGCATGTACTTCTGCTAGTGTTCAGAAATTTGGAACCATCTACTCTTCGCAGGTTCAAGAGTACATCAGTAGCAACTTGCAAGTGAGTTTTCCATATAGCTCTTGTTTCCTGCTTTAGTGAGCTTTTAAATTGCTTTCCAGAGGGATTCTTGGAATTCAAAATATCAAAAAGCTTGTCAATGATGAAAATGAATTGGGCAGTACTTTCACAGTCTTGGAAACCTGGAATTTTTAAGCGTTTCATGAATAACAATGCTGTAGCAACAGAACTGCTCAGTGTCTGGGCTGCCAACTTGACCTTCATTTTTTGTTTGTACCATTCCACATGATTTCGCTTCAGTTTGTTGGCAGCATGAATCATTTTTTCTTCTTGAATTTCATACAATTTCTTTATATAATACCAGCATACTATGTTATTGTTGCTATCCAAAAGGACTTTAAGATCTCCAAGTACATTTCTGAGAACTTTCAGCATGTGGCATGCATCAAATATCACTGCAACTTTTTTCTCACTGTCTCCTGGATGACTAAAAATATTATTGGTGTTCTCAGAATCAAAGGAAGCTCCCAACTCTCTCAACATTGAAAAATTTGCTGTGAGTCTATCACAGACTACAGCAGCAACATCAATGCCAACATGATGTAGTTTCCTTAATGCCACATTTAAGAAAGCTGCTTTTTGAGACCCTGATAGACCAGCTGTGAGGCTATCGGTACTTTCCAGCTGTCTTCAAGGACCCAAACATGAAAACTAAGGTATCCGATGCTACAGAACAATTTTCATTACTGACACCAGCACCATAGTCTACAAATCATATTTGAGACTCTCCATCAAACAGAATTTGGTTTCGAATGGAAATTTTGTCAAGAATTAGTGAGCATGTGTAGCGCTTTTTTTTTCGGATTCACTCATACGCTGTAATGCTGGAAACACTTCTCCGTAAAACCTGGTGCTCCATCAACCGATTGACACCAACGATGGATTGTTGAAGAGTGAGGCAGATACAGCCTGTCACGTATAAAGTCATGCGCTTTAGGCGAGTAAAAGTACAAAGACATGGCGAATCGTTTAATTTCAGCATTGTAGTATCTACCGTTTGTTCTCTTTGCATTCTTCATTGCATTTCTGAACAAATCGATAGATGTGTCAGGAAGAGGGCCTTCTACTAAATGGAACTCTTCTTCCCTCAAAAAATTGTGCTCAAGAAGCAACTGTAAGATTTCTTTTGCATGAGTGTTACGCTGCTTGCTTAGCTGTAGTTGTTGTCGAGAACGTTTTAGTTTTTTAAATAAAGCATCATTACAATCAGTTTCTAAATCCAATTTTCTTTTTAGTTTTCGAGGGCTTTCAGCAATACAGTAAGTGTGAGCACAATTGTTTTCAGCTTGTGTGCTGCTGGTACTTGGCAATGGCATTTCTACTTCTGCTGATGGGTTTTCTCTATAAGTTAGTGGTTATCATTTTGGTGCATCACGAGTTTTACTTGAAAAAGTGAACACAGTAGGCACAGCATCATCATTTAATCGGGTATTGCTTCCTTGATACACGTTTTTCTAAATAGACTGATTCTTCGGAAAACAATCTTCAGTGAAATGTGCAGAGCAAAGAACAATTCTAATTGACATTTTCCAATCTTCTCTTCGCACGCTGTGTTACCATATCTTCATCAGCTTTTTATTTTTTGTGAGGAAACCTAAAATATAAGTAAATAAATAAATATATATATATACTGAAAATAAGAATGGTTCTACTGATAATTACTGTTCAAAATGATATAATTACAAGCATAAACGCTTTTGACTAATATTCTTACAGAGAACATTTATATATACACACGTTTATCTAACTGTGAAGAGGTACCTTTTATAGCCTCCATATATCTGGAAAAATCCTGAAAAATGCACCATAAAATTTTTTTCTGGATAGACCCTTGATTTTTGTCTCCATTACTTCCAAACCACAATGGCAGCATCATTCGAGTTGCCAGAATACGAGCATTGTTACACTCTAATTCAAATTAACCAGGTACGGCGGAAAGTGAAATTCGTTGACCGGGCCCGAAATTTCGAATCGAGGTGCGCCCTCTACCTTCCCGGAACAAACAGAAGAAAAACAATGTCCAAGCAGTGGCCGAGGATTCCCCCCCCGGCTGATAGAGTGGAAAATTATTATGCCGAAGTTTGAAACAAAAAGTTACAATACGTGATCTACATAAACTTCTTGATCATGCACCGTATAATTATAACATATAATAATTATAAGGGAGTAGTTCTGTTACATAAATTTAGAAAAATCTAACAAGGAAAACAATTTCACTGCTTCTTCTAATCATTTAACTTTCTTGTTCTGTAACATTAGTAGTAACTGGATAAGAATAAATGCACAAAAGTCAACATCCTTAATTGTTACAGCACCTGACTACTTCTCCCGGTAACTTTAGGGGGGATCGCCCCCACCTTGGGAAAATTATGTGTGCCATGGGGCACGGGCTCCTTCCTTGGGAAATTTCTGGGTGCGCTACTGTGCCTAAGGAGCTTTGTTGGGAATTAGGAGCACCCAACCACTAGAGTAACTTTCTAAGGCACATCACAACAATCCCACATATGTCAAATAAAAAAATAATAAAAATAAAAATCTTGGCTGAAATTATTGACCGGATCCGGGCCCTGGTGGCCAGGTGATTCCGCCGCCACTGAAACTAACTGCGTACTACTGTCAAAAGTAGGAGAGCCAAATCACAGTGCCTCCGGGCGAAAATGGAATAACGGTATTGGTTCCAGTCACTCCCTAATAAACCTCTCGCATGTACCCACTTGTAAATTTACTGTCTTTGTGGTGCCACAAACGGGAAAAAGGTTCTCCCCCACTCACCTTACAGGTTTATTGCCAGCTGGTAAATGAGCTGCCGAGACAACTCACTATGTAAGATGGTTTTCAGGTATGCACAGGTGACATGCTCTTCTCATCTCCCCATTCCAGTTACTAAATAAATGTCTCACCTATTTACTTCACTAAAGCAGAGATTACAGGTACCCTAGCAAGTTTGATACTAGTGTGGGCTACATTGACTTTATTTATATATAGTCCCAAGTATAGCAAAAAATATCCAGTTTTGGGATTAAATGCCAACACATGTGATGCAACCAATGTCATCTGGTGCTTTAACTAAAAATTGAGAGAGTAGCTTTCAGAATCGACTAACTTATTAGGTAACATGAAAAATTTGGTTAAGAGTGTAGTAGATATTAAGAAATATCTATTTCAATAGGCTACACTCAACTTTAAAAAGAACTCAGAAAAGCAAATGAACGTTAAAATTATGTAGAAGAAAAATGCAAGTTTATAAATTTTCTGTGTTAAGTATTGCTCAAAAACATGTGAACAAGTGCAATATTAAACGTTCCCCCCCTTGTAGCACAACCTAGAAGCAAATTAAATGTGTTGTAACTTTCAAAATCCAACTGGTGTATACATTTGATTTCGTCTGGTTTGGTTTAAGACAACTGAATTAAGAAATGAAACTAACAGTTTACACAAGTTCTGAAAGTGTACGATTTCAAAGGAGACTTTAAAATCCCCATTTCTTACTTGAACAATGTAGTTTTGAAGAGGTGTCATAATGAGCGGTCATCGTGCTAAATATATATTAAATAACATCTGATTTTTTACGCTTTCCAACCGTAGGTTGAAGAAGCGTACACGCTCCAGCTTTGTCCGTCCGTCCGTCTGTCCGCACGATAACTGGCGTAAAAATGGTTCGATTTTGATGAAATTTTGGTATGTGGTAGGGGACTACCGGGGACGAACCCTATTGAAAATGGGACAAATGGGGTCAAAGGTCACGACGTAGGAGCGGAATCATTCCATTGCCCTTATGTGTCATAACTTGCGTAAATATGGTTCGATTTCAATGAAAGTTTACTATGTAGTAGGGGACCACCTAGGGACGAACCCTATTGAAAATGGGACAAATGGGGTCAAAGGTCACGACGTAGGAGCGGGATCATTCCATTGCCCTTATGCGACATAACTTGCGTAAATATGGTTCGATTTCAATGAAAGTTTACTATGTGGTAGGGGACAACCTGGGGACGAACCATATTGAAAATGGGACAGATGCGGTCAAAGGTCACAACGTAGGAGCGGGATCATTCCATTTACTTTAGGCGTCATAACTTGCGTAAATATGGTTCGATTTCAATGAAATTTTACTATGTGGTAGGGGATCACCTAGGGACAAATCTTATTCAAAATGGGTGAAGTGGGATCAAAGTTCAGGACATAAGAGCGGGATACATTCCATTGTCTTTATGCGTCATAACGTGCGTAAAAATGGTTCGATTTCGATGAAATTTCAGTATGTACTAGGGGACCACTGGGGACAAACCCTTGTGAAAATGGACGAAATGTGGTCAAAGGTCAGGACATAGGACTGCGATCCATTCCATTGCCCTTATCCCATATTATTAAGGTAGACGTCAAGTAATCTTGCTTCCTATACTTCCAATGGAAAAACTTTTGTAAACATTTCCTTCACAATTAATGTGTTCCCAAGGATGAAAATTTGAACATCGATTAAAATAACTTCATATTATATCTTGGAAAACTTAATATTTTCTAAAACATAACCATAATTATATTAAAAATCAATCACTTTTCCTTTGGTGGTGTTGAAACCAGAGAAAAGATGTCGCGACCTGTACTTTGATGACGTCAGTGGACAAAAAAATGTTGGATTGCATAATTACGCTTATGGTTTAGAAAATATTAAGTATTCCAAGTTATGAAATGAAGCTATTTTAATCGATGTTCAAATTTTCATCCTTGTGAATGCATTAATTGTCCAGAAAAAAATGGCGCGACCTGTATTTTCATGACGTCAGTAGACAAACAAATGTTGAATGGCATAAATATGGTTATGTTTTAGAAAATATTAAGTATTGCAAGTTATAAAATGAAGATATTTTAATCGATGTTCAAATTTTCATCCTTGGGAACGCATTAATTGTAAAGAAAATGTGTACAGAAGTTTTTCCATTGGAAGTATAGGAAGCAAAATTACTTGACGTCCACCTTAAAGTAGCAATTCTTGTATGTATGTATGTACATTTTAGTTTGAAAACGGCTCTAAGAATTTTGATGAAAGTCGTTAACCTACCGTTTTCTGGTACTAGAAATCGGTTTAGCTTGATCTCGACTTTAGGAGAATTCGTTTAGTGGGTTAAATAACCACCCCGAATTATAACATTTTTAGTGATGGCGTTGTTCCATTAATGTTACCAATGCTTAGAAATCTTATGACGTCATAATCTCGCCTTTGAGAATGTTGGCGCGCGGTCACACCATCTGTCTCATTACGTCACGCATTGTGTGTGGATCCTATTAAAGTTTTATGACGTCACACTTACGGCAAGCAGATGGTCGCGATTCCCATCTGCCTCATTACGTCACGCGTTGTGTGCGTATGTCGGTCCGCAGAATAACTCGCGTAACAATCATTCGATTTCGATGAAATTTTAGTATCTGGTAGGGGATCACCCGTCAAGAAACCCTATTTAAAGTGAACGAAATGGGGTCAAAGGTCAGTACATAGGAGCGAGATTCAGTCCACTGCTGTTATGCGTCATAACTAACGTAAAAATGGTTCGATTTCGATGAACTTTTAGTATGTGGTAGGGGACCACCTGGCGACAAACCTTTTTGAAAATGGGAGAAATTGGGTCAAAGGTCAGGACGATGGAAGCGGAATCACTTCCATCGCCATTATGCATCATAACTTACGTAAAAATGCTTCGATTTGGATGAAATGTTAGTATGTTGTTAGGTCTTGCCTGGGGACGAATTCTATTGAAAATGGGCGAAATGAGGTCAACGGTTAGGACACAGGAGCGGGATCTATTCCATAGCCCTTATGCATCATAACTTACGTAAAATGCTTTGATTGCGACAAAATTTTATCATGTTATTTCGGAATTATACCAAACCGGTTCTGTTTAATATCATCGAAATGGTATCAAAGGTCAGGGCACAGGACCGAGATTTATTCCACAGCCATTATTCTCATAACTTGAGTAATGATTTTTGGTATGTTGGAAAGCGTATTATAATCAATGCATTGCATGGTTTTACTAACTTGTTACTTAATGACTGGATTTTCGTGTATTTTACATACCTATGAAATGTCAAATTACTTTCTTTTGTATTGCGGTTGGTACAACCATAAGCAGAACATGAAGCTACCATAATCACATCTATCTGTTTAGCATCCTTTTACTTAAGAGTTTGTTTTTGCCTGCCCATGACGTCACGCCAAAGATTAGCCTTGACCTATGGCGGCAGAGCCAGTGATGTCTCCAGTAATATAACCTCCTTGGGCGAAACCTTACTTTGTAAGATAAGCGATGCAGTGGTAATGCGATATATAGGTGGCACAATGTTTCGAAAATGATATGAAAGAAAAATTTAATCGTAAAAAATTAGAAAGTAACCGTAGTTAATATGCTACGTTGGCAATAAGGCATGAAAGAGGATATCGTTTAGGGAGTAAGTGAGTGAATCAAATTTTGAAAATTGGATTACAGATCTTCCGCTGAAGGTACGCACACAGTTTTGCTAAACTCCTTAAAACGATAAATATAGCCCGTGTTACACGGAAGCACTAACTACCGGTCTGGTTTATCAGGGCTTGTATTAACATAAATTAAATACACATTTTGCAAACTGTTCCTGTATTCATATTTTTTCATCAAATTTACCTTAACGATTTTCTTCATATATCGAAGTTTCGAAGATGTGGTATGAAAGAATATTAGTATTGCTAATGTGGAGTTAAACACTTCAGTAAATATGTATACTTGAAGATTTAATAAAATTCTCCGATTTAAGGGTCAAGAGCTTATCAAACCAGAGCCACTAGTCCCTGTATATAATAACTTTCATATCAACTGATTCCCTGGTTTTTAAGAAAAATTATTTTAACTCTTTTTTTAAAACGTTGCCTGATAAAATATTTAAAAACAAACATGAGCTGTTATTTTCGGATACTTAACGTTATTTAACGAAAAAGTTCCCCATTTGCAAACACAATTAAACTGTATTCCCCATAATGCCTCATTTTGTGTGTGTGCTGCTTCGCTAGTGACACGCCGTCTAGCGCGAAGGGAGTTCCATCGACCTCAGCAGCATTTCATTTCATTTCACTGTGCATATGGGAATTACGGAAAATCGGTCTCCTTTCCGGGGTTCAGAATACACTAACGCATACCACGTAGCTCACATTGAATGCACAGAACTTTGTATACAAACGGACATTATAGAGGCAATGTGTGTCCAGGCTTACTTCAAAGGGTACAATTCTGCTATGTATTGCCAATATATTGGGCTTGAAAAATGCGGTCGTCTGCTCTTCTGTGAGGAGTAAAAAGTTTTAGTTGACGAGTAAAAAATTTAGCAGGGCAGTTTAAATGCCAATTGTTGGATACGTAAAACTATCAGTATCTCAATAAAACTTATAGTAATTCACAGAAGTGATGCCTGATTGTGAGCCAGCACAGAAAACCAAACTCTCTGCAAAAGAAATTGGACAGCGAATGCCGTGATTGAAAACATCCGGGCACGGTGCATTTAATAAGGGTCACGAGGGAAGAAGCCTCAAGCCAGGTAGAATGATTTCCCGAAACGATGTGTGAAAAGATAGACAGTGTAAGAGTCACATGCGCCTCGTCAGCTGTCCCTTAGCCAATTGCTATCGTAGGACAAAAAACACACACGGGAATCTGTGTTTCCGCGGAGCTGTCAGGAAAGTTCTAAAACATTGAAGGATTCTTGCATCGTCTACTCACAGGGACAAAACTGACTTCGGTTATTATACAATGGTTAATCGTTTAAATGAGGTTAGCGATAAAATATTATTCGAGAGATGTGTATAAAGTTTAAAAAAATCAAATTTAAAACACGAAAAACATTGACAGCCCTGCGTGGCTGGCGAGTGAGATATTTACCTAGCTGGTGAACCAGCATGAAATATTTCAAGCCCTGTCTATATCGCTCTTTATTACACAAGAAATTTCCTCAAAGAAGGAAATGTATGTGTAAGAATGGTACGACGATTGCAGTTTAATGAAGCGTAACTCTGCCCTTTTGGGGCTGTTCTATATCCCCTGTCTTGAAACAGAATCGAGCATATATGTAATGTGTTTGACAATTTCCTTAGGATGCGTGACACAGAGAGCTATGGGCCTGTTTGTCTTGAATTTGTCAATCAAGGCGACGTAGTAGCTGCATCGCTTGTTTAATATTTTTTACATAGCTTGTTTTGCGATTTAGAATGCAGTGTTCTGCATTTCGTTTGGAATGCCTACCAGTTTTCTTAAAATTACTTTGCGCGAAAGTAGCCAAACAAAGAGACACATTTGAGGGGAAATCGGGTTCTTTGTTTGTCGGTAAAGGGAAGACGCGTTTAGCCAATTTGAGAGGCACTGCGCTCAAATTTTCTCCGTAAATGTGATCGACGAGATTTTCTTCGGAAATCATTTGCACGGGGATTTCAATTGAGAGCTAAGCACACCTAGAATTTCTTGCATATTGCCATATCCAGCGTTGAGCAGCCATTAGTGTTGAACCCATCGCATGTTGGTCATCGCTGTTTGCTGAAGATATGTTGGAGAACATTGCAAGTGTTGAATCTCTCCTGAGACAAATCAGTTTCGCGGATGAGTGCACTTTCCATTTTCCTGTAAAGGTTAATGAACAGAATGCGAGAATTTGAGGGAACTGAAAGCTCGTATATCCCAATGGATCATGAACATGCTAGCCCAAAAGTGAGTATTTGGTGCGGCATAATGGTCGACAGTGTTACTGGACCCTTTTTTTCAGGAAGCGACCGTGAGAGCTGATAATTAATTACCTGGACATGATTGAGAAGTTTCTGTATCCCCAGTTGGATGGACTTGCAACTCCGGTCATTTTCCAAAAAGATGGGGAGCCACCTCATTTGGGTTTGATTGTAAGGAGGTCTCTGGATACCAAATTTCCCAATCGATGGATTGGGCGCGAAGGTCCCATTGCATGCCCCCAGTTTCGCTGGACTTAACACCCTGTGACTTTTTTATGGGCACTAAACGAGGGTGAGGTTTACGGCACTCCGGTTGCAGACATTGCGGACCTAAAGAGGAGGATTACACACGCACTGCAGAAAGTTAATACCGACATTCCCGAACGAACATGGTTGGAACTGGAATACCGTTTAGACATTGTTCGGGTGAAAAATGGTGACCATGTCGAATGTCTATAAAACTTCGTGATCTGTTCAATCAATTAACACAAGTTGTATATGGAGATCATTATATTAAAACTGTTTTGTTTATTTGAAATGGGTTACACCTTTATAGGGCACCCTGAATATTCTTCTGTATTTTTTAACTCTTCTGCAGGAACAGCTCATGTTTTATCAATCTGGCAGATCACATATAAGAAGAACTGGTAAGTAAATATTTTATATGCTTCACAACAGTATAAAAAGTGCATGAAGAAAGAAAATGCCAAAGAAAAATCCGAAATTGGACACCGAGTTCTCGTTAAGTAAGTCCAAATGCACTGCAAAAACGGGTGCAATTTATAAGATGCGAAAACTTACGTCGACCTTTTTTACTTTTTCATTTTATTATTCAGTTTACCTCCTATAACTAGAAACTGGTTAAGATAGTATATTTGCAAAACAAAAACTGCCAAAATCAGTATTTTATTTTTGTGTGCAGAGAAAACGTCATGCTCCGGAATTTTCCGAGCCGCCCATGGCGCAGTTGTCTAAGAGCTGGCTTCTGCTTTTCGTCCACGATGTGTCCGGGTTCGAACCCCGGTTAATAACGGATGTTGTGTTCGTCTTACGGCACTATCTTTATCCCATAGCTGGAACCAGTGACCCTAAGGTTGGGATGGTCAACTGCTTATAGCACACTGGGAGGCTCACGATGGTCATTAAACCCCAAACAAAAAAGAAAGAATTTTTTTGAACAAAATGGCGTACACATGGGAAGCATAGGAATGCATTTTTATGCTACATCGCATATTCATTCCTTCTCCATGTGCGTATGATTTGGAGCTGAAGTTCTTGATACGCCCAGTATTTTTATTTTTAAATTTTTACTGCAATTCAAGATCGGGCGTAGGTCTACTTAAGTTTTTAATTTCAAATTTCTGTTCCGAAGAATACGAGAACAACAGATGCTTCAGCAAATAATGAAAAGCAATGATTAAGAAGAAGAATGCGTTTCGCTCCTCACATTTCATTGTTTATAATAGGACATTAAGCTCTCACTGACACTGTTCCACGGATGAAACAAAATAATGACACAAATAGAATCCCATAATTGACGCAAGACGGAGCAGAAGAAGCGATTGCATTTTACTACAGACATTTAACGTGGACCAGGAACATCAAACAAAGATCCTGATGTAGCGGAAGCATATCCGGCGCGTAACTGGAAGACCCTGGGTTCGACTCCCGGTGGCGGCCAATGAGATTTTTTCCGTGACTCACTTATAAACGTGGAAAGAGCGAGGATCTTTGTTTGATGCTATTGCATTTTTTCAAAGGTAACAAAAAGTGACCGAACATCGTGAAGTGTACTCAGCTGATTTTCTAATAAGGCGCAACTATTTTCGAGATTGTTACATTTGCAATTTGTTTACGGTCCCCTTAAGGCTACGAGAGTCGACGGTCCTCCGCTGCGTGAGACGCCGTTCCCAGCAGCGCTTAAGGCCGCGAAGCTCAGGTGCATGTGTCGATGGATTTCAAAGGTTTTTGTATTAGGACATTACCATTCAACTTTTCCTGAATCGCCTCCACATGACAAAATTAAATAAGATTGGCTAGCTACATGACAATTGAATAAGGCAAGCGATCACGTGATAAATTTGAATGGAATTGGCTGGCTAGTTATCTCCTGGGTTTTGCATTATAAAATTACAGCGGGTACCTCGTTATAACTGATACATTCATTTATTGCAGGAAGAAAGTACAAAATGATTGGTTAGTTTCTATTTTATGTACTAATAATAATACACAAAATATGTTATTAAGTAATATTAAATGAATGCAGCAGTTTTTCAAACTACATACCATTTTCAACTATTAACTGCCCATATAATTTGATGAAAGCGATGTTCATAAGTTTTTTGTGTTGCGGTGGTGAGGACCAACTGCCGTGAGCAACTCGATCGACTATAAGCAATCACCCTTCCTTAATGTTTGGACACTGGCTCCAGGAAAGAGCGAGAACCAGTGCCATAAGGAAAACTCAGCATCCATGTCTCACCTTTATTCGAACCCGGACCATCTCGGACGAATAGTCTGCAGCGAGGCCTTAAACCACTGCGCCTCCGTGACTACACCTCTGGACGTAAGTGAAAAAATCCTGAATGTATAAATGTAATCGTTTCCTTTTCTGCACAACTTCCGATTTTGTGAATCCCTTTTTTTTTTGCATGCATATGATGTAAACATGCCGTGCCTTGAGGATTAATCAAGTGTTTCACGTGTAGTTATAATATAGGGTTTAATACATATTCTTTATTAATAACAAATTCTAGGTAATCCAATAGCAGAAAATCTCAATTTAATAAACATTTCTTTTTGTTTAAGCACATCTGTTTCATATTCCGATGTGTGTATCCTCCAGGACGCCGAGGGCTTAGAGATGTAGATTTGTGGCTAGTCGTCCTAAATGGGATTCCTGGTGAAAAAGAACTGTGACTAACCACAGTTGGGTTTTATGGGTCTTTACCATTTCTCCGTTTGAATTCAATGATATTGAGCAACTGCTGCTTTACCGAAGAACACCTTCTTCAATGGATGGGAACAGGCAGAGCAGCAGTCTGTGAATCGTAAGGCAGTGATACATCCAAATTTTTGGTGTCAGCAGGATGAAATTGAGTTTAATGAAAACCTGGTTATTTCCTTAACAATACGCAAACGCAGGATCGCTGCCAACGGCCACTACACAAATCTTAACACTACAGTGTAGTTGCAAGAATAGTAGTATGAGTTTATATTAGGATTTATATTATTAATTTTGGCGCTTAACACGTATTATAATGCACCGACGAGCCATTACATTATGACTACCCCCAGCCTACAGAAATGAGCGGTCCTGGAGACCGAACGATGGCGCAGGTGAAGTTCACAGAACCGGCTTTCGGTTAGTAGAATGTTCGGAGTCAGAATGGGAAAAGCTGCCGATTTAATCGGAGTTTGATAAATGACAAATTGTGATGGCACGGGGCCTCGAAACTACGATCTCGGAAACGGCGCGGCTTGTGGATTGCTCACGTGCCAATGTTGTGAGTACGTATCAAAAGTGGTTCACAGATGGCCAAACGACGAACCGTCGACCATCCGTGTGTCTTCCGCAGCTCATTGATGCCAGATGGGGCAGCCGTTCATAGCGACCACGGGGCCACAGTGCAACAAATCACACGCAGTGGTGATCAGGGCAATGTGTAACAGCACACAATTCATCACAGCCTTCTGCGCATGGGCTTGCGTAGCCAAAGACCCAGTCGGGTCTCCATGCTCACTGCACGTCATCGCCAACAACGTGTGAAATGGGCCCAAGATCACCGAGACTGGACCGTGGATGATTGGAAGAAAGTGGCTGGTCTGACGACTCAAGACTTTTGGTGCATCACGTAAACGGCCGAGAGCGGATACTGGACACACTGTTGGACAGAAACATGCCGGCGCGGCGACGGCGGAGTTAAGCTGTGGGAGATGTTTTCTCGGAACACTTTAGGCCCCATTATCACAATAGCACAATCTCCGACAGCTGTCAGGCATCTGTACATCGTTATGGGCCATGTTCACCCATTCATGGCATTTGTGGTCCCTGTTGGTGATGGCTATTACCAGCAGGATAATGCGCCATGCCACACTGCTAGAATCGTCAAGGAGTGGTTTGAGGAGCATGCTGGTGACTTTCTGTTAATGCCCTGGCCTGCAAATTCACCTGACACGAACCCAATCGAACATCTGTGGTTCGACGTTGAAAAACCGGTTCGTGCTAAATCATCACCAACCCGAAATGTACGGGAACTAGAGGATCTGTTTTTGACATTATGGTACTAGATACTCCAGGATACCTTTGGCCACCTCATCCAATCGTTGCCTTGCCGAGTGGCCGCTATTTTGTGGGCTGAAGGGGATCCTACAGCTTATTAGGTAGGTGGCCATAATGTAATGGCTCATCGGTGTGTGACGTACCTGCCAGCAGGACGCACATGACATAAAGGCAGATAGGAATCAGAATACATGTCTGCGTAGCTCAGTTGGTAGAGCTGCTTGTTCCGGAATAAGCGTACTCGGGTTCGAATCCCGGCGTAGACCGAAAATGACGGAGAAATTCACTTCGTTATAATGGCGCCCGAACTACCCGGATGACCCGACCGTTCAAAATCTCGCATTGGTGTGATGTTATTTCCACACCGCGAGATAGGAAAAATCAGAGAATCCCTTCTCCAGTGCTTCGAAAAATAAAAATGTGTGATGTTGCATTCCACACAGCAGATTGACTGGGAGTTCTCAAGTGCACGTTCTACAGTGGTTGTCTGCCTGCAACGATTCATGGTCACGGCTGACCCGTAGGCCATGCCCCCGGCCCTCTTTCGGGGGGAGATGTGACGTACCTGCCAGCAGGACGCACATGACATAAAGGCAGATAGGAATCAGAATACATGTCTGCGTAGCTCAGTTGGTAGAGCTGCTTGTTCCGGAATAAGCGTACTCGGGTTCGAATCCCGGCGTAGGCCAAAAATGACGGAGAAATTTACTTCGTTATAGGTGTACTATTCATAACCACTAGGGAGGTATTTAAGTATTTTAAACTCCGGTGCTTCCGCATTGGGTGAAGTGTCAGTCTTATCCTTATGCGCACATATGGCCTTGTACGCCACTGGCTACCTGTCCATCCTTGCTGACCACATGCATCCCTTCCTGTTGGACGTTTACCCTAGTGGTGATGATGTCTACCAACAGGACAATGCGACCTTCCATGTCGCTAAGGGGGTGCGTGACTGTTTCTTGGAACACGACAGCGACGTCTCCGTCCTTCCTTGGCCGGTGAAATTGCCCGCCCTCAATTCCATAGAGCACGTGTGGAACTATTTGTATGGACAGGTTAGACGTACCGACCCACAACCATGTCATCTTCGAAACCTCCGTGCTCTGCTGCAGTCCGAATTGACACATGTGCCTCGAGCATCATTCCAGGGCCTCATTGCGTCCATGCCACGCCGTCTAGCCGCTGTCATCCGGGTCAAGGGTGATTATTCCCGTTATTAGGTAGGCGGTCATATTATTCTGGTACGACTGTGTAATTGTCACGCAACTGTATTTTGATAGTAGCGACTACATAAAAAGGAAATTGTATGTTGTCACTGATATCCTCTTTCTCATGGGGACACCATGCATTGTTTTGAGTTCAAGGATTGCTGCGAGGCAGCAGTCTAGTGACGGTAGTCCCATGCGAACTGCAGGCGTCGTTGCCGATGGACCTGGGTTAACATGAGCGCCTTGACGCAACGTCGACTCTGGAGACCCGTGCGTAACAGGGTACGCTCTACTGTTCTCGGAGACTCGTACCTGGGTGCCCATCATTCATTTGTGTGGTCAATTGCTGCACTGTTGCGCGTCGATTGGCTTTTACCAGTCGACGGAGGTGACGTTCTCCTCTGCAGTCGATGGGCTTTGGGGCTCCACAGTTATGACGTGGGGAGGTACGTGGTGTGTCAGCGGTCCATTCTTGCCACACCCTTACTACAACACCTCGCAAACAGCCCACGAAATCTGCTGTTTCTGAGATGCTTCCATCCTTGGCGCGGTAGCCGATGATCATTCCTTTTTGAACGTCCGTCGAATCACTACCTCTAGCCATTGTGCTCACGTTACGCCCTATGGTTCATCAGTCCTGGCCGACCGCTTATATCTTCGTGTGGTCGACGTTGTCACGTGCACTCTGTGACCCGCCTGGGCGAGTACACTGTGATTCCGGGGGTGGTCATATTATTCAATATGACTGTGTATTAGAAGTTATTGAAATACGTTGTCTGATTTCTCATCGCATATTCTGTACGGTGCCCGGCACATGGATATCTTTAATTTTCAGGGGTGAATCGTGAATTATTCTTTTGTACTGATCACTCACATGTGGTGCATTATACGTTTATTGGTATGAAAAGTGATAATTACAACCATAATATAAAAAGTCCGTTAACAACAAACGGGTACGTAATATTATTTAACTTATACCCTTCCTGACTCGATTCAGTGTTACCTCACATCATGTTCCTGCAGTTTTTATTGACGTCATGGGAACATAGAATTTCACATAGTTTAAATGGCTAAAAAAGGGGGCTAAGGAATTATTAACTTGCTTTTGTATTTCGTAGTGCTTGACTCGTAAACTTCCACTGAGGAGTAAACCTGAGTGACTAAAAATAAAGTCCCGAGCAACTGTGCTGATTAGACAAAAGGAAAGCAGCGGAGAAAACCGTGAGTAAAATTAGAAGTGAAGGGCCTTCAGTCATCGAAATGAATATTGTTCAGCCATTAAAAAAGTTATGCAGTGTTTCGAAAATAACCATCTTAATAGCGCATGACTAATTCGTTAATATGCATACCATAAGAAATTGTAATCGATCTTTTCTTTCTCAATTTCTGTCTTTCTTTTCGTTAGCAGTGCAGATACTTTCTTGAACGTTGCCACTTCACTGCTTTAACTATGAAAAGTGTAATTCGAGTTTCGAATTAATAGTTTTGGTTACAGAACAAGAAAAATAGTTTCCAGCAGTCAAACTGAAAGATTCTGATGTGATATCGTTAACGTTTGTTTGACCACTCGGCAACATACGAGTATTGAAAGGCATTCTGATAAACATTAGTGTTACTCTCACTCAGTTTTCAATAAGTTGATGGATTAGTTGAGTGCGTGTGAGAAAAATGGATAAACAACGTGTGCAAGTCTGAAAAACGTGTCATTGCAGTTGAAGAGGTTTATGGTATTGTTTACAGCAACGGTATGTGAAGCATGAAAGGTAATGCTTGGTGGAAAGGTGAGATTAAAAGAGGCTGTAAAGAAAACTAGTTAGTAAAATCATGCAATGCATTGATTATGATACGCTTTCCAACATACCAGAAATTATTACTCAAGTTATAAGGAAAATGGCTGTGGAATAAATCTCGCTCCTGTGTCCTGACCTTTGACCCTATTTCGATGATATTCAACAGAACCGGTTCAGTACACCACAAGAATAACATACTAAAGTTTTGTCGCAATAGAAGCAGTTTTACGCAAGTTATGAGAATAATGGCTGTGGAATAAATCTTGCTTTTGTGCAATGACCTTTGACCCCATTTCGTTGATATTAAACAGAACCGGTTCACTATATCTCCGAAACAACATGATAACGTTTTGTCGCAATCCAAACATTTTTTGGTAAGTTATGATGCACAAGGACAATGGAATGCATCCCACTCCAGTGTCCTGACCTTTGACCCCATTTCGCCCATTTTCAATAGGGATCGTGCCCAGGTGGTTTCCTACCACATACTAAAATTTCATCGAAATCGAACCATATTTACGCATGTTATGTCGCATAAAGGCAATGAAATGGATTCCACTTTTATGCCCTGACCTTTGACCCCATTTCGCCCATTTTCAATAGGGTTCGTCCTCAGTTGGTTCCCTACTAAGTACTAAACTTTCATCGAAATCGAACCATATTTACGCATGTTATGACGCATAAAGACAATGAAATGGATCCCGCTTTTATGTCCTGACCTTTGACCCCATTTCACCCATTTTCAATAGGTTTCGTTCCCAGGTGGTTCCTTACCACATACCAAAATTCCATCGAAATCGAACCATTTTTACGCAAGTTATGACGCATAAGAGCAATGGAATAAATCCCGCTCTTATGCCCTGCCTGACCTTTGACCGCAATTTGCCAATTTTCAATAGGTTTCGTGCCCAGGTAGTTTCCTACCACATACTGAAATTTCATCGAAATCGAACCATATTTACGCATGTTATGACGCATAAAGGCAATGAAATGGATCCCGCTCTTATGGCGTGACCTTTGACCCCACTTCAACCATTGTCAATAGGGTTCGTTCCCCGGGTGGTCTCCTACCACATTCTAAAATTTCATCGAAATCGAACTATATTTACGCAAGTTATGACGCATAAGGGCAATTGAATGGATCTTGCTCTTTTGGCGTGACCTTTGACCCCACTTCATCCTTTTTCAATAGGATTCGTCCCCTGATGGTCCCCTACCACATACTAAAATTTCATCGAAATCGAACCATTTTTACGTGAGTTATCGTGCCGACAGACAGACGGACGGACGGACGGACAGACGGACGGAAAAAGCTGGAGCATATACGCTTCTTCAACCTACGGTTGGAAAGCGTAAAAAAGGATACTATAAGGAGAGGATAGAGGTAGAGTTACTGCAGATGAAATCTGTTTCCCCAGCGTAAGGCAAAGAGTTTAGGAACGATATGATGGGTAGGAAAGGGCTGTTACTTTTGGGAAAAGAAGAAATCATTGCAAAAGTACGTCCACGCGGATTTCAAGAGAAGTGATCATCACTGAAATTTCTAGCGAAGAGGTTTGTAAAGCTGTAAAATGCTTTCAGAGTGGTAGGTCCCTTGAATAGATGAGATAACAGCTGAGATAGTGATATGTTGTTGCGTGACGTACGAGGATCGTTAAAGAAGCCTGTTATTTGGACCAAATTTCCTGAAAAAAAAACCGGAAGCACTTTTGATTTCCTTCAACGCCACCAGAGGCCGCTTTTACCGAGGACAACATTGCCTTACCGTTAGTGCAACATGCATTCTAATATGAGGGATTACCATTCTGCCTCATTTCACAATTTCAAATTTTTAACCAAATTGTGGACAATTCCCTTGATTTAATTTAATTAAAAACTGAACAGTTAAGCCAGAGCATTACGGTCCTCTTAAATATTTTCACACGAAGAATTGCGCAGACAGCAAACAATGAGCATAACGAACCCTTTAAGGGTGGAAAGCGTTCAAATAAAGAAGTAGGTAGTTATGTAATCTTACCTTTTAAAATGATTTGTGAACAGTGAATTACTAAAACGGTATGTATTAAAATTCTTAAAATTCTACATAGCAGGCCATCGATGTGTCTAACTAATGTGTCCCGAAATGCGTAACTTATTCATTGATGCAGAACATAACAGAATGCTAGTTAATGAGAGAAAACTGATAAACTATACGATCAGTGTTATTTATTGGTCTTATATTAATATTATTAATCGCTTTCTTAAGACAAAATAAAAAAATTCAAACGATTATGGAGAAAATTTAAGTGTTTTAATTCCATAAGTGAGCACAACCACCCGCCACCAGCAGCGGCTAATCGTTTTTGTCTTCGGTAAAAGCGCCTCCTGGGGAGCTTTCCGGCGTAAGGTCTTCCTCATTTTGAAGGCAGAAATAGCAGGCTTCTTTCACGATCCCCGTAGGCTACGGCTGTTGTAACACTGATATTGATTGGTCATCCGAAAATTTCGTTTCTGTTTGGAGTTCCAATTTATCCTAAAGCGTAAAGGAATATCACAGAATGTGTGGGATTTACTGAGTGTTTTTCTGCCTTGTAAGACGTGCACTAACCATTTTTTCTTTTTGTTAAATGCGTTCTTTGAACATAAGTTTTAGGTTCATAAGAAAGTTCTCACTACATTTATAAATTTTCATAAGGCTTAGACATAGAAACAGGGTACTTCTGTGAAATGTTTTGAAAATGTATGGAGTAGATGAGAATTTACACTGTAAAAAAGTAAGTGGGTTGAATTCACGGAAAATTTCTGAAAACAATGTGTAGCGAAGTTGCTTGTAGATGACCGTCTTTTAACGAAATTTCCAATTTTGAAAGTTCCCATTTCTTCTAACTTCCGTATTTTGACAGATTTTACGTCGTCAATAATTTCGTTTATTTCAAAAACGCCCGTTTCGGATTTTACGTTATGTATACAGAAATTTCCCACAACCTTCTAATTCGACATATTAAATTCCGTCCCACTGCACCTCATAGGGTTCAAACTAGCTTTGGTTGGCTTCGTCTTCAACTGAAGATGAGCGTGCTGCCTGTTGAACCGAAAAGCTACGCAAAACGGCGTCGCGTATCTGGTTGAACTCTCTCAAATGATGAAATGTTTTGTTATTATTAATGATGCCTCCCCGGTGGCGCGGTGGTCTAAGCTCTGGCTTATGACCATTCGTCCGAGGTGGGTCCGGGTGCGAGTCCTGGTGAGGCATGGATGTTGTTTGTTTTACGGCACTCGCTCTCTCCCTTCCCTGGAACCAGTGACTCTAAATTAGGGACGGGTGACCGCCTATAGCCAATTGAGTTGCTCACGGTGGTCGTTAAGCCCACAATAAAAAAATATATTATTAACAACGTTGGCGCTTCGGTGAAAGGTAGTTTGTTGCTTGCACTATGAAAATTGTAGTCAGCATTTCAAATTGATTATTTTGGTCCCGGATCAAGAACAAATGATCCCGGCACTGAAATTGAAAGATCTAATTTGCCATCGTTAACATTTATTTGCAGGTAAAGGAATTATATAATCAGAGCCCTGCATTTTACTGAATCCGGTGTAAGAAAAATACAAACTTTGATTTGATTTCTAAAGATGTTTCTGTGATGTTACTTGTAAACAGATGGCCAACAGGTAGGAGTACGTTCAGATTCGAGCCATACAAGAGATGGCCTGCTAATGCCACATATTAAGCCACTTTAGCTTTCCTGTTAGTTTTGTCCTAAATTCTAATTTCTAATGATTTCTGCGAATGTTTTGACACCCATTCAGGAAAAAATATAATTATTTCGCATTGACAAAAAATATAGGCTGTAGTCTTCCTTCTCTTTTTATAAGTAAGCGACTTGCGTATCTTAATTCTCGTAATTGGTTACACTGCAACCGCGACAGTTTTGGAATACGAACGGATAATTTTCAATAACTTCTAGCATGTGGTAGTATTAAAAGAAATCCGTCTTGTTGCACGATGATATTTATTCAGCTAAAAAATGAAATCTATATACAGTTTAAAAACACATGAGCACTTTCGGTGTCACATTGACACCTTCATCAGATGTAATTTCAAGATGTGGCTACATGCTGGTCTTAAGTACGTGGAGTAGATGCATCATGGGAAAAGTTCTATATTCACTTCCAATAGAAGATAGGAACTTCGCAAGAATAAAAATCGCAAGGTCTCTTCACAAACACAATCCACGACGGTGTAAAACCACCGAAGAATGCCAGCTTCATGAGGACATGCAGCAGCTGATTGAATTGAAAAAGGACCCAGATATTGCCATTCTTTTAGCTGATAAAACTAGTCAAGTTGTGCTCTTAAATCAAAGTGATTATATTAAAAAAATGCTCAATGCCATTTCTAGTGTCCCTCATGTAATAGTGAAACGAGACCCCACTAGGGCTACTGTTAGTGCTTTAAGCCGCCTTAAGAACTCTTCAGCTCCTCCGGACTCCTTTTCAAAAGCCTTCAATCCACCCCCGGCTGCCATGTGCCTGATTTATTTGGTAGATTAAAACTACACAAGGAAGGGTACCCTAATCGCCCTCTTGTACCAGGTTACATTGCCCCCACCCGACCTTTGGAAAAAGCTTTGGCAAGTTATCTAACCAAATTTACAGTGAATTCTTCCTACTCAATAAAGAGCACCACACAAGCTATTGATAGGTTAAAGTTAATTCAGCCACTACCAAATTCCTATTTTTTGGCGTCCCTAGATGTAGTTTCGTTATACACGAATGTACCTATGGAAGCTACATTTCAGTTGATTCAGGCTTTGCTCATTGATTCTGACATTCCTGCCAATGATATTGCTTTCATAATGAATGCTCTTCATCTCATTAAAAAGCGTTCATTTTTCAAATTTCAGAACATATTTTACCAACAAACCGACGGGACAGCCATGGGTTCACCTTTATCCGCAGTCTTAGCAGAAATTCTTCTACAGCATATTGAAAATAAAGTCATACAAGAATTCCCACAAAAACCTAGTCTCTATATCCGTTACGTTGATGACATCTTGGTAATTTGGCCATATACCATAAATCAGTTACATCAGTTTGTCAACGCTATGTCTGCTCAATACCCCTCCATCAAACTCACGATAGAACTTGAAAATAATTTCGTCTTACCTTATCTTGACTTTCAAATTACTCGTACCCCTTCTGACAATTCCCTGTCTTTTGCCGTTTATCGAAAACCTACTTCCACACCCACTCTAATTCCGTACAATTCTGCTCACATTTTTCAGCATAAAGTTTCTGCTCTGCACTTCCTATTTAGAAGAGCATATTCACATTCTTCTAGCCATTTCGCCAGAGCTCAAGAACTACAATGGATATCATCCCTCGCTAAAAACCATGGTTACCCGGACAACGTTGTTAAGGGAGTGCACAATAAAGTACGGTTTTCTATGTCAACTGCTTTAATTAGTGATCAAGTGCCTAAAAAGTATGTTGGATCTGTTGATTTTAATCCACATATTGTAAAACTCCTTACCAACATATGTTCTCGTCATAAAATACAATTTGGAATACGATCATGCAATCTATATACCATTATCCGCAATGATCGTGACAAAATTGACAAAGGGAAAAAATGGGAATGTTATGGTGAAAAAAAATAATTTATTTTGAGTATATTGAATTGATTGTTATTTTATTAAAAGCGTTACTATATTTATGCTGGTATTGAAATTTAATATGGAAATTATAGAAAAATTAAATTTGGGAGATGGGTGGATGCATTTCGAAACAAAAATATTTTCTAAGTATTAGAAGGCCATGAACATCCTAAACAAAAATGCATCTGAAAATTTACATTCCACAAGATGTTATTGGAAAGTTTGCGTTGTTTGTGTTTACGCAGAGTTGAGTCACCTGAAAGTGCAAAAATAAGTGAATATTGTTGCATGTGTATGAAAAGGTGTCACTATAAGTCCTAGGATAAAATGTACTCGTTCAATAACAACTTGTGGAGGCGGTGAAAGTCAATTTAAAAGGATAGGACAAAAATTGCAGTTATGAAATACCTTATAATACCAGGATTCAAATCGATAGCCTTAGTCAAGCTAAGGTGGGGTACATGGGACCAAGTCATGGAAGACAACAGCACACAAAATTTTTCACACTGCACTCATTTTGAACTTTTTTTGAAAGGCTACTGCCTGTATTTATTATCGTTCTTTAAAAAACTTAACAAGTTAATTTAGTGGACAAACAGATGGTATTTCCTTTTTTCTTGTTTGCTTAAACACAGCAGTATAAAAACAGAATCTCAATTTTCTTTCTATTTCTATTTGGCCACTGGCCTTATGAACAGCACAGCCTGACATATTTCAACACAGTTGGTTTGAACACTAGGCTTTGAAATTATGCCTCCAAAATCATACTATGATTCACATGGTTTACACACTGTATGCATCCAAAATTCCACTACAATTCACATAGCTTACACACAAAAAAAATTACTGTATTCTTTTGAATTCCACCAGGTGGACAAGTTCTGTTCTTTTGAAACGTACTCTCTTCTCTCTCACCTAGTTAGCTCAATGACAAATTTACAATTTTACACTTATTGATTTAAATTTACAGCACCTAAACAATCTTAGCAAACTCTGCAATCTCCCAGACCAGCTTCGAAGACTTCAATTAAATTTACAGTTATTTTAAGAGCCACAAATTATACATTAACCAAATCTACTATCTGAAAGTAAACAAACCAAGTAAATTATCCTCACAACAGAATTTACACTGAGCACAAGCATTAATTAACATTCCATAACCCATAGAACTATCCTGAATGAACCCACTTCACTTATAAAGAAACCTCACTAACTTAAAAATTATCACTACTCATAACATCAACATAATTCAGAAATTCAAACAATCTTCTTGCACTAGCTTGCTCATAAAAATCACCTCACTCTTCACTTCACATAATATCTCAAGATACTTAATAACTCTATACTGTAAACAAAAGCTCAAAAATACCAATTAACTAAATTTCCAAACCAAATATCAAGTTCACTAACACTAACAACCAGAATTTAGAATTTACATCCCTAGCACTACAGCTATCATAAGCAAATAAATTTAGATACTTTAAATCACCAAACAAACTTAAATTTAACACCTGCAGTGAATTACTGAGGTAGCGGTGAGGCAAATACTCTCAGTTCAGACACTACCCTGGGTTTTCAGAACCAACACAGGAAGAAAATACCAGTCAGGCTGAAGGCGTGAAATTGGGTCGTGAATCCAATTTCAGCCTATGCAAAAGGAAAGGAAAAAATCCTCAAGTGCGACACATCATCATCAGGCACAGAATTTCCTCTAACATGATCTCACCACATTTCTTGAAGCAACGCTCGACCGACCCTCGCTGGCAGTACATATCTCCGTGAGCAGCAAAACTACTGGGGGGTTTGAAGACAAGTTTTCCCCCAAAAACCACGTCCTCAAGGATCTCCCTTTTCGAACCAATGCATGATCCCACCTTGATCAACCACGCCTGCCAGAGCCTGTCGTACTTCAACCCTAAATACTCCAGGCACATCCGGCCCAGAACTAACACAACTATATCCCAGGAAAGTTCACTTATCTCTCTATATTCCAAGAAATCCTAAATCACAATATCCACATATATCCCAGAAAAATCCACTTATCTCTATATCCACATATATCCCAGGAAAATTCACTTATCTCTCTCCACATATATCCCAGGAAAATTCACTTATCTCTATATCCACATATATCCCAGGAAAATTCACTTATCTCTCTCCACATATATCCCAGGAAAAATCACTTATCTCTCTCCACATATATCCCAGGAAAAATCACTTATCTCTCTCCACATATATCCCAGGAAAATTCACTTATCTCTATATCCACATATATCCCAGGAAAATTCACGTATCTCTATATCCACATATATCCCAGGAAAATTCACTTATCTCTCTCCACATATATCCCAGGAAAAATCACTAGCAAGGAAATTCTTCTGCACCATGGCAATGCGCAGGTCCACTTCAGACAATAACACTGACCATTTACATAACCCACTAAATATTTTCACCTTATTGAAAATTAAAATTACATTTAGACTTTTAACCTTATAGTAAAAACAAGAAAATTTAGGCCAAAGAAAAGAACAATTAATACTGGAACTGGTGAGCAAAAGTGTGTCTTCTCAACCCATGATGTTCATTCTTTTCGTGAAAATACTAAACTTGAGAACCCAAATACCTCAACTTTTATTTTGCACATATCGCATCCTGGTGAAAATTCCCTACTCAGAGCCCTCTGCCCTAGGACAAGTTCCCGGCTTGCCCTAAGATCACCCCTTTCCAATGGGAGATTAACACTCATCTGGAGCATGTAAAATACTGGTCCTCAAATAACACACCTACCATCTTAATTTCGACACTCAACACTCCAAGAATGTAAACAACACTTTAGGTTTCCAATTTCATCACACTATAATATGTTCCCAAAATCCCAATATAAATCATCCCATAATTTATCTTCACTCAAAAAAAAAATAACTCAACGCTGTAAAAGACTAGAGAGAAATGTTTACTATTCTTTTATCACCCACGACATCACAATAACACTGCTTTTCAATTATCACATGCCCAACTAAACTATTATCGATGCACCAAAATTTACTGTGCCCAAACATTAAACTAAATTTTTCTGATACATCAAAATTTACTGGCCTGGGAAGTTGCTACAATACCAGACACGACAACACAAAAAAAAACATAAATGAAAACATTTTCAACTCCCCTCTCTTTTTTTTTCGAACTCATGCCTGAGGAACTAATAAATTTTAATTTTGAAAACTGAACGACAACAATATGGGGACATCTGTCCCACATCCAGCTAACCTCAAAAAAAAAACAGAAAGTTTCTTCTTTTTTTTTTTTTTCGCAGAACTATAAATTTGATTTCACACTGCTGACCCACTCGTTCAACAATTCCGCAGCGGTCACAACATAACACAAAAAAAAAATCGAGAAAGAATTAACCTTCTGGGCTGGGCAGGAACAACTCTTGTTTCACATAAAAAAAAATCTTCTCGTCACACTGTCACTGTGGATCCTCTCTTCGCCTCCAATAATGTCTTTCTCTTTCTTTTTGGACACAATGTGCCCGAGCACTTCACCTGAACACAGGGAAAACAAAAGACATCCCGAAGCTGGTGATGATGGACCCTCTCAGCGGGAGTAATTCTCCCTTGTCCTTTTCGATGCCCATTCCCGGTAGGAATTTGGTCGGCTGCATTGGAAGGTGGATGGCAAAGGCGCGGAGGTTCCCCTTTCTTTATCCATCAGCTCTCACGAGAATGCTTAGGAGTGCATCGGTGGTCATCTTTCGCTGTGCCCCGAGGAGGTCTCGTCCTACGGTGGTCCTGTCCCCTCTTCACAACCTCTTCCACCTCTTTTCACCCGGTGAAATCCGCGAGAAATTCATCGCAAGCCCTGAGCTCCTTTAAAAAAATTTTTTCATGTAACCAACCATGAGCCTGACAAGTCCCCACGCTAGAAGACCGTCGCTACTAGGCTCCTTTGAGCTTTTTACCTCGATGTCAAATCATGGTGGTCAGCAAAATGCTCTCCCTACCAAAAGGCGAGGAGAGACTCGGCTGTCCCCTCTTTCTCCCGGCCAGCAAGAGGACAAGAACAAAAGTGTCCTCTCTCAACGGATAAAACTCTGGGGTGCTTGAAACCGCTGACCCCTCCCATTGGTCGAAACTTCAGCCTAGCAACTCACGGCTTTCCAACGGAATTTCACTCCCACGCAAGCCAGGGGTGACACTCTGACCTTCACACGTAGGGACCAAGCCTCTTGACCCTGAGGTCTAAAAATAGATTCTGTTGCTGAATTCCTTACCCAAAAGACGAAAAGATGTTGCACTTTTGGGCGACTTTTTCACGACGTTGGGAAATGAGGAACGCAAAAATGGCGAATTCTTGCTTTGCAGAAAATCACTAATTTTAATTTTCTTTTTCTCTCGTTCCGTGATGTTAAACTAAAATTAATTTTGACTCTCTGAGCTGCACTCCTACTCGCCTTTTCCTATCGCGATAAAAGAACAGATAAAATAATTATTTTCAAAAGCCCAAAGTCAGTTAAATCAAATATTATTCTTTTTCTCTTTTTTTTTCTTTCTCCAACATGAAATTTTGTTTTCCTGGTTGTGATTAAGACAAGCGAATTTTGCGCATGAATTCCCCTGCCTTTCAACCAGGAATTTTCTTCTAACGTATGTCATGGGAGAAAATTTTTGCATTAATTAATCTCCGATAAACCAACAGAAAGATTGATCAGGTCTTTCCGAAATTCACCAGAGGTTAAAATTTTCGCCATGACACAAAGGGAAAAAATGGGGTGTGTATGTTATTCCTATGCTCGACACTATCTCTGGTGAACTAAACAATCATTATGTGGGTTCTACCAAAAGAAATTTGGATTTGAGATTAAATGAACACAGATATGATCTAAAAATGAATCACCAAAGCACCTCTTTTGCAAGAACCATAAGTGCTGGAAATTCCATCCCAGACTGGGACAACGCTAAAATCATAAACACACCTAACTCTGTTTATTCCTTGTTATTTGCAGAAAGCCTCTATATTTCGGCTTATAATACACGTTGCTGTAATGACTATTATCCTTATGTTTTACCTGAACCTTGGAGCAATCTTTTTGGGAAGGACAGCACAATAGCAATTGCTTCTGTTAAGTGATCATTGGCTAACTATGCCTTTTTTTGATTGTCTTGTTATCTGGTATATCATGTGACATTGACATTACCTTTCCCATGATGCATCTACTCCACGTACTTAAGACCAGCATGTAGCCACTTGGTGAAATTACATCTGATGAAGGTGTCAATGTGACACCGAAAGTGCTCATGTGTTTTTAAACTGTATATAGATTTCATTTTTTAGCTGAATAAATATCATCGTGCAACAAGACGGATTTCTTTTAATACTAGTATTCATGCACGAATTATAGTGTCTACCGTCATACTTCCGCATTTTTTATTGTGAATCACAGTCTTCTTCAAAATTCATCCTGTGGAGCCATGCTATGCAATCATTTAGACGTTTTCGTGGAAAACTTTCAAGGGAATCAGCACATTTGTCATTTTTACTAAATTGCAGAGATTTAAATGTCATTCCACGACATCTGCGTGTCTTCAATTCTCCATTTACCAGACGAGACGCCAGGATTATAAGGACTGCCGAAAGGAAGAGACTACTTCAACAGATCAGAAGTAAGCGCAGTAGTATTGACTTCTTTAATAAGAAATGCTATACCTGTTACTCATTCCTAGCTGATTCCTCACACCCAATAATTTTGGACCGTACATTATTCATAATTACAGCAATAATCGATAATGAAATGAAGGTTTTATTTAACACCCATGTGAAAAAACTAAGATTGTTGGTAGATTCTGAAGTTCGTAGTAGAACGCATAAGCTGTTCGGATTTCAAACAAGACATCCTATCGGCCTTTCTGAACAAGGATCATTACATGGATCACCTAATGTGGGTAATGGATTGGATTTGCATGAACTGGACCATGACAGCTATAACTCTGATTCACATAATGGAGTCAGAAACCTAAGTGATAAAATTCTGAATCCCATTCAACTAAGAGCCTTGCAACGAGGTTACAAGTTCGCTTACCCTAACCAACGTAAAGTGGACTTATTCAAAACAGTTCCGCAAATTGAAAAAATTCTATATTCACTTCCAATAGAAGATAGGAACTTCGCAAGAATAAAAATCGCAAGGTCTCTTCACAAACACAATATACGACGGTGTTAAACCACCGAAGAATGCCAGCTTCATGAAGAAATGCAGCAGCTGATTGAATTGAAAAAGGACCAAGATATAGCCATTCTTTTAGCTGATAAAACTAGTCCAGTTGTGCTCTTAAATCAAAGTGATTATATTAAAAAAATGCTCAATGCCATTTCTAGTGTCCCTCATGTAATAGTGAAACGAGACCCCACCAGAGCTACTGTTAGTGCTTTAAGCCGCCTTAAGAACTCTTCAGCTCCTCCGGACTCCTTTTCAAAAGCCTTCAATCCACCCCCCGGCTGTCATGTGCCTGATTTATTTGGTAGATTAAAACTACACAAGGAAGGGTACCCTATTCGCCCTCTTGTACCAGGTTACATTGCCCCCACCCGACCTTTGGAAAAAGCTTTGGCAAGGTATCTCACCAAATTTACAGTGAATTCTTCCTACTCAATAAAGAGCACCACACAAGCTATTGATAGGTTAAAGTTATTTCAGCCACTACCAAATTCCTATTTTTTAGCGTCCCTAGATGTAGTTTCGTTATACACGAATGTACCTATGGAAGCTACATTTCAGTTGATTCAGGCTTTGCTCATTGATTCTGACATTCCTGCCAATGATATTGCTTTCATAATGAATGCTCTTCATCTCATTAAAAAGCGTTCATTTTTCGAATTTCAGAACATATTTTACCAACAAACCGACGGGACAGCCATGGGTTCACCTTTATCCGCAGTCTTAGCAGAAATTCTTCTACAGCATATTGAAAATAAAGTCATACAAGAATTCCCACAAAAACCTAGTCTCTATATCTGTTACGTTGATGACATCTTGGTAATTTGGCCATATACCGTAAATCAGTTACATCAGTTTGTCAACGCTATGTCTGCTCAATACCCCTCCATCAAACTCACGATAGAACTTGAAAATAATTTCGTCTTACCTTATCTTGACTTTCAAATTACTCGTACCCCTTCTGACAATTCCCTGTCTTTTGCCATTTATCGAAAACCTACTTCCACACCCACTCTAATTCCGTACAATTCTGCTCACATTTTTCAGCGTAAAATTTCTGCTCTGCACTTCTTATTTAGAAGAGCATATTCACATTCTTCTAGCCATTTCGCCAGAGCTCAAGAACTACAATGGATATCATCCCTCGCTAAAAACCATGGTTACCCGGACAACGTTGTTAAGGGAGTGCACAATAAAGTACGGTTTTCTATGTCAACTGCTTTAATTAGTGAGCAAGTGCCTAAAAAGTATGTTGGATCTGTTGATTTTAATCCACATATTGTGAAACTCCTTACCAACATATGTTCTCGTCATAAAATACAATTTGGAATACGATCATGCAATCTATATACCATTATCCGCAATGATCGTGACAAAATTGACAAAGGGAAAAAAATGTTGTGTGTATGTTATTCCTATGCTCGACACTATCTCTGGTGAACTAAACAATCATTATGTGGGTTCTACCAAAAGAAATTTGGATTTGAGATTAAATGAACACAGATATGATCTAAAAATGAATTACCAAAGCACCTCTTTTGCAAGAACCATAAGTGCTGGAAATTCCATCCCAGACTGGGACAACGCTAAAATCATAAACACACCTAACTCTGTTTATTCCTTGTTATTTGCAGAAAGCCTCTATATTTCGGCTTATAATACACGTTGCTGTAATGACTATTATCCTTATGTTTTACCTGAACCTTGGAGCAATCTTTTTGGGAAGGACAGCACAATAGCAATTGCTTCTGTTAAGTGATCATTGGCTAACTATGCCTTTTTTGATTGTCTTGTTATCTGGTATATCATGTGACATTGACATTACCTTTCCCATGATGCATCTACTCCACGTACTTAAGACCAGCATGTAGCCACATGGTGAAATTACATCTGATGAAGGTGTCAATGTGACACCGAAAGTGCTCATGTGTTTTTAAACTGTATATAGATTTCATTTTTAGCTGAATAAATATCATCGTGCAACAAGACGGATTTCTTTTAATACTAGTATTCATGCACGAATTATAGTGTCTACCGTTCTTGCATGTGTATGTGGGTTTTCGTTTTCAATTTTGCATGAATTTTTACAGTAAAAGAACAGTTGTACATTGGAAAAATCAATTTCTGTATTTCCAAAAGTATGTTGTACACTTCAAAATGCTTCAAAAATGATTTTGTTTTGGGGGAGAGGGGGGGGGTTATGGCCACCATGAACAACACTGAGGGCAATAAGCAGTTTACCCGACCCTAATTTAGGGCCACTGGTAAGAGGAAAGGTTTATTTCGCACGCCGTAAAACACACACATGACCCCTCACCTGAGACTCGAACCTGGACCCACTCGAGCGAACGGTGAGAAGCCAGCGCTTTAACCATTGCACCATCGAGGCAAAAATATTTCAGAAATAAACTAATTATCAGTTTCTATATGCGAAAATGTCATATTAAGAACAAATTTTCTGTATCAAGAGAACTAGCTCTGAAAAGGTACTTTCCGAATCAAAATGCAGTTAAAGAAAAATTATCAAGACTTTTGTAGTTTGCCAGCGCTTTAAATTTGAAATAACGCGGTTCATAATGAATACAAAATTACGAGATATTAAATTGTTATTTCTTTGTTTTCTAATATTTCTTAAAGTACCGCTGTTTCGGCAGCAGGCAGAAAAATGGTAGATATGGATTGTACTGTGATTTAGGGATCTGCACATTGGTGGGTAACATGGATGATCAACATCGGTGCTTACTCATATCCAAAACGTCGATACATCGGTGAAAACCTTGACGGTTTTTGCTAATAAAACGAAAAATTCGTAGTTTTCACTCTGCAGAAGTAAATTTACAATAGATTTGCAACGTCTCTGTTCAATATAATAGTGATTACTCACCAATAACCTCAGGTAACTAACAATATTTATTAAAAAGCCCGATGTATCAGTAGAAACTTCTCTTTTTGTTCGATGCATCGGTGTCAACAGCGGTGTTTTGCTAATAAACTGAAGAATTCGCACTTTTCCATCTGCAGCAGTAAATGGGCAATCCATCTGTAAAATATATTTCCAATACAACAGTGATACTCACGAATTCAGCGTCCAGTTACAATATGGTTGCTTAGACGATCGAAGTATTAGTAGAAACCTTGATGTTTGGACTAGTGTCTTGAGCCAAACCTCGGGTCTCTCTATGCGTTATCTCATTAGGCCATGCCGAAGTGGCGGAGGCCAATTAGATAACAGATTAAAGCAATTGGGTGTTCGCTTGAAACGCGTGTCGAACGTGTGGTAAAACGAAACGGTTGTATCAAAGATGTTTGGAGATTTATGTGTGAGGATATCGCGGGGACTCCTTTGAGAAACCGTTTACTTCTGTACGCAGGTAAAGTACTTGGTGAGAACTTCTGGGGTTTTTGGCGGGTTGTATCACTTCTTAGAATGGCTACCCCAAACGAAGGTGTCATTAGACAGTTCTTCCTTCCCACGTTTTTCCACGTAATTAATTGATCTTATAGTCACGTAAACAGTTCATTTATTCTGAGAGAGAGACACCATCTTATTCATTAGGAAACAAAACTGTTCCGTTGAAGTAAGTGCTTCGCAGTAGGTATAAAATATTCATTCTTAAAGGTCCTTTTAATTGTCCAGACAAAATAGTCACGAAACCAGATTCTTAGGCGCATCCTCTTTCATAGCGGCCTGATAGATGGCAGCACATCAGCGGTGACTTGTAAATCTCTGAGAGCAAGCAAGCGTTGGAAGTATAACCAGTGTTTCAGTTACTTGTAATGGTGTGATATGGAATAAGCAGCTTTTGCTTGTTTCCGTAATGGAAACAAGCAAAGGCTGCTTATTCCCACACTTGCTTGTGGAAAAAACTGCAGTGCAGAGACAGGTGATATATTCGACTTTTATAAAATAACATTATACGAATGTAACATTCGAATTAATAATTGACATCAGCATGATCAGTATATTCTGTTTGGGTAACCAGGTATTTCCTTTACCAGATGCAGTGAAGGAACTACATAGGAGAATGATTTATTATATAAAACATTACCTTTGGATTGAATTTATGTAACACCGTTCGGGATGTGTAGCTTGATAAGACTTAATTTTCTTTCTAAGGGTTGTTTTAAACAAAAGTTAAATGCCGCCCCGGTGGCGTAATGGTCTAAACGATGGCCACTGATCATTCGTCCCAAAGGGGTCCGGGTTCGAATCCCGGTGAGGCATGGATGTTGTGTTTGTCTTTCAGCACTGGCTCACTCCCTTCCCTGGAACCAGTGGCCCTAAATTAGAGACGAGCGACTGCTTATAGACCATTGAGTTGCTCACGGTGGTCGTTAAACCTCCAACCATAATCATAAAACATAATTTAACAAATTACATGTGATTACACTACCACTCCATATACAGGGTGATTCAGAAATGCTGGTCATAAATGAAAATATAGGTAGCATTCATCGAAACAAACAAAAAAGTCTAGCCAACACAGGTCCGGAAACGAAAAATTTCCAAGATAATAGACATTTTATTGCAGGGTTTCCAGCGGTAATGTAAAGTTGTTTTTTCCCCAGCTGTGCCCTGTTTCGTTAGTTTTTGCACTTCTGAGGAAGAAATCGGGAGGGTTGAATTGTTTGAGTGACCGGTTAGACCCCAATTGTTTGAGGGAACAGTTAGACACCAAACTTGCCCCCTCCCCTCCCAATGTAAAAAACCAAACCACCCCAGTCCTTGTAGTAAAACGCCACACACGGGGAATACTTTAGACTCCTGGGGGACAGTGAAGGGGATGAGTTTTTATAGCGGGGGGAGGGGTTCAGGTTAATAAATTATAGCCCAAGAATAAATTATTCTGAGATGTCTCCCGCAGGAGCTCCCCAAATACAACAAATACAACACAAATAAACTGTGGGGAAAAACCAACGTTACATCTGATAACCCTGCATGATGTTAAAACGGAACACAACAAGTACAAATACAGACAGAAGTATCATGTAGGGTGCTTACCTTCACAACAAATGTTCACAATGCCTCTGTTCGCTTCGACACCGGCCTCCAGTCTCCTCAGCGAGACGCGCATTCGTTTAAACATGCCTTGGTTGTGCCTGATTTCCGCACATACAGTTTCCACTCGTATTCGCAATTCGTCGACGTTGCCCACGGAAACTGCATACACTCGTCCTGTCAAATAGCCCCAGATGCAGAAATTCAATGGACTGAGGTCAGATGAGCGGGGAGGACACGAGCGGGGCCCGCCCCGACCTATCCATCGCTCTCCAAACGTTCATTGCAGGGAGGACACGAGCCGGGCCGCCCTGACCTATCCATCGCTCTCCAAACGTTGCATTGAGATGCTGCCTCACCGTGTGACGAAAGTGCACTAGTGAACCATCGTTCATGAACCACATTGTTACATCTCCCAATAGCTGCGGGAGGTCGTGCTGCAAAAAGTGCAGATACAAATCACCTGTAAGCCTGTTGGGAAGCACAAAGGGTGCTATGACACTATCACCTAAAACACCAGCTCACACGTTAATTGCGAATCGAACCTGGTGACGTAATCGCCGGATGGCGTAGGGATTTTCGACTGCCCACTTGTGGCAGTTATGGAATTTGAAAATGCCATGCCTGGTGAGTGAGGCCTCATCAGTGTATAAACATTAGCGAGAAAGCCCGGATTACGCGCGCATCGATATAGCAGTAACCGCACATTGCAACTCTCGGTGGAATGTCCCTCACACGTAGGCCTTGCACTCGCTTGATATGGTAAAGGTGAAGGCGATTGTCATGCAGAACTCTCCAGATGGTACTTTGACTCCTATTCTCCGCGAGATCAATCCTTCTAGTGCTCGTTTCCTGGTCTTCTTCGTAACAGTCGCTCGTCCAATCCAGGATCTCGGGTAGTTCCTGGCCTACCCGCTGGTGCAGCAAACTGAAATGACCCATTCTTTGTTAGGCTCTGGTGGATCAACACAGATATGCGACGATCGGGATGCCTTCGGTTTGGATAGGCCTCAGTGTACATACGCGCTGCGAGAGCTGCATTTCCATTTGCCCGACCATACATGAAATGCATGTCAGTTAACTCTGCATTTATGAAAGTGCTAGCCATAGCAGCCATTAATAGTAACAGTACGAAACACACTTCGATATTGCTTGTAATGTACACGTTTAAGCCTCCACGTGCTAACTGATGTCATGCAGACGTGGCGTGTTCGCCGTACAACGATGCCATCACGGCAGCATTTGCATCTCTTCTGTCATGTGTTAGGAGATGCTAGCCGTAGTGATGTGGAGGTTTTTGCGTGAACCCGGTTAGTATCATATAACAGGTCGCTGTCTGTGTGTCGCCCGCCAGAGACTTTCGTGCACCTGGGTGTCCCATTGATTTGTCAAGCTCCCGCGGTAGACATCTCAGGCATTTGTTTGCCGTTTGCCGTTTTAACATCATGCAGGGCTACCAGATGTAACGTTGGTTTCTCCCCACAGTTTATTTGGGTGTATTTGTTGTATTTAGGGAGCTCATGCGAGAGACATGTCATTTGTTCTTGGTCTGAAAGTTAGGACCCTCAACCCACCCCCTCCCAAAAATCATCCCCTTCGCTCTTTCCACGTTATTTTTTAACAACGCATAACGACTGAAAAATTGTATTCCGGCACCGCTGGGATCGAACCCCAGAACTCTCGATAACTAGTCGAGTGCGTTCGAATTTACGCTACGGCGCCAACAATTCTCAGCGCCATGCGTGGTTTATCAGTCAGCATCTGACTACACGAATACGTATTGATGGTCTCAGCAACTGAGATGGCGTCATCTGGTAGTATAGTCAGATGCTGACTGATAAACCACGCATGGCGCTGAGAATTGTTGGCGCCGTAGCGTAAATTCGAACGCACTCGACTAGTTATCGAGAGTTCTGGGGTTCGATCCCAGCGGTGCCGGAATACAATTTTTCAGTCGCTATGCGTTGTTCAAAAATAACGTGGAAAGAGCGATGACATCGTCCATTTACATTATCTCCACGTATTTGATATATATTAATCATCCCCTTCACTGTCCCCCAGAAGCTCAAAGTATTCACCGTGTGTGATGATTTACTCCAAGAACTGGAATTGTTTGTTTTTTACCTTGGTGTGGGGGAGTCGAGGGGGCATTTTCGAGGAGGGGTAAGTTTGGTGTCTAACCGGTCCCTCAAACAATTCAGCCCTACCGATTTCTTCCTTAGAAGTGCAAAAACTATTGAAATAGCGGACAGCTGGAGAAAAAACAACTTTACATTACTGCTAGAAACCATGCAATAAAATGTCTATCTCGGAAACGGTTCGTTTCCGGACCTATGTTGACTAAGACTTTTTTTTGTTCAATGAGTACTACCTATATTTTCATTTATGACCAACATTTCTGAATCACCCTGTACAGGCAGATGAACATTGGTGACTTTAATCACATAAAGCAATCTGAAGAATAATAAAAATGTTTGGGTTTCCACCAATAGTGACTGTTTATGAGGTACACCTTGTACTATTAAGTTGGTGATCAAAAATCAAAAATGCATCCCCAATCGTCGGCACAGAATTTTGGTAGTTCTATTATCTCGTCATAAATTTTAATAGGCGAACAATGTTTACTATGCAGGTGCTTAGGGCATCTCAAAATGTTTGTGATGTGTACTAAATCCAGACTTAAATAGCTGTTTTCACATTGCAGCTAAAAAATCCAGAAGAATCAAGAGAGTTTTATTACTTTTGAACTTTTTCTTCGGTATCTTTCTGCAAAAGACTTTTTCAACTGATCTTACGCAGGTTTGAAGGAACACTGATTGCATTTATTTCATTGCATATTAATTAGGTATATCATAATCATGGACTTAGATAGAAAACCCCATTTTAGCTTTGGATGTTGCTACGAGTAAATACGTATGAATGAACATGTGTTAAAGTCATAGTAACTCGTATTATACATATTGTACTTCAAACATTTTTGTATCAGAAGTATATGTCCATCCGCTATCTATAAGAGATGGTACGAATTTTAATGTTGAAGCTCCGCGAGATTCTTTCGTCTCGCAATTATTAATATCTGTTATTATTGCTCCATCATTACATGTTCCACACGTACATGTGTCGTATATACTCGTGTATAGGTCGACCCCCGATTTTTATCTGAATATTTGTAGTTTTTGTATATCCCGTGTATAAGTCAACCCCCGATTTTTATCTGAATATCTGCAGTTTTTGTATACCAACCTATCTTGTGTACAAGGACTAGCTGATGACCATTAACCTGTACCGTCCAATTACGGACTCCACAGGGTTAAACAAACTCTCTCGAACTTAAAAGTGACGGCGCTGGGAGTAATCCTGCCAGGATTCAACAGTCCTCCACCCGGACAGGATCGGTCTGTAGACCCGCAGTTTGCTGCTGCCCCCGTGGGCCGGCACTGTATCAGAAGTCTCCGTCATGACCCGTGTGTGCGTGCCATTTGGGCAGGGGCCAGAAAATATCTCTACCCCTGTCTGGGAGAATCGATCACTAGCGCGAACTGTTTGGGGCTACTGCCCTTTATTCAAACAAAATATGTACATGTACATATATACACTGAGGAACTCATCTTTTTGAGGGAAATAAATCCTTTACTCAATGAGCCCTCTCATATCGAAATAACATTGAAACTATTTACACTGATCTTGCGTATAAAAAAAACATTTTCCGAGGATGCGCCCGCATGCGGAAATGTGAGCCTACTATTTATTGTTGTAGCTGACTCTCGCAATGTTGCTTGCGGCAGTTTCCCGCAAAATGTGGGTGGAACTGAGGCACAATTCTGGGAAGAGGATAGGGCTCACCACCCTGGTTAGAGAGTTTTCAGGGGAAGGTTACACACTTTAACAATATATGAACCCACTTTTGCACATTGTCCCTTCTCCCACTTTATCATACATTTTGCGAGCGAGTTTTCTGCAGTTACTTCATTCATGGAGAGTAAAGCATTTGCTCCCACAGCAAACGAACGTAAGGCACATCGTTATTTAAAAAGAAGAAAAAAACACTTCCTGAAACATATTTGGAAAGCGTTAATAGGCCTTGATGTCAATCTGATAGTTTTTTTATCCCATGAAGAATATGCATGCCGTAAAAAATAAATGTGTAAATTTTGAAGTTTTTAATGGATCTCATCAAAATTTAAAATGAATCTTTATTTTGATGTATTGTGGACACTGGAAAATTTGCACGCAACTATTTAAAAAATTGAAGAAATTTTGTTCTACAAAATATTCTCTCACTACCCTGTGCAGCGTAGCAGCTGTCGGTCAACTGCTGAGCTGGAAACGTGTGTGATTGACAGAGAGAGGTCGTTTATCTACTCCCGAGTTTCATCCCCCTCTCCACCGTGTTTGTGACAAACAATCGGCTTTAGTGACAAAACCAAACATCGCCCCATTTAGTAAATATGCAATAATTTTTGTTCGCTCTTAGTCTTCAGAAAAGGTTACTATTTATTTGATTTTTAGAGCCGGGGCACATTCAATTTAAAAACAAACGTAAGTAGGTTCTTAAACTAATGCACTTTTTTACTATTAGTTGCAATGTTATTCTGAGCGATTAGCCAAGTTTAAACATTCCGTTTTCGGAATGTAGTGAACAAGTTACCGCTGTTCTGTAGATTGTAACGCCTCTCTTCTCCGCCGTCGCTGAGCCGGGGAAGCGGTCTCCTTTTTCAACAGTCTGTTCTTTCCCTCTTCATCCCGTCGAGAATTGAGCACGGTCGTACGTCACAGCACGGTGCAACTTAAACTACTGGCTGACGCGTTCACCTCTTATCTCTGGGTGATTTACCAGCGGGGCAGTCAAGGTAACATCGACCGATCTAAAACGGAATTTGAGACATCCTTGAGAAATGAGTTTTTCTATTAGTGAATAAAAAAATTGGTAAATAAAAAATCAAGAAAATTCTTAGCAATAACTTTCTTCTGTACCAGTAACACCTAGAAAATGACTAAATATACAACTGCAAATGAACTGATGGCGCAAAGGGCTAAGTATGAGCATTTCCATAAGGCATCAAAATTTTGGTTTTCAACGTATCAGAAATATTTTCCGTGTATAGTTCGACCCCCTAATTTCGACCTAAATATTTCATTAAAAGAAGTCGACCTATACACGAGTATATACGGTATTCAACGAACACGTCAATTAGTTAGCCATTTCGTTCGCGTCACCTCAGCGCGGACCAATGAGACGAGGAGTTAGATGAACCCTAGGTTTGGCTCTAGACGATAGTCGATGTTTTGTTAATTAACTGAAGAATTCGCATTTTTCTACCTGCACCAGTAAATGGGCAAACGATTTGTAAAATCTTTTTAATAAAGCAGTGATACTCGCCAGTTCAACATCTAGTAACATATATAATGAATTAGCTTTCACTAAGCTGATTCTAATGAATATAATGCTTCTTCTAATGCTTGTTGTTTGTTTATTATATCATGAATAAACTTTCCTGCTAGTAGTGTACTAATAATAATGAACAAGCTTTTAACTGCTAGTAATGTTGTAGTAGTAATTAAGATGAATAAAGTCTTATGCTGGTTGTTAATAATAATCAACTAATGAAGTAAACCTAACAGCCAGACAGAGATCTGACAAAACTATGAACTGAGAAAAACGTACTTACAACAAATTCTTTATTAGTGAAACTTCTGGCTCTCACATAAACGAAGATCTCTTTATACAACAACAGATTTCTGACACATAAACCACAGCTCACTTCGTACAACAACAGCTCACTGTACGCACATCAACAAAAAGCTCTTCCACATAAACAAACGCTCTCCTCATATAAACAAACGCTCTCCCTAGGTATCGTTGAACGCGCCTATTTATACTGGCTACCACCACGTCATGACTTACACTCATTGCCAGATCTCATTCAGCGGGTGAAATAACATCTCGTTCAGTAAGAAGATAATTTACATAGTAAAATAAAATAACCACAGATAGTAAAAATCAAAAGAAAGTGAATCGAGAGTATACGTTACATCATCTCCACCTTAATTTTTTTTTTACGAAAAACCTATCAGTTTTGGAGTGTAAGTCTTACACTTCGTTGATTGACGTCTATCGACCTCTTTTTTTGTTTTGTTTTGGTGGCAGCAGTATGTACAATCTCAAACTTGGCATGACAAAATCAAGAAATCTGTATTCGTCTGTGAAACACTTTGTATACTTGAACAAAACAAACCTGCATCGGCATACCTTCCTTTTATTCTGCCTAGCAGGAATCACTTTTTTTATTTCAAATTACGTTCTCATTATTCGTTGAATACACACCAACTGTATCAGCAGCGAAGATTGCCTGGAGCTGCCTAACAGTAACAATTTTATTTTTTACCCCTAAGCACATAGATATATAAAAAAATTTGGATTAGTAGATGGACATAGAAGAAATATAAAAAAAAAAAACACATATATACACAAAAAAGAATGCATAGGCCCACACGAAAAAAATAAATTCTGACATGCCAACTGGTCGTGCAGGAAAAACAACAAACGGAGAAAAGAACCTGTCCACGAGAACTTACTTATCTCGAGGACGCATAAAAACTCTAGTACGATAACCTTTTCCAGGCCTAATCGGACTGGTAAATTCAGGTGGCGTTGAGCGTTTCAAGGATTTAAATGGATCTGGAACATCTCTATTCTGTCAGTCAAGAAATCCCGGCGGCTGAGAGGAACGGCCAGGAACGGCTGAAGTCTGGCGGTCCGGAAATCCCTGCGGCTGACAGAAACGGTCAGGAACGGCTGAAGTCCGTCAGTCCGGAAATCCCTGCGGCTGATAGGAACAGTCAAGAACGGCTGACGTCCGTCGGTCAGGAACGGCTGAAGTCTGGCGGTCCGGAAATCCCTGCGGCTGACAGGAACGGTCAGGAACGGCTGAAGTCAGACGATCAAGAACGGTCGAGGTCTGTCGGTCCGGAAATCCCTGCGGCTGACAGGAACGGGCTCCCCAGGCTTTTGATATGTAGTCCCTTTGTGATGGGGCCCGTGGTGTCCTTCCAGCATTCTTTTGGGCGGACGTGGCTCCGGCCACATCGTTTGCTTTCGCTTTCGCCCTCGTGGCATGAGAGTAGCAGCAGGCATCGGCCCTGTTTGCCCTGAGCGTAGGTTCCAGGGGCGAAACCCGGGCGGAAGCAAGGATCTCTGCCTTCGTCGCTGTTGCGGCGAAGCAGATTGGGGAGACAAGTTCCTTTTTGACCAGCTTTTGGTGGTGCTGGATGGTTTGTAATTGGTGTCTGACGTTTAGGAATAGTCAAATTATCGTTCATAACTGATAAATCCGAAATATCTGAATCCTCTGAGTCGCTGCTGTAATTTAGTGGTCGTGCAGGGCGATGTTTATGTCTGCCTATAGGAATACTCTCTGACGAGGTATTCAAGGAAGTAGGAGCTTATGGTGTTGCAGAGTTATCAGGAAATGGTGCAGCAATAGTCTTGGCAATGGTTGGAGGGAAAGGTACGATACTAGTATTTGAAGAACTTGATTCGAGCCTTGGTCTCATGGACGAATCAGGTTGCGTGTTTGGAAACCCGTCTTGAGGAGGGGAGTGTGAAGAAAAAATCACTGGAGATTCTTCAAAAATGTTTGTTGGTTCGTCCAAAATTTCTGGAGGTTGATCGTGAGATATAGACTCTTGAGTCTGTGGAACAGAAGGTTGAGTAGGGTTGATTATAAAATCGATATTTCGTTCATGACACTTGGGACACTGAGCAACGTGTACGTATTGAAATTGATTGTCAGGTTTTTCAAGAACAATGTTATTGTCAAACACATTTGCCACCTGATATGGACCTTCGTAGCTGGGTGCAAATTTCTTCACTAAAGTATGAGAAACAGGAGACTGGAAGTGCGTTTCCACGAGAGTGAGATCTCCAACGACAAGATCTGGTTCCCTACGCCTAGTTTTATAATATCTTGCTTGAGCCGCTTGTGCTCCTAGCAGTGCAACACGAGCTTCTTCAGCCATGATTCGTACTGATTGCAGAGTTGGTCGCTGGTTTAGTTCGTCGATAATCCCCGTTAAATTTTCAAAAGGGGTTTTAATTTTGCGACCCAGAAAAAGTTCTGCAGGAGCAATTTTAGTAGATTCGTGAACAGACGAGCGGAGGGCGAACAAAAAGCTCAAGATGGTCATCCCATCGCTCGTGATGATCCATGACAAATGTAGCAATCATTTTCACTAGCGTGCGGTTTACTCGTTCCGCAGGATTACTCTGGGGATGATATGGGGAAATAAATTTATGCTTAATGTGTAGTCTCGCACACATTCTTTCAAAAATGTCAGAAATAAATTAGGGACCATTATCCGAAACTACTTTATTAGGTGCACCATATCTAGAGAATACTTCATTAATTAATACATTACAAATAACTTCAGCCGTAGCGGCTTTAATGGGGAAAACTTCAACCCATTTAGAAAAATTATCAGTTAATACTAAAACGTAACGCTCTGATCATTCGTCCGAACGGGGTCCGGGTTCGAATCCCGGTGAGGCATGGATGTTGTGTTTGTCTTACGGCACTGGCTCTCTCCCTTCCCTGGAACCAGTGACTCTAAATTAGGGATGGCGACTGCTTATAGCCCATTGAGTTGCTCACGGTGGTCGTTAAACCTCCAATCAAAAAAAGAAAGACAAAACGTAACGAACTTTGTATTTAACAGATAAAGGATAAGGTCCCAATAAATCTATTGAAATAATGTCTAAAACATGAGAACTTGAACTAGATTTCAAGTGACCGGCCGGTCTTACATTACGGTAATTATTAATCTGACACAAGTGACATGATTGAACGTATGCGAGCACACTTTGGTACATGCCAGGCCAATAGGCAACATCCCGCAATTTACAACGGGTCTTGCAAATACCTAAATGGCCTGCAAGAGGTTTGTCATGAAATTCGTTTAAAAGGGCCATTCTAAGGGTTCGCGGAATACATGGGCGAAACTCTGCCCTAGTAGTCATAGATTTCGTATAGTAAAGCAGACCCTCTATGACTTCAAAATGTTGTGACCTTCCAGCCAGAGAAGGATCACTTTGTAGGGGCGAACCCGCAAGCAAAAAATTATAGATATCCCCAAAATCTGGATCATTTATTAATTCTGCCATTATCTGCTCTCTGGATGTTATATCAGCTATTAGAAGTAAAGGCTGACATCCAGGAGTAGTTTCTGTAGGGACCCCACTAATCGGAACGCGAGACAATGCGTCCGGTAATTGATTCTTATGACCTGGCTGATACGAAATTTTGATATTGCTCTCTTGTCTCTTAAGAGCCCACTTCATAAGTCTTTGAGATAGGTGCTTAGCAGAATTCAAATACTGAAGGGCAGAATGATCCGTAATTATGTTAACTGTCAATTCGTTAAGATAACATTGAAATTTGTCAAGAGCATGCACTACAGCAAGACATTCACGTTCCGTAGCTGAATAATTGCGTTCAGCTTTGGCTAAAGTACGAGACGCAAAAGCTATTGGATGCCCAGCTTGTGACAAAACGCAACCAAGACCAATTCCGGATGCGTCAGTATAAATATCAAATTCCTTAGTATGATCCGGGAAAGCCAACACAGGAGGCTGAGTCAACGCAGACTTTAGTGCTTCAAATGCAGCGTTAGCCTCAGGTGTCCAAACAAACTTCTTGTATTTACGTTTCAAAGCATACAATGGCTCACAGATTGTAGCATAAGCGGGGACGAACTGCTGATACCATCCGGTCATTCCCAGAAAGGGTGATAGTTCTTTTGCTGTTTTAGGCCGAGGAAAGTCAACAATAGGCCTAATTTTTTCATTAGCCGTAAATAAGCCGTGGGGAGTGATTTTCAACCCCAGATATACGATCTCGTCCCTCGCTATCTGGCATTTACTAGGTTTTAACGTCAAGCCAGCATTGTATATGAGTTCGAACACCTGTTTGAGCAGAGAAAGGTGCTCGTCAAAAGTCTCGGATATAATAATAATGTCATCCAAATATACATGCCCATGGGGACCCAGAACAGGTCTGAGAACCGTATCCACAAGCTTTTGGAAAGTAGCAGGTGCAGAAGCTAATCCAAAGGGCATACGTAGGTATTCATAAGCCCCAAAAGGAGTCACAAAGCCTGTTTTATCGACACAGTCCGGATGTACCGCCACCTGCTAATATCCACTCGCCAAATCCAAGGTTGACATCCATTTAGTTGATGACAGGTCATGCAAAATATGCGACATGACAGGTAGTGGATAATTGATAGTTTTTGTGACTTGGTTGAGCTTGCGGAAATCTGTCACGAAACGAAATTCATTGGGTTGTTTCTTTGGAACCAAAAAGGCAGGAGCAGCCCAGGCGCTTGTTGATTCCCTTATTATGCTCTGTTTAATCATTTCAGAAATTTGACGTTGCATTTCCTGTTTCTTATGTGGAGCACAAGGGTAAGGTTTCGTCGCTATCGGTTTCGAACCCTCAGTGTCAATGACATGATAAACCACCTGTGTGAAACCAGGTTGATCAGAAAATAAACCAGGGCTTTCCTGCAAAAGTAGAGAAAGCTGGTTTCGTTGCCTCTCATTCAATTGGTTACTCAATAACAAACTCGTTATATCTATAGGAACCGTAGGAATCACTTCGATAGGTTCCGGAAAGGAAATCACATGTACGAAATTCAAAGTTATTTGAAACGTATGAATAAAGTCCATTCCCATTAGACATTTAACAGGTAGTTCGTCTATAAGCAGGAATGAATGCGTAAAATGAGCCTTTCCCAGCCCTAGAGATAATGTGACAGTTCCTGTGATACTGAAGATTTCGTTATTTTCACCTCGCAAATACTGCGTCGCAGGCTGAACGAGTATTGCAGGAAAATTGTCAGTGCAAAACTTCGTATTTAGGGCTGCTATTTCAGAACCAGTGTCGAACTTTGTCTCGAAAATAATATCTTCGATTGTCAAGAATACATCAGGCCACTGAGGAGTTTGAACAGTCACTAATACTGTTTTAGGGTCAGAATGCTTGGTATCAGGAAGCAGGACCGACCCTTGGTCTACTTCCTTTGGAAGTTTAAAGGATTCCTGGTTGGATTATCATGCGGTCAAAAACCTCGACCCTGCCGGGTATCGGGAAAATTTTCACGATGAGGAAAACTGCGTGAATCCTGTTTCGGGAACTCCGCATGTCTGTTGACATTTTCATATCTATTACTTCTTCCCTCAGCACGGGCAGAAAAGTCATTATTGCCGTTCCGAATGCTGCGGATTGGAACGGGGTCGAGCATACTGTGCATTTGTACGATATCCCGAAGATTGTTCAGAAATTCGCGGTTGGTTTGCCACTCTTCTGTGTGGTGAAACGTATGAAGCTTGGGCGTGCACTTTTGTATGCTCGCGCTGAAAGTTATTATGCCTATTATGCCGCTGAGGGTTTTCGTAATAAGCCTCGCGGGGTGCCCGAGCATGGTGAGTTGAACCATGTTTGCCGTGTCGCTCTTCATACGTTCGTATGAGGCGAAGGCATTCATGAATTGTAGCAGGGTGTCGAAACTCAAGAAAATCTTGTAGAAATGGGTCGAGCTGTTGCAATAGGGTATCCAACATGTCGACATGACTGGCATGTGGATCCCATAAGTTATATAAGCGTGTTGTTTCCAACGCAAATGCAACAGGGCTATCGTTGGGTCCTTGCTGACGAGAAAAAGTTGTTGTGCAAGACTAGCTCGACTGATTCCGAAAGGAAAGACCTCCAAAAATTCTGCTCGGAAATTCTCATAATGAGAATCCGGGTTCGACACTCTCCACTTGCCGATACCAGGTCTTAGCGGTATCCTTCAAGCAAGTGCCTGCGATTTGTACTTTGCAGTCTTCAGGAATATTGTATAGATCAAAATGATCTTCCAAGTCTTCGAGGAACTTTAAGGATCCCTCTAACCAATTGAAATAAATTGTTCCTGCAAGCGGCACGAAATGGGCAAGCATTCTGCTTCGCTGAGAGGATTAAACTCCCTCAGGTACGACCCGCGACTCAGAGTAATAAGAAGCTGGTGCATTACGAAATTGTGAAGAATGCCTGGGTACATGTAGATCATTCATATCAAAGTGAGACCCACAGGCTTCTTGCAAATTGTCAAAAAAAACACCATCACCCTCGAAACTTGCCTTAGGGTGAAAAATTGATGTTGTCTCAGGTAAGGAAGACATGGGTAATAATTGTCAAGACCTCGTGTCCGAGAAAAGTTCGGGCGCCAATTATAATGAATTAGCTTTTACTAAGCTAATTCTAATGAATATAATACTTCTTCTAATGCTTGTTGTTTGTTACTTATATCATGAATAAACTTTCCTTCTAGTAGTGTAGTAATAATAATAAACAAGCTTTTTAACTGCTAGTAATGTTGTAGTAGTAATTAAGATGAATAAAGTCTGATGCTGGTTGTTAATAATAATCAACTAATGAAGTAAACCTAACAGCCAGACAGAGATCTGACAAAACTATGAACTGAGAAAGACGTACTTACTATAACAAATTCTTTTATTTGGTAAACTTCTGGCTCTCACATAAACGAAGATCTCTTTATACAACAACAGCTTTCTGACACATAAACCACAGCTCACTTCGTACAACAACAGCTCACTCTACGCACATCAACAAAAAGCTCTTCCACATAAACAAACGCTCTCCTCATATAAACAAACGCTCTCCCTAAGTATCGTTGAACGCGCCTATTTATACTGGCTACCACCACGTCATGACTTACACTCATTGCCAGATCTCATTCAGCGGGTGAAATAACATCTCGTTCAGTAAGAAGATAATTTACATAGTAAAATAAAATAACCAGAGATAGTAAAAATCAAAAGGAAAGTGAATCGAGAGTATACGTTACATCATCTCCACCTTAATTTTTTTTTTCGAAAAACCTATCAGTTTTGGAGTGTAAGTCTTACACTTCGTTGATTGAAGTTTATCGACCTCTTTTTTTGTTTTGTTTTGGTGGCAGCAGTATGTACAATCTCAAACTTGGCATGACAAAATCAAGAAATCTGTATTCGTCTGTGAAACACTTTGTATACTTGAACAAAACAAACCTGCATCGGCATACCTTCCTTTTATTCTGCCTAGCAGGAATCACTTTTTTTATTTCAAATTACGTTCTCATTATTCGTTGAATACACACCAACTGTATCAGCAGCGAAGATTGCCTGGAGCTGCCTAACATTAACAATTTTATTATTTTACCCCTAAGCACATAGATATATAAAAAAATTTGGATTAGTAGATGGACATAGAAGAAATATAAAAAAAAACACATATATACACAAAAAAGAATGCATAGGCCCACACGAAAAAAGTAAATTCTGACACGCCAACTGGTCGTGCAGGAAAAACAACAAACGGTGAAAAGAACCTGTCCACGAGAACTTACTTATCTCGAGGACGCATAAAAACTCTAGTACGATAACCTTTTCCAGGCCTAATCGGACTGGTAAATTCAGGTGGCGTTGAGCGTTTCAAGGATTTGAATGGATCTGGAACATCTCTATTCTGTCGGTCAAGAAATCCCGGCGGATGACAGGAACGGCTGAAATCCGTCGGTCAGGAACGGCTTAAGTCTGTCGGTCCGGAAATCCCTGCGGCTGACAGGAACGGTCAGGAACGGCTGAAGTCCGTCGGTCCGGAAATCCCTGCGGCTGACAGGAACGGTCAGGAACGGCTGAAGTCCGTCGGTCCGGAAATCCCTGCGGCTGACAGGAACGGTCAGGAATGGCTGAAGTCCGTCGATCAGGAACGGTCGAGGTCTGGCGGTCCGGAAATCCCTGCGGCTGACAGGAACGGGCTCCCCCAGGCTTTTGATATGTAGTCCCTTTGTGCTGGGGCCCGTGGTGTCCTTCCAGCATTCTTTTGGACGGACGTGGCTCCGGCCACATCGTTTGCTTTAGCTTTCGCCCTCGTGGCATGAGAGTAGCAGCAGGCATCGACCCTGTTTGCCCTGAGCGTAGGTTCCAGGGGCGAAACCCGGGCGGAAGCAAGGATCTCTGCCTTCGTCGCTGTTGCGGCGATGCAGATTGGGGAGACAAGTTACGTTTTTGACCAGCTTTTGGTGGTGCTGGATGGTTTGTAATTGGTGTCTGACGTTTAGGAATAGTCAAATTATTGTTCATAACTGATAAATCCGAAATATCTGAAGCCTCTGAGTCGCTGCTGTAATTTAGTGGTCGTGCAGGGCGATGTTTATGTCTGCCTATAGGAAATACTCTCTGACGAGGTATTCAAGGAAGTAGGCGCTTATGGTGTTGCAGAGTTATCAGGAAATGGCGCAGCAATAGTCTTGGCAATGGTTGGAGGGAAAGGAACGATACTAGTATTTGAAGAACTTGATTCGAGCCTTGGTCTCATGGGATAATCAGGTTGCGTGTTTGGAAACCCGTCGTGAGGAGGGGAGTGTGAAGAAAAAATCACTGGAGATTCTTCAAAAATGTTTGTTGGTTCGTCCAAAATTTCTGGAGGTTGATCGTGAGATATAGACTCTTGAGTCTGTGGAACAGAAGGTTGAGTACGGTTGATTATAAAATCGATTTTTCGTTCATGATACTTGCGACACTGAGCAACGTGTACGTATTGAAATTGATTGTCAGGTTTTTCAAGAACAATGTTATTGTCAAACACATTTGCCACCCGACATGGACCTTCGTAGCTGGGTGCAAGTTTCTTCACTAAAGTATGAGAAACAGGAGACTGGAAGTGCGTTTCCACGAGAGTGAGATCTCCAACGACAAGATCTGGTTCCCTACGCCTAGTATTATAATATCTTGCTTGAGTCGCTTGTGCTCCTAGCATTGCAACACGAGCTTTTTCAGCCATGATTCGTACTGATTGCGGAGATTGTCGCTGGTTTAGTTCGTCGATAATCCCCGTTAAATTTTCAAAAGGGGTTTTAATTTTCCGACCCAGAAAAAGTTCTGCAGGAGAAATTTTAGTAGATTCGTGAACAGACGAGCGGAGGGCGAACAAAAAAGCTCAAGATGGTCATCCCATCGCTCGTGATGATCCATGACAAATGTAGCAATCATTTTCACTAGCGTGCGGTTTACTCGTTCCGCAGGATTACTCTGGGGATGATATAGGGAAATGAATTTATGCTTAATGTGTAGTCTCGCACACATTCTTTCAAAAATGTCAGCAATAAATTAGGGACCATTATCCGAAACTACTTTATTAGGTGCACTATATCTAGAGAATACTTCATTAATTAATACATTACAAATAACTTCAGCCGTAGCGGCTTTAATGGGAAAAACTTCAACCCATTTAGAAAAATTATCAGTTAATACTAAAACGTAACGCTCTGATCATTCGTCCGAACGGGGTCCGGGTTCGAATCCCGGTGAGGCATGGATGTTGTGTTTGTCTTACGACACTGGCTCTCTCCCTTCCCTGGGACCAGTGACTCTAAATTAGGGACGGGCGACTGCTTATAGCCCATTGAGTTGCTCACGGTGGTCGTTAAACCTCCAATAAAAAAAAACAAAAAACAAAAAAAAACGTAACGAGCTTTGTTTTAAACAGATAAAGGATAAGGTCCCAATAAATCTATTGAAATAATGTCAAAAACATGAGAACTTGAACTAGATTTCAAGTGACCGGCCGGTCTTACATTACGGTAATTATTAATATGACACAAGTGACATGATTGAACGTATGCGAGCAAACTTTGGTACATGCCAGGCCAATAGGCAACATCCCGCAATTTACAACGGGTCTTGCGAATACCTAAATGGCCTGCAAGAGGTTTGTCATGAAATTCGTTTAAAAGGGCTATTCTAAGGGTTCGCGGAATACATGGGCGAAACTCTGCCCTAGTAGTCCTAGATTTCGTATAGTAAAGCAGACCCTCTATGACTTCAAAATGTTGTGACCGTCCAACCAGAGAAGGATCACATTGTAGGGGCGAACCCGCAAGCAAAAAATTATAGTTATCCCCAAAATCTGGATCATTTATTAATTCTGCCATTATCTGCTCTCTGGATGTTATATCAGCTATTAGAAGTAAAGGCTGACATCCAGGAGTAGTTTCTGTAGGGACCCCACTAATCGGAACGCGAGACAATGCGTCCGGTAATTGATTCTTATGACCTGGTTGATACGAAATTTTGATATTGCTCTCTTGTAACTTAAGAGCCCACTTCATAAGTCTTTGAGATAGGTGCTTAGCAGAATTCAAATACTGAAGGGCAGAATGATCCGTAATTATGTTAACTGTCAATTCGTTAAGATAACATTGAAATTTGTCAAGAGCATGCACTACAGCAAGACATTCACGTTCCGTAGCTGAATAATTGCGTTCAGCTTTGGCTAAAGTACGAGACGCAAAAGCTATTGGATGCCCAGCTTGTGACAAAACGCAACCAAGACCAATTCCGGATGCGTCAGTATAAATATCAAATTCCTTAGTATGATCCGGGAAAGCCAACACAGGAGGCTGAGTCAACGCAGACTTTAGTGCTTCAAATGCAGCGTTAGCCTCAGGTGTCCAAACAAACTTCTTGTATTTACGTTTCAAAGCATACAATGGCTCACAGATTGTAGCATAAGCGGGGACGAACTGCTGATACCATCCGGTCATTCCCAGAAAGGGTGATAGTTCTTTTGCTGTTTTAGGCCGAGGAAAGTCAACAATAGGCCTAATTTTTTCATTAGCCGTAAATAAGCCGTGGGGAGTGATTTTCAACCCCAGATATACGATCTCGTCCCTCGCTATCTGGCATTTACTAGGTTTTAACGTCAAGCCAGCATTGTATATGAGTTGGAACACCTGTTTGAGCAGAGAAAGGTGCTCGTCAAAAGTCTCGGATGTAATAATAATGTCATCCAAATATACATGCCCATGGGGACCCAGAACAGGTCTGAGAACCGTATCCACAAGCTTTTGGAAAGTAGCAGGTGCAGAAGCTAATCCAAAGGGCATACGTAGGTATTTATAAGCCCCAAAAGGAGTCACAAAGCCTGTTTTATCGACACAGTCCGGATGTACCGCCACCTGCCAATATCCACTCGCCAAATCCAAGGTTGACATCCATTTAGTTGATGACAGGTCATGCAAAATATGCGACATGACAGGTAGTGGATAATTGATCGTTTTTGTGACTTGGTTGAGCTTGCGGAAATCTGTCACGAAACGAAATTCATTGTGTTGTTTCTTTGGAACCAAAAAGGCAGGAGCAGCCCAGGCGCTTGTTGATTCCCTTATTATGCCCTGTTTAATCATTTCAGAAATTTGACGTTGCATTTCCTGTTTCTTATGTGGAGCACAAGGGTAAGGTTTCGTCGCTATCGGTTTCGAACCCTCAGTGTCAATGACATGATAAACCACCTGTGTGAAACCAGGTTGATCAGAAAATAAACCAGGGCTTTCCTGCAAAAGTAGAGAAAGCTGGTTTCGTTGCCTCTCGTTCAATTGGTTACTCAATAACAAACTCGTTATATCTATAGGAACCGTAGGAATCACTTCGATAGGTTCCGGAAAGGAAATCACATGTTGTACGAAATTCAAAGTTATTTGAAACGTATGAATAAAGTCCATTCCCATTAGACATTTAACAGGTAGTTCGTCTATAAGCAGGAATGAATGCGTAAAATGAGCCTTTCCCAGCCCTAGAGATAATGTGACAGTTCCTGTGATACTGAAGATTTCGTTATTTTCACCTCGCAAATACTGCGTCGCAGGCTGAACGAGTATTGCAGGAAAATTGTCAGTGCAAAACTTCGTATTTAGGGCTGATATTTCAGAACCAGTGTCGAACTTTGTCTCGAAAATAATATCTTCGATTGTCAAGAACACATCAGGCAACTGAGGAGTTTGAACAGTCACTAATACTGTTTTAGGGTCAGAATGCTTGGTATCAGGAAGCAGGACCGACCCTTGGTCTACTTCCTTTGGAAGTTTAAAGGATTCCTGGTTGGATTATCATGCGGTCTGAAACCTCGACCCTGCCGGGTATCGGGAAAATTTTCACGATGAGGAAAACTGCGTGAAACCTGTTTCAGGAACTCCGCATGTCTGTTGACATTTTCATATCTATTACTTCTTCCCTCAGCACGGGCAGAAAAGTCATTATTGCCCTGAGCATGAAAACGTTCCGAATGCTGCGGATTGGAACGGGGTCGAGCATACTGTGCATTTGTACGATATCCCGAAGATTGTTCAGAAATTCGCGGTTGGTTTGCCACTCTTCTGTGTGGTGGAACGTATGAAGCTTGGGCGTGCACTTTTGTATGCTCGCGCTGAAAGTTATTATGCCTATTATGCCGCTGAGGGTTTTTGTAATAAGCCTCGCGGGGTGCCCGAGCATGGTGAGTTGAACCATGTTTGCCGTGTCGCTCTTCATACGTTCGTGTGAGGCGAAGGCATTCATGAATTGTAGCAGGGTGTCGAACCTCAAGAAAATCTTGTAGAAATGGGTCGAGCTGTTGCAATAGGGTATCCAACATGTCGACATGACTGGCATGTGGATCCCATAAGTTATATAAGCGTGTTGTTTCCAACGCAAATGCAACAGGGCTATCGTTGGGTCCTTGCTGACGAGAAAAAAGTTGTTGTGCAAGGCTAGCTCGACTGAGGCCGAAAGGAAAGACCTCCAAAAATTCTGCTCGGAAATTCTCATAATGAGAATCCGGGTTCGGCACTCTCCACTGCCGATACCAGGTCTTAGCGGTATCCTTCAAGCAAGTGCCTGCGATTTGTATTTTGCAGTCTTCAGGAATATTGTATAGATCAAAATGATCTTCCAAATCTTCGAGGAACTTTAAGGATCCCTCCAACCCATTGAAATAAATTGTTCCTGCAAGCGGCACGAAATGGGCAAGCATTCTGCTTCGCTGAGAGGATTGAACTCCCTCAGGTACGACCCGCGACTCAAAGTAATAAGAAGCTGGTGCATTACGAAATTGTGAAGAATGCCTGGGTACATGTAGATCATTCATATCAAAGTGAGACCACAGGCTTCTTGCAAATTGTCAAAAAAAAAACACACCATCACGCTCGAAACTTGCCTTAGGGTGAAAAATTGAAGTTGTCTCAGGTAAGGAAGACATGGGTAATAATTGTCAAGACCTCGTGTCCGAGAAAAGTTCGGGCGCCAATTATAATGAATTAGCTTTCACTAAGCTAATTCTAATGAATATAATGCTTGTTGTTTGTTAATTATATCATGAATAAACTTTCCTGCTAGTAGTGTAGTAATAATAATGAACAAGCTTTTAACTGCTAGTAATGTTGTAGTAGTAATTAAGATGAATAAAGTCTTATGGTGGTTGTTAATATAAATCAACTAATGAAGTAAACCTAACAGCCAGACAGAGATCTGACAAAACTATGAACTGAGAAAGACGTACTTACTATAAAAATCTTTTATTTGGTAAACTTCTGGCTCTCACATAAACGAAGATCTCTTTATACAACAACAGCTTTCTGACACATAAACCACAGCTCACTTCGTACAACAACAGCTCACTCTACGCACATCAACAAAAAGCTCTTCCACATAAACAAACGCTCTCCTCATATAAACAAACGCTCTCCCTAGGTATCGTTGAACGCGCCTATTTATACTGGCTACCACCACGTCATGACTTACACTCATTGCCAGATCTCATTCAGCGGGTGAAATAACATCTCGTTCAGTAAGAAGATAATTTACATAGTAAAATAAAATAACCAGAGATAGTAAAAATCAAAAAGGAAAGTGATTCGAGAGTATACGTTACACATAATATTTGTTAAAACGCTCAATGCATTGGGAAAGCATCGATGTTTCTTTGCTGCATTGGTGGGAACCTTGATGTTTTGATGTTTTGCTAATAAACTGAAGAATTCGCACTTTTCCAACTGCAGCAATAAAGGCGCAATCGATTTGTAAAATCTCTGTTCAATGTAACAGTAATACTCACCAATGCAAAATCTAGTAACGTGGTGTTTGTTAAAACACCCCATGTATCGGTGGAAACCTCGATATTTTTCGATGTATCGGGTGAAACCTCGATGTCTTGCTAACAAGCCGAAGATTTTAGTTTTTCACTTTCAGCAACGAATGGGCATATCGGTGGGTAAAATCACTGTTCAATATAATGGTGATTGCTCACCAATTCAAACCCAAATAACTAATAATATTGCTTCAAACGCTCTATGTTTTTTCGATGTATGGGTGGAAACCAGAATGTTTTTCCGATGCATCGGCTCACGTACCTTCGAGGAAAATCTCTGTTTTTGCCAACGAATCAACTAAAACAGCCAATAGGAAGGTGATATTTCTTTCCTCTTTGTAAGAATGTAACAAAAAGGAATGCATTTGCTTTTCGTAGAAGATATTCTTCACCAGTTCGGAACATCGGTCACGAAACTTCGATTTTTTCAATGTATGGGCTTCTGCAACATCGAGGCTAAAACATCGATCATCGGTGGCAAAACATCCAGGTATTTTGCCCATCCCAACTGCGATTCTTGTAGAATTTTCGAATCGCCTTTTAAAAAAAAACGAGGGGGTGGGGGGTTTGATACAGTGTAATGATAATTCTTTAGTTACGCGAGAACACTAATGATTAAAAATTTAGGTACAGAGGGTGAGTCGAAAGTTTTGAAATATTTGCATAAACGCACGTGCTGCGGTGGGTGTGTCACGTGTTTAAACTAGTTTAAGTCGTGCACTGCAGTCAGTCGAAAGGGATATAAAGTGGTAGTCATTGCAGTGAACAGCATTGCACGTCATCGTTTAGTCTGTTGTTGGAAAGCCTAAAAGATAGACAGACACAACCGGCTAATTAGGGAACTTTTGCTTTACGAGTTTGAATTTGGCCATAATGCTGATAAAGCAACACGAAACACTTCTCATGCGAAAGAGGAAGGTTCCCAGGATTACAAGATAGCAACCAGATAGTTCAAGAAATTTCGCTCTGGTGACAAAAACCTCGACGATCAGCCGACGTCAGGTAGGCGCGAACCGTGGATTCGGAGGCCGAGCGCCAGGCCGTAGAGGCAAATCCAACAACCAGCACTCGTAGATTATCAGGAAATCTGGGCATATCCCAGACCACTGGGGTTCGTCACCGTCAGGAACTCGGCAAGGTCTACTGGAACTGCCACGTTGTTCCTCACGAATTGACGCAAGCTGAAGCAAACCGCAGAGTGGAAGTGTGCATGAAACTCCTAGAAAACCCACGCGATGTACATTTCACCAAGATAATTTTTACGTGCGATGAAAAGTGGGTGTATTTCCGTAATCCTAACAGATAGCGGCAGTGGTTGAGCCCGGACCAGCTTCCTGAGCCTGTTGCCAAACGTGAGCGCTTCGAGCACTAGGCGATGTTCTGCGTCTGGTGAAATTCCGAGATGATAATCCATTACGAATTTGTTCCAGATATTTGGACCATCAACGCCGACCTCTACTCTGAACAGTTGGAGTGGCTGAATGCCGTTTTTGGAGGAGAAGTACCCGGCACTGGTGAACAGAAGGCGCGGTCTCCTACAGCAAGACAACGCTCGCCTCATACCGCCCGAACGACCCTAGAAACTTGAGGGCATCGAACTGATGCCGTACTCAGCATATTGTCTGGTCCTTGACCCCGTCGGATTATTACTTGTTCCGGTCCATGGCCCACTTTCTTTGCGGGTGGCACTTCAACAACCAGGAGGAGGTAGCGGCTGGGGTGAAGGAGTTCTTCGCCTGGAAGGACAAGAACTGGTACCACCGCGGAATCGAAGAATTGGCAGAGAGATGGCTAAAGACGGTGCAATACGATGACTTATTTTTGAAAGCTAGTCAGCTTTCGTCGTAAAGGTGCGTATGAAGACATAAAGTGATCCAAATCTTGCGAAACATTCTACTCACCTTCTGTAAGAACTTGCGTAAAATCTCATTTTAGGGACAGCAATCAAAATTATGGCAAAGTTCATCACTAATAAAAAAATGGTGGATATTCAAATCAAACTAACCTGCATGATGTACTTATTTAATGCAAATGTGTCAGGCTCTTTCTCAATGATAGACCTTTGGGCTGAATTTGGTGCGAATCGTAAGCGACGCACCGTAAATGTTAAGCATATTCTGGACATTTTTACTTGCAATATGCAATTACTAAAGTGTTTCGGACTAAAATACATGCTTTCATTTACTATTCGTTTTCACATCAAACTTCTAATCGTTAACATACAAAAGAGCCCACAGCATTGTACGATATAATAGGAACAAAGTTAGAAGCGGCAATAGTATATATTTTTTGTTTAAGTCTGTTTTTTTTTGAGGGGAGGGGGAGTTCAGAATCGTCAAAAAGATCTCTGTCTGTTGATTAGGATGTACTATTGGATTTTCAAGTTATGAACACGTAGGTCGTTGCGTTTGAACTTCTCTTGCTTGTCAATAATGCGTCCATGATGTACGCCGTACCCTACAGATCTAGACAACATGAAAGTTAAATATTCAGACATTACTAGGACATTTTAAAATCCTTGTTCCTACCTGCGGATAACATTCCTATTTTCAAAAATTGATCTCAAACAAGAGACCTCAACGCTTTCATTTCACGCAATCTGTCACTGATGTTTGAAAAAAATGCTGAAAATAACACTACAAATCGCGGACAAACACTTTAGATAGCGTCGTACTGCGTTACTCGACATAAAATTAAGCTAGATTAGACAGTTCGGTTTCTTCAATAGTCGTAGAATGGCTGCCAGATTATGAGCTAGAAGTATCGAAATTCCTTTGCCAAAGCAAATTGATCTCGAACATGAATGACTCTAGAGAAAGTATAGGTAAGGACAGGCGTGAATTTTTTTAATTTAGTTGTTAGCTCGAAACGACTGATACACTCATTTATTGAAGAAATAAATTAGAAAATTAATGGCAATTTTTTTGTGGATAATAATACACGAAAGTATTATTAAATAATATTGAACGGATGAACTTCTTAAAAGTAAATATTATTCTTAAATTATATTAAGTACCGTCATATCAATTTGAGGAAAACTGTGTACATGATTTAAAGAATGCTGAGTACATAAATTGGGGAAAAAATAAACAAATATTATCTTTACATGTTTTTGACAGCTGAATTATGTACATTTCTATAATACAATATTGGTATTACAATGTAGTAATTTCCTTTTTTTCACAACTTTCGATTTTCTGAATCATAATTTTTGCATGAACACAATAGAAACGTGGCACGCCTTCAGGTTTAATCACGTGATTCATTTGTCGTTATAATAAAGAGTCTAATAATTTTTATTTATAATGAATTCTAGATATTGCCGTAGCAGAATCATCTCATTTTAATAAACGTATTTGTTTTTGTTTAAGCACATCTGTTAACAAACCGATGTGTGCACCGTCCAGGAGGAACAGTGGTCAGCGGCGTAGGCTGGTAACCAGTAAATATTAATGGGCTTGGGTTTGAATTCCGCACGAAGACGTTTAGTAGTACCTACTGCAAACATCAACAGAACTGATTCCACTAGGTCTTTGTTAAAAGCAACACACAAGACACACACATTTCAACTTTTTCGTGGCTGATTTAGTGATAATGGCATGTGAAGACCCTCTTCTGTAGCGTATTGAGGCAGCAATGTGAGTTGGACACGGAAATTAGAACAGCCTCCAGACTTCGAAAACTAGGAGAGCTGAAAGCTACCACGACGCGCACTCGAGTCCAGTGAAGTCGCTAGAACGCACCAATTTGCCAGTAATAGATTTCACCGCTTAACCAAATCAAGGTGCCATCTAATATTTTTTCGAATGGCACTTCATGGACATGGACCCAACCAGCCGCGGGCAAGTGAAATACGATTTGGCAAAGTGAGAACGACTGCACATTTATGCACTTCATTAATGTTGGTATACATCGAAGAGCCAAAACATTATGACCATCTGCCTAATATAATATTGGCCCTCTCCACGTGGCGCCCGAACAGATCTTACTCGGTGTGGAATAGACGCTATACGATTCCTATAGTTGTCTTGCGGTATCTGGTACCATCACGTTACCAGCATATCCTTCAACTTTTTTCAGTTTCGTAGTTGAATCGCCGTAGATCGGATATGCTGTTCACACACAAACCACAGGCACTCAATTGGATTGATGCCTGGGCAAATTGGAGGAACAGGGAAATACCTGGAAGTCTTCCTCATGTTCCGCGAACCGTTCTCGAACATTCCCGGGAGTCTTTATGCAAATCGAAGCAAAGGCAAGTAAACGGAGGCGCGTGTGAAGGTTATAAAGCGGTATTACTAAACCTGACACTAATCTCTTTTAATCAGTGTTATTCTTGTTCTTCAGATGGGAAAGGTGGCGGACTGAAGGAAATTTGACAGAGGCAAAGTTGTTATGGCCAGACGAATTGGCCAGAGTAATATCCGGGACCGCAAGGCTTGTAGGGGTTCACGGTCAGCCGTTGTTAAGCGTGCCTTCAAAAAGCGGTCCGCGGAGGGACGAACCACGAACCACCGCCGGCAAGGTATAGCCCAACATCATACAGGCATTCTGTGTATTACTAGAACGATCGAGCGATTTCAGCCAATCACGACGACGATAGCAAATTGGTGACGATTTTCAGTGCGTGGGGTGTTTCCAGTTGCTAATGCTGGGAAAACCCAGGGGATGTCCATCGCGCTGTTTGGTGTAATTGTTCCTAGGATTTTCCTCGTGTTTCAAGTATGGAGTTAGCGAAAACTTTCCGGAGGGATTTCACTATGCAATTGAGTGCATCAATGAAGAGCTAGTGGGAAGAGTGGATTTGAAATCAATGGATGATATAGCGTGGCGATGAATAAAAACATTAACAGCATGATTATCGAAGAGACAGAAAATATTTACAAGGGTACATTTATTTATACCACGCTCACACACCTCAGCAACATACGAGATCTTACTTCGAACAATAGTCGCCGATAATTGTTCACACTTTTTATAATTCTTCCTCAGTGCCTGCATTGTGGCGCCCTCTCTCGATGATGAGAGAAGACGCAGTCAGATATTCCACAATATAAATAGTTGAGTATCAGAAATTAAATATTTCCGTAACATTTCTCGTTATCAACGAAGTCTTTGACTTTGTGGATAACGAGAAAGTATTAATAAATTCGAGAAAAACGAGAATTTATTAATACTTTCAAACCCATCAGTGGAAAGGTTTATGTGCATATAAGTAACGTTTTGAAATATGCTCAACCTCATCTAAATTTAATATATTTTACTGACTTAAAATTACATTTACTTTAAATCTCGTATAAAATTAATAGAAAAACTCCCTATCCTAACTCTATATTATAGCATTTGGGGTCAAAGTGACCCCACGTCGTTATAGCGTATTTTTCAAACAAGCGCATGCAATATACACTATGATAGTTTTCCTGAATGAAAAACCTTACCGGTTTAAATTTGATAAAACGACTTGGTGAAAATTTGATAAAAAACAAAACTAGAGTGAGGACTGGGTGGACTGTGCATAAAAAAAATTAGTGCAATTTTTATTTAAATGGCATTGTGTTAGCAGGCATGTAAAATATAAGTAAGAACATATTTCTGTAACATTTCAGGTTATACATTTTTATTGATAAATACTATTTGTGTGTGTGAGCGTGCGTGTGTGTTTTACTGTTTCAATGTAAAATGTGGATTTTTTAGTATCACAAATAGATGAATTTATTCTAGAAAAACTTTTGTTTAATTTCTACTGTAATTGATTTCTTTGACAGTAGAATATGAAAAATTCCCGTAATAAAATTTTCAATCAAATTGCACTTTCACAACATAACTTATTTTTCTTAAAATGTTGGGGTCATTTTGACCCCTCGTTGCTTATCACGTTAGCATTTCTCACGGCAGCTAAAACACGTAAGTTGCCAAATTAGATTTAACTCGTTCTAGGCGATCTGGCCCAGGACGACACAATCGAGATATTTCGCGAAGCTTTTCTTACGAGTTTCGGTGATTAATATATACAATAACTTGGGTTTTGAATAATTTAACATACTTAACTGAAATTGGCATTGGAAACCAATTTACCCAAATAAGTCTTGACAGATTCTACTACCCAACTATTTATATATTGTGGCATATCTCAGCGTCCAGAGAGGGCGCCACAATGCAGGCACTGATGGGAAGAATTATAAAAAGTCTATGAACAATCATCGGCGAGTGTTGTTCGTAGTAATACATCGTATGTCGTTGTGGGGTGTGAGTGTGGTATAAATAAATGTCCCCTTGTAAATATATTCTGCCTCTTCGACAATCATGATGTTAATGTTTTTATTCATCACCACGCTATATCATCCATTGATTTCAAATCCACTCTTCCTACTAGCTGTTCATTGATGCACTCAATGACATAGTGAAATCTCTCCGGAAAGTTTTCTCTTACGCCATACTTGAAACACGAAGAAAATCCTAGCAACAATTGATACCAAACAGCACGATGGACATCATCTGGGTTTTCCTAGCACTATCAGCTAGGAAAGCCCCACCCACCGAAAATCGTCACCAATTCACTATTGTCGTCGTGATTGGCTAAAATCGCTCGATCGTTCTAGTAATACATGGAATGCCTATATGCAGCCGTACCGTGGTACATCGATGCTAAAGGTGTGAGCGACCCTATCTTGAATGGTACGAGTCAGCAGCCGAAGGGTTCTGTGTATCAACTCACCGGTAATTTGTATGCTGGTGATATCAGTAATGTGTCACGACATACAATACGTCGAAATCTGCGCTTAAAATGGGCTGCCGATTCACTGGCTACTGTGAGGGCCCATGCTAACCTCGGTTCACCCTCGAAATCACCTACAATGGGCACGCGAGCATCAAAACTGGACCTTGAATGATTGGAAGAAGCTCATTTACTCCGATGAATTTTGTTTCTCCTTGCACCACGTGGACGACCGGATACGTGTGTGTCCTTTACCCGTGGAAGTGTAGATATCAGGATACACCGTGGGATGAAATCAAACCGGTAGATGAAGTGTAAAACTTCGGGCAGTGTTCTGCTGTGAAACCCTGGGTATAGTCATTCATGTGAAGAAAACTATTACTTTTACCACCTACTTAAACATATTACATAACAGGTGCATTCTTTCATGGCAACGGTGTGCCTCTCTAGTTGTGCCTTTTTTTAGTAGAAGAATGCGCTATGACATATTGCATTGATTGCTCGATAATGTTTCACCCAACATGAGGAAGACATCCATGTCTTCGAAATTTCATAGATATCAATTCAGTCGAGTATGTGTGGTTAGTGTTAGAACAGTAAATCAGATCAACGTTGACTCAACCACATAACTTCCAAGAGTTAAAGTTTCTGCTGGTAATGCGTTCGTACCAGATACCACACGATACCTTTAGAAATCTTGAAGTGTCAATTCTTTGACATGTAAGAGCTTTTTCGGCGGCACGGCGGGGATCAACGTCATAAGGAGGTCATAATGTTCTGGCTCTTCCGTGTACATGGGATTGCTTTGTGGCAATACGACGCAGGAGTGCTTTTTCGCTGGACATTCTTCTGAAACTGTGCTTTTTCTTATTTTTACTTTGTCTGTTGATTTCCTTCTGAAGGATTTTGTCCCAAATTTTACAGGTAATGACAAGCGACATTAAGTAACAGAAGAATTTGATCCTCCACAAACTTCCTTGAGAACGGAGCAATTGGTTCAGTGTTTCTTTTCACTTACTGTGGGTCACGAATCACGACAACACGTAAACCATTGTCTTTTCCCGGGAGTATTTAGATAATTCTATTTGTACTGTATTTTGGGTGGGATTTGAAAAACGGACTGAAAGACTTTTTGTTTTCACTTACTGTGGGTCACGAATCACGACAACACGTAAACCATTGTCTTTTCCCGGGAGTATTTAGATAATTCTACTTGTACTGTATTTTGGGTGGGATTTGAAAAACGGACTGAAAGACTTTTTGTTTTCACTTACTGTGGGTCACGAATCACGACAACACGTAAACCATTGTCTTTTCCCGGGAGTATTTAGATAATTCTACTTGTACGGTATTTTGGGTGGGATTTGAAAAACGGACTGAAAGACTTTTTGTTTTCACTTACTGTGGGTCACCAATCACGACAACACTTAAACCATTGTCTTTTCCCGGGAGTATTTAGATAATTCTACTTGTGCTGTATTTTGGGTGCGATTTGAAAAACGGACTGAAAGACTTTTGTTCTCACGGATGACCGGAAGATAGCATCACTTCTCTTCTCTGCAGTGTAGGAGTTGCCTCAGGTGATGCCAGCTAATTTGCGCAGCATTTAAGTAGACGGTCTGAAGTTCCATCGATTCCTGTGGCTTTCCCCACTTTAATAATAATTATTATTGAAAAAGTTATGCATAATAAACTAGCATTCTGCCAGGGATTTTCGGCGCATTTTCCTCTGCCATATTTCATCGTTTTGGCGTATGTCTGATCAGTTTTCGTTCATTGCGCACATATGAAATGGGCCGTTTTGTGATTCTGTGTACTGGTGTAATCCTAATGACATTCTTTCCCTGATAATATTACTCACTCTTACTGGTGGTGTTATGACTAATTCTGTTATGAATTGGTCTTTTTTAGCACGTCTCTTGTAAAATAAAAAGTTCGTGCTTATGTTACCGGTTCGTCCGTCCGTCTGTACCCACGATATCTCTGCAACTAGTCCGATTTGAAAAATCTTTTTGCATTGTAAATTACATTTTTCCCGATAATTATTCTTCTAAAACCCTGATTTGAAATTTTTTTCTTCAGCCAATACACCTCCTGATCGAAATCTTTTGCATATAATTTCAAATTTTGGGTAAAGAATACTTTGGCCACCAGGGGGCGTAAACGTTAGGTTTTGCTTCTGATGTATTTGCCCTAAAATCTGAGCTTCTAAAATATCGATTGAAAAAATCTTTCGCGGACTGATGCCACTCACATAGATAAACCTTTTTGGAATATTTTTTTATTAAAATATTCCACAGTTTTTCCGCCAGGGGGCGTAGATGTATGTCATATTTTCGTCAATATCTCTACTTCTAAGAGTCCGATTTGAAAAATTTCTTCTTTGTTGGATAGTGTTTTCAGTTTGACATGTTTGTCATATAATTTCGCAATTTTCAAGTAATGCATACACTTTCCGATAGGGGGCGTAGAGGAATCGCGTTTCCCCCTATATCTCTGCTTCCAAATCTTCGATTTGAAAAATTCTTTCTGCACCGGATACAGCTCCTGATGGAAAATCATTTGCACATAATTTCTAATTTTTGTAAAAAAAGTGGTTTGGCCACCAGGGGGCGAAAATCTTAATTTCCGCTTCTGATGTATTTGCAGCAAAATATGAGCTTCTAATTCTCGGCTGAAAAAACGTCGTTTGTAGACCGATAGTACTCATGTCGACAAACGTTTTAGAAACATTTTCTTCTTAAAATAATACATGGTTTCTTTGCCATGGGGCGTAAATGTATATCTTATTTTTGTCAATATCTCTACTTCTAAGAGTCCGATTCGAAAAATTCCGTCTTTGTTGGATAGTGTCTCTAGTGGGACATGTTTTTCATATAATTTCAAAATTTTTAAATAATTCATAGACTTTCCGCTTGGGGGCGTAAAGGTAAATTGCCCCCCCCCTATATCTCTGCTTCTAGATCTCCGATTTAAAAAATTCATTCTGCACCGGATAGAGCTCTTGGTGGGAAATCCTTTGCACATAATTTCAAATTTTTGTAAAAAATGGTTTGGCCCTCCAGGTGGCGTAAGTCTTAATATCCGCTTCTGTTGTATTTGCAGCAAAATATGAGCTTCTAAAATCTCGATTGAAAAAAGTCGTTTGTTGACCGATAATACTCATGTCAACAAACCTTTTAGGAACATTTTCCTCTTGAAATAATGCATGGCTTCTACGCCAGGGGGCGTAGATGTATATCTTATTTTTATCAATATCTCTACTTCTAGGAGTCCAATTTGAAAAATTCCTTCCTTGTTGGATAGTGTTTCCGATGCGAAATGTTTTTCCTTAAAATTAAAAATTTTCAAGTAATTCATAGACTTTCCGCTAGGGGGCACAAAGGTAAATTGCGTTTTCTTCGTTTTTTCTGCTTCTAAAACTCCGATTTGAAAAACTCTTCCTGTATCACATACAAGACCTGATGGAAAATATTTTTCACATGCTTTCTAATGTTTGGTAAATAATGGTTTGGTCAACAGGGGGTATAAGTGTTAATTTCTGCTTCTGTTGTATTCGTAGCAAAATCTGGGCTCCTGAAAACTTGACTAAATGTTTTTTTCTTGGACCGATACCGCTCATATGGAAAAACCTTTTGAGAATGATTTCTTCCTAAAATAATGCATGGTTTTCCCACTAGGGGACGTAAAGTCACATCTCATTTTTGTCGATATCTCTGTTTCTAAGAGCCCGATTTGAAAAATCCCTTCTGTGTTGAAGAGCCTTTCCGGTGAGAAATGTTTCTCATATAAATTCATGTTTTTCTTAACGCACAAGTCTGCAATCAGAGAGCGTAAGCTCATGATTCCGTTGACAGCTATATTTAAGGGATTAAAAACCCTATTGAAAAACTCCTTTCTTCCGTCACATATTATTGTTTCCCATACCGGTTCCATTGACTTTGAATAGCTTTGATAAATTTAATTTGCGTCAGAACGGATTCAAAAGACGTGCTTATTAAACCCGAAAATTTGGTGTCATTTTTCTTGTTTTTCCTTTTATTGTAATGAAACATTTTTTTTTATTTTGAGGATATTTTATTATTACTGCTACTACTACTATTGGGACTTCGTGTGGTTGCTCCACATTACTTTTAATCCAAGAAATTACTTTTAATACAATAGTAAAATTATTTTTTTATGTTTTGTAAGTTATTTTATAATACACGTCAAACAGTTTTAAAATACAGGGTGATTCATAAAGAAGTATACAGTTTCAACGAACTATAAAACAAGAGCAATATAAGATATTTTATGTTACCTGTAACGGAATTGTAGGGGAATGTTTCAAGTTTTTTTAGAGACAATCACAGATGTTCTATGTGTGCACCCTTAGTCACACGACGCACATCAAGCCGGTAATCTATTTCCGCCCAAACGCGATACACGCTGTCGTCCAGAACTTTTAAGTTAGCAGAAACAGCCCGTAGTTTCAAATTTTTTATGCCAATCGTAGATAGATTTTCTGGTTGGAGGTTCATTTCCGAATCGTGATCGAAAATGCCGTTGCACAACAGTTAGAGATTCCGTTTTGCTCAATTCAAGAAAACAAAACGCCTTCTCCACTGCAGACGCTGCCATTTTGACTGACTAGTCACGTGACATGCGCGCTATCGCCAACGTCAGTTTCCTCAGTAGCGGGACACAAACATTAGGAATACATCTACTTGACGGTTTGCAGTTGTGGTCAGTGTCTTCAACTGTTACTGTTTTACAACATCTGGAAACTGCATACTTATTTATGAATCACCGTGTACTTCAGAAAATTCGCAGTTATCGATTTCTGCATGCGAGAATTCCATTTTAAGAACAGTTTGCAATGACAATGAATTTAGTTTTGTTTACAAATGAGTTAAAATACGGTGGTACACAGTAAAGAAAACTAAACAAGACTTCTGTGTTTTGGCCAGCGCTTTAAAGTGAAAACAATATTATTGATATGAAACAGAATTCCATTCACTGATAGTAACTGGGTTTTGAGTTACTGAGCAAATGTTTCTTGACTTGCCACTGTTTCGGCAGCCGGCAAAGAAAACAAAATTCTCATTGCTGTTAGAGAAACAGCGCATTAGTTCTTTGAATTGATATTTGCCTTCCGGAGACCGCGGTGCCTCGTAGGTCACTGATGAAGACAACTGCTGTCGGCTAAGATCCCAGCATCTCGAAGTACTTCGAGGATGAATGTTGAAGTCTTCCATATGGTTGCTCTCACTCAGCTAAATGTTCGGTGAAAGGCGAGCCAATCACTTTACAAAATATTTCTCCACAAATATCAACGTATGTGTGGCATTTGATGTTAGAAATGTTTGATGTATTGTAATCAGTGCAACATACTACTTCTAACAAAATGAACGTCTTGCGGCTACTGTACTGTATTTCCTTCACTTTATCGGTAAGGTCACTTTGCTTTGTTCACTCATTTGTTATTAAACCAAAAAGGCATACAATAAAAGAGAAACGCATATACATACGTGTTTTCGATACTGAGCAGCCCAAAGACAAAGGTGGAAAAGGAAAGCAATGCAGAAGATATACGAGAAGCAGCTGTGCCTTACCCCCGCGCGGGGATAACTGGAACTCCAGTTATTTGGAGAGTGGCGCCTTCCACGGCCAGAGCTGTGACGGATAATCGTGCTTCCTCGTCTTTGTGCGATTACATCACCGCAGAGACAGCTGTTCATCCAGTGGATGGGGAGTGGCGACCCCACGGCCCAAGCCGACTCATATTGTATGATATTTTCCCATTTTTTAGCCTTTGTTGTTATCTTGGCACACATCCGCCTCAGTTGTAGGTTGCTGAGGTTGTGATTATGCGCCAGCGCCGTAGTTTAGTTTGTCGTGCTACTTCCTTTTTCTCCATTTTGTTTTCCTCCTTCGTTTTTCCGGGCTCGTTAGCTTGATCTACCTGCACGCTTGCCGTGTGCGGTGACCAGGTAGATGAAAACGGGGATGCTGGAGGCTCAGGTTTCTGGGGGCCGTGGTGTAGTTGTCGGGCAGTTACCAACACTCCTCTTTGTCCCCTGCTTCACCCTAAACGAGGGGCTAGGAACTAACCCATACCTAGTCAATGAAATCTGTGGCCGAGTGGAGTCCAGACTTCTAACGGCTTGTCGTTACGTACGACGGGTTGAGTCCAGGGATAGTGTGGGCATGGCAAAGGGGTGTTACCAAGACGAGGGAAAGTCGCGGTACTCGTTGAGCGCATGTTTTCTCTGCCAACTTGCTATATCCGCTTCTCAACCCTAGAGCCGTGTCCTGCGTCTATTTCGGGTTGCGGACCTCCGGCTCTCCCTTGTTGTGCTCGGTGGTGGGCAGGGCAGTCGGTGGACGAATTGTTTTCTTCTTTATGGATTCCAATAATAATGTTTCACAGGAGGCTAAAAGCAAACGACATATTGACGATGGTTCTGCCCTTTCCTCCAAAAAGCATGTCCCTGGTTCTTCGAATTCTCGGTTTTCCTTTTACACTCATTGGACCCTTCAAAGCCTTACAGTGCCAAAAGTATATTTTGGATAAACAAAGCACTTCAATCCATTGCAAGCTCTCCTAAGAGCGTCAAGAAACACCAATATTGAGATATTTTTGTGGAGATGTCCACTACGGCCTACAGTACCACACTTCTAACCACTACCTTGCTGATGGTGACTCCTGTTAAAGTAACACCCCATAACTACCTTAATTCATCTCGAAGTGTTGTCTTCTCTCGGGACTTAATGTATCGAGAAAGAACTTCTGGAAGAATTGAGGAGACAACACGTTACGCGTGCACGGCGTATTCTCTTTAGGCGGAATGGGCAGATAGTCCCATCCCGCAACATCATTCTAACATTTGTCAGCCCGTCCCTTCCTACGTCCATCAAGGCAGGGTGTCTCCACCTTGAGATGCGTCCGTACATCCCTAACCCTCTGAGACGTTTTAGGCGACAGACCTATGGCCACTCTCAGCAGTCGTGCAGTAGCACTCCCTGGTGTGGACGCTGTGGCGCCACATACCATCATTTACAAGACTGTGCGGCTGAGGTCAAGTTTTGTGTGAACTGCAAGGGTTCATATTCAGCATCAGCTAAGAAGTGTCCGAAACGGATGGAGGAAAAAGAAATCGAACTGCTAAAAACGATTGAGAATATTTCTTATCCAGAGGCCAGAAGGAGGGTTGTTCCTGTTCAGTCTGCTCGGCGGTCATGTGTATCAGTGGTGGTTGCCAAGTGTACAGTTGCTATTCAAACGGAAAGTCATATCCCACATAAATGCCCCTACCAGCTGGACAAAATCATCGCTGCTGGACTGGAAGCACTCCAGTCTCGTGCTAAGGGGGTTGAAAGTGGCACCCACCGCTTCGCCGAAGCGTGTTAACACCAGAACAGGAACTCAGGCAGTATCTTCTGGCAAGAAAACTAAAGACAAGGAGAAGAAGAGCATATCTTCTCCAAAATGTCAGACTACTAAACCTCAAGGCCGAGCGAATCGCTCCCGGTAAGACCCATGGGACAAAGTATCCTCCCATATTGCCCCCAGATAAAACATCCCCACATCTGGGAAACCACTCATCAGAGGAGATGAACGCTTATGCCGTTTGAGCGGCAGTTTAGTTCATTTGATTTTCCTTCATTTTCGTCTTTCTTCTAACCACTGCTTCAATCGTTCAGTGGAACTGCCAAGTTTTTCGGACTAGACATGACGAGGTGAAACATCTGCTTTCGTCATACTCTACGGTGTGCCTTTGTCTACAGGAGACAAAACTTAAACCATCAGACCTGCTTTCATCATATAATCCGCGCATATCATAAATATAATTTAACTGGAGATATAATCTGTAAGGCAGGCGCTATTCTTGTCCCTCACAGTGTTTCGGTTACTCCGGTTACTGTCTCAACACAATTACAAGCCTTGGCGGTACGTATTTCTGTGCCTGTGCCTCCTACTGTTTGAAGTGTCTGTCTGCCGACGGATGAGGTCGTGAGTGCCTCAGTGCTTGAGAGTTTGGTATATCAGCTGCCTTTACCCGTCCTTCTAATAGGTGACTTAAATGCCTATAATCCTTTGTGGGGTAGTGTCAGCATCAGCCCGAGTGGCCGTGGAATCGAGTCTCTTCTGTCCTCGACATCTTCGTGCCTTTTTAACACCGGTGCTGACACTTATTTCCACGAGCCAATAAGATCTTTCAGTACAATCGATTTGAGCTTGGGATCACCACCGATTATTACTAATTGGTCATGGACGGTGTGTAACGACCTCCATGGGAGCTACCACTTCCCAATTATGCTTTCGCGTAATGTGAATATGCCACCTTCTGCCTCCCGCCTTCCTCGATGGAGGATGGATCGTGCCAGATGGGAGGTCTTCGCATCCTACGCAGTGATATCTTCTGCCATGGTGACCCAAGAGTCAATCGGCGCAGCTGTTTTCGATGTAACAACTTGTATTATTCAGGCAGCTGATTTTTCCATACCAAAGACATCAACGACGTTCCTAAGAAGTCCGAAGCCTTGGTGGAAACCTGAATGTGCAGCGGCTAGGAGAGCTCAACATAAGGTCTGGTGTATGTTTCGGAGTTATCTAACCGATGCTAAACTCGTTGCATTTAAACGAGCAAAATCCTACGCTCAGTTGGTGCGTCGAAGACGCAAGAGGGAGTCTTGGATTCAGTATGTTTCATCTATCAATTTGCGTGCTAGTTCCAAAACTGTGTGGGAAAAGATTCGTAAGATTCGGGGTAACTATAGTTCTCACCAGATTTGAATTCTCGGGAGTAGCGGATGCACATATGCTGGAGTCGGAGAGATTGCATATTATTTGAGTGAAGTGTTTGCGCCGCCCCGGTGGCGCAGTGGTCTAAGGCGTTGGCCTCTGATCATTCGTCCGAAGGGGTCCGGGTTCGAATCCCGGTGAGGCTTGGATGTTGTGTTTGTCTTACGGCACTGGCTCTCTCCCTTCCCTGGAACCAGTGACCCTAAATTAGGGACGGCCGACTGCTTATAGCCCATTGAGTTGCTCACGGTGGTCGTTAAACCTCCAATCAAAAAAAAAAAAAAAAAAAAAAAAAAAAAAGAAGCGTTTGCCTATGTTTTCAGTGATCTGGCGTATCCTTCCTCCTTTCAGAGGATTAAGTCACAAGCCAAACGCCCGAAAATTTCGTTTGCGATTTTTCACAATAGAGATTATAACTATCCTTCAGCATGTTTGAACTATGGGTGGCTGTGCATCCGTCCGACGCAACATCTATCAGTCCAGATGGCATCCTCTATCATATGATTCGTTATCTCTCGCAGTCGTCTCTCGAGAATCTTTTAGTCCTCTTAAATCGCATTTGGCTGGAGCACAGTTTCCTGCACTCTTGGTGAAAAGATTTTCTTCTACCTTTTCCCAAGCCTGGCAAAGATCCTGAGTCTCCCTCTAGTTATCGTCCAATTGCTCTAACTTGAAACGTTCGTGCGTATGCAGCGCTTGGTGTCTATGTTTTTTGACATCGAGAAAGCTTATGATTGAGCATGCGTTCACGGTATTCTCTGTGATCTCCATGACAGTGGGTTGAGAGGAAACCTCCAACATTCTTCTCCAATTTTCTTCGCCCTCGGGTGTTCCAGATACGCCTGGGTACAACGCTCTCGTCACTGTTCCATCAAGAACAAGATGTTCTTTAAGGTTGCGTATTATCTGTCACATTTTTCACCCTACACATTAACTGTCTTCTTAAAAATCTTCCTCCTGCGGTTTCGGCTACTGTTTATGTAGATGTCTTACACATCTGTTCATCATCCAGCATGCATTTTATTGAGAGGCAGTTGCAGTCTGCGATTAACCAGACCGTTAATGCAGCGAACAACGAAGGTTTCGTTCTTTCTCCCGACAAGACAGCGTGCGTCCATTTCTGCCGGAGGCGTTACCTCCATCCTGACCCAGAGCTACATTTGTAACGTGCAGCCATACCAGCTTTGTCAGAGACGAAGCTCCTTGGTCTGACCGTTGACCGTGCGCTCACTTATCGCTTGCACGACCGACAGCTAAAGACTTCCTGTCTGCGGGCTTTGTCAATCCTTAAGATCCTTTCTTCAGTCTCATGTGGTGCAGACAGGATGTCTTTACTTCGTATCTAATATTTTCTTATTCGGTTGAAGCTGGATTATGGTTGTATTGTGTGTGACTGCGCGTCGTTCCATTCTCCGGCCGTTGGATACCATTCACCATCAAGCGCTGCGTCTTTGTTCGGGAGCATTTTGCAAGTCACCTATTCCCAGCCTTTATGCTGACGCGAAAGAATCATCGCTTGAATTAGGCCGTCTGTAGTTGTCTCTCCAATTTTACTTGAAACTACATTCTCTTCCAGACCATCCTTTATAAGATTCGGTTTTTCGCCCCCAGCATGCTCGTTTATTTCAGAACTGGCCTTCTTGTATTACAATTTTTGGTCTTCGTATGACGACCGTAGCTCGTCATGCAAGGCTCGACTTGTCTATTGGTAAAGAGACCAGGGTCTTTGAGGATCATTCATGACACCCTTTTATTGTCATGGTAGATACCAGCTTTACATTTTATGACAAATCCTTGTCTTCTGCGCCAGTGTACTAGCAGCTCTTCCCTGAGAACCGTTTCTTCAATGCAGCCTATGTTCCTATTTTCACCGATGGATCAAAGACGGCTGGTGTTGTGGAATCCGCCGCCGTCTGCATTGATAAAATATCTGTTACCCGCGTTCCTGCCGAGGCCACGGTGTCTTCGGCGGAGATGAATGCTATGTATCTCGCCCTTTGTCATCTACAATTGGACTCATCATCGAGCTATAATATATATGAATTTTTTCAGTGCATTGCAGCTCCTCTCTTCTGCCGACATCTCTGACCATCCTATTCTTTTTGGCTGTGGCGGTTACTGCGTGCCTTGCTTCAGGCCGGTTTCCATGTCAATACCAGAAGAGTCGAGGCAAGCCGAGGCTTCCATGTCGATGCCAGAAGAGCCGTTACGAACGTCATCAATAAAGAATTTCAGAGACTGAAATACACTTCCGGACCATAAAATTTTCGCACCAAGAAGGAAGCACCGGATTGAACTGAAATTTTATTGACGTAATGATACAGATGAATGATACACATGATGACAAAAACAGAGCTGCAGGACATTTACCGAGGAATTTGTGGCGCGCAGACCTGTCATTTTCAATAGCGCATCGCGCCGCCTCGTGCGGCGATACATGCTACAAAACGTTCTGGCATGGAGGCGAACATACGCCTGATGTTGTTCTGCCGCAGACAGGCCAACACGTGTTGGTCGGTCTGCTCCAAATCCCTGGTAGTGCGGCACGGCGGCAACTGGTGTTTCAATTGGTCCCACGCATGCTCGATAGGGGGCAAGTCCGGGAAGCGGGCAGGCCATGGAATTGTTTGGATATGATGTAGGTAGTCTTGGGCAACCCGAGCCGTGTGCGGGCGGGAATTATCCTGCTGGTATAGCACACCAGGAATCCCGGTCAGGAATGGGAGCGCATGGGGTTGTAGGATCTCATCCACATACCGCTGGCCCGTCAATGATCCACGTACCACTACTAGAGCTGATCGGCTATCGTAGGCAATGAATCCCCAGACCATAATGCCTCCAGTGGGGGAGCTGTGGCGCTCAGTATCGATGTTTGGATTGTGCCGTTGACCCGGGGACCTCCACACCCGGACACGACGATCACCTGTTCCCAAAACGAAGCGGCACTCATCGCTAAACACCACGCTTCACCATTCTGTGGCGTTCTACGTCGCTCTGGCCTGGCACCACTACACACGGAGCCGGCGATGTTCTTGTGTTAATGGCAGCACACGTAAGGGACGCTGGATCGCAAATTCGCTTTCGCGAGGCGTCGGGAAATGGTTAGTTGGCACACAGGAGCCGCAACGTGTGCCTGCACAGCGCAACGGGACGGGTCCACTTGAGATCCGTTCGTGCCAGTCGCATGGTCCATCGATCGTCTCTACCAGTGGTTCTCCTGGTCCGTCTGGAGCGGCTCCGCCGTGTGGCAGTGCCGTCACTTGTCCACTGCTCCCAACACAGTCGGACGGTATGGTCAGAACGATCAACGTGGCCGGCTATACGGTGCGCCGACAACCCTGCGGTTTTGAGCCCGATGATAAGGCCTCTATCAAAGTCCTAAGTTGCGTAAATTGACGTCTCTGGCGTCTACCCGGTATTCTTGTCACTTTTTACCCTATCTTGCGTCTGCCGGTGCTTTACGCTTTCATGGGGCATTGACTACACGCCGGTTTATAAGGCTGCCGGTTCGTGCTTTCAGCGCCCCTAGAGGGTGTGCGATCATGGGTAATCGCACCAAACGTGGATCATTTGCACACCATCACGGACTCTAGCTATTTGAAAAGTTTCGCGGTTGTAGCATGTTTTCTTTTAGGTGCGCAAATTTCATTGTCCGTTAGTATAGATCTATGCTGCCATCTTTATGTTTCTACCTTTCTGCAAGAATTTGCTGACTTTGTCGATTCGTCGCAACAGCTGGTCACGCAAGACAGTCATGAAGGCACTTTCATACTTGTCAAACTTTTTTGCCAATGATTTTGCCTCTGTTTTTGCTAAAGGCGTGTGGTAGTGCCGTCACTTGTCCATTTCACACTCTGAACGTTTAATGAATGCTTTTCTGATCTCACTATAAGCTCATTGTAAGGATGATACAGCATTAGCTCTTACTGACCATGGAGTATCATTCAACTGTTTCACAATGTGTTGATATGGTTGAAGGTGGGATTTAATTAAGAATTTCCCAACGATGAGTGGAGGACAAAAAACAGGTATGTACTTTTTAAACAAAATCAAAGTAAGCTTCAGCATATCTGCAACACTCAGCAGCGTTGTTGCCTACTGAATTCAAAGAAAGCTAGAGCACAGCATATAAAATGCTGTGGGACTTCTTTCGATTATTTTTGCTTGAAGGACCGCATATAAGTCTGACGTGTTCAAGGCATTGTCATAGCATTGGCCTCCATAGTTTTTTTACATTTAGCCCTATATCTCAAATCTTTTTCAAAACAGTATCTTTCAAATGCTCGGCTTTGTGAGATTTTATGGGCAAGAAACCAAAGAATAGCTCAACAGTTTTTCCATCAGCTTGTACTTACCTCAAAACAAAAGTTAGTTGGTCCACATGACTTACGTCAGGAGTAAATCGGCTATAAATGAAGAGTACTGTGAATTTTTTAACCTCCACACAAAAAGCCTTCTTAAGTTTTTCCGCCATCACAGTCAATATCTCATCATATGTTTGGTGAGAGAAGTAGTTTGTTCTGCCTGATCATTTTGAAAGTAGTTCTCATACTTTTCAAAATGATCTTTTAGAAAGGCATCAAACTCTGCAAGACACTCCATGCAAGTTAAAAAATTACCCTTATTTGCATTTTCAGAGCATCCAGTTTCTCTGTGACCTCTGAGTGGTTGTCCGAGTCTTGCAAGTAGGTTCACAGTGGCCACTATTCAATATGCTTGCCTCCAATATCCCTTCTCTATTTCAGTCTGAGTCATTAGTTGAGAATTAACATTCCCGGATAATTTACTCCGTGTAAACATATCGACCATGCCTGCCAAGTGAGACTTCGAGATTTCATTAAAAATGTTCTGTACGGGACCAATCAGAAAATCCATCAACAAGAACCCAATGTGATTGTTTATAGTCGGGAAAAGTTTACATGCGTAGCAGTAAACAAACTTAGAAGTTTTAGAAAAAATCAACCCTTTCCTTTTTCTTTTGTTCACATTGTCTTCAACCTATAAAAGGGATTTTTATTTTTGTTCCTGAAATAGAATAAGAAAATACTTTCGTCGGATTTTTTAGTTCTCTTTTATTTTCGGGTTTGTTTCTAATAAAGCAATCTATCATGTCAGAGGTTTGGTTAGAAGTCCAACAAGCTCTAGCAGTAGGACAGTATGAATTCACTGAACAGGTAGGCCTACTCTCTTCCTCTTGATTTGTTGGTTCATGCTCTTGGTTGATTTTTTGGTCTGGCTCTAAGGGCTGACAATTAAAATCATTCAGTGGCAAATGGGATGGTTTCTCACTTGAATCTAAGTAGCTGTAGTCAAGATTTTAATTTATTAAACTAACCTTACCATCGTTGTTGTATGAACTTGAATGGTGCTGTTCATGTGTAGGTTCCAGTCGCACATTTTCTTTTGAAGCACATCAACCCGGAAGCTTTTGTCAATTCGCTCATCAGCGGCATGACTCTGCACAGGCTTCTGTAGGAATACTATTAAATTTTCCTTTTGCTTTCGAAGACGTTCGTCTTTCCCTTTTCTTCTTCCGCTTTTCATAACCTGAATCATAACTTCGTTTCACTGGCTTCATTTTCAGGAGAATCGGTCACATAAACTATTGTACTGTATATGTAAACGAAACAGAATCAACAGCTGTAACGATGCCGATTTTAAGGGCACGGTTAGGTGTTAATAATCACAATAGTAAGTAAGTATCACTATAACACCACAACGTGGAGATCGAATGGCAACACAGTAATACAGATTACAGACGATATTTTAGGTTATGTTGCGACGTTACCAGAGTGGTCAATGGCGTTACCACACACAAATGAAATTACTCTACAGTTAGCAAAATTTTACCCGTTTGTCAAGCTTGGAAAGACAACTTTACATTTCTTAAGTAGAGAACAGACGACAAGCATTATATAAAATTTGAGCCACGACTGCTTTTATAATAATAATAAATTTTATTTTTGCTGTTACATTGTAGGCTTTGTGAATGTACATAAATATTTTATAGTTCATAAGAACAGCAGGAAAAATCGGGGGAAAGGCCTCGGACAGTCCTGACAAGCCCTGATTTCCCAATTAAATAGGCAAGCAGTCACAGGTTCATAAAACACAGCAGTAATGTTAGATGTCAGTTATACTGTAAACAAATGTTTTTTAAGTTATTATTTTTATTAATTAACTTAGCAAGTATTTTTTAGTTTGTTTTTGAAAAAAATTAGGTTATTATTGTGTTGAACTCAGCTGGCAGTGTATTCCAATATTCAGAATCAATATAATTTAAGCTCCGCTTCATCATGAGGGTTTTTGGATGTATGGGTCTTAATAAGGATCTGTGTCTTGTATTGTATTGAAAAGTACGAAAATTCAATTCAATGATATCTGTGTGTAGATTCAGTTTGATTCTTTGAAACATTAGTTTACCTATTTTGAAGTCATATAATTGTTTAATAGATAAAATTCCGTAATGGTTTGGGTTGACATGGTTATGGTAAAAAGTGAAAGATCGGAAGTTGATATGAGAAGAAGAATTTGTTTTAAGTCTAATAACCTTATGTATTTATTCTGTAATATTTGTAGTTTACGGATGTTGGTTTCAGTGGTTTGTCCTTTTCTGTGAATCCGCAAAATATTATATTCATCAACATAACTTTTTCCCTCTTTCTATCTTTTCTTTATTTCCTCCTTGTTACACTTTTCTGTTCACAGTGAATCGGGGGCGTTCTGGGACGCGGAGCCCTTCGTGATTGCGACTTGTGCGACTCCATAAATCCGCTCCTGCATTGTCTCCAACATGCAATGTGAAATTTCATTGTTTCTTTCCACTATAAATTTCCGCTTTTTATACTAGAAACTTCAAACGTTTCTCCTGTTTTTTCTGTATAAACGTGCCTTCAGAAATTTTACAGAAAAATTAGCGATCAGAATCAGTGCTTTCGCGAAAATTTCTGTAGTACCTTTCAAGGGCAGAATCCCATTTCCATGGGAGAGAAATCTTGCCACCCCCATCCCATATAGGCGTCCATGGTGACTATTCTCACTAGCTGTGTACCTCATTTTGTATTTCACACTCTGCCAATGGATGCTTTTCGCGACGAACGCTACTTACGGCATAAACAACGTAACTGCTGAAAATTGACGTGCGCCATCTAGCTATCGCCTTCGTTACTGGAAAATTTGAAATCGTGAAATAATATTTCTTTTGCGTTCGCCATGATGCTTATGAGTATATTAATTTTACTCACACAAGAATTAAAACAGGGTCGTAGCTAACAGGGAGGTTCCGCCCCTCGTGCAAGGCAAGTGAGACGCTCCTGGAAAATGGACGTTCTTGTAAATTCTCATAACTTTTATTTTCGGTAGTTTAATGAAAATTTCTATTTCATTTCATTATAAGCATAAATACTTTACCTAATTTATTCATGTACTGCACGTTTTCAAAAAAACAAAATTGAAATGATACGGCGCAAACGATAGATAACTCAAAAGAAATAACTTCTCGATGTGAATCAGTAGTAACAGCTACGCCAATGATTCTCTGCTACACGAGGACAAGTATCGGGAAAGAGAGAAGAGTTTTTTCCTTTTTTTCGGAGAATATTACCAAAAATAGAAAAGAAATGTGTTGCGGAATTATCTCAACGGGAGTTGACGTTCTTGCAGCAAAGCTTTATATTCTTTGGTAGGGGTCTAGAGGACCAGAAATTTCCTCGCGAACGGTTGTTCGGAGACGGGTCAGTGAACTTACCTGTGCGATAACTACAGGTAAAGAATATTTAACTGAGAAGTTAAGGCTCGGACAGACGTAACTAGCGCGACATATCCTAAGATACAAGATGCAATGCACAGAAGCCAACTTACAGGCTGATGCCGGAGCAGACTGCGATTTGCTCCGCATGCGTATTTCTGTTGACTTCAATTCTGGCAAAGAACTCTCAGCCGAGCTGCCTACAACACGTGATTGTTACTTTCTTGGTAGCATAATCACTTCTCAAATAGGATATGTTAGTTTTCTTGGGCCAATCGGGTTAGTTAAGGCTTTTGTTTGCTCTTCAGGTTTTCAGAAACATTTTCAGAAATGCCAAATACTACGGATTGTCTGCATTTTGTACGGATTCTTAGGCCTAACTATAATATCTGCTAAATTTAAATTTAAATAGTAATGTTTATTGTTATTGCATATTTGTTTCACCAAAATAAGGGACGGGCGTTTATCAAACAAAGCTTTATAAAAACAACAAGAAGCTGTTCTAAAAAACAACAAAAGTTGAAAACAGAAAACAACAAGAAGCTGTTCTAAACAAATTGTCATCAGATCGAAGGAAATAGTCGTGGATAAAAAAAGAAGCTCCACTGTCGTAGTCCTCTAAGGCATTCTTCTCCTGAATGTTTGCTTTCCAGCAGAGCGCATAAACTACCAGGATGTGGGGGCGCTGTTATCGCAGGTTTTACGTTTTCTCAACGGAGCTCGCGTCTTCCCGCGCAGCTTTATATTCTTTGTGTTTCCGCATAAGACCCCCGTTAAGGAGTTGGAAGGGAGGGACACCATCTTGTGCTTCCGCACGACGCTTTACCCCAGTACACGAACTTTTCTTGCCAAGCAACATCCTCACGCTGTTCGCCAAGTCACATATACAGACATGGACTTGGTTCACTGGTGTTTACGCACACCCCGCGAAACCCTCACCACGGCCCAACAGGCAACGCCAGTCAAACTCCAGAGTCATTCAGTTCCGCCATAGAACTCGAACAGACTCTCACACAAATTGGCGGCGAGATCACCTAAAACGGCGGGTGTGACCCGAAGGTACACCCGGTACGTGCATGTAGGCGGACAAGGTCCCCTTCGGAGGGGACCAAGTAACACCGGCCAGGATGGGAGACTGTCAGAGAGGAAGCCGGGTCAACGGGTGCACCAAGGCATTCTTCTCGCTGCCAATGTTTGCTTTCCAGCAGAGTCTCCCCAGCTCACACCCACACAGAACTGGCACACTTTTTTTTTTTTGATTGGTGGTTTAACGACCACCGTGAGCAACTCAATGGGCTATAAGCAGTCGCCCGTCCCTAATTTAGGGTCACTGGTTCTAGGGAAGGGAGAGAGCCAGTGCCGTAAGACAAACACAACATCCATGCCTGACCGGGATTCGAACCCGGACCCCTTACGAACGAATGATCAGAGGCCAACGCCTTAGACCACTGCGCCACCGAGGCGGCGAACTGGCACACTACAAGCATCAAATACACAACACCCTCCCTACAGTCACCCTCCATTGAAACCACACACACACACACACAAAGGAGAGACTGAACCAACCTCCCCCCCCCCCCGACTCGCACAGCTTCCTACCGTCTTGGTCATCGGCCTGCACCGCCAACCGCGAACGTAAACAAGACAAATTAAACTACCATTGAAGGCGTGGGAGGCTAACCTCCTCACCCTCCATCAAAACAACAAACAGAAGTCACGAAATCATAACACCAGAAAAAGGCTAACACCCCCGGAGAGATCCTTCGGGCTTCAAGGGCCGAAACTGAAGTGGTAAGTTAGCCCAGTGAAAGGTGTAGTTGTCTTTGGTCCCGGTAACAATCTGATGCCAAGGCCCCCACCGATACCTAAAAGCCCACTCGGTCAAAGTGTGGGCGTCCACTCTTGCCCTGTCCCGGAGCTCACACTTGACTTGCAGGATGACAATTCTTGGAGAGAAGCCCGAGTTAGCTGTCCGGGAATGCAGAACCCTGTTCCTCTCCCTCCACATTTAACAACAGACCTCGGTGATAATCATCCTCCAGACATCCCTGGTCCCCGCCGGGCAGGGTGTAGATATAACTCGTTAGCCGGAAGAAACTGAGCGCCTCAAGCCTCTTTTGCCAAGCCCAGATTCCTTGCCACGCGGGTGGTCGGCGGCAAGACCCTCCCTCACACTTGAAAACTGAAGTGCACTGAACCAAATAGAAAGGTGCTTGACATTCAAACCCCTGCCTCCCTAGCACAACACAAGACAGCCCGAGCCACCTCCTCGGTCTTCTTGTCTGTCCAAACGAAGCCTAAGACCGCCCTTTCCAGGAGCTTCATAATATCAAGGGGTGGAGACTCCAATTCCCCTGCAAAGGCGTACTTAGAAAGCAAGAGGGTATTCGCCAACTTGGCGCGGTTGACCTCGAGATGTTTACGTCTTGCCAACGCCGGATAGACACGTACTCGGGAACGGCTGTTCGGAAATGGGTCAGTGAATTTACCTGTGCGACAACTACAAGTCTGACGATTTTCAAGCATTTTACCAACTCACGAAAGGAGGTGGCAAATCAGGAACATGTGGGTTTGAATATTATGTACAGTGAAAAACAATCTTTGACTTAAGTTATTAAATATGATTTTTTGGAAAGAATACTGAAAAGTTAGATGTATAATTCTAACGTTGAAGTGGCTTTGGCGCACTGTATGATTGCTTCATTTTCAAATTATAAAATTGCATCAACAAAGGACTAGAATAAAAAATGGCGGAACAAAATCAGTGTGAATATATATTATGTTATGATAAAAAGAGCCATTTTTGATAAGATATTATTCGCAGTAGATTATGCTTGAAATCGGCCGTATATAAAAATGAAAAAAGACTAGAGAGAGTAGTCACCGCCTCCCTCCGGTACTGTTTATATATAAATAATTTATGTTAAGCAAATTTCGTACGCCAAGATAGTGAAATAAAACCTGTGATTCGAGAGTATATATTTATTTATGAAAAACGCATTGCATTTATTCGCCTTACTCACGATCACATCGAGCCACAGTCCAGTACATACTAATGGAATTACATAACATCAAGAAAAATATGGTTTACTAATTACTGACATCGAGTGGTGCCTTAGGTAGGTGAATTTATGAAAGTTATTGTCGCAAAACCAATGGAAGAAGTTATGTGATTCATAAACGTAAATATTTATTGAACTATGGCGGCGGAAATAGTAAGTATTTTGAGTGTTTAGTTCTTATTATTATTCAGATTTAGACGAACGTAAGAAATGACCCTGGCACCTATGAAACATGGTGGAGATAAGAAAATCCATCTGGACGTGCGGAAACCAAAATCTGATCTCAAGATGAAAGAAAAATCTGAATCGCAAGTGTGTTATGAAGGGGTTAATACTTTTTGGTCTAGATATCTACAAACTACCCCCCTCTCCATCGTGTTATATCCCATACAGCACAAAACGTTTCAGATATGTATCAATATTGTTACAATCTCTCATTTCCGTTGCACTTTCAGAGATATCTTACAATTACCTTTCAGCAACATCTATTTTGGAACATAACTCTTTGTACATTACGGTTACGTTAAAAATAACATTCACCAATACTATAGCGTCTAGAAGGGAAAGTGTGCCGAGCCCCTAGCGTACGTAATGATTGGCGTGGATACCGAAATCTGTTCCCTTCGTAGATGGCGCTGCGATCGCCTTCCTTTCCCTCTTTCTTACTGAGATGGGAGCGGGAAACTAAATTCGTGTTGCTTATTGTGAAAAGAGCGGCAATTTAGACAAAGACGTGTTATGTTTTAGGTTTTAGAAGGAATGTGGATTACCTAAATATTGTATATAAGTTATACTTAGCTCCTTATGCGGAAGAGAAATAACCATTGTTTTGTGCCAGGTTGCAATACTCAGTACAAAAACAGTAAGCTGTCACTCTTTGGAATACCCAAAAATGATAAACTTTTACAGCAATGGCAAAGATTGATTCCCGGTGCAGATAAAAACTTTGACAAATTTAGAGCTGCATGTGAATTGCACTTTGATGACAGATTTGTGGTTCGAAATTTTGTGCATAAAATAAACTAGGAGACTTAATACCCAGAGATCGGCCCATCTTGACACCAGCTGCAATTCCAACAATATTTCAAAACCTTCCCCATTATTTGTCAAAACTTCTGGCAAAAATGAGGAAAGTTAGGGAAACCGATGATAAGCCTGATGGTAATTTAAATAGCTTGGGATTTACTTCCAAAAGAGTTACACTGAACTGCCTTCTGAATATCAACCTTCCTTCAGAATTTTGGGGTAAGCAAATTTTTTCTAATAATTCAAAGTGCATAATTTTCCATGTTCATTCATTCAAATGTGAATTGTCAAATTCATTGACCACCGAAAAACTGGTTGTTGTAACCGAAAGTGAACCAGAGGTTGCCTGTGAAGTGTATTTACGAGGATTAAAAATTAACACAGTTTCTAATATTACTTCTAAAGATGAATTAGAATCCATTACTTGAGACACTGATAGGCTAACAGTATGTCATGGTGCAGGCTCCATTTCAGAATTTGAAAATAACAGGAAGTACCTTGAAAGTGGAGTTATTTTTTAGAATAATTTATACAGCAAAAATTGTGTAAGGAAAGGAACAACAGAGACTCGCCTTAAATGTAAGTATCTGCGGCGCTTACTTTTGCACAAAATAGCTTATCATAGAAGAAAGGCTACATTTATAAATAAGTAACAGAATAAAGTTCGGAAAATCAACAGGCTGAAGACACGGGTATTTCGCTCTCTGATTACATAAAAAAATCCAAAACAAAAATAGGAATTTTACAGAACTTTCCATTAATGAAAAAATGGCAGAACTGCCCATTATGCAGCGGCAAATGGTTATTCATTATTATAAGGAAGCAAAAGAAATTTGCAAGAGGTATGTCATATACCAAGGAATGGTTACTTGAATGCTTACTAATGTACATAAAAAGTCCAAAATTGTACGAGCACATACGGAAACACAAAATCATGATCCTACCTGATAGAACAACTATTAAAAAGTATATTTCAAATTACAACAGTGGTTTTGGATTCAATGCACAGACGTTTGAAACAATTTCAAAGAAAACAAGTAAGATGGAGCCTTTTTGAAGACATGATGGTACATTAATAGATGAAGTGAAGCTTACAGAAAAACTGCAAGCAAAATCATCTGGTGAAATAATAGGGTTTGTTGATATTGGGCCATACACTTCAAAAACTGTTAAGCATACCCCATGTAATCACAGACTGGTAATGGTGTTCCATCCATTAAAGGGAGATTGGACCCAAATAATTGGTGTTTTTACCACAAGTAACAATATAAGTGGAACTTTGCTTGCAAAATTGATTATTATTGAAGCTGTTATTCTCACTGAAAATGCAGGTCTGTTTGTTGATTTCATTACGTATTGGAACAGGAATATGTGGAAGACATTTGGTATATCAGCAGATTGTTCTGGAACTAAATACAGCATTATGCATCCTACAGATTATTCTAGATGTTTACATTTGATCTCATATCAAATTTTCCTCACTTAATAAAATGTGTACGGAACGCATTTGTCACCAGAGGTTTTCTTCTGCCCGAAGGGGAAGCAAGACCAGAGCATGTTGAAGCAGCATGGAGGAAGGACTCTGACATAACTTCTCTAAACGCCATGTCGAAAATTACATGTGTCCATATTCACCCGAATAACTTTGAGAAAATGAGGGCAAGCTACGCTTTGCAGCTTTTTAGCAACGAGTATTAAAAGGCCTTTTTCTCTATAAGCATCATATTGAAATATAGATTGGAAGTACTAATGCAACTGCATTTTTCATAAAGTTGATGATGGAGTTAATAACTGTAATGATCTCTAGGAGTCCATCAAGTAGTCTCCGTGTAGATTCTGAGGGATGCAAAGTACTTAATGATTTTCTGGTATATTTAGATAAATGGGAAGCTTTTACAGGAGAGAAGAAGATTGGGTTTTTAAGTGCTAGCACAGCTGCATGATTACGAGTCACTATAAGCAGTATAATCTCTCTACTAAATTATCTAACAGAAACCTTGAACTACAAGTATGTAATGACATCCGGCTTGAGTCAAGACTCAATAGAAAACTCTTTTGGTATTATTCGGCACCATTCTGCTTTAGTGGAGTGGTCTGCAATGACCACTCCACTAAAGCAGAATTTTTAGTGACCATTCAGTGTTTAAGTTTTTTATAATCTGGCTAAGCCTGTACTGTGTGGTACTAGTTGCACAAGAGAAATCATCAGTTCTCTCATTGAGCCAAGTGACACCATCAGTAAGAATCCTAATGTTTTGTTAAATTTAAATGAACTTTTAAGTTATGGAATGCTAGATAATGTGAAAGATACCTTGAATAGTGCTGCATATTTTGATTGTGCTTCCCTTTTCCCACATAATTCCCATAACCAGTTGCTAGTTTATGTAGCTAGGAAATGTGTTGCAATAACTAAATGCAAAGATTGCACCAAAATGTGTTTAACATGCAGTATTGAAGAAAAGGCCAGATTTTCTGGAACACTGATAACGAGAATTTGATAAAGATGGCTTATTATATCCATCAAAGGAAATGCTAGTTCTTGTCAGTCAACTGGATGGTATTGTTACACATTATGTCAGCACCGAAAAACTACACAGAAATAATATCGTTGATATTCTAGATATCTTGATGATAAAGAAAATTAAATTCATTGGTTGTGCAGAACACAACAAAGATGTGACATGTAAGATTGCAAAATTTTATTTACTGATACGATTGCATTTCTGTATAAAGGGACTTAACAAGATTCACAATGATAATAGAGAAAACATGAAGTACCTTAAGCTGAGACACTGCAAATCAATATGAAGTCCCTGGATCTGGGTGTTGAGGTTCTTTTTATGAGGAAGCAAGTGAGAGACAGCTTTATACTTACTGTAAAGTCAGTCACTAGCTCTCACTTATAATTACTGCGGGGTCGGTAAATACACTGACGGAAAAAAATCCCAACACCAAGAAGGGGTTGTGTTAGATAAACGACAGTTGGTAGGCGGTGAGAGTACATCTGTAAGATGACGTCTATTCAAATTTCGCGCTCGGCGCATACCTGTGGCGCTAGTAGCGCCCACCGGAACATTCAAAGCAGGTTTGCTGTAAATACGCGCTGTAACGTTCGTGAGCGTTAGTTATCGTTGAGATTCAACGTAATGTGTTGATGTTAGTCAAGAATGCCTTTAAGAAGACGAAGAAGCCATTATCAACAGCTCACGGAGTTTGAACGAGGTCGTGCAATAGGGCTACGAGAAGGTGGATTTTCTTTCCGCAATATTGCAGAATGACTTGGCAGGGATGTAGCCACTGTGCATGATTGTTGGCAGCGGTGGTCAAGGGAAGGTACTGCCTCAAGAAGACCGGGTTCCGGCCGGCCACGTGGCACTACTGAGAGGGAAGACCGCCGTGTACGGCGTATGGCCGTGGCGCATCGTACTGCGTCTGCGGCAGCAATTCGAGCTGCAGTTGCCACCACAGTGACACAACGAACTGTTACAAATCGGTTACTTGAAGGACAGTTCCGAGCCAGACGCCCTGTAGCGTGCATTCCACTTACTCCAAACCACTGCCGTTTGCGACGTCAGTGGTGTCAAGCTAAAGCTCATTGGAGGACGGAGTGTAGATCTGTTGTGTTTTCTGATGAAAGCCGGTTCTGCCTGGGTGCCAGTGATGGTCGTGTGTTGGTCAGATGGAGGCCAGGTGAGCGCCTGAAACCAACCTGTCAGCGGCCGAGACACACTGGACCTACACCTGGAGTTATGGTCTGGGGAGCAATTTTCTATGACAGCAGGAGCGCTCTCGTGGTTATCCCACGCACCCTGACGGCACAGTTGTACGTCGGTCTGGTGATTCAACTTGTTGTGCTGCCATTCATGAACAGCATTCCAGGGGGTGTTTTTCAACAGGATAACGCTCGCCCGCATACCGCTGTTGTAACCCAACATGCTCTACAGAGTGTCGACATGTTGCCGTGGCCTGCTAGATCACCAGATCTTTCTCCAATCGAGCACGTATGGGACATCATTGAACGACTACTCCAGCGTCACCTCCAACCAGCATTAACCGTCCCTGTATTGACCGACCAAGTGCAACAGGCGTGGAACTCCATCCCGCAAACTGACATCCAGCACCTGTACGACACAATGCATGAACGTTTGCATGCTTGCATTCAACATTCTGGCGATTACACCGGTTATTAATGTACCTGCATTTCACATTTAAAATGGCTCTTCTCGCGCTTATATTAAGCTGTGATCTTGAAACCTTAATCGATTACATATGTTACCTATACAAATGTATTGCCGCCATTTCATTCCTCTACAACTATTTTTTCGTGGTGTTGGGATTCTTTTTTCCGTCAGTGTATATACTGACTCCACAGTAATGCTACAAGTCAAACGCTCACCCCGAGAGTTCCTCAAAACCACCTTAACAGTTAATAAGAACTTTGCCACAGAACAGGTTCAGTTATTCAAACCCAGGGGTTTGAACTTAGTCACATTACCAATGTTCAACTCTGAGCAAGCAGAGAAGCCACTGCTGTGTTTACAGATCTACTGTATGTATTACCATATGTATGCATATCCCCATATAAAAAGAATGGATAACTTTGGCAGTATGTAGCAGTGGCTAGTTAACTTTTTCTTCATTAAATATGATATGTATGCACATAGCAGACTGTAAGCCTAATACATATGCAAATAAGTGATCCTAGAAATTTAACCCAAACTCATTAAAAAAATTTCCAGCTTAAAATGAGGTTAAGAAATGTCCAGGTTGTTAACAAACTTAGAAAAGAAAGTTACAAAAACTGGTAAGTTATTTAGAGATTCAAAATTCATTTCTGTAAATGTATTTATTTAAACAAAAAATATATTTATTGCTCTCCCCACTCCCAAGTAACTGCATCAATGGTGAAACATAAAAGACGTTCAAAAATTGCAATTGCAATGGTTGCTATCAACTGTGCTGGGGTCAGAAATGTATTCTGAAGTAATTCCATTATGTGGAATTATTACGGAATATATTTACTCCACTGGTAATTAACGGTTCAGCAGATATTAATATACAAAAATATTTTGAGGAACATGTGTGGTAGCAATAGTTAATAATATTGCAGTTACTACTTTTCGTTAAAAATGTTTAGAACTGTGGGATTCATTTAACAAACCGCACCACCCCTTCATCTTTTTTTATGTTCAAATCCCAAAATTACTGGTGGCAATCTGATATTAATGCACTTTTTTCTTTCATTTTCAATCAACATTTAGCTTAAGAATTTCCAGCATTGCTAACTAGAGCTTCCATGATGAAATTATATACTACAAAATTCAGTATTTTGGAGAAAACTTGCAAAATGTCATAAGTCATACTAATTTACTCTTTACAAGGTGGTGTAAAAGTAATAAAAAAGGAAACTAAACTGGTATTAAATTTATTCCTGGAAATTTAATTATGTGTGAAAACATCTAATAGTTGTATTTACAAATTCTTGCTCTTTCAATTTCATTTTCTAAGATGCCTAAAAATCAGGTTGTGTTATTTATTTTTTGTGTTATGTTACTTTTTAAATCCCTCTCCCAAGTTCTGTTGCTGATAAATTTCTCTGTCCCTGTACAATTGAGAAATGGTTTTTGATAAAAATTTTAACAACCGCTGCACTAGCCTTTGACATATAGCAGCCTGCAATGAATTAATCAAGCTTCTACTTTATAAAAAATAAAAATTTAAAATGGGATGCTTTCTTTTGCCTCACTGTATAAATTGAAAAAAGCATAACCAATGTGCTGAGATGTGGCAATTTTGTAAAAAATAATGCTTGGTACATGCAAGCAATGTAAGATTAAAACATTGCTTTATTACAAACTGCACGTGGCTTCTGTATGGAAATGTCTAAAGCCTTTTATAATGAACTCTCATCAGCATGCCTTTGGTCCCCGTGCTGATGAGAGTTCAATACTCCAAACCGGTCCACGTCAGGGGTCAGTTTTTTCACATGAGCTTCAACATTGTTTCAGTTGGTGTAAATTATATCTATATTACCTACTCCCAACTACTAGGGGCATTAAACAACGTTGTTACATGTTTACATTGTACACAATGTGTCACTGCACGCACCTTACTGGGACGATAAACCTTTCTGGATTTACTGAGGGATATCAGTATGAGACTGAAATAGTTACAATTTCAGAAATTAAGAACAAATAAGTCTTGGTAAATTATTTGCTCCCCACAATATTTCTTCATTCAATAGTAAAATTTATCTAACGGTATAAAAAAAATCCCCCCAAATTAGCCACTTTCCTTTTTTTTGCGTTTTTTTCTGAACAATTACTTATAAATGTTTTCTCATGCATGCATTATGACCGAAATTATGCTTCAGTCAGTGAAGAATGTCATTGTAAATGCGTGTGACACAGCTTAAATAAGGTGGTACACACCGTTTTTTAAACCAGTCAGTAACAGGCAAAAATAAGTTTTGTTAAGCCTCTTAATAATACGTAAAACTTAAGAACATATATACTGACTCCACAGTAATGCTACAAGTCAAACCCTCACCCCGAGAGTTCCTCAAAACCACCTTAACAGTAAATAAGAACTTTGCCACAGAACAATTTCAGTCATTCAAACGTTTATATATATCAGCTATATCCACGCCAATCATTACGTACGCTGGTAGCTCAGCACACTTCCCCTTTTTGACGCTATATATCAGCCGTTTCTGTACAATCGTTTGAAGAGTAGACACATGGATGCACAACTTTATATTTACATGCCCCCACGTATTTACTTCGAACAGTAAATTTTGTCCACTGTCCCTAAATTGTTTTTAAGGAGAGCTCTGTCTCTGACTGGCAGCGTTAAATTTGCTGAACCACGGCATTACTTATGCCTAATCATAAGCCTAACGGTAGGGGGTGTCAGAACCTCCCACCTCCCAGATTTTCCAAGTCATGGATCCCCAATGTAAATGACCCCCCAAATGTTTCGGGAATATAATGATATGCACTTTTTATGTGAACCAACTAAATTATTTAATAATATAAGACTGTAATTCTTCGTAAAATGCAAACACATGTATAACGTGTACTTAATAAAACAGCAATGTCGATTAAGCATGGTTACCAAAATCGTTGGCATATATATATATATATATATATATATAATGTGCGATCAGACCCCCTCAAGATTTTGAAACATGGTTACGCCACTGTACCTGATGGTCACTGGCGAACATCGCCGATGCTGACACTTAAGCATTCAATTCAAAATAAGCACATTCAATATAATGTCCCATACAAAAAAGCCTTTCAATTTCTGTATATACAGCAGGGGCGGTTCCTGCAATAGGGAACTGTGGGACTGCAGACCCCCACCCCCAATCGCACCGAAAGCAGTTCTTTTTCATGCTGCGCCGAGAGAGAGTTTTCTGAACTCAGCTGGAAGTTTTACCTACATAACGCCACTGGGAGTGAAAGGAACTCTGACGGGCTGCTCTGACTGCTATTGAAACCAACTCATGTGGGAAACTCTGCCTATTCCTACATCAAATCGTTTTCTTTGAACAAAACGTTCCTGGAAGCTGCTTTGATTGGAGCTCTCGCTGGTACAGCAGATATGAAAAAATAACCATATCTTATATGATAATACTCTCTATAAGCACGTAAACGGTATCCCTATGGGAACGTCAACATCCACAAGTATTGCAAATCTATTCCTGTTCTTTAAGGAATATAAATTCATTAAAGATCACTCCCCTTGCTCCGATAACTACCTTTACACATTTAGATATATTGACGATCTGCTGTGTATCAATAATTCAGAAGTTATAGAGAGTGATTTTGATAATATCTATCCTAGCTCTCTTAACTTATGTAAAACCAACCACAGTAATCAGGAACTAGAGTTCCTAGACTTAAGCATTAAACTTAACAGAGGTAACCCATCTATTAGCCTCTTTGATAAAAGAGTTAATTTTCCTTTCAAAGTAATTAAATATCTGCACTAGAATAATAACATATCAAGCAAAGTAATTGAGAATGTACTAATTTCTCAGGTGCTTAAAATTTCACGAATTTGCAGCAACAATTTGGACTTCAATTACCACATTAATATACTATTAGACAGTTTTCTAGAGAACAAAATTCCTACTTCTTTCATCAAGAGAACTTTAAGAAAAATTATTCTGAATAATAGAGTAAGGTTGGCAGATCTGCTTTAATTTTCTACACAGTTAATAATATGATTCTGACCAATGAAAGCCTTTTGGAAGTTGGCCAGAGGATGCATATTAACTACAAAAAGGAACCTTAGTGCTATGGATAAGAAGGTCCTATTAAAAATAAAAAAATAAATAATATAGACAAAATCACAAAAAAAACTTAAAAATCTGCTTATAAAAGAAAATAAAAATAAATATAAAAGAAAACTAGTTATTCACTCACTAGAATAGCTATACTAAAAATAGTAAAACTAACATTAAAATAAATAGGATTCTGAATACTCAACAGAAGCTCACTATGGTGATTAAATACATGCAAAGATTATTAAATACACCACTTGTGTATTTCATAATATTTCTCATGTATTCTGGAGAGTTAATTCTGCTCTTTCTGATCAAACAGGTCCACAATCTTAATTCTATTTTTCTCTAGTTAAAATCTCCGCGAGTAGGATTTTTTCAGTGTGTGGAGGCCTTCAGCCCCACCCACACTGCCCCCTGCGACTAGGGCGTGGCAGGGGTGTTTGGAAGTTTGGGTTAAAAGGACGGCCATGTTTCCTCAAGAGTGGAAGAAGTTGAGTTGCATAAGAGGTAAGCTCTCTTCATTGTCTTTAGGTTTTAGGTTTTGCAGGTTCAATGTTTGAACTTCTTGAACATTTTTTCTTTTTTTGCTTTAAGCATTTAGGCACTAGCAAGTCTTTTAACTTTTTTGCGGGTTTTAACTCTTTCTTTTCTTGGTAACTTTGCGCGTTTTTTAAGGAAACTAAGGCTAAGCAGCCGGCCGTTTCATTGTTCTTGTAGTCGGCGTTGTGTTTTCAATGCAGTTAAGGTCTTAATAACTACTTAATTATGCACTTAAAGCACTTCTGAGATACTTTGTACATATTGCAACTAATCGTTTATGTCATATAACCTTCACAAAGCATTTCTTTGGTTTATTATTATCTTTATTTTATTCACGTTTTTGTGTTGTCAGATGTTGTGGAGTAGGGGTTTTTTATAATCCAGTTTTCTTTCAAGAATCTGTGCTTTTGGAAAAAGTTAATATTTCCTTTTTTATTGCAATGTTTAAGAATTTGTAGTACTTTTGTATTGCTATTAAGGTTTAAATTCTCTCTCAGGCGACTAGGTAACTTGGCAATTTGTTATTGCTGAACATTATTTCTGATTCATTATGTCACTCATACAACTTGAGTTTTCTATAATCATCTTCTTTCTGTTTATTAGTAACAGATGAAGAGCATGGGTCGGGCCAGGAAAGTTATGGATGCAAGCTAAATTGTTAACTAAAGCTTGGTCATACAACTCTGTGGAGGTTAAGACATATATGCATTTTTTAAATTTTTTTTGGCGGGCTTACTACTTGCATCTATGACTTTGCAGAAACCCATTTCCAAATAGGTCTTTGTGGAAGTGAGAAAATGCAGAGTTTTTGCTGGTCCTTGATAAAGCCAAGGCTCAGTATTCTCGACACTTTCTACATTCAGTTTTTTTTTTACTCACACCGGTCAATACATAACCTTTTCTATGTTGTACTTGGTATGAGTCAAAAAAATGTTTTGCTTCAGTCTCTTCTTAATAGAATGTGAATTCTGAATTTTCATAACTGCTGCGTTGCGCGTTTTGATCCTCAGGTTATTTTGCAACTTTCGTTTTAAATTCTTAAGTTTTTCTTATGTTTTCGGCTATGCTCTTAAGTATATATATATATATATATATTACTAAACGGACTGCATCAGCAGGCTCAGTAACTTAGCTTCCGAAGTGATTACCACAAAATTGGAATGCAGCTCCTCCATCTCAGCTTCCCACTAACCGCTACTGAATGCTGATATACAGTTAAATTTTCCAAACAGCACGTCTTTACTTGGCATATCCACGCCATTTGTTCGCGTTTTGGTAGGCATTCTTTCAAGGAGGTAGCATGATATCAATTTAATTCAAGCGCACGTAGAATTCTATTTTAAATTAAATTTGCTGACGCAGCACTCTGCGGCAGACTTAAGACATTTTAGCGAGTTCTGGTTACCGTTAAATGTGTTTCCATAATCGCACACTTAAGAAAACCGTACATTTAGATCCTATTTTCGTAATGATTTTCGTAATCCAGCCCCTGTTGTTTGACGCACAACACTACACAGACACCGTCTGCAGCGCCGCGATGCGGCGTGGGACATATTTTGAACGCAGTTTTTGAGCTCGCACGGCACATTTTCTCTTCTAGACGCTATACCAATACTACTGCTTTATAGTTTCCATTGTACATAATTGCTACCTTGATGTTAAATTCCGGCGATATTTAAAATGTTTGGTTTGGCAACGGCGTGGATGCGAATGCGCATTTATGCCATTTCACCGAAGCACTCCGGTAGTTGTTCCATGTGCTACTGGGATATTCTTTGGAGATACTGCGTACTCGAGTTAGCTAGTTAGTGTACACTAGTCCGTCCTAAGTTTCGCACGCCAATGTATTATATCTTAGTACGTTTGTTGATTTTGAATCAGAAAAAAAGTCTCAATAAAAGTAGTTGCTAGTTTGTAAAGGTAGAAAAAAAAATATGATACTTATGCGATAGCCGAGCGCCAGTAGAAATGTGTCAGTAAATGTCACAATTGTCGATAGATGGCGCCACATGAATTGTTTTTCTTTTTAGAATTTAGCTGTAATGAACGACGTGGTGAGTTTATTTTTGGTAAACTCAATTTATGAAGGAAATATATCGAAACATACAGGCATTATTAGTGGCCCGAAAACTACACATTAATTTTTGGTGGCCAAGAAGTTTTAATACAGTTTAAATTGGAATCAAATGGGTCTGATGAAGCTAAATCATGTCTCTACATGAACTCAGCTAATGAATCGATATGCTGTCTAACAGTTAGGCGATGACATTTGTTTCTCCATTTAGCTGATCCCCACAATATTTCTATTGCTTTAGTTTGGAAGGATCGACAAAGTTGTACTTATGATTGACTTTAAAATGTTGAAAACCTGCCTCTTCCAGCTCCTCAGTCTTATATGCCTTCCATGAATCCGAATAGATTGTAGAATGTTCCGCAACATGATGCTTAATTTACTTCACCAGGGTTTTCGCTCTTCTGACTGGCACTTTCACTAAAAAACAGTCATTAGTAGAACAACAAGTTCCTCTGAAAATCCACTGCTCTGGAAGCACATAACCTGTATTAGACTTTCTTTTCGAAAATTATGTTTCGTCTATCTCCACAATTAATCTTGGGCCACCAATGTTTTTGTCCGACTGATGTTCAATAACATCTGCGCAAATTTCTCGCAAATAGTTATTCCAATCAACAGTTGTGTGACTTGTCATATCCAATTGATGTTCACAATATTTAATAGAAGTTAAATTCTCACTCCAGCTATAAATAAACCGAACAGCAGTTTAAAAAAGAAGGCCGACTACTCTGAAACCAATTTCCAACGCGTAAGCCTACCTTAGATCTTCATGTTCTAATGTTACACCGCCACTGAATACTTTCACCAGAGGCGGAGCTAGAATTTCTTTCACCAGGGCAAAGCAGAGTTTGGCGCCCCCACTCCCCTCACCCTTCCACAATCAGCAACATATTAACTAAACTTCTTTAAAAAACAGCCGTCGTAGCACGATCTTTAACAACTGGTCTCAAAACACATGATATTTAAAACTTTATTAAGTTCAAAACACATGTGAACTACAATGACTCATAAGCGCTTTCGGGGCCACAAGCGACTCCCATCATCAGATGTGTGAATACTGAAGCAATCTGACATGTACTGAAGTATATATTTACAACGTTCAGTGATGTAGGAGTTAGAGTTGTAGCGCAAGCGCAAAGTCTGCAAAATACAATCGACACAATACAAAAAGCTTAATAGATTCAACAATAACTACGTATTAGGTTTGTTTTCTATAAGAAGTATCCAGGGGTGAGGGATATTGTATGGAATATGATCGTTGCATGCAGACTTTTTATAATGAACTGTATACAGACTTTCGGTGATTAAAGTCAGAAACTTATTAGGGGGTGATGCAAGGATTGTGACACTATTCCGGTCTGGGTGAAAGTTTCCTGTATGAACTACCATGGCTAATGAGGTATTTTGAGTATCCATTTTAATGTTGTATTTGTGTTCCTTTAAGCGTGTTGATAGGTTGCGCCCTGTGGATCTGATATAAGTGCGTATTTCACCGTAGTCATCTGTGGGGATCAACGGGACACTGTATATACCACTTTTGTTTGCAATATCCACTGGGTCTATATCATTTTTAAGGATTGCCATGATGTTTGTAGTTTTTAATCCAAAGTTTTTTTGTATTTATGGCAAACGTTGCGCAATAATGGAGTAAGACTAGGGATATAATCCATGGATCCAATATACTTAAGTTCTGATGGACCAGATATGAGGGTTGTAGAGAATCTTCTAAGTAATTTTTTAAGCTCTGAATTTACTGTGTATGCTGGGTAACCGTACTGTGCTGCTATGTTCTTAATATTAACAATTTCATTACGTCGTAATTCAAGGATCAATTGAACAATGTGAAATAGCTCTGCGAAGCATTAATTGTAATGCCTACAACTTATAATTCCTGGGAGGAAACGAATCGTTAGGTATAATACATACAGAGCTGGTTGGTTTTCGATAAACGGTAGTTTGGATGGTATTAGTAACAGGTTTTCTGAAAATAGTAAAGTCTAGAAATGAAGGCTATAATTTTATTCTAGTTCCACTCAAAATTTAATAGTGTTGAAATGGTTGGAAAGTACAGAGACGAATGTGTGCAGTTCTTCAACGGAATGTGGCCACAAAACGAGTATATCGTCGACATACCTGAGATAACATAATGGTTGTAGATGATAATTACCAAGGACAGCAGATTCGAGTTCTTGAAGTATCAGTTCGCCAAGGAAAAGAGACAGGGGTAAACCCATGGGGGCACCTTGCGTTTGTTTGTAGATAAGATTATCAAATTTAAAATAGCAGCGATTTGAAACCAGACGAAGAGCTGATAGAATATCTTGAGTCTCAGATAAAGGTAAAATATCAGCCGGTTTATTGAAAATAATATCATGGGTTAGTTCAGTAGGTATATTGGGGTACATTGAGATAACACCTAAATGCCAAAATAAATGGTTGATCTCCCAGTGTTAGAGCGTTCAATTGTTGTAAAGCTGCAACAGAACTGGAGACTGAAAATGTATTTGCTATGGGTAGTGGGGTGAGAAATTTAGCTAAGGCACGTTCCAACGGCCTGGTTTGGCTGGCATAACCCGGGACTAAAGGTCGAATAGGGTGACCATCTTTGTGTAATTTTATTGTACCGAATAGCTCTGGAACACGAGGTCCAATTGGTGGTTTTAGTTGAGATTTTATAATGACTGGTAAAGTACTATGATTCTTTAATTTGCAAATGGCATTTAATTTTGCACATGTAGGGTCTCGTTGAATTTCTACATGAGAAATTTCCTCTAGGCCAAGCTTCATCTTAGAGTGATAAGAGTTCCTATCCAAGATTACTATTTGCGCTGTTTTATCGGCTGAAAGCAAAGATATATTAGGGTTATTTTTAAGTGCTTTAAGTTCAGTGATATCTTCACTGAATTCCGGGTTACTTTGTTGTTTTTCTTTGGTCCGGAGTGTTTTTATTGTTCTTGAAATTTTAAGGCGAGTGTAGTCTCTCTTTTTTTCAGGTAAAGATCTAATAATGTTTTCAATCTGAGGGATAGTACGAAAAATGTTCAAGTGTTGCATCGGATAAGCAAACTTAAGTCCCCTTTGAAGCGCACGTTTTTGAGGTGAGTTTTATTCATAGGAACTGAAATTAAGATAATTCTCATGTTGACTATGTGAAGGTTTATGTACAAAATGATTTCCTGAAGAGGTTTGTTGTTGTTGATCACGATCGACCAATAAACATAGTTTCTTTACATGGTTTTCCTGGATTTTAAGTACCTCTTTTTCAATAGCAGTTGAGGTTGACATCAGTATCAGGTCCATAATTATGGGATGCATTATTTGGTTTAGTCTTTGGTAGGCATCGTATGAATCACGAAACAAATAGTAAATAGATCCTTCTTTTAACCTAATTACAGCCAATAATCTCTTCCTTTCAGCTGTATATATAATCTGTCCATCACGTCTAGACCTGGGTTTTCATCGCAACGACAAAAATCTAGGTATAATCCAAATTAATAACTTGTCAACACGCTTAAAGGAACACAAAGACAACCTTAAAATGGGTACTCAAAATACCTCATTAGCCATGTTAGTCCATACAGGAAACTTTCACCCAGACTGGAATAGTGTCACAATCCATCCTTGCATCACCTCCTAATAAGTTTCTGACTTTAATCACCAAAAGTCTGTCTATAATTTATCATAAAAAGTCTGCATGCAACGGTGATATTCCATACAATATCCCTCACCCCTGTAGACTTCTTATACAAAACAAACCTAATATATAGTTATTGTTGAACCTATTAAGCTTATTGTATTGTGTCGATTGTATTTCGCAGACTTTGCGCTTGCGCTATAACTCTAACTGCTACGTCACTGAACGTTGTAAATATATACTTCAGTACATGTCAAATTGCTTCAGTATTCACACATCTCATGATGGGAGTCGCTGGCAACTCCGAAAGCTCTCATGAGTCATTGGAATTCACATGTGTTTTTAACTTAATAAAGTTTTAAATATCATGTGTTTTGAGACCTGTTGTTAAAGATCGTGCTACGACGGCTGTTTTTTAAAGAAGTTCCTATCAGCACGAAAACCTTCTACATTTTACCTGTGCCGCTGGTATGTTATTTTATCTCATGTGTATCATAATGGAGCAAGTTATATCGACATTTCGTAGGATACGTAGAAAGTTAGCAGTAGAACAGACACATTTACAATTCCTGTTAAACTCTAGGGACCTTGGGATTATACCTAGAGTTTTGTCGTTGCGATCCAAACCCAGATCTAGACGTGATGGACAGATTATACAGTATATACTGCTGAAAGGAATAGATTATTGGCTGTAATTAGGTTAAAGAAAGGATCTATTGACTATTTGTTTCGTGATTCATACGATGCCTACCAAAGACTAAACCAAATACTGCATCCCATAATTATGGACCTCATAGTGATGTCAACCTGAACTGCTATTGAAAAAGAGGTACTTAAAATCCAGGAAACCCATGTAAAGAAACTATGTTTATTGGTCGATCGTGATCTACAACAGAAAATCTCTTCAGGAAATTATTTTGTACATAAACTTTCACATAGTCAACATGAGAATTATCTTAATCTCAGTTCCTATGAATAAAACTCACCTCAAAAACGTGCGCTTCAAAGGGGACTTAAGTTTGCTTATCCGATGCAACACTTGAACATTTTTCGTACTATCCCTCAGATTGAAAACATTATTAGATCTTTACCTGAAGAAGAGAGAGACTGCCGCCCCGGTGGAGCAGTGGTCTAAGCGATGGCCTCTGATCATTCGTCCGTAAGGGGTCCGGGTTCGAATCCCGGTGAGGCGTGGATGTTGTGTTTGTCTTACGGCACTGGTTCTCTCCCTGCTGCCCTGGAACCAGTGACCCGAAATTAGGGACGGGCGACTGCTTATAGCCCATTGAGTTGCTCATGGTGGTCGTTCAACTTCCAATCAAAAAAAAAAAATAGAGAGAAACTATATTCGCCTTAAAATTTCAAGAACAATCAAAACACTCAGGACTAAAGAAAAACAACAAAGTAACCCGGAATTCAGTGAAGACATCACTGAATTCCGGGTTACTTTGGTCAGGAGTGTTTTCATTCACCCCTGGAGACTTCTTAGGTGCTTTAAGTTCAGTGAAGACATTACTGAACTTAAAGCACTTAAAAATAACCCTAATATATCTTTGCTTTCAGCCGATTAAACAGCGCAAATAGTAATTTTGGATAGGAACTCTTATCACTCTAAAATGCAGCTTGCCCTAGAGGAAATTTCTCATGTAGAAATTCAACGAGACACTACATGTGCTACATTAAATGACATTTGCAAATTAAAGAATCATAATACTTTACCAGTCATTATAAAATCTCAACTAAAACCACCAATTGGACCTCGTGTTCCGGAGCTATTCGGTAAAATAAAATTACACAAAGATGGTCACCGTCTTCGACCTTTAGTCTCGGGTTATGCCAGCCCAACCAGGCCGTTGGAACGTGCCTTAGCTAACCCATTGATATTATTTTCAATGAACTGACTGATATTTTACCTTTATCTGAGACTCAAGATATTCTATCACCTCTTCGTCTGGTTTCAAATCGCTGCTATTTTAAATTTGATAATCTTATCTACAAACAAACGCAAGGTGCCCCCATGGGCTCCCCTCTGTCTCCTTTCCTTGGTGAACTGATACTTGAAGAACTCGAATCTCCTGTCCTTGGTAATTATCATCTACAACCATTTCGTTATCTCTGGTATGTCGACGATACACTCGTTTTGTGGCCACATTCCGTTAAAGAACTGCACACATTCGTCTCTGTACTTTCCAGCCATTTCAACACTATTAAATTTTGAGTGGAACTAGAGTCAAATTATAGCTTTTCATTTCTAGACTTTACAATTTTCAGAGAACCTGTTACTAATACCATACAAACTACCGTTTATCGAAAACCAACCAGCTCTGTATGTATTATACCTAACGATTCGTTTCATCCCAGGAATTATAAGTTGTAGGCATTACAATTAATGCTTCGCAGAGCTATTTCACATTGTTCAACCCTTGAATTACGACGTAATTAAATTGTTAATATTAAGAGCATAGCAGCACAGTACGGTTACCCAGCATACATAGTAAATTCAGAGCTTAAAAAATTACTTAGAACATTCTCTACAGCCCTCATACCTGGTCCATCAGAACTTAAGTATATTGGATACATGGTTTATATCCCTAGTCTTAATCCATTATTGAGCAACGTTTGCCATAAATACAAACTAAACTTTGGAGTAAAAATTACAAACATCATGGCAATGCTTAAAAACGATAGAGACCCAGTGGATATTGCAAACAAAAGTGGTATATACAGTGTCCCGTTGATCCCTACAGATGAATACGGTGAAATACGCTCTTATATCGGATCCATAGTGCCCAACTTGTCAACACGCTTAAACGAATACAAATACAACATTAAAATGGGTACTCAAAATACCTGATCAGCCATGTTAGTCCATACAGGAAACTTTCACCCAGACTGGAATAGTGTCCCAATCCTTGCATCACCTCCTAATAAGTTTCTGACTTTAATCACCGAAAGTCTGTATATAATTCATCATAAAAAGTCTGCATGCAACGATGATATTCCATACAATATCCCTCACCCCTGGAGACTTCTTATAGACCTAACATATAGTTATTGTTGAATCTATTAAGCTTTTTGTATTGTGTCGATTTCATTTCGCAGACTTTGCGCTTGCGCTATAACTCTAACTCCTACGTCACTGAACGTTGTAAATATATACTTCAGTACATGTCAAATTGCTTCAGTATTCACACATCTCATGATGAGAGTCGCTGGCGACCCCGAAAGCACTCATGCGTCATTGTAATTCATATGTGTTTTTAACTTAATAAAGTTTTAAATATCATGTGTTTTGAGACCTGTTGTTAAAGATCGTGCTACGACGGATGTTTGTTAAAGAAGTTCTTATCAGCTCGAAAACCTTCTACATATTAACTAAAATTTATTTTTAAATTTTTGAGATTACATCTCCTAGCATTTCGTTGAATTTTACAGTTGCACCTGATTTACGGTTCTGTTTTTTCGTGGTTCCAAATGAATGTAACTCGTTTATTAATATCGTAAGAATCATGGGGTTTTGTGATATTGAGCACAAATGACTTATTAAAGAAATTATCAGTGTATTCTTATTTTTCATTTCTATTTTTTGCTAGGAGGTTTAACGACCACTGTAAGCAACTCAATGGGCTATAAGCAGTCGCCCGTTCCTTATTTAGGACAACTGGTTCCAGGGAAGGGAGGGATGCCATCCATGCCTCACCGGGACTCGAACGTGGACCCACGAGAACGAATGATCATAAGCCAGCGCTTAGACCACTGCGCCCCTGAGGCAGCCAGTTTATTCTTAAACCACTAATTTCTTTGGATGAATCTTAACAGTTAATAATATCAAAAGTTATTTTACAGTAAAAACAATAATTAATTCAATATTTTCGTCTTAACCATTTAATTAGTTTTCCGTGTTCAAAAGCTGGTCAACTGGTCTTTCACTACACTGTTCTATTACTTTGTTTTTAAATAACTGTAACATTAATACACTGTTCACTGAAATAACACTTAATTCAATATACAAACTATTTTTTATTCAATACACACGTCTTTGAGTTTTGCGTTTTAAACATTTGTATGACATAAATATTTGAATACAGCTGTGCATTACAGTTATAAATGAAGCCCAGGTTTTTAAACTACGAGAAAAATTTCCAGAGACAAGCATGTCTACAGCTTAACTTTTCTGGCAGCAAAAGCCTTTATGATATCGTCATAAGAATGTTTTGATGCAAACTCATGTTCTATGGATATCCCACTTAAATTTGTTAATCTCTGTTGGCCAACTGTGCTCCGCAGATATGTTTTGATAAGCTTCAGCTTACTAAAACTTCTATTGGAACAGCTTCTATCTTTGTGGACCATCTTGTCTTAAATTTAGGCAAGGTGGTCCACAAAGATAGAAGCTGTTCTAATAGAAGTTTTAGTAAGCTGAAGCTTATTTATTTTAGCACGTTTTTGTAATATTTCCCCAGAATTTTTCACGGTAGGCTCGAAGCCCTATCCAGCGGGTTTGTGTGTATGCATTATCCCAGTCGACCACGAGACGCCTCGCGCTTACAGCGTTCTGTAGGAACTAACGAGAAGGCCAGTGCTTTGCGAATACGTTGTTTAATAGAAATGCATTAATTTTTTCACGGATCATTTTATTTTTCTGTAAGAAGACTTAAATTTCTTCATGATTAATCAACGAAATGCACCTTTTAATGAATATCTTAATCTGTTTTTTTCTAAATGCTTTGCGAATACCTTTTTTAATAGAAATATATTACTTTCTTTCCATAGATCATTTTATTTTTTTGTAGGATGACTTAAATTTTTTCATGATTAATCAATGAAATGTACCTTTTAATGCATATATTACTCTATTTTTGTTTACAAAACTTGCGTAGTCGTTAAACTTCTCAATATATCAACATTATTTTTTTCTACCTTTACAAACCAGGAACTACTTTTATTGAGACTTTTTTTGCTTGATTCAAAACCAACAAACGTACTAAGATGTTATACACTGGCGTGCAAAACTTAAGGACAGACACTAGTGTACACTAACTAGCTAACTCGAGTACGACAGTATCACCAAAGAATATCCCAGTAGCATATGGAACAACTACGAGAGTGCTTCGGTGAAATGGCATAAATGCGTAAGCGCATCCATCCATGCGCTGCCAAACCAAAAATCTTAAATATCACCGGAATGTAACATCAAGGTAGTAATTATGTACAATGGAACAATGGAAACTATAAAGCAGTAGTATCGGTGAATGCTATTTTTAACGTAACCGTAATGTACAAAGAGTTATGTTCCAAAATAAATGTTGCTGAAACGTAATTGTAAGATATCTCTGAAAGTGTAACGAAAATGAAGCATTGTAACATTACTGATACATATCTGAAACTTTTTGTGCTGTTTGGGTAATATGATGATGTAACATATATCTTTCAAATACTTAACAGCAACATGAAGTTGGTATGTTGAAGTTACAAAGACATTTTACTGTAACGTGTCGGTTATGTTTCAAAGTTATGTAACGTTTGCAAAAATTTTGCCGTAACCGTAAGTGTTCTGAAACATTATTCTTACATTGCGCAACGTATCTGAAAAGTCTCAATGTTTCAGTGTTACGTACTTGTAACATATATGAAATATTCTGTACAGCGTGGGCTTTTTCTTCCAACCCCTTTTTATAGCCAATTGAGGCTACCGGTTTCCCTCGTCTCTTTCCAAATGTTTCTGTCCTGGGCTTGTCTGTTAAACAGCTTTCCCACAGTTTTGTTTATGTCATCCATCCATCTTCTCTCTGGCCTTCCTACTCCTCTCTTTCCTTTATATGGTCTCCATTGTGTTATTATTTTAGTCCATCTATTATTTTCCATTCTTACTATATGGGCAGTCCATTTTCATTTTAAATTGAGTATCTTTTCACCTAAGTCTGAAAATTTTGTTCTGGATTTTATATCTTTATTCTTTACTTTATCTTGAAGTCTTATATTTAGTAGTGATCTTTCCATTTTACGTTGTGGTTTTTGCAATTTGTCCAAGACGTTTTTCTTGATGGGCCCGGTTTCAGCGACATATGTCATAATGGCTATTATACATTGATTGAAAAGTCTTACTCTATTTTCCGACTTTATTTTACTGCATAGAATCTTCTTTAACTTCACAGAAGCTGCCCACCCCATGTTTATTCTTCTGTCAATTTCTTCCACAATTCCCTGTTTCTTTGTGGTAATTAGTTTTCCAGGGTATATGTATTCTTCCACATATTCTATGTCTTTATCATTTATTCAAATATTTTCTTGTGCTTCGCTATTATCATGTTGGTTTGACATTATTTTGTTTTATCAATACTAATTTTGTTTTATCGTTTCGTTATAGATCATTTTAAAGCTCCCCTCAATAGCAGATTACTTCCCAAGGAGGAGTAATCTGCTGTTAACAAGACAAATAATATTGGGCGATAGATTTGCAAAATAAATCTAAATATGCTGGACGGGTCATTAGGAAGATAAATTTCGCTACGACGCACCGTTTTCGAGATATTTGAGAAAATATAACTTCATGCAAAATACTGATTTAGCAAATTATTAGGAACACCAAATAACAATCAGACTCGTGCCATCCTCATTTCTGTAATGGCTTTTAAGACATTTAGCATCAGGTTCTCGCAATTTACGCAGATTGTAATGAGCTATCGTATGGTTCTGCTCGTGTTGCGCAGTGGGCTTATGAGCATTCGTCCAAGATGGGCTCGGGTTCGAATCCTGGTGAGGCATGGATGTTGGGTTTGTCTTACGGCGCTGGCTCTCTCCCTTCCCTGAAATCAGTGGCCCTAAACTAGGGACCGGAGACTGCTTATAAGCCATCGAGTTGCTCACGGCGGTCGTTAAACCTCCAATTAAAAAAAAATTACTTTCTGATAAAATAATGTTCGGCGATAGTTTAGTAAAAAAACATTGTTGAATAACAATAAAATTAATTATTGTTGCATCACTTCCGTTACCCATTTTCGTTACATCGAAATTTTTACTTGAGATTTGCTTTGCTACTCTCGGGAAAGATGCATAGCATCAACTTCTAGGACGGGTAAGTCCAGGCACGACGCTTTTCTTTGAGCTCCCCCCTCAGCCCCCCCCTCTTAATATTTAAGCATTTTGAACATTCGCCTGGTGCATCCACCTAAGCTTCTAGGGAACTTGGATAAATCTATGTGAATTTCAGAAATTCGCGGAAAGTTTGTTATGTAAAACGAATTCTTCGTTAAATTGAGTGTTTGTACTTATGGCCGTGGAAGGCTAAAACACTACTTGTCACTCGGTAAATAACTAAATGAGATACTAAGCTGATGTTAAAGATATTACTTGCATAATAAGTGTTGTCATGGAAACGTTTTAGCTAATTCTGTCCCTCTTAGCTTTGGAAAATAGTACGAATTGGAAATGCTTGAGGGTGAAAGAGAGTTCATTGTTTTGCGATCAGTATGTGTGGTTTTACGATGTGTATTTTAGAGGAAAGGGTCTTTTAATTAGGAATCGGGAATTTCTTGGGTTTCTAAGTGTGGAAGTTTGCTTACTGATCACGGCAAGAACAAGCCATCTCCGAGCACTAGTGAAAAGTGAATGAGCGATTAAAAATGTGGAAAAAAGTGGAACCGAGGAAAAGTAATAGAAATTGTGCGATACCGAATAGAACAAGTTCAGAGAATTAGGTATGGCCCAGGAGAGACAGTAAGAAAAGCTTCAAATTTTATCCCAGTGTTTGTTTTGTTTATGTGACATAAAATGCCGGTAGATGGCGACACATCAGGCATGTGGCCAGAATGGTCATTATAGTCGATGACAAAGTCCGTTGGTGGTAGGAAGCTGAGACGACGCGGGCTCCAACTCCAGTGCACGATCTTTATTGTCTGATGGCATGAGTGGCGTTTCTCTGGGGAGAACAGCAGAGTTACCGCCAAAGTTCTTCTCTGCGGTATTACACAATGCTAATATCGCAAAACGGATAACCACATCCCATTAATGATTAGTGGCTAGAAGAGATAATGTTCCGTGCGTTAATACCACACTGTTTAAATTTTAGTTCCCTCTTTTCATGAAACCGCGAGATGGCGCTCCTACGACTTTCGATGCTATGATTTCTAAACATTAGCATGCTTTTCTGTGACGTCTTCAATGGATAGTGATTGAAAAGTCCATTTATTTGTTAGATCGGTCATGAAAAGTAGTAGAAGTAAACGTAAAGTTGAGAACGTGTTTCGTACCTGTATAAAGCAGTGGTTACAGATCCTGTGAACGAAAGGTAACTATTTTCCTTGCCGAATGATGAGGCAAGGCGGCAGCTACTCAGTAATTACTTATTTAAGTATGCCACATTTTTTTTCAGTCTTGTAGGTATCATCGTATTTTGTCAAAAATTATTGAAATTGGGTGTTGTTTTTTGTCCAAAGTTTTATAAACTTTATCATGGGAAGATTAGGCCTAATTACTGTATCATGTGACACCCAGTTAAGCATTTTGTGTCCTGTAGAGATTGAGAAAGAGTTGCAACATGATCAGAACAGAATTCAGTGCGCTGATTGGGCAAAAATCCCAGAGCCGACCCCGGTGGCGCAGTGGTGTAAGCGATGGTTTCTGATCATTCGTCCGGGAGGGGTGCTAGTTCGAATCCCAGTGAGGCATGGATCTAGGATGCCATAGGACAAACATGCATGGATCCAGTGCCGTAAGGCAAACACAACATCCAGGATGTTATGTTTGTCTTACGGTACTGGCTTTCTCCCTTCCCCGGAACCACTGGCCCTAAATAACGAACGAGCGATTGCTGTAAACCATTGAGTTGCTCACGGTGGTCATTAAACCTTTAATAAAAAGATCCCAGTAATTACACAGAAAATTTGCGTCCAGGGTACTAACCAATACTGTAACACGTAGATTCAATGCGATATAATGCTTTTCCCAAACAAAGTTCACGAAGCTTCCCAAAAACACGCCCTTTGGTAGAACATTCACTTATACCTATTCTTACATGACATGAATCACTTTATCACATTCAGTACAACTGCAAGATGAAAAAAAATAAGATTCTTTGATAAAATTTTAGTGAAATTACTGTACTGCACGGAACGTGCAGCACGTATACCTATGAGCGTAGTGTACAACATTAGCATCGAAGCTGTCTGCAGCGGCCTCTCTGATTTCATGATTTCAAGGACCCGTCTGCAGAAGCGCACGGCACAGTAACTATTATAGTCATTATACTTAAGGAAATAATAACATTACTAACCTTAGAAGTGCAAATTATTATCTATAGCTCTGACCTCTCACCTTGATCTAGCTGGGGAGACACACTAAGGACATAGCTGGCAACATGTCAGAAAGTTATGGTGAACCTGAGACATCCCCAGTGGTGTTGTGACGTACCAGGAGATGTGACGTACCTGCCAGAAGGACGCACACGACATAAAGGCAGATAGGAGTCAGAACAAACGTCCGCGTAGCTCAATTGGTAGAGTGACTTATTCCGGAATGAGGGGATCCGGGTTCGAATCCTGGCGTGGACAGAAATGACGGAGACATTTACTTCGTTATAATGGCGCCCGAACTATCCGGATGACCCGACCGTTCAAAATCTCGCATTGGTGTGATGTTCTTTCCACACCGCGAGATAGGAAAAATAAAAGAATCCCTTCTCCAGCACTTAAAAAAAAAAAATAAGGGGGAGATGATGTAACGTACCAGGAGATGTGACGTACCTGCCATAAGGACGCACACGACATAAAGGCAGATAGGAGTCAGAACAAACGTCCGCGTAGCTCAATTGGTAGAGTGACTTATTCCGGAATGAGGGGATCCGGGTTCGAATCCTGGCGTGGACAGAAATGACGGAGAAATTTACTTCGTTATAGTGTAGTATTCTAAGAGATCACCACTTGCGATTCGTCTGAGATTGAAGTAAATTAACTTCAATCAAGAATCACAGAATAAACCCCTGTTGTTTTTCTCTGCCGGCTGCCGAAACAGTGGCAGGACTAGAAACATTTGATGAGAAGGTATGAAATAACATACTATTGAAGCGAATTGTATTTTGTATCTGTAACAATATTTTCACTTTAAAATGCCAGCCAAAGTACAAAAGCCTTATTCAATTTTGTATACTGTATGGCGATGTTGATGCATTTGTAATCAAAAATAATTTCATTGTGATTGCGAAACTGTTCACAAAATGTAATTCTCGCTTGCAGAAATAAATTACTGCGAATTTTCTAAAGCACTATAAAACTACTTGACGTGTATTGTAAAAGCACTTTGAAAACAAAGTATCCTTTTTATCAGAATCGTGAACGATATGTAAAAACATACTTTTACCATTGTACTAAAAGTAATATAGAGCAATTATACGAAATATCAGTGTGGATAGTAATAATAATAATATTAATTATAATATTAAAACATCCTCAAAGTGAAAAATTTTTTCATTGAAATAAGAGGGAAAAAAAGAACAAGAAGGTTTCCAGAAATAGAATCCCAGTGAGGCATGAGTGTTGTGTTTGTCTTACGCACTGGTTTTCTCCTTTTCCTGGAAGCAGTGACCCTAAATTAGGATCGGGGAATGCCTATATTCCATCAAGTTGATCAGGGCGGTCGTTAAACAACAACAACAACAAAAAACTCTGATACCATAAGACCAGTTTTTTAATCACTTGTAAGACACGGGGTTCCAGTGGGTGGCGACACAAAAGCCGAGTATATTCTAAAGGACAACCAGATTTTTGAATTGAAAATAACATCAAATAAAAGGGAAGCTCTGATATACACTGTTAAAAATTTGCTGCTAGGTTGAGCCAAAATATAGAGTAACGAGGAAAAAAATTGATGCAACCATAACTTGGTTCAACCTTTACAACAAATTATAATTCAACATTTTCACCAAATTTTGGTTCAATATTTACAACAAATTACGGTGCACCCTTTCACACCAAGTTATGGTTCAACCCTTACACCACATTACGGTTCGACATTGCACCACATTTTGGTTGAACCTCACATCATGTATTGATCCTTATTTACATCAAGTTCTCAACCTTAAATACCAAGCCCTTAAATAAAACAGGCCAAGCTGTAATTTAACAGGTAATGGTTGAACCCCAGCGTCGGGCGCTGCTCTTTATCTAACGGCAAAATTTTTAGCAGTATGTAAAGATAAGATTTCTTGTTAAACTATTTCTTATTTTTTAAGTGACCAGTGCACGTTTTAAAATGTGATGTTTTAAGTTTATTTCAAGCATTTATACAGAACGGTAGATCATAAATCCTAAGCCTTATTTGTTATTAGAAAACGTGTGGTCACTGTTTAGTTTTTTTTTCTGTTTTTTTTTCAAATCTTATGATTGCAATAGTTATTTTATAGCCTAAACTTATCATATAATTTTTTTAAACAATTTCCCAAATACCTGTATTGCATTATTTTTCGACTGCCATCTGGCAAACCCCCATCTCCTCAAAAAATGGCAAGCAATGACCTGTTTGCAGTGTTAAAATTAGAAATAAATCTTCTACAGGCCCAGCGGACCACTCGAATTTCTAAATCACTGGACCGCAAAAAAAAAAAAAAAAGAAACAACAACAACCAGTACACATTTACAGTACATGTAGAAAATAAGGTATCATTGACGTAAATAAATTAGCTTCCTACTTTACCCCCAAATCTACTGCCATTCGCGAAACTATGGAGATCATAACCAACAGCGAGTCGTGCAATGATAGCGTCTCACTGGAGTTGCCACAAGTTTGGAGCCAGTTCTTCAAATTGTGATTACCTCTTGGTTTTCCTTCCATGATTCCGCGTGCTAAACGAGCATAACGCCTCGTGTGAATGATTTATAGGTGTAAATGATTTATTAGAGTGCAAGTAAGCTACTGTCAAATATAAAATCAAATACTATTATATTTAAAATAAATAGGTATGTTTAGGTATAAGTATGCCAGCTTTCATTTTTAGTGTGACCTTTCTTATTCCAATATGTGCAATGTTTTGCTTCTTTTGCATTTATTAGATTTGTTACTTGTTTGAAATGCTGTTGTGGAATTTGTGTTTGTGCTCTCTGTTTTCGACTATTATATTCGTCGATGAGTTTATTTTTAACATATTCTAATGTTAGTTCATCCTCATGTTTGCTTCAAGAGCTGTTACAAGGGTGTCATATGTGGATGGCAGGCCACACAACATTATAGCTGCTAGGTGTAAATCCTTAATTTCTTCACCTATTGATTTTAGTTTATTTGGAATTTCTAATATCTGGTTGATGTGTTCTTGCATATTTTCATAGTCATTGTACCTTTTACTGTACAGTTTTCTAAGCAAATAGAGCTTACTGTTTAAATTTGTTATTTTATGAATTCTCTGCAAAGCTAACCACATATTTCGTGCAGTTGTTTCATTTATGATGTTTATTATTTTTTCATCAGTCAAAAGTAGACTTATTGTTGACATAGCTTGTGCCATTTTCTTAATCCAGTCCTTAGCTTTAACTGTAGGTTCCTCTTGGGAAATAACATTCCAAGTATCTTCTTTAATGAGAAGCATTTGGATTTTAAATTTCCAAACTGTATAATTTTCATTATTCGGTTTTGCGATGGAAAAGTTTGTCACGTTTATTGGACTAGAAAACTCCATTTTTATTTAAATAGTATAACTATACTAGTGATCCGAAATTTCTTGGCGTAGAGTAGAAATAAAAGTTTCCAAGCTTTCGCACATTCAGCCAAATGGCTTTCTCAAGGAAGGTAGACAGCTAACTGCAAACTGCATAATAGAACGATTCAACAATTTGAACGTGGCGACATGACAATAACGAATAGATGCGAACGTAATCAGATATTCAAAGACACGAGGCATTATGCTCGTTTAGCACGCGGAATCATGGAAGGAAAACCAAGAGGCAATCACTATTTGAAGAACTGGTTCCAATCTCGTGGCAACTCCAGTAAGACGCTATCATTGCACGACTCGCTGTTAGTTATGATCTCCAAAGTTTCACGAATGGCAGTAGATTTTGGGGTGGAGTAGGAAGCTAATTTCTTTACGTCAATGATACCTTATTTTCTACATGTACTGTAAATGTGTACTGTTTTTTTTTTTTTTTTTTTTTTTGACGGACCAGTGATTTTGAAATTCGAGTGGTCCGCTGGGCCTGTAGAAGATTTATTTTTCACTTTAACACTGCAAACAGGTCATTGCCTGCCATTTTTTGAGGGGATGGGGGTTCGCCAAATGGCAGTCGAAAAATTATGGAATACAGGTATTTGAAAAATTGTTTAAAAAATTATGTAATAAGTTTAGGCTATAAAATAACAATTGCAATCATAAGATTTGAAAAACTTAACAAAAAAACTAAACAGTGGCCATACCTTTTCTAATAACAAATAAGGCTTAGGGTTTGTGATCTACCGTTCTGTATAAATGCTTGAAATAAATTTAAAACATCACATTTTAAAACATGCACGGGTCACTTAAAAAATAACAAATAGTTTAACAAGAAAACTTACCTTTACACACTGCTAAAAATTTCGCAGTTAGATAACGAGCAGCGCCCGGCAGCTGGAGGTTCAACCATTGCCTGTAAAATTACAGATTGGCCCGTTTCTGTGGAAGCCCGTAAAATTAAGATCTGAACCGTAAATACCAAGCCCGTAATTTCAAGGGCAATGCACGTAAAAATAAAGTTTGAACGTATTCAGTTAAGCCGTAATTTGAAGAGCTATCCCTTAAAAATATAGTTTGACTGTATGCAGTTGAGACTGAATTTCATGCATTTCGCAGGCTTAATTAACTGAATACAGTTTTCAATTAAACCGTAATCTGAAATAAAAAAGTTTGACCTTGCTCACTTGAATTTCAGAGCAATCCCTGTATTTATGAAGTTTGACCATATTCAGTTAAACCTCATGGCGAGTAGTCACCCGACTTTTACAGTAAATGCACATTTTTTGTGGAAGACTGTGCAAGTAAATGCACGTTTTTTGTGGAAGAGTGTGAAAGTGTTTAATGCTTGGTTTATTACTAATCAATACAGTTTTAAATGTGATTAATGGTATTTTCATATCTTAAAATTAGGTTTATTACATTATGATAAATAATGACATCAGTTACACATAGATTTGTTTGACAAAATTTTTTACGAACTCTACAGGTTGAACAATACATTGTTTCTTTTACACATTTTAATTTGCACATGTACTAATATAGTGTTTGCATGAAATGAATACAAAAAAAGACCAGTTATGTAGTAAAGACACATACAGGCAAATTCTTATATTTACACGTTATATTAATGCCAAACAGAACTACGAACTGGTGTACGAGTACATTGCGTCTATAGGGTATTCAATCCACAGTGGTGTCCAAATTGGTGTTTTATTAAGGTTTTGGCTAGTACTACATTTCACATAGGGTTGAGTCATGCTTTTCTTGCTTTCATAATCACCACCTTGTGAGCAATTTCATTTTACATTCTACTGAGCACTGTGTTGTCAGTGTTTCCACAACTTTTACGGCCTTGTTTCTTATTTCTAATTCTTGGGTATTTAACTACTTTTCACATTTTTAGTAAAATTATGTCAAACACTGGAAGTGCTGCTTTTGAAAGGTCATATTGCTTCCCCATAATTAAGGTATCAGAAAAAAAAGTAATGCTTGAATGGAAGTGGGAGCTTGAACTTGATGGGACATCATTTCAAATCTCAGACCCCCACCATCCAGAGAAGAAACGCTTGCTTAGACCCCGATTCTGACTGAGTCATTCTAGAACATTAACAAATATTATCAATATTTCTGAAATAATAAATTTTCCTGTTTGGGATGTTTTAGAAATGACTTCAGTGATTAAGGTGGTCCTTTCTTTGATGTGTTGCCACAAGGAAACCATTTCGGAACACAAAAACGTTTTGGAATGCTATTAAATAGTTGTATTTATAATATCTCGGGAAAATCCAGAAGATAGTGAAACAATTTTTCATTGATGTACAAATCAGGTGTTTAGTGACAATAGGCAAAAAAAACTGCAATGAAAGGAACATGGTAGAATCCCTAAAATGCTCAAAAAACAATTTTATCATATAATTTTGTATCAATTTCAGCACTATCATCTTAAAACAGAAATGCAAAACGTAAAAAAAATCATATTTTTTAACTTAAAAACAATTGGCTTCTGATTTATCTTAAAATATCAATTTTCCTGGGCATTCAGGTTTTACTATCTGGGTACATAAATAATTTGTGCACATACCCAGCTGGGCATGTGACATTTCAGGTATTTTTCAAGTCCTGCTTAAAATGTCACAGGTAAAGATTTCACTCACAGAAATTTAGAATGTATTCGGGGTTTTTTTTCTTTTAACATTAATTACGTTTACAAAGAAAAGAAAATGCACATGATATAGTTTCCTGTCATTTTCATAGCCACCATTTACCAGATTCAGTAAAAAAAAAAAAAAAAAAGGTAAGAGTCGAAGCTTGTTATAACGAAATTCACGGGGGAGAGCAAAAATTCTGTAGCAATGTATTTTCCTTAAAACATTACGAAGTTTTCATTAAAAAGTTAGTATATACAACAGAAATTTTTCGTTATGCATAAGATTGCAACGCTGTAACTGCAAAATAGTACCCATAGAGACAAGCAAAGGTAATTATTTTTTTGTAATGGGAAGTTTTTGCTAAAGTAGTAATAATGAAATATATCATCATCATCATCATTGTCAACCATTATCAATCCACTGCTGGACGAAGGTCTCCCCAAGTTTCCTCCACAACAGTCTGTCTTGTGCCAGTCTCCTCCGTGTCACCCCTGCATACTTTCGAATTTCATCCACCCATCTCCCATGTGGTCTTCTTCTGGGTCTTTTCCTGTCCCTTGGAATCCAATCTAAAATTTCGGCTGTCCATCGATGATCTGTCCTTCTGGCAGTATGTCCAGCCCATTGCCATTTCAGGGATTTAACTCTGATCATGATGTCTTCCACTCTTGTCATTTTTCGGATCCACGAGTTCCTCTTCTTATCTCTCCTGGTTACACCAAGCATGCACCTCTCCATGCTTCTTTGAGTTGTCTGCAGCCTTTGTATGTCACTTTTAGTTAAGGTCCACGTCTCTGCACCGTACGTAAGCACTGGAAGGATGCATTGATCAAACACTTTTCTTTTAAGACATAATGGCATATAGCTCTTGAAAATTAGGCTGTTTCTTCCAAAAGCTCTCCAGGCAAGTTTTGTTCGCCGATTAATTTCTTCATCAATGTGACCCTCACTTGATATCTGCTGTCCAAGATAAACGTAGGTGTCTGTTATCTCCAGCTTTTCTCCATCAATTGATAAATCTTCATTTCTTGTAAAAGCATTGAACATCACTTTTGTCTTCTGAAAGTTCATTTTTAATCCCACTTCTTTACTCTTGTCAGCAAGTTCCTGGATCATACTCTGCAGCTCTGATGGGGTAGTTGCAAAAATGACTACGTCATCAGCAAAACGAAGGTGGGTTAGATAATCTCCATTAATCTTTATCCCCTTGTTTTCCCAGCTCAGCGACTGAAAAACACCCTCCAATGTGGCATTAAAGAGCTTCGGAGATATGGTGTCACCTTGTCTCACTCCCTTCCCAATTTTTACGTGTGTTGTATTTTCAAACAGCCTAATCTTTTCACTTGCATTTTCATAGATGTTATTAATAATATTAATGTATGCATCTTCAATACCGCAAGTTTTCAGAGCCATTGTAACTGCTGATGGTTTCACCGAATCAAAGGCTTTTTCATAATCGATAAAAGCCATGCACAATGGAAGTTCATATTCCCTCGCTCTTTCAATTAGTTCTCTCAGCACGTGGATATGATCTATTGTGCTGTAGCCACTCCTGAATCCAGCTTGTTCTCTCGGTTGAGCCATGTCCAGTGTTACCTTCAAGCGGTGTGAAAGAACTTTAGTGAATATTTTATAAACTACTGATAGGAGGCTGATAGGTCTGTAGTTTCCGAGATCCTCAATGTCACCTTTCTTATGTAGCAGGATCATTGTAGCGGTGTTCCAATCCTCAGGAATCTTTCCTTCATTAAGGCATCGAGTGAAAATTTGGGCGAGTACTGTTTCGATTTCTCCACTTGCTTCTTGTATGATGTCTACAGTAATTCCATCTTCTCCTGGAGCTTTTCCTCGCTTCATGTTCTTGATTGCATGTGCAACTTCTGCTGGAAGGACTGGAGGAACTCTGGTACTGGTATCTTTCATGATGTCTGGAGTGCATATATCATCCCTTTCATATAATTTGGTGTAGAAATCTTTCACTCTTGTCAAAATTTCGCCTCTATTTCTTGTTACAGAACCATCTTCTTTTCTCAGTGCCATAATCTGTTTTCTTCCCTTACTGAGATGTCCCTTTGCTATCTTTAGGCTTTGGTTGTTTTCAATTGCTTTCCTCACTAGTTCACAGTTGAATTTCCTTACGTCTTCCGTGATACTTTTTCTTACTGTCTTGCATAGCTCTATATATTCCACTTTGGAAGTCACATCTTCTTTAGTTGTCCTCATCTCTCTTCTTTTTTGCATCAACATTTTGGTTTTTCCTGATAGTTTGTTCACATGCAACTTGTTCTTAGACCCAGCTAATTTTGTTGCTGTTTCCATAAGAGCTTTGGTTACTTTTCTGTTAACTTCAGAGATGTCCACTTCTTCCGATGTTAGGCCTTCTAAAGCAGAGATCCTGTTCTTCAGTTCCAACTTGAAGGTATTATGGTGTTTTTTAAGGTTGGTTATGTCAATAGATTTTGTTTGTCTTATGAGCTTGCCACGTTCAAGTTTAGTGTTGAGGTGCATCTTACATCTCACCAATCTATGGTCACTACCTGTGTTGAACTTGTTTAGCACACTGCAGTCTTCTATGACGAATTTTTTGTTACACATAATAAAATCAATTTCACTTGTCGTCCCATTTGGATGTCTCCATGTCCATTTCCTGTGTGGCTTTTTCTTGAAGAAGGAGTTCAAGATGAAAAACCCTTCTGCCTCTGCAAACTCAACGAGAGTATTTCCACGCTGGTTTCTGTTGCCATGACCGAATTTACCTACTGAAGTTTCATTCTGTTGCCGTTGCCCTATTTTTGCATTGAAATCTCCCATAATTATTTTCAAGTGCTGCTTACCTTTATTATTTAGATGACAAATTTCCTCATAAAATTCTTCAATTTCTTCTTCAGGATGACTTGTGGTGGGTGCATAAGTTTGAATAATCTGAGCCTGGTATCTTTTCGAGAGTTGGATAACAAGTCGTGCAGCTCTGTCAGAGGAACTTTCAACTTCTACAACTTTATCCTTCAGTTTCTTGTTTATTATAAATCCAACACCACTAGTTCTGCCAGTATCTGTCCCACGATAGTAGAAGAGATGTCCACTTTTCAGTTCGATGAGATCTTCTCCTTTTCTCCTTACCTCACTTAGCCCCACGATGTCCCACTTGATCCTTTGTAGTTCCTCTTCCAATTCAAGAAGCCTTGAATCAGAAGATAGGGAGCGTCCATTGTAAGTAGCCAAGGTCAGCATCAGATGGCAGCCTAGTCCGGTCCTCCGGGGATTCTTAGCACCCTCTGCCTTCATGTCGCACTGGCCGCTGCCTTGGCCAGGTACATTCCAGCTGCCGGAGACTGAGGGCCAAGATTTAAGTTGTGGAATCATTTTGGAGGGGTTTGGCCATAACTCACCACGCTGGCCAAGCGGGTTGGCGAGTGTGGGATAGAATTTCCTCTAATCCCGATGGTATAGTTATACCGCTATGGGCGGTCGTCAGAGCCCCTTTAGTGGGAACAGGATGCACCACGAGAAGGCGGGGTTGACATTTGTCAAGGAGAGGCTGTGATGTTACGCATCACCTGACCTTACATCCCAATGAAATATATAAGCTTGAATTAATCTACACATATGAAATTATGTACTGTATATATTTTTACTTATATGTATCAGGGTATCATGCCCTAGATGCCCAGGACATGGGAATCATTGGCCTAAGCAGGTAAATAAAAAATCTAGTTGCCCAGACTGGGAAACTAAATTTAGAAATGAAGTTCAGAATAGAATTTTCTACTATAAGAAAAAAGACAGTCATTGCATGTCATGGTGCTTTTCACTGCCAATCACTACCAATCACTGAAAGTTGTATTATTGTTACGGAGTGCCAAGGACAGAAGAATATCACTTCTTTAAATATATTATGCTCTAGGTGCAGAAATTGGAAGCATATATAATTTTGCTCCAAATGTTGTTTAAAGCCAGTGACTGAATGCTAGCCTCTGATGTAACTATCCGCCTGTGTTTATTGACAAAGGGTGAAAACTTCAGCAAACGGAACATGGCAGAATCACTATATTTCTCAAATACTAATCTCAGCATTATTATCACGCATATATGCACTGAACATTTTGAGTATAGACCCTTAAAATGAAAATGCAAAATATGTGAAAACAGTGAGGGTTCTGATTTGTTATCTTAAAAGATAAATTTTCCTGGGCACACACATACAACCAGCTTTACTTAATACCTTACATGCTCCGGGCATCTCAGACACTGTATTTTTTCAAGATCTGATTATTAATAATTCCTAAATTATTTCTGCAGTGCTTAGCCTTAGTCCCATAGATATAAATAGCTACGACTTTGAGAATCTACATACTAATCTTCCTCTTTTGGTTATATAGTTATTTTAAAAAGAGTGATAATATAGTTATTTTAAAGCTAACAGTGTGTGTATATATATTGAGGCCAGAGGCGTATATTGGGTCCGCGACCTGGGCTATCTCACCCCTCTCCCAGTACTGTTTTTTTTTAAACTGCCAAGTTTAATTTCTAATTGTTACGTAATAGAAGTAACTTTCTTTTTCTAAATTTTAGGTACATGCCATTGCTAATATGATACCAAATAATTATGAGGATTAGAATTTCAACACTTATTTGTACATGAAATCAATTCTTCTTCTGAATACTTTATTTGTACATGAACTCAATTCTTCTTCTGAATACTTTATTTGTACATGAACTCCATTCTTCTTCTGAATACTTTATTTGTACATGAACTCCATTCTTCTTTCCTTTTGTGTGAACTTAAGTGCTACATTTTCATAAAATGTTTCTTCTCAGTACTTTTTCATATTTAAAAGGAATGTTTTTCTCTATTGACAAAACAGCCAAGCTTTTCGAATGTGTGTGTCCTTGTGTGGCTCTAATATATATCTTGATTCTTTTGAACGCTGAAAAACTTTCGGCAGTTGCAGTTGTTGACGGAAAGTTTAATATGAGGTCTGCTAATTTGTGCACCTCACTAAACACTATGTCCAATTTATTCAACTTTATGTAACACGTAATGTCTCTTACTGATTTGTTTTTGTATTCATCAAGGGAATAAAACAATTTCGGTTCATTTTTTACTCGAGCTGTATCAAAATTTGAAGTAAAGAGTTCTTTAAGTTCTGACAGTAGATGTTCAGGGAAGCTTCCACAAAATTTATTAAAACAGTTCGAATCCAACAAAGCCACAATTTAAGATATAATATCCTCAATTTTAATTAATTTAAACCACAAAAACTGAAACAACTCTCACGAAACACTCTTATGGGCGGGAGTATGCAAGTAACTGAGATAGTCTGTCTTCGTTTTTCGCAGCGAACCGTTTCCCAAAGCAATGAGCCAATCCCCTTTACCAGCTTATTCATGTTGTCATGGAAACCCTAGCAGGTGATTGTACGGAAGGTTTTCGCATCAGAACTGCGAAGACTCTGGAAGAGCTGCTTTCGTTATGCCGTTGGTTTTCGCTCACCAGACTGAGTCAAAGAAGTGAATCCGCACGCGTTTGTTTTCGCAGCAAAAGCATCGACATATTTTAATACCGTTGATAATTGACTTTTATTTGTGTATATTTAATTCAGTTTTTTTAATATTCTCTGGGCTTCGCAGCTAGCCTCGAATATACGCCACTGATTGAGGCAACACGATGCTGTCCCCCTCTTGCTAGTAAACGAACCACCGCTTGGTAGGTACATAGGTAGGGCATCAGTGCACTCATATTGATGGTAATATGATATCACTATGGATAAACATCAGGAAAAAGAGGTTTTATAGTGGGGTGCCCAATGCATGGGTCATCATCCCCGAGATGGTACAAGAATTGCAATATTACCATTTGATAGTATCAAAAGTATTGTAAATATCTCATTTCCAGAATAACATCACATCATGGACAGCGTGATACGTGGACAAAGGCAGTGGATAAATGTGGCTATGACACTTGTCTCATACAATTGCAATCATCCAGAGAGCAGTACCAACTTCAATGAGGGAAATGCCAGAAGTATTTACCAAGACCACCAGGTAATCATTAGCGGCAATAGGTCATGGGAGAAGCTGACCCACTAAAGTCCCATTGCGAAAACCACATCTTTGGACTACACACCTCAACAGGCGGAAAGAACATCAGCACTTGACCTCTGATAACTGGAGGTCTCCTGGTTCACAAAGCATAAGCTGATTTCTAAAGTACCAAAGGCTCTTAACATGTGCATATACATTTCAGCTTCAGGATTAAATGACAACAGTAATTAATATTTTACAACAATAACCGACACTATGAGTTATGCACCAGAAGCGGCTGAATGTATTCATCTCATGAAGTGTAAGCTACCAAATGTCAATAAACAGATCAAAAGGTACTTTCCCATTATACCGACTACCTATTCGACCATTGTGTATTTACGTATTGTAGCGATGTGTTACAAAAGACTATGTCACTTACCAACATGTCGTCACGTAATACGTTACCTACCAACTGAACCTGTTTCCAAGGGTTTGTTGACAACTTTCGAACACAGATGGGTTTTCAAAATAGCTATTTCTAAGGTTAAGACGTTGTGGGAACTTCAAACTAGTGAAAAACAAGCTGTGAGTTTTATGCAAGAAGTGGGAATTTTACCTTTTAAAATAATGTGAAAAAGGACATTCTATGAAAATGTATTTTGGAGCAAAAGAAGTATTTTGGAAATGTTTGTCATGAGTGAAAAAAGTGGGAATTTGAAAAGGGTCATGGATGGAAGGAAGTCGTTTGCCATTCGTAACGTGCATAAGATAAATTTACAACTAGCGTAGGTACCCGGCGTTGCCAGGGATAAACATAAAGTTTGTTTTCAAGTAACAATGTAAATCGCACTATAAAAAAATCCTACGATGATGAACAACGCTCAAGTCGGGCCTCACGCTGTTCCAAGGTCTCTGACGCACTAGATGCACTGGCTGCTTCCCGCTGATCCGTAAGTCTTCGAACACGTTGTTCGGTTGTCTCACTCTCCCGAAGTAATTTTACTTTCTTTGTTGTCGGCTGTACTTGTTCGATGGGTTTGCGTTTTTTTTTTGGAGGCATTTCACCACACTTGTTGAAAATTTTATTATAAAAATCACAATTTCATAATGGCCGTTCTGAGCCCTAAAACCACGAAATAGAAAACATGCACAATAATGCACTTTCTGCACTCTGCATTCAGCTTTCTAGAATGTAGATATACAACATGACCACACCCAACGTGAAAGAAAGTAGTTCACGATAATATACGGAATTTATTTTACTAATCTCTAAAACTAAACCGATTCGAATAATTCTTTCACTGTTGGTAAGCTTTCGGAGGATATAGGCTTTTTCGTTTATTTATTATTATTTTTGACTGTACTACCGAATAACATCGCTTTCAAGTAGTTTTCAATTTCCCATGTATCGTTCCGCTTTGTTTACATACAACCTGATCACACACAACGTGAAAGAAAGTAGTTCACGATAATATACGGAATTTGTTTTACTAATCTCGAAAACTAAATGGATAATTCTTTCACCGTTGGGAAGCTTACTTCTTTCCGGTGGACATAGGCTATTTCTTTTATCTATTCTAATACCAATACTCATCTTGTATTTAAATTTTATGTATGAAGAAGACCGTCTGTTTTAACTTCAACTTAACCTTGATGCTATTTGAGAGAACCACGCCTATTGGTGGGAATCTGTAGCTCCACCCATATTTGAGACTCCTGCGCCAGTTGTTGGGAGACTAATGAAACCTAATCCTTACAACGAAAATGCCATGGTAACATAAACATAAAAGAATACTTATGACAATATGCTCCGCCGGTGTATTGTGTTTTCAAAAATCGGACTCTTCCCTGTATGCCTGAACAGCGGTAGCTTGCAAGGAGTGAAGCGTCACATGGTAACCGTTGTTCTGACACGCTGAGTAATACCGCAGCAGCCGACTTGCACCCAGTATATAGAGGGCCCCGTAAAAACATATTTCATCCCCTTAGGGATGGAATTTCTAAAAATCGTCCTGCCTGTATTTTAATCTGGGTGATGAAGAGTATGTATGCCTATTTTGGTGCAAATCTATCAAACCGTTTAGGAACGTATGCGGAACAAACATACAAACTTTCACTTTTACATACAGGGTGGATTAAAACTATATGTCAAAAATGTAAAGGCAGGTAGGGGGGATCTAAATAAGCAGATTTCGTATAGGAATGTGTGTGCGGTAATGCCGCATTAAAGCGCTAGCACGCAAAGCAGTATGAATCACAGGAAACTGAAAAGACAAGTAAAGACAAAAGAAAACAAAAATTTATTAACAGTTTACAAGAGGTGCTCGAAAGAGCGGCCACCAACAGCGATACAAGATTCACAGCGGCGGCGCATGGATCGGCGTACATTAGAAAAGACGTCAGGCATGTCGAGCACATGTCCAGCAGCAACAGGCAAGCGGGCAACAAGATCTTCTGCAGATGTGGCGGGACTCTCGTTCACGAGGCTTTTAATATGACCCCAAAAGAAGAAATCCAAGCAGGTTAAATCAGGAGAACGCGGTGGCCAGGGAACTGGTCCTCCCCGTCCTATCCAATGATGACCGTAGACAGCGTCCAGGTGATAAGTGACGTTTCGGCTGAAGTGAGCTAGGGCTCCATCGTGCTGGGGCTCCATCGTGCTGGAACCACATTCGTTTGCGAACATCTGGAGGAACATCGACCAGAAGTTCAGGTAAGACCACCTGTAGGAAGATGCCGTATGTGTGGCCACTTAAACAACTAGGTAGAATGTATGGTCCTACTAAATTATTGTGCACAATGCCTGCCCAAACATTAATGGAAAACCTTTCTTGGTAGGCATGTGTTATTGTGCCATGTGGGTTATCATGAGCCCACAGGTGAGAATTATGGATGTTAAACATACCCGACCGCGTAAAGGTAGCCTCATCAGTGAATAAAACATCTGCAGGGAAGGTTGGATTGGCTGCAGTCTGTTGTTGGTACCAACGGGCAAAGTTGAGACGTGGAAGATAATCGTCAGGGGTCATTGCTTGCACTCTCTGTAAATGATACGGATGCATTCCGTCTTCATGTAAAGTCCTCAAAACAGTTGGATGGCTCACACCCAACGCACGTCCTACAGCTCTCGAGCTTGTCGACGGATTATCCTCTACTGTGTTTAGTATTCTTCCTTCCACTGCACGAGTTCTGCGATATCTTCCAATGCCAGTATCACGCCTGGAAGCATAAAACGATCCACTCGTTCTTAACTCCCGATGAAGCCGCTCGAATGCTCGACGATCCGGCTGATTCCTATTCGGGAATCGCTCCCTGTACATCCGTTGAGCAGCTAATCCATTTTCTTGTGCAGCCCCATACATGAAATGCATGTCGGCCAGCTCCGCATTGGTGTAACGATGCATGCTGCTCGAGATCCGTGCGGGAAATGAAAAATCCAGCTGGCGAAGCGCTTTTATACGCCGCACTCATCAGCGCTCTCTACCGGCTCAACGCGGCATTACCGCACACACATTCCTATACGAAATCTGCTTATTTAGGTCCCCTCTACCTGCCATTACATTTTTGACATATAGTTTTGAACCACCCTGTGTATAAAGATTTGTGTGAGCGTTTGAGCTCTAAAAAGTTTAGTGAAAAGCATCTGTCAATGTCAAAAAATACAACTGTTGACTGGAGCAACTACATGCGAGAGGTTATAGTCGAGACTTTCGACATGCAAAGGAAACAAATCAGAGAGGTAAAGGTAAAATTGCAGAAGTTGATGAAACTTTGTTTACTAAACGTAAGAATCAAGCTGGACGTATTTTGCCCGAGCAATGGGTGGTTGGAGGCATATGCCATGAAATAAAAGAATGCTTTGTAAATCAAGTAGTAAATCGAAGTACACATTGCTTAGCATCAGTAATACAAGAATATATATTACCTGGCTCAATTATATATACCGACTGCTGGAAAGGATATAAAACACACGATTTGTATGATGCTGGTTATACTCATCTGACCGTTAATCATAAATTACATTTCGTTGATCCGGAAACTGGAGTTCATACTCAGAATATTGAAAGACTTTGGAGTTCATGCAAATGTCGAAATAAAAAACAAAGAGGAACAGATTCATATTTCGCTGAATTCATGTGGAGATTTTGGTGTTGGTATTTTTTTATTTTTGCAGCCTTTTCTACATGGTATTTATCTACCAAGTCACCATTTCTTAGACTTCTGGATCATTTCTACTTTAACTAAAGCGATTACATTATTTATCGTTTTTACATAGTTTTTCACTTAGTATTTGCTCTTTAGCATCTAGTTATATTTCAGTGTTGGGAGTTTTTTACTTTTGCAGCCTTTTCTATATGGTATTTATCACCCAAATCTCCGTTTCTTGTACTTCAGGATCATTTCTATTTTTAAGTAGAGCGATCGTGTTATTTACCTCTTGCATTATTTATTTTAGGCTTTTCCCAGCTCCGTGCTACCCCCAGGAGATTTGGGGGGGGGGGGTTGAGGCTTTTCTTGCACCAAAAATGTAGTGTATGATCACCCTCACCTTTTAGCAGTATTTAGGTATCTTAGCTCTATTTGTTTTTCCAGGAGTTTAAGAACACACAAGGACTGTAATGTGTGTCGCCATTCAAATCAATCAGGAATGCACAGTATTGAAGAAAAAAGATTTCTTACCTGCCATTCAATTTTGAACGACGGCTCTGGAATCGCTGGTGGTTGAGGTCGTTATATATCAGTTGACAATAGCACATTAATCCACAGGAAATATATAATTCTGCTGAAGTTGACACAAGGAATCACACGAGACTCAAATAAACATCTAACATATATTTAACACAACACATGATGGACCGGACACAGACTAAAAACACGTAACATAAACCACCGGCGTTATTTTCCCTCTTGAGTTCCATCTTGTTCAAAACACACGACCTCTCCTTTTCCGAGTTCAAATCACACGATTTTTCTCTCCTCTCGCCTCCCACGGAGTGACAGCGCCCTCTATCAGAATTGTCTCCACTGCTGCTTGGATTTTATTTATCTTTCCTCTTCGGAGTTGTTGTTTTTCCGACAAGCACATTGGATCACTTGATCTCATTTTCAAGGCTTTTCACCTCCAATGGCCCCCTCAAAGAGTTTTTTTTTGGGGGGGGGAGGATTTGAGGCCTTTTTTTTTTTTTGACTAGTCATGTTATGATCTCTTTCACCTTTTGGTAGTATTTAGGTCTCCCTAGTCCTTTTTTTTAAGGAGTGTGAGCATACCAGCACTTCGAATAACTTGATCTCAATCTCAAAGCTTTTTTCCCCTCTGTGGGTCCCTCCAGAAGTTTATTGGGTGGGTGGGTGGGGGGGCTTTTTTGGACCTAAAAAGCAGTGCATGATCTCCTTCACATATTTTGTTAACCAAACAAAATAGCATTCCAAGTTTGTCTCCATGACAAATACACAAAATAGCTTGCCACTGTAACTGCAACACACTAATATGGAAACAGATTGTCAATCTGAAAATAAAACAGAAGTTCTAGCATTTCAAGAAGTGATCCAGACTTTATTCATCCATTTGACTGTGCTGATTGCATATGAAGCTGGAAAACTGTCCCCCACGAATCCCATGATTTGGTGGAATTTCTAAATTTAATAGCTTTACAACTGAGCCTGCTTCTAAACTTGCTGAACTAGCAATGCTTTTGCTTCCAAGTCCTGCCAGCTCAGCTTGAGTTGAAAGTTTTTTCTAAATATGGATTTATACACTCTAAGCTCAGGAATCATTAAGGTGTCAACAAATGTGCTATTGGATGCTACAAAGGAAAAATGAACCAGACTACTAGTTCTGCAATTCATTGGCAGTTGCATAATTTTAGATCAATGAAATCAATTCTGTACAGATCAAAAATCTTTGTGATGGGAAGTCTTTGCTAAAGTAGTAATGAAATATGTATTCTTTAATTAATCTATATGTATGAAATTATGAACTGTGTATAATTTTTCTTATATGAATCAGTGCTTGAAAAATACCATGCCCAAGATGCCCGGGTCATGTGAATCAGTGCCCTGGGCTGGTAAATAAAACAATATTTAGTTACCCAGGTTGGGCAACAAGATTTACAAGTAAGGTTCGGAATAGAATTTTCTACTACAAGAAAAAATGACAGTCATCGCATTACATATTGCTTTGCACTGCTACTCACTGGAATTTAAAATGTCTGAAATTATAATCTTGTGAGTTATAATCTCTCATAAAAACACATTAAATTCTGTCAAAATACAGCACGAGTTCAATGTGCTATTAGAAACGATAAGTGTGCGTCAGAAGATGAACATGGTTATGTTCGAAAACGTTAACGAATACAAGCGTTGTTGGAGTGTTTCGACTACTTTGCGCGGGAGATTTTGTGCTATACATAAACTTTAAATCAACAGTAATATAAGAATTTATATGTGTAATTTGGACAGTGCTCATTTGTCTCACTCAAGGATTACATGGATGCACATGGTGTGAGTGAAAATAGAATTGTGCGGTTTTTTTAGCTGCATGTGTAAATAGAAACTGACTAACGAAGGACAAGTCCGTGACAAGAGTGTGAGATTTCCTAAGGACTTTGCAAGGAAACTGTATGTATATAACTAAATTTTGACTGTACTTGATAACATAACATAGACAAAGTGTTACCAAAAAAACCAATTAATTCATACGTGTTTGTCAGTGTATTAAAATATGTGCAGTTTAACAGAAAAATAAGATATTGTAAAAAATTGTATCATTAAAAGAGTTTTAGATATCTTTGGAAGTACATGGTGTAATTGTGAGATATGACTAAATACAAACGTATAGTCTATAATATGTGAACTGGAAAAGCATAGGTTTTTGAGTGAATTGGGATGAGACCTCCAAAAACTTGGTCACACTTTAATTAAAATGTGTTGTTTTGCAACGGTGAGCTCTTGGTGAAAGTACATGTATCACTTGGTGTTTCACACTAGCAAAAAGACGTAATATTGATCACTGGAAGTTGTTATTGTTATAGAGTGCCAAGGATAGAAGAATATAACTTATTTAATTATATGCTCTAAGTCCAGAAATTGGAAGCCTATGCAGTTCTGCTCCAAATGCTGTTTAAAGTCAGCTACTATGGTAAAACATTGAACTGCCTCTGATGGAACTAGCCTCCTGTGTTTATTGATAAAAGGTGAAAACTTCAACAAAAAGGATCATGGCAGAATCACTAAATTTCTCAAATACTACTAATTTCAGCATCATCATCTTAAAACTTGAGATACAAGCATTTGTGCACTGAAAATTCTGAGCACAGACCCTTAAAACGAAGATGCATATCTTAAAAGATAAATTTTTCTGGGCACACATAGCTAGCTTTACTTAATATTTTACATGCCAAAAGGCATGGTGTTTTTTAAGCCCTGATTATTAACAATTCCTAAGTGATTTCTGCAGTGCTTAGCCTTTAGACCCATAGATATAAATAGCTACAAATTTGAGAATCTACATACTAATCTTCCCCTTTCAGATATAATCTCTACTCTTAAAGAAATGTTTCAAGAATTTAAAATAAAAGCTATTTAATAATTTCATGGCCACATGAGTATTCTGAGGTACATGAGAAATAAAGGAGGAAGTTCTTAGATGACAAAATGGAATTTATTTCCTGCTACAAATGGCCATTAGTACTAAAGGAAATCCTATGTGACAAAGCTATTTCGTCCAACGTCAAGGGATAACCCTCACAAAACAGCGAACTATAGCTGTTAACAACGTAACGATTACAACTAGGCTTTATATCAAATCCAAATGCTGTTTCAGCCATGTTTAGTTCTAAGAGTGAAACTTTGCAAAACATAAATGTACACAGTTTCCTAAGCCTAATAGCTAACGTGTGTAACCGATGTCGTTATTTTAATCAAATTGTAATTAAACTTAATTTTAAAAAGTATCAACTCACATGTTTTCTGTTTATGATGCTGAAGAATTCACACACACGGTTTTCTGCCTGAGCGCGCGTTTTGTCTTAACACTTCGACGAACGACACGACGGTTGCTCTTCTTTAATGGCGGTTTTGTGCGTTAAACGGAAGCAACCAATTGGCGTGCGTGAAATATGTGATAGTGGAAACACAGCAGAGAGCAAGAGCGCATTTTTGGCGGGTAAAATTCTTATTGTTCTTACTGCCGATTTTTGGCGAGTACAATTCTGCTTGGTTTGATTGATATTCAGCGGGCTTCCTTTTCATATTTCGTGGTGACCATGAATACTGAGAACGGATTCATCTGTTCAATTTGTGGTTGTTCATTCGGCCTGAAATGTAACTTAAAGAAGCATGTTATAAAATTTCATCTTGATGTTTCCATTATACCTGAACCAGGAATTGCAACGAGATTGACATGCAGCTACTCTCAGGTAACATTTGGAGTACAAAAAAGTCTGCGCACTCATCTCAGAAAGTTCCATTCGGAAACTTGGGTTAACGTGAAGATTATGGTGCAAAATTCAGGGACGAAAAATTTTAAAAAATGTGACGTACATTCTTTTTGAAATCAAAAATGATGTAAAATAACAAAAAAGATTTCATTGATAGAGTCTTTTTTGAAAAAGGTTTACGTAAAATTTGCCTGTCTATCCGGCAAGCGGAATTCCAGTCAGTGGCGGCGATTACGCTGTGACTACCGCTAGAGCATCTGCCACGTCTGCCCGTGGTCTCAGCGGAAGAATCCCCGCAAAACAGGTTAGGCCTAACCGTCCCACACGTGCAGGGCAACCACCAGCTTGACTAACTGTGGTGAGCGCGGAAGGATACTACACACATGCAGAAGTACAGGATGGCTTCGCTTACACAAGCAATGAAAGGGCCTCCTTATTTTACTTTATAATATTTCCTATTCTTCAGTGGTTTATTTTAGGAATTTGTAAATCGCAAAAAACATCGATGTTTGTATATTTTCTGTCTTCGACAGTGGTGTGTGAAAGGATGGGCCACTAGGCTCCTGACCCAAACAAGGACCCCAAATGATAGCAAAGTTTATTTATTTATTTCTAAGTTTGGAGGTAAAAAATAAAGCAGTACATAACCAGAACAGTCAGGACGAGATATTCTAGTTCTTCAAATAAAAATCTTTAAATTAAGAATACAATAATATGTTCAAAATATGAACATACCAAGGGCGTATTTAGAGAGGGGCCAATATGAAACAATTTCGATGGATTGTGCCCCCTCTCCCGGAAGTAATTTTTTAAAGGTTTTGGTTGATCATCAAAAGTGATCATATGTAGAGGATTTTAGAAAGGGAGTGTCTGACCCCAGGTCTTAAACAACCCTTAAAAATAGGAACCTAGGAGATTTGGGCAAGAGTGCCCGATAGGAAAGTGACACGGAAGCGAAGTAGAAAGGGGAGGGGGCAGACGCCTTTATTTATTACCAGGGGCCAGTACCCGTGGTCCGACTGCTTAACGTGCCCATCCGACCTATGGTGTATATTTAGTGGACCGAGCGTTCGTACCTGCTGGGATTGAACCTGAGGTCCTTTTCGTGGCAGTCACGAATGTTGCCCAATATGCCACCCGCGGCTCAAAGGTTTTGGTTAAAATGTGACTTCCATTAGAAAAAAGTGCCTTAATTTAATAAAAATGCGTCAACTTTCATTAGAAAAAAATGCTTTAAAACAAATGCTTGAACATCGGGAATGGTTCTGACCCCCCCCCTCCCCCTCCAGTGGTTACGCCTATGAGAGAGACAGAGGTTCTTATGCCTGTTTTTTTCGAACCGGGCTCGTAGTTTCGCTTTCCCGAGCAGGCTCCGGGAGGGAAGGTGACGGAGGCGCCGCATATTGGCACTTTCGACCGGTGCAACGTACTCTCTGCAAACGTCATGAAAAGACCCAGAAGAAAATCACGTGGCAGCCGGGTGGATTAATATGAGCACGAGGGAATAAAGAATGCCGACCTCAGATATTTTTCTCACCTTGTCAGCCTGCCACTTGTAAGTTCGCTTGTTACTAAAAAACGTCGAAATACTTACGAAAAATCTGAAAGTTAGGGGGGATGGAAACGCCGACTTAGAAATTTTCGATTACAGGCCCGTCCCTCTTGCGAATGTGACGCCATCTAATAGGTGAATGAACAGTTCACCGGTGACACGTTTTATGGAATGTTCGCATCGTATCTGATGGATGTCGCAGTGTGCCCTAAAGGATTTTGCTCACTAACAGATTAAGTCCAACTTTTACATAACCTTTGGCCGTTAATTTTGTAAACATCACAATGATTTTACTTTTTCCTCCCAATCGTTTAGAAAGGATTCTCCCAATCCTTTCTAACTATTTTTATGATTATTTCTCACACAATTCGCGCACACACATACTAAACAGAACAGAACTTCATAAATACTATACACATGCTGAACGTGTAATAAAACTCCATAAATAGTATTTATAGAGTAAAACATCTAATTTATTTCTCCCAAAATGAAAATTCGTACCACGAACTTGGGTATGCCTTTCGTTACTTCTCACTGGACGGCCCCTAATTGGAAGAAATATCAAAAAGTTTCCATAATACAGCATTTCACAGTTTTTCAACTGTTCACGCATCCTTTGGTGAATATTGTTATTTAAAAATATATTAATATTCACCAAAAAAATTGTTCATTTGCTGATGAGCAATTACAATTGCGTTTTAAAATACGTGTCAAAATCTCGTTGTTTACCTTTTTGCCTCCCCCGACTTTTTACATTTTCCACCTGGCAATGGAAGAGACGTGTTCCTTCCACGTATGATCACTTCACACTCTCCCCTCTCCCCCTCCCTCATTCGGAACACTTTTTGTGAAGTCCGTTTCTCTGCAACAAACTAAAGATAGAGATCAGTTTCAAGAGAAGTAGTGGGGATTGTGGATGGCAGTGTGGTGGAGTCCGAACTCTATCCTCTACTGCCTCTTGAAATACCATATTCCCTTCGAGTTTGCCTGATTGCCAATTTGTTGTCGCTGTGTTAGGAGAAGTTTTCTACCACTTCTTTCCTCTCCAAGCTAGACAGCATCAGCTGAAAGTGCCAGGCTCTTGACAGAGTAACTTCCCATATCAAACTTATTTCTGAAAATGCTCTGTCGTCTTGAAAAACTTGTTTTACATGCAATTCCGTCCAAAAAACTGTTGCCCAAAGAAAAATGGATTCTAAACAGTACTTGTGTTACTTTTGCTCTTAACACTAGGGACTATTTTTCGTAGCGAAGGTAGCTGTTTACGCCAGTGACAACAGGGAGGAGCAGTGGCGTCTGACTCAGGCGAGGCCATGCTTACCCCAAAACACTAATCTCTCGCTGCGTCTTCCTGCATCGACCACCGGTACTTCTGCTCAAACCGAACGACACGGCTCACCCCATGCACGCAAGAGTCATCGTTGCCGCTGTCTGGGTTTCGGCGTATCGCATAGACTGGTAAATTTTACGTAAAACTTTTTCAAAAATGACTCCATCAATGATTTTTTTTTTGTTATTTTGCATCATTTTTGATTTCACAAAGGATGTATCACAGTTTTTTTTTTATTTTTCGTCCCTGATTTTTGTACCATAATTTTCACGTTAACTCCATTTGCAAAATGTCACAAATATCCAAATGGACCACAGTATCGGAGGAAAAGGAAACGAGGCCACACGAAGAAACTTTCCAAACCCAAACAGTTCTTTTTACGCTAAGCCTGTTAAGCTCAAGTGAAGTTTCTGATGAAAAGAGTGGTGATTTGTTTAGTTCATCAATTGTTCAAAGTTTAAAAGCAGTCATTTGGCAAAAACTGGGCACATCAGAAACAACTGAAAGTAAAACGGATAATTATGAAGTCTTATAATTATTAATTTTTATCATTTAAATATATTTTGTTGAATTTGTTCCTTGTGATAAAATGGATATTCATGTTCAGGCTTCGGTCCGCGCACCGTTAATCCTGATTGGCTGATTAATAACCTTACAGTGTTTCTGTTCCTAACATTATTCAAAAAGTAAAAATCAGAGGACTCTAGATACCCCCTTACTTTTTCAGACACTCTCCCTATCTTCCTGACCCCCTCCGAACCACACACACACACACACCGTAAAAAGCACATGCTCCTTCGATCATGTTCCAAATCCTGGGAAATTTTTGTGCTTAGGGGCGCTGAAGTAAATCTTGCGGGGAGGGGGCACATTGTGCTACTTACGCTACTGGTGGTAATGTATACATAGTATAATGACACGTGCAAAGCCACAACCTCAAACGTGAACAAACACTGCGATTAACAAGTCTGATTGAAAATAAAAGCACTATATAGCGGCTAAAGATATCCGAGACACTGCAAAATTTGAGACGGCATTCTCGATGTGTGTACAAAGTCACGCACGCATTTCAAACGTGCATATGAAGGGAATATTTGCACACAGAGTTGCTAGGACAAACAGCACTAAAAATGATTATACATTAAACTATGCATAGTAGTACCTGGTACTTTAACACAAACCTTTTTATATCCATCGAACGTACACATGAGAATTTGCTAGGGCTATCACCAAAAATGCGGTATTGCTCTGGCTGTCTGCTGTGTTTCCACTATCACACACGTCACGCACGCCAATTGGGTGCTTCCGTTTTCATCCTGACAATGTGATAACGGAGTGGATTTTCTTGTGTTTGTTCTGTCCCTGTGTCCAAACGCTAGTGTGCGTTACTTGGACCACGGCTCAACTCGATCAAGCTTGGCGGCCTGCCGCATGCGCAAAAGAACAATGGCTCGTCAGGAATCACGCCCACTTCTCTAGTTCTAACCATTGACGTCTGGGGACGCTGAAACCCTACTGTTATTCTCATCTATCCGCACGTGATTCGTAAGTAATTTCTAATGCACGTGGAGGTTTACTTACTCATTTGTGACTATTTTTTAGTTTCGTGTGTATGAATTCTTTTTCATTTTTCTAGCCTTTTTGCGCATCATAGCACGGAAAAATGAGTTGAAAAAGAAACAAACTGTTATGGCAAAGTGCTACATCTAATGGCATGCAGTACTGCTCCTTGTGAGCGTGGCTTTTCAGCAATGAACCTCAAAATGAATAATCGGGCATGTCTGAATAGTGACACTTTAAATTACTTAAGCAATGGCCCTTCAATTTGAAGATTTTGATCCTCAAAATGCTATTTGATTGTGGTGGGCAGATACCCTTGATGGGAAGATGTACGCACATATCAGCGGTAAGCTTTATCAACATTATTAGTGCCGCTTTATATATATATATATATATATATATATATATATATTCTAGCTTTTGTTTCTTTGTTTTAAATATTATTGAAGAAATTAGACATCTAACTTCAATTGCCTCTGGAAAATAAATTATATACGTGTAAATTAAGATAGTAATAATATTACAGCACTGAAAATAAATTGTCAAAAAAACATTTTGGAACAAAAACATATGCAATATTTGTAATCAATGTAATGTTTCTGTGCAGTAACTGCTCTGCGTCTGTTTTTATGAAGTAAATAGTACAGGGATATCTCATTAGAAAGTGAAAAAAAGAACATTCACCCAAATAATTTCATAGAAATGTAAGTAAAGAAGTTATTGATTTTTTCTTTACTTTGCGTGGCCAGTAGATTTTGGCATTTTACTAGTAAAATTTTTATTCCACTAGCCCCATTGGCTAGTAGAAATTTCAGCAGTTTCGCAAGGGCTGATTGTGAATAAACATAAACACACTTTTAGCGAAATGCAAGGGCGCACCCTCACCCCTTTTTCCCTATTCCTAATCAGTAACAGTCTTTATTCAGTTCAATTTGACTCCTCTTCAGTTTCATTTTAATTTACATACGTACTTCTGTGGCATTACCTTTGGTTGTAGAGATCTAATATATATATATATTTTTCTCCCCTTAACAACAAACCCTAAGAGTCAGCTTAAAGTTTGCAAGTTTAGCTTTTGTGGCTGGATATTTAGTGAAAGTTATTGATGAAAGAACAGACTGCCCCTCCTGCTCTGAAAAAATTGGCTAACTGTAATTGCGTGGCACCCATTCTTAATTTAATCGCAAATCAAGACCGTGGAGGACTGACTTACTCAACATCAGCATTTATTATGATCCTTTCTATCATACAAGATTTTGTTGAAAAATCTCTTCCATATTTGCCACAAAACTGTTTGGTGCAAAACCTATCGACATATATTCTTCCAAACCTGGAAAAATGCCCAGTTTTAAAATGCCATGAAAAGGATCACGGTAAACTAACCAGCAAGTTAATTTGCCAAAAATTTCTTCCAGTCCTGCGTTTAAAGCTTTTTTTAGAAAGTGCTTGTTAAGTGTCTTCAGGAAATAAAAGGTTCCTTGTAATGAACTGCACTGCTTTCTTTAGATGTGTATAAGTGTTATTCAATGAAATAATTATAACAGGTTAAATTTAAAAGTGCGCGAAAGCAAATTACCATGTGGTGTGTGGCAAAACATATATATATAATATAAAACTTAGTTTTAGCACCCACCAACAGGGTGTTAAAACTAAGTTTTATTACTTTTAATCTTTAATTCCCTAAGGTAATGCTACTACTTATAGAACACTGCTGGGCCAAAATGAGAACACTTCGAACTATTAAACTGACGGTGCAAAAAGATTTCTTAACTGAAGATAAACCACTTTTTCATCTAACATATTCAGAAAATTTTTTTGTTTAACTTGAAAGCCCTAGATAGTGTTGTTGCAGCTTTGGAACAAGGGTAAATATTAGAGATAGTAAGAAAAAATTATTTGGGAATATCGACATCATGTTCGACTTCTTCTCGGTATTGTATTGGAAAAGTAAAAATATAATTGTAAATTCGATTTTTCCTATATGTGAAAGATTTTAACAATTTATTGACCATATTATAATGTTGTCAGTGAATTATTTAATAATTACGTAACATTATAAATAAAAAAATCCACATTTGGCACTAATAAAATTAAAAAAAATTGAATCCATTTATATTGGTTCATCTTCATCTTTTCGTACTACACTACTTTTCTATTTTTTCATAATTTAAAAAGTTATTTTGTTTAGTCTAATTTTTACTAATATTTTAATTTTAAATACCTTTATCATGAACCTCTTCCTATGTATATGTAGAGTGTTCTAAAAGGTGATTTCTAAATAAATGGTATACTTCCTGTTGCAAGCGGAAACTCTTGTGCAGGCTCCCCACCCTCTCAGTTGGTTGTCTGATCTGTGTGGAAGGAAGTGAAAATGGCATTTTTAAAGGATCCTTACTTGAAGTAAAGCAAAGTTTAAAAAGTTAAAAGAAAGTATCTATTAAACATCTTAGTTTACTAAAAGAATGAATGAATGAATTTCAGAATGGAAAAATAAGGTAATAGATTCCTTACCAGTCCCACATGCGTCGCCCTTTTGTTAGTCGGACATGAGGTATAAATTAAAGAAACAGAAGAAAAAAGTATTTGTGCTGAATAAATAGAACAAGATCTATAAACTTATTAACTTTTTTTTGGGGGGGGGGATGTCTTTTCAGTGCAAGTGGCAAAATTAAAACGGAATTTTCGTTTTTATTTAGTCATCAAAATAGCTTAAAATAGAGTTGCTACCCCCCCCTCAAGTTTCATTGCATTTGTCTTTCACTAATAGAATCAACGTATTGTATCACTTGCCCTCGAAAAACACCCCAACCGCCTAAAAATTAATAAATAAAAAAACTTATAACATTAAGTTTACATATCTTGTTCTATTTACTCAGTACAAATACTTTTTTACCATCGCAAATATCTGTTTCAAATAGTTGGAAAGAATATAGTTTCAACTGTTATAGTTTCGTTAGCATCTAAGCACGGGAGATCACCGTCACGTTAGATAGCACCAGTCCTCTAAGTAGGGCGGTCACGGGAGGTCTGATGACGTCAAGAACTGGGGCTGCTACCTTGTTTCAGGGGGTGTTGGTCTAACCCCTATCCTTCTGGGTTACTCTGTAAGGGCTAGTAGCCCTTAATGAAGCATAAGTAGTGCTCGATGTTGGTTAATAATCAAAAACAACCAACCATAGATGATAAAAATGGAAAATATTGGTGTAGTAAAATTGTATTCATGTGATCATCGTTCGGATATTCCTCCCCCTCCCCCCTTCTCTTTTTTTTTAATCTTTGATTGCGTTAATTTTGTTTTGTATATATTACGGTTTTTTTTTCTGTCAATAATTGCGATTCATTTTGCAATGAAATTTCTTAGTCGTTGTTACATTGTATGAGTTACTTTAACTTGATAAAAGTTTTTAGTAAAGGATAACTTTTCTTTATTAACATTTAAATGGTGGTACCAGATAGATAAACATACTATTTACCAATCTGAACGAGTACACCGTGTTTGCTCATAAGTCATAACTGAAGAATCGTGTATTTTGGTATGCAGCTTTGCTGTGAATTCCATGCATTATATTACATTATAATATGTGGTAAATTTTTCTTTCGCTGGATGTATGTATCATATATGTGGGCCTTTTAATACTAACCCCAAAAAATTCCCTTTAAAAACAATGCCAATATTAATTTTTACTAAGCTCATGATTTCCTTTCTACCTGACGTAATGCATAACAACTGTGGAAAACGCGAGTGAACAGTGGGGTTCAAGCTCCCCACCGTCTCTGCGGAAACAATGGGAACTATCAGATGATTCTTGCTTTTTTCCCGATACGACAGGCCGCTAAGAGCGAAGCGTTACCGCTTGTTCGATCGAGTAAGGCCGTGCTTGGACGGTCTTACTCGATCGAGCAAGCGGTAACCGAGAGGCTATAATTCCCTAATTCCGCCATTACATATGATTTCCAACCGTGCTATTGATTGAGAGGTTGAACCATTTTCGTGCCTGAATCGCTAACAAATATGATTTCACCAAATATTTGCTCAAGTGTTCGCTTCCTTAATTTTGAAATAACCGATTTTGGGGCAAACTCACTCAGTCGAAACCTACTATGGTAAAACGTTGAACTAAAATTTTTAACAGTGTACAGTTACTGCAATTTTATTTTCTACAGATGGTACTACATACGTTCTAACTAGGATTGGAGGAGCCTTACGTATCCCCAGTTACTGGCTGTCCGATTTGTATGGTCTTCCTCCTGTTCTGTTGTTTTCTGAGGCTTTTGTCAACTTTCTAATTCGTATAACGACAAAAAGTATGGAAACATAGCAAAACTCCAGCAATAAAATGAATGATGAAAAAGACAATACCCATTCCGTCTCCAAATAATTTATCATTGTTATTGAAATTATGGAAAGAAAAAGTTAATCAATTCAAGCAGTATTAGTGATATGAGCAGTGTCAGTAATTTATACCTAGAGAAGGAAAGTTATTATTATTTGACCGTGAGTAAAACTAATAAATAAAATAACACACAACACAGTTATTTTTTTCTGCTGAATTTCCTTCAAAATGCATAATTTGTTGTATTTTGTATTATGTATGTAAGGTCAGGTGATGCGTAACATCACAGCCTCTCCTTGACAAATGTCAACCCCGCCTTCTCGTGGTGCATCCTGTTCCCACTAAAGGGGCTCTGACGACCGCCCATAGCGGTATAACTATACCATCGGGATTAGAGGAAATTCTATCAAACACTCACCAACCCGCTTGGCCAGCGTGGTGAGTTATGGCCAAACCCTCCAAAATGATTCCACAACTTAAATCTTGGCCCTCAGTCTCCGGCAGCTGGAATGTACCTGGCCAAGGCAGCGGCCAGTGCGACATGAAGGCAGAGGGTGCTAAGAATCCCCGGAGGACCGGACTAGGCTGCCATCTGATGCTGACCTTGGCTACTTACAATGGACGCTCCCCTATCTTCTGATTCAAGGCTTCTTGAATTGGAAGAGGAACTACAAAGGATCAAGTGGGACATCGTGGGGCTAAGTGAGGTAAGGAGAAAAGGAGAAGATCTCATCGAACTGAAAAGTGGACATTTCTTCTACTATCGTGGGACAGATACTGGCAGAACTAGTGGTGTTGGGATTTATAATAAACAAGAAACTGAAGGATAAAGTTGTAGAAGTTGAAAGTTCCTCTGACAGAGCTGCACGACTTGTTATCCAAATCTCGAAAAGATACCAGGCTCAGATTATTCAAACTTATGCACCCACCACAAGTCATCCTGAAGAAGAAATTGAAGAATTTTATGAGGAAATTTGTCATCTAAATAATAAAGGTAAGCAGCACTTGAAAATAATTATGGGAGATTTCAATGCAAAAATAGGGCAACGGCAACAGAATGAAACTTCAGTAGGTAAATTCGGTCACGGCAACAGAAACCAGCGTGGAAATACTCTCGTTGAGTTTGCTGAGGCAGAAGGGTTTTTCATCTTGAACTCCTTCTTCAAGAAAAAGCCGCACAGGAAATGGACATGGAGACATCCAAATGGGACGACAAGTGAAATTGATTTTATTATGTGTAACAAAAAATTCGTCATAGAAGACTGCAGTGTGCTAAACAAGTTCAACACAGGTAGTGACCATAGATTGGTGAGATGTAAGATGCACCTCAACACTAAACTTGAACGTGGCAAGCTCATAAGACAAACAAAATCTATTGACATAACCAACCTTAAAAAACACCATAATACCTTCAAGTTAGAACTGAAGAACAGGTTCTCTGCTTTAGAAGGCCTAACATCGGAAGAAGTGGACATCTCTGAAGTTAACAGAAAAGTAACCAAAGCTCTTATGGAAACAGCAACAAAATTAGCTGGGTCTAAGAACAAGTTGCATGTGAACAAATTATCAGGAAAACCAAAATGTTGATGCAAAAAAGAAGAGAGATGAGGACAACTAAAGAAGATGTGACTTCCAAAGTGGAATATATAGAGCTATGCAAGACAGTAAGAAAAAGTATCACTGAAGACGTAAGGAAATTCAACTGTGAACTAGTGAGGAAAGCAATTGAAAACAACCAAAGCCTAAAGATAGCAAAGGGACATCTCAGTAAAGGAAGAAAACAGATTATGGCACTGAGAAAAGAAGATGGTTCTGTAACAAGAAATAGAGGCGAAATTTTGACAAGAGTGAAAGATTTCTACTCCAAATTATATGAAAGGGATGATACATGCACTCCAGACATCATGAAAGATACCAGTACCAGAGTTCCTCCAGTCCTTCCAGCAGAAGTTGCACATGCAATCAAGAACATGAAGCGGGGAAAAGCTCCAGGAGAAGATGGAATTACTGTAGACATCGTACAAGAAGCAAGTGGAGAAATCGAAACAGTACTCGCCCAAATTTTCACTCGATGCCTTAATGAAGGAAAGATTCCTGAGGATTGGAACACCGCTACAATGATCCTGCTACATAAGAAAGGTGACATTGAGGATCTCGGAAACTACAGACCTATCAGCCTCCTATCAGTAGTTTATAAAATCTTCACTAAAGTTCTTTCACACCGCTTGAAGGTAACACTGGACATGGCTCAACCGAGAGAACAAGCTGGATTCAGGAGTGGCTACAGCACAATAGATCATATCCACGTGCTGAGAGAACTAATTGAAAGAGCGAGGGAATATGAACTTCCATTGTGCATGGCTTTTATCGATTATGAAAAAGCCTTTGATTCGGTGAAACCATCAGCAGTTACAATGGCTCTGAAACCTGCGGTATTGAAGATGCATACATTAATATTATTAATAACATCTATGAAAATGCAAGTGCAAAGATTAGGCTGTTTGAAAATACAACACACGTAAAGATTGGAAAGGGAGTGAGACAAGGTGACACCATATCTCCGAAGCTCTTTAATGCCACATTAGAGGGTGTTTTTCAGTCGCTGAGCTGGGAAAACAAGGGGATAAAGATTAATGGAGATTATCTAACCCACCTTCGTTTTGCTGATGACGTAGTCATTTTTGCAACTACCCCATCAGAGCTGCAGAGTATGATCCAGGAACTTGCTGACAAGAGTAAAGAAGTGGGATTAAAAATGAACTTTCAGAAGACAAAAGTGATGTTCAATGCTTTTACAAGAAATGAAGATTTATCGATTAATGGAGAAAAGCTGGAGATAACAGACACCTACGTTTATCTTGGACAGCAGATATCAAGTGAGGGTCACATTGATGAAGAAATTAATCGGCGTACAAAACTTGCCTGGAGAGCTTTTGGAAGAAACAGCATTATTTTCAAGAGCAATATGCCATTTTGTCTTAAAAGAAAAGTGTTTGATCAATGCATCCTTCCAGTGCTTACGTATGGTGCAGAGACGTGGACCTTAACTAAAAGAGACATACAAAGGCTGCAGACAACTCAAAGCAGCATGGAGAGGTGCATGCTTGGTGTAACCAGGAGAGATAAGAAGAGGAACTCGTGGATCCGAAAAATGACAAGAGTGGAAGACATCATGATCAGAGTTAAATCCCTGAAATGGCAATGGGCTGGACATACTGCCAGAAGGACAGATCATCGATGGACAGCCGAAATTTTAGATTGGATTCCAAGGGACAGGAAAAGACCCAGAAGAAGACCACATGGGAGATGGGTGGATGAAATTCGAAAGTATGCAGGGGTGACATGGAGGAGACTGGCACAAGACAGACCGTTGTGGAGGAAACTTGGGGAGACCTTCGTCCAGCAGTGGATTGATAATGGTTGACAATGATGATGATGATGATGATGATTAATAATAAAATGAATTTCATTTTCTTAAATATTCATTCTTTATTAATTAAGTGTTGAACCTGGTTCGAAAGAGTGTTAATTATATAGAAAAACATGTACGGAGCACACACGAACACAGACGTAGCTGCATTGTCGGAGCACACACGAACACAGACGTAGCTGCATTGTCGGAGCACACACGAACACAGACGTAGCTGTATTGTCGGAGCACACACGAACACAGACGTAGCTGCATTGTGCGATTGTTTGGTACATGTGTCGTCAATTATTTGATTTATTGTGTATCTAAATATCTATTTACCTCGTATTTTTGTCTTTTTCCTAGGATCTTTGAAACTTAGATGTACGGCTATTTGAAAAAATGAAGCTGGCACCTGAGGCCACTTCATAGTCAGTGTTACTTTGACATAGCGCCTATAAAAGGTTGCCCATACCTCCTCCAGGACGTAGTCACTTGCTCTCTCTTGTACCCAACTCCGTAGTCTTAATGGGAACGTGAAAAATTATAGCTTAATCCATTTTTACTGAAGCAGGTACAAGTCTTGCTAGACACGAGAGAGGGTGGTCCTTAAGTTCAGCACGCAAAAAACGAAACTTTGGCTATTTCTTCAATAAAGGCAGAACTGGTAGGGTTGCAGTAGAATAAAGAAAAATGAGCAGAGTATATATTTGGATGGCTTTTCCAACTACTATGCTACAAGTTCTGGAACAATGTGTGTGTAAGATCCACTATCATGCGTCAAAATCAATGGAGTTATCAAAATTATTCTGCGAAAAGACATAATAAAAAAGGGGCGAGTGGAACACAGAAAGAAGAGGATGAAAACCTTAAGAATTTCTTTTCTTGTAAAAAAATACGAAAATGTGAACAATTGCTCCATATAAGAAAAAACGATACTTTGATCAGATTCTGTTGACAATTATTAATGAATGACGCTGGTCTTCAGTTACACTATGGCAATGCATAGATTTGAGACTTAGTATTATTAGAGCTTTAGGTAGCCTAGAAAACTGAGGGAGTACCAAAATGGCGGTTTCACCTGCCCTCTGAACGGTGAGGTTGGTGCTGCATTGACAGGTAACTTGTCGTTCAAATGAGGGACAGGTGACCACTTAAACCCCATTGAGCTGCTCAAAACATACAAAGAACAAGTGCCAATAACTGATTGTTTCCTTTCCAAACTCAAGTTGATAATTGAATGTCATAACATAGACATCATTCCTGTGCAGTGGAGTATAACTTCGCCAGGTAAGAAAGACTACACATTTGAACAGTTCATTTATAATTTGGATCAGAACGTGTGGTGTGTCTTTGCTCGACGATTGGCTCGCATGGCCTCGCCGCCTATCAGAACTACGAATTGTTGATGCGTGGCAAAGCAGAATGGAATACAATACCGCAGACGACCATCCAAACTGTTTCATTCAATCCCACGGCGTGTGGGGTTGGTTATCACCGCCCATGGTAGATTTACTTTTTATTAATTTTTGGCCTTCCTCATCACGCTCCGGTATATAATTGCGATCGTTTGCAGCTTATGCCATAACTAGTCACTCCCATAAATTTCATTGTAATTGCTTGTTTCTCTCTTGGTATCGCAATTTTTATCAACAGCCGTGTATTTATTATGCTTTCTCTTTCATATGGGAGATAGTTATTTCTGAAAGAATTATTACTGCGTGACTCTATTAAGTCTTCGATGCTTTTTTTTAGTAAATCACAAAATGCTGAAATCAACATAGAATAGTATTCAGTAATTTCTCAGAAATTAAATTTCAATACTGTATTCAGAGCCAGAAGATTTACGCAGTACTCTTTCTCTCGTAAACTCAGTTAAACAACCTCAGCTTTCTCCTGATTCAGGGTTGAAGAGCTGAAAATTTTGGACAGAACGAATGCCACAACAACCCAGCAATTAGTTATTACAACAGTTTCCCCCCAATGTTTCTTCGAGTTCTTGTGTTGTGTTCTACTTACTCGCATAAGATCTTGCATCTTTTAACCGTGGAAATCGGAGTACATTTGATTAGCTTAAACCACATTTAGAAAAACATATTTTGTTCCTTTCTTGTGAAAAACGAATGAGTTCAAAGAAAAGTACGTTTGTCTCATTAATTTGTTACAAAGTCGAAACAAGGTGAAGGGACATTCACTGTGTGTGACAGCGACTTATTTGTATTTCTTTTTCTGTATATTCTTCAAGCAGTTTTATTCACGTATTTTACACAAGAAGCATCATGTATCAATATAATTCGATGGGCCACAAACTTCTTTGAGAACAGTACGAGCTTTTCTGCTCTGTTAGGTTTCGTGAGTTTAACAAACACAATGAGCAATTCCAAGGATTATAAATACAAAGTCGCCCGTCCCTAATTTGTGGCCACTGGTTACAATGAAGGGTAACAGTCAGCTCCGTGGGGAAACGACATAACCCTCGACGCATCGGAAGTCAAACCTTGGAACTTCTCTGTTGACTAGCGAGAAAATATTCTAGTAACGACTGCAGAGTGCTCCATAATATAGATAAACACCCAGATCTCTCTCTCTCTCTGTTTGGAACGCTCTCGAGATGTCACAGTGATTGCGTGTTATAAACAGCACGTTATCTCTTTGAGATGTCTAAGTGATCGCGTGCTAATTTAAAAGCATTGGATTATCAACGATTCGAGTTCTATTTATCCGATCTACAAAATTCGAATTGAAATCGTAATATCACGGCAAAATTACTACTCCTGTTTCTTTAAACAACAACGGTAAACTGTTTCGCTTAAAGCATAGCTGAAACACTTGTTCTAATTGCTAAAATTTGTTCTGTTTCTCATTGACCAATATACAATAATCATATGGATCTAATACTGGAATACTTAGGCCACATGGCCTACTGAAATCGCCATTCGTGACTTGATCCTCGCTTTTCTTTTTGTTTTTAATTTTCATGATTTAAAGAATAAACAGAACTCGCATAAAACATATTATGGAGGCTAAAATATTTGGACGCTCCTAATTTTCAGAAGAGTATATACGTATACTAATAATTAAATAATTTGCCATCCGTAAAGACGAACCAAATTTAGTTCACTCTTCTGATTAATTAACCAAATTACATTTACTCATATTTTGTTTTAACAATAGTTAGAGTAACTATCGTGGGTGTCCATAGCTAAGTTTTCAGCAGAGGGGAAACACAGACATTTTAACTATGAATGGCATATACAAACACTATATGCAAATTACCCTGTGTCGTTTGTAAACTAACCGATTTTAACACATTATCAACAAATTTAATTGAAAACCAGAAGACCCACAAAATGGATAAATGAAATTAGGCAGCATGCTAAGACAATAAGGACATTTTTGTCGCTCTTTTGCTCCTTTTGACCACTCGTGTTACAAGCCCCACGAAATGCCAGGGACAACTCTATTGTTCATAAAAAATGAAAAAAATACCCTCGAGACAAATTTCTGAGGAACATTTCCAAAAATGTTTGTCCAGTATTGACTAGCTCCTGCAGAGGATGATATTTTTTTCATTTCTTTGCCTTTCATACGTTCCCATACTGTATGTATATACACTGTTCTCCAACATGCAATGGGAAATTTCATTGTTCCTTTCTACTATAAATTTCCGCTTTTTCTACTAAAAATTTCTAACGTTTCTCCTGTTTCCTCTGTATTAAACGTCATTTCAGAAGTTCTGCAGAAAAATTAGCAATCAGAATCAGTGCTTTCGCGAAACTTTCTCTACTATCTTTCAAGGGCAGAATCCAATTTCCAAGGGAGAGAAATGCCCCCTCGCGCCCCATCCCCTATACGAGTGCCCATGGTGACTATTCTCATTAGCTGTGCTCCTCATTTTGTATTTCTTTCTCTGCCAATGTATGCCTTTCGCGACAAACGTTACTTACGGCATAAACAACATAACTTCTGAAAATTGACTGGAAACTTGGAAATCCTGATATAAAATTTCTTTTGGTTTCGCCATGATGCTTATGAGAATATTAAGATTTACTCACATAAGAATCGAAACAGGGCCGTAGCTAGCAGAGGACCGCTAATCCTCTGTCTCTTAGCTAATCCTCTGACTCTTAGCGTCGGAAAATAGTGCCAATTAGAAATGCTTGAGCGTGAGCTTTCAAGAAAGAGCTTTCAACTTCGTCCTGTTCATTGTTTTGCTGTCAGTAGGTGTGGTTTTACGATGTGTATTTTAGAGGAAAGGGTCTTCTTAGTAGGAGTAGGAAATTTCTTGGGTTTCTAAGCGTGCAAGTCTGCATGCTGATCACGGCAAGAACAGGCCATCTCCAAGCACCGGTGAAAGGTAAATTCGCGATTAAAAATGTGGAAAGAAGTAGAACCGAGGAAAAATAATAGAAATTGTGTGTTACCGAATAGAAGTTCAGGGACCTAGCTAGTGCCCAGTAGAGACTGTAGGAAAAGCTTCAAATTTTATCCCAGTGTTTCTTTTGTTTATATGACATAGAATGCCGGTAGACGGCGACACATCAGGCATGTGGCCAGAATGGTTATTGTAGTCAACGACAAAGTCCGTTGGTAATAGGAAGCTGTGACGACGCGGGCTCCACCTCCTGTGCACGATCTTTATTGTCTGATGGCATGAGTGGCATTTCTCTGGGGAAAACAGCAGAGTTAGCACCAAAGTTCTTCTCTGCGGTATCACACAATGCTAATATCGCAAAACGGATAACCATATCTTATTAAGGATTTGTGGTTGGAAGAGATAGTGTGCCGTGCGTTAATACCTCACTGTTTAAATTTTAGTTCCCTCTTTTCAGGAAACCGCGAGATGGCGCTCCTGAGACTTTCGATGCTATGATTTCCCAACATTAGCCTGCTTTTCTGTGGCGTGTTCGGTTGATAGCGATTGAAAAGTCGATTTATTTGATAGATCGGTCATGAAAAATAGAAGTAAGAGTAACGTTAAGAACGTGTTTCTTATCTGAATACAGCAGTGGTTAAAGGTCTTGTAAACGAAAGGTAACTACTTTTCTTGCCGAACGATGAGGCAAGGCGGCAGCTACTCAATAATTATTTATTTGGGTATGCCACATTTTTTATTCTGTCTTGTACATATCATCAATTTTTGTCTAAAATTATTGAAATTCGGTGTTGTTATGTTTTTGTCAAAAGTTCTGCAAACTTTATCATGGGAAGATTAGGCTTAAGTACTGTATCATGTGATACCTAGTTAAACATCTTGTGTCCTGTAGAGATAGATAAAAGAGTTGCAACACGATCAGTACAGAATTCAGTGCGATGATTGGGCAAAACTCCCAGAGCCGACCCCGGTGGCGTAGTGGTCTAAGCGATCGCTTCTGATCATTCGTCCGGGAGGGGTCCTGGTTCGAATCCCGGTGAGACATGGATGTTTTGTTTGTCGTACAGCACCGGCTCGCTGATTTCCCTGAAACTAGTGGCACTCAATTAGGGACCGACGACTGCTTATAAATCATTGAGTTGCTGACGGTGGTCGTTAAACCTTCAATCAAAACCAAAATCCCAATGATTACGAGAAAATTTACGTCCAGTGTACTAACCAGCCGTGTGACAGACACTAAGATTCAATGCGAGATAATGCATTTCCCGAACAAAGTTCACGAAGCTTCCCCAAAACAAACCAATTGGAAGAATTTTCACTTATAGCTATCCGTACATGACATGAATCACTTTTAGTATAACTGCAGAATTAAAAATAAATATTCTTTCGTAAAATTTTAGTGAAATTACTATACTGCGCGGAACGTGTAGCACGTATTATCTATTAACATAGTTTACAGCAATAGCATTGAAGCTGACTTCAGTGCCCTCTCAGTTTTCATGATTTTAAGAACCCGTCTGCAGAAGTACCCGGTGCCACTATACTTCAGGAAATAATAACATTACTAACCTTAGAAGTGCAAGCTATTATCTTTAGCTGTGATCTTTCCCCTAGCTAGGGGGATACGGAGGACATAGCTGACAGCAGGTCGGAAAACTATGGTAAACCTCTGACAGCCGCGGTGGTAGAGTATTCTTTCCATCCGTCTGGGATTGAAGTAAATTAACTTCAATCAAGTATTACAGAATAAACCGTTGTGTTTCTCTTTGGTTTTCGCATAAGACCCCCGTTAAGAGGTTGGAAGGGAGGGACTCCATCTTTTGCTTCCGCACGACGCCCTCCCCCAGTACACGAATTTTATTTGCCAAGCAACATCCTCAAACTGTTCGCCAAGTCACATGTCAACACTGGTGGGTGTTATACAGACCACCACCCCCTTCCTTTTTAGATTGGCATCGAGATGGTGAAAATGGACACACTATTAAAGTGAATTTTATTTCATATCAATAGTATTATTTTCACTTTGAAGCGCTGGCTAAAATGCAAAAGTCTTGTTCAATTTTGGCCACCGTACGGTGATTTTGATGCATTTGTAATCAAAACTAATTTCATTGTGATTGCGAAACTGTTCTTAAAATTGAATTCTCGCATGCAGAAATCAGAAATTGCAAATTTTCTAAAGCAGTTTAAAAGTATTTGACGTGTGCTATAAAAGCACTTTGAAAACTAAATATCCTTTTATCAGAATCGTAAACGAAATATAAAAAAAAATACTTTAACTATTGTACTAAAAGTAATATAGAGCAATTATACGAAGTCCTAGTTGTGATACTACTACTAATAATATTAAAACATCCTCGAAGTGAAAAATTATTTTTTCATTGCAATAAGAGGGGGAAAAAGAACAAAGGAAGAACATTTCCAGAAATAGAATCGCAGTGAGGGACGAGTGTTGTTTGTCTTTTTCTGCTGAATTTCCTTCAAAATGCATAATTTGTTGTATTTTGTATTATTAATAATAAAAGGAATTTCATTTTCTTAAATATTCATTCGTTGTTAATTAAGTGTTAAACCTGATTCAAAAAAGTGTTAATTATATAGAAAAATGTAAAATTGTGCGAGCACACAAAAACACGCAGATCTTGCTCCATTGTGCGATTGTTTGGTACATGTGTCGTCGATTATTCGATTTATTCATTATAGCAGATGATATCGAATTCAAAATACATTTTAATTGCGTATATTTGATTCTAAATGTAGATTGAAAAAAATCTGCCTTTCGATGCTATTTATAACGAAGACCATTTTAGGCACAACCTCTTTTTCAAGCAATGCGTAGATTTTCCGCAAGGGGGCATAAAAGTAAATAGCGTTTTTTCCTCTATCTCTGCTTCTAAAACTCCGATTTGAAAAATTATTCCTGCATCGGATATAGCTCCCGATGGGAATTTTTTTGCATATATTTCTAATTAGTGGTACGGAATCGTTTGACCACCATGGAGCGTAAGTGCTTACTTCTGCTTCTGATGTATTTGCAGCAAAATTTGCGCTTCTGGAAACTCGAATGAAAAAATTCTTTCATGAACCGATACCACTCACCGCGGACCACATTTTGAGAATACCTGCTGCTTAAAATATCGCATAATTTTTCCACCAGGGAGCGTAGATGTGTATCTTATTTTTGTGGTTATCTGTGCTTCTAAGAGTCCGATTTGAAATTTTTTTCTTTCTTGGAGAGCGTTTTCACCGCGCGATGTTTCTCATATATTTTCAAATTTTCTTAACGCACAAGTGTGTCACTTGAGAGTAGAAGTTCTCTTTTCCATTTACAGCACGACTCAAAACTACGGGACTCAAAACACAATATAAAAAATTATTTTTCGGTCAGATACTACTGTAACTATAAAAATTCTTTGTGTATTTTCTTCCTAAAATAATGCACAATTTTTTGCCGCTAGGTGACGCCAATGTTTAATCGATTGTTCTCAATATCTCTGCTCTTACATGTGCGATTCAAAAAATTGTTAGATCACGGGATGCCGTTTACCTTGTAGAACATTTTAGGTTAATATTTGAGGAGTTTTATAGTTCACAGGTCTGTCTCTCTCTAGGTGGTGTCTCTGAACTTCTGTTTGCAGCTGTATCTCCGCTTATAAAGAAAACTATTGAAAAATTTCTTTTTTACTGTATGCCATTCGCTACAATAGAGATGTGGAGCATTATTCCCTTAAATAATGCACAGATTTCCCTCTAGGGAGCACAAAGGTCAAAACGTTTTTTCTCGCTGTCTCTGCTTCCTGGAGATGTATTCGAAAAGTTATTTTTCCTTAGAATAGCGTTTCCCATGAATGTTTTTCACCCATTTTCAACTATCGCATAATGCAAATTCTTCTCCTAGAAGGCGTAGAGATACGTCATGTTTTCTTCTATATATCATCATCATCATCATCATCATTGTCAACCATTATCAATCCACTGCTGGACGAAGGTCTCCCCAAGTTTCCTACACAACGGTCTGTCTTGTGCCAGTCTCCTCCATGTCACCCCTGCATACTTTCGAATTTCATCCACCCATCTCCCATGTGGTCTTCTTCTGGGTCTTTTCCTGTCCCTTGGAATCCAATCTAAAATTTCGGCTGTCCATCGATGATCTGTCCTTCTGGCAGTATGTCCAGCCCATTGCCATTTCAGGGATTTAACTCTGATCATGATGTCTTCCACTCTTGTCATTTTTCGGATCCACGAGTTCCTCTTCTTATCTCTCCTGGTTACACGAAGCATGCACCTCTCCATGCTGCTTTGAGTTGTCTGCAGTCTTTGTATATCTCTTTTAGTTAAGGTCCACGTCTCTGCACCATACGTAAGCACTGGAAGGATGCATTGATCAAACACCTTTCTTTTAAGACATAATGGCATATTGCTCTTGAAAATTATGCTGTTTCTTCCAAAAGCTCTCCAGGCAAGTTTTGTACGCCGATTAATTTCTTCACCAATGTGACCCTCACTTGATATCTGCTGTCCAAGATAAACGTAGGTGTCTGTTATCTCCAGCTTTTCTCCATCAATCAATAAATCTTCATTTCTTGTAAAAGCATTGAACATCACTTTTGTCTTCTGAAAGTTCATTTTTAATCCCACTTCTTTACTCTTGTCAGCAAGTTCCTGGATCATACTCTGCAGCTCTGATGGGGTAGTTGCAAAAATGACTACGTCATCAGCAAAACGAAGGTGGGTTAGATAATCTCCATTAATCTTTATCCCTTTGTTTTCCCAGTTCAGTGATTGAAAGACATTTTCCAATGTGGCATTAAAGAGCTTCGGAGATATGGTGTCACCTTGTCTCACTCCTTTTCCAAATTTTATGTGTGTTGTATTTTCAAACAGCCTAATCTTTGCACTTGCATTTTCATAGATGTTATTAATAATATTAATGTATGCATCTTCAATACCGCAGGTTTTCAGAGCCATTGTAACTGCTGATGGTTTCACCGAATCAAAGGCTTTTTCATAATCGATAAAAGCCATGCACAATGGAAGTTCATATTCCCTCGCTCTTTCAATTAGTTCTCTCAGTACGTGGATATGATCTATTGTGCTGTAGCCACTCCTGAATCCAGCTTGTTCTCTCGGTTGAGCCATGTCCAGTGTTACCTTCAAGCGGTGTGAAAGAACTTTAGTGAATATTTTATAAACTACTGATAGGAGGCTGATAGGTCTGTAGTTTCCGAGATCCTCAATGTCACCTTTCTTATGTAGCAGGATCATTGTAGCGGTGTTCCAATCCTCAGGAATCTTTCCTTCATTAAGGCATCGAGTGAAAATTTGGGCGAGTACTGCTTCAATTTCTCCACTTGCTTCTTGTATGATGTCTACAGTAATTCCATCTTCTCGTTGAGCTTTTCCCTGCTTCATGTTCTTGATTGCATGTGCAACTTCTGCTGGAAGGACTGGAGGAACTCTGGTACTGGTATCTTTCATGATGTCTGGAGTGCATGTATCATCCCTTTCATATAATTTGGAGTAGAAATCTTTCACTCTTGTCAAAATTTCGCCTCTATTTCTTGTTACAGAACCATCTTCTTTTCTCAGTGCCATAATCTGTTTTCTTCCCTTACTGAGATGTCCCTTTGCTATCTTTAGGCTTTGGTTGTTTTCAATTGCTTTCCTCACTAGTTCACAGTTGAATTTTCTTACGTCTTCAGTGATACTTTTTCTTACTGTCTTGCATAGCTCTATATATTCCACTTTGGAAGTCACATCATCTTTAGTTGTCCTCATCTCTCTTCTTTTTTGCATCAACATTTTCGTTTTTCCTGATAATTTGTTTACATGCAACTTGTTCTTAGACCCAGCTAATTTTGTTGCTGTTTCCATAAGAGCTTTGGTTACTTTTCTGTTAACTTCAGAGATGTCCACTTCTTCCGATGTTAGGCCTTCTAAAGCAGAGATCCTGTTCTTCAGTTCCAACTTGAAGGTATTATGGTGTTTTTAAGGTTGGTTATGTCAATAGATTTTGTTTGTCTTATGAGCTTGCCACGTTCAAGTTTGGTGTTGAGGTGCATCTTACATCTCACCAATCTATGGTCACTACCTGTGTTGAACTTGTTTAGCACACTGCAGTCTTCTATGACGAATTTTTTGTTACACATAATAAAATCAATTTCACTTGTCGTCCCATTTGGATGTCTCCATGTCCATTTCCTGTATGGCTTTATCTTGAAGAAGGAGTTCAAGATGAAAACCCTTCTGCCTCTGCAAACTCAACGAGAGTATTTCCACGCTGGTTTCTGTTTCCGTGACCAAATTTACCTACTGAAATTTCATTCTGTTGCCGTTGCCCGATTTTTGCATTGAAATCTCCCATAATTATTTTCAAGTGCTGCTTACCTTTATTATTTAGATGACAAATTTCCTCATAAAATTCTTCAATTTCTTCTTCAGGATGACTTGTGGTGGGTGCATAAGTTTGAATAATCCGAGCCTGGTATCTTTTCGAGAGTTGGATAACGAGTCGTGCAGCTCTGTCAGAGTGAACTTTCAACTTCTTCAACTTTATCCTTCAGTTTCTTGTTTATTATAAATCCAACACCACTAGTTCTGCCAGTATCTGTCCCACGATAGTAGAAGAGATGTCCACTTTTCAGTTCGATGAAATCTTCTCCTTTTCTCCTTACCTCACTTAGCCCCACGATGTCCCATTTGATCCTTTGTAGTTCCTCTTCCAATTCAAGAAGCCTTGAATCAGAAGATAGGGAGCGTCCATTGTACGTAGCCAAGGTCAGCATCAGATGGCAGCCTAGTCCGGTCCTCCGGGGATTCTTAGCACCCTCTGCCTTCATGTCGCACTGGCCGCTGCCTTGGCCAGGTACATTCCAGCTGCCGGAGACTGAGGGCCAAGATTTAAGTTGTGGAATCATTTTGGAGGGGTTTGGCCATAACTCACCACGCTGGCCAAGCGGGTTGGTGAGTGTGGGATAGAATTTCCTCTAATCCCGATGGTATAGTTATACCGCTATTGGCGGTCGTCAGAGCCCCTTTAGTGGGAACAGGATGCACCACGAGAAGGCGGGGTTGACATTTGTCAAGGAGAGGCTGTGATGTTACGCATCACCTGACCTTACATCCCTCTTCTATATATATATATACTAGTATATATGTGTGCTTGAAAACCATTTTAAATTGTACAGGATTTTTACAACCCCGTGTTGCGCTAGGTGTACCTAGTTCTATAAAATAGCTTTCAGAAATTTCGGTCTTCACTAGCAATCACTGCTGATAGTATTACTTTGACATAGCGCCTATAAATGGTTGCCCATATCTTCTACAGGACGTAGTCACTTCCTCTCTCCTGTACTCAAATCCGTAGTCTTAATGGGAACGTGAAAAATTATGGCTTAATCCATTTTTACTAAAGCGGCTACAGGGCCTTGCTAGACACGAGAGAGGGTGGTCCTAAGCTACTTTGCTGTGCATGCCGATATTTCATCTTTTTTTGTTTTTAATGAAATTACACACAGCGTGCAACAAAAATTTAAATTACAGATCTTTAACTTCTGTGATCGACAGTAACCTTAGACTTCTATCACCTACTTATTTTTCTTTAACGGGAATTTTACTCATCCTTCTTTTTCTTCATTGGAGGTTAACGACCACGGTGAGCAAATCAATGGGTTGTAAGCAGTCTCCCATTCCTAATTTAGGGTCACTTGTTCCAGGGAAGGGAGTGATCCAGTACCGTAAGAATTTCATTCCTCAGCGGGATGCGAACCCGGACCCGTCTAGGACGGATGGTCAGAAGCAACCGCTTAGACCACTGCGCCACTAGGGCGGTTTACTTATCCTTCGCTGTAGCATTTAATTTGGTACCGATGACAAAGCTTTTCATTCCAAATGCATTTTATGAAAACTAGTGCTCGCGCTTGATTTGTGCATCATTCATTTGTCATAAATTGTCTGCTCTGAGTTCACGACTTCAGTGTCAACTCATACGTTAGTTTACGATATTATTTCAATCTGTTCTCTCGACCTGTCTCTAAACCAATCAGATCACTCGAAAATCCTTTTTGAGAAAACCTTTAAGAACAACAGGTAAAATACTGTTACCTTTCAACATTTAGTATAAAATAGCTAATCAAAAATATTGGAAATTGTTTTTCGTAAAAAAAAAAAGAATGTGCTTCAATAAGATGACATCCCTTTCATGCTATCAACACTGAGCATGTTCTAAAATTATCTTGGTGGTTTTCAGTTGCCCATGAAACTATATATATTTAAAAACGAACCTGTATAGAAAATCAGAAAATTTTTAATTGAAATATTTGTCTTTCGTACCCCGAGATCCACTCTGTTTCGACCAAAGTCTATGTAAACTCAGGAATCAAAAAAAGTTTCTACAGCAAACCCTGAGAAATTTGAGAAAACAAAGAATTCTAATGCAAAAATTCTGTCAGAAATATTTTTTTATTATTCTTGTGTAGACAATTTCTACTTTTGTCATTCTGAAATTATTCAAATGAAACGACAAGGAAAGTATGTACTTCCATCAGGTGTTTCAGGTAAAAACCGCCGCGTTTTCAAACGAGAGAAGATTTAAGCTCTTTACCAAAAAACTAAAGGTTTTACACTGCTGTTTGATTTCAGATTTTAGAGTTGCCATGTGCTTAGAATCATGCTTAGTCCTATAACTTAGCTTTCCCCTTTTCCTGTCGATACACCGGTCGATCATATGGCATACATGAGATTTCAACAAACTTTAAAAAAAAATGATATACACAAGTTAATTGGATGATGGGAAGAAGCAAGTAAAATAGTGAAAAACTCCCGCTTGCTTTATTGGCATTCAGGTTTTCTTCATTGTATTCCCATAGAGTGCTTGTGTTTTGCCTATGCCCCCTGAAGGAAAGTGTCCAATGAAGGACTGAGCTGTACAGGTAATCAAGATTGGATGACAAACAGAAAACGAGTGAAGAAATTGGATGTTAAAGATATTTCAGTTTGCAAAATGTGTTTTCTGTCTATAAAAAATACCATACAGAAAACATGTAAGAAACTTTGAATGTCAAAGGTATTTCAGTTAGGACATTTTGTGTTTTTTAAAAGAAGCTTATAGATAACGAGTTAGGTAGTTTAATGTCAATAAATTTGAGTTAGCAGATTTTGTGCTTTCTGTCTATAAGAAATTTACTTATTCTTCGCAATTGGATGTCATTACTCACAAAGATAAATTTCTCTCTTGAAAACAAAGTACTATTTGCGTGAAGTGGGTTTCCTTATAATCTTTTATTATTGTTGTAATTCCATGACAGCAAAACCACGTCTTTCTCATGAAAGCAACTTCTCGTGTCCTCGCTCTGAAAACTGCTGTTATAAATTAAATTTGGTAAACGTTATCGCCCTTCCGAGAACAACTGCTCCAGGCAGATAAATTCGGGGATACGACAGATAATTGCACGTTAAGAGCTTTAAGCGTTAACGAATTAGAAATCAGCCTGTAACTCCTTCGTAAATAACACCTTACTCTAAAGTAAATAACACCTTACTACGTCCGACAGAAACGAATGAATTTGAAGAACGTGAAGGAAATGGGTTTAAAATGATCATTCGAGCATTATCTTAATGTACTTTTTCCTCATCTGTAAATATTTTCAATTCGGAAAGATTTGTTAGAACCCTCATAGTACGTGCCGTTGCCTTTATTAATGCCATGAAATTATAAATATGTGTATAGAGATCCATATGTCTGCAAAAAAGTTCTCAAAATTGCAGAAAGGTAATTTTTCTTAAAGATCTTTAATAAGGTAGATACCGGGGTTTATCAAATAAATGGAAACACTTACTGCAGTGGAGAATATTTTATTAATAACTTGTAGGCTTTCTTCTGGCTTTCAGAAGCAGTTCGACTTGCAATACTTATTCAGGTCATGCACATACGATAATAGAATTTGGGACCGTTCTTCCTGTAAAATATGTCACAACCGTCCAGTGACATCGGAGGTGGAAAGTGTAATTAGACTTTTCGGTCTAAATGTTCCCATAAATATACATCAAGATTAAGGTGGCCAGGGTAGCTACTGTTCCTCATCCTCATGCTCCTCAATCCACAACTTACCACGTTTCGCACAATGCAGGGGTACATTGTCTGTTTGAAACCAGGGACTGTCATTAGGACACAATGCCTGCAACATTAGATGTAGGTGGTCCCCAACAATGGGTTTATGCGTTGCATTTATGACACGATTATGCAGAATAACTAATGACCCTGAGGTATACCACGGTATGGCAACCCACAGCATCAGAGATCCACCGCCATGCTTCACAGTCGGAACCAAACAATCTGGGTGATACGTTTCTTCAGGTTTTCGCCAGATATACATTCTGCCAGTGCTGAGGAACAATGTTAAGCAGGATTCATCAGACCAGGTCAAGCGTTTCTACTCTTGTTGTTATGGGATTTGTACCACTTTATAATTTTGTTGCATTGTTGTTGGTAATCAGAGGTTTGTGGATTGCAGTACGATCATAAGCACCAACAGGATGTCATTCCCGACGAACGTATAAAGTAAACGGAATAATTCCGACTGGTGTTCAACTCTGCTGCTATTTGCGGTATCGTGGCCTTGCGTTTCCGTTGTACAATCCGTTCCAATGTTCTCCTAGCCCTATCTGACATATTTGCTTGACGCCAACAATTTACATGCTTGGAGGCAATTCCGCGTTTTTTTTTATAGGTAATCATAATTTTCGATACAGTTCCTCGTGTTATACCTACTATATCTGTCGGTCTAGTTACTGAAGCTTTTGCAAGACTCGTGCCGATAAGCTGGTTTTATTTTTGAGGTCACTGATATCTGACATTGGCGACAATTTATCCTTAACAGCTGTTTCACCTGCGACTATAGCAGTGTTATTTGATAGCCGACATTGTACTGCACCCCTTTATATTGTATGCCTTCCATCGCGGGTAGTATCATCCCTATGATTTTCAAACGGCAATTGCGTGCTCCAGTCTCAGTCAGTATCTGCAGAAAAAAGTTGCAAAAAGCCAATCTCAATTAGCTTTTTGCAAAAATTTTCAATTTTTTAAAATATCTTCTAAGTACAGTCAACATTCGATGTATCCCTCCTCGATTTACCGCTACCCTTTGGTCTGAACAGGTGTTCTCTTTTCGCAAAACTGCCCTTGATCCCTCCAATCGCCACGCCCTTGGTATCACTCGCCACGCCCTTGGTATCCTCCAATCGCCAATATATATTTATTTGTACGACATCCTGTCTTTCCCAACACAAAACAGCCTTGGACGATTGCAAACTGTATGATAATTCTTTTCCCACTTCTTCGGATTATGATTCAACACTTGCGAATCTTAATGTTAAAGACAATGATTCAGTCAAAGATGGGAGTCAGTATATTGTAACATTAAGAAGATTCTTTAGAGTAAACTTGCGGGATGACGATATTTTAAAACCATTTGTTAAATTTGATAGTGGTCTGGAAATATTTAGGTTGAAATCTAAAAACACAAATAAAATTAGACGAGTTTTATAAAAAAAAAAAAAAAAAAAAAAAAAGACGAAAAAAAACCTAAAGCATGTACAATGACTTTGTGTGATACTATTAATTTTCATTTGATGAAGTTTCAGTAATGTAACACTCCTCAACCCATTGGAGTACAAGTTGTGGGCCACACTGAAGGATATGGTCTGCAGAAAGAAACACCCCAGAATTGACAGTCTCAAACTCTCTTTGGTGCGGCAGCAGCAGCTTTCTTGTGGAATCCCTATGTAAAGCTATTGATGAGTGGCCACAGAGACTGAAGGACTGTGTGAAGGCAAAATCAAGCCATTTTGAAAAGTGATTGCTGACATGTATTCAAAAGTGTACTACTTACGTCATATAACAGGTATATTAAAATATCTTTAAATTCCTTTTGTTATTTCATTGATATTTTGTATATATTATGGTAAGACTAGGTTATACTCCTCGGTTACTTTTTATATGCGTTAATCTGACCTGCCAAAGGAAAGCGATTTTTATTGGCAATATGGCTTATTAGAATTCATTTATTGTGCGACTTATTATTAACAGAGGTGTATCAGTTACGGACTGCAGTTTCCACTTAGCCTATATGCTTATAGAGTTTGTGGAGAACATTGAAACTGAAGGAAAGATCTTACTGTATGCCTGAATATTTGCTTTTATCCCTTGTAAGCTTTGGTTAGGTAGCATTAATTAATTACTGTACGGTTCTGTTCGTAGCCCTAAAACGTTTTTTAATCGTAATCTAATGTAAATCTACGCTGCTATTAATAGAAATTGCAACACCGTAAAGAAATTCTCAAATTTGCACGAAACTTGCAGGGCGGATAGGGCACCATGGGAGATGCAAATGATTACAATTGCAACTTACATGCAAATGTGAGGCGCGCGCAAGGCCTTCGGAAACGTCACACAAGAGGGAATAAAAGAAGGCGTAGAGAGAGCAGCTTTTTAAACTTGCTATCGCTAAACTCGACCGTACGCAGTTGTTAACATGTAAACATGCCGCGTAGGAGGATGAGACAACCATACGAACACTTGACGGAGTTTCAAAGAGGTAGAATCACTTGACGGAGTTTGAAGAGGTATTTTCACTTTATATTACTTAGAGGTAGAATCGCTGGACTCAGAGAGGTGGTTTATCATACTGTGATATTGCTGAACGCGTTTTGCGTAACGCCACAACCGTATGCGTAAATGGCGTCACTGGACAGCAGAAGGTTCTACGCATCGTTGTGCACGGTCTGGAGCTCAGAAAAACACGACCGAGCGGGAAGATAGGCACTTCAACCGTATGGCAGTGACGTCGCGCACACCATCCACGACACTTGCGCAGCAATGGAGGATGGTCACACATCATCCGATGCCTGCAAGTACTGTTCGTCACGGATTGCTGCAGAAAGGTCTTGTTGCTCGCTTTTCATTGCTGCGACTTCTCTTGACTCTGAACCGTAGGCCACATCGATTGCAATGCTACCGCGAATGCCGAAACTGGAGTGTTGAATGGGAGCATATTGTGTTTCGGGCGAGACCAGATTCTATCTAATGCGTCACGACGGGCGAATTCTTATTCGCAGGTACCGTGGTGAACGTCATCTGGAAGGCTGCATTTTGCAACGCCATACCGGTCCCACGCCTAGGGTAATGGTCTGAGGTGCTATTCCGTTTCATTCACGAATTCGCCTACTACGCATCACAGCCATATTGAACAGCCAACGATACATCACGGAAGTATTGGAAGCTGAACTTCTACTCTTCCTTCAAACGATCCCGGGAGCCGTCTTCCAACAACACAATGCCCGACCTCATGTTGCTCGTACTGTCTAAAACGTAATCTATGCGCATTAAGTCGCCCGTCTTCCCTAGCGTGCTCGCTCCCCAGATTTGTCCTATATAGAGAACGTCTGGGGTGTCATTGCTGAACGACTGGATCGCATGGCCTCGCCGCCTGTCACAACCAACGAATTGTGGATGCGTGTCGAAGCAGAATGGAATGCAATACCGCAGACGACCATCCAAACTCTGTTTCATTTGATCCCATGGCGTGTGGTATCAGTTATCACCGCTTATGGTGGATTCACTTATTCCTAATTTTTGGCCTTTCTCATCACGGATCGGTTGGTAATTGCCATCGTTTTCAGCTTTTACTATAACTAATCACTCCCATAAATTTCATTGTGATTGCTTGTTTCTTTCTTGGTATTGCAATTTTTATCAACAGCAGTGTATTTACCTTGCTTTTTCTTTCATATGGGAAATAGTTGTTTCTGCAAGAATTATTACTGTGTGACCCTATTTACACTTCAATGCTTTCTTCAGTAAATAGCAAAAAGGTTAAAATTAACATAGAATAGTATTCAGTAATTTTTAAGAAAATTGAATTTCAATACTGTATTAGGAGTCAGAAGGTTTAGGCAGTGTTAACTTTCTAGAGATGGCAATTAAATAACTTCAGCTTTCTCCTTACTCAGGGTCGAAGAGCTGAAAATTTTGAACAGAGCGAATGCCGCAGCAAAGCAGCAGTCATTTATTACAACAGTCCCCCCCCCCCAGTGTTTCTTCGAGTACTTGAGATGTGTTGTATTTACTCGCATAAAATCGTGCATCTTTCAACCGTCGAAATCAGAGTTCATTTGATTAGCTTAAACCACATTCAGAAAAACATATATTTTGTTCCTTTCTTGTGAAAAACGAAAGATTTCAAAGAAAAATACGTTCTGTCTCATTAATTTGTTACACAGTGGAAAGAAGATGATAGCTACTTATTTGTATTTTTTTCTCTGTATATCTATCAAACAGTTTTACTTACTTATTTTGCAAGATGCCTGAAGAAGTGTCATACATCAAAAAAATTCGAAGGCCCACAAACTTCTTTGAAAACAGTACAAGCTCTTTTTCTCTGTTAACGGTTTGGCGCGTTTAACACCAACATGAGCAATTCTAAGGTGTATATATAAGCAATCGCTCGTCCCTTATTTGTGGCCACTGGTTACAGGGAAGGGTAACACAGTCAGCGCCGTGGGGCAGCATACTAAGCCTTGACTCATCGGGAGTTAAACCTTGGCACTTCTCTGTTGAGTAGCTAGAAAGATATGCTAGTGACCACTCAGCCACCGGGGCGGAGGTTGCAGAGTCCTCCATGATACGGGTAAACACCCAGACCTCTCTCTCGCTCTCTGTCTCAGTCTGGAACGCTCTCGTGATGTCGAAGTGATTGCGTGTTATGCAATACCACGTGATCTCTTTGAGATGTCAAAGTTATCGCGTGCTAATTTAGAAGCATTGGATTATTAATGACTCGAGTTTGCGTTTATCGGACCTACAAAATTCCAATTGAAATCTTAATATCATGGCAAGTTGAGTTTGTATATTAATTTAATTTAGCACAATTCGGATATTAATTTGTACGTTGCAGTTATTCTTATTCTCTTAATTTAACTAACTTTCCGAGTGCAGTGGTGGTTATATTATACATTTTGAAAAATACCAATCTATCTAAAACGCTCTAGTTTACATAAAAAACTGAAATCTTGACACGCCAAAGTAAGTAAAGTTGCTTCTGAAAACAGATGTTGCCCCAGTTGCACATTGTCGATAATTTAGATAGTTTCGATTTGTAATACCAGATGTCGCATTGATTTGTAGAAAAAGTTAAGGTATGAAGTTTCTAACTAACCGTCGAATACGACAGTCTAAAGCAATTCGTGAACAGAATAACAAGTGTATCGGAGAAAAAGTTATTTAACGCGAAAATTCAAAACAAAAGTTAAGATAAATTTGCACGAAAACAACTGGACTACAAAGAAAATTGTTGAACGACAACAAATATTTTGCACAGAATGTTATTTATCTCGAGGTCTTTTGAAAAACTGAAATAAATATCTCATAATTATCAGTTCTAACATGAATGAGTGTTTACTATATAAGTTTTTATTATATTTCCTTACCGAAATCCGGAGTTTATTTGTTTTCAATCTGCTTCAATTAAAAATTTCACCCCGTCCTAGGACGGGCAATATCCTCTATATATTAACATTTATTTAAAGCTTTAAAATAACCGTCCCAAGACGGGGTATAGGCTAGTTTCTCATTGTATGGAATAGAGATTTCGAGAATGCACGTGCTAATATTATTATTATTATTATTATTTGAAGGAAAGTATTCATAACCCATTAGTTTGGTACATGTCTTAGGTGTGATTAGGAAAGCGAAATCTCTTAATTTTTTTCCATTAGGTGGTACTTTCGTCACGGCAAGCTTTTACCTCGTGAGGACGAATGCTAGGCTTTCTACTCAAAGCTTCAGATACTGCAACGCTAACAGTTAGGTTTCCAGGTTCATCCCAAAATTATTACTGCTGTTACAACTAATAGAATTCCGCTTACTATCGTCATTATTAATAAAACCACAGCAATAATAGTATTAATGATAATGACTATTTTTATTGTCAGCGGTTATTATGAGTTTAGTTGAACGACAGCAAACAGAAGATTACCCGGCGAACATTGGCGGCGTGTTTGAGGTAATAAGCCCTGGCCGTAACTCATGGGCTGTCGTTTCCTTCTGTTAGCGAATGTGTCGCCATCTAGTAAAATAATGTTTTTGTAGAAAGCAGGCAATTCGTTTTCTGAAGTTCACCCGCTAAATCAGTGTTCCGCAACCTTTTTCAACTCGCGGCACAATATAAATTATCCATGACTCAGCACGGCACACCAAAATGTTAATCCCCTCAAAAACGTATGATATGACACTATTAATATAAATACGTAATGTAATCAACCTATTATTATTAGGACGGAACACTCCGTACAAGGAACTTGTCCATCTTGAAAAATTAAAATAGTTTAATAGTAATAGAAAATAGCAAGATCGACTAGCAATCACAATTTTCGAGCTACTTCAGAGCACAACTGTGATACAACTGAAATAATTGTAAAGGGAAGAAGGGACACATATTCCGACTTATTTAAAATAAAGTCTAGCAATGGGTGGGTGCATCGGTACAGGAAAAAAGTAATAAAGTTGAGGAAGCACTAACAAACAGGGACAAATACCAAACCAACGTAATAAAATAATAAAAGAAGGAACGTTTTGCTAATCCCCGCACTTTTAAGGAAATGCGTACACAGAACATGCGGCAAGTGTAACAAAGAAGCCACATAGCGCGGCGGTAGAGGCGAGAAAGTGCACAGAACATGCAGCAAGTGTAACAAAGAAGCCGCATAGCGCGGTCGTAGAGGCGAGAAAGTACACAGAACATGCGGCAAGTGTAACAAAGAAGCAGAATAGCGCAGTGGGAAAGGCGAGAAATACAAGTATATCAATAAGCAAAACTACGATACAACAACAACTGTGAGTAAATAATTTACTTTTAATTTCTTAGAATACATAAAAATTAGCGTCGTGTAATAAAGAATAAACAAGCATCATCTTATTTAATCAGTGCAGCGGCAGAAAATGAAATACAAGCATATGAAACACAGTAACTGGGATAAAATTAAAAACTAAAACTCGACAAATAATTTCTTACAATAGGATAACAGGTAAAAGTTCGCGTCACACCTTTTACCTTGTGGGGGCACACTGGTGTGCCACGGCACACCGGTTGCGTAACACTGCGCTAAATAATATTCCAACAGGAGTAAAGAACTATTAATTAAAAATAAATGCTGAAGACACAGCAACTAGGGCAAAGTGTACCAACATAACTCAATTTCGGAACAACTAGAGTTTGCTTTCTGTTATTGCCGAATTTTAGCATAAGCTAGCAAGGCCGCAATGTCCGGAGACTGCGGATATCAACTGATTGCCTCCTTATCGTATGTATTTGCATTTCCAGATTGCCTGCTTATTGTATGCATTTGCCTTACTTCATTCATTTATTATTTTTCTACGTCTTACTTGTCTTGTGTGTTAATTATTTGATAATTTGACCATTTGATTGTATGTATTCATATATCCATTTAAAATCATCATATTTGGATTGACGACATGATCACCTGTTCTGTACGTCACGCTTGTAGGTTACTAATATGTCTCCCCACCCAAAAATGCTCCTTCAGTACTTCCATCTGATGATGGTCTTTAGGAAGACCGAAAGTTCTTATGGCTTTATTTTTAATCTTTTAACTTATACATTAAATAAGTTCTTCACTTCATCGGAAGCCGGCGTAGTGCTTTAATTATCGTGCTTTTAAGATTGCTACCTTAAGCTTTTATGAATGACTCATTCCGCACGAGAACCTGATATCTTGATATCTTATCTGGATATCAACTGTATGTTTATTTTGATCATCACCAAATATCTAAACTCATTTATTTTCGAAAAAGGAAAGAAATTAATAAAATCCTTACAAAAATTTTTTTTTAATGTCACGTGTAGTGAAGCCGGCTATACTTCCGTATCTGGCCTGCGTCGTCGGCTTCAACAAAGCAAGTGCCGATAGGTAGCGCTTCCGCTGGTTCGCTGCCGAGGCTGGTAACCGCCGCTTGCTGCGTGAGTGAAGTCCGTTCGCTTACTTGCGTTTAGATATTCCATGCTTGTGTTTCCCCTGATTTTGCAGTGATGTAGAGGGGGCTTTGCGGTGCTAAGGCACTTTTTTTTGTAGGCTTTGCGGTGCTAAGGCACTTTTTTTGTAGGCTTAGCGTTGTTAAGGCACTTTTTTTGTAGGCTTAGCGTTGTTAAGGCACTTTTTATAGTTACGTGGTAAGAGAAATAGGGCAAACGAGCTTTCTTTTTATAACTTTGTAGGCAAAAATAGCGAATGCTATGTTTTATGTGCAAGCGTTTTCATACATTAATCGAATGTTCGTATTATAGGATGAGGCTAAACAGTCGGTTCACACAGTAGGAAGGTTCATGAATCACAAGAGTTCTAGTGTGAAGAGAATGGTGACTGCTTCGTCAAGACAGCAGTTTTCAAAATTACATTATGGAAGGTGACTTCTCCGTATGTTACTTCATCTATAAGAGGGAAATCGACACAGTAAAATTAAATATGCATGTAGGCTGACTGACAGGTGTTTTATAGTTGCAGTGAGCATTTCTGTTATAGCCGCCATGGGCTTCAATAAAAGTAATCTCCTGAACCCATCCCTTGGTTTCTTACTGGGTAACACGAAAAAGAGCAACGGTTAACGAGTGGCCAGAAGCGCTGGATTCTGTCTAATCGCTGATACTGATCTCAGACCCCATAACAGAGAGAAGCATACCCAGGCGCTGATCCTCTTCTCACGGTGCTCGTTAAACCCCGATATATATATTTATATATAAATAAATAACACAAAACATATACATTACTTCTGCCACAAAATCACAGGAAAGCGTCCTGTAAGTTGCATGTATACAATGTATCTATAATAGTTCGTATTATTCACACTGAATGTTGGAAGATCGTTTAGAATGACTCCAACGTAACATTCTTTCTTTTGCTTTAAATTACCTAAATTGAGCAATTTTAATCAAAATTGATAAAAATAATTAATTAACATTTAATTAAAATGCAAAATTATAAAAACAAGTCGAACTGAAATAAGCTTTTGAAAGTTTGGAGGGTCTTTTTGCCAGGTTGTTTTCACTGATCCGCTGATCGCTAAGGCACGTTTTCACTTAGAACTACATCAATGAGATTCTGTAAGTGCTGCTTCGTGTTTCTTCTGTTGTTGTTCTTTCTCCGTGCGTTATTACCATGTGGAGTTGGTAGCGCTTTTTCCAAGAAGTTGCCCAAGATGAGGAGACTTGTGTTTCGTGGTGTGATCGGCAGGGATTGATTCCCATCAGTAGAAAATGTGTGGAAGGCCATTCAATGACTCTCAGAGTCGATAGGTCCCATTCTTACGGACAATCCAGGTGTCAGAGGAATCACGTATCAGGGAAATTATAGCTGTCTTCACGTGCACTTGAGACCTGGGGCTCCTGGGTCCTTGGTATCTTTAAACGTGATACTAAGCGATTCAGGGTCGAAATATGCCCAGAGAATTACAGATCCGCTAGCATGTTGCTGCCGCTCATGCACAGACATGTACAACTTTGAACAACTGTCATGACAGATCAGTGAGATGCATATCGTAACCTCGGAACCTGCGGATACTAACATCTCACAGTTAGCCACTCACTGAACTTGGTGGATCCTAGTACTGGGGCTCATACCCAAGGTGTTGAGAGCAATTGGCGACCTCTCAAACGCAAACTTAGTTATGGAACTCGTAAACTTCATTCAGCAGACCATATTCTGGAATATTTATTCCGACGGAACTGTCGTCTTTCGTCAGAACATTGCTTTGAGGTCATGATTCGAATCATAAAACAGTTCCTTCCTGGACGTAATTAATTTATTCAATTATATGCTAGAAAGGTAGGTTTTAATTCTGCAAGAAACACGTCTCTACCGTCCCTCTAAAAGTTTCACACTACGAACAAAATCATCCCAAAGAAAATAAAAAAAACCGGTAAAAAAAACGCAATTGTTTTTGGCAAGGTATAAGTAGTTCAATTCCAGATAATGAACGTACGTGAAATATATTTTCAAGAAATTAATAATAAGCAACACTACACTGTGAAAAACAAACACGACGAAATCCAGATCCGTAATATCACGGGCATCGTTCTGGTAATTACAAAACAAAAAACGAAATTTCCAGTACACATCATGTGGAACGAAATGAAACGACAATTATTTCAAAAGTCGATATTTGTGCGATATATGCGAAAACAAGGCGCCACACAGAGTCCAACATCGCAATCCGGGCATTGGTATCGGGACTCTCACCTGACCTTTTCCACTGTGCCGTCTCTTTTCTTCGCACAAACAACACAAACACGAGAAACATTTGATTTTTTAGAGGTTGATGGTACATAATCGGGGAAATGACGTTCCACCACACGAAGAGGATTTTGGACTGACCGTCTTCGACCTTTCAAAGTTGAATGTTCTAGCCCATAAGTTTCAATAATTTTGTCTACAATTCCCATACGATACTCCAAATGTGAGAGTTTGCCTCCACACTTGCTATACAACACAGGTGCGTTCCATAATGCGAAGTCCTCAAGGTTGAAGAAAAGTTTTTTTGCAATAACGTTTGCCACGTTTCCTGATACCTGGGTTGTCCGAAAGATACTGGTCGACGCGACCCACCCCTCCCATTGTAAGGTTGTAATCCGTAACTACAGTGGGTTTCGTTTTTTGCTCCTAACCCATCTCGACTCACATGTTTTATTGTGTCGGAGGTGCGAACAGTCGACAGGAGGCACACATCCCTTATTGGCCCGCCATATCAAAGCCATTACCTTACCTCGCTGATACGCTGCAATTTTACCCTTGTTCAATTTTTGATTTTTGAGGTCTTCTAGCATTTCTATTCTGCTTGGCTTTACAGTTCCGTATGTATATGTATGATGTTTTAATAATATATCTGCTGACAGCGGACTGGTGTGAAAGTTATCTGTTGTGAGGCAGTAGCCTTTATGTCACATCTGTGGGCCCGTGATATTACGATTTTCTTGCACTATCATTCGTTAACGTCATATTATGTACACAGACGCTAAGTGGTTAAGAGCCAACCAGAATTCCTCAGAAACATTCGTCTCGTGAATACACCGCATGCTAGCAGCACTATATCACTCGGGAAACGTCATATTGCCCGTGATTCTGCGTTGCTCTATTGCAGAAGACGACGCAGGCCAGGTATGGAAGTTCATCCGTGAAGAATCTCACAAGGAGTTTGAGATCGACAGTGACTCAAAAATGATTTGTATTATCATAAATATCTGTTGAAAATGATATTACTTCGACTTTGCACTTGGCTTAAGTAACTTCAGATTGTGCTTCGAAAAAATGAGAAACGTTGCCTTTTAACACAACTATTTCTCAAAGGGTTTCTACCCTGTGCAGATTTAGTCGCAGCTGCCTTGGCACTAGAGTTTACACGCCGCGTAGTAGGAGCGGAGCTGAGTAAGTGAGGGTCTAAAGATCCTGACAGGAAAGTTAGTAGACAAGTAGAAATGATTAAGGATCCCAGATAGTGAAGTGCGAACTGACATTGTGGTAGAATGGCAAACGATACCAGAGCGGAGTGTGCACTTGAACAGGGAAGGAACAGATAGCTTTATTTTCAACGGGGGCTCAATACTCCGGGACCTCCGGCTTAACGTGCCCTCTGAAGCATAGCTAGTTTTGAGTGGCTAAGTCGAATCCTCTACGAACGGAACGGCAGCCGACTGCTCTTACCACTGAGCTATCGAAGCCCTTTTCAACACATAAAATAATTCTTTCACGTATCAATGGTGTTTGCGTTCTAAGCTTCTGTGCTCAATCAAGCCCGAAATTGAGTTTCAGGCTAAGTACTAGTATATTGTGCCCACACAGGTAAACGATGTGTTACATTGTTTAAGCATTTAAGCGGCTGATTGATGTATACCTGAACCAAAGGACGCCCCAAATTTTCTGAGCTCCATAAAGAGTAATTTTCACACAGCTGCTGAGTTTTACGAAATCTACAGCAAAATAATTCCTTTGTCCCTATCTGAGCAGTACTGACCATAAACCTGTTAATGGTTTAATGTCAGTTTGCTCCTAGTCCCGTATTTTCTTCTACATGACCCGAGGCATGAATGACATGCCGCTCTATGGCCCAGTTGAATGATATTCGTTTCAGGGGAGAGTTCATGACACATCATGCCACTGGGTAGAAACAAGAGTTATTCAAGCATCTTCTGTATCTTCTTTCTTAGCTTCGTCGCCATTGTTGTATCCTTTTTCGCAGGCATCATTCAGAAAAGATTAGTGGCAATAAACTCCCTTAATGATCACTTTGAAGAAGAAAGCTGAGGGGAATATCAACGCTTCCTGATGCGCAAATTTACTCTTTCCAGCCTCGTTATGTCCACTTGTTAGACAGAGGCTATATTCGTTCCAGCTGATTTCAGCCCATTTTGCTAAACTCGAGTTAATTCGTTCCAGTCAGTTAAAGAGTAAAAACATATCTCCTCTCCCCTCCTCCCTTTTCACGGGTTTTAAATTGTGCCCACACCTGTAAATTGGACAGTAAATTGTTTAAAACGATTAGTCGTGATTTTGTCCTTCGCGTTTATTTGCTGCTAAAGAATAAATTATGTAGCACTGCTATATACTTTTCTCTCCCATAGCAGAAAGTTCCTGGTCAGTCTACGACAGGTAACATTGTACCAAAAAATATCCTGCGGGTGGTCTGTATGCAAAATAACTACTAGATGCGAAAAAGCAATAAGAATTTGCACAGGTAGAAATTTAAAAGGAAGAGAAAAATAACTGACCGCCTTACATTTCTTCAACCTAAAAAGAAAATGTCTAACCTAGGCACTACAGTAAATGAAATGATAGCGAATGTCAAGAACACGGTCCCTCTGTACCTAGAATTTTGCCACCATTTTCAAGCTCAAACACAAAGATTTATTGAATAAAATTGTATTTAACAACAGTAAAGGACAGTGGCATCCCTAGAAAAAAGAAAATTACGATTACAGAAAAAATCTTTGCTCCGTCTTACTTCCGTTTTTGGAAAAGTTTTGTACGTTTTCCATCTCAAATACAAACATTTATGTTATGAAATAGTCATTGAATAATAATACAGTGCAGAGAAAATCATAGGGGGATGGAGATTACGGGAGAAATCTTCAGTGCCTTTTAGCTTCCGTTTTCGAAAGCTTTTGTTTCTATTTTACGATTACGGGAGAAAATTTCGCCCCGTCGTCTAACTTCCTTTTACAGAAATTGTTGTCTCCCTTTTCAGACTGAAACACAAACATTTATGCAATAAAATGATATTTATCAACAACAGCGGACAATTCTTTCCCGGAACATCGAGGAAACATCACGAGGGAAAAAAAAGTACGATTACTGGAGTCTAACTTCTGTTTTCGGAAATTTCGGTAGACGGAAAACTTTTATCCATGATTGGGAGTCCGCAAGAGGGTTTAATGGGGTTCTGAGGATATCGATTTTGTCTGCAGGACCAAAATAAATCCGAGACGCAAGTTTCCGTCGTCGTTATTCTGCTACGGGACCTTTCGCAGTTTTCGCCAGTTTTGCCGCTGCACACGCGTTACATCGCAAGGCTGAGATTCCAAACAATGTGAACTGACTTTACGTTATTTTCCCCATACAGGCATTAGGGCTGCTTTGGGCTTTGCTCTAAAGTTGAGGATTAGTGAAACCGTTTTCCATCGGAGAGCATGTGCTCCATGAAAAACCATGTGATTTAAAAAAAAATGTAACGTCACTTTAAATCCTAAGTCATTTTCTAAAGTAAAATGTGTGTACCCATGAACAGTGAATCTAACAAAAAGACCTGCATAACCAAAGAAATTGTTAACATATATTTTAAATTTTTTTGGTATCTTTTATTTTGAATTATAATATAAAATTATAATTCAAAATAACTGTTTAGTGATTATATCAACCTCTGGCAACTCTTTTTAGGGTTTCAAACTTTGTATCGCATTCATCTCTTGCATATTTATGTAGCATTTCCCCCAAAGTGTAATCTAAAACTCAGAAAAAATTATTTGGGAAATTGCAAAATCTGTAACTTTCTATAAAAAATTAATTTTCGCGTTGGAGATTTTATAATACAGCTGTGAAAACACACTGTACATAATTTTAGACATTCAGTTACATGACCAGAAATCCATGCCGTCCTATTCACGAAAGCAATGTACAATGACATTTGCAAATAAGCATAATACCGAGCATTCGGAGAAGTTTAAAAGACTGCATGCAAACCTCAAGTTCATATGTATTTAATAAATTGTGCACCATCTTTTAAAATTCAGTTTGCGGTCATTAAGGAGAAATATGTTACACAAATTCGATTGAAAACTGAGATTAAGAACCACGATCATTTTTAAGTCAAAAGCACTAATACGGGCCACTAAACCAGATTTGCGTAGAGCGGCGAAGAACTAAGAATGGGACTGTTTAGAGGAATATTACATACCATAGAAGATTGAAATTTACCCCACCAAATAGAGTGGTGCAGTTCTCTCGAGAACTAGGCTTGTGTAGTGATAGTGGTGGAGTGAACTAAAACTGTGTACTACACAAGTATGTTGCTTCTTTAGCAGTATACTTTTTGGTGAAATTTGTGACGAAATTATGACTTTGCACACTAATCTTAAACATGCTTTAACTAAAGGGAAAAACACTTAATGATAATTCAGGCCTTTTTCTTTCCAAAACAACCCTTAATGCGTTCGCAGTGAACAACCCTCAAAAGACAGCGGCAGCAGAAATTTTATCATTTTGTGCTGCAGGGTGGACATTCAAACCCTCCCATCGTGGAAGGGAATGACCGCTTTTTACGTTCATTCTGATCTCATATCCGCTTTGCTGGCATTTTTGTGGAAACTGTTACTTGCTATGATACTGCGTACAGGAAAACAGTTCAGGTGGAAGTATTAACTGCATGAAGTGTTACACGTAAGCAAGTAAAGCACAACTGAATAGGAAGATAGGGAAAGTGTGAAATAAAAACCAGTGTTATATCTAGAAAAATGTTTTGCCGCCAAGTCTCAATTTTAGTTTGCAGCGCCGGTCCCCGGTTCTTGGGTTTGGGGCACTACATCTGATATCGCCGTTGCTGTCGAGAAGTAGTCCCTCGGCAATGTGATATCACAATAATTTACTTTGGATGTTGGAACAAGTTCCATTTAATGCCGTTCCATGAGTTTAACTTCAAAACTTAACATAATTTATTTTACTCGCTCAGAGTCACGACTTCACCGTCCCCAAGGATCTAGTAATAGGCCGCCCCGGTGGCGCAGTGGTCTAAGCGATGGCCTCTGATCATTCGTCCGAACGGGGTCCGGGTTCGAATCCCGGTGAGGCATGGATGTTGTGTTTGTCTTACGGCACTGGCTCTCTCCCTTCCCTGGAACCAGTGACCCTAAATTAGGGACGGGCGACTGCTTATAGCCCATTGAGTTGCTCACGGTGGTCGTTAAACCTCCAATCAAAAACAGAAATCTAGTAATAGTGGTGAATATTTTGAGAAACATTACTCTGGTGTATCCATAAAACGGTTCTTTAAATAACTCATTTCTTTCTTTCACTTCTCCGTTTTTTCTGCCATTTGGGTTGGTCTGCTTTATAACTTTTTGGACATTCGCCTCGGATATTAGCTGTTACAACCTTTTCCTGTGTGCTCTCTATGTCAATTAGATTTCGAGTTACGTTTGCAATTTAACTCATTTATATGCTGTAAAAATGTAAAATGTTAGTTTAAAGTTTAACTCAGGAACTAATTGATATGCAAGAACCTAATGTTACTCCAAATAATCTCTGTGGTAAGCACAGAAGAGAAATTGGTAATAGCTAAGCCCCATGGCTAACATCAAAAAGCTATAAATGAAAGGAATCCAACAGATGGTATAACAAAGAGGTGAAAGAAAGAATTATGTCGTTTTAAGAACCGTTATGGATACACGGGAATAATGGTATTCAAAACATTCACAGTTAATATTAAATCCTCAAATGTCGTGACCCTGGACTTGAAAAAAATACTACTGTTTGTAAAAATTCAAACACCACCAAGGACTGCTGGTATTAGCTTGAAACTTACAATATATTTACAACAGGTTGGGTCATGCAAATGATTAAAATGTCAGGGAAAGTTCGCATATGGTTTCGGAGCAGCGTCCTCTTAACTGTTCGGTCTTGAGTATAAAGAGTTGACTCAAAAGAGATGTTGCAATCAGTGAAGAGCCGACATTGGGTCGAAAGGGTGTTTCTTGTCTATGATCCGTCGCCGAAGTAGAGCGCATTATGAACATCTGAGGGACTTGGAGCGAGGAAGGATTGTTGGGATGAGAGGAGGTGGATTGGCGAAATTGCCACTCATACGAGACGAAACGCAAGCCATTACAGTGATGCCGTCAGTGGACAGATGAGGCTCAGACGCACAGAAATCCGGGGAACAGACCGCAAAATCGCGCGATTACATGGGATGACAGACACCTCTACCGCATAGCAGTGACCGATCACACATCAACACTCACGGTGTTAGCGCAGCAGGGGAGCACAGTCCCAGGTCAGCCTTTTATCATTGGTACAGTTCCACGTCGTGTGCTTAATAGAGGACTGGTCGCCGGCTGCCATTGGCGAGCATTCATCTGACGCTCAATCACAGACGCCTCAGGATACAATAGGGTGTCGAACACAGACATTGGCCCTCTGATTGACGACAGGCCGCGTTTTCTGACTAGTCACAATTCAACTTGATGCACCATGATGGTCGAATACGTATTCAAATTTATCGTAGTGAACCTTGCAGCGTGTGTTTTGTGGCGTCATAACCGCTCAACGCCAAGCGTCATGATTTCGGTTCAGTTCGCGATCTGATGCGAATTGAAGGAACCCTCAACAGCCAGCGATACATCAAGAATGTTTTAGAGGCAAAGATGATACCGTTCCTTCAGAGCTGCCCTGGCGCTATGTACCAGCAGGACAATGCTCGCCCACATGTGGCCCGGAATGTTCAGGACCTTTTCAATGTACAGCAGATACCACTTTTTCTCTGGCCTGCACGTTTGCTGGGTATGTCTCCGATCAAACATGCGTGGGACATAGTAGATAAACAACTAGCCCGCCAAGCGCCCGCCGCCGCCAGTCACCACAAATAAACTCTGGTCTCGCATAAAAGCAACCTGGCAGGCCATTCCCCAAGAAGATATCAAAAACTCCTTCCATTCAATGCCACGCCGTGTAAAGGCTGTTATTATTGCTACAGGTGGCTTCACACGATACCGAGTTTCGAAGAGAAAACATCTTGTATAGCACTATAAATCCAATTAGTTATTTTTTTATTGGAGGTTTAACGACCACTGTGAGCAACTCAATGTGCTATAAGCAGTCGCCCGTCCCTAATTTAGGGTCACTGGTTCCAGGGAAGGGAAAGAGCCAGTGCCGTAAGACAAACACAACATCCATGCCTCACCGGGATTCGAACTCGGACCCCTTACGGATAAATGAACAGAGGCCATCGCTTAGACCACTGCGCCACCGGGGCAACCGAATTAGTTATCTCATGTAGCATGAGGAATCTCTGATACAAGTTTCATTTGAACAGCGCAGTTCTTTCTTGGTGTTGCAGTTTTCACAAACAATAGTGTAAATTCATATTAGGCTTTGATGTTAAACTCGTTGAATTATATTAAATTGAATAAGTTCCGAAGTCCAAGATCAAAACGTTTGAGAGCATAGCACCGAGGGACCTGTTTTCGAACAGTAACGAAAATACCAAATGCAGTGATACAGACGCAAGACGCAGTGTCCGGACTGCAAACTAATCCGAAACCATTCCATTTTTTTCTGAGTATAGCGCAAATTTTTTTGATTTTACAATTCACCTATTTCCAGTTTTTGGTTGACGGCTGCGTTTCACTACCTTAAGTGTTACAATTCATTTTATTAGTGCTGCGACTTGAACTACCTCCGCCGCAACGGTGGCGCAGTGGTCTAAGCAATGGCTTCTGATCATTCGTCCGAGATGGGTCCGGGTTCTAATCCCGGTGGGGCATGGATGTTGTCTTTGTCTTACGACGCTGGCTCGCTCCCTTCTCTGGAACCAGTTACCCTAAATTAGGGATGGTCGACTGCTTGTAGCCCATTGAGTTGCTCACGGTGAACGCTAAACCCCTCAGTGAAAAACAAAATCTGTCACCTACTATAAAATCTCCAAAAACGTAACTTTGTTTTCTATGACACCTAATAATTTAAAGATTTTTGATCTTTTATATTTGTCGAAGTGTATATCTCTATTCTCTGAACCCCTTTTAAATATGCGAGCGATGATTACAAAAGATTATAAACTGCCATTTAGTTTATTTGTCAATGACAGTTCGTTGCAACGTGAAGATGAATTGACGTATGAAAGACTAAAAGAGGAAAAGTAGTACCTAATTGAGATATAGAATACACAGCATTAATACAGTTTTATCGTTTCACGCCGCTATGGCTATCATAATTCTATAGCTCTGAAAAATGATTATACATAGTTATTAAAGTAAGATGTTTTTAAATTTTACTCCAAATAGTACGTATATGTCCTGCTCACTACTTTGTTTCATTTTCAAGAGAGAACAGTTACTCTGTAAATTTCTGTTTCGTATTCATTATCTTATGTATATTAACTTTTACTAAGATAACAGCCGACAGCTAAATACTGATTGGATCGGGCGTATTAAAATTTGGTCGAATCATATTTGAATAGTGCCATAGATTAAATATCTACACAAAGATACGACACTGCCACTGGCTTTGTAATCTTTTGGTAAAAATTAACAGCGCCGCCAGATGTGCGGGGGAATAAATATCAAATCATCAGCGGCGCATGCGCTCGATTACACAGTTGCTTCAATTAGTGAACACGATGAAGTGTAAGTGGGCAACGGAGACAAGTCAAAATCATGTTGTTTTTATTTAATAGTTTAAATTCGAACATTCCACGTCTTAGGCAGAAAGGAACGTGAATACTGTATTTGGTGAGGGAACAGCAAGTCAGTTGATCGGAATTCATTGGGAAACACGAACTCACTTCTTAGGATTATTTCTGGGAAAAACGTGAAACGTTAACTTGTAATTTTGTTTCATGTTTTTAGAAAACAAAGGCTGACAACGTCGTGCATCTCAGTCCGTCGTGCATCTCAGGCCATCGGTCATCGTGACTCACGAAAATTACTTGGAATTTAACGAGTCCTGAAAACCAACAATTGCTCCTAATATCAGACACGATTTGAGGATGGAAGCTGAAGCAGACTGCCACAATATATGTACCTCTCCCTCGCTCTACTAGGGGAAAACATTGCGATAGATCCGAGATCTTATTTCAGGAGATCTGTATCGTATCTTTTCGTGGCTATTTGATCTATGGAATGTTGCCTCCTTTTTGTCTTAAGTCAATTTATTTGTACCGCCCCGGTGGCGCAGTGGTCTAAGGCGCTGGCCTATGAGCATTCGTCCGTCAGGGGTCCGGGTTCGAATCCCGGTCAGGCTAGCAATAAGAATTATGTTGTATACTGGCAATAAGAATTATGTTGTGTTTGTCTTACGGAACTGGCTCTCTCCCTTCCCTGGAACCAGTGACCCTAAATTAGGAACGGGCGACTGCTTATAGCCCATTGAGTTGCTCACGGTGGTCGTTAAACCTCCATTTAAAAAAAAAAAAAATTATTTGTACCCCGCATTACGTTCGGTGTCTTTTCTCGACTGTATAACGACATAAAAATCCACATAATTAAAATGGCAAAGGGAAAGAGCTGCCAAATTACTGAGTTGATCTTGAATTTCAAATTGGCTGACTCCTTGACCTCCATTAGGAGGCAATATAAGTGGCTGAAACAAAAGGCGATACACAATTGTGCTGAACAAGTAGTTCTACTTTGACGATAGAAAGCAGCAGGAAAAAGAGTGAGTAAAATCAGAAATTCAGGCTTTCCGACGTGGAACCAGCATTGCTCACCCATAAGAAAAGGCTATTCAGGATTTCTGAAATGACCATCGGAAAAACTAATGGCAATTTTACTAATATGCTAGCAATAAGAATTATTCAAAAAGTAGGAACTGTACACCAAATTAAACTCAAAATAGTATAACTATATACTAAAAATCCGAAATTTTTTCTACGCCAATAAATTTTCGGATTTTTAGTATATAGTTATACTATTTTGAATAAGAATTATGTTTGTTTCGAAAGAAGGTGACAAAGAAGACATAAATGTTTTTTTTTTTCAGAAGAAGACGGAAAATATTTTAAGGCACGTGCCCACTTAAATAGACGTTATGAACTTCTCTCGGCGTTACACTACTTTACGCTATTTAAATTATATTAGCGATTTCTCTTTTAACTTAATCCCTTATTCTTTACTCATATTTAAACTACCACTATGCTACAATCATAGAACAGAGACATTTCTGTTTAAACATTACAATTTCGAATTGTGACTTAGTTACTACCTCATTAAAATATAAAAAAAAATTTAAGCTTTGTTATTCTTTCAAAAGAAAAACACTCGTCATAATTCCTTTTAAAATTTTGCTTCACTGATTCAGAAAAGCACAGTGAGTGTTATGCTTATATAATGGAGGAAACATTTTTCTCCTGATATTTTTCTGAATTTCCTTCTCTTCATATTCTTAGCTTTACTTTGTCTCATGATTTTCTTCTGACGAGTTTTGTTGTAAATTTTACAAGAATTCAGAAGCAACATAATACATAAGAATAATCCGATCGCTCACAACTTCTTTGAGAACTGCGCAGTTTTTCAGTGTTCCATTTCTTATACTGTGTGTCACAAATCTTTCGGCAATCCGTGAACCATTGTCTATTTCCGCGGTGAATTTGGCGTATAATACAGATTTATGTCTCGGGTGCGTTTTGGAAACGAATTGAAAGATTTGTTTTAAGGTATGACCAAGAGATATCACCACATCTTTTCTATGGAGCAATAAGAGCTGCTTCACATGTCCCCAATTAACTTTAGCAGATCATTAAGTGGACTATCTGGTGTTCTATCGGTCCCTGAGGCTTTTTAACAACTCAATAATTATTATCTTTTAAAAAACAGATGTACACTAATTAAGTATTCAGCTAAAAAGTTTAGACACATTTTCTTGTTCAGTCCTTTGTTAGTTTCGCTTGCCACTGTATAGTTTCTGTTTCATTATTTTGGGCAAATGAAAGGGCAGTTTTGTGTCTGTGCATGCATGCTTATTTTACTAACTGCTATTGTTATTACTTCTGAGGAAATCGTAGCATTGTTTCTCTATTAATGTTATCAAATATTGCACCTATTATTACCACCAATTGTGCGTGTATTCAATTTGTTTTTCATCTTCTAATTCCTCTTGCAATAAAATAAACCTATATTCATTTTGATAAAATAAACCTATATACCATTTTTGTTATTACTACCATTACTCAGTGACTATTCTGTTTTTAACAAGAGAAATTATAAAGGATTTCTAGATCTCACGAGGAACTGATACTCGTGACTGTTTTGCTGATGTGCATACTTAAAAAGTGGTTATTGAACTGTCTTTGCTCGATTTCTGTCTACATTTATTAATATATTACCAGCGTAGGTTTGCTTGATGAAAGTTATTATGTTGTTTCTTTCACAATCAAGATTGTACTGAGAATTTGAAATTGATCATTATATTCACAAAGAAAGGACATTTGTTTCTTGCAGCGAAACTGAAATATCATGATAGTGGCATTGTGAGCGCATGTCTTCAAATCAGGTAACTAATTACCGAATGACTGCAATTTAACAAATCCGGTAAATAGATATCTAACAGATCGGAGTGTGTTCTGGTGGGGAATTTACAACTCTTACGCATCAAAATGACTCTATTTTCTCTTGAGCATTTTTCATAGATCAATTTGAGGATGGAAGCTGAAGCAGCACTAATCACGTTTGACGAATTTTTCTGAAGCAACATCAAGCATATTTCACCTGTCATACTGTATGTTAGTTGCTAGTTGTATCTTCGACTTCGGTTCACATTTATAAAGATTACTGATTATACATTGTGAAGGCAGTTCGCCGCCCCGTTGGCGCAGTGGTCTAAGGCGCTGGCCTCTGATCATTCGTCTGTAAGAGGTCCGGGTTCGAATCCCGGTCAGGCATGGATGTTGTGTTTGTCTTACGGCACTGGCTCTCCCCCTTCCCTGGAACCAGTGACCCTAAATTAGGGACGGGCGACTGCTTATAGCCCATTGAGTTGCTCACGGTGGTCGTTAAACCTCCAATCAAAAAAAAAAAAAAAAAGGCAGTTCAGGTGGTGCAAAGGTCTATGCGCTGACTTCTGACCATTAGTACGAAATGGGGCCGAGATCCAACTCCGGATGAGACATGAGAAAGTGGTGTGCTTGTCTTATAGCTACGGCTGTCTCTCTTAACAAGAACCAGTGGCTCCAAATTAGGGGACAGGTGACTACTTGTAGCCCATTGAGTTGCTCATGATGATATTGTTTAGACACAAATCTGACTCTATGGAACCACTAAAAGCTGTGTGTCAAGAGTATTCTTTTACTTCAGCAAAATAAAGATACACTTTTACGAATCTTTTAAATGATATCCTTTCCGGCTAAGGTAAAAGTCTGGTTTTACTTTACGGAAACAATTTTGCATCTACAAAAAGTAAGTGTTTGTGTCACTTTTCTTGTTATGAAAAGCTACTTGTCATGCGCTTATGTCGTAACAAGCTATATTCCAAACGCGGCAGCTTTGGAATGCGAACGAAAAATTGTAAAACACATCCATCACGTATATTTGGATTTTTATTTTCAGTTCATAATATGCTTTCACCGTAAAAGTGTGTTGATATTTTCCGTTAGAGGTATTTTACGATTCTGATAAGAATATTTTTATTTTCAAAATTCCTTTATTGCATACGCCAAGGAATTTTTTTGATTGGAGGTTTAACGACCACCGTGAGCAACTCAATGGGCTATAAGCAGTCGCCCGTCCCTAATTTAGGGTCACTGGTTCCAGAGAAGGGAGAGAGCCAGTGCCGTAAGACAAACGTAACATCCACGCCTCCTCGGGATTCGAACCCGGACCTCGTTCGGACGAATGATCAGAGGCCATCGCTTAGACCACTGCGCCACCGGGGCGGCCCAAGGAATTTCGGAACTGTGTTTTAAAGGACGTAATTATAAATTTCTATAAGACTACGCCATTTCTCGAACTCTTTCGCAGTATTAATAGAATTGTTGTAAAAAACCTCAGGCGCAAGAAGCAGTAAAAATATATTAACCAGACTGTTGTGGTTTGGGCCAGCGTATTAAACTGAACATAACCTGATATAAATCAAACTTAAGTCGTTGCATTTTTATCATGGCGTTCCTAGACACTTCGTAATGTTTATTGACCTGCCACTGTTTTGGCAGCAGGCAGAATAAAAAAAAGGCAATTGTTCTAAATCCTGTTTGAAAATTTAATGGAATTGGAGATTAACACCACCGTAAGTTACCCCGAGGGCTATGAGTGGTCGCTAGTTCGTAATTTGGGGGTCACTGATTACATGTGAAGCAGGAAGTCAGCGCCGTAAAATGTTCCTACTATCCATTCTTCATCGCTGACTCAAACCCATGCTCAGTTCAGGCGACTAGCTAGAATCTGCTCTTCTGACCATTCGGCCACTCCATTTGTCGTTAAATGTTCTTGTTTTAGCCTATTTGAATTGGTAGATAAGGACTCAAAACTTACGAAAAGAGTAATGATTAAAATATCACGGTAGATCACCTTTTTGTGATCGTATTTCATCAGCAGTTTACCGGTTATAGTAAAGTTCCATCATCTAATAAATACTGGATAACCTAACCAAAATGAATTGTATATCTGGCAGCAGAACCGACCTTGGTCTCGGGCAAGCTGGGCTCCTGTCCTGGGTATCAGGGCCCCGCACTCTGTAGGATCACTCTCATTATATGCACAAAATATTATTAAGATAAAAATTAAATTTGCAGAATAAAACAAAGTAATTATGAATGACCTGCGTAACCAAGCTAACATTATCTTATTAGTATTAGCTATGGGGACGTCTGAATGAACCAAAATTAAACCAACAAATTGTTCAGGATTAGATGAGATAGCCCCGAATCCTCGTATGTACTTTTTGTACTTTTCGTGTTTGTGTGTTCAAACTGTCGTAAACAATACTGCCAAAAACAAGGTGTAGTGCAATTACAGATAAGAATGAAAAAGGAAATTATTCGTTTCGAATTCACATATCTGAAGCAACAAATGCAATCTTGGCCTACCCATTAGATGACGAAGACTCTGTTTTCAGGAATGACACTAAATTCTCAGTTGTGGTGTAGATTGTTACATGCATGAGGGAAATGTCTTCTATCATGAATGGTAGATGCGGACGATGGCCTTATCATCGGTGCTAGGAATGGGATGAAAGAGAAATCATCCGAGGGTCTGTAACGTCGTGTGTTAGTGGAGAGTGAGAGAGAAAGTACCCATAAAAACAAAGACAGAGGACCAAATTTAGCCTGCCACACCCGGAGGAGAAAGAGGGAAGGCGAATCGCGGACGCGCTCTCTGAGAGGTATGGCGTACAAATAAGACATACAAAGTTCGCGCGCCCCCTTTTTTTTTTTTTGATTGGAGGTTTAACGACCACCGTGAGCAACTCAATGGGCTATAAGCAGTCGCCCGTCCCTAATTTAGGGTCACTGGTTCCAGGGAAGGGAGAGAGCCAGTGCCGTAAGACAAACACAACATCCATGCCTGACCGGGCGGGATTCGAACCCAGACCCCTTACGGACGAATGATCAGAGGCCAGCGTCTTAGACCACTGCGCCACCGGGGCGGCCGCGCGCCCCTGATCTGACTCTAGAGCGTCAAAATTTCTGCAAGCTACTATTGTTAAATAGCAATATTTATATCATTTTAAGTTCAATGTTCGTGTAGATAATTAAGGTATATTACGAGTTGCGTTAAAGAAAAAAATGTCAATGCGCTGAACATTTGATATTTAGTTCGTTTATCATTAAATTAAATTTGGTGACATAGCAACGCTAAATTTCACTTTTGTTCGTGCAGTTTTGTTAGAAAAGTGGAAAAAAAATAGCGGTGAAGGATCTTCCTCTCGTTTTCAATAATCTTGCAGGCAGGGATAAAAGTACGGTTCAAGAACTAAAGCAAATTAAGTGCTGCTTTTTTGTGAGGGTGATGTGACACACAATCATTCAATAGATGTTTGCTGAGCAGGTGTTTAGAAAGAAAAAATACAGGGTAAACGCGGCATCGGCATAAGAACTGAAGAGTGGGCAAACCGATTTTTTTTTATTTTTTTTTTTACTAAAAGAACGCAGCTCTTAGGCCGAAGATTACGATAGTTATTTGCGAAATTACAGAAAACAGAGCGAGAGAAGAGTGAGAAATCAGTGGAAGAATAAGAAATATTTTTAAAGAGTGATGAACAGATAGTTAAAAACATGTACATACATGTAGAAAATAAATCTAAAATTGATGTCCTTCCACGGGCTGGTGCCCCAGAATGCTCTCAGGCTTTTGCGTTCCTGTAATCCGAACTGTGCTAGGAAAGAACTTAGCCTAAAACTGAGGGATGGCATCCGCCGATGACATATATTGTATCATCCCCAGAAAAATGACTGTTTAATATTTGGAAGTTGATAGGAAAATTTTAAGAGATTCATCCACTATTATAATTATTATCCACTTCCGTAAGCATTACACTAATCTATAATACTAAAAATTATATTCAAGAGTTATCGTTTCCACTGGTAGGTGCGATCTGGAAGCGTGTTATTTTTATTTTAACTGTTACTCACCTCAAAATTAGGCATTCTCTTGAAACGTCACGATGTTGAAAATTCTGACTCATTCAGTACCTCATAAAGAAAACTGCAAAACTTCATTATGGCTTTCAAGGAACGGTCGCCGAAATCCTTCTGTAACGTACCAGGAGATGTGACGTACCTGCCAGAAGGACGCACACGACATAAAGGCAGATAGGAATCAGAATACATGTCCGCGTAGCTTAATTGGTAGAGCAACTTATTCCGGAATAAGCGGCCTCGGGTTCGAATCCCGGCGTAGACCAAAAATGACGGAGAAATTCACTTCGTTATAATGGCGCCCGAACTATCCGGATGACCCGACCGTTCGACATCTCGCATTGGTGTGATGTTATTTCCACACCGCGAGATAGGAAAAATATGAGCAGCACTTCGAAAGAAAGAAAAGAAAAATGAGGGGGAGATGATGTGACGTACCTGCCAGAAGGACGCACACGACATAAAGGCAGATAGGAATCAGAATACATGTCCGCGTAGCTTAATTGGTAGAGCAACTTATTCCGGAATAAGCGGCCTCGGGTTCGAATCCCGGCGTAGACCAAAAATGACGGAGAAATTTACTTCGTTATACTTCTTCAAAAAAAGGAAAAACGGAGTGAAACTTTCTAGTTTTTCTAACATAATCATGATGTTTATTAAAAAATGAAAAAATCTAGCGATATTTGCCCTGCTGAAATTTGTGTTCTGTGTGCGAAATGAATGTCGCAAATGAAAAGAGCAAATGATGTGCACAATTTTTGAGTTACAAATACACATTCAGTTTTTTTAACGTTTTGCATCACCGTTTTACAATACATGGGACGTCGTTGTTGCAATATGATGCAAGAACGCTTTTTTTGATTGAAGGTTTAACGACCACCGTGAGCAACTCAATGGGCTATAAGCAGTCGCCCGTCCCTAATTTAGAGTCACTGGTTCCAGGGAAGGGAGAGAACCAGTGCCGTAAGACAAACACAACATCCATGCCTCACCGGGATTTGAACCCGGACCCCTTACGGACGAATGATCAGAGGCCATCGCTTAGACCACTGCGCCACCGGGGCGGCAAAACGCTTTTTTGCTAGACATTCTTCTTCAACGTCCCTTCTTTTTTATTATTTTAAAGTATACTTTGACTGCTGGTTTTTTTCTGAGGTATTTTGTCACAGATTTCACAAGTAGTAAGAAGTGACAGTAAGCAAAAAAAATGCAGCCCCGGTGGCGCAATGATCTAAGCGATGGCTTCTGACCATTCGTCTGAGATAGGTCCAGGTTCGAATCCCAGTTAAGCATGGGTATTATGTTTGTCTTTCGGAAGAATTCAATCGTCCACAAACTTCCTTGAGAACGGTACAATTGACCTGCGCTGCTTTTCACGAGTCTCGAGAACAAGAGAACCGTTAACTTTTCCGGGTGAACTTCGCCCATTTTATATGTCTTTTAGGTGCGATCTGGAAAACGTACTGCTAGATTTGTTTGTTGTAACTGATGGCAGGAAGGTGGCACGACTTTCGTTCTGTGGAGTGTAGGAGTTGTTCAGAATGACCTTTATTCCAAAAATACAATACATACATAAAAATATCACACAAACAACAATATATACGAACAAAATGGACATCATGTTCAAAAACATAAAACCTAGCCAAATGTCACAGAGCGTTGAGTGCAATAATTGTGAGAAAAATTCCTTAGGATGTAAAAGTGAACTTGTATTAGCATGGCGCCGAAAGTGGATGAAAAAGTGCGCTATGAGTCACAATGAAGAGTGAGTTCAAAGGCGTACTGAAATGGGAAAAAAATGTTAAAACAAATGCACCTTATTATTTCTAACGATGAACCATTCGAAATGCGGAGTCCGCTTAAGCAGGAAGTTCGAAACACTGTCTTTGGCAAGAGCGTGATCGCGCTCAGTCTGCTGAATCCCTCGAATATGCAGACGATACATTTTGCATAAGAGTAGGTGCTGACGAATACGTCCGCGGAAGCACAGCTGAAGTCATTTTAACGTAGTAGACATAAATGATGGATTTGGCTAGCAAGAGTAACAGATGCAAATTAGGTTGTGTAGAACATTTGGAGGAGAACTGGATAGATCACGATAATTAAAGATGGTATGATTAGATGAACAAATTTTACGTGCCAACTGAAACATGGTAGAGAAAAGCGGCTGGATAATTACACAAGGGATGTATGATAGACAAATATCTGCTGGTGTAACACATTAGAGGCAAAGTGACGGAAGACGATCAAAACCGATGAAAAGTGACTGAAAGGAAACGATCCTATAGATGCAACCAGTACATGCCAATGACTTTTGTAAGGCGTACAAAGAGTGGGCGCGAACCCAGGTGGATTCAAGACCTGAATCTTCAATCGACGAGATGGTGTAGGTGAGTCACGTAGTAATGACAAAGCCCTCGAAATGTAAACTGGTGTGTCAGTGTCGGAATATTATTAAGATGAAATTCGAAAGGTAAGAGAAGCGGGGATGATGGACCAAAGGTGAGTCTGGTGCGTGGTACCAAAATTGGAAGAAACGCGACGCAGAAATTTGCAAAAGGTGAAAACAAGCCGTATTGCCAGGCGTACATGACAGCGAAGGGGAAATATCCCTCAGCCATTGCCATATGAGGTCAGAATGAATGATTCTGTGCAACTTTCACCACTCCATTGGTGAATCAAGTAGAGAGGTGAAAGTAGAGACGGAAACGAAGATGGAGGACGGAGGAGAAAAGCAAGAAGTTCTTCGATCAGATCATTGAGCGAGGTGAGGAAGAGCGAGAGCTGACTAAAGGGAGCGAATGTCGCGGTAAATATCGGGAAGGCAAAGACGGATGAGAAGGTATACGTTCATCTTAAGAAATAGAAGAACACAAGGATTACTGGAGGGGGGGGCGGATCAGAGTATTAAGAACATCAGCTGTTGGAATAAGAGCGGTGAATAGTTCTCCGAATGAAAGGAATCGAACGTTGTACTTTATACACTGTAAAAAAATTCCGTGAATTCTCGGTGTTCCAACCGTATTAAAACGGTTTACGGACCGTAAGCACGCCAACGGGCGATGAACCGTAAATTTTCGGTAGAAGAACTACATGTTCACGGTGTTTAAACTGTTTTAACCGTTACGGTATAATACCTGTTTTTTTTACGTGCTGTCGAATGGCAACAGACTCAAAGAATACTGGCCGCGGACGCCATGTTGGTACGAATCGTGGACGTCTCAAAGTAAGGATTCTGTTACCGATTTTTAGAAGCACCACAGCATTTATTTTCGGTAAGTATTTTTTTGTTTTGTGTAAGTCACAGTGCATTATGATGAGAATGTTAGTATTAAGTGGTTTTGGTAACATCTGGCAGGCATAAGAATTGAAACAAGTTTGATTTTATTTCATGTATTTCGTTCAAATTATTTGTTTGGCCGAACAAGTTAAGTAAACGAATGCAGTTGCTAACTAATTTTCTTCGCTAGTCCTGTGACTAGGGTAACGACTAGTTTTGGAGAGCGAGGTACAAATTGCATAATGGTCAATTTCACCTAGACCACGTTGTGGCCAGGAAATTTTTATTTAGCACTCACAATCGTAGGTGCTAAAAATTCTAACACCATGCTCCTGCTTCCTACATCTTTTTCAGTGCCAGACAGCTTTTTTTGGAATCTGGGCTACTGAAGATTTTGTGGCCCCTATTTCTGGTCACAAGTACTTGTAAAATACGAATGTCCTATAGACTATATGATAGATATGTCTTATACATATGTTGGATACCTATTTCCTTTATATATGTATGTTAAGGCTTTGTAAAATACATCTTATGTGTTTGCAGACATAAGGAAATGTATTATTTTTAATATTTATTCCTAAAGAAATGCAAACATTGAATCAAGTATAGATAACAAAAATTTGAAATGAATGCACAAAAACAGAAGTTCACACCTAGTTCAGGAGTTTGTCTTTAAAATGTCTGTTTAAAGATGTTGAAACATTTTTTTCTGCAAACTAACACATTGAAGAAATCTCATGTGAGCTGTGTGTATAGCTCATCTGTGGTAAGATGGAAATTTATCAGAACCATTCAATTTCTTAAAAATTGGTTGAAATTTATCAATACACAGGTGTTTGTGTAGTAATAACTGCCAGTGTTTTCTGTAAAATTATAAAAAAATGACAGAAATATCACTCAACTCATGCCCAACGCGCAACTCGAGGCGCGTCGCGTAAACTTAATAGCAGTACCAATATCTGTTTGTTTTATTTATAAAATGAGTACCCCAAAAGGTGTACTTCAATGCAAACACAATTGCACGTAGAAAGTTTTACAAACAGGTCACTGATGCTAGGCAGTAATTACATTAGAACTGCTTCGTGAGCTAAGAAAAACCCCTCAAAAAAATCTCTTCAGATGCACTGTGTAAGAAATAAACATTGCTATTATACCCCAAAATCTCAAGTGTCCACATATCTTACAAAAATTTTATACTAAAGAAAATTCAAACATTGAATCAAGTGTAGACAACATAAATGAAAAATGAATGCACAAAAACAAAAGTTTTCCGCCCCGGTTGTGCAGTGGTCTAAGCGATGACCTCTGATCATTCGTCCGAAAGGGGTCTGGGTTTGAATCCCGGTGAGGCATGGATGTTGTGTTTGTCTTACGGCACTGGCTCTCTCCCTTCCCTGGAACCAGTGACCCTAAATTAGGGACGGGCGACCGCTTATAGCCCATTGAGTTGCTCACGGTGGTCGTTAAACCTCCAATAAGGCCGCCCCGGTGGCGCAGTGGTCTAAGCGATGGCCTCTGATCATTCCTCCGGAAGGGGTCCGGGTTCGAATGACGGCGAGGCATGGATGTTGGGCACTAGCTCTTTCCCTTCCCTGGAACCAGTGACCCTAAATTAGCGACGGGCGGCTGCTTATAGTCCATTGAGTTGCTCACGGTGGTCGTTAAACCTCCAATAAAAAAACCCTCCAATAAAAAAAAGTTCAGGCGTTCGTCTTTAAAATGTCTTTTCTTGCTTTGAGGTTTGTGAAGAAGTGCACAACATCGTCAAACTAACTGCTGAGCAATATCATGCTCTAATGACATGATAGCAAGACTGTTAAGCCTTTGTTGAAGCATTGTCAATCACAAGTTATTTTTTACCAAGTGTAGTTTTAAATCGGTGAATATACATTTGTTAAAATATCAAATTATCATATATATATATATATATATATATATATATGTGTGTGTGTGTGTGTGTGTGTGTTTTGCAATGTCTTGACAAGAACATTTTTTTGTGCAGTAGATACATTCACACTTGATAAAGTTATAGAACTGTGAAATTTTACTATGTAAAGATTCATCCAAATCCTCACTGTAAAAATCTAAACAGTTATTTAGAGAAATTTAGTTGGCAGTTAACTAAGAACTGAAATGGAAATTGAATTTTTTTATAAGCTAACAGACATTTGTTATCCAACTGATCAATAATCACATTAAATGTTTCTACTTCACATTTTTTCTGTCCTTGAAGAATAGTTTCATTACGGTTATTGCCATGTGCATACTTTTTTATTGTGATTTGACAAAACTTCCAGGAGATTTTTCACTTAATGTTTTATCTATTTCTTCATATTTTTCAAAATTATTTCTTTCATTGGCAATGAAATGGGATAATGACAGAAGGTTACGTCCAGTTAACAAATATAGCGATGGCTTTTGTAATTTAGTACCAACTTTATCACATCTTTCTAAAATATGCCAAAGAGCACACATGAAAGTAGATTCAAATTTATGAGAGAAACTTGAAGAAAAAACGTCCAATCTCTGTAGGTAGAAGAAAAGATTTAGGATTTCTAGACAATGGAAGTCCTAAATTTAATATGAATAATGCAAATTATTTCTTCAATTTGCGCTTTTCGGAACTTTTTTTACCCACACGAAGTTTTCAGTCCTCAGTAAAACAGATGTGGGCTATACTAGTTTTGTTGGGGACCAAAAAGTTCCAAATACTCCAACCTCCTTTAGCCCACCAAACACCCCTGCCCTGACAACTGGTTTTGGAGAACGAGGCACAAGTCGTGGAATCGTCAATTTCACCTGCAGACCACATGGGCGCCAGAAAATTATTTAGCTAGCACTGTTACAATCGTAGGTGATTTAACAAGAATTCTGACACCATACTCCTGCCTCCTATATCTTTCCTGTCCCAGCTGCTAATCATTCATCAACTTAATCCATTAAGAATTTCATTTGCTGATTTTTGTGTTAAAATTTGTGCTTATATCCTAATTTCTTTACATAGTCTGTGACGGGTTTAAAATGTATTACATGCCAGGATGGTAGATAATATTTTTTAATCGCCGGGATGCGGCCCAACTTCGAACACTTTATTTCTATGGGTGGTCAAATTTTATTTCTGTAAAAACACATAAGTTGTTACTCAGAGTTAAAGTTGATGCCATTGTTTTCCAGCCAATAGCTATCTCAAATAGCCTGGCAAATCCCTCTTTTTTTTCCAGGCAGAGTTGCCATTATGTTCCAAGCTTAAATCTAAGAAATTCCTTAGTCAAACTCTGCATTAGCAATAATGCTAAACATCATTGTTACCCCCCCCGTTAGCTTAAAATACACTGCTCAAAACTATTAGGAGATATCGTGGTTTAGATATGAACTACTGACATCAACTGTTTGTATGCTAAGAGAAATTGAAGGAAAGTTATTACAATGAAACTTTTGCATACTTCCAAACACCTCAGTATGCAAAATTGATTGTGGGACGTTAAAAAGGGTATGTTTCTGTCAACGAATGAAAAGTGAATTGTATCTTATGATTGTTTAGTCCAGGATAAAAATGACTCGTGCTTTGAATGTGATGTCCGAACAGGATTTACCCGAATCTGCAGCCTGAGGGCTATCGGTCACTTAGAAGCTGGTCAAACCCAATCGCAAGTAGCGGACGCCATTGGAGTGTCTCGAAGCATGATTTCCAGATTTTGGAATTGGTTTTCAGATACCGAAAATTTAAGGCAAAGACCAGGGCAAGGTCACAGGAAAGCAACGTCAAGAAATGAGGATCGTTTTTTTTTATCACTGACTGCCAGGAGAAACCGGAGTATGAGCGCCCCTCTTCTGCAATGCAAACTCCGTACGGCTACTGACACAAATGTTTCGACTCAAACTGTTCGCACCCGACTACACGGTGTTGGTCTGTATGCTCGACAACCTATGGTATGTGTTTCTTTAACCGCATGCCACCGTGCTGCCTGCAGATTTTGAGCACATGACCCTGCTGATTAGAGAAGAAATTAATGGAGCAACGTTCTGTTCTCAGACGTGTCTTGCTTTACTGTACATCCTGATTATTTTGAGGGAACAAGGTATTTGTAACAACCAGAGGCAGAAAAATATTCTGAAATCTGGTGGCCAGCTAAATTTTTTAGTGGCCAGACATTGAACCTGCGGGTAGGAGGGGGCTATATATAATGTCAAAGTCGTACACTTCTGTCCAAAAATGTTCTGCCCTCAGCCCTGGCAAAAAAAAAGGTACTCGTTTTTTTTGTTTTGTTTTTCATCTGGGGCTCGCAAATTCCTGAATTATCATAATTTTCGTCGTTTATCCTCAGACCCTGGAAATCGCACTTGTTTTTTTTTATTTTCGTATAATCTGTGCCGGCGTATAATAATTCACAGATTGTGACATTCAGAAGAAAAAGAAAAAAATAGCCATATGATCTTGTATATCACAAATGTTGATCCAGAAGCGGAATTTTCGACAGAAAAGTTAGGCACATAAAGACCCCGGAGTCCGAAGAAATGAAACAAAGACTTTGGTCACTCTGGCAAAGGACAAACTAAAATACAAGGCACAGTGTACACGAGATTCAGAACATGGAACTTTGAAATGAGGCGTGCATGTTTAGGTTCCTGCAGCAAGCACTGTGCATACATTTTTATTGGCCAATTGATGAGGAGAGGGCACAAGCACAGTCAGCGTTTTGTCTTTCCCAACAATACAAAGACAAAATAACTCCCGCCGCCCCTTCCTACAGCTTTCCCGGTATTTCATTATGACATCCCTTTTCCGTCCTCTTCACTTCGTGCAAATCCTGGACTGAAATTTTTTTCCGAGAGAGTTCCTTTTCCAATTATATAGCCCCTCTCCAGCACAATTACCCTGCAGATTATTTTTCAAATTGAACGGCAGCAAATACTTTTTTTTATTTTATTTTTTTTAAATCGTTTATTCGTGGCTTATACAATGCAAATTGCCGCACATGTTTTTCAGTGAGAAATTTACCTTTATTTTCATTTTTACGATATGATCATAAATATGCCTTTGTACATTTGTCTCCCCAAAAATTATTAAATTTAAATTTACTAATTGTTTTGGCCATATTTTTCTTTTTGCATAGCCTAAGTGTCTGTAGTTTCTATTCCAACCTCTAAAGTTTTCTGTTACTCAGTTTTAATACAAAACTACGATATTCCCTATTCCCTAATTGTTTTTAGCTGTATATATGTAGTAATAAAGTCAACCACAGATAAATTGTAATCCTAATACAGAACCCAAAATAACATCCTGAATTCCTGATAAGAGAATTTTTTTCCAAAGAACAAACCTGCCCCCCCCCCCCCGCATTAAAAAAGGCAAAATCCAATAAAAAAACATTTGCAGCGTCTTAGTGAAAACACCAAATATAAATATAATCATCTGGTAATTTCTAAACCTTACTTTACCATGGACTTCAATCAAGATGGCTGATGCCATATTTGATATATCTCAAGGGGGCTCTGTCCCTCATTGTCAGTTTGTCACTATAAATGAATTGAAACAAATCTCCGAGAATGTACATCATGAAAGGGTGAATCGGTGAACATTTTAGTCACAATGTAACATTCAGGCCTCTTGTGTCGCCATTCTAATTGAATATCAGCAATGAAGTCACATCACCAGTGAAGTATTATCTCCATCAGTGCTAAATAAATGAGGCTGGAGACAAGTTTCTAGAAATGAAAATCTTATTTTTGAAAAACTGGAAAAACAAGAGGTACATACACGGACCGGATTTATTTAAAAATAGAAAGTAGTCATGACTACTCTTTTTGGTGCAAAGTACATCACAACTTGCATTTCCTTTGACATCTTGGAGTCGAATTTTTTACGATTACAATACTTTCTCATGCTAATGTATGAAAAAGGAAAAAGTCTTTTTCACATAAAAAAAAAGAACTAGGAACTCTCATAAAACTGCAGGTCCTGTTAATGTGGTGCTCCACAGAGCTGCACACATAAAATCTTTACTGTTTCTACCGGTTTTCAAAATCTTTTGGGTTCAAAAGTCTTAGTTTCTTATTTCCTTCTCAACAAATAAAATTCTTGTTTTTATTCTGTTGCATTTATTTGCTACAAAAATGTATATATACAGGGTGTCCGAGAATTATTGGACACATAACAAAATTATATAAAACAAAACATTAAACAGATAGAAAAAACTGACTGTATTAACTAACAATGTAACTGCACAAGTTAATAAATTTCGATGTGAGATCCCTTGGTTGCTCGTAGTACGTCTAAGCGATACTCAATTTCATGCCATGTATTGGCAAGCATCTGAGGAGTTATGGAATTAAATAGCAGCTGTGATACGCTACTTTAGTTCCTGCAAATCAGTACAAGGCGTCTGATAGACACGATCCTAATCCCACATGAAATAATCCAATGGAGTTAGATCTGGAGAGCGAGGAGGCCATAGAATGGGACCACCACGGCCAATCTATCTGTTGGGAAAAAGGCTCATTTAGGCACTTATGTATACATGTTAACCAATGCGGAGTCGTACCGTCTTGTTGGAAAATGACATCATATCTTTTTATCTGGGTATAGCGAAAGTTTCTATCATATCCAAGTAAATGTCATCATTTGTTTTTTTCGCAGAAGGAAGGGCCAATCACTTCTCTTTTTGATAGGGCGCACCACACGTTAACTTTTGGAGAATCACGTTCCAGTTCATTAGCAGCATGAGGCAGTTCACTACCCCATGTCCTATAGTTGTGACAATTCACAATACATGAAATGTGGATTCATTACTGAAAATGACAGTACTGAGAAAGGTTTAGTTGTTTTTCACTCAATTTAGCATAACCACAGCGAAATCGTTTCGCAGAGTGTGATCATTTACATGCATCTTTTGCACTATTTTGATTTTATAAGCATAAAACTTTAATTTCTTGTGCAAGATATCGTGAACTGTCGATTTCGGAATGCACAGTTCTCTGCTTGCTTTACGAACGGATTTCCTGGAGCTTCGTCCAAAACTTCCATTAACTTGGTCAACCGTCTCACCGCTGATGCTAGGCCAACCGGCTCCTCCACGAGGTTCCACATTGCCAGAACTGTTTTATCCATCGCTTAATTGAATTCATTGATGGAGGATTGCAACCATACTCTAAACGGTACCATCTTTTAACTTTAATGACAGCTTTAATTTCGCAAGCCATAACACACACATCGCCTTGTGCTGTACGGATGACATTACTACCGATTGCACATTTCTCATACATTCCTCATCAGGCCACACCTAGTGCCATCTATCGGATTCTGGGAATAACAATTCTGCAAAACAAAAATATAGAAACAGTGTTTGTAATACGTGACATAGAAAAACCGACAATGCTCAGGTTTTTTTTTTACATAATTTTGTAATGTATCCAATATTTCTGGGACACCCTGTATATTGCTTAAGACAACAGTGCTGACAATTATGGATGATCTTTTTGCGGACATATTTTTTGTATTGTAAATAATTTTGGTAATGAATCTTTGTTCTGCCTGCTAAATTGGTTGAATTTTTAAAAAATATGTAAAAGAATTTGGTTTCAGATGAATCAAAGCTTTGGCAATTAGTGTCAGTTATTGTTTATTTTTGATACATGAAATTTTACATTCAACACATAAAACAGTAATTCCTTCTGTTTTTCTTAGGAATATCTCATATTATAAAACATTTTGCATAAAAGTGCATACTTAATATCATGTATGAGTGTGTCAATTGCAACTATGTTTCTTTATCTTTAAAGAAATATGTTCACCACATGAGCATTCATAGAAATGTAAATAATTTTAGATTTCAGTGTGGGGTGCGTGGTTGCTCCAAGACATTTGGCTTTTACTATGGCTTTAATACTCATGTCTCGCGATACCACCGTGGATTGCGTGGTTTACAACTTTGCAATTCAGAAGTGGATTCAAAGTGCAACCAAAGATTGTGTCATAAGGCATTTAATAGAGTTTCTGATTTAATATCGCACATTAAGTCACATCTAATCTCCGGGGGCTTTATTAGATGCTGTTTTAAGGGGTGTGCCAAAACATTTAAAGTCAAATCTTCATTTTCATCCCATTTATCTAGATATTATCTGAATCACAGTACAAAATTCCTATCTCCACAGTTTCTTAATTCTGAGCCAGTTGCCCTGACCTTGAGAGTTGACAGTACTGTGGAACTAGTCACTTCTGACGTAAGTGAACAACTTAATCAGTCAGACAGCCATATCTCTGAAGAACTCACACTGAAAAATATTGCTCTTTTTTGCTTGATTTTGAAATCAAAATGCCTAATCCCATGCAAAACAATACAGTTGATAACGGAAGAGATAAATTATTTACTGATTCAGGAGGATTCCTTTTTCACACAGAGTTTCACTGATAAATTGAGTGAATTAGTAAATATATCTGAAGATGAAAAAAAAATTGTAAAATATGTCCATGACTCAAAGTTTTTAAAATCTGCATTCGATACTGAATCGGGACTTCTTAAATCTATCTATTTAAGACAACAATATTTTGAAAAAAACATGAAATTTGTCAAACCCATTGAAATTTGCATGGGTCGTGATGAGGTAAATCGCTTGCGTTACTGCCACTACATTCCAATTAAAAACTCTTGTTAATCTGCTCCACGATAAGTCTGTAAAGGATCAAGTAGATCATCCACTGAAAAATGAAGTAGCAGGTCGAATGAGTGATTTTACTGACGGTAGCGTGTTTCAGCAATGCCAAGCAGATGGATCAATAAAAATCCTTCAGCTTATCCTTTTTCAGGATGCGTTTGAGGTTGTTAACCCGTTAGGTTCTTCACGAAATAAACATACAATTCTCGGATTTTATTTCACATTAGGAAACATCTACCCTCAGTATAGGTCATCAGTTCACCAAATGCAGCTTCTTTTACTGTGCTGTGAAAAAGATTTAAAATTGTTTGGCCAAAAAGTAGTATTTAGGCAATTGATTGGTAACCTTAAAGAAATTGAGAATGGATTTAATGTGGATGGTGTATGTTATGTAGGGAGGGTTTTTTGTATTACTGCTGACAATTTAGGAGCACATTTTATTGGTGCATTTAACCAGAATTTCTCAACTTCAGAATATATGTGCCGTTATTGTCTAATGCAAAGAGATACTTGGAAGAGTTCAGAGTATCCATATTTGAGTGCTTCATCACGAACTGTTGAAAATTATGATGCATCTGCTTCGCAATTAGCCATGGGTACCCAAGGAATCATTTTCCCGTATCTGTTCAATGAGTTGCAGTACTTTCATGTTTGTCTTCCTGGGCTCATTCCCTGTGTTGGTCATGACTTGTTTGAAGGGGTTTGTGACTGTGATTTGTCACTTTACCTAAATTATTTTGTTCAGAAAGGCTGGCTTACGTATACTTTATTAAATGATCTAATACGTGGCTTTTCATTTTCTGAGCATGATGATTCTTGCAGGCCTGCTGTGTTTCACCCAAAAAGCAAAAGGTTAAATGGCAGTGCTTGTCAGAACTGGCCTTTACTTCGCTTTTTGCCAATCCTTCTGTACTCTAAGATAGATACTGATGATTCTGTATGGAAACTAGTTGTTACACTCAGAGAAATTGTGGAATTTGCCTGTGCACCTAGCATAAGTCATTCACAAATTGCATATTTCAAATTCATAATTGAAGAGTACTTGGAGGGAAAGAAGGTTGCTTTTGCAGATGTGCATCTTCGACCAAAGCACCACTTCCTTCTGCACTATCCTGAGTTAACGATGAAATTTGGACCACTTATTCGTCTTTGGACATTGCGCTTTGAGAGTAAACATTCATATTTCAAAAGAGTTGCCCGAAGATGTCAGAACTTCAAAAACCTCACTGATACACTGTCAAACAAACATCAGTTATTGCAAGCTTATCTTCTAAATGGCTCACTTTTTGCTGAGAGGGTTCGGTTTGAAGACAGTCAAACTTTCATTATCGAGTTGTACTCCATTCAAATACAAAGGGCAATAAAAGAATCAGAATGTCAACCTCTGCACATTTCAAACAAAGTGAAAATTTTTGGTACTCTCTATACGTTAGGCCAGTTTTTGAATGTAAAGAACAAAGATAATGATTGTGTCTTTGGAGAAGTACTGTTCATATTAGAAGATAAAAACAAGGAAATATTTTTTATTGTTAATGTGTGGGAGGGTCGTTGGTGCTCAGATAGTGATTTGCACATTTGTAAAAGTACAGACAGAGTTTTGTGTGTGAATGACAAAAAATTAGGCGATTTCTACCCTTTATCATGCTACAGTTGTGGTAATAAAAAGTTATTGCTTTGAAACATAAGTTTTTTAATGGTTTAGCAACAGCAATAGAGCACTAGATAATGCATATTTTATCAGCTATTTGTACACTGCCATTATTGCTACTGACACTGCTGAATATTGGTTCCAGGAGGGCAAAATGGTCAGTAGAAGTAAATTATTTTCATCTTGTTTTTTTAGTCAGTAAAGTTCTCCCATGGGGCATTTAAATTCCTAAAAGACAGTGAGAAATGCTGCTGTGGATATGTGTGGAAGAATCTTTATCTAAAAATTATGATTCAGTTCACAAGTGAACAATTGTGGTTATAACTGGAAGAATCCACGACAGAAACTGAACTGATATTTTTTTATATGTTAACTTAGATTAATTATATTCTTTAAATAAAACATGCTTATACATGATGTTGATTATTGTGTTGCTTTTTAAGAAATGGAGCAAGTTCGTGAATTTGTCACAAAAACACTACAACTGGATGAAAGCAAGACTGAAGAAGTTATTCTGGCACTAACTGATGCTGGAGTTTCGAAGTATAAGGACGATGAATATGTTGAAGAATCAGATTTAAAAGAATGTTTGAAGCCAGTACAGTCAAGAAAACTACTGAGAGCATTTAAAAAAACTGGTAAGAATTTATTTTTGCCCTATTTCACTTTTCATGAGGTGTATATATACACTATGGTGCAAAGGTTAAGTTACAAATAAAAAAAATGTGATATCTCAAAAACAGTTGGATGTATTGTAATATAAAAGTTTGTACAAATGTAACCTGTAAAACAACACATAATACAGGGCTGGAAAAATAAGCTCCAGATTTAGGAACCAGCTCCAAAATTTAGGAGTCAGGTGAAACAAAAGCAAATTTCAGGGTATTCATGCACAAGCATAATTGATGGTGATGATGTGGGAACAAAGACTAATAATAATAATACAGTATAAGTGTATTGAGCACTGCCTATTACCCAAACTACTTATTGCTAAATGAAATTCGAATTTAGTCTGTAAATCTCAGGGTTCTATAGTTTTGATAAAAATCTAAACATAAACCAGTAGTCCACTGAAGCTGATAAATCAAATTTATCCAGTGGTGGTCCATTCATGCGGATCATCATTAGGTTATACAAACTGTTAATTTCCATATTTGATCTGAATTTGTTTTTTTTTATTAAATTTGTCAAACTGAACCCTTGTTTGCAGCACACTGTCTATGGCCATCAGCTTTGGAAAAAAAACCGGAAATCGCTCCTTGTGGGTCAAAACTTTTTCTAGCAGCTTGTGAAATTTCATTCCTTGCCTGATAACCTTAATTGAATTCTTACCACTCACCTAGCAGACTGAGTCACTACTCAGTCTTCCAAGAGATTCATGAGATTCAAGCTGTTTATGGAAGTGTTTACCCAGTGTTGTAATGTTTTCCTTCCTAAAGTTTTTTTAAGTTATTTCCTGTTGGACACTAAAATGTGTCAAAGACCTTTGTACACCTGTGAATGCTTCTAGACAGTCCTAGGAACCATTCCTCTAGCAGCTGCACTTCTTGATGTATTCCTGTAAGTGTGTTATTATTAACAAAATTATTTTTATGAGTGCCAGATGCATCCTTCATTATCTGAGGTGTTGAAATTGCATTATTAACATGAAGTTCCACTGCACTGATGATGAGTTCTTCCTTTTGAAATATGAGGGACAAATTCTTAAATACAGGCAGGAAATTTCTTCCTTTTGAAATATGAGGGACAAATTCTTAAATACAGGCAGAACCCCCAAACCAAGTCTCAGAGGAGAATTGGTTAGGGTCGTTGCAGATGACGTATTTCAGTACACTACAAACCCCTCCAAAAAAATAGTCCAGGAGTTTGCAAAATCATGTGTACAGACGTACAATGCCTCTTTAGCCGACAATATCAATGGGATCATTCTCGGATCTGGCTATGATTTCCTAGCTCAGCAACTTCTGAACAGGGTTGAGAACATGTGCAGGCTACATAAAAAAATGCCAGTTAGGAAAAGGAAGGTCTCTTGTAATGAAGAGGAAGGAAACACACCTGGTTCCCTTCCTAGCCCAAAGATAGATAGTTATGGATGCATCAACTGGGCACCTAACTGGCCTCACAATGAGACTACAGAGTCCCTTCAGTTTAAAAAACCCCAGCTCAGCCAGCTCACTGAGGGAGATGAAAAACTAATTGAGCTAATCAGTGACACCGTTTACTTACAGCGCCTTGACATAAATAGTGGAACAAGCCTGGTGAAATTAGTTGAAGACTGGACACAGTTGTTTTCAGGTGTTGGCCTTTTGCAACACTTTCGATTACTAACAGGCATTGATATATACAGCCAATTCTGCAAGTCGGTTGAAGATCGAAAGGCCGAACTTTTGACTTATTTTCGTGCTCAGAAAAAGACAAATTTACTGCAGCTATTTGCAGAAGCCGATGTGTGAAATGGCAATCAAGTCATTTTGCTAATTGCAGCAGTTGCTGCATATTTTGATGAAGATGTAAAATTTCTTCTGGCAGTTTCTGAGGTAATTTTGAATTTATTCTATTGATTTCTTTAAACTTTATAAAACATAATGATCATTGCAATTACAACCAACATAATTGTATGAAATTTTAGCTTTTTTACAGAGAAACCAAATATTTGGAATATTTTCTTTAGTAGAGAAATGTAGTGTAAATTTTATAATTGATGATCAGTATATCTCTGAATATTGGCATTACCCTCATATCTACTTGAATATTGTGATTTCAATAATTTGGATATTGTCAGCTGGTATACTATTACTATGTTTTAACAACCATTTCATTGATAATCGGCTACACATCAAATGATACTGTTGTATAAGTATGAAGATCTATAACGAAGTAAATTTCTCCGTCATTTTTGGTCTACGCCGGGATTCGAACCCGAGGCCGCTTATTCCGGAACAAGTCGCTCTACCAACTGAGCTACGCAGACGTTTTATTCTGATTCCTATCTGCCTTTATGTCGTGTGCGTCCTTCTGGCAGGTACGTCACATCTCCTGGTACGTTACATCATCTCCCCCTTATTTTTTTTTTTTTTTTCGAAGTGCTGGAGAAATGATTCTCTTATTTTTCCTATCTCGCGGTGTGGAAATAACATCACACCATTGCGAGATTTTGAACGGTCGGGTCATCCGGATAGTTCGGGCGCCATTATAACGAAGTAAATTTCTTCGTCATTTTTGGTCTACGCCGGGATTCGAAATCGAGGCCGCTTATTCCGGAACAAGTCGCTCTACCAACTGAGCTACGCAGACGTTTTATTCTGATTCCTATCTGCCTTTATGTCGTGTGCGTCCTTCTGGCTGGTACGTCACATCTCCTGGTACGTTACAGATCTACTAGCAGATTTTCAATAGTTTAATGTGCTATATCAGTAAGATGGGTCATTTGAGGGAGTGGGGGAGTGCATCTCAAAACAGTTTTGAAAGGGTGAAACAGTCTGTAGTACACTTATCTATTATTTTTCAAACATTGACCTACTTACACCAAATATATGAATTTCTGCTAACATCTATTTTTTTGAAGAGTGCCCCACATCTATTTGGATATTACTTTTATAGATGTCTGGTGTGGATTTTTTTATGGACCTACAGATAAAATATGTTGGTCCACAGTTGTTGTTTTTTAACTCTCTTGCAGACTTAAGTGGTTTTCCATTTACATGTGTGCACGTTGTGGAGATTTCCAACAAATTTGTTGCCCACCCTTTCATCTACAGATATCTCCCACCTTTATTTTGGGAAATACTGACCCTTGGATGCAGGAGTAACAGAGGGTGCCTTTGCGGGTAAGAAGTGGATCTAAAATTAAAATCTGACCTTTTGTTATCTGTGATCACAGATCATAATTTTTTGCCTACAACCGTGTTCTCTTCATAAGAGTTACTGGAAGTGTTTTTGGCATAAATTAGCTTATTCAATGCAAATGGAATTGAGCGTGGGTGGTGTAATTCAGGGAGCAGGATCATGGAAAACCTTACCTGATTCGCTTGCAAATTCAGCCAACATAGAAGGCAACACGCAGCATTTTTTAATGTTAAATTATGCGTTTTCTTGGCCGTTACAGTTTTATCACTAGTAAAAGGAAGTTAAAAAAAATATCAGCCAGCTTAACTTTCTGATTGCTGGTATTCTGATCTAATGTTACGCAAAGGGATAAAGATATGGGAAGCAGTAGAGTGAAGGGATGGGTACAACACAATATTCTTTGGCTGATAAGTCATATTAATGTTTTTAATTTACAAATAATTGGCAAAAATATTAATTTCTCCCAAGTTTTGCAGGTTTATCATGGCAAACGCAAGGGTGAGGGTGCAGCCGCCTATACAAATAATATAAACAGTCTAGATGGAATAGTATGCTCAAAATGAGCATGCTTCACCCCCCCCAAAGCTACATCAGTCCTCAACATGCTGTATGTTTTAATGTTGGTTCCTTTTCTTATTTGTAGAATTTTATAGCATCACTAAAATGAAGTGCAACAATATTTTATCAGTATCTTGATTTTGTGATGCAAAAGTAATTGATTTTTTTTTTCAGGTGCTCAATCCTCACTGTCCTCCTAATGAAGCAGTAACATCTCCATTTCTAGCTGTAAAAGGTAACACTATGATTTCCCTCTTGAATATTTTGAATTTTATTCAAACTGCTTATATTTTTATCATACCATAAAATTTTGTTTTCTTAGAATATGATGACACCACACGTCATATTCAGGGTATTGGCAAGCATGCACTTCCAGTTTGTATGTTAAGGGGAATGCACAGTGGCCTAAAAAAAGCCTCTTCTGCAATAACCCATGTTTTCTATATCATAGTTTAGCAATTATTGTACATTTTCATACTGTTGTGTATTAGAAGAATAAACTGTCTTTTAATGGTGTTAACTCATAAATTTTGAAGTAAATTACCAGCACTATTTTTAAATGTTTTGATTGCTGTGGTGAATAGCTATGTACCTTCCCCTTTGTAGAGAGGTGAGAACAATTATGTAGACATAAAGCTTGTTAAATGAGTTTTCTTTTCCTTGTGCATCAACCTTTAAGTCGTTGCTTTCGCAAGGGAAACCAGCTATGAAAGCTGGTGTTGACTTTACCACTGTGGTACATCCGAGTTTCAACTTCCAATCTTTGTTTCTGTTTTGGGCGGAGGATTAACTTTGAACAGACTATTGACTAAGATTAACTAGTCCAGTAGTTTGCTGCTAAGGAAAAGGGATTGCAAATAAAAGGTATTCATGATGAAAAAGTAAAGGAACTATAAATTTGTTAAATACATGAATTTCCATCAATATAGGCTAATACATTGTTATTCTCTAAAATTTTCTGGAAGAACTAGCAAATGTTCCTAATTTTCCATTGGAACTCCTTACATATGTAAAGAAATTAAGAAAATGTTTTGTGTAAGATCGTGATTTTTATTTCTAAGATTTTTTTTTTCATTTTCCGCCAACAATAAATTATTGATATGAAGATCTCCTTTGTGCTGATTCATAAAAGTGGAGTGTTTGGCGATCAGTGACATATTGAAAAAGTTCTGCACGATTTTAACCTTTATATCTTATTGTGGGTCTATATTTCAGTGTATTCTGTCCATTTGTTGCATGTGGGGAAAATCGGAAGGGCAACTCTCGATATTTGCTTCGGAGTGTGCTTCCGCATAGAGAAAAGATGTGGAAGCACACTTCCAAACTATCTAACGTTTTGTCCTTTGAGTGTATGTACACACTGTGTGTGTGAGAGAGATGTACTGTTAAAATAGATACCTTTCTAGTAACCATGCTGAGCCACCTGTCTTAATAATGCATACATTTTTTTCACCTTTTGGCTGAATTCAGCCTTTTTTAACATTGTTTTGGTTATTTTTTATATTGTTACAAAACTGAAGTTTTTGTTTGCTTTTTTTTGGGGGGGGGGGGGAGGTTACCCTGTTATAAAAGCAATTGAACTGAGTACGTACAACTTGAAACCAAAGAGAACTAATTTTTGTTTTCTTTAAAGAAAAAGTTTTTCTGAATCATCCTCTTTCCTACTATTGTATTGCAGTACTAATTTATTGCAGTTTTCTGAAAATCAAGCTCTTATGAGAATCACTTCAAAATTTTTAGTAATTTGGACTTCCTGATGCTGCCATAGATAGCTCTCTGAAAACATCAATGTACTTTTTTTATTCTGACAATGTGTGACTGCTCAACCTACTGAAAATGTGATTTTGATTTTTCTGCTACAGTCCTGTGGCAGTGTCATTGTTGGACTTATTATTATAAGGTTGACTGATATAATAGTTCCCCAAAAAGCATTTTCAGTGCGTCTTGCCAAATCTGATGTTGCACTGGTTATTTAATTGCTCTAACAAAGTTCCAACAGCCTGTGAGACAACACAGTGTGACTTGGTCAGCAAAAAAGTTAACTTTTTTGTAGTTGTAATTAATAAAATTATTTTATATTGGCTTATACAGGATGATTGCATATCTGATGTGCTTAGTAATTATAATGTTCAATGCTTTTTTCCCTCGCATCGCTAAAAAAATTCAGCTTTTATTTTTTCATTGGTCAGTCTCGTGTCTGTTTCATGCGGCAAAATGCCGAACATTTTCAAAGCTTGTGAAAATATTCTTCAAGTATTGTCAACCATACCACCTCCAAAATTGTCCAAATTTTGCTCAGGTTCATGGCCAAATGGACCCGTGCATTTTCAAAGCTTGAAAATGCACGGATCTTTTAGAGAAATAAAAAGCTGCAGTTCTAAGAATGACATACTTCTTCACTTATCATTGTTTGCTGAATGTTTCTGCTTTGAAAGTTTGTGCCATGCTTTTGTTAAAATTCTGCCTGACCAATTGTTAGTATCATATTTGGTTTTCACACTCTTAACAGTACAATGTTTTGATTTTTTAAGTATTTGCTTTATTTCACTTGTATGTATATTGTCCTCTGCATTTTTTTTATAATACTGTATTTTTTTAATTATTGTATTCTTACATTTATGCAAGTAAAAATGTCATACCCAGACATGCCAACCTTCAAAATCTGAAAATCGAGAGATTATTACAGCTCGTAAAATCACATGAGCTCTATTTTTATCGATATTTTCCAAAATTATTATTGGTCCACTAAAAGTTCTGGAGAACAAAACAAAAATAAAACTAAAAGCAATACCCATTTTATTGCATTGTTAGTTTTTGTATTGTAAATGTATACACCCCAGATATTTTTTTTCCTAACTTAGATAAAGATCATGTAATCGGTGTCCGTTACGTATAGTTATTGGGGGGCGGCAGTTTAAAAACATTCAAGCTCTTCGTATTCCTAAGGGTTGTGGTCTGTTTTTGGTTTTGGAAATTGCACTCTTCATTACGCTCCTCCCTTCCACGGATCATCCAACTCCCTACTGAAATAGGTTTTTCGGGTACGTAGATTCTGCAAGATAATAAAAACGTAAAATGGCCCACATGTTATAGTCTTCTTTAGGTTGTGCGCGAAGGCAAAATCAACAAAAAGCATCGTACTAACATCGCCTTTCGTTACAAGGCAAGGCCAAATTTGTCATTAAGTGAATTCGCCGGATTTCTTGAGGCGAAGGGTTGAAAGACTGAACTGCAAGAAGGCAGGGCAGCAGCCATCTGTCAATTAATTATGGACTCTCCCCGGCATTCCTAGTGCCAGAGCAGGTCAGCTCTTTGCTGAAGGTGTCATATGACAATTGGGCTAGGGAAATTTTTTTAAAGCAAATTTTTTTGGTCGGAAGCTAGCGCTTAGACCACTGCGCTGCGCCACCTGGGAAGCTTTCTTTTTTGCAGATAGGAGGAGAGGACAAATACAAAACTAATGACTGCAATTGTCGCCTTGCTTTGACGCAGAAAGAAAATTATTTCACAGGCGATTCAAAATCACGGTGGTGGTTGATGGAATGCTGACCATCCTAATGGCTAATTCTCGGTGAAAATCAGGAGAATTTGACATTCATCCGGAGAGTTGACAGATCTGCATACCCCATATGAACTGAATTCAACTTGATATGATTTTAAATTTCCATGCCTGAGCACTCTCAGGCAGTAACTTTTGCAAAGTTATTGCTATTATCAGGGGTGAAAGTCATTTGGGAGTTCCCAAGATCGGCATTTAATAAATGGGTAGTGAATTAATTATTTTGCAAATGGTTGGTTGGGTTTGACTTAACCAACCACTTCGGAGATTTATAAAAATGAAAAGTTTTTTTTTTTTTTACATGTCCATGATTTGACCCTTTTTTCCCCCCACTACTTAAGTCCATCTTATTTTGTTCTGAAGTTATTGGAAACAAGCCCTGCTTCTGCAATGAGTGTTGGCATTATTAAAGTTACTAGCAAAAATCTTAACTAAATTTGATGACAGTAATACAAAGATCCTGATGTCTAACAGGATAGGGTTTTTATAACTGCTGTTTGATGCAGTACAAAAGTTAAAACTGCATAATTACCATTGTTAAATTTGTTAATTTTACATAAAATTTTAGGAATTTAATATATATATATATATATTATTTTTTTAGGTTCCTCTGTTCTAAACCCAGAGAACTTCATGTTAATAATTGACAGAATGTGTGTCAATAGTGTGCAAAATCCAATAAAAGCAGTGTGCATGCTGTTTTCTGCCTATTTTGTGTTTAATATTCACTACCCCTTTGAGGCAAAAGTGACATTGGAATTTTTGCAAAGGTTAGTATAGGAACTTTTGGATAAAACTTTGATTTTATTGAAGTTTTTTTCTCTCTCCAATGTTAACAAAGTGTATAAAATATATTTTTTACGTCTATAATTGTGTATGTATTGCATGACATACAAAAAATAGGGACATGTCCTTTATTGAGAATATAAACCTATTTTTTGTAAACAAAGTATAATACTAAAATAGTTTTGGTCTTTTCATCTGTTCTAACCCTAAGAATCCACTTTACCGAGGAAAATAAGTAGTCTCTCTCTTTCTTGAGGACTGGGTGTAAAAATAAATTGTGTCCACCTATTTACTAGAAGGGATCTGCTGCTTTTCCTGGATTTTTGCAGTTGGTATCAGTCTCAGAATATAGACGTGCATGCGTATGCCATACACGGATAGCTTCCAAATTATTAGCAGCTTTTGCAGATAGTTTTTGCTTGTAGATTTAAAAATGTTATTTACAGCAATTAAAACACTTAAGGCTTTACTCAGATTAATATATTTACTTCTATGTCAACGAGAAATTTTCACATCTTCCGATAGTGACTTCTTTTGGTTTTACAGACTTTTCTGGCCTCTTGATTTTATCAAGGCCTGTTCTCAATATATAGGAACTGTAACAAAAGTTTCATTTACACAGAAAGACTATAAATTATATTGCCAGGTTCCTCTTGCAGTTGCTAGTTAAGAAATTAAAGTCTTTTCCTTATGTATTTTATAAGTCTACTATTTTTGAATTCAGTTGAAAATGCTATTTACAATTTTTGAAAGTTCATTAACGGAACTGCTTTTCTAGATATAAAAAATTTAATTAGTCTTGTTTTTATGAGGTTCATAGTGTTTTGGCCTTAAGGTCCATTTTACACACATTTCTGCGCATTCAGTCTTGATATACTTTTGTCCTCTCTAGAATCTGTAATGTTCTAATAATTATTTGTCATATTAATTTTTCTTTAAATTATCTTATTCTATTGTTATGATTCATGGGTTTTCAGCAAGTTTTCTGTTTCAATGGTTGTGTATGTGGATACATTTAATTTTTATACAACTCTGCTAGGTATTAGGAATCTGCTCAGTCCATGAAGGCATCAGTCTTTAATTTTCAGTTGCCCTCTAGTAATTCCACCTGCCTTGCTAATTTTCAGACCTGGCCATTGTGACAACAATATTTTTTGGTGGTCTTCATTTTCTTGAGTTGACTGCAAAGTTTTACCACTACGCTTGCCAAATATTATGAACATTGTATTGTATAACCAGTATTCTTATTTTGGGATAAAAATAGTATTCAAATTGATCAAATCTTTTCCATTATTGATGGTCTTCAGGATTTCTCACTACACAAATAATTTAGTTTTGTAATAATTTAAAATCAAACTAGTAGTGTGCTGTAAAGATACATATTATTTTTGTATATATATTGCTACTTTTTAGAAGCCAGAATGTTTATGATGTATTTCATTGTGTTAATTTCTCACTTTAATCATAGGTGCTTTGTGGGTATACATCCTGTATGTGGATCAAAGGTAGAAAGGAAGAAAGGGAAGAAGCTTTATTCTGAAGTCAATCCAAAAATTGCAAAGTTATGGCACAAAGTAAAAGACCACAACAGTTGGCTAAAAAGGTATCAGACAATAAGTGGCACATAATTAAAAAAAACAAACATTGTCTATGCTATTAGTTGATCTGTATATATATTGTTACACCAATTAAGTTTGTTTTTTTTTAAATAAAAAAAATGCAATTCAGTTGATTCAGTACTTTTTCCTGTGTATCTAAGTTTCAATTATATATCAGTATTTTAGTAATGGTAGTCCTAAATCTAAGAAACAATAAATTACTTTTTGCCTGAGCACATTGGAAAATATCTGTTGGTAATTTGTTTCTAGTTCTCTGCATATGCAACATTTATTTTTTTTAAATACTACTGATTCGCCAGTGTCTTCAAGCCAACTGCTATACACCATTATCTCTGTAGTTTTGACATCTGTTTGTTATACTTGCAAACAACGTGCACTTTGGCTTTCTGACTCCTTACAATTTTTGGTTTTGGAAATTACACTCTTCATTACGCTCCTCCCTTCCACGGATCATCCAACTCCCTACAGTGAACTGCAATTGTCACACCAGAAGTTGTAGGGACAAAAATGAAAAATGTGTTACTTCGTGCTGTCATGTAGAAATTAACTGTTTTTAGTAGTCCTTTGGAAAAATCCGAGAAAGCTTTAACAATTTGCTCATCTAGATTTTCAATGGCATGAATATTTTGCACAGGACTTACAAGTTAAGTCATTCACCCCAGTGATCTACGTCAGTAAAACTGCATAATGCATATTGTTTCTTAGATGAAAATGATTCGACAGTACTCATTATAAGCAAGTTTGGTGGTATTTTTATTTTGACCATTACGGTAGACTAAGAGTGGCATTCTAGGGATGACCACATTTTTGAAATCTGTACATAAATGTACACTGATCAGCCACAACATTAAAACTACCTTTTCGTTACTGTATTCCCTAGTGGAGATGGCACCTTTCAACAAGACTTGAAATAAAGGATGTAATCCATGTCACACTGCAAAGAAAGTTCAGGAATGGTTCCAAGAACATAACTGGAATTCCCTTTAATGCCATAGGCCCCAAATTCACTGGACATGAATCCTATTGAGCATTTGTGGTTTCAGTTGGAGGAAGGGGTATGAGCAGCATCACCCGCGTAATTTACAGGAAGTGTGGGATCTGTTGCAGTCATGATACCAAGAGATGGCTACCAACATCTCATTGAATCTGTCTCATCAGGTGAAGACACATTGTATTAGGTAGGTGGTTTTTATGTTTTGGCTGATTGGTGTATATATTATACAGTATTTTTGAGAGTTTTATGAATTATGAAAACAAAAGCTCAAACACATTATAGATCGTGAAAAACACATGCAATTTTGCAAACATTTTTGTAAAAAAAAACTGTCTTTGCACCATATTTATTTAATGGGCTTTGCCGTGTTTTTTCCTATAACTGCGGTTCAAGTCCGAACCAAAAATTGGCTGAAGCCCTAATTAGACCAAAAAAACATATTAAGAAAAGGTCATTAAACCAAATCTAAAAAACGGTGGCTAAACATTTAAAAAAAAAAAAAAACTTTGCACCGTGTTTATTTAACAGGCTTTGCCATGTTTTTCTTTAAAATACGGTTTATCTACTGTATGCAATTTACAGTTGCTCTACCGTGTTAGGCCACATTTTCTGGTAGTTTGACCGTTTTTTATTTTCCGGTCATTAGACCGTTAATGAACATTACAGTATGGTACTGTAAAATTACAGTACTGTAAAGAAAAACGGTCTTTACACCGGATTTATTTAACAGGCTTTGCCATGTTTTTTCTAGGCCACATTTTCTGGTAGTTTGACCGTTTTTTATTTCCCGGTCATTAGACCGTTAATGAACATTTCAGTATATTACTGTACAATTATGGTTTATTGACCGGCCACTCAGCCGCCGGTGTATCTACCGTAATTTGACCATGAAATTTTTTACAGTGAATGTCTTATTTTTTTTATCAGCACGCTTTCTTATTTCGCGTCAAGATTCTTCTAGAATTGGTAGAAATGATCTGTCTGCCGATTTCTTTATGCATAAGCACAATTTTAAAATCAGTTTTGCTGTATTAATTGAATCAGTTGTGAAAAGAGTATCAGAATTAACAGCAAAGATAAACCGAACAGGATATGACGCATATATCTAATTTGATCGTGCTTTTGAGTTTCTATTTTTTATGCAAATTCTGTTGCTTTTCAGTTAGATCTTTTCTTTGCTGAGTGGCACATTACTTCACCGAATTTCTTTGTAGGTTTGGCAACGCTGACAGTGAGTCGAAAGCAAATAAACACTTACGCTAAGAGCCAAAAAAGGGAGTGTGTAGTAGAGTGTATGGAGATTGTGCTAAGATTATAAGATTGGATTGATGCTATATCCGAAGATTTACGAATTAGGACTGTTAACTGGGAGCTACACAACCATAAAGCGTACTTGAGACTGCTGCTGCATATTCGTGTGACTTCTACAGTTTAAAGGAACACACAGCATAGATTTTAAAATAAGTTGTTTTTATTCATGCGATTCCTGTCTGTTTCTATTTTAGCGATCTAAATAGTTTATACTATATGTTGAACAAGCTACTTGGAAAGGACTAAGACAACTTCAAAATTCTTAGAAACACTATAAGGATATCAAACAGAAGTCATGCTATTTCCACGTTCACAAGTGAGACACGGAAAAGTTATCATCGGCCGCTACCGGGAATCGAACACAGGGTCCTCCGGTTACCCACCGGACATGCTACCACTGCACCACAGTGGCCTCGAATTCTCCAGACTCACATACGACTAACTGCCAAACCTGTGGTGCAGTGGTAGCATGTCCGGCGCGTAACTGGAAGACCCTGGGTTCGATTCGCGGTGACGGCCGATGAGAACTTTTCCGTGTTTCACTTGTGAACGTGGAAAGAGCGTGGAAACGTCAATTGTGTGTATTAACTACAAGGACAGTTGTACTTTAGTCCACAACTTCAAAATTAAGATAATGTAGTTGATTTGCTAAACAGTTGGTCTGAGTGCTAATGTACCACACTGGAATTCTCGTTAATCTTTCTTGACCTGCCGGTGTTTCAGTAGCAGATAGGGTAAAAGAAAAAAAAGAGGAAGAAATCTTTCTCCTGTGGTTCTCGGAGCTATTTAAAAGAAAAGGGGGGGACGGAGCAACCGTGGAAAACTCATACTTCAGCTCTTTGAATTAGTAGTTGAAGACTCAAGACTGTTTGGAAATAACGAGACGAGGGGCAGTTCGCTAGAAATGGTATTTCAACAACAGCTAACAGGCTTTGGTAAAATTTCATCACTTAAAAAGAACATGAAAATCAAACTTAGGAGAGCTGTAGAATGGGCGCCTTTAATGAAGAAGAACGTTTTGACTGATAAATATTTTGTTTTAATTCGTGCGGAACATTTGCAACGCTTCGTAACTGGTACACATAATGAGCTTATTTTTTAATCGCAATATGCACTTATAGTCGAACCTGTATAAAACGAAGATAAAAGGGGAGTTAACAATCTGTGTATTTAAACTTCGTTATAACCGAGTTAAAGCAAATGGCTATTTTGGGCATCTTACATTATGTCAGATTAAATCTAGTCAGTCGGAAACTGTTTATCAATATCAAAGGTAAAGAATCTATGATAATTAGAGACTATAGCTAGCAACAAAAATATGAGTGAAATTTTCTATAAGCAAAATGTTTAATTAAAGCAAAATTTAAAGTAACTGCAAACAATGTAAATTTTCACCTGTTACATTTCATTTGCTATTTCCACATCATGTCGGAAATATGAGTTAACTGTTGCTTGTTTTGTGCTTGTCATTGTAGCTTTTTAAATATGTTTTAACATACTCCGGTGTCAATGTCTGAAATATCAGTGAAATACAGGATTACACCATTGTACAATACGAATTTGGAAGATGCGAATCCGTTTATTGGTGTAAATGTGACATGGATGGTTAGTCAGGTATAATATCCGAAAACTTGAACATTTCCTCGTCCTGGAGCGGAAATCGAATCCGTGTCTCCTGGATAGAGCTCAAGTACGCTAATTCCTAGTTTTCTAGCATACTCGGGCGCTATCCGGGAGACGCGAATTTGATTCTCGCTCCAGGACGACGAATAAATTCATTAAACTTGCTGTTCTACATATGAAAAATGAAATTATTCTACATAAAAGTGTGGAAACATGAAATACAAGGCGTGCCTACTAAGCAATGGAATTCAAACATAAATATACATATATAACGCTATAATTGACGAAATCCCACCTGGTAGACACAAAAGTGCATGTTTACGAAGCGTTTCAGGCTTTGTTTTTTAAATTCCAAGCAAAACATCATTCTCAAAACACGAACACTTCTTCCATAAGAAAACATAACTTGTGTCGAGTCATCGGCCCACACGTTGGTCTCGCCATCTGGTGACAAGTGACATTAACGGGCGACAATTATTTCCAGAGTCGTGCAACCTGATTATCATACACCGTGGGGGCGGATTTACAGGAAAGCCAACGAAGCCCAGGCATGGGGCCTCGTGATGCCGGAGGGCTTCAAAATAATGATTTATATATATATTTTTTTTAATTTTACTTCTAAAAAATAGAAAGTAGTAGCGCGAGGGATAAATTCGCTCTTTTGGGAAGATTTGGGGGCAGAATTCCCCGCGAAATCTAAGTACGCCATCTTCAAGTATGAATTTATTAGCTTTAGGGTCACTTAATATCGTTTTGAAAATTCGATTGCTTAATGCTACATCACAACTGAGCTTAGAAATTGGGATGTTATTTCTGGCCAATTTTCTTAAAATGTAATGAATATTTGGCTCCTTAGTTTGGTCTTTTATATGACTCCCCAGCTTTCTCTTAAAATCCCCGCCCCTCCATTAAGGTTAGTTTAAGAGGTAATCACAATGTTATCGTACAAGTAAAATGTCATTGGAAAACGTCTTTTACGAGACACAACAACAGATTTCATCCATGTTCGGACTATCTGTAAGGAAATTGTCAGTGGGGTGGAATCTGACGCTATACGATAGCAGATCTCGCTCTGCATGTAACATGAATGTCAATTAAAGCAGTACCATAAATTAACCTTGCGTAACATGTTTAAGTACAGTGGTTATCTTAATAAAATTTCCAACTTTTCTTCCTTAAGAAAAGGCTCTCTACTTTTGACTTCAGTCATTTCCTCGCCATCAGGGCATCCCAAAAGCCCTCAGCATTCAATTTAGTCTTGATATCTATTATACTACAGTTTTTGAGTTATGGCGACAACAATCCACACACATACACCACTGTGAAAATAGTCTAATCATGTTCGGGGAGCCCAAAATGGGTATTTTCTGTTGAAATCTGGAAGTCAATTTGTTTTTACGATTACAATACTTCTTTATACGTAAGTTAGAGATAGTAAAAATGCGGGAGTTATATTTTAAGAATGCCCGGCAAAGTGAGGGGAGCGTCAAAACTGATATTGTGCGTAGGTCCCCGCTAACTGTAAATCCGCCACTGGTCATACTATAGGTTTTACTATTTAGTCAGGTCAATATAACTGGTTACGTGAAGGAATAAAATTTCAGGATATTCAGTGCAATACAAATTCTTCATAGGAACCATCGTTGTACTCTTACTTTTAAGTTGTGTATTCAAAAACCAGGCCCGTCCGTAAGCATTAGTCAAGCTGATTAGCCGCCGCATGAGGGCGGCACAAATAAGTTACAGAAAACGGTCGGCTTCAATTCTGTTTTATTTCGGAATTCAGGAAGATCAGAATTTAAAATGTTTGCATGGCTTACAGTCTAGACCTGATGCCTGTACTATCTTGAGAAGTATTTGCAATTTTAAATTTATGTGTTCCATTATCATTTAGTATGACATATTAGACATCATATGCCCAGTGAGTAAGCAATTACAATCCATAAACTTTGACATAAAGGCTGCTGTTACTTCACTTTCGGGTGTAATGAAGTTTTTTAAAAATTATGGGAAAAACGGATTTGATAAAGTAAAGTTTGCATCATGCGAGTTTTCAGCTATCTTAGAAGTACCCAGTCTTAGCATAAATACTGTTACAAACGTTCGACAGATGGCGCGCAACCGGTGTGTAACGTCACCGATCAGCTAGGAGGCATGAAGCAGCTATATTCCGTTCCACCGTTTCCGCCCCTGAGTATGACCAGCTTTTTTTTTAATGTTCAAAAACAATCTGTTGGCTAGATTTGAAAAACTCAAAGTTTTAATAACCAGGTAATACCTATTGATAAATTCAAGATGTGATGTGACAGTAGCGATCCGTGGAGTATTTATTCAGCGGGAAATGAAGAATATCGATGTGTAGATGACTGTTTCGTTTTTAATCTGATGGAAAACTGAAAGGAGTGGAATATGTGCTGACAGCTTTTTAAACAATGACCATTGTGACACCTGAAAAAGGGTTGAAAACTGTATACACATGCTTATGTGAAAAGTGATGTTCGATTTCATCATTCATTCGAACAGCACTTCCACAAAGCAAATTTTCATCTCACGGCATAATAATCTGTATTCAGATCTATCGTGGTCAGATTCAGTTCACAAGTTAAAAATACATAGCTACATGCAAGTAGGAGGAAATTTTTCCCGTCTTGTGAAAACCTACTCGCACTTCTTTCATCCTGCATTTATCAGTGATACATGTTAAAACCAATTTTTTTAATTAAGGGGCAGGGGTACTCGCATAGTGTTACACACGGAACAGGGATGAGAGTTGAGGTGCAGAGATTTATACATCCCAATCATACTTCCAATACACCCCCGATTTCCTCAGATATCCCCGCAAAAGATCAACACTCCACCATTTGAGGGTGTATAACACACACGGGGATATAAACGTATGTTTTTAAGTATAGTCCTTTTTATTTACGCTTTCCAACCGTAGGTTGAAGAAGCGTATATGCTCCAGCTTGGTCCGTCCGTCTGTCCGCACGATAACTCACGTGAAAATGGTTCGATTTCGACGAAATTTTAGTATGTGGTAGGGGACCACCTGGGGACGAACCCTATTGAAAATGGGCGAAACAGGGTCAAAGGTCAGGACATAGGAGCGGGATCCATTCCATTGCTCTTATTCGTCATAACTTGCATAAATATGATTCGATTTCAATGGAATTTTGGTATGTGGTAGGGAACCATCTGGGGACGATCCCTATTGAAAATAAATGATATGGGGTCAAAGGTCAGGACATAGGAGCGGGATCCATTTCATTGCCTTTATGCATCATAACTTGCGTAAAAATATTTGGATTTCGATGAAATTTTAGTATTTGGTAAGGAACCATATGGGGACGAATCCTATTGAAAATGGGCGGAATGGGGTCAAAGGTCAGGACATAAAAGCGGAATCCATTTCATTGCCTTTATGCGTCATAACATGCGTAAATATGGTTCGCTTTCGATGAAATTTTACTATGTGGTAGGGAACCACCTGGGTACGAACCCTATTGAAACTGGGCGAAATGGGGTCAAAGGTCAGGCAGGATATAAGAGCGGGATTTGTTCCGTTGCCCTTATGCGTCATAACTTGGGTAAAAATGGTTCGATTTCGATGAAATTTCAGTATTTGGTAAGGAACCACCTGGGGACGAACGCTTTTTAAAATGGGCGAAATGGGGTCAAAGGTCAAGGCATAAAAGTGCAATCCATTCCATTGCATTTATGCGTCATAACATGCGTAAATATGGTTCTATTTCGATGAAATTTTAGTATGTGGTAGGGAGCCACTGGGCACGAACCCTATTGAAAATGGGCGAAATGGGGTCAAAGCTCAGGGCATAAAAGTGGGATCCATTCCATTGCCTTTATGCGTCATAACATGCGTAAATATGGTTCGATTTCGATGAAATTTAAGTATGTGGTAGGGAACTACCTGGGCACGAACCCTATTGAAAATGCGCGAAATGGGGTAAAAGGTCAGGCAGGACATAAGAGCGGGAATTGTTCCATTGCCCTTATGCGTCATAACTTGCGTAAAAATGGTTCGATTTCGGTGAAATTTTAGTATGTGGTAGGGAGCTCCTGGGGACGAACCCTATTGAAATGGGCGAAATGGGGTCAAAGGTCAGGACACTGGAGTGGGATCCATTCCATTGCCCTTGTGCATCATAACTTACCTAAAAATGTTTCGATTGCGACAAAACGTTATCATGTTGTTCCGGAGGTATAGTGAACCGGTTCTGTTAAATATCAACGAAATGGGGTCAAAGGTCATTGCACAAAAGCAAGATTTATTCCACAGCCTTTATGCTCATAAGTTGCGTAAAACTGCTTCTATTTCGACACAACTGTAGTATGTTATTCTTGAGGTATACTGAACCGGTTCTGTTGAATATCATCGAAATGGGTCAAAGGTCAGGACACAGGAGCGAGATTTATTCCACAGCCATTATCCTCATAACTTGAGAAATAATTTCTGGTATGTTGGAAAGCGTATCATAATCAATGCATTGCATGATTTTACTAACTTGTTACCTATAGCATAGTTGTCAATAGCATTTAGCCTTTGTACGAAGTCCACAACTCGGCCTTGAAGTATCTTCACTGTAATACAATAATTCCCCCCCCCCTTTTTTTTTTTTATTTCTAGTGGTTTTTTTCTGCTTGTTTAAAGTCGGCCATTGCAATTCTAAAACGTATATACGTTTCTCTTCATTTTAGTCGGTTACAGATTTTGCAGATGTACTTCGGAATCACTCAGCATGAACACAATTTGTGAAAATCAATATTTGCTGTTTCAATACGTTTCTACTTTACTGTTCTTAACGGAAGCACTTAGACATAAGAGATAACAGCAAAAAACCGAAACGAACTTGAGTATGTTTGGAAAAAAAGATTCCCAGTTATTATTACTCTTAACTATAAAAAAAATTCAACGGTTCTCCATTTTCAGTCTTTTTCCCCATTTTTTTAATCCTTAGTTTTCAACCTAAGTAATTCACTATAAAGAATTTTTAGGATTCGAAAAATTTGTTTCATTTAACACTCCGTAGTTTTTCAGCAAACCTTACTCCCCCGCAATTTGGATTTGGAAAAATCCCTAATGGACACTGATCGAGCCAGATCTGGCCGTGCGCATATATCTTTCTAAGTGGTTTCAGCAATTTTAATATTCTAATTGGGTATGGTGTCGCCGTCTCGTGCGGACATATCTACGACACTATAATTATTCACGTAGTTTCTAACTTTACTAAAGAAAATATACCTAGATTTTCGATTAACATAATATGTACAAGTTATAATAGTGTTGCAATCTGTGGTTTAATTTCCCAGCTGACGTGCATCACAACGGCAGACAGATGGCAGCACGTCAGCGCTCACTCTGTCGAGCAGTCGTGGACGGCAGAGTGGGTCGGCCCAACTCTACGGATGTTTAAAATGCTGCAGCCGTGTACATTTGTCGGTTGTCTAATTTTAAAATATCATTGACCCGAAGTAGTAGAATTTACAGTTCTGAAGCTTAGACGATGATTTACATGCCAGCATGTGTATTGTTACAAATCACATTTTGTTCTTCAAGAGCCTTCCTCTGACAAGGATTGAAAAGCAAGTGAATCAAAACATTTGGAATAAAATGGTTTTTCCATTGCCGATGCAATGAGTAAAATTTGCCTCAGGAAATGCTTATAAAACCTATCTTTCATTTTTGATTCCAGATTCAACCTATGGGCCTTTCACATCATTAAAATTAATGAAGGGAAGTCTAACCAAGTTGTCTTGTGTTTAGTCATAGTTGACCCTAGATGATTATTTCTGAAATGTGACATTGAAACACCCACTACTGGCAGTTACTGGTTTAATCAACAGGTTACCTAACTCAATTTGTTCTAAGAAAAGCACTGATTTGAATAAATATTTTGACACTACGTTTATCGCATTTTGTCTTTCAAAAGTATTCGACATATTTGATCCAGCTTTTGTCGTAGCATACATCATCGATCTGTACTGGGGATTTGATCAAATTCAGCACAGTCATGTTGTTACTATTCTGAGCACTCTTTTTGTTGTAGAAAATGCTTAAGCACGTCATGGGGTTTCACGGAAATGCAGAAATTAAATGCTGATAAGCATAGAGAATGACGCGCATTTCTGATGAGGTAGAGAATTATATTTACCTATCAACATCTAAGAAAATTGCATCAACCAGGACATGAAATCGAATCCACGTCTCCCAGGTTACATGTGAGTATAACACAGACGCGACGCTGCGGGTGGGGTTTACTTTTGTGTCGCTCCCTAGGACTAGTGGCCCTGAATTAGACAGGTGTCTACTAATTGCCCTGTACGTTGTGCAAACTATGAGAGAGAGAGAGAGAGAGAGAGGGGGGGGGAACATATCACGATACAACAGAATTAATTTCATTCAACTTCATGCTCCTGTTCTCAAGCACGGCCTGACTTCAATGTGTATTATTGTTATGTTAGCAACTGGTTAGGTAGGTTTTTTTTCATATTATAATCGGCGCAAGCGCCTTACTTGATAACTCCGTCGGTATGAAAAGCTAAAGATGGGAGGATCTTTTTTTACTTAAAATTAATTTTTTAGAGGAAATACCGGCTGAACCACAAGTGCTACTTATCCGGGTAAGTAAAAGCTTCATTAAGGTTCTTATAGGTGTTTGATTGCCTGACTAACGACTGAAAGAGCCTTTGATAAATTCTTAGCTCTGCTAAGCTCGTGTATTAAGTGGCAGAGAAAAATGTTCTGTGATACCTGTAAGTCGAATTAATCCTGCATCTGTAGCACAATTAACATTTTCTTTTCCGTGTTAGATGTTTTTCACAAAAACTAATTGCTTAAATGTTTTACCCGCAAATAGCTGGCATGGTGAAAAAAGTGGTAACAAACACAAGACAAATGAAGATTGCATGCCTATTTAGGAGAATGTACAATGTTTACTAGAATTTTTCTCTCTGAAGAAAAGAATTTGTTAGGCGTCAGTTGTTAGTGAAGAATATTTACATTCGCATCCGCCAAAAATAGGGTACTGCAGTGTTCAAAGATTAATTTCCAACTTTGACCTCAGATACCGATAAAGTAGAACTAAATTTCTGTATTTACTCAAGAAATTTCTGTATGACAACATGGGTTGAAAATCGAAAGATTATATTAATAACTGGAACATTATATTAATTGAATAGGAACATGACACTACTGTTTAATTTACTGTACCTCCGTTTTGTATAATCTTATTTATCTGTCAAAACAGATTTCCGAATTTCATTGTATCGCTTACTTCAGTATAGCAATCCATTCAGTCTTCATGCGCCGGATTACATCCATCATCACATGGCAAAGAAACTAGCTTTGTGAAATAAAGCTCGTGCAGAGAATTATTACACAAAAATGAAAATTTCAACTCTGCAATAACGGGATTTTTTCAGAGAAATGTAAAGTTTCTTATACTTAAAAAATACAGAATAATGGCAAATAGAATGTTTGTGCTTCGGTTAAATTTTAGCAGTCAGCTTGCTAGCTTCGGTTTTCTGCCGTAAGAAAACAAACACGTTTAAAAATCAGTGTAGATTAACATGCTTAGCCGTGCGCCTTAGCGGCACAAAGGAGCTACTTAATTAGGCTTAGTGGCGCTAACACAATTTTGGTGGTTAGATGGTAAGAGAAGCTGGGCAAAGGATTTTTTTTTGTAGATGATCGTGTATGCAAAAACAGGAAAATATATGCTCTCTATACAATCATAGCCAAATATTTCTACTGCATAGATGCCTGCCCCAGTGATCGAGTTGTCTGAGGCGTTGGCCTCTGACTATTCGTTCTATCCGGGGCGCGTATTTTAAAAGAGCATATACGGAATTGCGATTAAGGCCATCACGGACACGCGATTGGTTCAGAACTGTTTTGGAGATTGCGAGTAGGCGGCCTATGAGGAGAGTCACGTGACGCAAAACATGATGTACGCTACTCGCAAAAGTCATTTTAATGTTTCGGTGTTTTCTTTGCGATAATGGTTACCTTCAGTTGTTCTTCCCGAACACCCGGAAGGAGACAGAAGGTAAATAGAGCCTTTGAGTTTTCACAGTAAGGTGACAAACTTCATTTATCTTGGGACTTATCTTCCGAATTACTCCCACTCGCCCAAGTTCTCACATAATGGAGAGATGTCAGTGCTCACTCCTACGTTAACTCCAAATTACTACCGGCGTGCTTTGTAGCGAGAACCCGTAAGTTGTTTCACTCTTATTTTAGGGGAGGGGTTTTGAGATGTGGAATTAAAAGCATTTTTGATGAAGTTTGGAGAAGCAAGAACATGAGGATTTTTTTTATGACAGACCACCCTCTCACAATTTAATCAGACACAATAAATGTCAGACAGCATTCTAGAACATTTATTCCAAAGGAACTGTCGTATTGTCACAGCACACTGCTCAGGTTTTATTTCGCGTCATTAGACAGTTCTCTGGAAGAAAAAACAATCTAGTTGATTTTTTTCTGCTAGCTACACGTCTTTACATTCACGAGGAAAACAAATTTAGCGTCAGAATAAATATCTCGGTGTGGGGAGACACTGTTCATTTATAAAGGTCCTTTTAAGGGTAATATAAATTAATGATACTAAAAGTACTCTTTTTAAAAGGGTACTTTTAGTATCCTTAATTTAGGCACTTTTGTCTTCGTATAAGACCCCCAAATCATGGGGGCTAGGAGAGGGGAGCGCCCTAATGTGTTCTCGCACGACGTCCCCTCCCCCATACACGAACTTTGTTGCAACACATCTTCACACTGTTCACCACGCCCAAAATAAACACCTGGACATGGTTCACTGATGTTTACACACACTCCCACCACGGCCCAACAAGCAACACCGGACGAACCCCCGAGTCATACACATAGTCCGAAGAACTCGAAACGACCCGCACACAAATAGCCGGCGAGGTCACCTAGAAAGGCGGGTGCAACCCGAAGGTACACCCGGAACGTCCATGTAGGCGGACAAAAGGTGACCAGATTACAGCGACCCGGACGGGAGACTGTCAGAGAGGACACCGGGACAACGGGTGCACCAAGGCACTCACATGACCCATGGCAGGTGCCTTCCCGGTCCACTTCCACACGGATCCGGCACACCACAAGCAGCAAATACACAATACCCTCCCTTCAGATACCACCCAGTCACACCTCATCATAAGAGAAAGAGCAGAGACAGAACCAAAACACTCACTCCCCCCGACTCACACAGCCTCCTGCCGTCTCGGTCAGCGGCCAGCACCGCCAACCATGACAGGAGAGAAGACAAATTAAACCACCGATGAAAGGGTCGGAGGCTAAACTCCACACCCTCCATCAAACACAAGTCACAAAAACATAACAATAGAAAAAGCCCAACACTCCCAGAGAGATCCCTCGGGCTTCAAGAGCCGAAACTAAGGGGGTAAGTTACCCCAATGAAAGGTGTAGTTGTTCTTGGTCCCGGTCAATCCGAGGCCAAGCCCCCCCCCCCCCGATACCTAAAGGCTCGGTCGGTCAAAGTGCGGGCGTCCACTCTCGCCCTGTCTCAGAGCTCACACTTGACTTGAAGGATAACCGTTGTCGGAGAGAAGACCGAGTTAGCCGTCCGGGAATGCAGAACCCTCTTCCTCTCCCTTCACATCTTATAACAGACCTCGGTGATAATCCTCCTCCAGACCTCCCTGCCCTCCGCCGGGGCAGGATGTAGATAAAACACATTAGCCGGGTGAAACTGGAGGGCTTCAAGCCTTTTGTGCCAAGCCCAAGTCCAGATTCCCTGCCAAACCTGGTGTGCCATGGGGCAGGCCCAAAAGAGATGGAATCTATCCTCAATGCCTGCACACGAAAGGCACCTATCGGAAGAGATGCCACCCCACCGAAACTGCCTACTCCTAGTTGGAAGGACATTGTGGGCCAACCGCCACCTAAAGTCCCTCTTCTTGCAGTCCACACCCGTCGAGTGAATGCTCATCCAAGCCTCTCTCATACAGAAGTTCCTAGGAACGTGGAAATCTTTGACGACGTGTTCCCTAGGCCTAGGGAGCAGGTCAATGTACATCTGTTGCGTGTTCTTCCCGGCGCGGTCAGCTTTCGCAAAGTCCTGCAGGCGACCTCCAAGCTGGTAAGACCTATGCATCCTCTCGCGCCGGGGGCCAACAAATCTGTGGCCGGGAACGTATTTGGACGAGTCCCACCCCGTGAAAAAGGAAGCCAAAGCTCCACACGGGTGTTCAGAGATCAGGGCTCCCTTCACACTCTTAAACTGGAGTGCACTGAGCCATGTCGGAAGGTGCTTGACTTCCAAACCCCCCTCCGACCTTGGACAGTATAGGACCGCCCGAGCCACCTTCTCGGACTTCTTCCCGGCCCAAATGAAGCCAAAGACCGCTCTCTCTATCTGCTTCATGAGACTTCCAGGTGGGGACTCAATTTCCCCGGCAACAGTGCATTTCGAAACCAGAAGCGCATTAGCTAACTTGGCCCGATTCACTCTCGAAATGCCCACCTCCTGCCACCGTTCTTGCTCCTTATTCATCTCCGCCAGAACTTTACGCCAGGTGCTCACGTGGATCCCTTCCTTAGAAAATTGGATACCAAGTATCCGAACGGGCCCATTGGTCACAGCTAAACCTGTAACCGCTGACCTCTCCCATTTTCCCCAGAGCATAATACTCGACTTCTCCTCATTGAGACGGGCATCGGTCACAATGAAGTACTCAGCGAAAGCATCTCGCATCCAGTTCAAGCTCCTTTCCGAGTCGACGAAGAAGGAGACATCATCTGCATACGCAAGGTACTTCAACGACTCCCCCTCCCCGGGACCGGAAAACCCCTAACACTATCCTTCTTGGCAACTCTCCTCAAAAGGGTCTCCAAGACCAAAACAAACAAAAGGGGAGAGAGAGGGCATCCCTACCTCACTCCTCTTTGAACCTCAAAGAGGGGCAGAGACGACCGGCAATAATGACTCTCCCGGAGAGGTCTCTGTACAACGCCCCAATCGCACTTCGGACAAATACTCCGAAGCCGTGGGCTTCTAACAATCTTCCGACAAACTCGTGCGATACCCTATCGAAAGCCTTGCTCTGGTCTGCCAAGAAGAGCCCCATCTTAATGTCCTTCTCGCCCAGGTAAGTGATAGCGTCTCGTATGCACCTAGCATTCCATTGCATCCAGCGCCCTCCGATACCACACGTCTGGTTAGCACCAATGAGATGAACGGCCACCTTAGCAAGCCTGCTATTGATGACCCTCGCAAGGATCATATAGTCCACTGTGGAGAGAGACACCGGTCTCCAACCACTTAACTCCCTCGACGGGGCGTCGGGGCTTTTGCACAGCAAAGTTACCATGCTCCTCCGCATGGCCCCCGGCATACGACCCACCTGCACAATCTCGTTGTACACCCTGGGAATCCAGGGCGCTAACACATTAACAAACTTCTTGTAAAACTCCGACGGGAGACCATCACAACCAGGAGACTTACCTGGCGAAAGGGCCTGAATCGCCACCCTCACCTCAGACACCGAGAACTCCTCTTCGAGACTATTCAAGTCCTCGTCTGGGATCCTCGGCGTACCCTCCAACCACATATCCATGACGGCAGGATCAATTTCCTCGCTGGAAAAGAGATCGCCGTAATACCTATCAGCTTCCTGCAGGATCTGCTTATTGTCCCTCACCTCGGTATTATCAATATCAAGAACTTCCAGGTTCTCCCTCTTCCGCTCCGCCTCGAGGTTCCGGTAAATGTGATTAATATCCCGCTCCTGCTCAAAACTCCTAATAGTACCTTGAAGTTGAACTTCAGAGCCGATGCCTCTATAAAAATCGGAAATCTCTTGCCTGGTCTGGGTAATGATCCCAAGGTTACACCCGTCTTCATTATCCTTCAGAGCCGCGTTCAGGAAGTTCATCAGAAAAACATGAGTCCCCCGCTTAGCTCTTGCCAATTCCTTACCCCGGGGCAACCAAGGCGCTCCGGACCTCGTCCTTCGCCCTCTCCCAACCGCCGATTCCGTCATTGGTGAAGGTTTTTGCACCGGCCTCCAAGATCGAACGGACACGCGACAGCGCTTTTACGTCGTCTAACATTGACACGTTTAGGAGCCACGGCGTGGCTTTCCTCTCCCTCGGCGCCGGCACACAGACGTCCATCACGACAACGCTGTGATCAGAGACAAACAACGGCTGTGAGTTAGGGTTAAAAACCTCGGCTCCCATAACCCAGTCCATCTTCGAGACCAATAGCATGTCGATCCTTGAAGCCAAATGATTCCTGTGCCAGGTGAACCCCGGCTCCTGCGGGAACAGCTGCCTCCACACGTCCTTAAGTTGCTGGTTCTTAATCAGATCCGTAAGACCCCTTCTGTACGGCTCTGACCACCTGCACCTGTAAGTACTCAACCGATCGATATGGTTATCCACAGCCGAGTTGAAATCCCCACCGACGACCAGAAAATCTTCGCTTTCCCTAAGGAAGAACGGCAGCTGCTCATAAAAACCGCTCTGGAGAGGACCCTCCACCGGAACATAAACACACACCATCTTAATGGACATCAATCCGCTATTAACCGAAATAGCCACCACGCGACCGTCCCCATCAGTCTGCATCTGCGTGATGCTACCCTCGTACTGCGGCTTGTAGACAATGGCGTCCCCGGTGAAACCATTCGCTCCAAGAGAATACCTACATTTCATCCCGGTGTTCCTACGGAACGCAAACACCTGCTCGGGCTTCTTATGGTGAGTTTCCTGCACCAGCAAAAAATCAACATCCGACTGACTGAAGTAGCCCGCGAGCCACTTCTGCTTTTCGACGGTGCGGAGACCGTAAACGTTCAACGTGCCAATACGCAGATCGGTACCCTGGTAATTATGTGCCATACTTACCTTAATCTGAAAAAGGAAGTAGTATGTTAACAAAAAACACCATATAAAACAAACACCCATGTTCAAAAACCGAGGGAGAGGAACCCAACCAGAAAAGCAACTCACCTTCAAGATCTTGATCTATTGCGTCCCTCTGTCTCCGCACTGTTTCTCCGTCGTTGGCTTTTATGTCCGGTAACCATCGGAACGACGTGCTTCATTCGGTCAAATCCCGACTTCACCAATTTGGCAAGATCCTTCGCCGCATCAACGTTGGCCTGGGTCAGCCGTCTTCCCTGACGCTTGAACTTGGCCCTCAGATCTTCAGTCATCTGCTCAGCCAACTGTTCTTCCTCAGAATCCGTAGAAGCTCGGATTCCCTGCAAAAAAATCGATTGCCTACAGTATCGGAGTGCTGCTTGGCCTCCGAACTCCCGTCGCCGGCAGGCGCGCACTCTTTGACAGAGTGCCAGCCTGCCCAGGCGGCCTCCCGCGGCACTTCTGCCACGTTGCCACGGTGGCCGCCGTTCGCAGAAGACTCGGTCACAAGCACCGCTTCACTGCGGGGACCCTCCTCGGACTCCGTGGGCGTCCGCAGGATGGGTGGAGAAGCCGTCCCAGATTTCCCCTCGGGAGTCCAGGGCCGCTGCTGACCCTCCACAGCTCCGCTATGGGATGCAAGCTTCCTGCCTACTTGCAGGAGAGCCCGTGCACTCATTCCCGACTCAATCCAACCACCGGCGTCGTCGGATTGCCCCGGGAACAGATCCTGCACTGGATCCGTCGCTGGCTCGGCTTCACCAAAACTCGAGATTTCATCAATTTCAGTCGTGTCGACTGCACCAAAACTCTCATCTTCTTTGTTTTTTGAGGAGATGGGAGTGCAGATTTCCTCGACAATACAAACATAATCCTCACTAATATTACATACACTAGTGACATCAATTTTTACCTTTTCAAAACCATTATACACTTCAAGTTGGAAACCATTTCCGTCGAAAAATTCCACATTCTCATCCACACCAGTCACACAAATTTCGCCTTCCTTTTCACCTGACCAAACCTCCATTTTCTCACTATCTTTGCCCACCATTTTCACATCCTCGTCAATAATACTGACTCCAGTTAATTGATTTGCCATTTGCTTAATATACTCATTAGAGAATTTTCTTGACTTTTTGGTAACCGTAGTGTAACCGTCTCCAGCCTCTGGTTAACCAACCCTCTTATCCACCGTGAGTTGACCTGTAGAAAAAGAATTATCTTTATCATTTTTTTGGAGAAACTTTCTCCGCCTCACCATTTCTTTCACTTACCTGCTCCACATTCGAAATACCTTCGGCTTCCTCCTGGGCACTCCCCGAGCCACGAAGTTGGTGGGTTTCTACTACCTCGCCACTTGAGGAATTTTCACCAGCTTCAGGAGCTTCCCCCACCTTCTCCGTGGCGTCAAGCGCCTCTAAAATATCATCTTGGTTTACCTGGGATTGTCCGGCTCGGCCATCTGGGCAAAAGTACGGACACCACATTCTGGTCTCTTGTGTTGTGGAGACTTGCACTTCCCGCAAGGATCTTTACAGTCCTTGATATTATGACCGAGAGCTCTGCAATTCTCGCAAGAGTATTTAGCACAGTCAACAGCGATGTGCCCCCCGTGTCCACATCGCCGGCACACACAGACCTGCCCATTGTACACATTCATACATCTGAAATGGGAAACATACATGAAATTAGGAACGGCTTTGTCCATGTCAAGAGTGACAATTCTCGTTCCCGTGAAGGCTCCTTTCATGTATATTTCGGTCTCCTTTCTAACCTCATACCTAACATTAAGCACCTTTCCAAAATCATTGAAAACGGCTTTAACCGCTTCATTAGTTACCTGGCATGGGAGGTACTTGCAGAAGACAACTTTAATGTTTGTGTCCGCTTTAGAACAGTGAATCTCGGACAACTCGTGGTAGAGAGTTTTGCCCACGAGCTGCAAATAATAGTCAGTACGCTTCAAAACGATCTCAAATATTTGTGGATTCACTACCCGCACAAAATGAAAAAGCGGTTCAGCAGGTGAACCTTTCACGCAAGATAGATTCGTGATTGGTACTCAGCTGACGTGCTGCTATCCACTTGCCGATACTGAGTCTTTGATATTCAATTGCCATTTAAGTCTTCCTTCGTTCTAATATTAAGGTGAATTTCGACTTGCATTCATCTGAGAAAATTCACAAACTGCTTATGATATCGTAGACAAACTTACTTTGCAGTATTTTTCAATACGATCATTTTTCACAATTGTCAAGTGAAGTAACAGTGAGCGCAGTAGTCTTAGCGATGGCTTCTGATCATTCGTCCGAGATGGGTCCGGGTTCCAATCCCCGGTGAGGCACGGATGTTGTGTGTCTTACGGCACTGGCTCTCTCCCTTCCCTGGAGTGGGTGGCCCAAAATTAGGGACAGGCGACTACTTGTAGCCTATTGAATTGCTCACGGTTGTCGTTAAACTCCCAATTTAAAAAGAAGAAAAAGTAATGAATTTCTTAGCGAGCAGAACTTTCCACGATAAAATACAATGCTGCTGTTACGTGACTTTGCGAGTAGGCGGGCCTGTGAGGAATCTCCAAAATAGCTCTAAGCCAGTCGCGTGTTTGAGATGGTGTTAATCTCAATTTGGTATGAACACTTGTGTAATTTGCATCGCGGCTCGAGTCCAGGAAGACGCATGGGTGATGCGCTTGATCCAGTGGTGAAGAGCTTTGCCACGGCGCTAATGCTCTATTTCTCTATATAGGATTAGTGATGCTAAGGCATATTTTGTGATTTGATGGGGAAAAAAACAACAGGGGAAGTGATTTTTTCGAGGATTATGTTAAAGGGAATACTGTGTTTTACATTCAAGCATACTCGTATCTTAACCAAATGTTCGCATTGCAAAGATGAGACTAAAGTGTTAGATGATGCAGTAGGGCGTGATCCAAACGCTGAGAAGAAGCAACGCAAATAAGTTACAGGCATGTAGGCAGGGTGACAAGTGGTCCCTCCTGACTTCAAACCGTTCGTCCGATTAGACCTGGGTTCCAGTCCCTGCGAAGAATGGGTGGTGGTGGTGGTGTGCTTGTCCTACAGAAGTGCTTTTTCCCCTTACCTGGAACAATTGGCCCTAAATTAGAACTACATCAATGATCACAAACAATATTTCTTTTGAACGTTTGTCCCACTTTGGTGGCGCAGTGGAAAGTCGCTTGCTTGTTTTAATTGTTTAATCCCTGCCTCAACCAATATACTATCATGGAAAACAAATACCACCGTCTATGTACGATATTTAATAAAAGATGAAAGCTATTTACAAATTAAAACCTCCACTAGCACTTTCGGGGTAACATTTACTCCATCATCAGTTGAACACGTTCAAGTTATGCAAATGATTGCATTTGCAGGCTAATCGCATGAACGGGGCGCTGGATATAAGCGCACAACCAGCCCGTGAGGCCATCAGTCGAGACATCGCCACGGCCGCGAGCAGTGAGTGATTCTGCTGTAACCGTGTCTACAGAACGAACAAGGGATGCCAATGCTGTTAAGACGACGTGGAACGCGATTTCGTCAAACTGGTAAGTTCACGAGAGGTGTCATCGTAAGACTTCGTACCACCGGATTGTCCTTGCGTCGTATTGCGGAAAAAACGCAACGTGATTCCACAACCGTCGGTCGAATTTAGAGACGGTGGTCCCAGGAAAGATCTGTGCAACGTCGTAGGGGGACTGGAGTACGGAGACGACGTCATGGACTCACAGGCCACAACGGGCGTCATTTTGCAGAGTGCACGGGGAGGCTTGGATGCTCAGATATCGACGCGGACCGTATCTCGTCGATTCGATGCGCTTGGTTTGCTGTCTAGCCGTCCGTTGCGAAGGCTACCTTTAACAGCGAGCCATCGTCGCCACCACTTGGCGTAGTGTCGTTCCAGATCTGCGTGGGGTGCCGAATGGAACAGTGTGGTGTTCAGCGACGATTCGCGGTTCTGTCTCACCACGTATGATCGCCGTATGAGAGAGCGGAGGAGACATGCCAACGGACGGATTCGTCCGCCATTGTGGAGCGCCACACGGCCCGGCAACGTGGAATCATGGTGTAGGATGGTATCAGCGCCAACAGCCGCTCACTGCTGGTATGCATTATGGGCACATTGACGGTACGCCGCTATATTGACGATTTGCTGCTGCCCGTGGCCCTATCGTATCTTTTGGTCATCACAAACTGCGTTTTTCAACAGGATAACTCCCGGCCGCATACCGTTCGGATCAGCCTGAACGCTTTACACGGTGTGCGGATGCTTCCGTGGCCAGCAAGATCCCCAACCTCTCGCCCCTCGAGCATCTGTGGGACACGATTGGACGTCGGTTGAATACCTTTCACCCCCGCAAAATGAAGATGAACTGTGGACTTGGATCAACACCACATGGTCCACGATACCCCAGGACTCTTCGGACTCTCATTATCTTGATGCCACGTCAGATTCAACGCTGTATCTCGCCCAAAATGGGGGCCACACTCCTTATTGATCACCCTGTATATTCGGCCACTGAAGCCCAGTCTGTATGTGACAATTAAATCATTTGTAGAGGACCTACTTGGCTATCTGTGTGTGCAGTTTGTTCTGTTTTCGAACATTCCTTCATAGTGTGACATTTCCTGTATCAGGCAGTGTACTTCCAAGCGTTTTTTTTCCGTTATGCATCTTTTCAAATATTTCATTTGTGACGTATGTCGCTCTTAATCTCTTTAGGGGTGCCCCACCCACCTCCGTGGGTGCACCTATTACTATGAAAATTGCAAAACGCTCATGCGGTTTTGGAGCAGAGCTCTCAATGAAGATTCGACATGAGTGAAAAAAATCTGCCACCATTTCATTGGATTAATTTCAGCTTAAATCAACAAAAGTGTGAAACATTAATGGTTAATTTCTTTTGAGGTTGAAATCAAATTTCGTTTTTACGTCGTTGCCCTTAGCAACTAAAACACGTGGCTTTATTTTTCTTTTCCGAGAAATGTTTACATGAGCAGTTATCAGCTTCTCGAAAGCAAAACTAACTTCTGGCGACATTTGTTGCTACGGCGGAGATGAGGAAGTTCGAAGTATTTGTTTATATATTTGAGGATCGAGGAAAACCTTGTTTGTATTTCAGTGTAGAGGACAAAAAACACTTACAATTTGTATCAGAAGTATGCAGTTAAGTCGAAGCTTTTACCATATATGAGGAATTCTTACAAGAAACGGCATGTTTCTCTATGTGACATTCCCTCTACAACTAAGACAGTTTTGTTCAGTGCAGCACATTTGTTTCTCAACACCTGGAGGGCTTTCAAACTCTTCTGAAGAGCGGACAACATGGCAAAACGGAGTAGGACTGAATGACCACATGTTTATTATGAATATCAGTGGCGTTGGGTCATTATAGAACCCCGGATGAAAATGAGAAGAAAAGTTCTTAATTGGAAAAATTCCGAAAGAAAAATCCATATTAGTAACCATTTCCCAGATTTTCTGATGTGAGCCACTACAATAGTTGGGTAACACATTACAGCCTTCCATATCCCATCACTAGTGTGCAACGAATACTGCCTGGTGGTAGAGAGGACACCCGTCAACTCGTCGCCTTAGCTGCCTTGATGCGCGCTAAATTGCGCATGCGTAAAACTGTCTTTCGCGGCTGGTCGCCTTTCTGTTTAACAGTAGCAATTTTGCTTCCGCATCGTCGGACAGTGAGCGGTCGATTTTCGTTTGTGGAGTTAAACAAGCTGTAAGGTGCGCTCGTGTAGGTAAACTGAGTAAATTGACTTTTTATTGGAACTCTCTTTTAGTTTATTAAGGGATGAAGAAAAAAAAACGTTGGAGACTTGGTACCACCACATCGATCAAATATTTGGTTGATCCAAAAACATAGTCATTCCAGAAAACTGAATGTGGAGTTACAGCAGAATATCCTGATTAACGGGAAGCAAAAGCAAATACTGTATACCTTGTTTTGTTTCTACTGTTCAGCTTTTTTTATATTAGGGGTATGAAAAAATTTCCGCCGCCTCTGCAGTAGGCGCTGTAGGGGTCTAACCGGTCGGCGACCCGTGCTGTCAATTCGTACATGAAGCCATGCTTGGCGGTCGATAAAGCTCATTTGCGGCACGGTTTGTTGTACGTGTTTTTATTTGCGGCCCTGTTTGTTGTTCATGTTTTTATTTGCGGCCCTGTTTGTTGTTCATGTTTTCATTTGCGGCACTGTTTGTTGTTCTAGCCCAACAGCGGTTCACCATAGTTCCAGAGGTGAAAAATTTCGTCGCCGCCCCGGTGGCGCAGTGGTCTAAGCGATGGCCTCCGATCATTCGTCCGAAACTGGTCTGGGTTCGAATCCCGGTCAGGCATGGATGTTGTGTTTGTCTTACGGCACTGGCTCTCTCCCTTCCATGGAACCAGTGACCTTAAATTACAGACGGGTGACTGTTTATAGCCCATTGAGTTGCTCACGGTGGTCGTTAAACTTCTAATAAAAAAAAATCGTCACTGCGTTCTTCAGTTCAAAACCCGAGTCCTTCTATTACAGGGGCATTCATTTGTTGCCTGATAAATGGCAAAAGCTCATTAATGCTAACGGCCAATATTTCGTTGAATAAATGTTTACTGGTTTCCTGATTGTTCCTGTCTCCTTTTTCTCTTAAAACGGCGGAAACTTCTGCATACCCCTAATATTATACAGTATGTCGACTTCATTCTATGTGGTTAAGTATGATTTCACCAGCTGGTTACTTCATTCTGTGTGGTTAAGTATGACAAGCCTAACAATCCACTGAAATTATATTTCACAGTACGGAAAAAGGTTGAGAGCAATTTTTTAAAAATTTAGCCCGGGATAAATTTACGTCAAACTACGCCACTGATGATTATCGTTAATTTGAGACAAGTTTTGAATCCTAAAACTTTCGGAAAAAGAAACAATGTAGTTAACATATTACAAAGAATTCCGAAGCAGGTACCTGATATGCCTACATTCTTCAGTACCCTTTAAAAATTTCTGAGTGCGTGTGAGTGGATATTCATTTATCCATTTCGAAAATGTATTTTCTTTCATTTTCAGAAATTCCTTTGTGTACAACGTCTCGTGGGCCCTTAAAAAGTTATCCAGGGGCATTTAGAACAATGTCTTCAACCGTACTTTAAAAGCCCGCGTGATGTTTGAGTAAATGGTAGAGAACGCTTGATGAATGTATAAAACGGGCCCGGGCAGTAAACTGCAAAATCTGAGCCCGGGCCGTTGTTTGTAAAATAAAAAGCCTGTAAATTAAAAAGACCCATTACATGATGACCACCTACCTAATAAGCTGTAGGACACCCTTCAGCCCGCAAAACAGAGGCCACTCGGTGAGACATCGATTCGATGAAGAAGATAGCTATCCTGTGGCATCTGTTACCATAATGTCAACAGCAGGTCTTCCAGTTCCCGTACATTTCGGAGTGGTGTTTCAGCTCGAACCCGCTGTTCCAAGTCGAACCACAAAAGCTCGATAGGATTCATGTCAGGTGAATTTTGAGATCAGGGTATTAACAGAAAGTCACCAGCATGTTCCTCGAACCACTCTTCGACGATTCTGACAGTGTGGCATGGCACATTATCCTGTTGGCAATGGCCATCACCAGCAGGGAACACGGCTGCCATGAATGGGTGAACTTGGTCCTCAACGATGTTCAGATATCTGACAGCTGTCAGGGATTGTGCAATTGGAATAATGGGGACTAAAGTGTCCCAAGAAAGCATCGCCCACAGCATAACACAGCCGCCGTGGGCATGTTTCCGCCCAACAGTGCATCCAGGTGCCATGGCCTCCGTTGGTAATCGGCGTATCCGCGGTCGGCCGTCTACGTGATGCAACAGGAATCTTGATTCGTCAGACCAGGCTACTCTTTTCCAATCATCCACGGTCCAATCTCGATGATCTTCGACCCATTTCAGGCGTTGTTGGAGATGATGTGCAGTGAGCATGGGGACACGACTGGGTCTTCCGCTACCCATGTCCATGCGCAGAAGGCTGCGATGAACTGTGTGCTGTGACACATTTCCCTGATCACCACTGTTGTAGCTGAAGGTGATTTGTCTCACTGTAGCCCTGTGAACGCTATTAACAATGAGCTACAGTCTCCGTCTCTTCAGACGACACACGGCTGGACGACGGTTCTTCGTTTGATCATCTATGCACCACTTTTGATAGTACTTACTACAGCGGCATGTGATCAAGCAGCGCCGTTTCCGAGATCTTAGTTCCGAGGCGCCGTGCCATCACAGTTTGTTTTTTATCAAACTCCGATAAATCGGCAGCTTTTCCCACTCTGACTCCGAACACTCTACTAACAGAAAGCCTGTCGTCGGGTTTGTACATATATTGATCTGTGAACTTCACCTGCGCCACCGTTCGGTCTCCAGGCGCGCTCATTTCTCTGGGCTGTGGGTTATCATAATGAAATGACTCATCGATGTAAGTGTCTTCTAGAAATCTTTGAACTGAAGCTGGCTCAGAGCTCACAATATGACAAAAATTATCAATCAAAACTGTTGCGGTCGAAACACCTATAATTTCACCGTTTTTGCACGCACATTTCTGTTGAGCAATAATGGGTTATAATTTAGCTTATACCCAAGGAGGCCGCCCGGTGGCGCAGTGGTCTAAGCGCTGGCTTGTGACCATTCGTCCGAAATGGGTCCGAGTTGGAATCCCGATAAGTCATTGATGTTGTGTTTGTCTTATGGCGCTGGCTCTCTCCCTTCACTGCAGTGTTGGACTGGATACGACTAATCGGCCAGCGCGATCTAATCCAGATCGGCCCACACACACACACACACACACATTATTAATAATGTTAATATAGACGCTAAATATATTATTAATTTAAATATATTATCATTAAATATATTATCATATGTTATATAGGAAAAGACCCAGAAGAAGACCACATGGGAGATGGGTGGATGAAATTCGAAAGTATGCGGGAGTGACATGGAGGAGACTGGCACAAGACAGACCGTTGTGGAGGAAACTTGGGGAGACTTTCGTTCAGCAGTGGATTGATAATTGTTGACAATGATGATGATGATGTTATTAATTATGTCAATATGGGACAAAAATAAGCATCTAAAGCTTGCGAGAAAAGTAAATAAATTCAAATTTAGAACTTCGGACCCATATGAATATCATCTACGTAACCAACTCTAAATCAGCTGCTCCTGCATTGATTACCTGTACCTTCCATGTATAACCTCGATCACCGTTGCATACCATAATTTCAAGCAACGCCCTCCACGTCATCCCCCCTGTGACGTATATTCTAAATTTACTTTCCTTTTTAGTTTCTTTCCCTATGTAAATCTTGAGTTTGTCCTCGGTTATACTTCACACTTAACGTGATATCTTTTCTCTCAAACGAATGCTGTTGGCAACGTAATTGAGGTGGAATGAACTTGACTTATGCCTGTTATTAGATAAGAACCAGAGATAAAAGCTACGAGAAACCAGTTGCTCGCGTGGCGTGGCGTGGCGTGGTGTTTTTTATGTGGAGTGTTGATACCGATCTGTAATGTGAAGTGCTACATGTATACATGATCAGGAGAAATAAAGCGTCTTTTCCGTAAGTTTGACTTCTGTTCTAAATGTTTCGTCTGGCCGTTATAGTTTAATTTAGGAACTATTTCATAGTATGGTGATTTTTAAAATAACGTAGCAATACAAACAGACGTTTACGTTATATTGGCACCCGAACTATAGCCGAACAGATTCACAGCAGAAGTCACGGAAAATGGCAAACCTCACGAATCCCATCGGTCTCTTCTATGACTCTTATAGACATGATCATGAGGCTCATAAGTATACCACAGACAATCTAGGGACTCAGCGTTATTGAGTGCCAAACAATTCTCCCAGTGCTCTGTTCGGCTATAGTTAGACTTACCAGACAGCGAATACGCGAGGTACAAAGCTTATGTACCGCGTACTTCAACCGCAGTGCCTCAACAACAATTTACCCCCACCCCCGTGAGAATGAGCAAAATTTTTGCTCATTACGTACCCCATACGGGTTCTATTTTATTCAGGGGAAACGGCGGATCGGTTAGGTTCTTGGAGGATCTTGACGATCATTTTGATTTATACAATGTTCCTGAAGATTGTTAGATACCTATTGCGGGCACATGTTTGCAAGACACGGCAAAGGTATAGCACAGACAGTGGCGTCGGATAAACCCAGAGGGCTCCTATCAGCAATTTGGAGCTGACTTTTTGGATGTCTTTCCTTTTGGCACCAATAAGGCCGGCCTTGCCCAACAACTGTTTCCCAGGCGACAACGAGCGTCAATTAGTCCAGTCTCGTTCGCTCTGGAAACAGTTCGACTTTATAAATTATGGTATACCGCTGCAGTCGAGTATGATATTTGTGATACTTTGCTACAACAGCTGGATCCCTTCCTGCAGGATTTTTGGAAGTCTGACGTCCTGTCTCCATTCACGAGTGCCTAAAACTCGTTCGAGTCTTTGAAGAACGACACAGCAAAGGCAATCTTCACAGATTCAAGAGTACCGCCAACCTACGCAGTACCATGGACCTCCTATTCAGACTAATAGGTATCAGCAGCCAAAACAGAACTTTCGTCAAGGACAATTTTTCAAACAGCCTCGGAAGGCTGCTTATCAGGCAAGGGTGGAGAATGCCTATCAGCAGTCTAGATAGGTGCCGCCGCATCGTCGGGCACCAGAGGTGCGACATCCTGACTATTATGGGAACCAGGATAACAACCAAGTTTCTCGTCCCCGGGATAATTACTACCCGGTTGACAAAACATATCCAAAACACCGTGCTGGGGGGCAAGGCAAGCCTAATGATATTAATGCTGCCTCTCCTGCACGTTACTACAACTCAGCACGTTCTGGTGCTTCGGCAAATTTGCAAAATCAATCAAGACATACTAATAGGTTTCACGAACAATTTAAACTTCAGCAGGAGGTAGATTGGTCGAGGGTATCTCCTCGTTTTTCTGAAGACCTCAAATCTCTTTTTATAACTATTCAAGCTCCGCAACTTCCTGATATTCTTGTCACCTTGTGTAAAGTAGTGGTGTCGACTAAAATGGATTCTGGATCTGACATTTCTGCATTAAACTTTAATTTCTGTGCTGCTACCTTTCCAAATGCTTTTGTCGAGCCCTCCCAGTAATGTCTGCAAGGTGCCAACAATAATGTCCTTTCCATCTCGGGTTCCGTTCATTTACCTGTCAAGATTGGCAAAGTTCAAGTTTCTTATACTTTCTTCTTGATCCAAGAGTTACCTGTGGATTGCCTTCTGGGGGTGGATTTCATTAAAATGTTTAAGCTTACACTTGATTTCGAGCATGGCCTAATCTTAATGCCTGAAGTTAGTCCTCCCACCCCAGAAGAGCCTATTGATTTTTCTGCAGTTCTGGCCAGTGACAGATTACTGCCTGAGCACAAGAGCTGACTTGGTCAGGTTTTAAACAGCAGACCAGGGTTATTTCTGACTAGCCAGGGTTTACACAGGTGGTGTATCATACCATTGATACGGAAGGGGCTAATCCCATTGCATGTAAGCCTTATCCATGTCCGAACCAGAAAAAAGCTGAGTTCCAAAAACAAATTCAGGACATGCTCCATTCGGGAATTATTAAAGAATCACTTAGTCCTTGGGCAGCACCTGCTTTTCTTGTTCCAAAGAAACAATCTGGAGAGTATCGCTTTGTGATAGATTATCGTAAACTGAATGCGGCGACTAAAGCTATCAATTATTCGTTGCCTATAATTAGCGATATTCTCCAGGATTTATCGTCAACAAACTGGCTGTCAATTTTGGCTTTAGCTAGTGGTTATTGGCGGGTTGCTGTCCACCCAAATTCTGTAGAAAAAACTGGATTTATTACCCCGTTTGGAGCATATGAGTTCCTACAAATGCCCTTTGGATTGGCATATGCTCCTGCAACGTTTCAGCGCCTAATGGACTCAGTCTTACGTGCTGTGCTCTGACCTAATGTCCATGTCTATCTGGATGATATAATTGTCTCTTCTGAGACTTTTGAGGAGCATCTGTCTCTGTTGGACCAAGTTTTCGAACTGTTATATAATGCGGGTTTGACTTTAAAGCCTGCCAAATGCCAAATTGGACGGGACGAACTAGTACATCTAGGATTAAAAAGCACCCCTAATGGTCTTCTAACTGACGACTCAAAGGTCAAGCCAATTTCTGACTTTCCTAGGCCTAAGTCGGCAAAAGAATTCTCTAGATTCCTAGGCATGACAGAGTGGTATCAACAGTTCGTTCCGGGGTACGCTACTCTATGCGAACCTTTATTTGCATTAAAACAAAAGTATTGACACTTTGTTTGGTCCACGGAGGCAGAAACTGCTTTTAAGGCTCTTAAACATGCCTTGGTTTCACCACTTGTGTCAGCCTTTTCTAACCATGCAGAAATGTTTAATATTTTCACTGATGCATCAGGTGTTGGTCTAGGAGCTGTTTTATCTCAACAAAGGCATCCTGTTGCATATGCCTCTCGAATTCTTAACAAAGCAGAACGTAATTACTCTGCTACTGAGCGAGAATGCTTAGCTATTTTGTTTGAAGTTACCAAATTAAATGCTATCTCAATCATTTAACTGTCAATGTAATTACGGATCATTCGGCACTACAATATTTAACCACTGCTAAGAATCTGTCTCGAAGATTGTTAAAATGGACACTTGGACTTCAGGAATTTAATGTCCGAATTCAGTATCGCCCTGGTATGTCAAACCAACTGCCTGACGCAGTGTCTCGCTGTCCGGTCAGTTCTGGTGGCCAGGCGGATACTGAACCTCCCTCCCTATTTCTAATTTCGGAAATCACCTCAAGAGAACCGATAATTTCTGAATTGCCGAATGATCCAGATTTTGGGGAAATCTATAATTTCTTACTCACTGGTTCTTCTGCTCCCAGTGAACCTTCTTTAGCGGTCGTAGTCAAAATTATGAGATCATCGATGGTATTTTGTATTATAAAAAAATTGTGAATTCGATAGCTGAGTACAGCCCTGCGATACCTCAGTCACTCCGCATAGCCTTGTTATATGAATTTCATGATATTCCTCTTGCCGGCCACTTAGGCATATGAAAAACTCGTACTAAACTTGGAGACGTAGCCTACTGGCTGGGCATGTACAATAGTATACTCGCATACATTCGTTCATGTGAGTACTGTCAAAAGTACAATTATGATAATAAACGACCGGCCGGTCACCTTATTTGTAGTTCAGATAATTATGTATTTGAAACCATATCTATAGATTTATTCGGCCCATTATCAACTAAAACTAAGTCTCGTTATATTTTAGTTTTAACAGATAATTTTTCTAAATGGGTAGAAGCATTCCCCATTAAAGCAGCTACAGCTGATGTAATATTTGATACTCTAATACATAATGTTTTTACTCGTTTTGGCTGCCCCCGTACCGTAGTCTCGGACCACGTGGTTCAGTTCATTTCGGAGTTATTTGAGCGAATGTGTGCGAGGCTTCAAATCAAACAGAAATTTATCAGTCTATATCATCCTCAAGCCAATCCGGCTGAGCGTGTGAATAGAACCTTACTAAAGGTGATCTCAACTTTCATTAGCAATAATCATGAGCGTTAAGACGAACACGTTAAAATGTTTTTCTTCGCCCTTTGCTCATCATTTCATGAATCAACGCGGCTTACGCATGCTGAACTTTTTTCTAGGGCGCAAAATCCGCACCCCGTTTGATAATTTAACTGGCATTATCGATGAAATCAACCAAAGGCCAACACCTGAATCTGTCAAACTACTTGCGCAAAAGGCGCGGACTGCTATCAGTCGAGCTCAATTAAGCCAAGCTAGGCACTATAATGCGAAAAGTAGAGAACCAGATCTCGCAGTTGGAGATCTGGCATTGTTAGAAACTCATTTTCAATCCTCCGTTGCACATACGTTCGTAAAAAAATTTGCACCCTTATATGAAGGCCCCTTTGAATTGGTGGAATTGTACAACAATAATGTCATATTAAAGAAGCCAGATGGCTCCCTACATTCTGCCCATGTGCAGCAATGTAGGAAATGGGTTATTAGAAGCAATGATGCAATTATTAACCCTAAATCTAGTAGGAATCCTCAGGCAGAGGGTGGGACTTCTTCACAAGTATGTATAGTTGATGATGAAATTATTGACCCCACCCCTGTCCTGTCCGATTCTCTACCTTCGTCTCAGCGAGTCTTTGCTTCCACTTTCCACGATTCTCATTCTGACATTATCCCATTCACTCGGGGTGCTGCAATTAGTTCAACTCCTCCGTCTCCTGCCTTCGCAAAAGACGAGAGTTCAAGTACTTCCAGTTCCCCTGGATATTCTTGTCATGTGCAACGAGGTTCATTTTCATCTGTTTCTCATAATTCAATCGCTCCATTTACTTCTTCACGCATGGTGCCTCCGTTTGGTTCTAAATCTAAAACGTTAAAAAGGACAAGAAGTGACATTTCATCTTCAGGTAGTTTTATCTCTCCTGTGCCTAAAAGAGTCGTACCTCTTGCTGAATCTGAATCATCGGACAATATTGTTGAGGTTCTTCAGTTTCCAAGTAACCTCCTTCTGTTTCTACTGAGCAGTTGCCTACTTTAGGACCATTTAATCAATCTGCTGTAGGGCAAAAACGTCCTCTTTCGCCATCTGTGCCATATAAACCTACCAAGCGTCCGCCGCCTGAATTTTCTCCTCCTGTTCCACAGTCTCCTAGTGCAACTTCTAGTGTTGGGCTACAATCCAGACATAGAGTCCAGCATTTACATCCGCCTGGATATCGTCCTTGGAATATTCGCTCGGGACGGGCGGAGCCTATACCTTCCTTAATTATTCCTCGTCGTCCACGGAAGCGCCCTTCTACTTTTACACCGCTTCTTCGACCGCCAAAGAAACGACCGGATCTACACTCTTCTCAGATTTCGAGTTCGTCTCCAAGTCAGCCTGGGACCCCCTTGCTTCAGCCTGGGACCTCCTTGCTTCTGCCTGGGACCCTTTGCTTCAGTCTGGGACCTCCTTGCGACAGCCTGGAACCTACTTGCTTTAGCCTGGAACTTCCTTGCGACAGCCTGATGACCCTGCTTCTTCTAGTCAACTTGCCTCGTTCACGAGAAATCCTGAGACATCCTGGTGATCCAGTGACCTGCAACCTAAGCCTGTGAAGCGTCAAGCTTCGTGAGTGCCGTTTTCGCCCGACAGCAAAGTAAGCATGTCCGCACACGGGTCTTCTTTGCTAGTAAAAGGTACTGTTAAAACATTTTTTGTTATTACAACTGACCTTCAAGCTCAAAGGAACTTTTTGCTACATAGAGCTTTGCTCTATAAAGAAAGACTATTTGAATCTTTCTCTATACTCAAAATGTATCAGAGCTTTGCTCTATAAAAAAGACTATTTATCTGAACTTTTCTCTGTGCTCAAAGAATCACAGAACTTTTATGACAAACTTTGAGGGGAAAAAATATCAAATACCTTAAAAGACTATTTATTTGAACTTTTCTCTGTACTCAAAGTATCACAGAACTTTTATGACAGACTTTGAGGACAAAATGTATCGCATACATTATCTCCTTGTCAGTATATAATGTTTTTTGTTTTTTTTTTGGTGTGGCGCCACATTAATTCTTTTTTTTTTTTTTAGTACTAAAATACTTGTCACTTCAATTTTGTAAATGTTGTCTTTTCGGCATAACATTGATATCAGCCATAGCCTTTGTTGATATCTATTGATATTTCACTCCCAGGGTAGGGTTTTCCAGGGAACTAAAACTTCATGTGCGAATGCATGGGAGTAGTTCGAAGTCGGCCCTGGCCGCTAAGTGATCAGGTAAAGGTTTTTATGTTGTTCTGTGATTAACCTTTTTCTGTGCTTGACACTTGGTGTGTGGTTGAATATTTTTCTGCGAGTGCAGTTTTTTTTTCAACTAACTAAATTTTCACCTTGTTTTCTATTCAATTAACTCAGTTTGAATGTTGTGTCTTCCCTGAGAAGTTATCAGGGGTGGACGAATGTGTAAATTAACTTCACGTTACAAATGTTGTAGTTTTTTTCCCGCATTACGCAGTAATTTTTTATTACTACTATACCACTTCTTACATGTATATTGATGAGTGTTCTCCGCACGTACTGTGACAAAATATTTATCACGACTTATAAAATGAAGATTTGATATCATACAGAAAGTCTCTTATTTTCTATGAATGCCAGTGATATTGAACTATTGATGTATAGAGACTGTGTATTGAGATAGTCAGCTACAGCAAGTGGTCAACAAATCTCTTCGTCCATTTTGTAAGTTCTTATCAAAAAGAGATGAATGAATGGTCAGATTGTTTGAAAGGATACCTCTTCAAAATTGATAGGTTCTTGGCAAAAAAAAAAAAAAAATTACGAGGGAGATGATGTGACGTATATTCTAAATTAACTTTCCTTTTTAGTTTCTTTCCCTATGTAAATCTTGAGTTTGTTCTGAGTTATACTTCACACTTAACGTGATATCTTTTCTCTCAAACGAATACTGTTGGCAACATATTTGAGGTGGAATGAACGTGACGTATGCCTGTTATTAGATAAGAACCAGAGATAAAAGCTACGAGAAACCAGTTGCTCGCGTGGCGTGGCGTGGTGTTTTTAATGTGGAATGTTGATACCGATCTGTAATGTGAAGTGCTACATGTATACATGATCAGGAGAAATAAAGCATCTTTTCCGTAAGTTTGACTTTTGTTGTAAATGTTTCGTCTGGCCATTAAGGTTTAATTTAGGAACTATTTCACAGTATGGTGATTTTTTTAAAATAACGTAGCAGTACAAAAAGACGTTTACGTTATACCCCTTAAAAAAAGGCTGGTTAATCGATATTTTCTTGCATACATTAGTAACTATTTCTTTAACGAATGCATTTATGTCTTTAGCTTCCGAATATGATAAGCACACTGTGCAGTAAAAAGACTTACACTCATGGGCAATGACATTTGTGCACCTAAAAGAAAACATGCTACAACCGCGAAACTTTGCAAATAGCTAGAGTGCGTACTGGTATGCAAATGATCTACGTTTGGTGGGACTGCGCATGACAGCACACCCTGTGGTGGCGCTGAAAGCATGAATCGGCAGCCTTATAAACCGGCGTGTAGTCTGTGCCCCATGAAAGCGAAAAGCAGGCCTTATGGTCGACGCAAGTAAGAGTACAGAGTGACAATATTGCCGGATAGAAGCCAGAGACGTCGATTTACGCAACTTACGGACTTTGAGAGAGGCCTGATCATCAGGCTGAAAACCGCAGGGTGGTCGGCGCGCTGTATATCCCTCCACGTGGATCGTTCTGACCATACCGTCTGACTATATTCGGAACAGCGGACACGTGACGGCACTGTCACACGGTGGAGCAGCTCCGGACGGACCAAGAGGACCACCGGTAGAGAGGCTCGACGGATCATGCGCCAGGCACGAACGGATCCCGCGGAGACCCGGTCCACTATAAAGACAGATGTAGCGGCTACTGTGTGCCCACGAAACATTTCCCGACGCCTCGCCGAGGCAAATCAGCGATCCCAGCGCATCTTACGTATGCTGCCATTAACACCGGAACATCACCGGCTCTGTGTGCAGTGGTGCCAGGCCAGAGTGACGTGGAACGCCACAGACTGGCGACGTGTGGTGTTTAGCGATGAGTGCCGCTTTGTTTTGGGGACAGATGATAATCGTGCCCAGGTGTGGCGGTCCCAGGGTAAACGGCACAATCCCAAACTCGCTATCGAGCGCCACACCTTCGCCACTGCATGCCTTATGGTCTGAGGAGCCACAGCCTACGATAGCTGATCAGCTCTAACAGTGGGTATGTGGATCATTGACGGGCCAGCAGTATGTGTATGAGATCCTACGGACCCATGTGCTCCCATTCCTGGCCGGGACTCCAGGTGCGCTATACCAACAGGACAATGCCCGCCCGCACACGGCTCGCGTTGCCCAGGACTGCCTAAGTCATGTCCAGACACTTCCATGGCCTCCCCGCTCACCAGACATGTCCCTTATCTAGCATGTGTGGGACCAGTTGAAACACCGGCTGCCGCAGTGCCGCGCTATGTGGGATTTGCAGCACACCGTCCACTACGTGTGGGCCAGTCTGTAGCGGGACTACATCAGGCGTCTGTTCGCATCCACGCCGGACCGTATTTCAGCATGTTTCGCCGCACGAGGCGATGCGACGCGCAATTTAAGATTAGCGGACTGCGTACCACAGATCCCTCTGTAATTGTCCTGCAGCTCTGTTTTTGCCATGATGTGTATCATTCATCTGTATCATTACGTCCATAAAATTTTAGTTCAATCTGATGCTTCGTTTTTGGTGCGCAATTTCATTGTCCGTGAGTGTATTTTGCATATTATAAGTCAGCCACTGTCTTTTTGTACTATCATTTTTTTATGAAATGTTAACCTTGGTCGCAAAAAAGAAAAAAGAAAAGATCCCGTAAGCGGTTGAATCAGATGCACATTAAAAGAGCTGATCAACTCATTCGAGCATGGCATTGAGAATAAATTGTCCTTGTGGAGGGTTTTTCCGCTAATACTTTGCGTACAAATAATTTAAGATCCGGTTCAAGACCGCATACCTCTAGAAAATGGAAGTACTTGGCAAAAATGGAATTTACTTCAGCATGCTGCAAATAATTTTGGTTGTCAGTGATTTCGGTTTGCTGTACGAAATTAATCTGCACCAAACTCAACGGAGTAAGATTTGCCACCTCTTCGGCTTTCCTTTTAATTTATGCGCAGGAAGGTTCAACGTGTTCTAGAGCTACGGGTGCTGTTTCTGTTTGCCCAACTTGAACAATTAAGCTCCCCGTGTTCGACTCAGTGTGTAGAGATGAAATCCATTACTTTGGTTTTGTGTTAGTTTACAGGAAATCACTTACTTTTTTGTCAACCTTCCTTGAAAACGCCATCTGGTTAATGTGCGAAAGCTTGGAAAGCTGATTTTTATTCTACGCTACTAAATTCGGATTATTAATGTAATTATACTACGTATTTTCTAGCATGAGCTTCCTTTCCTTTTTCCTCTGTTTTTCTGCGCCACCTTTTTTCGTTTGCAGTTTTCCATTTTTTAAAATTAGCACAATGAGATATTTTGACTGATGATGTCTGTTTTGATTGCACATTCATTGTACAAAATAACAAATTTCTAAATTAAAAAACTTTAAATCCAAAGCTATTTTAAATTTAGGGAACGTAGAAATTTCCTCCCATGCAAAACCAGCAGCTGAATGCAATGAGATGACTGTGTAAGTTCTATATGCTATTGCCACCAGCCCACGCCTATCGCCTCTGAGTTTGTGGATTGAAAACTGAATCCTCTGCCCGTGACACTTTGAGCTTTAACCTACCTATGAATCAAAAAATCGTGCGCGCCAGGTCTTTACATAGAGTTTTTTTGCGTGTCAGGCGGCACCGGTTGCAGACACCGCAGTACTGCTGGTTTATAGAAAAGGAATAATGTGAGGTAGACGGTTAGTCATAACAGTATTCGACTGCAGACGTTACGGAGTGTATAAGAATGAAAGAGTTAGAGTCCATCAAACGGAAGTCATCGCTCTTTCCACGTTTATAAGTGAGTCATGGAAAAATTCTCATCGGCCGCCACCGGGAATCGAACCCAAAGTCTTCCAGTTACGCGCTGGACATGCTACCACTGCACCAGAGCAGCCTCAAATTCTCCAGACTCACGACTAACATGGCAGGTTGCTTTTGGAGCCCCGCACAATGCTGGGGATTCACCAAAGATGGAAAGCAGCAACTGAACAAATAACTAGGAGGCGAATGAATAATGAATACACACAATTGACGTGGACTAGGAACATCAAACAGAAGCATCGCCCTTTCCACGTTTGTAAGTGAGTCACGGAAAAATTCTCATCGGCCGCCACCGAGAATCGAACTCATGGTCTTCCAGTCACGCGCCGGACATGCTACCACTGCACCAGAGCCCATATTGAGCACCAGCAACCCAGCGATGTAATGTGGGGGTGGAAGAATATCTCACATTCACAATAACATAAATCCTTAGTTGGCATATTATAATTCCAAGAGATGTCAGCCTGAAAAACTTTCACCAACGGTCCGAAACCACACACGCACGCACACACACACACACACACACACACACACACACACACACACACACACACACACACACACACACACACACACACACACACAAATTTATGAGAAAATGTATTGCTTACCAAATTCAAATAATGCGATTTAAAAAAAAAGGCTCCAACAGCGGCGCAACGCGCGATCGCGCGCGAGCGCGACTGGCTAATCTAACCCTGGAACCAGTGGCCCTAAGTTAGCGACGGCCGACTGCTTATAGCCCATTGAGTTGCTCACGGTGGCCGTTAAACCTCCAATAAAAAAAAAAAAAAAAGGTAGGTCGTTAACCGCCAATGTAATAAAAATACCCAAGAAAGTTGGAATAAGATATCTGGGGGTGCTCTCGTTAATGGAGCAGTAACACTTTGTGTGAAGCGTATAACCGTGAGTGGCGGCCATTAACGTGTGGAAAAGTTTGTGGTTTTCAAGGCTATTGTAATGCAATTTGCGTTGGCCGAATCGCATTCTTTCGTTGTAAATATTTCTAGTTTTGTATTTTAACTTCGTGCCGATGCGTAAGAAAATGGTGGATTTATGCAGTTCTTAATTATTTCGAGGTACCATCCCATTGCAATTTTAAATTGATAACCATGAAACGTTAGGGAAAGTTCATAACAAAACGTCAAAATTGAAAATTTCACACGTCTTGTGAAGTGTAACTCTCATGGTTTTGGAATTAACACACTGGAAACCACACATTTTAAACCACAGCTGCATAAAAATATCCTACAGCTAAAACTGCATGAAATTCCATAGGATATGATGTAAACAACGTAAAACAATTCGCACACTTTTGGCTTCACAGTGAAGTCCCAATAAATCTCCAGAAGTAGTAATCTAACATCCTTGACTACTAATGTCTCGTGCCGGGATTTGTCCACCTATTTGTTATCTCATTACGTAGCGCTAGATTGGCGCGGACCAATTACATAAAAAATTGGCATATTTGTTTGAAATGCGTGTCGAACATGTGATGCTGAGCAGTGATAATGAAACTGATAGTAGTTACTAATTACGACACTTTTTCCCTTAGAACAACAAAAACATGACCATCATAGCTTATGGAATATACATTTCATACAAAAAAGGTATGTATTGAATTACAATAAGTTTAATATACAGTCGAGTCACATTATTGTGATCAACTCCTACTTTTGACGCCAACAGCGCATAGCCAATAAAAGAAGACACGCGTCGTAAGCTGGCTCGTTGCTGTCATTGATGAAAGGAGCGATTTATCAAATTTGCAAAAAGGGATGATTATCGCTTTCGGGCCAAGGGTGGCAGTGTTTCTGAAACTGTGCAGTTTGCGAACTGTTCGCGTGCTGCTGTGGTTAAAGTGTATCGGGATTGGAGAAATGGCACCATTACGAATAAGCGATGTGGAAACTGCGGAGCACCATGTGTTATTGATGTGAGAGGTGAACCTCGGCTTCGAAGATGCGTGAGGCCCGATCGACACGCTACAATGGAGCAACTCACTGGCCGAATGAACAAGGGGCCTACCAGTAGTGTGTCTAAAACGACAGTTCAACGAACCCTGCTGCGTGTGGTGCTACGATGCAGACGGATGGTCACTGCACCTATGCTAACGAAGGTGCATCTACAGAAAAGGCTTACATTTGCACGGCAGTATCGGAATTGGACCACCGCTGGTTGGAAAAGGATTGCCTTCTCCGATGAGTCACGTTTTCTGCTACATCGAACGGATGGACATTGGCGTATAAGGCGAGAGACATCAGTGAATACTCTTTAACCATTGCTGGAAGAACACAAGCTCGTGGGGGCAGCGTTATAGTCTGGGGTATGTTTTCGTGGGATCACTCATGCCTGTGGAAGGTACTATGGACCAAATTCGTTTTGAATCCATCCTTACAGACCACGCACACACATACATGCTGATTGACTTCCCTGGTGTGAATGGGATCTTCCTGAACAACAATGCGACGTGTCACACAGCTAGAAATGTCTGAGAGTGGTTGGAAGAGCACGATGATGACTTCAAAGTACTACCCTAGCACCCTAATTCCCCAGACGTAAACCCAATTCAGCATCTGTGGGACCACCTCGATTGTGTTGTTGGCTCTATGGATCCTCCACCACGCTTAGCTGCTGTCAGATGCACTGCAGTCAGCATCGCTCCACATACCTGTGAACACCTTCCAGTACCATATTGAGTCACTCCCAGCCCGTCTAGCTGCTGTCCGCGCTGCACACGGCGGTTACCCTGGATACTAGCTTGTGGTCACAATAATGTGACTGGACCGTGTACTATTACGGTATGCAAAAATGGGGATGAACAGCAAACGTTTACGTAAAACATCGCCGAGTAAAAAAGTTTGATCTCCACAAAAATATTTTCAGGTAATTTTTTAAAGGAAAGAAAAGCTAGAACTATCAATATTCACTAAGCTTATTTCTTTTTAAATAAGAAATAGTAGCAAATTTAAGAGAAAGTGAGAAATTCAATGAAAATATTAACAGAAGTAATTGGTTTAACCAGGAGAGCAGATCAAAGTTGAGGGAGTAAACAAATTTATTTTTCTTACATTAGTTGGGGTTCAGACATTTGCCAGCATAATAAAAAATAACAAGATATTTATGCAAATATCTTAGATACTTCCCCCACCCCGTGAAGAGCCGCCTTCATTTTTTAAAAACACAACTGTGTCTTTAAAGCCACAGAAAACACATGTGCATGTATGTGGCAAAAATTTCTTCTGTACGAAATGGAAGTTCTTAATTTTGGCCCTTACTATTTTGTACCTTACAAACCTGATTGCAAACCTTTCTTACGCAGCATCCGGGCACGTATTACTGCGAAGACTTTCCGTTTTAACTGCGTGTAGTGTCGTACGTAATTCACACGAATTCAGAATTCAATAACAATTAAGTATAATTGTTTAAATGCGCATGTGTTTAAATACCTACTTTCATGAAAGCTTCTTGAACTCTCTCCGACTTCTCTGGTGATAACCCTCCCCTTAAACCATTTCTGCTTATTGGTTTCAGCACAGCTCGGTAAGAACGCTGATTCGCTAATTTCAGTGGTGGGTGGTAGCTGTAATGAAGGCACTAACCAATTACATTAATGTATGCAAAGGATTACACATTTCAGCAAGAGATGGCAGCACAAGCGCATGATAGAAATCCTATCATGTCAAGCTGGTGCTACCATCTGTTGGCAAAATCTTGTGATGAATGCATTAAGAGTTCTGTCTTGTTAATGACAGATGAATTTATGGACGAGAATTCTTTCTCTGTGAACTAGCAGCTGACAGCATCCCATCCCCGAAAAAGTCCATTAGTGATTAGTGTTGGTTAAAATTGAACTCTTTCTATAGTTAAAATCGTAAATTTTAAGCGAAGTTTTAATGCATTTTCAGCACTTGGAATCATTGTTCACGTTGCAGTTGGTCGAAAACATCTCATGCCCGTAGTCAGACAAAGAAGTTGGTAGGGGCGGCTGATGATTGAGGTCGGGCGAAGGATATAAAGAGGTCGCGCAAAAGATATAAAAGAGGTGGGCTGCGGGTGTCCCAGTGGTCAATGTTCGAGACTGGCATGGAAAATTCTAAGGATCGATCTCAGGCAGGTTTGAATCACTAAATATTCGCCGAGCATCGGATAGGCACGTGAAGCTGTCGGTCCCCGAGTACTGGCCCCGCTATTAAAAATAAAGGCGTCTTTCCCTCCCTTTTTACCTCGCTTCCTTGTGACTTTCCTGTCCGGCACTTTAGCCCAAATTTCCTACTTCCATGGGTTGTGTAAGACCTGGAGTCGAACACTACCTTCCTAAAATCCTCTACATAAAACCCTGCAGTATAAGTTGACTGTAATGTGAGTTGCTGGGACGGGCAAAAGAAACGCAGCTCGGGAGCCACCCTTCCTGGCCCTTCCCTGGCTACGGCCCTGAAACATCTGCATGACATTGGCTTATCTCCCCTGTATGAACTCAGCTCTTTTGCGTAAATAAAATCAGTAGGAAATGGTTTGAATGCAGTACCGTCAAATGACGGGAAAAAATAATTCAATTGGAACAATTACGTTTTATTACGCTTTCCAGCCGAAGGTTGAAGAAGCGTATATGCTTCAGTTTTGTCTGTCCGTCTTTCGGCACGATAACTCGCGTAAAAATGGTTCAATTTCGATGAAATTTTAGTATGAGGTAGGGGACCACCTGGGGACAAATCTTATTGAAAATGGAAGAAAAGGGGTCAAAGGTCACGGCATAGAAGTGGGATCCATTCCATCGCCCTTATGCGTCATAACTTGCGTAAATATAGTTCGATGTCGATAAAATTTGAGTATATTGTAAGGGACCACCTGGGAATGAACCCTATTGAAAATGGGTGAAGTGGGATCAAAGGTCAGGACATAGGAGCGGGATGCATTCCATTGCCCTTATGCGTCACAACGTGCGTAAAAATCGTTCGATCGATGAACTTTTAGTATGTGGAAGGGGAACACCTGGGAAGGAACGCTATTGAAAGTGAACGAAATGGAGTCAAAGGTCAGGACATAGGAGCGGGATCCATTCCACTGCTCTTATGCGTCATAACTAACGTAAAATTTGATTTCGATTAAATATTAGTATGTGGTAGGGCACAACCTGGAAACAAACCCTATTGAAAATGGGCGAAATGGGGTCAAAGGTCAGAACATAGGAGCGGAATTACTTTCATCGTCATTATGCGTCATAACTTACGTAAAAATTATTCGATTTGTATGAAATGTTAGTATGTTGTAGGGGCATGCCTGTAGACGAATCGTATTGAAAATGGGCGAAATGGGGTCAAAGGTTATAACACAGGAGCGGGATCTATTCCATAGCCCTTATGCATCATAACTTACGTAAAAATGCTTGCATTGCGACAAAACTTGTTATTTCGGAGGTGTACTGAACCGGTTCTGTTGAATATTATCGAAATGGGATCAAAGGTCAGATCACAGGTCCGAGATTTATTCCACAGCCATTATCCTCATAACTTGAGTGATAGCTTGAGTAATGATTTCTGGTATGTTGGGAAGCGTATTATAATCAATGCATTGCATTATTTTACTAACTTGTTTCAATGTAATACATAAATTCAAATATGCAAATTAAAAGGTAAGTGGGTTGGCCTCCAAATATAGCCGAAAATAACTTTGATATTCTTTTTTTTTTTCTTTTGCTATTTCAATTTAGATACCTGGTTTGCAAACACACTGTTAATTACTTATAGGAAGGCACAAAGTAATTAAACTTTAAATTTAATTTGCTAATTCGTGAATACGGAAAAACTTTGTGTTGTTAAAATAGTCATTAAAAATATTTCCTTACTGTGAAATGAACCCTTCCCTGAAGTAAAAACTTTGCTATGCTGCTCTCATAAATATGCACCGAAGAACCAAATCATTATGAGCACCCTAATATGCTGTTGGTTCTCCACGTACTGCGAAGATTGCCTCGGCGAGGCATGGGTGACACAAGATTTCTAAACGCGTCTTGTGATGCCTGGAACCAACATGTTACCAGCAGATGCTTTAACTCTTGCAAGTTACGTGGTTCAGCCGCCACAGGTCGAATTTACTGTTCCAACACAAATCACAGACGTTCGATTGGATTGATGTCTGGAAGTCTGTCTCATGTTAAACGAACCATTGTTGAACACTTCCGTCAGTGTGAGATGGCGCATTATCCTACTGAAAGAAAGCATTAAAAGAGAAGAATACCGTTACCATGAAAGGGTGTATGTACCTGTCGTGCAATGATGTTTAGGGAAGTGGTAGCCGTCATAGTATTTTGCACATGACTGAATGGACCGAGGGTTTTGTAGCAAAACTTTGCTCATTATCAAGGTATCATTATTACACTTCTCCCAGAGGCTTGTTTTCGTCCCGCTGAGCATTCTGGTGCCAACACTTCCCTAGGTAAACGACCGACACCAGTGGCGTATCTTGGGTCCGAGACCTGGGCTATCTCACAATCCTCCCACCCTCCTACTGTTTTTTTTAATTGCGAAGTTTAATTTTTAATTGTTAAGTAATAGAAGTAACTTATTTTAGGTACATGCTATTGCTAACATGATACCAAATAATTATGAGGATTAGGATTTGAATGCTTTATTTGTGCATGTACTTCTTTCCTTTTGTATGAACTTGAGTGTTACGTTTTCATAAAAAGTTTCTTTCGAGTAGTTTTTCATATTTAAAAAGAATGTTTTTCTCTATTGAGAAAACAGCCTGGAATGTACATGCCCTAGTGTGGCTCTAAGATATATCTTGATTCTTTTTAATGCAAAGAAATTTCTTTCAGCAGTTGCAGTTGTTGATGGAAACTTTAATATTAGGTATGCTAATTTTTACCCCTCACTAAACACTATGTCCAATTTTTTCAACTTTATGTAACAAGTAATGTCTCATACTGATTTGTTTTTGTATTCATCAAGGGAATAAAACACCCCCAGTTAATTTGTTTTGTCGAACTGCATCAAAATTAGAAGCATAGAGTTCTTTAATTTGCGACAGCAGATGTTCAGGGAAGCTTTCACAAAATTTATCAAAACAGTTCGAATATAAGAAAGCCACGAATTTAAGATATTATATCACTGATTTTAATTCATTGACACTTCACACAAAGTGAAACAACTATCGTGAAACACGTGCTGCTACAGGCGGGAAAGCATGCGGATGATTGAGGTAGTCGAAATCTTCTCTTTTCTGAGCGAACCGTTGCGCAAAGCAATAGTCCAACCCCTACACCTGCTCACTCATGTTGTCATGGAAACACTAGTAGGCGATGGTATCGAAGGTCTTCGAATCAGAACAACGAAGACTCTGGAAGAGCTGCTTGCGTTATGCCGTTGGCTTCGCTCGCCAGACTGAGTCAAAGAAACGAATCCGCGCGAGTGTTTTTCGCAGCAAAAGCATCGACATATATCTTAATACCGTTGATAATTAACTTTTATTTGTGTATATTCAATTGTCTCTTATTTGTGCATTCTCTGGGCTGCGCAGCTAGCGTAGCTAAACTCGAATATACGCCATTTACGGACATGTATCCGGCCGTCCACATGGCACAACAGGAAATGAAATTAAACGGACCAGGCAACCATCTTCCAATCATATTAAACGCCTAATGTTCATGTTTGCGAGCCCGTTGTAGGTGCTTTTGACGGTGCACTTAGGTTCGCATGGGCATTCGGACCGGTTGCGCCTGAACATGCAGTACATCGAATTAAGCTGAAAATGGAGCATCGCCAGCACTGAAATTAACTGCCTGTTCCGCCACTGTACCCCTTCTGTTGGCTGATACTATACGGGGATAGCCTTCGCTCACCTCCAGCAACGTGTGAGCCGTGGCCGGCTCACACGTTGCTGGAGCTTCATGGTTAATCCATCCTCAGATCAATTATTGAAAGTATTTACTACGGCTGACCGCGAGCAACCCACAAGTCTTGCCGTCTCGGAAATGCTGTGAACAAGTGGTCTGGCTATTACAATCCGGGCCTGTGCCAAACTCGGTTATTCCGCTGCTTTACCTTTCTGAAGAGAAGAAGAATACTGATTAACAGAACTCAATACCAGGTGTTATTTATACCGTTTCATGGCCTTCACACGCACTGTATTTTATGTTCAATTGCTTTGATTTGTATAAAGACGCACTGGTCATAACGTTTTGGCTCTTCGGGTTTATATGTTTGCGCTCATCATTTGGTGACTTCAGTCAACAAATCCACGGTGCTACTACTGCACAATGCGGCAATTAAGTAGTGAGACTGATCTATTTTTGAAATCCCGGTGAAACACACGGGTGGGGAGCATAGATTTTTGATAAAGTCATTTATTGGCTATGCGGAGACAACAGCGTTTGCGTGAGAATTGAGCAGGTGATTATTTATGTTGTGCATCACGTCATTTGGTAAAAGAACGTTCTTACACCTCTGACATGGAACAGAGAGCAAATAGCCGGTTTTGTTTGAAAATCGGTAAAACTGTATCTGAGGCAGTTGAATTGTTGCGTGATGTGCATGGAACTATTAGTCTATCTCGTGCACATATATTCCGATGGTACGCATGTTTCAAAATAGGCGGGACGATTTGGGAAATAACGGAAGCCCCGTACGCCCGATTTCAGTGCGCACGTTTGAACTCATTGAGAAAGGTCGCGAAATGATAAAAATGATCGCTGTGTGAGTATGAAGATGCTGGAACGTGAGCTTGATGCTAGTAAGGAGTTGATTCGTTAAATTTTAGAGCAAGATTGGGGGAGGTTTCTGCTAGTTTTGTTCCACATCCTTTGTCAGACGACAGAAACATGCACTGGTGGAGTACGCGAAAGACATTCTGGAGACGGCAGAAACAATGCAAATTTTTTTCTAAAGCATTGTGGCACCTGACGAGACAGTGTTTTTCTTATGATTTTGAAACGACGCGTCAGAGTGTTCAGTGGAAGTCGCCACAGTCATCCAAAGGAAAGAAGATCAGATTATAGGTAGAAGTCCAAAATCAAGACAGTGTGTGCTTTTACGACAAGAAGGGAACTCTGCATCACGATTTCATTCCTGAATGTAAAAATGTCACTGGCAATGCTTATACATCAGTTTTGGAGTGATTGTGGAAGACGATTGTTCGGGTCAGGCCTGAGCACAAAAACAGATAATTGTTTCTTCCTCACGATAACCCACCCGCACACAGAGCAGTCAGTGTACTTAAATTTCTGACTGGAATACAAGTGTGTATAGTCAACTCCACCCTGTTCTCCAGATTTGTCAATGTGTGACTACTGAATATTCCCTGAATTAAAGTTACCTTTAAAGGGAAAAGTTTTACGAGACATTGAAGACATACAAAGAACTGTGACATCAGCTCTTCACTCCACACCAAAAAATGACCTCTGCAAGACCTTCCTTTCCTTGGCGATCAGCCAACGAAAAGAAGGATATTAGTCTTGTATTAACGCAGGAGGAATGTACTTACCAGATATTTAATTTTATTGTAGACAAATATGCACACATTTTGCGTATAGGGAGTCACATCAGCAATCGCCACCAAGGTGAGATGTAACAATGTAACAAAAATATGTCATAATAAGGGATGTGATCACCTCGTACGGACGGGCAACTCTCACAAAGCCGATGTATAATCATCACCAAGTTGTTGATTAAATCTGGACCCAAAGAATTGCATTTCTCGATTAGGGAAGCGCGTGGCTCGGGCAGGGTTGTGGGATGGGGCTGACGAGCACGCGTCGTCCCAAAGCATCCTACGCATTCTGTACAGGGTTGAGGTTCGGAGACCGGGCTGGCCAGTCCACACTCCGAATATCCTGGCTCTGCAGGAAATCATCGACAAGCCGTGCATTGTGCGGGTGAGCGTTATCATTCATTAAAAGGAAATAAGGGCCAACAGCTCCGTAAAAAGTCTGACATAGGATTTTAGGATCTTGTCCCTACATGGCTCAGCATTCGCAATGCCTCCTGCGAACATGTGCAGTGGTGTGCGGCTGCTGAATATGATGCCACTCCGTACGAGTAGACCACTGTCTTCGAAAGATTCTCGTTCGCGGATGTTTGCACAATATCTACCGATTCCCTGTTCCATCCAGATGAAATGCTGACGAGAATCCGTTAGTAGACTGAATCTCGACTCATCTGTAAAAACAAAAACTAGTGTACTCGTCTGGCCTCCAGGAGCGATGTAGCGTGCACCAGGTGAAGCGAGCTGTCCCGTCAGATGCTGTTAACGGGACACAAACTGACACAAAGTGCTAATTGTATTAACCCTTTGATATATTTTTTACTTGATACCCCAGTCGCAGTGACAGCACAGAGCTTCGAAGACAATCTCTGAGCTGTATAGGACTTATGACGCTGTGTGGTTAAATCAACATACCAGTCGTCACGAGATGTCGTACTCCTTGGACGACCTTGGTCAGATCTTCGTGACACCACACCGTGCTGCTGAATTGCTGTTATTACCGTGAAACTACTCTGGGGTGGATATTGAAGTCCCTTCCGACCAAGGTCTGTGTCTAGCCGACTTTTAGAAGTTTCTTGAAGTTTGCAAACTTGTACAATTATCGCACGTTACGAAACAGTTGGACATACGAATACAATTGGACATTCATGCGTACCATATGAAGACATAAAAATATTAAAGTTACAAGTGCACTTTTTTGCTGTTTGGGGTTACCGAAATGAGTTATCACAGACAAAGCTTATTTGCAGAGGCGAAATCAGAGTATTATTTTATGGTTTGAGGCGACACTATAAGCATATTACTTTGCAAATGTTATTGACCGAAAACTTTTTCAGTGCTTTAAACTTTTCTAAAACATAACTTTCACAAATACTGTGTATGTGTGTGTGTGTGTGTGTGTGTGTGTGTGTGTGTTGGGAGACTGTATGGGGATTTTTCTTTATCAAGAAGAACATTTGGTCTCGTTTTTGAAGGAATATCTTTGACATTTATTCCTCGCAAAAACTTTTTCGATAGGTACAATGTTTCACATGTATTTTCAATTCGCTACCGTGGTTTATCAGTTTCATCTACGTAATTTCTGCTTAAAATTTAAACTGTCATTTATTCTGCACAGCTGGACTGCGGGCCCTGGGAATCTGACCCACTCCCATGGTTGGGAATTGATGGCAACAAATTCATGAATAATGTCAGTGAAGTCTGTTTCTTGGCAAATAGTATTTTCATTTGATAATGTTGACAGGCGATTTCATCTCTCTTGGCTCATCGATACCAGCAGATAGTTCTTTATGAGCTACAATTTTGAAAAAGAAAACTTGTTTCTGATGACACCACTGTTACAGTAGGTGTAAGAAATATTCTAGGCAAGCTAAAGTTGTTTGGGTAAATTTGTTCCAATTCATTTTTGCAAATGTACTTTAAGCATTCTAGGGGCGAACTTGAATTTTCCGTAATAACATTACAAAAATATTGTAGCTTACAAAAGTACTGTAGGAACACTTTGCCATATTGCCTAGATAAGATTCAAATTGTGATAAGAACTATAAAAGTAGAAATTTGTCGGTGACGGTATAGAATCCTCTCTCCTCGCTCCGAAGTAAGTTGTCCCAACCTGAATTGGAAACGGGTCAGAAAGTTCGGACCTGGACGTCCCATAATTGGACCCGACCCGATCCGGACCCGTACCTTACCCGAACAGATTTGCTTTGAAATATAAATTCGAAACTAAATTTATATATATATCATCATCATCATTGTCAACCATTATCAATCCACTGCTGGACGAAGGTCTCCCCAAGTTTCCTCCACAACGATCTGTCTTGTGCCAGTCTCCTCCATGTCACCCCTGCATACTTTCGAATTTCATCCACCCATCTCCCATGTGGTCTTCTTCTGGGTCTTTTCCTGTCCCTTGGAATCCAATCTAAAATTTCGGCTGTCCATCGATGATCTGTCCTTCTGGCAGTATGTCCAGCCCATTGCCATTTCAGGGATTTAACTCTGATCATGATGTCTTCCACTCTTGTCATTTTTCGGATCCACGAGTTCCTCTTCTTATCTCTCCTGGTTACACCAAGTATGCACCTCTCCATGCTTCTTTGAGTTGTCTGCAGCCTTTGTATGTCTCTTTTAGTTAAGGTCCACGTCTCTGCACCATATGTAAGCACTGGAAGGATGCATTGATCAAACACTTTTCTTTTAAGACATAATGGCATATTGCTCTTGAAAATTATGCTGTTTCTTCCAAAAGCTCTCCAGGCAAGTTTTGTACGCCGATTAATTTCTTCATCAATGTGACCCTCACTTGATATCTGCTGTCCAAGATAAACGTACGTGTCTGTTATCTCCAGCTTTTCTCCATCAATCGATAAATCTTCATTTCTTGTAAAAGCATTGAACATCACTTTTGTCTTCTGAAAGTTCATTTTTAATCCCACTTCTTTACTCTTGTCAGCAAGTTCCTGGATCATACTCTGCAGCTCTGATGGGCTAGTTGCAAAAATGACTACGTCATCAGCAAAACGAAGGTGGGTTAGATAATCTCCATTAATCTTTATCCCCTTGTTTTCCCAGCTCAGTGACTGAAAAACACCCTCCAATGTGGCATTAAAGAGCTTCGGAGATATGGTGTCACCTTGTCTCACTCCCTTTCCAATTTTTATGTGTGTTGTATTTTCAAACAGCCTAATCTTTGCACTTGCATTTTCATAGATGTTATTAATAATATTAATGTATGCATCTTCAATACCGCAGGTTTTCAGAGCCATTGTAACTGCTGATGGTTTCACCGAATCAAAGGCTTTTTCATAATCGATAAAAGCCATGCACAATGGAAGTTCATATTCCCTCGCTCTTTCAATTAGTTCTCTCAGCACATGGATATGATCTATTGTGCTGTAGCCACTCCTGAATCCAGCTTGTTCTCTCGGTTGAGCCATGTCCAGTGTTACCTTCAAGCGGTGTGAAAGAACTTTAGTGAAGATTTTATAAACTACTGATAGGAGGCTGATAGGTCTGTAGTTTCCGAGATCCTCAATGTCACCTTTCTTATGTAGCAGGATCATTGTAGCGGTGTTCCAATCCTCAGGAATCTTTCCTTCATTAAGGCATCGAGTGAAAATTTGGGCGAGTACTGTTTCGATTTCTCCACTTGCTTCTTGTATGATGTCTACAGTAATTCCATCTTCTCCTGGAGCTTTCCCCCGCTTCATGTTCTTGATTGCATGTGCAACTTCTGCTGGAAGGACTGGAGGAACTCTGGTACTGGTATCTTTCATGATGTCTGGAGTGCATGTATCATCCCTTTCATATAATTTGGAGTAGAAATATTTCACTCTTGTCAAAATTTCGCCTCTATTTCTTGTTACAGAACCATCTTCTTTTCTCAGTGCCATAATCTGTTTTCTTCCCATACTGAGATGTCCCTTTGCTATCTTTAGGCTTTGGTTGTTTTCAATTGCTTTCCTCACTAGTTCACAGTTGAATTTTCTTACGTCTTCAGTGATACTTTTTCGTACTGTCTTGCATAGCTCTATATATTCCACTTTGGAAGTCACATCTTCTTTAGTTGTCCTCATCTCTCTTCTTTTGCATCAACATTTTCGTTTTTCCTGATAATTTATTTACATGCAACTTGTTCTTAGACCCAGCTAATTTTGTTGCTGTTTTCATAAGAGCTTTGGTTACTTTTCTGTTAACTTCAGAGATGTCCACTTCTTCCGATGTTAGGCCTTCTAAAGCAGAGAACCTGTTCTTCAGTTCCAACTTGAAGGTATTATGGTGTTTTTTAAGGTTGGTTATGTCAATAGATTTTGTTTGTCTTATGAGCTTGCCACGTTCAAGTTTAGTGTTGAGGTGCATCTTACATCTCACCAATCTATGGTCACTACCTGTGTTGAACTTGTTTAGCACACTGCAGTCTTCTATGACGAATTTTTTGTTACACATAATAAAATCAATTTCACTTGTCATCCCATTTGGATGTCTCCATGTCCATTTCCTGTGTGGCTTTTTCTTGAAAAAGAAGTTCAAGATGAAAAACCCTTCTGCCTCTGCAAACTCAACGAGAGTATTTCCACGCTGGTTTCTGTTGCCGTGACCGAATTTACCTACTGAAGTTTCATTCTGTTGCCGTTGCCCTATTTTTGCATTGAAATCTCCCATAATTATCTTCAAGTGCTGCTTACCTTTATTATTTAGATGACAAATTTCCTCATAAAATTCTTCAATTTCTTCTTCAGGATGACTTGTGGTGGGTGCATAAGTTTGAATAATCTGAGCCTGGTATCTTCTCGATAGTTGGATAACGAGTCGTGCAGCTCTGTCAGAGGAACTTTCAACTTCTACCACTTTATCCTTCAGTTTCTTGTTTATTATAAATCTAACACCACTAGTTCTGCCAGTATCTGTCCCACGATAATAGAAGAGATGTCCACTTTTCAGTTCGATGAGATCTTCTCCTTTTCTCCTTACCTCACTTAGCCCCACGATGTCCCACTTGATCCTTTGTAGTTCCTCTTCCAATTCAAGAAGCCTTGAATCAGAAGATAGGGAGCGTCCATTGTACGTTGCCAAGGTCAGCATCAGATGGCAGCCTAGTCCGGTCCTCCGGGGATTCTTAGCACCCTCTGCCTTCATGTCGCACTGGCCGCTGCCTTGGCCAGGTACATTCCAGCTGCCGGAGACTGAGGGCCAAGATTTAAGTTGTGGAGTCATTTTGGAGGGGTTTGGCCATAACTCACCACGCTGGCCAAGCGGGTTGGTGAGTGTGGGATAGAATTTCCTCTAATCCCGATGGTATAGTTATACCGCTATTGGCGGTCGTCAGAGCCCCTTTAGTAGGAACAGGATGCACCACGAGAAGGCGGGGTTGACATTTGTCAAGGAGAGGCTGTGATGTTACGCATCACCTGACCTTACGCAATATCACAGCCTCTCCTTGACAAATGTCAACCCCGCCTTCTCGTGGTGCATCCTGTTCCCACTAAAGGGGCTCTGACGACCTCCAATAGCTGTATAACTATACCAACGGGATAAGAGGAAATGCTATCCCCCACTCACCAACCCGCTTGGCCAGCGTGGTGAGTTATGGCCAAATTCCTCCGAAATGATTCACAACTTAAGTCTCCGGCAGCTGGAATGTACCTGGCCAATGCAGCGGCCAGTGCGACATAAAGGTAGAGGGTGCTAAGAATCACCGGGGGAACGGACTAGGCTGCCATTTGATGCTGACCTTGGCTACTTACAATGGACGCTCCATATCTTCTGATTCAAGACTTCTCTAATAGGAAGAAGAACTACAAAGGATCAAGTGGGACATCGTCGGGCTAGGTGAGGTAAGGAGAAAAGGAGAAGATCTCATTGAACTGAAAAGTGGACATCTCTTCTACTATCGTGGGACAGATACTGGCAAAACTAGTGGTGTTGGATTTATAATAAACAAGAAACTGAAGGATAAAGTTGTAGAAGTTGAAAGTTCCTCTGACAAAGCAGCACGACTGGTTATACAACTCTCGAGAAGATACCAGGCTCAGATTATTCAAACTTATGCGCCCACCACAAGTCATCCTGAAGAAGAGATTGAAGAATTTTATGACGAAATTCGTCTTCTAAATAATAAAGGCAAGAGCACTGGAAGATAATTATGGGAGATTTCAATGCAAAAATAGGGCAACGGCAACAGAATGAAACTTCGGTAGGTAAATTCCGTCACGGCAATAGAAACCAGCGTGGAAATACTCTCGTAGAGTTTGCAGAGGCAGAAGGGTTTTTCATCATGAACTCCTTTTTCAAGAAAAAGCCGCAAAGGAAATGGACATGGAGGCATCCCAATGGATGGAACGGTGAAATTGATTTTATTATGTGTAACAAGAAAATTGTCATGAAAGACTGCAGTGTTATGAACAAGTTCAACACAGGTAGTGACCATAGAATGGAAAGATGTAAGATGCACCTTAATGTTAAATTCGAGCGTGGCAAGCTCATAAAACAAACAAAGTGTATTGACGTGACCAACCTTAAAAAGCATCATAATAACTTCAAATTGGAACTGAGGAAGAGATTCTCTGCTCTAAAAGGTCTAACATCAGAAGAAGTGGACATCTCTGAAGTTAACAGTAAAGTTACAAAAGCTCTTATGGAAACCGCAACAAGATTAGCTGTGTATAAGAACAAGTTGCATGCGAACAAATTATCAGGAAAAACCAAAATTCTGACGCAAAAATGAAGAGAGATGAGGACAATTAAAGAAGATGTGACTTCCAAAGTGAAATATATAGAGCTATGCAAGACAGTACGAAAACGTATCACTCAAGACGTAAGAAAATTCAACTGTGAACTAGTGAGGAAAGCAATTGAAAACAACCAAAGCCTAAAGATAGCAAAGGAACATCTCAGTAAGGGAAGAAAACAGATTATGGCACTGAGAAAAGAAGATGGTTCTGTAACAAGAAATAGAGGCGAAAGTTTTACAAGAGTGAAGGACTTCTACTCCAAATTATATGAAAGGGATGATACATGTACTCCAGACATCATGAAAGGTACCAGTACCAGAGTTATTCCAGTCCTCCCAGCAGAAGTTGCACATGCAATCAAATACTTGAAGCACGGAAAAGCTCCAGGAGAAGATGGAATTTCTGTAGACATCATAGAAGTAGCAAGTGGAGATTTTTGAAACAGTACTCGCCCAAGTTTTCACTCGAAGCCTTAATGAAGGGAATATTCCGGAGGATTGGAACAACACTACAATGATCCTCCTACATAAAAAAATGTGACATTGAGGATCTCAGGAACTACAGGCCTACCAGCCTCCTATCAGTGGTTTATAAAATCTTCACTAAAGTTCTTTCACACCGCTTGAAGGTAACACTGGACATGGCTCAACCGAGAGAACAAGCTGAATTCAGGTGTAGGTACAGCAGTATAGATCATATCCACGTACTGAGAGAACTAATTGAAAGAGCAAGGGAATATGAACTTTTATCGATTATGAAAAGGCCTTTGATTCAGTGAAACCATCAACAGTTACAATGGCTTTGATATCCTGCGGTGTTGAAGATGCATACATTAATATTATTAATAACATCTATGAAAATGCGAGTGCAAAGATTCGGCAGCTTGAGAATACTGTACACATAAAAATTGGAAAGGGAGTGAGACAAGGTGACACCATATCTCCCAAGCTGTTTAGTGCCAACATTGGAAAATGTCTTTCAATCACTGAACTGGGAAAACAGAAGGATAAAGATTAATGTAGATTACCTAACTCACCTTCGTTTTGCTGATGACGTAGTCCTTTTTGCAACTACTCCATCAGAGCTGCAGAGTATAATCCAGGAACTTGCTGACAAGAGTAAAGAAGTTGGATTAAAACTGAACTTTCAGAAGGCAAAAGTAATGTACAATGCTTTTACAAGAAATGAAGATTTCTCGATTGATGGAGAAAAGCTGGAGATAACAGATGCGTACGTTTATCTTGGACAGCAGATATCAAGTGAGGGTCACATTGATGAAGAAATTACTCGGCGTATAATACTTGCCTGGAGAGCTTTTGGAAGAAACAGCATAATTTTCAAGAGCAATATGCCATTCTGTCTTAAAGGAAAAGTGTTTGATCAATGCATCCTTTCAGTGCTTACGTATGGTGCAGAGACGTGGACCTTAGCTAAAAGAGACATACAAAGGCTGCAGACAACTCAAAGAAGGATGGAGAGGTGCATGCTTGGTGTAAACAGAAGAGATCAGAAGAGGAACTCGTGGATCAGAAAATGACAAGAGTGGAAGACATCATGACCAGAGTTAAATTCCTGAAATGGCAAAGGGCTGGACATACTGCCAGAAGGACAGACCAGCGATGGACAGTCGACATTTTAGATTGGATTCCAAGTGACAGGAAAAGACCCAGAAGAAGACCACATGGAAGATGGATGGATGAAATTCGAAAGTATACGGGAGTAACATGGAGAAGACTGGCACAAGACAGACCGTTGTGGAAGAGGCTTGGAGAGACCTTCGTCCAGCAGTGGATTGATAATGGTTGACAATGATGATGATGATGATATACGAGGTATATATATATATATATATATATATATTTATGTACACATATCAACGTAATATATACATGTATATTCATCCCAATAACTGCTTGATATTTAATAACTGAAATCCTTTGTAATAACAAAATTTGGTTACTTACTAAATTTTAGTGCCATTTTTGGTGCCACTATTTTACGTAATCCAGAAGTAATGGCTGACTGTGACCGTGACAATGGAGTATATTACAAATACGAATCATTATTTGCGATTACACAATTTTTTTTAAATGTATTTAGATTGTTCATTCTTTCCACGCTTTGATGGAAGTGCGCATACTTTCATATGGTCCGTTAGATTTTTATTACACCAATAAGAATAAATTACACCGTTGACATCTTTCTTTTTAATTATACACTTTCCAGATTTTGAACAAAAAGCAAGACCAAACAACACAGAATTATTTACCGGTTCCTCAATGAGACGAAACAGTTTCCAGTATTCACTCTTCCCCTTGTGGCTTTCAACAAGCACGTATTTGTTGGTCTCGACGCCTTTCTCAACCTCCTTAGTATTAAATCCATCCATATTAACAAATAAGGAGTTAATTTCGACATGACATGTCATGGCAACGGGATGTTAGCACATCAATCGAAAACCTCTGCATGCTCAATGCAAAAGATGCGATGTGAAAAGTAACTCTTAGTCATACAGTGAACTTCTCACGGAGAGAGTGAATCAGCTGAGAAGCAGACGAATAACTGTACCTTGCCCTGGACAATCGCACTGTAAAAGAACGCAAAGGAAGTATATTTTTACGATATGGTGTCGGTGTGTCTGACGTCGCGTCGGTAGATAGAAATCTTCGCTGCTTTAAGAAAGACACGACAATATTTTTGCATGGCAAATCATTATTCACTCCGTGGGCAGCAGTATCAACTACAGAATTCCACAACGCGCATTTTTCTTTGGAGTATATTTTTCTCCTTTCAAAAATAAAACGGGAATAAAACCAGGTCAAAATCGAGTCAGGAACACCTTGATCCGACCCGTTGGGGCCCGCAAGAAATTGTCGATCCGTTGACCCGTGACACGTTTCCATCTAACTACCTGGACTACACCGATGGAATGTATCGCTACAGATTTGTCGTCTTGACAAGTGCTTCACCTTTGTAATATATCACATCATCTCCCTATTAATGATTTTAAGCGAAGAAGGAGCCTTACATCAATTCTAGACCATGTGTAGAACGAACATCATCATACATTTTTCGAAGAACACAACGGCCAGTTGATCCAATTTTACGTTCGGGTGCCAATGCGAAAACAGGAATTTTTTTTTTTTTTTTTGATTGGAGGTTTAATGACCACCGTAAGCAACTCAATGGGCTATAAGCAGTCGCCCGTCCCTAATTTAGGGTCACTGGTTCCAGGGAAGGGAGAAAGCTAGTGCCGTAAGACAAACACAACATCCATGCCTCACCGGGATTCGAACCCGGACCCCGTTCGGACGATTGATCAGAGGCCATCGCTTAGACCACTGCGCCACCGGGGCGGCAAACAGGAATTTGTCGGGGACGGAGATCGAATCGCGTCTCCTCGCTCCGGGGCGAGTTGCTCTAACCGACTGAACTACACCAATGGAATGTATCGCTGTAGATGTGTTTTCTTGACACGTGCTTCACCTCTGTAGTATGTCACAGAAGTAGCAAGTAAAAGGCGCGAGGATTTTATTTCATTATCAGAGCTTGGACACTTTGATTTTTTTTTCATATTGGCAGCATAATCATATCCCAGTCCAAAGCAGTCAGCAAAATTTATATTTTGTTTCTTTTTCTCTGCCTTTAAGGTTTCAGCTTATCCTTTTCCATTGGTGTCACATACTTCTAAAAAGTTGATGAAATGCCCAGAGCCACCACGGTGGCGCAGTGGTCTAAGCGATGGCTTCAAATTATTCGTTCGAGATGGGTTAGGATCCCGAAGAGGCATAGATGTTGTTGTTGTCTTACGACGCTGGCTCTCTCCCTTCCCAGGAACCAGTGGCCTTAAATTAGGGACGGGCGATTGCTTATGGCCCACTGAGTTGCTCACGATGGTCTTTAAACCTTCTATCAAAAAAAATGCTCACGTATCCCTGCATCTTTGTTTCTGATTTGAACAAACCGTATAATAAGAGATAATTGCTCTTGGTGACTTATATCTGAGATACAGTCCACAAGGACTGAATATGTTTTTCTTCCGAAATCTGTTCTTTGATTAAGAATTCAATTTTTCTAGCGATAGCTGTAACTAGTTCGTCCTGAATTGAATGCGAAAGGTAGTGCCAATTTATTTCCTTTTCTACAATATACGATTAACATCTTCCTCTATTAATGGGTCAAATTTAGAAAGCAATTCAGTGAGCTCCAGGAAATTACCGACACTGCGTTCAAATAAATATCCATTTGTACCTCAAAATATTAAGTTTCGGTTTGCCAAATAAATAATAATTTGAATAAAAACACCTTTACGTACCTCTTTTCCCATTTTCCACAATACGTTGGTCGCTAGTGTCGATGGTCGCGTCTGTTTTCAAGTTCTTTTCTAACTCATACCATGTTTGCACACCTTCTTGATGAAATGATGTTTCGTGTTTTTTTTAGCCTATCTCCCAAATGCTTCCAGTCATTCACTCCCTTATGAGCAATAGCGGAACGATTAGATGGTTCCCTTAATATTCTTGCCGCAGAAACAAAATACACTATCTATCAGAATTGCTTTAATCCTCTTTTTATTTGTTCATCGTTTTTTTGAAAGAACGAAAATAGTGTGTGAATGAAAAGCATCGTTTATTTTTATCATGTGGTTTACAGTTCACTACTTCTTTCGGCTCCTTCGAACAGCCCAAGTTCTTTGATCGGTTATAAGTTATTTGGGCCACAGAGAAAACTATTACGAACTGGACTCAACTGAGAGGGTTCGAATGAGTGTGGAGCCCTGTGCAATAGACCGCCCCAACCCATCCACAAATTAACAATTAACATTTTAAAAGTTATTATGTTCAGTAAGCTTCAACATGCATGACCGTTAATTTTAAATAGAACCGTTAATAACAATTCATAAATTAATGAAAGAAAAACTGTCCGTTTATTACATAACTGAGAAGCAATTAAAAGAAATAGATGTACTGACCATTACTTGGGTGTAGGTAATGCTCATGACACGTAGAACGAAGAGCAGTTTAATCACAAACACTTAACTATGGAGGTAAATGTCTTAGTCTTTAGCAATATGTCTCCACATTATTTACACTTATAATGCTTGAAATGAATATCTACTGTTCAAAAAGAAAGTTTTCTTGCTTTCATATTCGCAAAATCAGGTCATTGTAGTATAATTTTGGATCGATTTCATGTTCAAATGAAATCATGGCAAGTCCTTTCAATCCAGTTTCGGCCATTGTTGAGCGTAAATAAGTTTTAAGAATTTTTAATTTTGAAAAACTACGCTCGCCACTTGCAACCGTTACTAGCAATGTCGATAATGTTCTGAAGGCTACAGCGACATAAGGAAGTAAGTTGTTTTCAACAATATAACGCAGCACTTCAATTCGTGGCGTATTTCCTGGTATTGAAGTGGGAACCCACTCTCAATTCATCACATAACTCACTGGCGTCCATGTCTATAGTTTCTTGTTGTGTTACACCACCTTCTAGATTTTTACGTTTGTTTAAAAGTTCATTTGTCGTCTCAGATATTAATTTACGGATTTTACACATAAAAAGGAAAAATGTAAGCTGTGATATTCCAATTGCTCAAATCTTTATTGATTAGAACTGGTTGTGACATCAATAATAAACAGGAAAACTCTCACTTGAATTTTGTTTTGAGATCCAAAATAGGATCGTCACTTGTCTCATAGTCCTGTTGTTTTTTCTGCCAATGCGCTATAGTAGTTTCGAACCTTTCGTGCAATTCAGGATAAGCTTCAAATTTTTCAGCTAATGTTGTAGCATCAATAAGAAAATTTTGAAACGATTCATCATTTCTGAGATTCTTGAGGCTTTGGAGAACATTTCCCAAAGTTGATACGGAAGTTAACAATTCCATTTTTATGTTTTGCAATCGTTTTCTAGCACAATTAACTTCATTTTAAAACATAGTACCATATAAACAGGGAACAAAAAAATTTAAAACCTCTGAGTTTAAGGCCTAGTGTTTCAGCTTCGTGTCTCGTCATTTTGTCCACTGATTGGTCATCAGCAATTTCTATCAAAGCATCATAAAATTCGTCAATTTAACGTCTTAAAGGATGAAAGGCTTCTATTCTCGATTCTTAGCGGGTAGTGCTTAGTGGCTTAGGCGTTAGAGCTGAAATATGTTCTTTAAGGATTCCCTAACGCAATGTTGACGCTCAGAAAAACACATACAATTTCTGAACTGTTTCAAAAAATGCAACCCCTTCTTTAAACGACATTGCGGCATGATTGAGAACTTAGTTGAGAGAATGAGAACAGCAAGGGATAAAAAAGCCCTCGGGTTCAATGAGTTGTTGAACTCCTGAATACCTCCTTTCATAATAGATCCGTTTTCGTCATCCTGGCCATGCATGTTTGTGATTGCAACATTAATGTCTGACATTTTTTTAAAATACAAATTGCCTGTAGTGACTTCTACAGGAATGAAACCAAGAAAATTCTTATGAATATTGATATCACCTGAATCGGTATTGACAAATTCTGCAAATAGGGTTAATTGTTCACTATGGCTGACATCTGATATACTATATGTTCCTAATAACGGTGAAGATACGGCTAACGACATATCAAAGTGTGGCTCTAACAGGACAGGAATAAATCAAAATGTTATTTCTTTAAACTATGATGTATCCGTTGACATTTTTTGGCGTAAAACAAACTGATATTGGCCAGCTTTCGCTCACCAACAGGTGGCTCTTTCACGGCAGACTGCTAGTAACCTAGGCGGAAAGAATTAATACGTAGTAAAACGTTAACATTTGAAAACAGATACTTGCTTTGAGTTAACTTCAAATTGTGCAAATTTGAAAATGTGCACGTGAACAAACATCAACAAAAAAACAACAACATCAAAAGCCTTAAAGTCTTAATACTTTAGGAAATCTGTGCAGGGGGGGTATGCAAGTCACGCTAGACAACATCGTTGCATGTGTATTGTATTGTAGGTATTTCAATTGTCACTCTGATGGCAGTTTCTATTTGGGTAGCGTATGGTGCCAGGCATTTGTATCCTGCCCATTGAGGTGAGACGAACATTTTTGAGACGAACTTCTCTTGAAAGGTCTGTGTTAAGTGTTTCATTTTCCACATTTTGTTTGTGTTAAACTACCCTGGTACCAATCAATCTCTTAGTGATTCCCATATTGCATTTCTGAGATCCGTCAGTGTATTCTAGCGGGATGGAGTAAACACCTGCCTTCGGGTCAGTGTCGATTACCCTCCTGGGGAAAAAGGATATTCATAATTGAGGTAGTTGCCCGGATACCAAAGCCAATACCCAGTTTCTTTAAGGCGTTTCTTGCAAACAAAAAATGTTATTATTATTATTGTAACTTATCTGTGCTTTTTTTTTATTTGATAAATTAGTTTCACATTATATTTTAATTTCCAACATTTTTGCCACACACCCCCAGAAAGAAAAAAAACAAAAACGCGCCGTGAAAAATGCACGCGTTGCACCGTCGTTAAAGCGGGTCCTGATGATGGGGTAACGGTCTCATGTTATCGACGCTACACCGAACCCTCATCTTATCTCGGTACAGCTGAAAACGGGTTTCATCTGACAATGTGGCTCGGCACCACTCGGCAATGGTCTAGTTTTTAAAGTTCCCGGCACCAGGAGAGGCGTAATGTCCGATGGCGAGTAGTCAACAGTGGCACACGAGTTGGACGTTGGCACCCGTAGCCCAGGTATGCAGCATGCGCCGTACCGTTCACGCTGCTTGGGCCTCTGATATTTAGCCTGGTTATGATTTGCGCCGCCGTTGCCAAACGGTCGGTCTGTACAAGCCTCGATAGTCTACGTCGGCCCCGCTCATCAATGGCGTGCGGTCGACCGCCCATTGTTATGTGGGCGTTGGTATGTCCGTCGGTATACTCGCGGTACACGCTTGATACGGTTACCCTCAAGAACCCTAGCGTTATTACCACTTGGGCGATAGAATGATCCATCTATTGTGCGCCGATAATGCGTCCACGATCAAAGTCTATCAGATCACGCGGTTACTCATGTTCGTCGATTGCGATACAAAGTTGGGAAGCTCTCCTGTCCGCCTTTTTAGCCCGTCTTTTGTAAAAAAAGATCGTGCTTATGTTACCGGTTTGTCCGTCCGTCCTTCCGTCCGTCTGTACCCACGCTATCTCTGCAACTATAAGTCCGATTTGAAAAATTCTTTTGCATTGGGAAGCTTAAAATATGCGAATGATGATCCTTTATTTCCTTTTTTTTTACGATGTACAATTTTGCCGCTAGAGGGCGTAAATGCAGATGATGTCGAATTCAAAAATACGTTTTAATCCACATATTTGCTTCTAAACATGCGATTGAAAAAATTATTTTATCTCTCGATTCCATTTATGTCGAAGAGTATTTTAGATATAGTTACTTTTTCAAATTACTCATAGATTTTCCGCTAGGAGGCGTAAACGTAAATTACATTTTTCTCGATAACTCTTCTTCTAAAACACCGATTTGAAAAATATTTTCTTCAGCGGATACGCCTCCTGATGGAAAATATTTTGCATATAATTTCAAATGTTTGGAAAATAATACTTTGGCCACCAGCGGGCGTAAGTGTTAATTTTTTTTCTGATGTATTTGCCATAAAATCTGAGCTTCTAAAATATCGATTGAGAATTTTTTTTTCGTGGGCTGATGCCACTCACGTCGATAAACCTTTTCGGAATATTTTCTTTGTAAAATATTCCACAGTTTCTCCGCCAGGGGGCGTAGGTGTATATCTTATTTTTGTCAATATCTCTACTTCTAGGAGTCGGATTTGAAAAATGTTTTCTTTGTTAGATAGTGTTTGCAGCGTGACATGTTTTTCATATAACTTCAAAAATTTCAAGTAATTCATACACTTTCCGCTAGGGGGCGTAGAGGTAAATTGCGTTTCCCCTTATATCTCTGCTTCTAAATCTCCGAAATGAAAAATTCTTTCTGCACCGGATACAGCTGCTTATGGGATATCGTTTGCACATAATTTCACATTTTTGTAAAAAAATAGTTTGGCCACCAGGGGGCGTAAATCTTAATTTCCGCTTCTGATGTATTTGCAGCAAAATATAAGCTTCTAAATTCTCGATTGAAAAATAACGTCGTTTGTAGACCGATACTACTCATGTCGACAAACCTTTTAGAAACGTTTTGTTCTTAAAATAATGCATGGTTTCTACGCCAGGGGGCGCAGATGTATATCTTATTTTTTGTCAACATCTCTACTTCTAGTAGTCCGATTTGAAAAATTCCTTCTTTGTTGGATAGTGTTTCCAATGGCAAATGTTTTCCCTATAAATTCAAAGTTTTCAAGTAAATCATAGACTTTTCGTTAGGGGGCACAAAGGTAAATTGCGTTTTCTGCGTTATTTCTGCTTCTAAAACTGCGATTTCAAAACTTCTTCCTGTATCGCATACAAGACATGATGGAAAATATTTTTCACATCATTTCTAATGTTTGGTAAAGAATGGTTTGTCCACCAGGGGCATATGTTAATTTCTGCTTCTGATGTATTTGTAGCAAAAACTGGGATTCTGAAAACTCGACTTTTTTTTTTGTTGGGCCGATACCGCTCATATGGAAAAACCTTTTGAGAATACTTTCTTCCTAAAATAATGCATGGTTTTCCCACCAGGGGACGTAAAGTCACATCTTATTTTTGTCGATATCTCTGTTTCTAAGTGTCCGGTTTGAAAAATTATTTCTGTGTTGGAGAGCGTTTCCGGTGCGAAATGTTTCTCATATAAATTGATGTTTTTCTTTACTGCACAAGTCTGCAACCATAGGGCGTAAGTTCACGATTCCGTTTACAGCAATATCTGAGGGATTAAAAACCCAATTAAAACACTTCTTTCTTCCGTCAGATACTATTGTTTTCCATACCGGTTCTATTGACTTTGAATAACTTTTATAAATTTAAATTGTGTCAGAACGGATTCAAAAGACGTGCTTATTACACCCGAAATTTCGGTGTCATCTTTCTTGTTATCTTGCGCTCGGTTTAGGTCTGTTCCACTCTGCACGGGGATATTCATGTCAACGGGCCATAACCCCTGTGTCTAATGTTCTGTCTGCTGAGTTTACGCAATTAAGAATTTTGGAGTTCCAGTGTTAACCACTCCCTTGGAGGTCCAACATTTATCTTCATTTGAAATTTTCCACAATCTCGCTCAGAAGATATTGGTTATGCTGAAAATTCTTGGATCTCAGAAATTGACCCAAGGCACATCAATCAGCATGAAATGAACTGTTGATATCATAACCATCGATTTCAACAGTCGATATTAAGTTTATTTCTTCTAGCAATGTATTATTACAGATGAAAGCCAAATATCTGAATAATTTTTACCACTATCTAATAAAAGAACTACCTTATTAATAGAGCTATCTTCAAATCATTTGCTATTCCTTCCTCCCATCATGACAGCTGCACGACTATTAACGTAAAATATTCAGACTGATTCCAACAGCTTGCTTTTAGTCCATAAATATGCAGCAAAATGAATAATTTTGCTGCATATTTATGGACTAAAAAGCTCGTCCCATATTGCAGGCAACGCTTTGTAGAGGTCAGCTAGTGTACTGGGGTATGGAACGTGGTCATCCAGACTTCACTGTACAGCAACCCAAATATCCTCAATAGGATTAAGTCAGGAGACCTCGGAAGCAGCTGTAACGATTCAATCCCATGATTTTCCATCTCCTGAAGCACACTCCAGACACGGTGATTGGTCGCATTGTCACCGACAGAACGGAATGCATGTCTAATAGCAGCGTGAGACAGTGTTACAATAGGCACAACGATCTCGTTTCGGTACACTGAGGCATTCATGTTGCCTTGACAAGCATACAAGGAAGTACAGCTATTAAAACACACTCCTGCACAGACCAGAATTGATCGCCGCCAGAAAGGGTTGACGGACTGCACATAGTGCGACTATGTTCTTGTCCCGGATCTCCTCCACACGTTTCCAGTCGAATATCAAAATATGAGCGAAACGAGATTCGTGTGGGAAAAGTACATGGTGTTACACTGTATTTAATGACATGTACTGTCGGGTCCACGTACATCTTTGACGCCGGTGAGCTGATGTCGATGCTATATATCTCGGAGGCCTCCTGGCTCTCAGTTCGTACTCGTGAAGACGGCTTCGTGCCTTTTGAGTACATACTGTAACACCAAAAGCAGCTCGCAGTGATTCCCGGAGTTGGTTACTGGTGATACTAGGCCTTCTCTGAGCACTTACTGTCAGCTGCCGATTTCGCCTCCTGGTGGTTATTCTCGGTCGACCACTCCTGGGTTGATCTATAACATTTCCATGCCGTAGAAATCTTGTATGTAGCCGACTTACTACACTCAGAAAAACTCCTAAAGCAGAGACATATCGATCTGCCTTGCTCTGCTTGTAAAATGTCAACAGCCATATTTCTGTTGTAAATAATTAAACGTCGTAGTCTGAACACCATTTCAGATTAAGCTCACACTGAAGGCAATACATTCAGCAAACTTCTAGACCAAGCGGTGAAACGACCCGTACTCCACTTCTTTCATTTCATTTATTTCATTTTAGTTGTCGTATACCAATTACACAGATGAGTGAAAATGATTGTAAAGCAGATAAGCAACAACAGGAATGAAAAGAGGGAAAACCAGATGGGCCTAAGTAGCCCTCTTCTCCCGAAACAATAATCTTGGAAACAAATATCAAGTCAAGCACACATACTAGTAATTGGCAGCCCTGAGAGACAGTCATCACTATAATTTCAAATAAACTGCCGAAACGGCTCCATCCAATATCATTGTATTTACACTGACGAGCAATTGAATTAGAGACAGCTGGCGTTATGAAAATGTGGCGCTGTGGGCGGCCCTGTAAACGGAAACGAAGTGACGTATGCAGCGATCCAACAATATAAGGACCGATGCGACGGGAATCAGTAAGAGTCGGACGCAGTATGGGTAAGACGAAGGATATAAGCGCATTTGATCGTGGGCAAATTGTCGGGGCCCGACGAATGGGTCATTCCATCTCGGAAGTCGTACAAGCACTAGGATTTTCACGACCCACTGTGTCACGGGTGCACCGTGAGTACATCGAATCCGGTAAAACCATCCTAGCCAGGGCCAACTGCCGTGGACATCAGCGTGTGGATGAGCGGGGTCATCGTCGGCTAGCTCGCATTGTAACAGCGGATAGACGGGCCACAGTGCAAGAAATCACTCGGAAATTTAACGCTGGTGCACAAAAACGTGTAAGCAGCCACACCATCCAGAACCATCTCCTCGCTATGGGGTACAGAAGCCATCGTCCTACGAGGGTACCGCTGCTGACCGCACATCACAGGGTGCAAAGATCAGCATGGGTGCGGAAACATCGCCACTGGACATTAGACATGTGGGAAAATGCTGCCTGGACTGATGAGTCGAGATTCACGTTGGTACATGCGGATGGCACGATACGAGTACGGCGCAAACCACATGAAGAGATGGATCCTTCTTGCCAGCAGGGTACTCTTCAAGCTGGTGGGGGTGGCATTCTCGTCTGGAGACTGTTCACGTGGACTGAAATGGGAACCCTGGTACGTGTGACATCGTCCCTTACAGGTCAACGTTACCGGGATATCCTGGACCACCATTTGCTCCCGTTTGTACGTCTTCAACATCCCCACTTGGGACTTCATCTTGTAACAAGACAATGCACCGTGCCATCGCTCCCGAATTGTATCCGAATGGTTGGATGAACACTCCACCGACGTGACCTCGCTTCCTTGGATAGCTGGATCACCTGACCTCAATCCCATTGAGCACATCTGGGATGCCATCGAGAGAGATGTTCTAGGCTCTGACCCCTCCATCAAATCTTCGTGAACTGTGGGAGCTTGTTCAGGGGTCGTGGATCCGTATGGTTTCCCAACGCTTCCGGTGTCTTGTCGAGTCCATGCCGAGACGAATCACCGCCGTCATCAGGGCGAAAGGTGGTGCTACATGTTACTAGACAGGTATCTCTAATGCAATTGCTCTTCAGTGTATATTAACGATGTAAATTAAAACGTTACCACTTAAGGTTTTACCAGATTAGTAAAAAGTCCGAATAGCTATGTTCAGCATTAGGATTGCCAGTAGTATCAAACAATAATTTTTTTTAGTGATTCAAGAGCTAAAATCATTATCATTGATATATAATTTGAAGATTAAGAACTTGTAAACACAGAGATTGTTCCAGTTTATTTATAAAGTAGCTACTACCTATGTAGATAAAAGAATAAAAAATTACAATAAGGCTGATCGTAAAAAATTTTGTTTAAGTTTCTTTTTAAATAAACAAATAATATTTAAGGTTTGTTAAATCATCAGGCAAAGTATTCCAAAAGACTGGTCACGCATAATTAATATGTGCCCTGGAACGTTCTGTTTGTGGAAATATAGGCACCAGTTTTGTTTTATTTCTAGTAGAATGTTGATGAAAAAAAATTTAGTGAAATGAAATCCCGATAAAGATTATTTTTTATTCTCTTAAACATTAACATTCCTAAGTTATAATTATATAATTGTTCAATAGTTAAGAGATTAAAATCATTAGGATGTAGGCCTAATCGGGTTGTTAAACTTCGGGAACAACTATTTTGAATTTTCAATTTAAGAAGTCTAATGAATTTATTTTGAATCGTTGTAAATTATTAATATTGTATTTAGAGGCTTAATCCCAGGTCAGAATACAGTGATTCAGGTGAGTTTGAATTAAAGTAGAATACAACTGTAGCATCAGTTTTGGAGATAGATAGGACATAACATTGCCAACAACAACAATGTTTCGTGAAATTTTACTGGTTAGAACTTCAATGTGTTTGTTTGATTTAAGGTTCCATGGAATTATTGTAACAAGATAGGTTTGAGATTGAGCAACTTCTATAGGAATATTATTCAGCAAGATTTCAGTGGGGGTAAATGTGGGAGTCAAATTATAAGAAAAGATCGTTAATTTAGTTTTATGTGTATTAATAGCTAAGTCGGTAACAGTTAACCAATGAATTAAAGAGAAAAAACAATTTTCCAATTTAGTAATTAAGTTACGTAAGTCATCTCCATGTAAAAGCAAAATAGCATCATCAGCATATAATATTATGTCAGCATTAGGTGTAATAGTCAAAATATCATTAATATACAAATTAAAAAGCAATGGGGCCAACACTGAGCCCTGAGGCACTCCAGAGGTGATACCTTTTATATCCGATTTAACGTAATCAAGTTCGAGAAATTGTTGTCGGCCAGATAAATAACTTCTAAAAAATGTAAGCATTGTACCTCTAATTCCGATTCTATATAATTTAGTTAATAATAAACCATGGTTTATAGTATCAAATGCTTTTGAGGGATCCAAAAACAATCCCAAAGAGAATTTATTATTCGTTAGGTTAGTTTGAATTTATTTTTTTAGGTTAAGCAGGGAAATTTCTGTTGAACAGTTTGACAAAAACCCAAATTGGTTTTGATGTAAGATGTTAAATTTAGTGATGAAAGCAATCAATCTAGAATATATTAATTTTTCAAATGTTTTTGAAAAAACAGTTAAATTAACAATAAGCATATAGTATTAACATCCGTTTCTGTACCAGATTTAAGAATTGGAGTAATTTTTGCAATTTTAAAAGAGACTCGACACATTCCAGTAGTTAAGATAGAGTTATAGATATGAAGTAAGGGATCAACTATGTAAGGAACTACATACTTTTAATTTTTTGGTAAAATATCATCATACCCTGGACCAGAGCAGATTAATATTGTACAATGAATGAAGTAATTCAGTTTCTGTGATTTTAAGAATGCGAATTGTGTTTGCCTTAATTGAGCTAGAAGGAAGTGTTAAGGATGTGTTATTAGTATGAGGCAAATGTTTCAGAACCGTTTGACGTGCTGAAATGAAATGATCGTTCATAAGATTTACAATATCATGTTTGTTATCAATAGGGGTTTGATTGTAAGTTAAGTGAGAAGGAGGTTTCAGAGATTTGGTTCGACCTAAGAGTATATTTAGATGTTTCCAATTAAGTTTAGAATTATTCTGCGAGAAAATGTTGTAAAAATAATCCTTTTTAGGCTTTCGAATTTAAGAGTTTAAATTGTTTCTGAACTGTTTAAATGTTACAAAATTAGCCTGGGATTTAGATTTTATAAATTTTGTAAACAGTTATTTTTTTTTATTAATTTCATTTAAGCAATGCCTTGTTAACCAAGATTTATTTATTTATTTTTTTGGTTATTCTGAAATATTTTAATAGGAAATGCTTGATTATATATGCCCAAAAAATTAGTTATAAAATTATTGTATACAAGATCTGGGTTTCCAGTTTGTAAAACATGTTCCGAGTTTGTATTTTGCATCAACTTAATAAATACGTCAATATTCTTCATATAGGTTAGTCTGATCTTGGGGCAAAATGATCCAAGTGTTGAGCATGTAGAATATTTGTAGATCATAAAAATAGGTATGTGATCACTAAAATCATAATTTAAGATGCCTGATGAGATTAATTCAAGAAAAGCATTAGTAATAGCTAGTTCTAAAATAGATGCTGAGGTGGTAGTAATTCTTGTAGCAGCATCTATTAGGTTATAAAATCGTGCTGCAGCAATAGTGTTCTGTAAGAAATGAACCTGTGAATTACCAGATGATAGATCAATGTTAAAATCATCCAACAAAAACCCGTTTTTACCAGTTACGATTATATAGTTAAGAATGTCAGAAAGCTTCTCAATAAATAAAGTGGCACTCCTTGAAAGAGGGCGGTAGCAAACTGATATTATGTTATATCGATTCTCAATAGTTAGAATTTCAATGATAGTATCTAGAAAGTTAATTCGCTAATTGGGAATAGTGATTGTAAAGATTTTGTTTCAGGTAAATTGTAACCCCTTCCCCTCTGCAATCCATCCTATTTACGTGAAAATGTTTATAGTTTGGCAGTTCAAGAAAGTATTTATCCCCTGGGTACCAAATCTCTGTGACACAGATAATATCAAGTAAATAATCTGTTAGTTTTCTACTTAGTGAACGGCTAATAAGTACTTGCAGTCCAAAATATAAAAGGTCGTTGTATTTTTTCCAGCTCGAAATGCAATTTTATACTTTACCGGATGTGGTACTTGTCATCCGTCTTAGTTCAGTACCAGACATGCATTTCTTGTAGCATTCCACTAATCCGAAATATTCACACGCGTTTTCTACTAGTTTTGTCGTGTTTTGTAAGTGCGAGAAATGTGCTCCATATTGAAATGTAAGAAATCATTTTATAAGATTCCTCAGTGGTGAAACTTTGATGACCTCTGAGCGTGTGTGAGCAGATTACAGTTTTTAATTTCCAAATTTTGTCTTACTGAGGTTTTTTGCACCTGACTTTTATCTATTTTTTTGAATTACAGATTTGTACATTTTGAGATTGTATAGCGGCTATCCGTAGTTGTGGATACCCCTATGACTGCATTAATAACTTGCAGAATTTTTGCTTTTTGAAGCAGTAGCTTAAATGGTTAACTAATTTGATTAATGTTCCTAGTTTGTTGCATATAAAACACCCTTTTGTAATAACTCAGTAGCCAAACGGCCAAATTGAAAAAATGAACAAAATGTATTATGTTTAAAATCTTCTTGCTCTTCCATGTGGTCTTCTTCTGGGTCTTTTCCTGTCCCTTGGAAATCCAATCTAAAATTTCGGCTGTCCATCGATGATCTGTCCTTCTGGCAGTATGTCCAGCCCATTGCCATTTCAGGGATTTAACTCTGATCATGATGTCTTCCACTCTTGTCATTTTTCGGATAAACGTGTTCCTCTTCTTATCTCTCCTGGTTACACCAAGCATGCACCTCTCCATGCTCTTTGAGTTGTCTGCAGCCTTTGTATGTCTCTTTTAGCTAAAGTCCACGTCTCTGCACCATACGTAAGCACTGGAAGGATGCATTGATCAAACACTTTTCTTTTAAGACATAATGGCATATTGCTCTTGAAAATTATGCTGTTTCTTCCAAAAGCTCTCCAGGCAAGTTTTGTACGCCGATTAATTTCTTCACCAATGTGACCCTCACTTGATATGTGCTGTCCAAGATAAACGTACGTGTCTGTTATCTCCAGCTTTTCTCCATCAATCGAGAAATCTTCATTTCTTGTAAAAGCATTGTACATCACTTTTGTCTTCTGAAAGTTCATTTTTAATCCCACTTCTTTACTCTTGTCAGCAAGTTCCTGGATCATACTCTGTAGCTCTGATGGGGTAGTTGCAAAAATGACTATGTCATCAGCAAAACGAAGATGGGTTAGATAATCTCCATTAATCTTTATCCCTTTGTTTTCCCAGTTCAGTGATTGAAAGACATTTTCCAATGTGGCATTAAAGAGCTTCGGAGATATGGTGTCACCTTGTCTCACTCCTTTTCCAAATTTTATGTGTGTTGTATTTTCAAACAGCCGAATCTTTGCACTTGCATTTTCATAGATGTTATTAATAATATTAATGTATGCATCTTCAATACCGCAGGATATCAGAGCCATTGCAAGTGCTGATGGTTTCACCGAATCAAAGGCTTTTTCATAATCGATAAAAGCCATGCACAATGGAAGTTCATATTCCCTCGCTCTTTCAATTAGTTCTCTCAGTACGTGGATATGATCTATTGTGCTGTAGCCACTCCTGAATCCAGCTTGTTCTCTCGGTTGAGCCATGTCCAGTGTCACCTTCAAGCGGTGTGAAAGAACTTTAGTGAAGATTTTATAAACTACTGATAGGAGGCTGATAGGTCTGTAGTTCCTGAGATCCTCAATGTCACCTTTTTTATGTAGCAAGATCATTGTAGCGTTGTTCCAATCCTCAGGAATTTTCCCTTCATTAAGGCATCGAGTGAAAATTTGGGCGAGTACTGTTTCGATTTCTCCATTTGCTTCTTGTATGATGTCTACAGTAATTCCAACTTCTCCTGGAGCTTTTCCTCGCTTCATGTTCTTGATTGCATGTGCAACTTCTACTGGAAGGACTGGAAGAACTCTGGTACCTTTCCTGATGTCTGGAGTACATGTATCATCCCTTTCATATAATTTGGAGTAGAAATCTTTCACTCTTGTCAAAATTTCGCCTCTATTTCTTGTTACAGAACCATCTTCTTTTCTCAGTGCCATAATCTGTTTTTTCCCTTTACTGAGATGTCCCTAAAAAAAAAAAATATATATATATATATATATATATATGGGATGTAAGGTCATGTGATGCGTAACATCACAGCCTCTCCTTGACAAATGTCAACCCCGCCTTCTCGTGGTGCATCCTGTTTCCACTAAAGGGGCTCTGACGACCGCCAATAGCGGTATAACTATGCCATAGGGAATAGAGGAAATGCTATCCCACACTCACCAACCCGCTTGGCCAGCTTGGTGAGTTACTGCCAAACACCTCCAAAATGACTCTACAACTTAAATCGTGGCCCTCAGTCTTCGGCAGCTGGAATGTACCTGGCCAAGGCAGCGGCCAGTGCGACATGAAGGCAGAGGGTGCTAAGAATCCCCGGAGGACCGGACTAGGCTGCCATCTGATGCTGACTTTGGCTACGTATAATGGACGCTCCCTATCTTCTGATTCAAAGCTTCTTGAATTGGAAGAGGAACTACAAAGGATCAAGTGGGACATGGTCGGGCTAAGTGAGGTAAGGAGAAAAGGAGAAGATCTCATTGAACTGAAAAGTGGACATCTCCTCTACTATCGTGGGACAGATACTGGCCGAACTAGTGGTGTTGGATTTATAATAAACAAGAAACTGAAGGATAAAGTGGTAGAAGTTGAAAGTTCCTCTGACAGAACTGCACGACTCGTTATCCAACTCTCGAGAAGATACCAGGCTCAGATTATTCAAACTTATGCACCCACCACAAGTCATCCTGAAGAAGAAATTGAAGAATTTTATGAGGAAATTCGTCATCTAAATAATAAAGGTAAGCAGCACTTGAAGATATTTATGGGAGATTTCAATGCAAAAATAGGGCAACGGCAACAGAATGAAACTTCAGTAGGTAAATTCGGCCACGGCAACAGAAACCAGCGTGGAAATACTCGTGTTGAGTTTGCAGAGGCAGAAGTGTTTTTCATCTTGAACTCCTTTTTCAAGAAAAAGCCACACAGGAAATGGACATGGAGACATCCAAATGGGATGACAAGTGAAATTGATTTTATTATGTGTAACAAAAAATTCGTCATCGATGACTACAGTGTGCTGAACAAGTTCAACACAAGTAGTGACCATAGATTAGTGACATGTAAGATGCACCTCAACACTAAACTCGAACGTGGCAAGCTCTTAAGACAAACAAAATCTATTGACATAACCAACCTTAAAAAACACCATTATACCTTTAAGTTGGAACTGAAGAACAAATTCTCTGCTTTAGAAGGCCTAACATCGGAAGAAGTGGATATTTCTGAAGTTAACAGAAAACTAACCAAAGCTCTTATGGAAACAGCAACAAAATTAGCTGGGTCTAAGAACAAGTTGCATGTGAACAAATTATCAGGAAAAACCAAAATGTTGATGCAAAAAAGAAGAGAGATGAGGACAACTAAAGAAGATGTGACTTCCAAAGTTGAATATATAGAGCTATGCAAGACAGTACGAAAAAGTATCAATGAAGACGTAAGGAAATTCAACTGCGAACAAGTAAGGAAAGCAATTGAAAACAACCAAAGCCTAAAGATAGCAAAGAGACATCTCAGTAAGGGAAGAAAACAGATTATGGCACTGAGAAAAGAAGATGGTTCTGTAACAAGGAATACAGGTGAAATTTTGACAAGAGTGAAAGATTTCTACTCCAAATTATATGAAAGGGATAAGACATGTACTCCAGACATCATGAAAGGTACCAGTACCAGAGTTCTCCCAGTCCTCCCAGCAGAAGTTGCACATACAATCAAATACTTAAAGCGCGGAAAAGCTCCAGGAGAAGATGGAATTACTGTAGACATCATACAAGAAGCAAGTGGAGAAATCGAAACAGTACTCGCCCAAATTTTCACTCGATGCCTTAATGAAGGGAAGATTCCTGAGGATTGGAACAACGCTACAATGATCCTGCTGCATAAAAAAGGTGACATTGAGGATCTCAGGAACTACAGACCTATCAGCCTCCTCTCAGTGGTTTATAAAATCTTCACTAAAGTTCTTTCACACCGCTTAAAGGTAACACTGGACATGGCTCAACCGAGAGAACAAGCTGGATTCAAGAGTGGCTACAACACAATAGATCATATCCACGTACTGAGAGAACTAATTGAAAGAGCGAGGGAATATGAACTTCCATTGTGCATGGCTTTTATCGATTATGAAAAAGCCTTTGATTCGGTGAAACCATCAGCAGTTACAATGGCTCTGATATCCTGCGGTATTGAAGATGCATACATTAATATTATTAATAACATCTATGAAAATGCAAGTGCAAAGATTCGGCTGTTTGAAAATACAACACACATAAAAATTGGAAAGGGAGTGAGACAAGGTGACACCATATCTCCGAAGCTCTTTAATGCCACATTGGAAAATGTCTTTCAATCACTGAACTGGGAAAACAAAGGGATAAAGATTAATGGAGATTATCTAACCCACCTTCGTTTTGCTGATGACGTAGTCATTTTTGCAACTACCCCATCAGAGCTGCAGAGTATGATCCAGGAACTTGCTGACAAGAGTAAAGAAGTGGGATTAAAAATGAACTTTCAGAAGACAAAAGTGATGTACAATGCTTTTACAAGAAATGAAGATTTATCGATTGATGGAGAAAAGCTGGAGATAACAGACAGGTACGTTTATCTTGGACAGCAGTTATCAAGTGAGGGTCACATTGATGAAGAAATTAGTCGGCGTACAAAACTTGCCTGGTGAGCTTTTGTAAGAAACAGCATAATTTTTAAGAGCAATATGCCATTATGTCTTAAAAGAAAAGTGTTTGATCAATGCATCCTTCTAGTGCTTACGTATGGTGCACAGACTTGGACCTTAACTAAAAGAGACATACAAAGACTGCAGACAACTCAAAGCAGCATGGACAGGTGCATGCTTGGTGTAACCAGGAGAGATAAGAAGAGGAACTCGTGGATCCGAAAAATGACGAGAGTAGAAGACATCATGATCAGAGTTAAATCCCTGAAATGGCAGTGGGCTGGACATACTGCCAGAAGGACAGACCATCGATGGACAGCTGAAATTTTAGATTATATTCCTAGCGACAGGAAAAGACCCAGAAGAAGACCACATGGGAGATGGGTGGATGAAATTCGAAAGTATGCAGGGGTGACATAGAGGAGACTGGCACAAGACAGACCGTTGTGGAGGAAACTTGGGGAGACCTTCGTCCAGCAGTGGATTGATAATGGTTGAGAATGATGATGATGATGTTGATGATATATATATCATCATCATTGTCAACTGTTTTGAATCCACTACTGGATGAAGGTCTCCCCAAGTTTCTTCCACAATTGTTTGTCTTTAGCGTGTCTCCTCGATGACACACCTCCATGCTTTCGAATTTCATCCATCAATCTCCCATAGGGTCTTCTTCTGGGTCTTTTCCTGTCCCTCGAAATTCATTCTAAAATTTCGGTTTTCCGTCGGTGGTCCGTTCTTCTAGCTACATGTCATGCCCTTACCATTTCAGTGATTTCATTGTGGTCATAATGTCGTCAACTCCTGTCGCTTTCCTTATCCATGAGTTCCTCTGCTTATCTTTCCTGTTTACACCAAGCATGATTCTCTCCAGGGTTTTTTGCGTTGTCTGCAGTCTTTGTTTGTCTTTTTTACGCTTTCCAACCGTAGGTTGAAGAAGCGTATATGCTTTAGCGTTTTCCGTCCGTCCGTCTGTCGGCATGATAACTCACGTAAAAATGGTTCGATTTTGATGAAATTTTAGTATGTGGTAGGGGATCCCCTGGGGACAAACCCTATGGAAAATGGACAAAATAGGGTCAAAGGTTAGGACACAGCAGCGGGATCTATTCCATAGTCCTTATGCATCATAACTTACGTAAAGATGCTTCGATTGCGACAAAACGTTATCATGTTATTTCGGAGGTATACCGAACCGGTTCTGTTGAATATCATCGAAATGGGATCAAAGGTCAGGGCACAGGACCGAGATTTATTCCACAGCTATTATTCTCATAACTTGAGTAATTATTTCTGGTATGTTGGAAAGCGTATCATATTCAATGCATTGCATGATTTTACTAACTTGTTTAGTTAAGGTCCATGTCTCTGCTCCATACGTAAGCAATGGCAGGATGAACTGATTAAACACTTATCTTTTAAGACACAATGGCATACCTTTCGTAAAAATTGCACTGCTTCTTCCAAAAACTATCCATCCAAGTTTTACACGCCAATTAATTTCTTCATCAATGTGACCCTTACTTAATATCTGCTGCCCAAGATAAATGTAGGTATCGGTTGTCTTAAGCTTTTCCCCATCAATAAATAAATCTTAGTTTCTTGTAAAAGCAATATACGTCACTTTTGCCTTCTGAAAGTTCATTTTTAATTCCACTTCTTTACTCTTGTCAGCAAGTTCCTGGATCGTATTCTGCGGTTCAGAAGTCGTAGTTGCAAAAATGACAACGTCATCAGCATAACGAACGTGATTTGAATTATCTGCATAAATATTTTTCTCTTTGTCCCAGTTCAGTGATTAAAAAATATTTTGTAATGTGGGATTAAAGAGTTTGGGAGATAGGATTTCACTTTGTCACACTAGTTTTCCAATTTTTATTAGTGCTGCATCCTCAAATATCCAAACTTTTGCAATTTCATTTTCATATATACTATTAATAATGCTAATGCATGCATCTGCAATACCGCAGGTTTTCAAAGCAGTTGTAACTGCTGATGGTTTTACGGAATCGAAGGCCTTTTTATAATCAATAGAAGCCTTGCATAATGGGAGTTCATATTCTCTTGTTCTTTCAGTTAGTTCTCTAAGTACATGGATATGATCTTCAGTGCTGTAGCCACTCCTGAATTCAGCTTCTTCTCTTGCTTGAGCCATGTCCAGTTTTACCTTCATGCGATGTGAAAGAATCTAAGTGAAAATTTTATAAACTGATAGAAGGCTGATGAGCCTGTAGGTCCTGAGATCCTCAACGTCACCTTTTTTATGTAGCAGGATCATTGTACCATTATCCCAATACTCAGGAATCTTACCTTCGTTGAGACAGCTGGTGAAAACTTGTGCGAGTGAAGTTTCAATTCTACCACTTGTTTCTTGTACACTCGTGGACAAGAAATTTGCACACCTAGAAGAAAACGTGCTATAACCGCAAAACTTTGCAAATAGCTAGGGTGCGTTTGGTGCGAGTGCACATAACCGCACACCCTGTGGCGTCGCTGCTAGCACGAACCGGCAGCCTTATAAACCGGCGTGTAGTCGATGCCCCATGAAAGAGAAAAGCACCGGCCGGCGCAAGCAAGAGTACAGAGTGACAAGAATGCCGGGTAGACACCAGAGACTTCGATGTACGCAACTTATACGGGCTTTGAGAGAGGCCTGATCATCGGAATGAAAACTGCAGGTCGGTCGGCGCGCCGTACAACCCACCACGTGGATCGTTCAGACCATACCGTCCGACTGTGTTGGGAGCAGTGGATACGTGACGGCACTGCCACACGGCGGGTGTCTCCGAACGAACCAGGAGGACAATCCGTAGAGAGGATCGACAGATCGTACGGCAGGCACGAATGGATCCCACGAGAACCCTGTCCTCTCCCCAGGCAAATGTAGCGGCTCTTGTGTGCCAACGAGCCATTTCCTGAAGCCTCGCGGAAGCGAATCTGCTATCCCAGCGCCTCTTACGTGTTCTGCCATTAACACCGGAACATCGCCGGCTCCGTTTCAAATGGTGCCAGGTGAGAGCAACGTGGAATGCCACAGAATGGCGACGTGTGGTGTTCAGCGATTAGTGTCGGTTCGCTTTGGAGACAGATGATCATCGTGTCCGGGTGTGGAGGTCCCGGTGTCAACGGCACAATTCCAACTTTGCTATCGAGCGTCCCACCTACCCCACTGCAGGCATTATAGTCTAGAAGCCTTTATGGTTTATTGTCTACGATAGCCGATCAGCTCTAGTAGTGGTACGTGGATCATTGTCGGGCCAGCGGTATGTGGATGAGATCATATGGCCCCACGTGCTCCCACTCCTGGCCGGAATTCTAGGTGCGCTAAACCAGCAGGATATTGCCATCCCGCACACGGCTCGGGTTTTCTTGGACTGCCTGCGTCATGTCCATACAGTTCCATGGCCTGCGCGCTCACCAAACATGTCCCCTATCGAGCATGTGTGGAACCAGTTGAAACGCCGGTTGACTCTGTGCCGCACTATCCGGGATTTGGAGCACACCGTCCAACAAGTGTGGGCCCTCTTCAGCAGGACATCAGGCGTCTGTTCACCTCTATGCTGGACAATATTGCAGCATGTATCATCGCACGAAGCGGTGTGACGCGCTATTTAAGATGACCGGACTGCGTGCCACAGATGCTTCTGTAATTGTCCTGCATTAATACACACAATCGACGTGGATTAGGAACATCAAACAGAAGTCATTTCTCTTTCCACGTTTTTAAGTGAGCCACGGAAAAACTATCATCGGCCGCCACCGGGAATTGAATTCAGGGTCTTCCAGTTATGCGCTGGACATGCTACCACTACACCGCAGCGGCCTCGAATTCTCCAGACTCACATGTGATTAATTGCCAAACCACATGGCTGGTTGCTTCTTGGAGACCCGCACAATGCTGGGGATTCCCCAAAGATGGTAAGAAGCAACTGGTGCAGTGGTAGCATGTCCGGCGAGTAACTGGAAGACCCTTGGTTCGATTTCCGTTGGCGGCCGATGATACTTTTCCCCGTGACTCACTTAAAACCGTGGAAAGAGCGATGCCATCTGTTTGATGTCCCAAATCTACTTGTACGTCAATTGTGTGTATTAATTATTCATTCGTATACTAGTTATTTGTTCAGTTGCTGCCTACCATCTTTGGTAGGCAGCAACTGAACAAATAGTACTGAGATTTGAATTGACAAAATCTTCTATAGATCTAAAAATAAAATCAGTTATCTCCTGCAACATGAGGAATCTGTGATATAAATTTCTTTTGAATAGTGTGATTCTTTTTTGGCGTTGCAATTTTCACAAACAGTAATGTACGTATTTGCTCGCCGTAACAGAAAAATTCGGTAATATTAAGATACAATAAGCTGTACGTAAAAATAGTACATTCAATAGGCGTCGAAAGTGTTTCAATCTGATTTTTGAGCAACGATATGAAGCAAAATATATTTTGAAATCGGTAGAATTTGCATTTCGCTCTTGGCGGCGAAATTATGGATCAGATAAAGATTAACATGCTAGGATCATCGTTTTCACTGTTCTAGCTTCCCAAAGCAAAAATAGGCTGATATTAAATCAGACTTAGAGGTACACAGACAGATACATGTATATAGTGAAGGTATAAGTACATTCTTTAGTTTTCAAAGAACGTGCAGGAATTTTTTTTTTTTTGTTGGAGGTTTAACGACCACCGTGAGCAACTCAATGGGCTAAAAGCAGTCGCCCGTCCCTAATTTAGGGCCACTGGTTCCAGGGAAGGGAGAGATCCAGTGCCGTAAGACAAACACAACATCCATGCCTGACTGGGATTCGAACCCGGACCCCTTACAGACTAATGATCAGAGGCAAGCGCCTTAGACCACTGTGCCACCTGGGCGTCAAACGTGCAGGAAACTTTTCCACTTTAACACGCTTCAGTCGAAAGGAAGTGCAAAGCAGATGCACCCTTAAATTTAAAACAAACATTCGTGAAATGGTCCCCTCCAAACAATTGTCGCCGCCCCGGTGGCGCAGTGGTCTAAGGCGTTGGCCTATGATCATTCGTCCAAAAGGGGTCCGGGTTCGAATCCCGGTGAGGCATGGGTGTTGTGTTTGTCTTACGGCACTGGCTCTCTCCCTTCCCTGGAACCAGTGACCCTAAATTAGGGACGGGCGACTGCTTATAGCCCATTGAGTTGCTCACAGTGGTCGTTAAACCTCCAATACAAAAAAAAAAAAAAAAAAAAAAAAAAATTGTCTTTGTACGATATTTGACTCACACAGCATCCAGTCACGTTGCTCTGCTGGCCACGCCCTTTCGACCTCTGCATTTTGTGCTCCGCCTGTATCTAGCGCCCACCGCCGAATTAATTTGTGTTTCTCTCGTGCATGAATGTCTGCGCTCTCTTCCTAGTCATTCTTTCGAGTTGGTACGTGCATATTTTGCCGATATTCCTTTATAATTCATCGCGTTGGGCCTGTTTACAATTCATCTCGTTGGGCCTGTTTACAATCTGCCCATCGTGACTCGCCTTGACTTTTTGCTCTAAAACTTTCTGCTGCATGTAGTAGCCTTCCTGCTGCTGTGTCTACGTTTGCCTCCCGTGTTTGCGCTCCAATCGTCGTTAATGGTTCTCTGCGCTGCCTTCACCGGTGTGTCGATTACCTTCCTGGTGCTCCACCCATTGACAGTCGTTCTCTGCGCTGCCTTCTTCGGTATGCTGATCGCCTTCCTGGTGCTCCACCTTGTTATAGTGGATCTGCGTGCCCTTCGCCGTGCATTTCTACACATTGTCCATGGCCTGTGCTTCTGCTTCTGAATTCTATTTCAATCTCACGTCACTACGTGCTGCTTCGATGACTTGTCCTCCAAGTGTGTTGGATGCGTCCCAGGACTGCTCTTCTCCTCATCCTGCTACAGATCCGTGTTCAGTGTCTCCGACTTTCCTCGCGACAGCCTTGGACTCCTATATTTCACGTCAAGGTTCCACGCTTATTGCACACGTACAATGCTTTCAACTCTTAATTTAAATGTCAAGTTCGACGCCTTACCCAATGTCAAGTTGCACGTCTATACAGTGTATGTCTGCATTGTCGTTTCCCCTTCCGGTGCAATTACACATTTCGCCAGCAAGCCTAAGTCCGTTCTTGTATATTTTTTTCACCTGAGTTTGTTCCTCAAGTCCTATCGACTAGCCTTTCCGTTGGAGATCATAGCTTGGTCCGTATCCCCCTTGCACATTCTCCCGTTCTTCTTAATTTGTAACCTGTACCTCCGGACGTTTCCGATGAGTTTTTACATGCTTTTCCTTCTCGGTGTGGCCACGTTCTTGGTGATATCCGCAAGATACCCGCCGCCCATGTTGATCAAGGTGATCGTCCTTATTTTGGCTTCCGCCGCCAAGACTTAGTTTTTTTCCCTGACACAGACTCTGTTTCTTACTGCCCCACTGCTTTTCTGGTGATTTGTTGTCATCACAACGTCGCAATCAACGTATTCACTGCCTATCATTGAATCTCATGTAAACAGCCTGGTCACCATTTCTAGCAATGCCCCCTCATTTCTTCCTAGTCTTCCTCAACGGTTGCTCAAGTTCCCGTCACAGAACCTCTTTCTTCGCTTCCAGTCACCACGCTTTCGCCTGATCCGTTCACACCTTCTTAGTCTCCATTTCCATCATCTGCCTCCGTTGGTCTTTTTCCTTCCTCGCCAGCATCGTCTGCTGTGGGTACATCTGGATCTACTGCTCCTGTTTCGGTGCCTTCTTCTGTATTTCTTTCTTTTTCATGGTCTGATGTTTGCGCTTTGTCACATCCTGTTGCTGCACCTTCTCCGCCTGTTCAGGTGCTGCCTTCTTTGTTTTCGCAAGTCACCTCGTCTATCCCGAACCCGGGATCTTCTGCTCCACCATCGCCGCTGCGTACATCGGCTTCGCCACCCTCAGACGCTCATCTTTCCTCCACCGGTTCCAGAACTCCGGTGTGCTCTCCGCCCTTTTCACCTTCTCGGGACTCTTCTTATGCCTCTAGTGCCGTTGCCTTTGTTTCACCTTCTGGTCGCCATGATCGGTCCCCGCTCTTTCGCACAGCTCCTCTTCTAGTTCGTTTGAAACCCCACCCTCCCCGGCTTCTGTTGTTCCTGCAGTTACCTCCTTACATATGTCATCCGACTTTTTACCCTAGTCACCTCGCCAGATTTCCGAGACGCCGCCTGTTGTTCCTTCTACGTCGTCTCGTCCTCTTCGTCAACATTTCCTTACAGGTATTGCTCCTAATAAGAAGCGTCGTCATCGGTCTAATCCTCCTCATCGTTCTTCGCTAGGCTCCGCTCCTGATCCTGCTGCCGTCACTTTTGCTCGCCTTCTTGACAATCCCTCTGTTGTGCCTGATCTTGTTGCTCGCCTTCAAGTTGTTCCTGAGTTTACGCAGACTCGTTCTCTAGATGCCGCTTTTCCATTGTTCTTTGACTCTTCTCACGATGCTCCACTTAATCACTTTATTGCTTCCAACGATCCGGCAGTTTACTCATCTCTGGTTGACAATCTTAGCTCTTTTTACTTTGCATTTTTTCAACTTTCGGGCTCTTACCCGGAAGTTGAATGTTACTATGGTTGTCTTGACGACTTCATTTGTCATGCTCAAAATCGTCTCCTTCTTCGGTGTCCACCTGATTAGCTCCTGTGTGGTTTTGTTTGATGATTGATTTCTGTTGTGTTTTCTTAGCTATGTTTCTCCCTGTCTCTTTCAGCCCTTGTTGTTTCGTTCTCCTCTTTGTGATGTGTTTTCTCTCGTGCCTCGTTTTTTCCCCTCATCATTCTGCTTTGTGACCTTTTTCTGTGTGTTTTGTCTTACGATGTCATGTCTGCATCAGCTTTACATGACCATCACCAACTGCCTCGCACCGTTTGTTCTGCTTCTGTTTTTCTGTGGTTCAAGCATGCCCCCTGCCCGATTTTCCCGGAGTGCCATGTGTTGCTTCCTACCCTGCTATGTTTTGTATAGTATGTCTAATTGCTATGCCACTGTTAGACAGAAAATGCCAATTTTAAAGAAAGTAATAGTTTTTCCTTAATGTCGTGTTTCTTTTCAAAGTGGCATTAGTACCATTATTTCTCTTTTTGTCGGACGATGGCGCCCAATAAGCACAGATGGACAGCAATAATTTCGCACACAATAATTTCGTTTTTTCTTTAAAAGGAAGAAGGAATAGTTCCTCGGTTTTCTACTCATCATGTTGCTCCCTGGTTCCAGGTATGGTGCTTTCTCTGTTTGCGGGCTCAGCCGTTCCTCTGCTCAGTGACTGTTCCCTGTGTGCTTCGCCTCATGTTGTATCTGCCACCGACTACCTCGCACGATTGTAATGTAACAGACTAAATTGTGCCTCTGCCATGCTCCGTTTCTTTCTGTGATGCCTTGTACTGTATGTTTACTACAGACTGCCTTGCGTCGTTTGTTTCCGCTCCGAGATTTTGGCTGTTTTACTATGCCATGCATTTTCCTGTTCTCTTGTGTTCTGGTCCTTGAGACACATTGAAGAAATGTTGAAACCGTCATGCTCTTTTTGGAATGTCTTTTCAACTGCTGCGGTTCAAAGCTAGAAGCGGAGAGATCTTTAAGATAATGACAGGAACGAATGCAAGACTTTTTGAAAATAAATTACTTCTTCATCATCCTCCATTACCCTTTATACAAATATCTCAAAAACTATCCAGATTCAAACGATAAAGATGTAGCTCCTTCCGGTTCACACGATGCTAACGAATAGCTATTCTGAAACAGGAAATGTCCGGAGGGGGTGGGGGTGGGGGCAGCTGAAATCGTGGGACATTTTTAAACATCTCAAAAACTATCGGGGTCCAAAAGATAAAAATGGAGTTTGTAAGAACGGACACATTAACGATGTTAATTCATTTCAATGATAAACATTATGTGGGGTTTTTTTGACCAAAGAAAACATCGCAAGTTCCCAAAATGGCGACAGAGAATTCGTAAATATGTTTAATCCTTTGGGGGGGGGGGAAGTCGAGATGTATGACAAAAGACTTCAGGTTCTCACGCCTTAGAAAAGGCGAGGACTTGTTCTACGAACTGAAAGTATCGCCAAGGACGCTGTGACTTTCACAGATACATTGTTCATATTAACTTGGCGCCTACAAGTCTGAAATGCAGACATACTCTTTTGTATAATCATAACAATGTGTATTGTACTGCTACGGATGTACTACGGCGATAGGATTGCTTTCTCGGAAGGAGGCACTCAATAATGTATGGCCTGAGGATAAGCGAGGAATGCGCAAGGTAGATTTAAAGGTCCAGGAGCCCGATTCTCGGAAAACGACTAGGGATGGGGCAGATGAACCGCGCGAGAGGTGACACGTGGCGAGAGAGGAGAGCAGCATGGACCGGTCAGTGGAGTTGAAGGTCAGCGCCGTCGCCCTTGAAGGAGGAGCAGCGTGAAGGGGGGAGCGAAGAGGTCGCTCCGAATGTACCTGTTCGAGAAGTCTGTCTTCGGAGAGCGGAGGTGATAGTCCTCCGATAGAAAGGAACGCGTTTGCGTGAATGGTGTGGTGGGCTCTCGGAGTCCACGGGGAAAGAGCCGGCACCGACCAAGAAGAAGTAGGTCGCCGCTACAAAAGGAATCTACCCGAGTCATGGATACCGGTAGACTAGTTGATGATATACTACTGAATTACGGACTTAGTACAGTCCACTGAAGCAATGATTAGAGAAGGATAGCTCGAAGACTATTCCTGAAGCATCGATGAGATAGAGGTCTATCTACTGTCAAGGAGACCCTAAGTTAGGACGCCAACGCAGAGTGAGATTTCTACAGAATTCGATCACCTTATCTGGCGCTTTCCACGATCTTTGCCAGGTCCAGTCATAACGAGGTCACTTTCAAGAGCGAGTAATCCGCCGCCATCAAAATTCTAGTTGATGAAGAATAAATGTTTCGCATATGTGTTAACCAAGCGTTCTTTTCAAATTATGTCTGAAGGTGGATAAACTTCCGTATAACCAGCTGTTGTCGCTCTGCCTCCCCGATTCACAGATATATATATATAGTAAAGTGGGGGAGGTTTCGTTTGTTCTCTCGAACAGAGTGAGAGACAGAGTGTGTGTTTCCGGGAAGAGTAAACGAACTCTCTGCTTGTTGTGAGAGCCCCCGTAGCGCGTGCGCCTCGGATGCTTAACTAGGAGGCGGCGCTAAGTCACGTGACGACACGTTCGCTCTTACAGAGTTCTTCTCGGTTCATACGATTTACTAACGAATGGCTATTTTGAAATTTTGAAATTCCATGGGGGGGGGAATGGGGGGGTGATTGTCGGCTCTATATTTTCTGAATCCTTTTTCTTTTAGATATATCAAACACTATTGCAGTTCAAACGATGATAATGGAGTTCTTTTCGGTTCATACGATTTATTAACGAATGGCTATGAAATTTCGAATTTTCATGGTGAGGGGTGATAAATGGTGTAGGCCTGTAACATTCTTTCTGAAATACCTCAAAAACTACTGCGGTTCAAACGATCAAAATGGAGTTCTTTTTCAGTTTATACGATTTGCTAACGAATGGCTATCCTGAAATTTTGAATTTCCATGGGGGGTGGGGGGGCGAAATGGTCGGTCTCTCTGTATATCAGCAAATTCTCAATATTATTTATTAAACATTTCAAAAACTATTGCGGTTCAAACGATAAAAATGGAGTTCATTCCTGTTCATACGATTTACTAACGAATTGCTATTTCGGAATTTTGAATTTCCAAGATGCGGGGGGTTGAAATGATAGGCCTGTAACGTTATTTTTTAAATATCTCAAAAAATATTGCGGTTCAAACGACGAAAATGGAGTTCTTTTCGGTTCATACGATTTGCTAACGAATGGCTATTTTGAAATTTTGAATTTCCATGGGGGGGGGGAATGGTCGGTCTCCCTGTATATATGCAAATTCTCAATATTATTTTTTAAATATCTCAAAACTATTGCGGTTCAAACGATAAAAATGGAGTTCTTTCCTGTTCATACGATTTACTAACGAATGGCTATTTCGGAATTTCGAATTTTTATTATGGGGGGGGGGGTAGGCCTGTAACATCGTTTTTTAAATATCTCAAAAACTATTGCGGTTCAAACGATAAAAATGGAGTTCTTTTTGGTTCATACGATTTGCTAACGGATAGTTATTTTGAAATTTTGAATTTCCATGGGGGGGGGGTGAAATAGTCGGTCCTCTGTATATAAGTAAATTCTCAATATTATTTTTTAAATATCTCAAAAACTATTGCGGTTCAAACGATAAAAATGGAGTTCATTCCTGTTCATACGATTTACTAACGAATGGCTAATTCGGAATTTTGAATTTCCATGATGAGGGGGGGGAGGTTAAATGGTGTAGGCCTGTGACATTCTTTTTGAAATACCTCCAAAACTATTGCGGTTCAAGCGATGAAAATGGAGTTCTTTTCGGTTCATACGATTTGCTAACGAATGGCTATTTTGAGATTTTGAATTTCCATGGGAGGGGGAGGTGAAATGATCGGTCTCTCTGTATATATGCAAATTCTCAACATTATTTTTTAAATATCTCAAAAACTATTGCGGTTCAAACGATAAAAATGGAGTTCATTCCGGTTCATACGATTTACTAACGAATGGTTATTTCGAAATTTTGAATTTCCATGGTGAGGGGGCTGGTGAAATGGTCGGCCTCCCGTATTTATATGTAAATTCTCAATATTATTTGCTAAATATCTCAAAAACTATTGCGGTTCAAACGATGAAAATGGAGTTCATTCCGGTTCATACGATTTGTTAACGAATAGCTATGCTGAAATTTGAAATATCCATTTTTTAGGGGTACCATTTCACCCCCCCCCACACACACACACACACTTTGTTTTTTAAATAAAACTTTTGCGGTTCAAACGAAAAAAATTGAGTTCATTCCGGTCATACGTGGTACAAACGAATGGTGCAAAAAAAAATAAAAAATTCCGTGGTGGGGGGGGGGGCTATCGTTTCACCAGCCCACCCCCGCACTTTGTTTTTCAAATATCTCCAAAACTATTGAGGTTCAAACGAAAAAAACCGAGTTCATCCCGGTTCATACGTGGTACAAACGAATGGTGTCTGAAAAATTAAAATATTCTGTGGTGGGTGGGCTGGTGAAATGCATCTCAACTTCGGCGCTCCGCGACTATTATCTCCTCACATACACATCGCTCAGTTACAAGATCGTCTGTTCATCAATTCATAACGCCATTTGAAACTGCCTGCTCATACAGCCAGCTTACGTTTAGAAACGGGAAAGTTTTCGTTTCAAAGCTGCATTTTTCAGAAATCATTCTTGTAAACGAAAAAGTGAATAACATTACGAATCCACTGAATCATTCAAAGATTTTTTTATATATAAATTTTAGGTAAAGTGGCATTTCACTCACTTCACCCGACGAGCCACCAATGTGTCATAATGTTATAGCTCTTCGATGTATGACATCGTTTAGCAACGCAATGTCCCCAATTCTCTAAGATTCAGAAAATGAGTAATTTTTTATCATCCAGCAAATATGATTTTTAGATTAGCAGAACACAAGAATAATTAAAAAAATATACACAGTGATTACTGAAATCTAAAGAGTTGCATTATTCGAATTAGAAGTTTATACAACGGAAGTATATCCCAACACAACGATATAAAATTATGTTTCGTATAGGAGCATATACGCTTTTGAAAAGCAATTTAAAAAAATAGAAGCAAATTAATGACGTAATTGTGTATGGCGAAAAATGGATAACTTGCTTTAGGATAAGGCGGCATTTTTTTTATTCTTTTTTTCATTTTGCTTTATTTATTTATTAAAGCAGATCTAGAACCTCTAAATCTTTTAAAGTTTATTAAGCACAGAAATTCCTGCAAACGTTGAGGCACACATTTGTAGTTAAATCATTTAGTTATTTACGCGCTAATGAATTACTTTCTATGTTCGGAATCCCATGGACTGATGGTAATCTGCAATTGGTGCCAAAGACAGTCAAATTTAATATATTTTTGATTTTTGGCTACTCCTGCCGAGTGTGAACAATGAGACGAATTGCATATAAATTATCTGCTTTCCGAAGATGTTCTACGCCAGTGGCGTCGGGTCATGAGGCATCCGAGGCTAAGCCCCGCATGAAAATCAGAACAAAATTATTTCTTCTTTTAATTGGAAAAATTCCGAAAGAAGATCCGTACTAGTAGCCAATTCCAGACTTTCTGAACGCAAATGTGAGACATTAAAATAGTTGAGTAAATGGGTAACACATTACAGACTTCTATATCCGTTTACTAGAACGCACTTAATATCAGTGTACATGAGAGGCGACTCTAATCGACTCGTCGCTCTGTCGAAGCTTCACAGAACAGTAACGAATAAGTGGATGCGCGCTGAACTGCGTATGGGTAAAACTGTCTTTCGGGCCTGGTCGCCTTTCTGTTTAACAGCAGCAATTTTGCTTTCGCGTCGTCCCACAGTGACCGGCTGATTTTCGTTCGTGGAGTTAGGCTACAAAGTTGGTTCATGTAAGCAAAATGAACAAAGGGGACTTTTTATCGGAACACCTTTTCAGTTTATTAAGAAATGAAGAAAATAAAACGTTAAAGACATGGGCCTACATCGACCAAATATTTTCTTGGTGCAAAAAAGTAAGAATCAGTCTAGAACTTTACTGTGAAGCGTAGAACAACTTGCTTACGTAATACAATGGGGCAAAAACGGTTAAATGCCTTACCTGTTGAGAAAAAGTTCATTTCAGAAATTGACAGTTTAAAAAAAAAGTTATCCAGAAGTTCGCCTAGCAAAACAACAGAGCTCAGTTCTTTATAAATGAAGTAAGGCGAAAACTTAAACTTTTATTTCATGTTATACAGCACTGCAAATATGTAAACGAAATTTCTACCTCCTTCAATGTGTTTATGTATGAAATTATGATCTCAATCCACTGAGATCATAATTTCACAGTACGGTAGAAGTTGAGAGCAATTTTAAAAATACACTGCTGGCCTCCCAAAATGCGACACCAAGAAGGAAGCATCCGATTGGCTTGAAATTCACAGCATGCGTCACCCGCGAGAAGACATGCAAACGATTAGCATTTTAGGGCATATGCAAATCATGTGCGCCCGGCACGCCACCGAGAAGCACTATAAGAAGGGTGCACAGAAGGCGGGGTGTAAGTAGTGGAAGTGTGTTGTGCTGCCTGACCTGTGCGTGAGTAGCTTCCTGATGCCTCGTCACAAAATACGGCAGCCATTCCCGCACGTTTCGAAGTTCGACAGAAGACAAATAGTGGCATATCGCGACAGCGGTTTACCGTAACGAGACATCGGCGCGCGTGTGGTACGACATCCAGCCACAGTGAGGCGAATATGGATTCGGTGGGTGTAGGAGGGACGGACGGACCGACGTGAGCGATTGCCGCAGCCACGGCACACCACCGCACGAGAGGACCGGCATGTTGTGGGGCTTTGACTGCTCATACCGCCACATCACGAACGTTAGCACAGGAATTAGGGTGTGTTGCGCAACAACCTGTGTCAGCATGTACCGTTCGACGTCGTCTGCAGGAGCGGGGACTTGTCGCACGGCGCCCATTTCTCCGATTACCTTTGACGTTACACCACCGGCGAGTGTGGCGGCAGTGGGCCGTTGAACGCCGCACCTGGACTACGGAATCGCAGGACATTGTCTTCTCCGACGAGTCCCGCTTCTGCCTGCAACACCACGATGGTCGGATCCGCGTGTGGCGGCACCGCGGAGAGACACTGTATGACGCATGCTCTATGCATCGCCATATCGGTCTGTCGCCTGGCGTTATGGTTTGGGGCGCAATTGGATATGACACCCGCACCCCTCTGGTACGCATCGCCGGTACACTCAACAGCCACCGCGACATCTCCGGCGTTTTGGAGCCTGTAGTCCTACCTTACCTGCACGACCTGCCAACGGCCATGTTTTAACAGGACAATGCGCGCCCGCACGTGGCACGCATCGTACAACAATTCTTCACGGCACACCAGGTGTCACTGCTGCCGTGGCCCCCCTGTTCTCCCGATATGTCGCCCATCGAACACGTCTGGTGGCTGATCGGCAACCGAGTGGCCCGGCAAGCACCACCCGCGGCTACACCTGATGAACTGTGGCAACGTGTGGAAGCAGCCTGGACTGACATACCGCAAGAACACATCCAAAGCCTTTTTCGTTCGATGCCGTGGCGTGTAGCGGCCGTTATTGCCAGCCATGGGGGCCAAACGAACTATTGATGTCTGCGTGTTCCGCAAGTCGCACGGGCCTGTAAGATCAATCGTTTCATCTTTGTATCTGTTGTTATGTGTCCAGTAAATCTGGCTTTGCTATCTCGTGTCCTTCTTGGTGTTGCCTTTTGGGTGGCCAGCAGTGTATTTTGCCCCGGTTAAATTTTAGGTCAGCCTACGCCACTGTTCTGCCCCATATTGTAAATATCTTTGATTTTCATTTTTCCGGAAATTTTTGGGAGATAACCAAAGTTTCTCACGGATATTTTGGAAGTGCAGAGTTACATATCATGTTTATTAATGAAACATGAATTTTTAGATATGTTATTAATAACTGACATTTCCCTCAACGAGTGAAATTTAGCGTTTCCTCCATCTTATAGAATTCAAACTATGATGCATTCGTTTCTAAGGAATACGACTTCTGCATCAATGGTCTTTCTTCGTTTTGTTGCAGCGAAAATTCTTCTAATTTCGAGCACATTGCTTCTGGTAAAGGAATACCCAAATTCGTGATTAAATTACATATTTAATTATGTTAATTAATTTACAAAATTAATTCATTATTTCTTTAATTAGAGTAATTCCTAATTGGGTTTGCAGAAAGTATTATCCTGACCCAGGTCGCATAAGGATTCGCTGGTTTCTTTTTTTTTCTTGCTTTTCCTTCGCGTGGGAAGAATATCAAAACGCCAACGCTAGGCCAGGTGCTAAATTCCGCAAACGGAGTGAAAGGTATTTTCACTGCCAAGCATTTGCGAAGATCAGATCAGATCAGATCAAATGTAGAGGACTTTAGGAAGGGAGTGTCTGACCCCAGGTCTTAAACAACCCTTAGAAATAGGAAGCTAGGAGATTTGGGCTAGAGTGCCCCATAGGAAAGTGACACGGAAGTGAAGTAAAAAGGGGGAAGAAGACGCCCTTAATTATTACCGGGGGCCAGTACCCGGGGTCCGACGGCGTAACGTGCCCATCCGACGCACGGCGGATATTTAGTGAATCGAGCGTTCGTACCTGCCTCGGATCGAACCTGGGATCGAACCTGAGATCCTTTCCGTGGCAGTCACGAACGTTGCCCACTAGGCCACCCGCGGCCCAGCATTTGCGAAGACACAGCGCTGCGGAATATATAATGCAGCCTTAGATAACAATAGAACAGTGGTGACTGTACGGCGAAAGTCCAAGGAAGAATCCTAAATCTGGTAAGAAGGTAAAGCTTATGTAATAACTGTCGCCCAGACTCTGTGCTCTGTGTCGGGAAACATAATTCAGTCGGGCATACTTGCCATCGAGCATACGTAAAGATTTAAAAAGGGTTTCTTGAATGGTCTGATAATAGAACTCCTAAACTGGGTTAGAGTTAGGGCCAAATAAATTTTTAAGGAGCTTAGCTCAGCAGATGGCCAGCTGGCCAGGAGAACATCTGCTCGAAATAGCCACTGGTCAACATCCACCGGACGATGGTCCTCTGACAGACGAGGGGAGCGGGGAAACCAGAAACCAATGAAGGTGGGGGTACGCCTCCAAGAGTGGTGAACACGCCTAGCAGCACGACTGAAAGCGAAAACGAAACGAAAATAAAATGCAAAGCCTTGGAGAAATCAGGATTGGTCGATTGTTGGGGTTGCGTTGTTGTTGTCGTCGGTTGGCTAAAATGCTTGGCCGTGCGTGGGTCGAAAAGTTGGACTCATAAATTTCGTAGCATGTTAGGTGCCATTGGAAGAGTGAAAGATGCCAAGTTGATGGATAAGTTATACTGTACAATTGTCAATGGTTCCCGGGCTGCGTTTTATCCACGGAGGATACTAGCCACAAGATCTCGGACCCGAGAAAAAACCACTGACGAAGAAGACCCATCATCAACTCCCGGATCCGTGTTGAACCGTAGAAGTTTGAGGGTAAGGCTTTATCCAAATTTTTCAATCCCTTTCATGCTGAGTAATCACTGAAATTTAAAAAATGAAGTATTATTGCTCACCTTGTACTAGTTGGATTGCTAAGGACGTTTCTATTTCTGTAAATCTTAGGCTAAACCTTAACTTTTTTGTAGCGATGCTTTAATATAACCTAATCCGGTTGCACCACAAATTTATACATAAATTAAGAAATATGTTAAAATAAATTCTATATTTGTTTCTTTAAACAACGTGTTTTTCTTCGCTGCTGCTCTGCAAATGAGTACGAGTGTCGGGTTTCGGTTTATTTTAAAGTAAACAGTTTTTCTTTCTTTGAAGATACCACGATTCAAGACATGGAACTGAAAGGTTAGTTTTTAAACTTAATTTCTTTGCGGCATATGAGTTCTTGCGCCAACCTCGTACGAGCTCGCTTGAAACACAATGTGTACAGGTTCCAACGATGAGACTGGGTCGCCTATACTAAGAAACCCATTGTCATTGTTGCCACTTTAGTCGATCGAAATTCATTAACAAAATTTATCTCCGCAAGTTCCCAAACGGGGCTTGGCGTGGTAATAGTTATTACAAATTTTCAAACTTCGGTTCGTTGCCTTTCCAGGATAAACATTTTCCGTAGTAATGCGGCACGTGTTTTACTTTGTAACAGGTCGGTATTTAGCTTAATTTCTGCCATGGTCCCAATGCAAAACCGAAAACTATTCAACATTTCATTTTCCTACGTCTGTATTTTTTCACACTGTTGAAATTGTTTTGAGTTTGATTCGTTTTTTGCATTTACATCAGAAGTATTTAAAAGATTTTATTTTATTTTATATAGTGAGGACGTTATGGCTGCTTTTTAAGATTAAATATTTATTATTTATGGGTGCTCATAAACAGTTTGGACAATGAGGTGCAATATGCACGAATCTTCAGTTTTCTGGAATTGGAAATATTGCATAATTGTCTTTTTCAAACTGTCTTTGTGGGATTTCAAACATAGAGCATGGGGGCAAATTCATAAAATTGATTTATACCTCAACGTTAAGCAGCATGTTATGCACTTTAATGTGTTTCCTTACAGTATAGCTCTGATACAAGTATTAATGTTTTTTATTTTCATTAAAAGTTTCTGCTGTTAATAACACCAAATGCAATTTCTCCGTTTAGTAGACATCACGACGCAGGTTCCGAAGTTGAGATATCAGTGGCTGGTGGAAGTCGGATTGTTCATAGATTTCTGACTCCTGACACAAGCTGGAGTTAGTAATAGAATAATTTTTACTCCATGTTAGAAAGAGATGGATATTACATGCCTTCTGTTTTTCAAGCTGTAAGTGGACTGGCCCTTTATGTGTAACTATGCTGTACAGTATGCACGAACATGTTCCATCGAAGAGCAGCTGTGTCGAACTGGAGTCCCAGACACATCACGTAATTGAAATCTCATTAATTCTGAAGACGTTTTATTGCTATTTTCATTTAATAATGTAATCACCTGCAATATTTTAGGATACCTGTACCTTACAAGCTCTTCCCTTGTGTAGATTTAAGGAGCAATGTACACCGAGTGATCACTGAATTATGACTACCCCTATCAAAAGGAGATGCGGCCCGTTGACCACGTGATTCCCGAGAAGGCGTGATTAGTCTGCCGACGGAGCATATATAATGTGTGAGTGCAGCAGGAGGTAGTAAAATTCGGAGCTTGATGGGTGAACGGAATGATTTATTGGACTTTGAGGAACGATAATTGTGGGTGCTTGGTGAACGAGTGCCTCAATTTTCCCAACGGCTGAACTGGCTGTTTATCCTCGAGCCGCTCTAGGTAAAGTGCAGCAGGACTGGCGGGAAAATGGTCAAACAACGACCCAGAGACTAAACTGCACAGGACAGTGAAAGGTTAATGTGAGAGGTGAGCGCAGAGTCCGATGACGCGTAGAGCCAACAGACACAGCACTGTTCAACTACCCAAGACAATTGACGTCAACTCGGAGCAGTATCTGTCATGACCATGCGTCGTACGGTCGTACGTATGGGCTATAACAGTAGACGACTCCCACGACATCCTCTCCTAACCACAGTTCAGGAGCACAAAAGACTCGCCTGGTGCAAAGGTCATGCAAGTTGGACATCGGACGACTGGAAAAAAGTGTGCTGGTCTGACAAGTCGTGTTTTTTACTCAACTTCGTGGATGGTCGTGTACGTATTTGGCACAAACAATATGAGTCACTTGATCCCTCCTGCATGGTCTCCACAGTGCAAGCCGGTGGAGGTGGTTGTATAGTGTGGTGCATGTTTACCTGACAGGAACTTGGACCCCTGGCGCATGTGGAACGACGTATGACTGGTGCCCACTATCGTGAATTGCTTACTGACTCCGTACACCCAGCAATGTGGCACTTTTTCCCGAATGGCGACGGTGCCTTCCAGGAGTCAGTCTAATGTTGAGCAGGAATGGTTTGAAGAACATTGTTCAGACTTCCGGCCTTCGAATGTGACAGCGCTCGCGACCGCGAAACTGCACATCCAGGTGGAAAACCAATTTTCGAATTTATTTATTTATTAATTTATTTATTTTTTGTTTTTAATTTGGATAATGAATTTTGTGGAAGGAGTACGTTTTATCTATACGTTTTTTTCGCCATTTGCCCCACGTCATCAGTAAAGATTTCCGGAGCTGAGCAAGCCCCAATTTTGGCCATGGTGGGATTGAGCGCGTTGATTGGCAAGTCGAATACGACGTACAGCGGCAACCCCACCCCCATTCGGTAGTTAGGATAACGCTAAGGGGACACCGCGTGAGCGTCGCCTTGCGTACGAAGAGAGAGAAAGCGGCGGCGTTGGCATCATCTGCAATGGATCGGCTTTGTAGGAGTGTTTTATGGCGGTCATCGAAGAGCCAGCTAGTCTGTACATCTACAAAGAGTTTGAGCGACCGGCAGACTTTCTGGAATCGAAAGTAACACTTTTATTGAACCAGAATTTATGGCATGATGTCTTATGTCACACGGACTAATGCAACTTAAGGGTTTTTTCCCAACGACGGCGATTGGCTGGGATTAGAGAACTGGATCGGGTACCCATTTTGACCCCCTAACAAATAGATGGATCCTATGTTAATTTTCCGACCAGTAAAATTTAGAGTTGAAGGTTTAATTCAGGGGAAGCCTGCGTTCCCCAGCTCAGGACTGGAGATGGCATAATTTTGAGTGTAGTGGGTGGATCCCGGGAAAGTTGTCGAAAATTTCAAAAAGAGGAGAGGATCACTTGTTAATTTTTTTTCTTGACTTGGCCACTTTCACATAGTCACTGCCATATAAACACCTGGCACTTCGCCTGCATTTTCCGTGTTTGCGTTGACCCAAACAGTAATGTATTGGCGGAACAGAGTACTGGGGAACTTAGTCGCTGCAAAATGAGGAGGCAGGGCTGAAGCTACCGAAAACTGCGTGCAGTTTCCTTAGAACAGATGGAAGATAACCGCCGAGGTTGCCAATGAAATGGAACCTACTAAGACGATGAGGGCTCATACCAATTGTGGCTGCTGCGTGAAGGAAGAGTGACCGACCGCGACACCTAGCTGAGGCAACCAGCGGAAGAGAAATCTCCCGGGCCCGGGTGGTCAGCGGCGTAAACCCCGGGGACACTAGGACCTTCCGGAGGATGGGACTTTACCTAAGCCGCAACTACCTATGTGCCATAATCTCTACTACTGAAAGAACTTTAATTGTGTGTAACCACAAGGGCTCCATACCCCAGATGAGGCTGTGCCGCAGTGGGGTCTCCAGGCCATATTTGGATGTTAAGGTAGGAATTCCATCCCATTCTTTCTTTTTGGTGTCCCCTCAAAATATCAGTGCATTAGCGATCAGTGCATACTGAAGTTTTCCGCATAAGCGAGTGTTCAATGAGCACGTGATTGTTCTTGTCAGAAAAGTCGGTATTATTATTGCTATTATCGTAAGTTTTTTTAGCGAAGTGTTAATATATACATATATATAATCAATAGGTGACTGCAAAGTGAAAATCCTCCGAACACGTGGCGTTAGTAAATAAACAAAGACATCGCTCTTTCGCTTTTTGAGCAACACACATCAACCGAAAAATTGTTTATCGGTCACCGCCGGGGAAAAACATTGATATATTGGCGACACAATTTTTCGGTTGCTGTGTGTTGCTAAAACGTGGAAAGAGCGATGTCTTTGTTTATTTAGGTGACTGCAAGTTTAATATAAGTATGACAACTTACATTCTCACATTCTTAAGGTTATGAGCAAAAGGGTCCTAATCTACTGTTGTTTTTTTCTTATTATTTTCCAAAACAAAACCAATGAATTGTTTGCATGTTAATTTGTCTAATATACAGGGTAATTCATAAAGAAGTATACAGTTTCCAGGTGCTGTAAAACAGTAACAGTTGAAGACATGGACCACAACTGCGAACCTTTAGGTAGATGTACTCATAAAGTTTGTGTCCCGCTACTAAGTGACGTAGGTGATAGCGCGCGTGCCACGTGCGAGATTATCTCGATGAACATCTTCCTCACCGATGGATTGGACGAGCTGCGGACTACAACAACATGCCACTGACCCAATGGCGACACAGAAGTCCTGACTTAACACTCTGTTACTTTTTCCTGTGGGAGTACGTAAAGGACAGAGTATTCGCCCATCCCCTTCCTGTTGACCTAACGAAGCTGAAATAGCGTAACACAGCCACTATCACTGCACTTGATTCAGATATCTTACCTCGCGTTTGGGTGGAAATGGATTACCTGCTCGATGTGTGTCGTGTGACTAAGGGTGCACACATAGAACATCTGTGACTGTCTCTAAAAAAACTTGAAACGTTCCCTTACAATTCTGTTGCAGGTAACATAAAATATCTTACATTGTTCTTGTTTTATAGTGCGTTGAAACTGTATACTTCTTTATGGATTTCCCTGTATTATCATGAGTGCTTCTATAGTTGCAAATTGTGTGCTCAACCCTGGATATATGGGAATAATATTTTTCTACGGCAGGAACCCGCGCGATAATACGAACTCCCCGGTATCAGTCCCATCGAACACTTATGGGACACTATGAAGGGCATATCAGGCGTCTGGATACACCATTCACCTCCATACCTGCATTGAAGGCCGTATTATGCGCAGTTTAGTTGGCCATTCCTCCCAACTGCTTCCGGCATATTACTGAATCGATGTCACGTCGGATAGCTGCTGTACTGAGGGCGAAAGGCGGAACTACGAAGTATTAGGTAGGTGTGCATAGTTCAGTGATCCCTGAGCAGTGGCGGTAACTAGCACAACGTGCGCCCTCTAGCAAGATTTACTTCAGCACCCTTAAGCACACTCATTTTCCCAGGATTTCGAACACGAGGGATAATGTGTTCTTCGCTGTGTGTGCGGGGGGCGGGGTCAGGTGTCGACGAGAATGTCTGGAAAGTAAGTGAGGTACCTAGAGCACTGTAGTTTTAACTTTTAAATGATTTTCGGAATAGAAGTACATAATGTAAGGTTATCAATCAGCCAATCAGGATTAACACCATACGGGGAGTGATGCATGAGCATGAATATACATTTTATCGCAAGAAACGAATTCGCTAAAATATACTTTTAATGCAATTTTCGAAGATGACAATCCGATTTTTGGTGTAAATGTGACTATCAGATAATATCCGAAAACTTGAAAATTGCATCGCCTTGGAGTGGTACTCGAACCCGCGTCTCCCAGATAGCCCCCGGGTATTCCCGCTCCAGGGCGATGAAATTTCCAAGTTTTCGGATATTATCTGACTTACCATATTTGTCACATTTACACCAAAAATCGGATTGTCATCTTTAAAATATGTATTATATGGTGTAATCCCGTATTTCTTTCATGAAACGTTTAATGGTTAAGACCAATAACTATAAAACTTCATAATCACCCATTTTACTTTTACTTGTTTCTGAAGTACTTAGTTTATGTGAAATGTCTGCCTCTAAAGTTTGAACAGTTGACGTGCTATATAAATCACCCTTCTTTTAATCAGAAACGGCACTTGGGTTTAATTGATTCTACGCAAAAAGAGCTGGTTGAGCTTTGAAAGTTTCTTCGCACACTCGTGTTCCTTTCGCCGATACTTTGCTCCACTTGGACGCTTTTGTGACAATTTCGTGTTTATGTTTAAGTTTCCACACAGTAAATGAGATAGACATACTTACTCTAAAGAACTAAGAGCAAAGCAATGTGTATTTTTTGGTCCAAAACTAAATTACTGTAAATCACTTGAAGAAATAACCCTCTTTGACAAGCAGATCTGCGGCTGCAGTTAATAAATGTTGGTGCCTGTCGTGTACGTAATCCTAGGTGACTGACTGTTTTCTCACATCCTCCACGGGGAATTCCCACGTGGTCTAGTACTTTTCCTGAGAGGGCGATTGAAGCGCGATCGTATTGTTTACAATCCATTTGAGAACGATGGCATTACAACACATTGCAGAGCGATCGCATTACAACCCAGATCCCAAGCGCCGAATAGCTTCAATCCGTTGGACATCCAATGTTTTAAAAGTAAAACTTGGCATTTATTTAGGCAAAAGCTATATACGTATGTATTAAAGAAAAATATGAATTTTTGGATTAATTTGCTTGCTTTTGAATGCGTTCGGAATTTTTTAATAAAACCATTACTGGCCGTTACAGTACGCCCCTTCGTTACCTTCGCCCCCACGCAGCTGCAGGGGCTGCGGTAGTGGTAATTACGTCACTGTCCCCGAGTGTATATAGAGTATTATGATTTTTACTGCAGTGAATGATTGTGTTATGAATACCACAACCTCATGAACTGCTTATCCACGATAAATATTCGCTTTGTATCCACACAATGTGTGGTAATTTGGTTATCTGTACGTTCATAATACACTGAAGAGCAATTGAATTAGAGATACCTGTCTAGTAACGTGCAGTACCATCTTTCGCCCTGATGACGCCGGCGATTCGTCTCGGCATGGACTCGACAAGACACCGAAAGCTTTGGGAAGACATACGGATCCACGACCATTGAACAAGCTCCCACAGTTCACGAAGATTTGATGGAGGGGGTGTCAGAGCCTCGAATATCTCTCTCGATGGCATCCCAGATGTGCTCGATGGGATTGAGGTCATGTGACCTAGCTGGTGAAGGAAGCTAGGCCACGTCGGTGGAGTGTTCATCCAATCATTCGGATACAATTCGGGAGCGACGGCACGGTGCATTGTCTTGTTGCAGGACGAGGTCCCCAGTGGGATGTTGAAGACGCACAAACGGTAGCAAATGGTCGTCCAGGATATCCCGGTAACGTTGACCTGTGAGGGACGATGTAACACGTACCAGGGGTCCCATTTCAATCCACGTAAACAGTCTTCAGACGAGAATGCCACCCTCACCAGCTTGAAGAGTACCCTGCTGGCAAGAAGGATCAATCGCTTCATGTGGTTTGCACCGTACTCGTATCCTGCCATCCGCATGTACCAACGTGATTCTCGACTCATCAGTCCAGGCAACATTTTTCCACATGTCTAGGGTCCAGTGGCGATGTTCCCGCGCCCATGCTAATCTTTGCACCCTGTGATGTGCGGTCAGCAGCGGTACCTTCATGGGACGATGGATTCTGTACCCCATAGCGAGGAGATGGCTCTGGATGGTGTGGCTGCTTACACGTTTTTGTGCACCAGCGTTAAATTGCCGAGTGATTTCTTGCACTGTGGCCCGTCTATCCGCTGTTACAATGCGAGCTAGCCGACGATGACCCCACTCATCCACGGCAGTTGGCCCTTGCAGGGATGTTTTTTTTTTTTTTGATTGGAGGTTTAACGACCACCGTGAGCATTTCAATGGGCTATAAGCAGTCGCCCGTCCCTAATTTAGGGTCACTGGTTCCAGGGAAGGGAGAGAGCCAGTGCCGTAAGACAAACACAACATCCATGCCTCACCGGGATTCGAACCCGGACCCCTCTCGGACGAATGATCAGAGGCCATCGCTTAGACCACTGCGCCACCGGGGCGGCACAGGGATGGTTTTACCGGATTCGGTGTACTCACGGTGCACCCGTGAAAGCCCAGTGCCTGCACGACATCCGAGATGGAGTGACCCATTCCGTCGGGCCCCGACAATTTTCCCACAATCAAATGCGCTTAGAACCTTCGTCTTACCCGTACTGCGTCCGACCCTTACTGATTCCCGTCGCACCACTCCTTATATTGTCGGATCGCTGCATACGTCATGTCGTTTCCATTTACAGGGTCGCCCACAGCGCCACATTTGCGTAACCCCAGCTGTCTCAAATTCAATTGCTCTTCAGGGTATGTTTGGAATACGTGGATACGTAAAAAAATTTCAGTTATTAAGTTCGTAAGTTTCATAACACCTCTTTATAAAGCAAATTAATGGTCTTTCCATGATGTACTAAAATATTCTATTTCCCTGCCGTTTCACATTTTATGTTTAAATAAAAGTGAACGGCAGAGGCTTTTTGTGCTCCCATAAAAGCGAAACGGCAGAGACAGCCATGAATTGTTGAATTGTCGTCTTTCGAAAAGAATGTAATAAACATGTGTGTCTGTTTGACAAACGCATCTTGTATAAACTTTTATGAATCGCAGGTAAAAATATTTACCCCGCTGGAGATAGGTAGTGCAACACTGCATTCGTCGAAAGAGTTACTTGTATTAGTCGCTAGGAAAAATTTCAACAACCCATAGAACGGCAACATCTGGGCAGGGTAAGCTTTTTCTTCTCTTGAAAAACACGTGACAGAAACAGTTTCAAGCGCCAATGGCATATACACTGCTTGACAATTGCTAAGGACGGATCATAAACGGCTATATAGCTCATAAAAAAGTAAGTGTGTTGGATGCCAAGTGAAATAAAATAATGTCAGAATATCAGGACATTACAAGAAAGACAATTTATTGTGCTCTGAAATCCAGAAGGTTTTGAAACGTGTTCAAGAGACAAACAGGCCATTTTGTGCAGAATACGTAAACGTGCTTTCCTCACCAGAAAACAGATTATGGCACTGAGAAAAGAAGATGGCTCTGTAACAAGAAATAGAGGCGAAATTTTGACAAGAGTGAAAGATTTCTACTCCAAATTATATGAAAGGGATGATACATGTACTCCAGACATCATGAAAGGTACCAGAGTTCTTCCAGTCCTCCCAGCAGAAGTTGCTCATGCAATCAAGAACATGAAGCGGGGGAAAGCTCCAGGAGAAGATGGAATTACTATAGACATCATACAAGAAGCAAATGGAGAAATTGAAACAGTACTCGCCCAAATTTTCACTCGATGCCTTAATGAAGGAAAGATTCCTGAGGATTGGAACAATGCTACAATGATCCTGCTACATAAAAAAGGTGACATTGAGGATCTCGGGAACTACAGACCTATCAGCCTCCTATCAGTGGTTTATAAAATCTTCACTAAAGTTCTTTCACACCGCTTGAAGGTAACATTGGACATGGCTCAACCGAGAGAACAAGCTGGATTCAGGAGTGGCTACAGCACAATAGATCATATCCACGTACTGAGAGAACTAATTGAAAGAGCGAGGGAATATGAACTTCCATTGTGCATGGCTTTTATCGATTATGAAAAAGCCTTTGATTCGGTGAAACCATCAGCAGTTGCAATGGCTCTGAAATCCTGCGGTATTGAAGATGCATACATTAATATTATTAATAACATCTATGAAAATGCAAGTGCAAAGATTCGGCTGTTTGAAAATACAACACACATAAAAACTGGAAAGGGAGTGAGACAAGGTGACACCATATCTCCGAAGCTCTTTAATGCCACATTGGAAAATGTCTTTCAATCACTGGACTGGGAAAACAAAGGGATAAAGATTAATGGAGATTATCTAACCCACCTTCGTTTTGCTGATGACGTAGTCATTTTTGCAACTACCCCATCAGAGCTGCAGAGTATGATCCAGGAACTTGCTGACAAGAGTAAAGAAGTGGGATTAAAAATGAACTTTCAGAAGACAAAAGTGATGTTCAATGCTTTTACAAGAAATGAAGATTTATCGATTGATGGAGAAAAACTGGAGATAACAGATACGTATGTTTATCTTGGACAGCAGATATCAAGTGAGGGTCACATTGATGAAGAAATTAATCGGCGTACAAAACTTGCCTGGAGAGCTTTTGGAAGAAACAGCATAATTTTCAAGAGCAATATGCCATTATGTCTTAAAAGAAAAGTGTTTGATCAATGCATCCTTCCAGTGCTTACGTATGGTGCAGAGACGTGGACCTTAACTAAAAGAGACATACAAAGGCTGCAGACAACTCAAAGAAGCATGGAGAGGTGCATGCTTGGTATAACCAGGAGAGATAAGAAGAGGAACTCGTGGATCCGAAAAATGACGAGAGTGGAAGACATCATGATCAGAGTTAAATCCCTGAAATGGCAATGGGCTGGACATACTGCCAGAAGGACAGACCATAGATGGACAGCCGAAATTTTAGATTGGATTCCAAGGGACAGGAAAAGACCCAGAAGAAGACCACATGGGAGATGGGTGGATGAAATTCGTAAATATGCGGGAGTGACATGGAGGAGACTGGCACAAGACAGACCGTTGTGGAGGAAACTTGGGGAGACCTTCGTCCAGCAGTGGATTGATAATGGTTGACAATGATGATGATGACGTAAACGTGAAAAAAATGCAATTACCATCCGCAGGCGTTCCGGCGTAAGATGTCAATACGGGATATGGCCACCATGGAGGGCGATGCAAGATTCCACACGTCGTGTCATGCTTTGCACAACATTATCAAGCAGCTGTTGGGGTAATTTATCCCATTCCTCTGTCAGTGCACGGATGAGGGTGTCCTGGTTTATTGGAGGGCATTGGCAACCAGCAAGACTCCTCCCCAAAGCATCCCACACATTTTCAATGGGATTCAGATCTGGAGAACGTGCTGGCCATACGAGGCGTTGAATATCCTTGCTCTCAAGACACTCCTGGACAGCGACTGTTTGATGACATGTTGCGTTGTCGTCCATGAAAATGAATCTATCACCGACCGCACCACGGAACATGCGAACATGAGGTAGCAGAATATCATTAATGTATCGTTGGCCAGTCATAGTCCCAGTTGGAAGCACATAGAGGGACGTACGGCCATTGATCATGATGCCAGCCCATACCATGACACTACATGTCGGATATCTGTCCCTTTCCTGTATGTTTGCTAGACAATATGCAGTACCACTATCACGCCAGATCAGTTGTCGTCGACAATCAGACGATAGACTGTATCTACTCTCATCTGAGAAGAGGACAGCAGACCAGTCGTTATCAGTCCAATTGCGATGTTGATGGCACCATTGCAAACGGGCGGTACGGTGACGTCTGGACAATGGGATGCACACAACAGGATGGCGGGCGTATAGTCCTCCTTCATGCAAACGTCTGGCGACAGTTTTTCGGGAGATCCGCTTGCTAGTAGCAGCCATAAACTGATTTGCTACCTCACCAGCTGTGCTGCGCCGCTGTCTTTTTGTTGATAGCACTATGTACCGATCTTCAGCAGGTGTCGTACTGCGAACACGACCACCCCCGTGACGTTTGCTACACTCTCCATTTGTTCGAAATGATTTGCAAAGCCTTGAAACAACACTGTGGCTGACGTCGAACTCCCTGGCAACATCTGTTTTTTTTTTCGCCCTTCTTGAATCTTGCCAATAATACGGCCACGCGTAAAATCATCTAGGTGATGTCAGGGAGACATACTGAAAATTGCAAGTTCGTCAATTGATTCTTTCCCTTTCAACTTTGCGTTTGAACAACAACGGTCAATACGCGTCAAATCCTTTGTATCTCTTATCAGCGCTAAGACGTCACGAACAAGTTCGGCAATCCAAAATTTGCATACGCACAACACGTCTTACTGTATCCCGCACTTATGCTCATTTCCACATTTTCCTGCCTTCCATTTTATGGTTTCTATCGTTGCTATTGTCATCTGTCCTTAGCAATTGTCCGGCAGTGTATATATATCATCATCATCATCATCATTGTCAACCATTATCAATCCACTGCTGGACGAAGGTCTCCCCAAGTTTCCTCCACAACGGTCTGTCTTGTGCCAGTCTCCTCCATGTCACCCCTGCATACTTTCGAATTTCATCCACCCATCTCCCATGTGGTCTTCTTCTGGGTCTTTTCCTGTCCCTTGGAATCCAATCTAAAATTTCGGCTGTCCATCGATGATCTGTCCTTCTGGCAGTATGTCCAGCCCATTGCCATTTCAGGGATTTAACTCTGATCATGATGTCTTCCACTCTTGTCATTTTTCGGATCCACGAGTTCCTCTTCTTATCTCTCCTGGTTACACCAAGCATGCACCTCTCCATGCTTCTTTGAGTTGTCTGCAGCCTTTGTATGTCTCTTTAGTTAAGGTCCACGTCTCTGCACCATACGTAAGCACTGGAAGGATGCATTGATCAAACACTTTTCTTTTAAGACATAATGGCATATTGCTCTTGAAAATTATGCTGTTTCTTCCAAAAGCTCTCCAGGCAAGTTTTATACGCCGATTAATTTCTTCATCAATGTGACCCTCACTTGATATCTGTTGTCCAAGATAAACGTATGTGTCTGTTATCTCCAGCTTTTCTCCATCAATCGATAAATCTTCATTTCTTGTAAAAGCATTGAACATCACTTTTGTCTTCTGAAAGTTCATTTTTAATCCCACTTCTTTACTCTTGTCAGCAAGTTCCTGGATCATACCCTGCAGCTCTGATGGGGTAGTTGCAAAAATGACTACGTCATCAGCAAAACGAAGGTGGGTTAGATAATCTCCATTAATCTTTATCCCCTTGTTTTCCCAGCTCAGCGACTGAAAAACACCCTCCAATGTGGCATTAAAGAGCTTCGGAGATATGGTGTCACCTTGTCTCACTCCCTTTCCAATTTTTACGTGTGTTGTATTTTCAAACAGCCGAATCTTTGCACTTGCATTTTCATAGATGTTATTAATAATATTAATGCATGCATCTTCAATACCGCAGGTTTTCAGAGCCATTGTAACTGCTGATGGTTTCACCGAATCAAAGGCTTTTTCATAATCGATAAAAGCCATGCACAATGGAAGTTCATATTCCCTCGCTCTTTCAATTAGTTCTCTCAGCACATGGATATGATCTATTGTGCTGTAGCCACTCCTGAATCCAGCTTGTTCTCTCGGTTGAGCCATGTCCAGTGTTACCTTCAAGCGGTGTGAAAGAACTTTAGTGAAGATTTTATAAACTACTGATAGGAGGCTGATAGGTCTGTAGTTTCCGAGATCCTCAATGTCACCTTTCTTATGTAGCAGGATCATTGTAGCGGTGTTCCAATCCTCAGGAATCTTTCCTTCATTAAGGCATCGAGTGAAAATTTGGGCGAGTACTGTTTCGATTTCTCCACTTGCTTCTTGTATGATGTCTACAGTAATTCCATCTTCTCCTGGAGCTTTTCCTCGCTTCATGTTCTTGATTGCATGTGCAACTTCTGCTGGAAGGACTGGAGGAACTCTGGTACTGGTATCTTTCATGATGTCTGGAGTGCATATATCATCCCTCTCATATAATTTGGAGTAGAAATCTTTCACTCTTGTCAAGATTTCGCCTCTATTTCTTGTTACAGAACCATCTTCTTTTCTCAGTGCCATAATCTGTTTTCTTCCCTTACTGAGATGTCCCTTTGCTATCTTTAGGCTTTGGTTGTTTTCAATTGCTTTCCTCACTAGTTCACAGTTGAATTTCCTTACGTCTTCAGTGATACTTTTTCTTACTGTCTTGCATAGCTCTATATATTCCACTTTGGAAGTCACATCTTCTTTATTTGTCCTCATCTCTCTTCTTTTTTGCATCAACATTTTGGTTTTTCCTGATAATTTGTTCACATGCAACTTGTTCTTAGACCCAGCTAATTTTGTTGCTGTTTCCATAAGAGCTTTGGTTATTTTTCTGTTAACTTCAGAGATGTCCACTTCTTCCGATGTTAATCCTTCTAAAGCAGAGAACCTGTTCTTCAGTTCTAACTTGAAGGTATTATGGTGTTTTTTAAGGTTGGTTATGTCAATAGATTTTGTTTGTCTTATGAGCTTGCCACGTTCAAGTTTGGTGTTGAGGTGCATCTTACATCTCACCAATCTATGGTCACTACCTGTGTTGAACTTGTTTAGCACACTGCAGTCTTCTATGACGAATTTTTTGTTACACATAATAAAATCAATTTCACTTGTCGTCCCATTTGGATGTCTCCATGTCCATTTCCTGTGTGGCTTTTTCTTGAAGAAGGAGTTCAAGATGAAAAACCCTTCTGCCTCTGCAAACTCTACGAGAGTATTTCCAAGCTGGTTTCTGTTGCCGTGACCGAATTTACCTACTGAAGTTTCATTCTGTTGCCGTTGCCCTATTTTTGCATTGAAATCTCCCATAATTATTTTCAAGTGCTGCTTACCTTTATTATTTAGATGACAAATTTCCTCATAAAATTCTTCAATTTCTTCTTCAGGATGACTTGTGGTGGGTGCATAAGTTTGAATAATCTGAGCCTGGTATCTTTTCGAGAGTTGGATAACAAGTCGTGCAGCTCTGTCAGAGGAACTTTCAACTTCTACAACTTTATCCTTCAGTTTCTTGTTTATTATAAATCCAACACCACTAGTTCTGCCAGTATCTGTCCCACGATAGTAGAAGAGATGTCCACTTTTCAGTTCGATGAGATCTTCTCCTTTTCTCCTTACCTCACTTAGCCCCACGATGTCCCACTTGATCCTTTGTAGTTCCTCTTCCAATTCAAGAAGCCTTGAATCAGAAGATAGGGAGCGTCCATTGTAAGTAGCCAAGGTCAACTATGAAAATGCAAGTGCAAAGATTCGGCTGTTTGAAAATACAACACACATAAAAATTGGAAAAGGAGTGAGACAAGGTGACACCATATCTCCGAAGCTCTTTAATGCCACATTGGAAAATGTCTTTCAATCACTGAACTGGGAAAACAAAGGGATAAAGATTAATGGAGATTATCTAACCCACCTTCGTTTTGCTGATGACATATTAATTTTTGCAACTACCCCATCAGAGCTACAGAGTATGATCCAGGAACCTGCTGACAAGAGTAAAGAAGTGGGATTAAAAATGAACTTTCAGAAGACAAAAGTGATGTACAATGCTTTTACAAGAAATGAAGATTTATCGATTGATGGAAAAAGCTGGAGATAACAGACACGTACGTTTATCTTGGACAGCAGATATCAAGTGAGGGTCACATTGGTGAAGAAATTAATCGGCGTACAAAACTTGCCTGGAGAGCTTTTGGAAGAAACAGCATAATTTTCAAGAGCAATATGCCATTATGTCTTAAAAGAAAAGTGTTTGATCAATGCATCCTTCCAGTGCTTACGTATGGTGCAGAGACGTGGACCTTAGCTAAAAGAGACATACGAAGGCTGCACACAACTCAAAGCAGCATGGAGAGGTGCATGCTTGGTGTAACCAGGAGAGATAAGAAGAGGAACACGTGGATCCGAAAAATGACAAGAGTGGAAGACATCATGATCAGAGTTAAATCCCTGAAATGGCAATGGGCTGGACATACTGCCAGAAGAATAGACCATCGATGGACAGCCGAAATTTTAGATTGGATTCCAAGGGACAGGAAAAGACCCAGAAGAAGACCACATGGAAGATGGGTGGATGAAATTCGAAAGTATGCGGGAGTGACATGGAGGAGACTGGCACAAGACAGACCATTGTGGAGGAAACTTGGGGAGACCTTCGTCCAGCAGTGGATTGATAATGGTTGACAATGATGATGATCATGATATATATATATAAATTTTAGATTGGATTCCAAGGTACAGGAAAAGACCCTGAAGAAGATCACATGGGCGATGGGTGGATGAAATTCGAAAGTATGCGGGAGTGACATGGAGGAGACTGGCACAAGACAGACCGTTGTGGAGGAAACTTGGGGAGACCTTCGTCCAGCAGTGGATCGATAATGGTTGACAATGATGATGATATATGTAATTTTTAAATACATATAATAAAATACGGAATTATATTAGGAACGGAGATTAAAAATCAGTCAATCAAATACAACTGCTTTATTTATAGGCTGAAATGATGTACATATTTTGTCTAGTTAGTCTCATTCTTTCAAGTAATAGATAGTCCCATGTATTTGAGGTAAAATGCATAGGATTTCTGCTTTAGCCAAATATTACAAATATTAATATTATTTGGAAAACAGTAACAACAGCCTGGCAGAATGTTTTTTAAAAATCAATATATTATATATGGTTCCAAATGTCGAGATGGCTCCAAACTGTCTGCACTCGTCATTTTTTCCAGGCACCCAGACATTTTGAGTAGTGTTTAGACACAAATACTTATGTCTCCTCCGGGGCTTTCGTGTTGCTTATCAGAAACAAAGTTACATTGGATTGAATCCATTGGCTCAGAAACCACAGAGGGTGTGCGGGTTTAGGAGGTAGAAGTGTGTGCTGTGGGTGGACAGTGGGTATTCGTTGGTTCAGAGCTCCTAAATCTACTTGGGATCGATTGCGCAACCATATAGTCGGAACCGTTCGATCTAACCACTTGGCCACTTGCGGTCTGGTCTCCGCTTTAGCATTTACACTTAGTTGAATAAGTTTTAAGAAAGGAGTGTTTGACCACAGGTCTCTGGCCTTAGAAATTGGAAACTAGCAGATTTGAGTGAGTGAACTCAATAGAAAAGAGGAACAAGTATTTAGAGACAGAGGCAGAGAGCTGATCTCCGAAGCAAACTGCCGCACCAGTCCGGGGGGGGGATGGTAAATCGAAGGGGAGGGGGAACAACCGCCACAGATGGGCCACCCGCAGCTCACCACAATCAGCCAGCTGCCGACGCCACCAGGGAGGAGTGAAACTCACGAAAACTGTATCCGCTTTTGATTCACCGACCTCTTCCGATGCCGTGGTATATCTCTCTCACGTTTTCACTGCGCATTCCAAACGAGCGACCAGTTTTTGATTAAAATGTACTGGGACATCGCTTGCACTGCTTCAATGTGACTAATACGTACTATTCACATGAATATTTAGAATCGTGTAGAACGACAAAGCGGCATTTATATAAAAAAATTGTACTCGTAGCATATGACTACAACGTAACATTCTTTCTTATATTTAAAATTGCTCAAAGTGTGCAATTTTAATATAAATTGACAAAAGTAATTAGCAATGAAAATTTAATACAAATTGTTAAATTATTAATCTAAATCAGATATCAGAGGACTTTTAAATTTTTTTTAAGGGTATTCTTCCCAAGTTCAGGTTTCCTAAAACGTTCAACGCTAAGGCACTTTTTATTTAGAACTACATCACTGCTGACTACGGAAAATCTGTGAAAATACGGCAGTTAAAAAATGGCGCTTTTAAAAGCGGAGATTTTGATCTCACTGCAACCTGCGTAAATTACCTGATTCTACTCAGAAATGTGATGAAAATCATTACAAAAATGCATTTTTGGCGCTATGAAAATGGTGCACCGTGGCGAAATTTGGTTTCCCCTCGAACCAGTGGGGACGGGGGGGGCTATTGACGAGAACTTTAAAATGATGTATAAACACGATGGGGTGTAACCTGTAGATATCTTAGACCAAAAGTTACCAATCGCACCCACTAACACACACACTTGCGATTTAGCTTTTCTTTTTGTCTTAGGTCAGATTTTAGCTTCCGCAGTTACATCATATTTATCGGTGACAAGGTCGTTTCTTACGTCCGGTTACTTTCCGATTTTGTTAGTAACATTGAGAACTTTTTTTATTGCGTGAAATAACATAATAAATACCCCAAGGCGAACGAAAGTCAGGAACAGCGGAATGTATCAAACGACACTGCGCAACGTGAGAACTGGCAGCGACGAGTACGTTGGCAGGTATCAGATTGCAGGATGGAAAAACTGCTTATCTCTCGCCTCGTTTTCAGCAATACTATCTGTTCACGTGGCAAGGTGGTTAACGAGCCGCCTCAGAGAGAATGCTTGTCACGGGACATCCACGGAGGTTTCAGCCAAAAGCGAACTTTATTCTTTTTTCGCATGAATTAGAAGTTAGTAACGAGGAACTGTACACCAACAATGCAAAAATTAGTAAAACTACTCTCGTAATGCCATTTATTGGCGTAAGAATACAAATAAACGTTTTCGAGCTTTTGCACGTCAACCACATTGCTTTTTAAGGAAGGTAGACAGAATGGAAACATTAATTTGTATTCTTACGCCAATAAATTGGATTAGTGTTGTAGTTTTACCCTTTTATGAATTGCAAGTTTCCCACCCTTTTATGAATTGCAAGTTCCGTCCCTAATTTAGGGCCATTGGTTCCGAGGAAGGGAGAGAGCCAGTGCCGTAATACAAACACAACATCATTTATGACACACTGTGATTCGAACCTGGACGAATAGTCAAAAGCAAAGCCAGCGTTCAACACTGTGGCTGCGGTGTTTTCTGCCTTGCGCTATCTCAGTGTAGAACGAGTATGAATTTTGAAGCAAGTATGTATTTATTTTTTATTTTATTTTTTCAATTGAAGGTTTAACGACCACTGTGATCAACTCATATGGGTTATAAGCAGTCGCCCATCCCTAATTTAGGGTTACTGGTTTCAGGGAAAGGAGAGAACCAGTGCGTAAGACAAACACAAAATCCATACCTCACCGGGACTCTAACCCGGACCCTTTTCAGACGAATTGTCATAAGCTAGCGCTTACCATCGGGGCGACATATGTATTTCAGGCTCTGAAACATTCAGTTTTATATCTTTAATAGCAGTTTATGGGTCATGTACGTAAATGTACCTTAAGCAGTTTTTTTCTCTCAAGGTCGGGTGCTTTACGCCTACTTTACGCGTAAGAATGTTAGGTGTTTCATGAGCATGTAGTCGAGGACAGGGTTTACTGGCAGATCCGGACACGGCACTTCCGTACATCAAAATTTTAGCGTCACTTTCGTACAAATGTAATGTTAATTAGGCATGATATTTGTTGTCTACGTTTTTTATGACAGTTGCCTACAAAAAGGAATATAACTCTCTCATACATATAGAACTTTTTTTCCACAGGGGCGACGTAAAATGGAAGTTTTTGAAATCCACCAGAACAAAATTAAAGTTAATGAAAAATAGAAGAAAAAATTAAAGCTTTTTTTAAATGTATTTAAGTTGAGAAATTTTTATTAAATTAGGGCATTTTTCTAACGTAAGCCACATTTTAGCGAAGCACTTATCAGATGAAAGACTTGGGGGGGGGCGGGGGACAAAGCCTCCTCTAAATATGCCCCTGCTCTCACTGTAAAAAAAAAAACTGTCGAACGTTACACAAAAAAAAGGGGCAGCTCAGCTGCCTCAACATTTTTGAAAACGTTATGCAAGAAATCCTGAAAATAGTTCCACACATTTTTGAAGAAGACTGAAACATCGGCCCGGGATGATTTTGTGGAACGTTTCACAATAAGAAGAGGAACCTTTTCAGCAAAAGTGATCAACCTTCCACACATTATTGAAACATTCCATCCCAGGGTGTTTGCATCATTATGAGGAACGTTACACAATAAACTTGAAAACATTTCTAAAAAGCGGAAATCTTCCTGTGGAACCTTTTCAACAACTTTGAGGAATTTTACACATGCTACTGAAAATTCTTGAAACCGGCTGTAGCCTGATATTGAGGAACGTTCCACTATAAACAAGGAAAAGTTCACTATAAAATCGAAAACTCAGATTTTTAAATGAATTATTTGTTGAGTCTTGCTGCTGAAAGTATTTTCCTTGCGGAACTTTGACATTGTCGCCTTAACGCACGCCTAGAAGTGAGCTGTAAAGGTGCTGGGCATTCACTTCAAGCAGGACTCCGCTCAAAAGATTCATGTTCTTCAGTGACTGTCTGAGTCTCGAGCACGAAGACTCCATCAAAAGGCAGCCATACTGCAGTTTATTGACATCCCGCGGAGTATCAGCAGCTGATGCAAGATTTTTGTGTATTCAGAGTGATGACTTACAACTGAGACTTTAAGGACCGTCCTAGCATGAACGGAAAATAAAAGTTCAAATGAAAATGACGCTGTAGGGTTTTTCTTTTTGATTTGGCCTGGCTCCTCAATAAGATGCTTCCTTAAATTGACAGAACGGAAAGTTTCAACTATTTCCACGAGAAGTCACGAATTTCCGATATAAGACGTTTAGCGGCAGCACCCCATCCGCTATAAAAAATGCTACAAACCTGTCTTCCCTAGGCGCCGACTATGTTAATGCTCCAGGGATGAATTATAAATTAAGTTACTGGCAGCACAAAAAAGTATCCTCTTCCAAAAGAAAATTACGCAAAAGCGCGTGGCTGTAAAATGTGCATAAGAAAAATAAATAGCATATATAATTATAATTCCGTTCTAATCTATCACGAAAGTTCTAATCTATATCTCAACCCGAACACCCACTGGATTTCTGGAAATTCGGCGCCATGTGTTAATCGTCACCATAGGAACAACCATTAGATTATACCCCACCTCTCTGCCGCCATCTATCGGGATCAGGTGTCATACAGTAAATGCTGAGATTGGTCTAACGATATCAGAGTCTCACCATAATTTTCTCTCAGTTATGATATCCTTAACTGTGTTCTCTCCGTTTAAGGGGACACAAATGTGGATAATAACTGGTACCTAAATTTAATAATGTGATCATATTTTTAAGGGCAAAATTATTTTTTTTTAAATTAGTATTGATGGAAACGACATAAGAAGAAAGGAATTTCTTAAAATTTCTCCACGTTGATCTTCTGTCACGTTCCGTCAGTTTATGTGGTCTTCCTGAACAAGCTTTTTCTCTTACTGCACCGTCGTGCTTCCATCTCTGCACTCGACATCACTTACAGTCGATTTTGGGTATGTTTAGTTTAGCTGGAGTGCTTCGTGTGAGAACGTCACTCAAATGACATCCTATGACCAGCCCACGCTGGAAACATTAGTAATTGTTATGATTTTCAAATAGTTTTTACCGTATATTATTTATCCCCACATAAAGTTTAGTTTTCTGGATATCCGGCGTCATCTACCGGTAGGAAAAACGGCTAAAAGGGAAATTACAACTTACCTGTATGCAAATATCTACCAGGCGACATTATCGGCAGCTTCGACGTAGTTTCCCTTTACCCTTCAAACCCCGTTCCGGAAGCCATCAGAATATTAAAGGAGGCCATATCAAATTCAGCATTTTATACGCAGGAGTCATGCCTCCGCATCTTCAAATTAATAGACTTGGTCGCTAATACTAGTTTCTACAGTTTCCAAGGACAAGTTTCCAAAACAGAATAATGGCGGTCCGATGGGATCCTCACTTTCACCCGTCCTTGCAGAAGCAATATTTTGCCCTGTTGAACGGAATATATTCCACAACATTACCAAACGGCCTACCAATTGGCTGCGTTATGCAGACGACGTATTTTTTGTATGGCCTCACGGAAAAGAGACTCTGCCGATGTTCCTTGATAGAATCAAAGATATGCATCCTACGATCAATTTCACGATAGAGCTTGAACACAACAACGCTTTACCTTATCTGGATGTTCTATTGAGAAAATCGCCTGAAAACCGCCTCGGTACACAAGTCTACTACAAACTAATGTTGGGCATAATCAATTGAATTTAAGAATCGAAAGGTTACAATCGAGAGATCTGACGAATCGAGATATTCATTCCAAATAATCATTCGAGCGATTTCTAATTTTAGAATTTACCGATAGATGGCGTGATACGCTCAGAGCTACCGTCTCCGTTGGACAAATCGAGATATTCATTCAAAATAACCATTCGAATGATTTGTAATTGGTGCTATACGCTCAGAGCTTTCTTTCGCTGGACGGAATGACGCTAAAGAAGCCGGAATATTTTTGAATAGCATAACAGAGCTTAAGAAGTCAGAAGGAACCCATAAAGGAACCTAAGTGATTCTCCCTGCGAGAGATCATTCTATCACGTGAAAAGCGAGTATTTCCGAACCTTTCGGATCTCGGTACCTCTCGAGAAGTTTTCCGGTATACGAGCGATTTTGCTCGGAACCTATGTTCTCGAGAAGAGATGAGCGATTTTGCTCGGAACCTATTTCTCGAGAAGAGATGAGCGATTTTGCTCGGAACCTATGTTCTCGAGAAGAGATGAGCGATTTCGCCTTTCGGATGCACTCGTTTGAACGAGACAGCATATGCCCAAGTAGCACATGACATTTAAAAGACGTCGCATTTCGGTTGCAAAAGTTGATATTTGGTCTTCCGTACAAAGACTACGTTTGATAAACGGTTGTTAAATGTTTAATCCGTTACCGTTGCGATTTTGTCACATTCATTACGTTTGCTAAACGTTGCATTTCGTCATGTTAGCAAGGTCACAGCTAATATTTGGCGTGACATTACATTCAGGCAAAAAAGAACTAAATTATACTGTTGATAAAACAGTAAGCTTGTGTATAATTGATAAAGATTATTGAATTCCTCCTTTTTTTTTTTTTTTTGCTTATACGACTAGAAGCTTTTATTCCATTGGTTTTAAAGCAGCTTCTGGTCTGCGGCTGCGTCGTTCTCTAACCTGCTGTTACGTCACTTGTACTACGGACGGTGAGTTGTGGCAAGGCTGAACTCGATCGTCCAGCGCGATCGTCCAGCGCTGCATGCCTAATCGATGGATTTTATCGTTCTTAAAAGGTAAGTTCTTTTCCTGTTTCTTTTTTTTTTTTATTGGAGGTTTAACGACCACCGTGAGCAACTCAATGGGCTATAAGCAGTCGCCCGTCCCTAATTTAGGGTCACTGGTTCCAGGGAAGGGAGAGAGCCAGTGCCGTAAGACAAACACAACATCCATGCCTGACCGGGATTCGAACCCGGACCCCTTACGGACGAATGATCAGAGGCCAACGCCTTAGACCACTGCGCCACCGGGGGCGGCTTTCCTGTTTCAATTCATAGGCTTCGATTTCGAACACAATTCATGTATTCGTTTCGTAACTCGTGGAGATTCCCGTAACACGTGAAGACATTCATGTATTCGTTTCGTATCATGTGGAGGTAGGTTTAACACGTGAACACATTCATGTATTTTCTTAACAGGTATATATATATATCATCGACTGCATTTTAAACTAGGAGTAGTAACGAATTTGTTAGATTTTCGGATCTAATAACAGCTGCTTCGTTTTTAATTTTGTATTTTCGTGAAAGAGTACCAAAAATATATTTCAAGGAAACAAAATTTTAGACTTTTCATTTTTATGAGCTACTGAATATTTGGTTAGAATTTTTAAATAACAAATGCAGCTAGTTGTAAAAGAAATTCTAATTCTTCAAATGTTTAGAGAGCGGTATTGAATTTATACTTAATTATTCAAATGTGCTTCCATGTGCCTCTGTGTAGCAAACATTGTTACAAACGCAGCTTATTGGTATGTTAGTTATAAAGGATAATCTATATTGCTGTTATCATATGTTAGATCAGCATTTCTTAGGGCTCATTCAGCCAGTTTTTTTGCAAGAAATATATTGGGTGTAGAGTAACAAACGGAATAAGCTGTTGGAGAGATACTTATTAAATCCAGAAAGCTTCAAAATTGAAAAAAATTCAAAACCCACCCTGTACAGAGTCCTGTGGCCAAGAAGTAAATTGTCAGTCACAGTTCAAAGTCTACATAAGGCACACAAAAATTTAACTTTTTTTTTTTTTTTTTTTGAAAATGCACATTTTATACCAGATGTGAATTAAGCTTACTGAAATCATAATGTATCTGTATCCAAATGGAATATATACAAATATCCAATGCAACATTTTGTTAGACTGTGGGAGTACACACTTACATTCAGATGTGCCCATCTCCCCCTTCCACATATCAGAGTTGTGCCTATCAAATAATGAAGCTGAGGAATGCTATTGAACCTGTCACAGGCAAAGTGGCCAGTTGCTTTGCTTTTCCAGTTACAGTTTACTAAATTTTTGTTCAAATTTCAGGAATGCAGGGGTGGGAGAAGTTGGAAGCAAAGTTGTATAAAAATAAAATGTATCTGTGAACACAACCATTGAAACAAAACTTGCTGCAAACCCACATATCACGATGACAATATAATAAGATAATTTAAAGAAACAAAAACTAATTATTAGGACATTACAAATTCCGATGACGGCAAAATAATATTGAATATGTGTGTGAAATTGACCTTTATGGCAAAATATTGGATTATGAACCTCATAAAAACAAGAGAATTAAAAGAAACATTTTATACCCAAAAAAACACTTCCATTAATGAACCTTTAAAAATTATAAATAGTATTTTCAACAGCTTAGTTCAAAAATTACTGTGCCGCCCCCGGTGGCGCAGTGGTCTAAGCGATGGCCTCCGATCATTCGTCCGAACGGGGTCCGGGTTCGAATCCCGGTGAGGCATGGATGTTGGGTTTGTCTTACGGCACTGGCTCCCTCCCTTCCCTGGAACCAGTGACCCTAAATTAGGGACGGGCGACTGCTTATATCTCATTGAGTTGCTCACGTTGGTCGTTAAACCTCCAATAAAAAAATACTGTCGACTTACAAAATACTTAAGGAAAAGATTTTAATTTAATAACTAGCTGCTGCAAGAGGAACCTGGCAATAAAATTTAAATTCCTTCTGTGTAAAGGAAACTTTTGATACAGTTCCTATGTATTGAGAAACAGGCCTTAATAAAATCTAGAGGCCACAAACGTCTGTAAAAACAAAAGAACTGAGGAGATGTGAAAAATACTTGAACATTTGCTTCGTGTTAAAATAGAATTAAGTATATTAATCTGAGTAAAGCCTTGGTCCTTGAGTAAGTGTTTTAATTTCTGTAAATAACATTTTGATTTTTTTTTATCTACAAGCAAAAAAGTATTAGCAAAATCTGCTAATAATTTGAAAACTATCGGCGTGCGCACATACTTTTACATTCTACTACTTTGGTTGGAAGTATAGTTTTATGAGGATTTTTTTTCTAATTTGAATTAATTTTCTCTCAACAATATTATTTTTGAACACATATCATTGCTCCTTTGTTTCTGTAATGCTTCAAAACCATATTGATAGCTGTTTACTTTTTGTGCTACTGGTTTTGAATTTAATGTTCACTTTGAATTTTGTAGCTGTTTATTCACAAATGGCAAGAGTAATAGACCAATTTTTGTATTTGCTAGTTGAGTCTGTATCTTCAGATTTATCTGAATAAATAATCTTTTCTAAGCAATTAAATTAGAGAGCCACAAACCAATATTTCTATTCACTGTCGGATTAATACCTTTCCGATTAGGCCAGTGCTTCCTAATTAGCCTTTCTCTGAATTATGGATCTCTTCTATTATCAGATTGTTAAGGTCAACAGATTAAAGGCTGGATCACATAGCTACGCTGTGTAGAAAAGCCGCACAAACTGTCACAGTTTGATTGTACACATTTTTTTTCAGCAATGTAGGTATGTATATATCATCATCATCATCATTGTCAACCATTATCAATCCACTGCTGGACAAAGGTCTCCCCAAGTTTCCTCCACAACGGTCTGTCTTGTGCCAGTCTCCTCCATGTCACCCCTGCATACTTTCGAATTTCATCCACCCATCTCCCATGTGGTCTTCTTCTGGGTCTTTTCCTGTCCCTTGGAATCCAATCTAAAATTTCGGCTGTCCATCGATGATCTGTCCTTCTGGCAGTATGTCCAGCCCATTGCCATTTCAGGGATTTAACTCTGATCATGATGTCTTCCACTCTTGTCATTTTTCGGATCCACGAGTTCCTCTTCTTATCTCTCCTGGTTACACCAAGTATGCACCTCTCCATCCTTCTTTGAGTTGTCTGCAGCCTTTGTATGTCTCTTTTAGTTAAGGTCCACGTCTCTGCACCATACGTAAGCACTGGAAGGATGCATTGATCAAACACTTTTCTTTTAAGACATAATGGCATATTGCTCTTGAAAATTAATGCTGTTTCTTCCAAAAGCTCTCCAGGCAAGTTTTGTACGCCGATTAATTTCTTCATCAATGTGACCCTCACTTGATATCTGCTGTCCAAGATAAACGTACGTGTCTGTTATCTCCAGCTTTTCTCCATCAATCGATAAATCTTCATTTCTCGTAAAAGCATTAAACATCACTTTTGTCTTCTGAAAGTTCATTTTTAATCCCACTTCTTTACTCTTGTCAGCAAGTTCCTGGATCATACTCTGCAGCTCTGATGGGGTAGTTGCAAAAATGACTATGTCATCAGCAAAACGAAGGTGGGTTAGATAATCTCCATTAATCTTTATCCCCTTGTTTCCCAGCTCAGCGACTGAAAAACACCCTCCAATGTGGCATTAAAGAGCTTCGGAGATATGGTGTCACCTTGTCTCACTCCCTTTCCAATTTTTATGTGTGTTGTATTTTCAAACAGCCTAATCTTTGCACTTGCATTTTCATAGATGTTATTAATAATATTAATGCATGCATCTTCAATACCGCAGGTTTTCAGAGCCATTGTAACTGCTGATGGTTTCACCGAATCAAAGGCTTTTTCATAATCGATAAAAGCCATGCACAATGGAAGTTCATATTCCCTCGCTCTTTCAATTAGTTCTCTCAGCACATGGATATGATCTATTGTGCTGTAGCCACTCCTGAATCCAGCTTGTTCTCTCGGTTGAGCCATGTCCAGTGTTACCTTCAAGCGGTGTGAAAGAACTTTAGTGAAGATTTTATAAACTACTGATAGGAGGCTGATAGGTCTGTAGTGTCCGAGATCCTCAATGTCACCTTTCTTATGTAGCAGGATCATTGTAGCGGTGTTCCAATCCTCAGGAATCTTTCCTTCATTAAGGCATCGAGTGAAAATTTGGGCGAGTACTGTTTCGATTTCTCCACTTGCTTCTTGTATGATGTCTACAGTAATTCCATCTTCTCCTGGAGCTTTTATCCCCGCTTCATGTTCTTGATTGCATGTGCAACTTCTGCTGGAAGGACTGGAGGAACTCTGGTACTGGTATCTTTCATGATGTCTGGAGTGCATGTATCATCCCTTTCATATAATTTGGAGTAGAAATCTTTCACTCTTGTCAAAATTTCGCCTCTATTTCTTGTTACAGAACCATCTTCTTTTCTCAGTGCCATAATCTGTTTTCTTCCCTTACTGAGATGTCCCTTTGCTATCTTTAGGCTTTGGTTGTTTTCAATTGCTTTCCTCACTAGTTCACAGTTGAATTTTCTTACGTCTTCAGTGATACTTTTTCGTACTGTCTTGCATAGCTCTTTATATTCCACTTTGGAAGTCACATCTTCTTTAGTTGTCCTCATCTCTCTTCTTTTTTGCATCAACATTTTCGTTTTTCCTGATAATTTATTTACATGCAACTTGTTCTTAGACCCAGCTAATTTTGTTGCTGTTTCCATAAGAGCTTTGGTTACTTTTCTGTTAACTTCAGAGATGTCCACTTCTTCCGATGTTAGGCCTTCTAAAGCAGAGAACCTGTTCTTCAGTTCCAACTTGAAGGTATTATGGTGTTTTTTAAGGTTGGTTATGTCAATAGATTTCGTTTGTCTTATGAGCTTGCCACGTTCAAGTTTAGTGTTGAGGTGCATCTTACATCTCACCAATCTATGGTCACTACCTGTGTTGAACTTGTTTAGCACACTGTAGTCTTCTATGACGAATTTTTTGTTACACATAATAAAATCAATTTCACTTGTCGTCCCATTTGGATGTCTCCATGTCCATTTCATGTGTGGCTTTTTCTTGAAGAAGGAGTTCAAGATGAAAAACCCTTCTGCCTCTGCAAACTCAACGAGAGTATTTCCACGCTGGTTTCTGTTGCCGTGACCGAATTTACCTACTGAAGTTTCATTCTGTTGCCGTTGCCCTATTTTTGCATTGAAATCTCCCATAATTATTTTCAAGTGCTGCTTACCTTTATTATTTAGATGACAAATTTCCTCATAAAATTCTTCAATTTCTTCTTCAGGATGACTTGTGGTGGGTGCATAAGTTTGAATAATCTGAGCCTATTATCTTCTCGATAGTTGGATAACGAGTCGTGCAGCTCCGTCAGAGGAACTTTCAACTTCTACAACTTTATCCTTCGGTTTCTTGTTTATTATAAATCCAACACCACTAGTTCTGCCAGTATCTGTCCCACGATAGTAGAAGAGATGTCCACTTTTCAGTTCGATGAGATCTTCTCCTTTTCTCCTTACCTCACTTAGCCCCACGATGTCCCACTTGATCCTTTGTAGTTCCTCTTCCAATTCAAGAAGCCTTGAATCAGAAGATAGGGAGCGTCCATTGTACGTTGCCAAGGTCAAAATCAGATGGCAGCCTAGTCCGGTCCTCCGGGGATTCTTAGCACCCTCTGCCTTCATGTCGCACTGGCCGCTGCCTTGGCCAGGTACATTCCAGCTGCCGGAGACTGAGGGCCAAGATTTAAGTTGTGGAGTCATTTTGGAGGGGTTTGGCCATAACTCACCACGCTGGCCAAGCGGGTTGATGAGTGTGGGATAGAACTTCCTCTAATCCCGATGGTATAGTTATACCGCTATGGGCGGTCGTCAGAGCCCCTTTAGTGGGAACAGGATGCACCACGAGAAGGCGGGGTTGACATTTGTCAAGGAGAGGCTGTGATGTTACGCATCACCTGACCTTACATCCCATGTATATATATATATATATATATATATATTCTATTAAGAAGAGACCTAAGCAAAAAAAAAAAAAAATACATATATATTTTTGACTCACACCAAGTACAACATAGAAAAGGTTATGTCTCTACCGGTGTGAGTAAAAGGAGAAAAGATAAAAAAATAAAATAAAACAACTGAATGTAGAAGGTGTCGAGAATACTGAGCCTTGGCTTTATCAAGGACCTGCAAAAACTCTGCATTTTCTCACTTCCACAAAGACCTAGTTGGAAATGGGTTTCTGCAAGGCCATAGATGCAAGTAACAAGCCCACCAAAAATTGTTTTAAAAAATATATATATGTCATGTCCTCCGCAGAGTTGTATGACCTAGCACTAGTTAACAATTTCGCTTGCATCCATAACCCTCCTGGCCCGACCCATGCTCTTCATCTGTTACTATTAAACAGAGAGAAGAAGATTAAAGAGAACTCAAGCTGTGAGAGTGACATAATAATTAGAAATAATTTTCAGCTATAACGAAATGCCAAGTTCGCCTGAGAGAGAATTTAAACCTGAAAAACAATGCAAAAGAAATCCAAATTTTTACATTGCAATTAAAAAAGGAAATATTAATTTTTTAAAAAATCAGATTTTTGAAAGAAAACTTGATTCTAAAACCCCCTACTCTACAACTTCTGACAACACAAAAACGAGAATAAGTTAAAGAAAATAATTAACTAAAGAAAAGCTTTGTGAAAGTTATATGACTTAAACAATTAGTTGCAATATGTACAAAGTATTTCAGCAGTGCTTTAAGTGCATAATTAAGTAGTTATTAAGAATTTAACTACTTTGAAAATACAGCGCAAAGAAAAGGAACTATGCTTAGCCATCTGCTGTGCCTAAGTTCCCTAAAAGACGCGCAAAGTTACCAAGAAAAGAAAGAGTTAAAACCCGCAAAAATGTTAACAGACAAGCCAGTGCCTAAAAGCTGAAAAGCAAAAAAAAAAAAAAAAACAACAGAGAAAAAAAGTACATGAAGTACAAACATTGAACTTATAAAACCTAAAACCCAAAGACAAGGAAGAGAGCTTACCTCTTGTGCAACTAAACTTTCTCCACACAAGAGAAAAACATGGCTGACCTCTTCCCCACGCGTCCTAACACTTCTGCCACTCCCTAGTCGCTGGGGGGCAGTGTGGGTGGGGCTGATGGCCTCCTCATACTGAGAGAAACCAACCAGCGGAGATTTTAACCAGAGAAAAATATATATATATACTTAAGACTGTGGATCTGTATGATCAGAAAGAGCAGCATTAACTCTCCAGAATACATGAGAAATATTATAAAATACACGAGTGGTGTATTTAATAATCTTTGCATGTATTAAATCCCCTTAGTGAGCTTATATAGATTAATCAGAATCTTATTAATTTTAATGTTAGTTTTACTATTTTTAGTATAGCTATCCTAGTGATGAATAACTAGTTTTCTTTTTTATTTGTTTTTATTTTCTTTTATAAACAGATTTTTAAGCTTTTTTTGTGATTTTGTCTATATTATTTAATTTTTTGTTTTAATAGGACCTTCATATCCATAGCACTAAGGTTCCTTTTAGTAGTTAATAGGCATCCTCTAGGCAACTTCCTTACGGCTTTGATTGGTCAGAATCATATTATTAACTGTGTAGAAAATTAAAGCAGATCTGCCAACCTTACTCTATTATTCAGAATAATTTTTCTTAAAGTTCTTTTGATGAAAGAAGAAGGAATTTCGTTCTCTAGAAAACTATCTAATAGTATATTAATGTGATAATTGAAGTCCAAATTGTTGCTGCAAATTCTTGAAATTCTTAGGACCTGAGAAATTAGTACATTCTCAATTACTTTGGTTGATATGTTATTATTCCAGTGTAGATATTTAATTACTTTGAAAGGAAAATTAACTCTTTTATCAAAGAGGCTAATAGATGGGTTACCTCTGTTGAACTTAATGCTTAAGTCTAGGAACTCAAGTTCCTGATTACTGTGGTTGGTTTTACATAAGTTAAGAGAGCTAGGATAGATATTATCAAAATCACTCGCTATAACTTCTGAATTATTGATACACAGCAGATCATCAATATATCTAAATGTGTAAAGGTAGTTATCTGAGCAGGTGGGGTGATTTTTAATGAATTTATATTCCTTAAAGAACAGGAATAGATTAGCGATATTCTTGGAGGTTGATGTTCCCATGGGAATACCGTTCACTTGCTTATAGAGAGTATTATTATATAAGATATGGTTATTTTTTATGCAGCAATTGAGATAAGAGTTAAAAGCTCCTACATTAACAAATTGGTTAAGTTTAAATTCTGCATACAGCTCTTTAAAGGTAGTGATTATATCTGATAGAGGCAGATTAGTATATAGGTTCTCAAAATCATAACTATTAATATCTAAGGGACATACTTTGAGTATAGTAGAAATTACTTCTGCATTATTATTAATTATCCAAAAATCTCTGTACATCAAATTAGTACAGTTTCTAATGAGTTTCAAAACCTTCTTTAAGACATCTTCAAAAGCAAGATCTATTTTCTTTTTATGACTCCTTACTCCACTAGCTATGAACCTGAACTTCACAGGATCTTTATGAAACTTAACCGTTGCAAAAAGAAATGGAAATTCAGGCTCATATCTTCTAGTTTGTGGAATTTTAAGTTTCTTGAAGAATGCCTTAAACCGATTTTCTAACTGCTTGGTAGAATAACTTACGGGCTCGTACGTTACTCTATTATTGAGTTCCATAGTTAACAATTCAAAATAGAACTTTTTACAAATAATTGCAAAATTTTGCAATTGCAAAATTCAAGTTTTCTTTCAAAAATCTGATTTTTAAAAAAATTAATATTTCCTTTTTTAATTGCAATGTAAAAATTTGGATTTCTTTTACATTGTTTTTCAGGTTTAAATTCTCTCTCAGGCGAACTTGGCATTTCGTTATAGCTGAAAATTATTTTTAATTATCATGTCACTCTCACAGCTTGAGTTCTCTTTAATCTTCTTCTCTCTGTTTAATAGTAACAGATGAAGAGCATGGGTCGGGCCAGGAGGGTTATGGATGCAAGCGAAATTGTTAACTAGTGCTAGGTCATACAACTCTGCGGAGGACATGACATATATATATTTTTTAAAACAATTTTTGGTGGGCTTGTTACTTGCATCTATGGCCTTGCAGAAACCCATTTCCAATTAGGTCTTTGTGGAAGTGAGAAAATGCAGAGTTTTTGCTGGTCCTTGATAAAGCCAAGGCTCAGTATTCTCGACACCTTCTACATTCAGTTGTTTTATTTTATTTTTTTATCTTTTCTCCTTTTACTCACACCGGTAGATACATAACCTTTTCTATGTTGTACTTGGTGTGAGTCAAAAATATATATGTATTTTTTTTTTTTTTTTTGCTTAGGTCTCTTCTTAATAGAATGTGAATTCTGAATTTTCAAAACTGCTGCGTTGCGCGTTTTGATTTTCAGGTTATTTTGCAACTTTCGTTTTAAATTCTAAAGTTTTTCTTAGTTTTCAGTTTTGCTCTTCAGTATATATATATATATATATATATATTTACTCACCAACCAGCTTGGCCAGCGTGGTGAGTTATGGCCAAACCCCTCCAAAATGATTCCACAACTTAAATCTTGGCCCTCAGTCTCCTGCAGCTGGAATGTACCTGGCCAAGGCAGCGGCCAGTGCGACATGAAGGCAGAGGGTGCTACGAATCCCCGGAGGACCGGACTAGGCTGCCATCTGATGCTGACCTTTGCTACGTACAATGGACGCTCCCTATCTTCTGATTCAAGGCTTCTTGAATTGGAAGAGGAACTACAAAGGATCAAGTGGGACATCGTGGGGCTAAGTGAGGTAAGGAGAAAAGGAGAAGATCTCATCGAACTGAAAAGTGGACATCTCTTCTACTATCGTGGGACAGATACTGGCAGAACTAGTGGTGTTGGATTTATAATAAACAAGAAACTGAAGGATAAAGTTGTAGAAGTTGAAAGTTCCTCTGACAGAGCTGCACGACTTGTTTTCCAACTCTCGAAAAGATACCAGGCTCAGATTATTCAAACTTATGCACCCACCACAAGTCATCCTGAAGAAGAAATTGAGGAATTTTATGAGGAAATTTGTCATCTAAATAATAAAGGTAAGCAGCATTTGAAAATAATTATGGGAGATTTCAATGCAAAAATAGGGCAACGGCAACAGAATGAAACCTCAGTAGGTAAATTTGGTCACGGCAACAGAAACCAGCGTGGAAATACTCTCGTTGAGTTTGCAGAGGCAGAAGGGTTTTTCATCTTGAACTCCTTCTTCAAGAAAAAGCCACACAGGAAATGGACTTGGAGACATCCAAATGGGTCGACAAGTGAAATTGATTTTATTATGTGTAACAAAAAATTCGTCATAGAAGACTGCAGTGTGCTAAACAAGTTCAACACAGGTAGTGACCATAGATTGGTGAGATGTAAGATGCACCTCAACACTAAACTTGAACGTGGCAAGCTCATAAGACAAACAAAATCTATTGACATAACCAACCTTAAAAAACACCATAATACCTTCAAGTTGGAACTGAAGAACAGGTTCTCTGCTTTAGAAGGCCTAACATCGGAAGAAGTGGACATCTCTGAAGTTAACAGAAAAATAACCAAAGCTCTTATGGAAACAGCAACAAAATTAGCTGGGTCTAAGGACAAGTTGCATGTAAATAAATTATCAGGAAAAACGAAAATGTTGATGCAAAAAAGAAGAGAGATGAGGACAACTAAAGAAGATGTGACTTCCAAAGTGGAATATATAGAGCTATGCAAGATAGTAAGAAAAAGTATCACTGAAGACGTAAGAAAATTCAACTGTGAACTAGTGAGGAAAGCAATTGAAAACAACCAAAGCCTAAAGATAGCAAAGGGACATCTCAGTAAGGGAAGAAAACAGATTATGGCACTGAGAAAAGAAGATGGTTCTGTAACAAGAAATAGAGGCGACATTTTGACAAGAGTGAAAGATTTCTACTCCAAATTATATGAAAGGGATGATACATGCTCTCCAGACATCATGAAAGATGCCAGTACCAGAGTTCCTCCAGTCCTTCCAGCAGAAGTTGCACATGCAATCAAGAACATGAAGCGGGGAAAAGCTCCAGGAGAAGATGGAATTACTGTAGACATCATACAAGAAGCAAGTGAAGAAATCGAAACAATACTCGCCCAAATTTTCACTCGATGCCTTAATGAAGGAAAGATTCCTGAGGATTGGAACACCGCTACAATGATCCTGCTACATAAGAAAGGTGACATTGAGGATCTCGGAAACTACAGACCTATCAGCCTCCTATCAGTAGTTTATAAAATCTTCACTAAAGTTCTTTCACACCGCTTGAAGGTAACACTGGACATGGCTCAACCGAGAGAACAAGCTGGATTCAGGAGTGGCTACAGCACAATAGATCATATCCACGTGCTGAGAGAACTAATTGAAAGAGCGAGGGAATATGAACTTCCATTGTGCATGGCTTTTATCGATTATGAAAAAGCCTTTGATTCGGTGAAACCATCAGCAGTTACAATGGCTCTGAAAACCTGCGGTATTGAAGATGCATACATTAATATTATTAATAACATCTATGAAAATGCAAGTGCGAAAGATTAGGTTGTTTGAAAATACAACACACGTAAAAATTGGAAAGGGAGTGAGACAAGGTGACACCATATCTCCGAAGCTCTTTAATGCCACATTGGAGGGTGTTTTTCAGTCGCTGAGCTGGGGAAACAAGGGGATAAAGATTAATGGAGATTATCTAACCCACCTTCGTTTTGCGGATGACGTAGTCATTTTTGCAACTACCCCATCAGAGCTGCAGAGTATGATCCAGGAACTTGCTGACAAGAGTAAAGAAGTGGGATTAAAAATGAACTTTCAGAAGACAAAAGTGATGTTCAATGCTTTTACAAATAATGAAGATTTATCGATTGATGGAGAAAAGCTGGAGATAACAGACACGTACCTTTATCTTGGACAGCAGATATCAAGTGAGGGTCACATTGATGAAGAAATTAATCGGCGTACAAAACTTGCCTGGAGAGCTTTTGGAAGAAACAGCATAATTTTTAAGAGCAATATGCCATTATGTCTTAAAAGAAAAGTGTTTGATCAATGCATCCTTCCAGTGCTTACGTATGATGCAGAGACGTGGACCTTAACTAAAAGAGACATACAAAGGCTGCAGACAACTCAAAGAAGGATGGAGAGGTGCATGCTTGGTGTAACCAGGAGAGATAAGAAGAGGAACTCGTGGATCCGAAAAATGACAAAAGTGGAAGACATCATGATCAGAGTTAAATCCCTGAAATGGCAATGGGCTGGACATACTGCCAGAAGGACAGATCATCGATGGACAGCCGAAATTTTAGATTGGATTCCAAGGAACAGGAAAAGACCCAGAAGAAGACCACATGGGAGATGGGTGGATGAAATTCGAAAGTATGCAGGGGTGACATGGAGGAGACTGGCAAAAGACAGACCGTTGTGGAGGGAAACTTGTTGAGACCTTCGTCCAGCAGTGGATTGATAATGGTTGACAATGATGATGATGATGATATATATATATATATACTGGTCACAAAAAGTTAGGGATATTGCATGAAGTGAAGCCACGTAACATAAACGTCAGAGTGTGTTTACAAAAACAATTTAATGGGCAATTTCTGCTCACAAGTAGTACCACAATATAGACAAAAGTGTATATTCAGAGAATGTCCAAACCTCTGGATTTCAGTATCCAGTAACACTACTTATGTGTTGAAGAAAGTCTTGACACCTACGAAGCATACTTGCAGTGACATTATTGATTAGTGTTTGGTGCAGTTAGTCACATATTAGTCAACACATTACAGAGGTCTGCCAGTATACTGGGGTATGGAATCCGGTTATCAAAACGTTGCTGTATAGATTCCCAAATTTTCTTAGTAGTATTAAGGTCAGACCTGAGGTAGCTGTAAAGATTCGATCTTGTGGTTTTCCAGCTAGGGCCGGTCCAAGGGGTAGGCCAGGTGGTAAATGTGTAGATTAGCGTCCTAAATTATTTCGTTGAAAAAATTTTAGTACCTGGAAAAAGTGCGATGTACAGATTTTAAATGTATGGAAATTAATGTCAAATGGTGCGAAAATTGCATATTTTAAATGTGTTTTAAAGATATATTTTTTTCGTAATATTGACCTGTAAGTCTGACGCTGTGAAGAGAAGCTGCGGTAGGCCTAATGTATTGCTCCGGCAAAGAATGTGAAGCTTTGGTCCTGTAAAAGGAAGGTTTGTTGCTGTGCCAAAATGATGCGCGGAAGAGTACAAGAGAAAGAGGTTATGTTGTTGGCAGGAGAGCAATAAATGTAGTGATACGCTGCAGAAAATAGGTCCACAGCATCCACCCTTTATTTTGTTGTATCCTGTATGTTGTTAGCAGGAAAAACCGGGGAAAAAAACTCTTCGATTTGCAAAAGTTATGTATGAGTAAGATAGAAACTGACCTGCGAACAAGCTATTAACAGGAGAACCAAAAGTGCAGTGACACAGCAAATCAGCTAAGAATGGAAGCTGTTCAAACCAGAACCGCCGCCCCGGTGGCGCAGTGGTCTAAGGCGCCTGCCTCTGATCATTCGTCCGTAGGGGTCCGCGTTCGAATCCCGGTCAGGCATGGATGTTGTGTTTGTCTTACGGCACTGGCTCTTTTCCTTCCCTGGAACCAGTGAACCTAAATTAGGGACGGGCGACTGCTTATAGCCTATTGAGTTGCTCACGGTGGTCGTTAAACCTCTAATCAAAAAAAAAAAAAAACCAGAACTGAAAGTTATAGTTCCCCAGTTTCCTGTACAACATAGAAAAGCATGTTAGTACTTTCTATTTTGAATCAAGGAATCGTAAGCGAAAGAACGAAAAATTTCTCAACATCGCTTTAAAAACAATGACAAAACATGAACAAACTATATTGTGTAGCTATGAGTATAACACGGCTCGCTCTCGTGGTAACAAAATACGCGCTTGGACTTGTAGTCGTCCGCGCGTGAATTAAACACTGCAGCGAATCTTCCTTTCAATGAAGCAAAGCTTCACATCGTCGCCGTAGCGATGCGCAGAGTCACACAATATAGGCGTACGCCATACGTGGATAGTTTACAAATTATTAGCAGATTTTGCAGACAGTTTTTGCTTGTAGATTAAAAAAATAAAAATGTTATTACAGCAATTAAAACACTTAAGGCTTTACTAAGATTAATATATTTAATTCTATCTTAACATGAGAATGTTCAACTGTTTTTCACATCTTCCGATAGAATTATTTTGTTTTTGCAGAAGTTTCTGGCCTCTTGATTTTATCAAGGCCTGTTCTCAATATATAGAAACTGTAACAAAAGTTTCGTTTACACAGAAAGATTTTTTTAATTTTATTGCCAGGTTACTCTTGTAGTTGCCAGTTATTAAAATAAAATATTTTCCTTATATATTTTAAAAGTACTATTTTTGAATTTTGTTGTTAAAGATGCTATATATAATTTTTGAAGGTTCATTAACAGAACTGCTCTTCTTGATATAAAAATTAGTCTCTTGTTTTTATGAGGTTCATAGTCCAAAAAGTTTTAAGTTTTGGCCTTAAGGTCCATTTTACACACATTTTTGCGGATTCAGTCGTAATGTCCTTTTGCCCTTTGGAATCTGTAATGTTCTAATAATTATTTACTGGTATATTAATTTTTCTTTAAATTATCTCATTCCATTGTTATCATGATTTGCGGGTTTGCAGCAAGTTTTCTGTTTCAATGGTTGTGTATGCAGTCACATTTTATTTTTATGCACCTCTGGCGATGCGTTAGGCCTACCGCAGCGTCTCTTCACAGCATCACACTCACAGTTCAATATTACGATAGAAAATCTTTAAAACACATTTAAAATATGAAATTTCTGCACCATTTGCCATTAATTTCCGTACTCTAAAATCTTTACGTCACACTTTTTCTAGGTACTGACATTTTTTCGACGAAATAATTTAGGACGCTAATATACATATTTACTGGCCAGGTAGGCAGCCACCAAATGGAAGGGATGCCAAATTAGCCCATGGATTTATAAATTTTCTTACATAGTAAAATTATCCACTAACTTTTTTTCTTTTATGAGCTAGTCTGTATTTGCCACAAAAATGAAAGCTGAATACTCTTTTGTTGTTTCTCTGGCACATGCAGAGCTCCTATATGTATACCACCAACAACCGGAAGCATTTTCAATTATTCTTCTTGGTTTTTTTTTCTGAGAATTCTTCTCTGCTGCTTTTACGCATTTGGGTTTTGAGGAGAAAAAAATTTGACATTTTTTTTTTGTTCGTTCCTGATGTTTGTTGACATTTTTATATACACTGAGTGGCCACTTTATTATGACTACCTGACAGTTTTAAGCAAACGAGCTATGGCTGCACGCTGTTGCCGCCAGAGGGTGAGGCTAGTATTAAAAGGGAAAGCTTAGTGCTTCCGACAGTAGTAGAAGTGATTTTTGGGTGACGAGATGGATAAAAAATGCAATTTGACTTACTTTCAACGTGGGATGATTGTAAGAGCTCGGGGCAATGGAGCGAGTATCACTGAAACCGCCGCATTCATGAAATATTCCAGAGCCACTGTTAAAGTGTTTAAATACTGGACTGTCAGCCAAAAAACTGGGTCTCTGCGTGCAACGTGTGGTCGTCATCGACTAGTGACTGCTCGGGCGGAACGGAGAGTGTCCAGACTGGTAATAGGCAACAGTGCAGCAATTACAGACCATCTTAATCAAGGATCCCTCAAATGATCTGTGCACGCACTGTTCGCCGTACACTGCACAGATGGGATATGGCAGAAGGAGGCCTGTTCGAACACCTTTGCTGTCTGCAGTTAACAAGAGAAAACGTGTCCACATCGCACAGGAGCGTAAGGATTGGACAGTCGATAATTGGAAAAAATTATTTGGTCCGATGAATCACGTTTTCAGTTGCACCATGCCTATCGCCGAGTGAGAAGTTGGCGGAAACAGCACGAAAGCATGGACCCCAAATGCATTGCTACAACTCTTCAAGCTGATGGAGGCAACGTTATGGTTTTAGGAATGTTTTTCTAAACATCGTTGCAGACCAAGTACATCCTGTCATGTGGATGGTTTATCCCAATGGCGATGGCTACTTTCAACAAGATAATGCGTCTTGCCATAGTGCTTGTATTGTACAAGTTTGGTTTTAGGAACATGCCGGTGAGTTTACTTTGCTTAGGTGGCCCCCACAATCTCCAGATCTCAACCCCATTGAGAATTTGTGGGATGAAGTTGAACAAGCCATCAAACAGCTGGATACACAACCCTGCAATTTCACACTCCTGGAAAGTTCTATTCATCAAGCATGGTCTTAGATTCCAGAAACCACCTATCAACATCTCGTGAAGTCCATGCCACGAAGAATCTACATCGACGCAGTATTAAAGGCAAAAGGTGGCACAACGAAGTACTGAGGGGGTGGTCATAATAAAGTGGCAACTCAGTGTATAGCAATAATGCTTGAGTGACAAGCCTTATTGTTATGTACATTTTGGAAATAAATCCCAAATTCCCGCAGCCTAGGGTAAAGCGGAAAAAAACACTTTTTACTATGAAAACTGCAACAAAGCTCCTACAGATTGCGAACCATATATAAATCAATAATTTTCTATCCACTCATTGATAGCGCATTGTTTGCCATTCAGGAAAGATTTACTCAGTTGCAAAAACTTTCCAACGCTTCGGGTTTCCTTTGTAATTTGAAGAAATTGCCTGACAGGTGATTCTTTAAAAGAAAAGTGTATTCAGTTAGAAAAATTCCTTAAGGATGCTGACAGTGAAGAAAAAAATATCGATGGGGAGCAACTGTTTGAAGAGCTGAAGCATTATCAAGCACATATGAGCAAATGCAGCTCAGCTACTACAATAGAAGCTCTAAACTTCATATTCCTGTATGATATGGTTCATTGTTATCCCAACAGTAGGATTTGCTTTCAAATATTGCAATTCCTGTCTGTAGAAAGCGGGAAAAGAAGTTTTAATAAATTAAAGCTGATAAAGACTTATTTGAGATCTACAACGATGCAGGAACAGCTATCAGTTTTATCCATCATTTCTGTTGAAAACGATATTGCACAAAAAAATTTCTGAAGCAAAGAAGAGGTTTTTGCAAAGTAAAGCCAGACATGAACGTTTCATGTAAATAACACAAAGAACTATGTATGATTCAGTCATTTTGTGAGTAAAATTATCATTATTATATTGGACTATTTATTTGTAGCATAGCATATAATAGTAAGTTAGTGACATATCTACTGAGCATGCGAAGTTGAGATTAGAGCTATTTGCTGTGTTTGGGTCCATACTGCAAAAAAAATAAGATCAAAGGAGGGGGGGGTCAAAGGAGTCTTTCTGGCTGTCGGGGAAAAATAACAGAAAGAGTTGAATGCCATGATGACAGCACTTTCAATAGATTTCATCAGTGGTTTAACTTTTTTCTCTTCCTTATTTTTTAATTTCCATTCCAGTTAATTGTAACTGCAGCTTGTGCTAATTTTGGCTTTTCACACTACTAGTAACTTGTTTTTCAGTGTTTACTTCCCTTTTTGTTTCTTCTTGCTTGATTCTTAATATATATAAAGATAAATTAAAATTTGGGGGTATATCATAATATAATTTTATGAGCATAATTTAAAAAGTTTCCAGCACTAATTAGGACAAACTTTTGAGTGTGATTTACATTAAGAAATAATAGGGCATTCAAAACAGTTGAATTATACACTATTTACCAACAAGTAATTGGACACTCCTGCAATCGACGATATCTGCGGTCCTGATACACGTCACGGCCGCCGACGTTGAATATCGTGTGGGAAACAACACCGCAACCAGTCGCATGCAAGATGCCACGCAGTTCGGAGCTCTCTGATTTAGAAAAAGGTGTAATCGTCGGGTATCACAGAAATGGCCGATTCATACGTGACATATCCAACGAGTTGAAGTACCCAAAATCGACAGTGGCCTACGTGATTGGCAAGTGGAAGATGAGAGGTGATTGTCGGAATGTGCCCCGACCCGGCAGACCCTCAAAACTGGGAGTTAGAGACCGACGGGTCGTGGCCAGAGAAATTCGGAAGAACCACACCAAATCGATGGGCCACATCCGCAAGGTGTTTCAACAGGTATCCGGGAGTGTTCTTTCGATGAATACCATCCGTAGGGAAGCCCATCTGCTCGGTTATCATGGGCGTGCTGCAGCCCACAAGCCTTTGATCACCAAGTCCAATAGCGCTGCTCAGCTAACGTGGTGCAAAGAACGTTGACAGTGGACCGTTGAACAGTGGAAACAGGTTCTCTGGAGCGACGAACCAAGGTTCATCCTCTACCATTCGGATGGCAGGGTCTGGGCTTGGCGTCTGCCTGGAGAACGCCTCCTGCCGGAATGTATTGTGCCAACTGTGAAGTTCGGCGGCGGTGGAATTATGCTATGGGGGTGTTTCTCCTAGCATGGCACGGGACCCTTGGTCGCAATTTCTGGTAGACTCAACACCGAGACCTACTGCACCATTTTGGAGGGCCATGCGCTTCCTAAGTTGTGGCAGTTTTACGGGGTGGACCCATGTTATTTCAGGGTGACAATGCCACCTGTCATGTTGCCAGGTCCACCATAGCTTGGTATGGTGACAATGGAGTTAATCAATTGGACTGGCCTGCGCAGAGCCAGAACCTTAACCCTATCGAGCACCTCTGGGACGAATTGGAGCGTCGACTTACGGGGTGCCCCCACCGTCTGAAATTGGTGAAGGAACTGACTTGTCTTCTCCAAGCCGAGTGGAAGAAAATACCGCTAGCCGTCGTACAATGCCTGGTTGAGAGTATGCCCTGGAGGGTCGCAGCTGTAATCGCCGCTCGTGGAGGCTCCACTAACTATTGAATGTGAATAAACTTCGTTTTCCTTTGCTATCACAGGTGTCCAATTACTTGTTGGTAGATAGTGTATAAAGAAATTGCATAAATGATTTTTTTTCTTTTTAAATTTTACTCAGATTTGGTTATTCATGGCTCTAGTTAGGAAAGTTAGGGATGTTATGCAAAACACAGGTGAGTGTAATTTAAGTACAACCTCCTGTAGCTTTAAAACTTGAGCTTATATCCCTCAGATCAGTATTTCCCCTCCTCCCAGTAAATCTCTCTGTAGAGTACAACTGGATCACCCTGTGAAAGTAAACCAACTTGGTGACTTCACCAAGTTGGTAAATATAATATTAGTGGAATTAAAGGATTAAACCATGTGTGAAATTATAGAATAAATAAGCAACATTTATTCACAATTAAATAATTTATTTTAAGATCTATAGTTTTGTTGAGCCTTTAGCTCGGCTTCATCAGGACAAAAGGAGCATAAACATTCATATGTGACATCATCAGGTAGTTGATGATCATGGATTTTGGTGAAATGTCTCCATGCAATTGAAAGAAATTGAGTAGGTGTCATGTTGTTGACAAGTCATAAAGAAAAGTCATGGAAACAAATTGGTGTTTTCTACCTAAGTATATCGTGCAGTACATCTATGTGTTACAGAGGATTCCTTGCAGAAAAAGCTAGATTTTTGCCGGCGCAGTGGTCTAAGCACTGGCTTATAACTGTTCGGTTCTTCCAAGTGGGTTGGGTTCGAATCCCGGTGAGGCATGGATGTTGTGTTTGTTTTACGGCACTGGGTCTCTTCCTTCCCTGGAACCAGGGACCCTAAATTAGGGACAGGCGACTGTTTATAGCCCATTGAGTTGCTCACCATGGTCAGTAAACACAAAAACAAAAAAATAAAAAAAAGCTTGATTTCTTTTAAAGAAATTGTGGCACACACAGGATATAGATTGTCCTTTTGTTGTAGACAAAGCTGTCCAGAAATTTAAGAACTTTCAAATGTTTAAATTTCAAAGTTATTTTGAAATTTATAAACAAGGCAAATTTTTATGGATCAAAAGACTACGTTGAAGACATAACTGGGGAATTTATCAGATCGCTTGTGAATGTGGACTTTCATGTATAGGACAGATCCGTAGGGCTTTTAAGTTTTCATGTGAAGGAACACATGACTTACGTATGGAACTGAAGCAGTCGTCTATAGCCCTACATTGTCATGAAAATAACCAGATTTTTTTTTTTGAATGCTACGCTTATTGATAAACCTGATTTGACTATCAAGCTTAATATATTAGAAGCTTTCCACATATAGTGCAACTGCTCATGGCTTGTCAATGACATAACATCTACTAGATTTCTTTCAAACACGTGGAAACAACTTGCCAAAAGCAGTGTCTGTCAGAATGCTGATCATGTCACGATGATTTGAACGTTTGCACTCCATTTGTCCTAATGAAGCCAAGCCAAATGCTCAGTGAAACTACTGTAGATTTAAAATAAAAAAACCCTGCTTGATCTGGATTTCCATTTGGTAGAAATTTTGTGTGTAGCTGGCTTGCAAAACTCCTAAAGCAGCAACTGCATCAATCTGCCGTACACCTGCATGTAACATGTCAACAGCTCTATTTCTGATGTCAATACTTAAACGTCGTCTGGACATCTTTTCAAGTTAATCCTACTCTGAAGGAAATGCATTCAGCAAAGTTGTAGTCCAAGCAGTGAGACGACCTGTTTTCTACTTCTCAGAAGCTACTTTTATTGGAGCTTGCACACACACACCACATGATGTGTCATCATGGTGCTAATTTATGCTGATAACCTATCTCCTGTAGTCACTAAATATGCATATCACCATGTTTCCCCTTTGAAACCATAATATCCCAAACTTCTTGTGAGTACTGTATATATATATATATATATATATATATATATATATATATATATATATTCTCTTATGATTCAAAATACATGAATTGTGTTTGAAGCCTATGAAAATAATGAAATGAATGCATGAATTGTTCATTTGTTTCATTATAACTTTTTGTGACCACCTATGAATTGAAACAGGAAAAGAACTTATACATTTTAAGAACTTGAAGTTAAAGTTATGTACAGAAATAGAGAGAAGAGCACAGCACATTGTCAGAGTACAACAACAAATGGCATTAATGAACAACCAATAGAAGAAAATATTTTTTTCTGGTTGGCCAAACAATGCAAAGGGTTACTCTTGAAATGAGTATACATGTATGAGTAGCTACAGAATTTAACCCAAGACAGAACAAACTAGATTGGGCAGCTGTTTTCATATCTTATTTGCATACAAATTCTTGAAAAAGGTGTTTCAACATGCATAATCAATTGATTCTTACAATTATTTATATGCTAAGTACTGTTTGTTACACAATAGGACCCTCAAGCGGAAACTAAAAATTGCAATTTCTGAGCACAAGATATAAACTAGGGACATTACACTAAACAAACTTCCTGAAATACTAAGACAATTATAACCAAAAATTAAGTCTAAATTCGCAAACTAGTGAAAAAAAAGATTAAGAACCAAATACACATGGGTTGAAAAAATACAAAGCAACTAACATACCAAAATAAAAGGCTCCTCTGTAAAAATACAGAAAAAATGATAAAGAAATGTAAACTGAGATATAAATACACAGATCTGCAGCAGGCCGCCCCGGTGGCGCAGTGGTCTAAGGCGTTGGCCTCTGATCATTCGTCCGTAAGGGGTCCGGGTTCGAATCCCGGTCAGGCATGGATGTTGTGTTTGTCTTACGGCACTGGCTCTCTCCCTTCCCTGGAACCAGTGACCCTAAATTAGGGACGGGCGACTGCTTATAGCCCATTGAGTTGCTCACGGTGGTCGTTAAACCTCCAAACAAAACAAACAAAATCTGCAGCAGAAACACAGATAGCCTTTAGCTACACTTATAAGAAAAATTAAAAACAAAGCTGTGAAAGTACTACCTGATTTATCTCCCAGCATTATTTCACCTCACATTTTTAATAATCTATCAGCTAAATTTCAGATGTGTCCGAAAAACTCGTAAATGAACAACACAACTGACTCCGTTTTACGTTGCAATAACTTAGATGTTAGTGGTATTAAAATGTCTACTTTATGTTCAGTTAAATATGAGCAACTGAATTTTCAAGAAAATTGCAACAGCCGCAACGAAGCCAGTGAAATGGACTTGAGTCAAAACATAGTTTGCGAAGTCGTATACCTTGTGAACAATAAATATACAGCGTGTCTAAGAATTATTGGACACAGTACAAAATTATGTAAAACAAAACATTAAACAGATAGAAAGAAACTGACTGTACTAACTTACAATGTAACTACACAAGTTAATAAATTTCGATGTGAGATCCCTTGGTTGCTCGTAGTACGTCCAGGTGATACTCGATTTCATGCCATGTATTGGCAAGCATCTGAGGAGTTATGGAATTAATAGCAGCTGTGATACGCTGCTTCAGTTCCTGCAAATCAGTACAAGGCGTCTGATAGGCACGATTCTTCACATAACCTCACATGAAATAATCCAATGGAGTTAGATCTGGGGAGCGAGGAGCTACAAAATGGGACCACCACCCCCAATCCATCTGTTAGGGAAATGCTCATTTAGGCACTTACGTACACACATTGACCAATGCGAAGGCATGCAGTCTTGTTGGAAAACAACGTCATATCTTTTGATCTGGGGTATAGGGAAATTTTCTAGCATATCCAAGTAAATGTCACCATTTATGTTTTTTTTTCACAGAAAAAAGGGCCAATCACTTCTCTTTTTTATAGGGCGCACCACACACTAACTTTTGGAGAATCACGTTCCAGTTCAATAGCAGCATGAGGCGGTTCACTGCCCCATATCCAAACAAAACATAGTTTACGAAGTGAAACAATACCTCATACATGAAATGTGGATTAATCATTAAAAATTACAGTACTCAAAAAGTTTTTATCGTTTTCCACTTGATTCAGCATATCCACAGTAAAATCGTATTGCAGAGTGTGATTATTTACATGCATATTTTGCACTATTTGAATTTTATAAGCATGAAACTAATTTCTTGTGCAAGATATCGTGAACTGTCTATTTTGGAATGCACAGTTCTCTGCTTGCTTTATGAACGGATTTCCTGGGGCTTTGTCGGAAACTTTCATAGCTTGGTCAACCATCTCACCTCTGACGCTAGGCCTACCGGCTCCTCCACGATGTTCCACATTGCCAGTTTCTTTAAACTGTTTCATTCACTGCTTAGTTGAGTTTGTTGATGGAGGATTACAACCATACTCTAAACGGCACCGTCTTTTAACTTTAATGACAGACTTTAATTCCGCAAATCCTAACACACATCGCCTTCTGCTGTATGGATGACATGACTACTGATTGCGTATTTCTCATTCATTCCTCATCAGGCCACACCTAGCGCCATCTATCGGATTCTGGGAGTAACAATTCTGCAATACAAAAATACAGGAACCGTGTTAGTAATACGTGACATAGAAAAACAGATAATGCTCATAGTTGTTTTTTTTGTACATAATTTTGTAATGTGTTTAATAATTCTTGGACACTGTATAATGGTGAGAGATTGTGTTGCACTAGTAACTGTGATAGAAATGCTTTCTTTTTTATAACATTACTTTCCTAACAAAGTCATCCCTTATAAAGCTTCAACAAAAATAAGTGATAGTAAAATAACTATTAGGAACAGGAAAAGTTTTGTGAAGGGGCCTTCATATGATGAAAATGATATTTTATGATATGATGAAAATGATTTTTTAGGTTAGCTAAGAACTTCATTTATTTATCCCCAAATTTTCGTAGACCCTATAACAAGACTGTATACAACAGATTATCATGGCAGCTTTAAGATAAGCATTACCGTACGTCCCTCTTACGGAGCACAAACGTTGCTAAAACGGTTTTGCTACATTCTGGAAACGTCGTTTAAACGGTTTTGCTACATTATGGAAACGTTTGTTTTCATAGTAATATGCAAAGTAAAAGGTTTGAAGAGTGATCGCGTATCAACTCAACACAATTTGAAGGCATTTTTTATCTCACCATCTCAGATTTTAATGAAATTTGGTACATAGGTGGCTTCTATATAGATTACGAAAAATATCAAATTTCATGGTCATATAGCCACCGGTTTTGAAATTACAGCTATATAAAATGTCCAAAAACACCCCAAAATCAGAAGATTGATATGTTTTTAAATTGTGATTGCAGTTCCCCTAATTAAGATAGAGAGATGGGAAAGGTATCTTTTTGTAGTATTTTTATGCTCTTTTATTTGATGTACAACAAACACCATAGGGGTTAAGATTTAAAAAAAATTAAAATTTTAAATTTTTCAAAATGCGACACTCCAAAAAATTCGAATTTTTTTAAAACAATCCATATGTTTGGTATTTGATTACGTGAGTTGTAACTTGGGATGATAATGGGTTTACTTAAAAAGCTATATTCAAATTTAGCCCAACACAAGAGTTTAATGAAAAAAAAAATGAAAAAAACATGTAAACTGAAAATAAATTTGGGTTAAATCTCAAAAAAGTTTCATTAATAACAATAGATATAGTATTTTTGTTATTTAAAACTACTTATTTAAACAATGTTTTATTTTTAATTGATTTGTTTAAAATCTGAGACTACATGAGTTTAAAAATTGTATTAATTTCATTATTCATAATTTGTAATAATTCACAATTCAATACAAAAAAAAATAAACAGACTTTAAAAAGTAATTTCAATTACTGCTCAAGAAGCACATAAAAATAATAATGACATGGCATTAAATTGTTTACATTTATGCAAATTATATTCCTAATCTTAAACTTAGATCGTCACTTAAAGCAGAATCTCCTAAAATTAAAAAAAGTTGCACCATTGTTTTGAAGTGAAATCACACGTGTAGATCCTTGATATAGTCTTTAAAAGCTTCAGTAGTTTGGTGTATTTCTGTTTCAGAGAGATTGTAGAGTCTTCCTGTCGGAGTCAAACTATTTACTTTACACATGACGTAACTTACAGGAAGCCATAATACATCTTGTGGGCTAGGGTAGGAAAAGGATGTAGATGGACCAGCTGGATGTAAAAATGAGACCTTAACTTCCTTCTCACTCTCTTCTTTTGGTAGAACATACGCTACCCACCAGTTGTTTTCATAGATTATAGTTATGTAACCACTAATTTCTGTTATTTGCAGTCTGTCTTGTAATACTGATACTTTTTCAGTAGCTGACTCGTTTGATTCTGAGAACATCTTCACTTTTATTTTTGAATTACTCAATGGGATAGGAATAAAAGCATGAAGTTTCTGGGTACCTTGTATTGTTAGAGACTTGCTTAGGCGATTTTCCAAAAATTGGTCTGTTTCCATGTATTCTGCTTGACTTACATATGTAAAGTTTGCCACAAAAATGTTCTGAATTGCCCATTCGTACAACTGAAATGGTGTTTCAATTTGATTCTCATAAGGGCGTTGTAAGCTGGCTCGGGCAGCTAACCTTTTCACCGTTCCACCAACGCCATCACACGGCCCCTTCCCGTGTGCTGTTGCTGAAAAATGCCATTCAGCATCAATGTTGAAGTCATCTTGATGGAAACATAAAAGTTTGTGAAAAATTTCCCGATTTTTGCACTGGGCTGCAGACCCGTCAGAGAAATAGTACATTTTTTTGACGCTGTTGTCACCAAAAGTTACTTTTCAAGAAGTTAATAAGGGTTTTTTTTGGAAGCAGTACAGTGCAATTGTGTTGTGCTCTAAACATTCAGAAATTACTACAAAATTTGCATGTTCAGTCTTTTCTGTTTTGTAATAGATGACAAATGGGTGGAATGTGGCTTGCCCACTGGTCCAGTGATAGCTCTGGGCTTCATCTTGAAGAAGAAAACTATAATTTTTAGCAAAATCACAAATGATGAGAAATTCTGAGTCCTTGAGGTTTTCCTTAGTACTACTATTCATAAAAGAGCTTTGCTGCTTAGCAATGAAGTCATGTCTGACCAAAGCAGACAGTTTTTCGCAAAACAAATCAATAAAATCTGAAGTTGATTTTTCTAATGTCTCCAAGTTGCATCTATCAACTGTAATATATTGGCGAAAAGTTAGTTTTTCAACCAAGTTCTCAAAACCGTGTTCCCAGAAAAGGTGGGACACTTCCCCAAATGACAATCTATGGAAGCAGGGTTGCACAATACTATTGCAAGACAATGTTTGTAGGAAGATAATTGTCCATTCGTTAGTGAACCAATTCTTGCATTTTCCATCATCAGTTTTACATTTTGGTGTGTGGTGCAAACACATACCGTATGAGTACCACTAGACCCTAACAGGGCACGGTTTTTTGGTCTGAGCTCTGTGAATTTGGAAAAACTGGCTTTCGTGCCTGCAAATTTATCTTTGAATGACTTATAAACTTCTGTCAAATTACATAAAATCAGCCTGTTTGACAATTTAAGTTTATCTCCGTTTTCAGTCCTAACAGAAACACAATCTTTCATTCCAGGTAAAACCCGACTAATTTCATCACTTTGGTAAAACGATCGTACTACTTCAGAAGAGAGAGACTTACCTGGTTTTCTATTAAGGCTTTCCAAAATTCCTTTCTCCTTCAGAATTTTTTTATTGTCTTACCATATAATTAGGAGCATTGAATTCTTGCATGATTTTCCTAACACTCCATGACTCTGGTAAGCAAGTCAAAATCATCAACTGTTTATCTCTAGTGCAGTTAGAAAAATTACTTTTAAGATTGTCCATAAGAGAGTCATGAAGTATTTCATCCTCGTCATCAGATGATTCTTGAATATTTGTAAAAAGCTTCCGTTTCATAGCAGAACTGATTTTTTGAATTTTGGTTGAAGCATAACATTTAGATTTTAGCTTTTTCTTATTGACAGCTGATTCACCCAATTCATGGAGCAAAGTATTCAGTGTTTTAATTACTTCTGACGTAGATGCAAAATTTTCGTCCATTTTCTCATCAGCACAGGTTTCATTTGCTTTTTGACTAATTATTAAAGTTTTCAGCTGCTTTCTGCAAGAATCACAAATTTTAGTCTCCTTTGATAAGTCATCAAAATTTTCCAACATCCAGTCTGTCACATTTCTATATGGATTGAAACATTGTATTAATGCATATCTTGTACTTTCCATTGTTGATTATTTGTGCATAAAATGTAAAATTCAAATAGCAAAATAATTGCCTCCCATTACCTGTTCTTTTTATTTTTCCCCCAAAAAAAATCCTGCACAGCTTCAATTTATAAAGTCTAGTTTCAAAACTGAAAAAAAATATACTTTATTCAATTTAAAGTTTTCAACCACAAAAGTTTTCAAACACATATCACTTTCACTGCAAGAAACACATATGATCACCATCAAAACCTGAACCAGACTGAGAAACACATCTGATCACCATCAAAACCTAAAGCAGACTGAGGTCTGCAAGGTAGGAATGCAAGTTGCTGCTTGTTGGGTCTTGTTACCAATGATCTAAACAACAGAATCAGTTTTTTAAGTCGGAACATGCAGAGTTTTGTCCAAAACAAAATGTAGCCTACAGTATAACTGCACAGTCTTTATTTTTTTATATTGTATTGTGAATTTTTACAAATTCTGAATAATGACATTAATAAAATTTTTAAGCCCATGTAGTCTCAGATTTTAAACAAATCAATTAAAAATAAAACATTGTTTAAATAAATGGTTTTAAATAACAAAAATACTATATCTATCGTTATTAATGAAACTTTTAAAGATTTAGCCCAAATTTATTTTCAGTTTACATGTTTTTTTATTTATTTAATTTTTTCATTAAACTCTTGTGTTAGGCTAAATTTAAATATAGCTTTTTAAGTAAACCCATTATCATCCCAAGTTACAACTAATGTAATCAAATGCCAAACATATAAAGATTGTTTTAAAAAAATTAGAATTTTTTGGAGCGTCACATTTTGAAAAATTCAAAATTTTAATTTTCATTTTAAAATTTGATTTTTTTTATATATTAACCCCTATGGTGTTGTACATCAAATAAAATAGCATAAACAATACTACAAAAAGATACCTTTCCCATCTCTTTATCTTAATTAGAGGAGCTGCAATCACAATTTAAAAACCTATCAATCTTCTGATTTTGTGGTGTTTTTAATATTTTATATAGCTGTGTTTTCAAAACCGGTGGATATATGACGATGAAATTTGGTATTTTTCTTAATCTATATAAAGGCCACCCATGTACCAAATTTCATTAAAATCTGAGATGGTCAAGTCAAGTCGCTCTGTTGAGTTGATACGGAATGACCCAAGAACGAAATAGAAACGTTGTTCTAACGTTTTGCAACGGCACACGTAAAGCCAAAAAAAAAGTCTTGAAAATGGAATAGAACCTTCGATAAAACGTTGTGGTAACGTTTTTTGCGACGTTTGACGTAATACACAAAGTACAGCAACGTTTAATAGAGGAAATTAAGACGTTGATTAACCGTTGCTATTGCATTTACTAAACGTAATAAAGAAAGGAAAAGTACGTTGTAAAGTCGAAAAAACCGTCGCTAAACGGTTGTTAAAACCGTTTCTCAACGTAATAAAGAGTGAATATGACGTTTGCCGCCCTGGTGGCGCAGTGGTCTTAGCGATGGCCTCTGATCATTCGTCCGTAAGGGGTCCGGGTTCGAATCCCGGTGTGGCATGGATGTTGTGTTTGTCTTACGGTACTGGCTCTCTCCCTTCCCTGGAACCAGTGGCCCTAAATTAGGGACGGGCGACTGCTTATAGCCCATTCAGTTGCTCACGGTGGTCGTTAAACCTCTGATAAAAAAATGACGTTTAAATAACGTCATTTAAACGTTGCTAAACGGTTCTTAAAAACGTTTCTCAACGTCATAATGGAAGGAATATGACGTTTAAATAACGTCATTCAAGCGTTGCTAAACGGTTGTTAAGACAGTTTCTAAACGTCATAATGAAAGGAATATGACGTTTAAATAACGTCATTTAAACGTCTTAAAAATAGTGTTACAAAGTTATAACAACGGTTGAAAAACCATTGAATCAACGAGACGTATTAGCGTTTTTTAAACGTAATATTGTGACGTTTTTTCAACGTCATGCCTAGCTGGTTTTAAAACGTTTAACAAACGTTTATGTGCTATTTGGGTGTGCAATCGAGAGTTCTCTCGAGAGGTTTTTTTCATTCGAATGAATTTTGCGAAATCGAATGTTTCGAGATATTTTCTTATCGAATGAATCGATTATTTCTACTCGATTATGCCCGTCACTACTACAAACCCACTTCCGTCCTCAACCTGATGCTCCGCAGCTCTTTCTGTCCAGCAGAATACAAGACAGCTACCTTCCGTTCTCGAATTAAAGAGCCTCCGCCGTGTCTTCCGATACCCATTCTAGACAACACGAAATCGAAAGTGTCATCTAGTTAGCCACTGATGCAGGATATTCATTGAATCAGATACGTAACTTTATCCAAAAAGCCAGGGTCAAACATTTTAATCTTCGTGTGACGCAGATACGCTATTTAGGCTCGATTCCTTACATACCAAATGTGTCTTACAAACGCAAAAATGCCCTGAAGAAGATGAACTACGGTGTCGGCATAAGGTCTCCTGCATCTTTATATACTATGCTAAAGGGAAGTAGTGAAAAACCACCTCTCTCCTGTGAAGCAGAAGTGAAAATCCACCTCTCTCCTGTGAAGCAGGTGCTTATGCGATCCCCCTACGGTATCCGGACGGCTCTTACTACATTGAAATGACTAAGCGTTCGTTTGGAATCAGAGTCAACGAATATAAAAAGACACAAAATACGGTAAAGTAGCCACGGCTCTATCTAGAGAAGTGAAATTCAAGTCCGCTACTCTTATGTCGGACGATATAAAGAAATTAGCTACCTACTCTACCTAAAGGTACAGCCATTCGGGAAACCTTGGAGATCATTACCAACAGCGATACTTGCAATGACTGCGTCTCACTCGAGTTGCCACGAATTTGGTACCAATTCTTCAAGTAAATCCTTCTGCCTACCAGGATACCGCGCGTGCAACGAACGTCGTATCTAGTGTTGTCAAGTCAAGTTTCCATGTTCAAATTGTTAATGCGTTTTATTTTTCAGTTGCAGTTTCTGTCTAACTTCCTTGAAAAAGCCATCTGGTTGATGTGCAAAAGCTGATAAATGCTAATGTGTGTACTTCCTACTCCAATAAATCGGATCACTAGTACAGTGTTACTATTACTTCTTAATTGGTGTACTGTTCCTCGTTATCAATTTATCAATTCCTCGTTATCAAATATCTGTTGTTTATTTTTACTTTTGGTGGCAGACAGATACAGAACGAAATTCAAGCATCACAGGATAATCTTCTAGATTTGAGCCCTGGCTTATTATACTTTCTTGAAGACACTTTAATTCAACAAGGACTCTGCTTCTTATCAAGAGAAAACGTATTCGACCAGGAGAAAAACTACATCAAATTTAGATTTCTGGATATCTGGGGCCATCTACCTGTAGCTAAAACGACTAAAGTGAAATGAAACTTACCATTATGTAAATACGAATTGTTGTTTGTTTGTATTTACTGTCGGTGGCAGAAAAATTTAAAACGAAAATTAAGTCTCGCAAGATAATCTTCTAGATTTGAGCCCTGGTATGTTATGCTTTCTTGCAGACACTCTTTAAATAGATCTTCTGCAAGGATTCTGCTTCCGATCGGGAAAAAAGCATATCCGACCAGGAGTAAAGCCCCATTTTCTTCGTAAAAACTCGGTAGTCTCCCTAAATAAATTTAAATACGTGAATTTCAAATTTTCAGATTGCCTCAGATCCTGAATTTTGCCCAGTTATTCTTCTAGAGCTGATAAATTTTAAAGTTTGAGTAGATTCTTAGCAAAAGAAGGATCTTTATCATTTTGCCATCTAATATTTCAGCATTTATATGGAATAGTGAAAATAAAAAGATTCTGCTGTTTTTATGTTACATAAGCTTGGAAAAGTGTTTCACAATCCCATAATACGACAATAATAATTAGGTGCTTTTCGCCTGTGATTTTCTATAATCGAAATATTTGCGTCATTTGTTTGAAACTGTTTTATTCACATCAACAGTAACTTCCATTCGCTCTTCTGTTTAAGGGAAGAACTCTGGATCGCATAGCAACCATTTTATAACGCTTCTACGAATGTGTTCATAATCCGTGTTATAGAGATTTTCTAAGACCTTCTCAGTGGCGCACAGTCATTCCACAATGGATCTTGCTGAGGCTAACGGAAAGTACAGCCTCCCACCTATTGTTAAAAAATATTAAATAAATTATATATATGTTACGCGTGTGTGTTGCAGAGAAATAATATTACTTTAAGAATCTGGTGTGAAAGAAGGGTACTTAATGAATTTCATGCGTCATATACACGGAGATTTTTACATCTATTACACGACATACATCTTTCCGCTAAAAAAGCTAACAAATTGAGTGTACTTATTAACTACGAAAATGTTTCACTGAAACCAAAAAATATTTTCGCAGTTTTCTTTTTATTTCTTTTTCTTTTCTTACCTTTTTTTTTTTTTTTTTTTTTTTGCATATGCTATCTCCTGTAATTTACTGAAACACTCCCTCGTATGAAGTATTTGCAATTTCTAATGTTGCAAGCTATAATTATCTTTGCTTTTTAAGATTATCAAACGATTCACATTCATAAATTCATAATGTAGTTATATAGGAATTTGTTTGTTCTTAGTATTTTCTTTCTCTTTTTTTGTACTTCGTAAAATACATAATTAAATCGAAATCTGAAAGTTTCTCTACTCTCGCTTAAACGAAAACGCGCAACACACATCTGAAGACAGAAAAAAAAAATATTGCGCAGATTGTTGGTACTTGTCGCTATTATACTTAAGCATATGCTAGTTATTTTTTCTTTTTTTTAGTTTTCATTCTCGTGGGCAGGGGAGGGGCTAAAACTACCGTGAACAACTCGTTGGGGTATGACGAGTCTCCCGACCCTTATTCGAAGCCCCTGGTTTAAGGGAAGATAAACTTTCAGTGCCGTAAGACAAACGTACTTTCCATGCTATACTCGGGATCCATCTCGGATGAATAAATAGAAGCAACTGACTCATGCCGCTATGCCACCTGATTGCACGTGATATTGCGTCCTCGTCTATGTAAGGAACGAAATCGCATTGTGATGTCATATGAGCCTTTTAAGAGGATTTAGCAGGAAACTCATTTGCCGCGTAGTAGGTGTCAGAAAAAATACGCACAGCGCTCTGAAAATTGCATCACACAGAATGAAATGGCTGACATGATGTAATGTATCTTAAAATAAAACGTAAGTTACATTATATCCTTGGTAGCGGCCAAAGTGATGTTACAGTTACTCGGACTTATTAATCCTGTGAAATTTAACTGATCCATATTCAGTCTGAAGAGTTCTTAGCCAATTTGCAAATAAACATAGCCCCAATTTCTCTACGAGGAAGAACAGTGACCGTGCATAGATAAATGGAAACATATGCATGGGAAACTTGAACTGAATATTCGAAGAAATCATACCTTCTATCTGGGTAATGTATCGTTGACTTCTTCCGCTTCGGTGGGCTAATTTAAAAATCTGGGATTTTATCTTGAACTATCATCTCACAGCTTTTTGTACGTATCTCTGTTTTTAAACATATATGTACATATTTTGTCTCGTTTAAGTTCAGTTTACATATTAGATCCCTTTGACTTACACTGTGGTATGGCCGTGTTCTCAGGGATTCTAGATTCCTGACTTCGGCACCTCATTGGTCAGAAAGCGTTGATCAATGCTTGGCCCTTTCGACCACTTGCTGGATTTCCAGCTAGCGAATGAGCATCCAACTAACAATGTGCTCTTCTGTCGAGCAGGTGCATTTCAATGCAATTTTGTACAAACACATTTCCCCAAGGTCTGATAAATTGGAAAAGATTACTGTGGGAACCCTGTGACAGAAGTATGGCCATTCTGTGGCATTCTGCCTTTGTTTATAATGATAATTCAGGACCACATCCAAAGGAGAAGAAGTTCTTTTATGTTTGTGGCAATACATCAAAATGTTAGATTCCATGAAACATGTAGCATTTAAGCGCATACAAATAAAAACTGAATGAACAAAATACTTCTCTTCACTATGCAAAGTGTACTGGAAGCATGCATGCTTAGAAATATCCGTAAACGCGGATCATTAAGGTGGATCCACCTAAAATCGTTGCCTTGAATTTCCAATGGGCAAACTTCTGTAGCCATTTCCTTCACAATTAATGCATTTCCAAGGATGAAAATTTGAACAACGAAAAAAGTACCTTCATATTATATAGCCTAGTATACCTAATATTTTCTAAAATTTAATCATAATTATATTAAAAATAAATAACTTTTCCTTTGGTGGTGTTGAGACCAGAGAATAGATGGCACGACCTGTACATTGATGACGTCAGTAGACAAACAAATGTTTGATTGCTTATTTATGGTTAAATTTTAGAAAATGTTAAGTATACTGGGCTATAATATGAAAATACTTTAATTAATGTTCAAGTTTTCATCCTTGGGAACGCATTAATTTTGAAGAAAATGGCTACTGAAATTTCGTCATTGGAAATACAAGGCAAATATTTTAGGTGGATTCGTCTTAAGCGAATTATTATTGCAATTTCCATTTGAACTACTATTTTCAAAGAATTTTATGTCAATTCAAAACATTTTTATTCATACAGGAGAATATTTCAGTGTTCATCATTAACTTCCACTAATTCCTTTAAAAAAATAATACAATTATTTATTGAGTTTACGTCAGAGCTGTTGTCCAATGTATGTGATTCAGCGCTATTAAACTCGCTCAACCTCGAAAGTAGTTGAGAAAATATTCTGTGATGGAGTTTTCCACGTACAAGTGCAGCAAAGAAGATCACATTGAATCCGATCAGTGGGAAAAGTTGTTCAGTGCAAACGGAAGGAAGAAGAACTGTTTTGTTTAAAGCAGGAACCGGAAAGGCATTTTTCAAAGATCGGCGTTCACTCTCAGATATTTGAAATTCCAGGTGGTTATAAAATAGGTATTTCTGTTCTTGTGTGTCTAGAAGAGCGAGAAATAGAGATATTCCACGAAACTTGGTAAGTATTATAATAAATTGGGAGCATGAGCAAATGATTTGCCGTAAAAATATTTCAAAACTGCGCCCTTAAGCAAAAATGGCGGTGAAAACGCAAGAAACGAAGAGACACGTGCGTGAATTTACTATTTAATGACACCACAAGCGTTTCAAGACAAAAACTGTTCACTATGCTAGCCAACAGAAGAGATGGCATGCTGCAAACGAAGAACAGCAAACGGCATATGACACGGCAGCTCGCAGCATGGCAATATTGGCAAATTCACATCTGATACTCGGTTTTCATAGTTGAGAGAGGGCGTGTGCCGTTTCGATAAACTTTGTCTGTCAGGCATTCCCAAAGCCAGAAATCCCAAGGAGTAGAATCCGGCGAGTGGGCTGGCCAGGACTGTGGAAACCCTTGCGAAATTATGCCTTCATTGCCGAATGTTCGACTAAGCAAATCCTTCACCTGCGGACCCACATGTGGAGGTGTATCGTCTTGCTTGAATGCGAGAGTTAGAGGCCGTTCCTGGAAAAGAGGAATAACATGTCGCAGAAGAGCGCCGTACCGCTCATGGGTTCTAGTGCACATTACTGGAACCTGGGTTATTTTGGTTTCGAAGAAAACCTGTCCAATGCTGAATTCTGCTGTAAAGCTACACCATACCGTCATATATGGACTATGTAGAGGCATTTCATGAATTGCAGCTTGTCTTGCAGTTCCCCATATTCGACAGTTCTGTAAGTTCACAGTTCTATTAATAGTGAAATATTCCTCATCTCACAACATGATACACCAAGGCCACAGATTATCAATTTCCACCCGGGCCAGGAATCCTAGAGCGAAGTCCAAGCATTGTTCCTTGTCCCCGCTAGTAGTTCTTACATAATACGTATTTTGTACGGATACCATACCACGATTGACCGCAGCACTTTCTGTACTGTTGATCATGGAAGCTGCAACTGTCGGCCGTCGCTGTGTCACTACTGTGCAAGAGTGCATTTGGTTTGTTCTGTCGGCACTGGCAATTGGATCCACGACAGATTCAGAAACTGGCAGATGTCCTCTTGATGACGTTCCAGTGAACTTCCGTATCATTATCCTCAATGCCGAGGTGTAAGGGGTCCTTTAAGTACATCTTTGATTCGTCGATACTAGCCTAGTGCACTATTTCCACTACTCTGATTTAGATAATAAAATTCAACCAGTAGCTCGCGTTCCTTCATTGACCATCGACAATCTAATCATTGCCTGTCTTATACTGCCTTATGTACCATGGCAAATTTGCATGTGGACATTTGCATACGAAACTTTCCATGTGAAGGACCTACAATTTCTTGTATTTAAGCAATGTTGCTTCTGCTGCATGATGCATCACAGCTGAAACCCTGTGTGAAGCATCACTGTTGAAAGTGATTATTCGGCACGCTTCAGCACTCACCGGACTTGCTCTGTCTATTTACGTGTCTTACTACGAGGGTCATTCTAAAAGTTCTGCACACTGTGGGTTAACTCTTAGAAAACGAATTTATTTCACAAAATACCTTTACAGGCCATGGGAGTAATCCTCACGTTTCTTTATGATAGCGGTGCAACGTTTTTGCAACTCTTGTATTCCAGTCAGTACCCCTCCATTGTTGAGGCGTCGGATTACACTGGTCACCTCATTAGAAACATCCCGAATAGTATCGCATCGTTTCTAGGGAAGCGGCTTCTTCAGTTTTGGAAACAAGTCAGAGTCTGATGGGTTCATGTCAGGACTGTATGGCGCGTGGGGAAGCAATTCTCACCCATACGTTTCCAGGATATCTCTTACCGTACGGGCAACATGCGAACTCGCGTTGTCACACAAAATGGTGACACCAGCTTCGAGCATGTCAAGTTTCTTTTGACGAATTTTTGGGCGCAAAACATCTTGCAGAAACCTTCTGTAGTATTCCGGTGTCACAGTGGTACCCTCGAGCACTCTGTCTGTTGTTATCACTCCAACCTTGTCATAGGTCATAATCGTCATCAGCTTAACCTTCGAGTGTTGGCAACGGAATGTTTACTGGTGAGGCGATTCTGGATGTTTCCATTCAGAGGACTGAGATTTTAGATCTTGTTCAAAATCTCGTATAAAGGTTTCGTCTATGACAACGGTTCTGTCCGAAAACTGCTCGCCTTCCGTCTTGTACCACTGAGGCAATTCTTCTGTGATCCCTTTGCGAACTGCTTGCTGCTCTTCACTCAGATAATGCGGAACCCACTTGGCAGCCACTTTTCACTTTTGCAATTTTTTATTCAAGATTTTGAAATCCGAAGCGGTAGACACCTTTGCTTCATATGCAATCTCTTCACATGTTTTCCGTCAATCTTCTTTAAAAATTCTGCTGACGATAACTACAGTACTGTCGCCCGTTGCACCTGATGACCAGCAGCTTGTTGGGTCGCCTTCGATGCTTTCCCCACCTTGGCGGAAACGAGAAGCCCACTATGACATTGTGCTGCGATCCATTATACTAACCCTACAAATTTCACAGGAAGTTTTATGAATTTCAGTAGGGGATTTTACTCGCCAAGTTCCTATTTTAATATAGGATAACTGGTCGCTACGCAAAACCTGACCTTACTCACTTTCTTCCTCCATTTCTAGACAGACTTTTTCGGAACAGGAGCAAAATCAATCTGTGATCTGTGTTCGAGACATGTAATATGTGTTCAAGACATGTAATCTGTGTTCGAGACATGTAATACGTGTTCAAAACATGTAATCTGTGTTCGAGACATTTAATATGTGTTCAAGACATGTAATCTGCGTTCGAGACATGTAATCTGCGTTCGAGACATGTAATTTGTGTTCAAGACATGATCACAGATTACATGTCTCATTTAAAATCATTATTTCTAAAACTAAATATTCTAAAAATTCATGAAATTCCTACCTTGAAACTAGGTATCATGTTTTTTTTAATGATGCATCTTAAACTGCCTATTTTTCAATCTGACATCAAATATCTAGATTATTCTATCTTCACCAGATCTGTTGCTAACGAGAAATTATGTCAACCGTCTATTAGACTTAATTATGGTTTAAATAGTATATTGTATAAAGCCATTATCGTATGGATTAATATCCCAGAGAGCATCAGATCTCTGGAAAATATCAAAAAGGTTTTCCTTGTCTCTGCGAAATTACATTGTAATCACCCTGATATCCATAATGAATTTCAATCCTATCATTAAATTGTAGTTCCAAGCATGCTGGAAACAGTGGTGTTTCTGTTATAACCATCTTACTTGCTTTTATATATTTTATGTTTTATTCCTTTTCTTACATTTGATAGGGAGAATCGCCTTACAACCAATATGTTCAGATTCCTTTTGGTGTATTGCATTTTCCTATTACTGTAAGTTTTAAATGTGTGCAATAAAATAATTGTAATTGTAATATAATTAGCCAGGAGACATAGACACAATTGTGTATACTGAAGTCCCACTCTGCAACTGACGCAACGATTAGAGCGATTGCAGGCCACCGCCTGCGCAGTGTGCAAAACTTTTGAAATGACCTAAGTATGTAGCAATTTCGTTGTTGATGCTCTTAGGCATTTCAGCTTCTCAATAGCATCACCTACAGTTGATCGGGGTAACTGCACTGTGGCAGAAGTTTTCCGGGCTATACTTCCAACCCTGGGCCTCTCTCTCTCTCTCTGAATTATTGTGTTTTATTGTGATTGCAAATCAGCAGATAGATGACAGACAGCACGTCAGCTCTTTTGTTGGCTCGCGTTCAACACGTTGGCACCCGATTTCTCGCTTAGAAGCTGTTCATTCTAGTGCATTTTGTAGCGAGAACCTGTAAGTTCTTTTTTCGTTTTGGACGGCGTTTTATACTGTGCTGTAAGATGTGAAATTGGAAAAGATTTTTCGTTGAAATTCGTAGAGGTTAGGTTTATTTCGTGGTGTGAACGCTAAGGATTGTTTCAAACTTCAAAAGGTTGTTCAGAGGGTCGCTCAGTGACTTTCAGAATGTATATGCCTCATCGTTTTAGACAATTTAGGTGTCGGAATATGCACGTTTTTGGGAGGGATGAGCTGTGATCGCGTGCACTCTGCTCATGGTTCCATAATGTTCCTATTCCTCTTGATATCGTCATGATTTTCGTATATTGTTTCGACAAAAGATTGTTAATGATGATGCAAATAGGAATTGTCACAGGATGATGTTACAAAGTTCAATGAGACAGTCAGCGACAGGTATCAGTATTGCAAAGAAGTAGCTCAGAGTTCATGGTAGCTTCCCACTGCGGCGAAGCAGGGCCGGATGTAGCTTTTGCGGGGCCCAGGGCGAAATTTCATTGGGGGGGGCAGAGAAAAATTCATTGCCTAAGAAATGAATCTCATATTTTAATAGAGTTGTTGCTGGAAAAATGCCGTTAAAAATACACGCGATGTGAAAACACAAATTCACCGGTGGTGCAGATTGAATCAGCCTCCTTCTGCTCCGCATCCGAATACTTTCCCAATTAAACTACACCGACGGAATTTATCGCTGCACGTTTGCTGTTTTGACATGTGCTAACGAAAACTACCATAACGAAAACTAAAACTATCATCATAACGAAAACTATCATAAGGATAAAATGAATACCTTAAAGAAGAATTTGTTTTAAGCTTAAGAAAACGACCATAATATGGATTGAAAGTTCAGAAAGAGAGAGAGAGACAGACAGACACAGATGATTATCTCAAAGAAGTGTTTGCTTTAGGCTTAAGAAAAGACCATAATATGGATTGAAAGTTCAGAGAGAGAGAGAAAAAGAGAGTAAAAACTGTTAAAATCTACGATTTTCTTTTTGTTTCCGGGGAGATGGGGTTGAGGTTATAATGTGACTTATAAAAACTTGCTCACAAAAAGAAAAAAAAAGATACCTACGTAGCGAAACTTTCGGATTACGGATATTTTTGCGTGGGAAATAACACTCTAAGAAAAATTCGTATTAACAGTTTTTCCCCTAATGTATGTTTTAATGACTGATTTTTAATGCAAAGTTGAGTGACTGAAAAATGAGTGACTTTTAAAACTTTTTTACGCGCTCATATATGAAAATCCCTTTTTTTTTCTAGTAATGTTTTTAAGGTCACTGAATAATTGTCCTCCATATCTAACCCGAAAAAAAAATTTGGTACTGTTCTTCTTATTTCTTTCTTTAAATTTAAGTTTTTGGTTTGCACGCAAATTTTAAATTATATAAAAGTAATGGCCACAAAACGATGACATTTCATTTGCTATTTTATGAATGTGGAAAATATTAAGGTGGTTACAATATTCACTAGAAATCTGCAAATCTTAGTATTTGTACAGCGAAGGGCGATAACTTATTCAAAAATAAGGGGGGGGGGGACCACACACACACACGGACACTCAAACAATAACTACACTGCCGGACAATTGCTAAGGACGAATGACAATAGCAACGATAGCAACCATAAAATGGAAGGCAGGAAAATGTGGAAATTAGCATAAGTGCGGGATACAGTAAGACATGTTGTGCGTAAGCAAATTTTGGATTGCCGAACTTGTTCCTGACGTCATAGCGCTGATAAGAGATATAAAGGATTTGACACGTATTGATCGTTGTTGTTCAAACGCAAAGTTGAAAGGGAAAGAATCAATTGACGAACTTACAATTTTCAGTATGTCTTCCCGACATCACCTAGATGATTTTACGTCTGGCCGTATTATTGAAAAGATTGAAGAAGGGCGAAAAATAACAGATGTTGCCAGGGAGTTCGACGTTAACCACAGTGTTGTTTCAAGGCTTTGGAAATAATTTCAAACAAATGGAGAGTGTAGCAAACGTCACGGGGAGGTCGTGTTCGCAGTACGACACCTGCAGAAGATCGGTACATAGTGCTATCAACAAAAAGACACCGGCGCAGCACAGCTAGTGAGGTAGCAAATCAGTTTATGGCTGCTACTGGCAAGCGGATCTCCCGGAAAACTGTCGCCAGACGTTTGCATGAAGGAGGACTATACGCCCGCCGTCCTGTTGTGTGCATCCCATTGTCCAGACGTCACCGTACCGCCCGTTTGCAATGGTGTCATCAACATCACAATTGGACTGAAAACGACTGCGCTGCTGTCCTCTTCTCAGATGAGAGTAGATACAGTCTATCGTCTGATTGTCGACGACAACTGATCTGGCGTGATAGTGGTACTGCATATTGTCCAGCAAACATACAGGAAAGGGTCCGATATCCGACATGTGGTGTCATGGTATGGGCTGGCATCATGATCAATGGCCGTACGTCCCTCTATGTGCTTCCAACTGGGACTATGACTGGCCAACGATACATTAATGATGTTCTGCTACCTCATGTTCGCATGTTCCGTGGTGCTGTCGGTGATAGATTCATTTTCATGGACGACAACGCAACATGTCATCGAACAGTCGCTGTCCAGGAATGTCTTGAGAGCGAGGATATTCAACGCCTCGTATGGCCAGCACGTTCTCCAGATCTGAATCCCATTGAAAATGTGTGGGATGCTTTGGGAAGGAGTCTTGCTGGTCGCCAATGACCTCCAATAAACAAGGACACCCTCATCCGTGCACTGACAGAGGAATGGGATAAATTACCTCAACAGCTGCTTGATAATGTTGTGCAAAGCATGACGCGACGTGTGGATTCTTGCATCGCCCTCCATGGTGGCGATATCCCGTATTGACATCTTACGCCGGAACGCCTGCGGACGGTAATTGCATTTTTTTCACGTTTGCGTATTCTACACAAAATGGCCTGTTTGTCCTTTGAACACGTTCCAAAGCCTTTTGGATTTCAGAGCACAATAAATTGTCTTTCTTGTAATGTCTTGGCATTCTGACATTATTTTACTTCACTTGGCATCCAACCACACTTACTTTTTATGCGATATATAGCCGTTTATGATCCGTCTGTAGCAATTGTCCATCATTGTATAAAAAATTCCATTGAGAATGATTTTTCTCCTAAACAGCGGAGCCCGGGGCGACTGCCCCTGTTGGCCCTATGGTCCAGCCGGCCCTGAGGCGAAGGAAGGCTTGGTGGCGAAGCAGTCATCAGACATTTCTCCCCTAGCAAATAATAAATTGATTTTTAAATTCACTTAACCAACGGATTTATTCTACCAGATAGACAGCTTTCTTTCTATTTGTGAAACACAGAACTTTTCCGTCATAATAAATGTTTCGGAGTAGGGACACACTAAATGCATTCCTAAATGTCCTTTTAAGGGTCTGCTAAAATAGTCACAAAACGGGATTGTTACACAACTTTAGCCCATCATTTTTCATAGTGGCCGATTAATGGCAGCACGTCAGCGCTGACTCGTAAGTTTCAGAGAACGGGCTGGCGTTGGAAGGATTACTATTTCCTGAGCTGGCTTGTTGCTAAGATGAAATCATATGACCGTGTCACGTTGAAAGTCACTGAGCTGAGCCGTTACAGCCTATTCTACTGTTCGTGCTTTTCTATGATGTGTGTGGGCTACCTGCGACTTTTTATACCTGTATGGGTCATGGCCATGACACTTATGGGCAAATCCGCGACTAAAGAGAGGCGTCCTACTTTTTATGTTAGTGTACGCATAGCTAATGATTCACTGAATTGGAAGTTCGGGCAAATTTTCGTTGCTGCCATTCATCGAAATTTTTGTAGTGGCAAAGACAACTACAGCTTCTTTAAACATCGAAACTAAAATTGATTACTGTCTCTGCCAAGATCCAAAATATTCGTTCATTATGAAAATTTCTTTGTCAAAGGTTTTACAGAACTGAATATTACCAAAGAGACAACGTTTTGCAGAGAATGTGTGGCACGGCCAGGTTTCGTACCGCAGTTAAGTACCAACGACAATAAAACATAACAATAAGGTATAGATGCATTTTTAATAGTTAAATTCTCAGGCTGAGAAAAACCATTTCCTCTTATTAGTAAACTGTGCAACACAGTATTTCCTGATACGATATTCTTATTACGTAATTACTGGGGACATAGTTACAATAGAAATATTGAATCTAAATTTTGACATCTGAGAAAAGTAGGTAAACACAATCCTGATTTGTATATTTGACTGAAACCGTACTTCGAAAACAGTAAAATAATACTTGAAAAACCAGATACAGGGAAACCTCAGTTGCGCGTTTTTCTAGGAATGCCCTTCGAAAACGAATAAACGCAAAAAACGTAAAAATGAAATTTTAAAATTTTATACTGTTGTAAAAATGTATGCTCTGAATGAGAATATGATGTTTCTTAGTAAAAACAAAAGCGATTTATATAATGTCGATTTTTTGGCGAAACAAAAAAAGCGCTAGAAATTTTATTTCATCGCATTGCAAAATTCATAAAGCTTAGAAAATCAAGCTTCTCTTACGACAGCTCTATATGTTTATGAATAATCAGGATTATTCTAAAGTGAAATCGTCACACTTAAGAATCGCAGACCAGTGCTTTAGTATGGAACATATGAACGAAGAGTTTTTTTTAGCATGTCTTTTGTAAAAAAGAGATCGTGCTTATGTAATCGGTTTGTCCGTCCGTCCGTCCGTCTGTCCGCCCGCCCGTCTGTCCACCCGCCTGTCCGTCTGTAGACACAATATCTATGCAACTAGCTGTCCGATTTGAAAAAATTCTTTTTGCTTTAGGCAGCTTGAAATGTGCGAATGATGACCCTTTATTTTGTTTCATTTTTACGATGCCCAATTTTGCCGCTAGAGGACATAAATGCAGATGATATCGAATTCAAAATACATTTTATTCCATATATTGACCAGAGAAAGTGTGGGATGTTCAGAGTGGCTGGTAAAGGCTGAACTAACCAAATTTTTGCATTACGCATAAAGATTGAAAAGTATCTGGCTGTTGGTAAGGAAGCTTTTGATGCCTTCATAGATTTAGAGAAAGCTTACGACCGAGTAAATAGGACACTTTTGTGGAAGGTATTGAATGAATATGGTGTTACTGGGAATATACTTAATAGAGTAAAAGCCATGTATGCTGGCAGTAGAGCCTGTGTACGACTGAATAGGGTTTTATCAAAATGGTTTTCTATTGGTGCAGGAGTCAGGCAAGGTTGTGTAATGTCAACATGACTGTTCAATATATTTATATATGCGTGCATGCGTGATGCCAAAATAGGTAATACTGGTTTATGCCTTGGTGATATCCGTGTATGCAGATTGCTGTATGCTGATGACAATGTTCTGTTGGCAGAGAGCAAAAGTGAGTTGCAGAGTATGTTGTACAGGATGTACGAAGTTTGCATGAAATTCAAACTGAGCATAAATGAGGAAAAACCAAAGTTATGGTTTTTGAGAGAGGAACTGGCAGCACTGAATATAATGTAAGTGTAAATGGCACAGTGATTGACCAGGTGAGTGAGATTGTGTATTTAGGAGGCATGTTTGACAGAGAGAACAAATTGGATGGTGAAATCAGTAGGCGAGTGAATTCTCCATTGCAAGTCATGGCTGTTCTGGGAGGTTTTCACAGGAATGATGGGTTCTCAAGAGAGTTCCGCATGGCTGTGTATGGGAGTGTAGTTTTTCCTACTCTGATGCATGGCAGTAAAACCTGGGTACTGCAGAAGAAACTTAGGAGTCGTTTGTGTGCTGGAGAAATGCGTTACTTACGGGGGGGGGGGGTTGTGGCAAAACACGTTCTGATTATATGAGGAATAAAGATGTGTTGCAGTTGTGTGATGTGTGAAGCAAAATGTTGTTAGTGTGGTGGAGACTAATATACTTCGGTGGTTTGGCCATGTTAAAAGAATGAGTGATGATATGCTTACTAAGAATATCTTTTTAGCCCAAGTGGAAGAAAGGAAAGACAGAGGAAGGTCAAGGAAGTCATGGGAGGATCAGATTCAGGAGTGTCTGCATGAGAAACAAATTATAAGTACGAAGTATAGAAGATCTTGTGTACGGCGTGTAATGGATGTTAGTGAGGCCCGAGTTGTATGTCAAGATGGTTGTAAATTGAGAAGTTTGATAAGGCAACAGTAAGTAAACACTATCTGGTAGTTTGTATTTCTTTTTGGAGTTAACCTCTGAATCTCAGAGAACAGCTTAGTGATATGTACAGTAGTGTGCAAAAATTAAGGACGAAGAGGAAAAATTAGCATAACAGCAGAACGAGCAGGCAGTACGGACCGAAAGACCACTCAGCACATAGACTAGGGTCCAGCACGTCAGGGCATTTGCATATATGAAGCATCACATAAGGGGGGGGAGTGTCGGATGGGTATAAAACACACGGGCGGTGTACGCTCAGCAATTCGGTGAAAGCTATTGCACGGTGTATATCGGTTTGAACGGCTTCGAATTGCTGCCACCGTGTGATATGGCCAACAAGCAATCCAGTTGATGGCATCTGGATGACTTTACCCAAGGTCGCGTCATTGGGAAGTTGGAAGAAGGTCGAAGTGTGACTAGTGTGGCCGAGGAGTTCGGGATCGCTCACAGCATCGTTTTACGAGCTTGGATAGCATTTCAAACGACAGGAACAGCTGTCCGAGAGTTTAGCAGTGGTTGTCCACGAGCAACCACGGCGTCGGACGACCGGTATATTGACCTACAGGCGAGAAGAGACAGACGGCAGACAGCGGGAGAAATCGCAAGGCACATGCAACAGACAACTTGATGTCCATTATCGCGTTTTACCGTGGCCAGAAGGCTGCACAAAGGTGTTCTAGTTGCAGGACCACCAGTACGGTGTGAGCCATTAACGCCTGCTCATCGGAGACGGCAGTTTCGTTGGTGCCAGGAACACAAGAACTGGACACATCAGCAATGGGGTCGAGTTCTCTTTACGGATGAGAGCCGATTTAGTCTGACGAGCGATTCTGGACGAATACACATCTAAAGAGAGCAGCGAACACTCAATTACACCTCCAACATCATCGAAAGCGACCGGTTTGTAGGTGGCGTAGTTCTCGTTTGGGGCGGTATGATGCTTGGTATGATGCTTGACCTCCACATCTTCCAAGGAGGTTCAGTCACTTTTGTCCGCTATTGTACCGAAGTTCTCCTCCCTCACGTGCGTCTGTTTAGAGGTGCTGTGGGTCCTGAGTTCCTCTTCATGGACGACAACGCTACACATCATCGTACAGTGGCTGTCGCAGAGCTGTTGGAGAGTAAAGATATTTAACGCATGCATTGGCCCGCAAGGTCCCCGGACCTAAATCCAATCGAACACGTGGGACCTTCTCGGGAGACGCTTGGCAGCACGTCACCAGCTTCCAGCAACGATTCCGCAGCTGCGATTGGCTCTACAAGAGGAATGGGCCGTGATGTCTCAACAGCTCCTTGAAAACCTGGTGCTCAGCATTGATAGACGTTGTAAACAATGCAACGCAGTTAGCGGAGATCATATCCTCTATTAAAGACTGGATTTTTCTTGGCAGCCGCCTGTCACATGGACGTTTCTGTCTTCTGTCCAGTTGTGCTCGAAGCTACCTTTTCAATAAAGTGTCTTTATATCCTTTGGATTCCTTGTTTGGACGGTTTTGCTGACTTGTTCCATATTCTTACATCTTGGGGATCTTATGGTATGATTTGGGTCGATGTGGAGCACTTCTGCACGACATTACATTCGAAAAACCGTCTCGTCATTAATGTTTGCACGCCAGTGTATGTATGTATGTATGTATGTATGTATGTATGTATGTATGTATATATGTATGTATGTATGTATTTCCTTCTAATAATCAAATTCAAAAAATTCTTTTACTTTTCGATTCCACTCGTGGCTAAGATTATTTTAGGTATAGTCGCTTTTTCAATTTGCGCATAGATTCTCTCCGCTTGGAGGGGTAAAAGTACATTGCGTGTTCCCCCATATCTCTGCTTCTGAAACTCCGATTTAAAAAATTTTTTCTGCAGCGGATACAGCTTCTGGTGGGAAATATTTTGCATATAATTTCTGATTTTTGGTATAAAACGGTTTGGCCACCAGGGGGCGTAAGCGTTAATTTCCGCTTCTGATGTATTTGCAACAAAATATGAGGTTCTGAAATCTCGATTAGAAATTTTTTTCCTGGATCGATACTACTCACGCCGCAAACCTTTTCGGAATATTTTCTTCTTAAAATAATGCATGGTTTCACCGCCAGAAGCATACATGTATATCTTGTTTTTGTCAATATCTCTGCTTCTAAGCGTCGGATTTGAAAATTTTCTTCTTTGTTGGACAGTTTCCAGTGAGACATGTTTTTCATATACTTTCGAAATTTTCAAGTAATTCATTGACTTTTCGCTAGGGGGTAATGGTAAATTGCGCTTTCCCCGATATCACTGATTCTAAAACTACGATTTGGAAAATACTTCGTGCACCGGATACGTTTGATTGGAAATGTTTGATTGTATTTCTAATTTCTTATAAAATATGGTTTGGCCACCAGTGGGCGTAGGCCTTAATTTCTGCTTCGTAAGTATTTGCAGCAAAATCTGAGCTTCTAAAAGCTCGACTGAAAAAATCTTTCGTGGACCAACACCGCTCATGTTGATAAACATTTGAGAATATTTTCTTTTAAAAAAAATAATTGAATGGTTTCTCCGCCAAGGGGCGTAGATGTATATCCTTTTTCTGTCAATATCTCTGCTCCTAAAAGTCGGATTTGAAAAACTCCTTCTTTGTTACATAGCGTTTCCGGTGTAAAATCCTCTCCTAGAATTTCAAAATTTTCAAGTAACACACAGACCTTCCGCTAGGGGGCGTTAAGGTAAATTGCATTTCCCCCGATATATCTGCTTCTAAATTTCTGATTAGAAAAATTCTTTCTGCACCGGATACAGCTGCTGATAGGTAGCATTTCTAACATTCGATAAAAAAGTTTTGGCCACCAGGAAGCGTAAGAGTTAATTTCTGCGTCTCATGTACTTGTAGCAAAATCTGAGCTTTTGAAAACTCGACTGAAAAAATTATTTCGTTGATTGATACCGCTCACATCAAAAAACCTTTTGAAAATATTTTGTTAATAAAATAATGCATGGTTTTTCGCCAGTTGGCGAAAAGGCATATCTTATTTTTGTCCATATCTCTGCTTCTAAGAGTCCGATTTGGAAAATTCTATTTTTGTTGGAGAGCACTTATGTGGAGAAATGTTTCTAATATAATTTCAAATTTTTCGTAGAGCACAAGTCTTCCACCATAGGGCGTAAGTTCGCGTTTTCGTTTACAGCCATATCTGCTGGACTAAAAACCCGATTGAAAAACTTTTTTCTTCGGTCAGATACTATTAACTATGGAAACTGTGTGTATTTTCTTTCCAAAATAGTGCACAATTTCGCTGCTAGGGGATCATATGCTTATTCTGTTTTTCTCAATATCACTGCTTTTGCATGTTCGATTTAAGAAATTTTATCAACACCGGATGCCATTTACCTTGTGGAACACTTAGGAATAATATATGAAGAATTTTGTAGTTCACAGTTCTGTCGGTAGGTGGTGTTTGTGCACTTTAGTTTGCAGCTGTATCGCCGCTTCTAAAAACGCTATTGAGAAATGTCTTTACTCTATGCCATTCGCTAAAACAGAGATGTGGAATAACGCAAAGATTTCCCCCTAGCTGCGTAAAAGTCGAACGCTTTTTCCATGAAGAATAATTTTCACCTGTTTCAACTTTTCCGTAATGCAATTTTTTTCCACTAGCAGATGTAGACTTATATCATGGTTCCTTCTATATTTCTCTTTTTAACTGTTTGATTTGAAAATCACTTTGTCTCTGGTACTTTCCTTGTAGTATGAGAAACTTTTTGTTAGCCATTTGTTAACTTTCGTAACATGCTTTTTAGCCGCTGGTGGAACTAAGTAGATGTTTCTATTTCTGGATGTTTTATCAACTGTTGGAACCAGTTGATTGTTTTCCAAACAAGATCCATTGACTTTGAATAGCTTTGATAAATCTAATTCGCGTCAGAACGGATTCAAAAGACATGCTCATTACTCCCGAAAATTCGGTGTCATCTTTCTTGGGTTTTTTTTGTGCGGATCCTGAGTGCATCTGTTTGAAACCAGAATGTAGAATACTGATGATACGTTTAGATTTTTTCCTGCGACAACACGAAATAGGGGAACCACAGAGTTACGTTCCAGAGATTTATCAATTTTTAAATAGTGCATATGTGTGAGTTACGAAATGCGAAATCATTTTTCTCTTCATGTAAACCGAAAGTAAACAACATACCTAGTTCAACGTTGCTGCTCCAAGAAGGAACACAACAACGCTATCGCAATTATCTCTAGGTTGTAACACAACGTGTTACGTATAAATGAATCAAAGAATCGTATGTTTTTGAAACTCTGAGATTCAAGTTTTAACGTATAATCGCAAAAAGCATATAAATGAATTACGTACAGTATATATAACAAAACAACCGCAAAAACAGGAGCAAGCGGAAAAAGGGAGTAGGAGAATGAATACAGAAAAACAGAGACATTAATCCATGGCTTTTTCAAGGGCCAGCATGGACAACACTCCCCTTACCGCAAAGACCTAGTAGACTGGATTTCTGCTACGAAAAGCCTGTAGAGGAGAAAATAAGAAAACAAAACATTCTATCTGATAGGCCCAATTCTCAAGTTAGAATTAAACAGATAACAGCACCCTTAAAATGAGGTTTTATGCACAGCACCTTACTAAAAATATTATTATTTTTTATTTATACAGCTTATCGTGCTGGCCCGACACTTCGTTGGGTCCACGATTAACATCAAAAGGTTGAAAAAAACTTAACAAAAATGTTATAATATTTACAACAAATATTTCATTATGTTTTCAGGAGAGCAGAGTCAAATAAAAAATTGAGCCAAGACCAATAAACAAATAACTCCCAAGAGCAACGTAGAAATTACCTCAAAAAGTATAATATACAGAGCCAAAACAAATGCCGCTAGTCCCGGACAAAGACCTAACAAAAGACACGAATGAAAATAAAAACTAAATTAAACACCAAATTTTGTAAGAATTACAAAGAACCTACAAGCAAGAAAAGACAAAATGAACAAACAGCTAATACCAAATACAAGAAAAGACAAAAGGATGTCCGACGGAAACACTGAACATGCCTCAAAAAAGACGCATGGCGAAAATCCAAGAAACAACCACTACGAAGCGCAAACTAAGAGCTTTTTTACCAGAAACAGAAACAAAAAATTAACCTACGTGCAAAACACAAAACCATGAGAATGATAAAAACATTTCATGCTGACTTACTAGAGAAAAGGTCCTTCAAACTACCTCACACAAGCTGGACCGCAGAAACTGTTGCCAGATCTGTAAGACAAAAGTCCAAGAGAGAATGAAAAAAATGATGACCCCTAAAATTGCAACAACCACAAAAATTATCAGAAAACTCATGATGCCGCTAAGATAAGCAAGGCAACCTTCATTGCTGGACTGAGCCAATGCTCAACGGAACACATCAAGGCTCTAAATATGTCTTGAAGATTGAAAATAGCTAAATTAACTGGAGCTAACTGTATTTAAGTACTTAGATTAAAACTAAGCGCAAATTATAATTCTTTAATGTTTAAATTGTATACACTATTTTTTTGTATAGCAATATGAGTATCACCTCTTGTACATACCACTGGTATTCTTTTTATGAACTTTTTATGTTGATTAATTCATTCAGATGCTCAGCTTTGCTTACTAGTTCATAACACTAATTAGCGTTTGTTGCATACCTAATACCCTCTTCTACACGGTCGAATCACATTATTGTGACCACCAGATGATATCCAGAGTAACCGCTGTGTGTAGGGCGGGGAGCAGCTAGAAGGTCTGAGAGTGACTCAATAAGGTGTTGGAAGGTGCTCACAGGTATGTGGTGCCATGCTGACTGCAGTGCATCTGACAGCTGCTGGAAGGTGCGTGGTGGACGATCCATAGAGTGAACAACACGATCGAAGTGGTCCCACAGATGCTCAATTGGGTTTACGTCTGGGGGATTACGGGACCAGGGAAGTACTTTGAAGTCTTCATCGTGCTCTTCCAACCACTCTGGGACGTTTGTAGCTGCGTGACAGGTCACATTGTCGTGCTAGAATATGCCATCCGCCCCAAGGAAGACAATAAGCATGTGTGGGTGTACGTGGTCTGCCAAGAAGGATTTATAAAGAATTCGGTCACTAGTGCCTTCCACATGTATGCGTGGACCCAGGGAATACCACAAAATAATTCCCCAGACCATAACACTGCCGCCACCAGCTTGTGTGCTTCCAGCAATGGTTGTACAGATGTACGTTTCTCGTCTTATACGCCAACGTCCATCCGTTTGATGAAGCAGATAACGTGACTCATCGGGGAAGGCAATCCTTCGCTAATCAGCGAATGTCCAATTCCGATTCTGCCGTGCAAATGTAAGCCTTTCCTGACGATGCGCCTTTTTAGCATAGGTGCAGGGACCATCCGTCTGCATCGGAGCCCCATACGCAGAAGGGTTTCACTGAACTGTCGTTTTAGACACACTTCCGGTAGCCCCTGGTTCATTCGGCCAGTGAGTTGCTCCACTGCAGCGTGTCGATAGGCCCTCACGCACCTTCGAAGCTTACGTTCACCTCTCACATCAATGGCCCGTGGTGCTCCGCAGTTTCTACGCCGTTTATTCGCAATGGTGCCATTTCTCCAACCACGATACACTTTAACCATAGCAGCACACGAACCGTTCACAAACTGCGCTGTTTTAGAAATACTGCCACCCTTGGCCCGAAAACCGATAACCATCCCTTTTTGCAAATCTGATGAATCGCTAATTTTATCCATGACAGCAACGAGTGATATGTTTTCAGATTGCCCACAGTACACCTTACACTGTATACCCTCCAAACCAGCTCACGACAAGTGCCTTCTTTCATTGGCTATGCGCTATTAACGTCAAAAGTACGAGGTGGTCACAATAATGTGACTCCACTATGTATTTATACAGATACTCATATGAATTTTTGATATCATTATTTTTTATTTCTGTTTTTAATTTTTTTTGTGTATTATATATTTATAAGATTTTTTGTATTAAAAAAAATAAAGTTAACTTTGCACTTTAGGCTCCGTTTAGATTGCTGTCAGCATCAGACTTTCCATCACCATTAAGGCTTTAGTAATCAATTCTCGTAAGACCACTTGACAGTTTAAATTACGTCTGCCATCTTAACACACAAAGTAGTAGGACAGAAGGCTTAATATAAGTTTTCAAATGGTCTTATGAAGATTGAGCAGATAAGAGCACCCTTAAAATGAGTTTACACGCACAGCTCCTTACTGAAAGTATTAATTTTTCTTTTAAACTAGTGGCCCTGAAATAGGGACGGACGACTGCTTACAGCCCATTGAATTGCTCGCGGTGGTCGTTAAACACTCAACCAAAAAAAATGTGCAATCGTACATGACAGACATGAGCGCTACTTTTCTTAGCTAAACGGAAAGAAATAGTGCAAACATTTAGTTTTAAGTTAAATATTGCTTCCAAGATTCCAAACCCTTTGCTTCAAATATGTCATTAATAAGAAATTGGCACATTCAACGAATTCATCACAGTATGGTTGGAGAAATCTGCATCAACTGCATTCCCAAACAGTGCTGCCGCATCTGAACTTCCAAACTGGTGTTACAGATTGCGTATAACTTCCACTTCAAGTAGGGAATCCACACTGAGATGCTAGTTTATTAAGTACACCTGCCCACGTCAGGTAAATGACTTTCTCCAATGCTTAAGACGGCACGACAGAGGTTTGGTCAGCTTGTAGTGCATCATTTGGCGTTCAGTTGAGGGTAGGAATTGAGAAAACGAATGATCTGAGAGCAGCCTTGAGAGTGGAATGGTAGCTGACGCCAAGCATGAAGATTCGAGCACCTGCGATTTAGCTGTTCTGGGTTTTACACACATAACCGTACTAAGGATTTATCATGAATAGTGGACGTACAAAACACGACCAGCAATCGACGATCCTGATGATGAAAACAGCTGGCGGAACAGAGGGGTCAAATGTGACTGGCAAGAATCGAGCAAGAGAGCAGGCTGGTAACACCCCGGTAAATCACAACACAGTTCAAGACTGATGTGCGAAAATTCCCTGCAAACCCAGGAGCTTAGAATAAGATATTAGAGATGTCCTTTGCAGGTACACAGCCTTGCAATTTAACACAGACCCGACGCTGAGCCACCGTCTTGTATTCCTAAAAGAAGTGGCTCAGTGTTGTGCCTACGTTAAATTGCAGGGCTGTGCCACCTGGGATGTCAGATTTTTTTTGTTGAATATTTAACGACCACCGTGAGCAACTCAATGGGCTACAAGCAGTCGCCCGTTCCTAATTTAGTGCCACTGGTTCCGAAGAAAAGAGCGACCCAATGCCGCAAGAGAAACACAACAACCAAACCCTACCGGCATTCGATCCTGGTCCCACTGTTTTTTTTTTTGTTTTTTTTTTTGATTGGAGGTTTAACGACCCCCGTGAGCAACTCAATGGACTATAAGCAGTCACCCGTCCCTAATTTAAGGTCACTGGTTCCAGGGAAGGGAGAGAGCCAGTGCCGTATGACAAACACAACATCCATGCCTCACTGGGATTAGAACCCGGACCCCTTACGGACGAATGATCAGAGGCCATAGCTTAGACCACTGCGCCACCGGGGCGGCGGTCCCACTTGGACGAACAGTCATAAGCCAGTGTTTAGACCACTGCGCCACAGGGCGGGCCCTCGTCAATGGAGCAGTACGACTTTGCCTGGAGCCCATAACCGCGAGCGGCGGCCACTGAAGTGTGGGAAAGATGATGGTTTTCAAGGTTATTATAATGCGTTTTGTGTTAACTGAATCGAGTCATTTCGTCAGAAATATTTCTAATTTTGCATCGTAATTTGCTGCCAATGTGAGCAAAAGTGCTGAATTTATAAAACTCTTCATTATTCTGAGGCACCTTCCCATTTATATTTTAAATTGAAATACATGACACGGTAATGAAAGTTTAAAACAAAACGATGAAATTGAAAATTTTACATCTCTGGGAAGCGCAGCGGTTTACGGTTTGGTATTAACATGGTTTCTGCAGCCCAAAATCACGCAATCCAAAAATATCACACAGCTGAAACGCTTAAACTCCATGGGTATCATGTAAACAAGATCGAATTCCCACACTTTATGGCTTTACTGTCAAGAGACCGAGAGCGTCTCCAAAAGCCATATTTGAATCTCCTTGCCCGGAAGACCACGTGGCGAACTGGTGAGTTAATTCACGCACCGTCTTACACCATTTAAGTACTGGTGTACCTAATAAACTTGTGTTTAAGTGAATCTTTTCCTTTCAAATTTATTCAGAAATATGTGGTCTTGTTTTTAGCTAAATTTTACGTATCTAAGGTATTTTAACTTGTAAACTTAAGAATGCTGCAGATGAGTCACTCCAGGAATATTTTAGGAAAAATAATATTTCACCGCATTAGTTTTCTTTCCTGGTTGTATGCCTTTCAACTGTAAGGTACCAATACTTTGTAACTTATTGGTAATGTGTTTATTTGAACACACATTATTTTAGTGGATCCGAATTTACCATATAATACTGTACCTCTACGTTTAAGGTCTTACAGATGTAAAATTTTTGCGCAAGATCAGTTGTAATCAAGTAATCAGCTTTACACTCTCGTATATATTGAACAAAAGAAATCACAAATTTTCGGGATGCGTCGGAATGTGATCATCAAAAATTCAGTTAATATTAGGTTTGAACAATTTCAGTGAATATAAGTTCGTGTACGCACCTGCACGTGATTGAAACTTTTCGTTAGATTTTAACTATGAATCAGCGTACAGAAATTACACAAATCTCTTCTGTCTCTCTCTTCCTTCACTCCACCGGCTATAATAAGTCAAAAGAGGGAATTCCTGCCTTCCACGCTTTTAGGGTTCCCTGAATCACAAAGAAACAAGTATTTAAAGCAAATTCAAATATCGCATAAAGCATGAAAATATGGATGTAAATTTTTGCACGCAAAACTGTTTCACACGAAGAGTAATGAAAGCGATCGGCGTAATATCTTTCATCCAGCCTATTTTGGACACGATATATACACTCTTTGCAAAAAACCACCAATGCACCATGAGAAAGTCGTTCAATTCTGGTGAAACACCGCATGCAAATACATCAGGGCCGAAAATTCAAGTAATTAAAATACAACGACCAATGGCTTAATAGTGGCCAGCTAGAGTGCATATGATCCGCGCATCGAGGAGGGTACATATAAAGCAAACCCCTCACGGAAGAACAATTCTGACGGCTGATTGCGGTTGTATTAAGCTCCACCGACAGTGAGGATGCCTCGACATCGGATTCGTACACTATACGAGCAGTTGAGAGAGTTTGAGAGATTCCGTATAATTTGGCTGAGAGAGGCCGTTTGGTCAAGTCACAGTATCGCCAGGTGCTTGGGGCGAAACGACGCTGCAATCAAACAATGTTGGCGCCATTGAGTCAAGAAGGGCACAACCCAGCTGCACGCGGACGGTGGACGGCCGAGAGCAAAGACAGAACGAGAGGATCGAGTGACTGTAAGAGCAGCACGAACAAATCTTAATTCGACACTTTCAGCTAACCGTGGCCTTGTTGCGTCGTCTATTGGCACGGAAGTGGCCATCAAGACCATTGCCAGACGACTTGCGGTACAGGTACTACATTCGGGGAGGACACTACGCCGCCTATCACTGACCAGAGAGCATCTCTGGCACCGATTGCAGTGGTGTTGGACCCAATCAACGTGGGTTAGTGTCCAGTGGCGTCATGTCGTCTTCAGTGATGAATCACAGTTTGCACTTCGCACCAATGTCCAGGGCATACGTGTCTCGAGATCAGCCGGCCAGCGCACGGATTCTACCTTTACCGAGAAACGGTACATGGTTCCCACACTGGGAGTGACAGTTTGGGGAGCCATTTCTTATGGTAGCCGGCCACCTTTGGTAGTTTTCCGTACCAGCGTCACGGCTCAACGGAACGTCGACGACATTGTACAATCTGTTGTGTTGCCATTCCTGTCGCAGCATCGGCGAGAAATTTTTCAACAGGGTAATGGTAATGCACGTCCACACACGGCACGGTTATCCTAGACCTACCTTCGTAATGACGGTACCTTTCCATGGCCAGCCCGATAACCCGTCCTCGCAGCGATCGAACATGTTTGGGACATGATAGGACGCCACCTATCCCAAAATATCGGCTAACTGGCCCGCAAGTTGTTTACCATATGGCATGCTATTTGGTTACCATCTGGCACAGTATTCGTGGACTGTATATGTCTATGGCACGCCGGGTAACCGCTTTTATCCGAGACACAGGTGGTGCAGCAACGCATTTACTTGTTCCGTTCGTGAAGATGTTTTATCCAAATAATTGGCCTAACTGCTCAGGAATTGCAGTAATTTTCTTTCCTATATATGTAGATACCTATTTCAACCACTTTTATGTGGAGTTTCATCAGGATCGAACGACTTTCTCGGGGAGCTTGGGGTTTTTTTGGCAGAGAGTGTATATATATATATACATAAGAAAGGTGACATTGAGGATCTCGGAAACTACAGACCTATCAGCCTCCTATCAGTAGTTTATAAAATCTTCACTAAAGTTCTTTCACACCGCTTGAAGGTAACACTGGACATGGCTCAACCGAGAGAACAAGCTGGATTCAGGAGTGGCTACAGCACAATAGATCATATCCATGTGCTGAGAGAACTAATTGAAAGAGCGAGGGAATATGAACTTCCATTGTGCATGGCTTTTATCGATTATGAAAAAGCCTTTGATTCGGTGAAACCATCAGCAGTTACAATGGCTCTGAAAACCTGCGGTATTGAAGATGCATACATTAATATTATTAATAACATCTATGAAAATGCAAGTGCAAAGATTAGGCTGTTTGAAAATACAACACACACAAAAATTGGAAAGGGAGTGAGACAAGGTGACACCATATCTCCGAAGCTCTTTAATGCCACATTGGAGGGTGTTTTTCAGTCACTGAGCTGGGAAAACAAGGGGATAAAGATTAATGGAGATTATCTAACCCACCTTCGTTTTGCTGATGACGTAGTCATTTTTGCAACTACCCCATCAGAGCTGCAGAGTATGATCCAGGAACTTGCTGACAAGAGTAAAGAAGTGGGATTAAAAATGAACTTTCAGAAGACAAAAGTGATGTTCAATGCTTTTACAAGAAATGAAGATTTATCGATTGATGGAGAAAAGCTATAGATGTCAGACACGTACGTTTATCTTGGACAGCAGATATCAAGTGAATGTCACATTGATGAAGAAATTAATCGGCGTACAAAACTTGCCTGGAGAGCTTTTGGAAGAAACAGCATAATTTTCAAGAGCAATATGCCTTTATGTCTTAAAAGAAAAGTGTTTGATCAATGCATCCTTCCAGTGCTTACGTATGGTGCAGAGACGTGGACCTTAACTAAAAGAGACATACAAAAGCTGCAGACAACTCAAAGCAGCATGGAGAGGTGCATACTTGGTGTAACCAGGAGAGATAAGAAGAGGAACTCGTGGATCCGAAAAATGACAAGAGTGGAAGACATCACGATCAGAGTTAAATCCCTGAAATGGCAATGGGCTGGACATACTGCCAGAAGGACAGATCATCGATGAACAGCCGAAATTTTAGATTGGATTCCAAGGGACAGGAAAAGACCCAGAAGAAGACCACATGGGAGATGGGTGGATGAAATTCGAAAGTATGCAGGGGTGACATGGAGGAGACTGGCACAAGACAGACCGTTGTGGAGGAAACTTGGGGAGACCTTCGTCCAGGAGTGGATTGATAATGGTTGACAATGATGATGATGATGATGATGATGATATATATCCTAAATTTTAAAAACAGTCTTAAATATGTTTATCCCTTTAATCAATGAACTCAACTATTACAACTTTTAGTGGAAAAATATAAGAATATTCCCTTTGGTCATATAATTTGCTCAATAAAATTCATTTCTATAAAAAAAGAAAGGAACTAATCAAATTTCAAACTTTCTTCAGTGCGCATATGTACTAAACCGATTATTATCTTCGACTTCCTCCGTGGAAATATTTACAAAGACATAAAGGTTATGAATTTCGGATATAGTTTAATTCCCTTTAGAAAGAATAGAGTTTAAAAGTTGGATAGGGGTATGTCTGTTGGTTAGGATATGTTTCTAGATAGACCAAATATCAAGTAGGGAATTTTCCACCGCTTTTCAGTGCTAACAAATAGTTTGCAAGATGTTCTTCTGCGGCCAGAGTTTTTAACGGAGGATGGAGTCTTTTCTTGTGTACTCGTGATTTATGTCCAAAAATTAAGCTGGACTAAAGAAATTCCCAGGAGTGCTTTTACCAGTGGCTTCTCATTCACAGGGACACGTGAGCATATGCATTACTTCCGATTTTCCAGTTAGTTTCATTTGATAAGCTAAACTGTTTTCGATTAAAAAATTTCTGTAAGTGTGAAAATTACATGGAAAGCATGCTGAATTGATACACCGAAGAGAAAGCCTTTATGGTCATCTGCCTAATATCATGTTGGTCCTCCACGTGCAGCCAAACTAGTTCTAACCTAGCGATGTTTTTTTATTGGAGGTTTAACGAGCACCGTGAACAACTCAGTGGGCTATAAGCAGTCGCCCGTCCCTAATTTAGGGCCACTGCTTCCAGGAAAGGAAGAGAGCCAGTGCCGTAAGACAAACACAACCTCCGTTCCTCACCGAGATTCGAACCCAGACCCCTAACAGACGAATGAGCAGAAGCCATCGCTTAGACCACTGCACCACCGGGGCGGCCTAGCGAGGTATGGACGTAACAAGATTTCTAAAGGTGTCTTGTGGTATCTGTACACTTTTCCAGCAGGCTGATCCTTTAACTTGTTAGCTACGTGGTTGAGCAGCCGCAAATCGGATTTTATGCTCCAACACAAACCACAAATGCTGGATACGATTGATGTCTGGGGAATTTGGAGGTCAGAGTAATACCTGGAAGTCTTCCTGACATTCTTCGAAACATTCTCGAACAATTTGGGCACTGTTGAATGTCTCATCATGATGCTGAAAGAAGTTACTATTAGAGGGAAATACCGTTGCCATGGAAGGATGTACCTGGCCTGCAATGTTGTTCATGCAGGTGGTAAACATCTTAGTTTCCTGTACATGAATGACAGGACACTGGGTTTGCTATAGGAACATTACCAAAAGCATTGCACTTCTTCCTCAGACTTGTTTTCAGCCCGCGGTGCATCCTGGTGCCAACCCTTCCCCAGATAAGCGACGCACGCATATCCGGTTGTCCCCATGGCGCAACAGAGAACGGGATAAATTGAATCAGACGACATTCTTCCAATCATTCAAAGTCTAGCTTTGATGCTCACGCACCCATTGTAGATACTTTCGTTTGTGAACCGAAGGTAGCATGACCAGTCAGAGCAGCCTGCGACGACGAAGCTACATTTTCAGGAAGATTCAGTGTACTACAATTTATGACCTATTACTGCCGTGACCAACATTCAAATTACTGGCGAGTTACGCTACGTTATCCCTTCTGTTGATTCGAACCATACGGGACAGCCTTCACTTACCCCTGTCATCGACATGCCGTGGTCGGCACACACCTTGCCGGAAGTTCGTGGTTTCTTCCTCTTCGGACCACTTTTTCAAGGTGCTAACCGTGAGCATCCCACAAGATCTGCCGTCTCCAAAATGCTTTGCCCCAGTCGTCTGTCTGTTACAATTTGGCCTTTATCAAACTCTCTCAAGTCCCCTGCCGTTTCCATCTGAAGAACAAGAATAACACTGATTATTCTTGTCATCGACAAGCCGTTGTCGGCACACAACTTGCCGGATGTTCGTGGTTTCTTCCTCCTCGAACCACTTTTTGAAGGTGCTAACCGTGAGCACTCCACAAGCTTTGCCGTCTCGGAAACGGTTTGACCCAGTCATCTGTCCATTACAATTTGGCCTTTATCAAACTCCCTCATGTCGTTCCCATCTGAAGAACAGGAATAACGCTGATTAGCAGAGCTCAGTAGCACGTGTTTCAAATTCCTGCTGTAGTGGCTAAGGGGTATTTAAGCATGAGCAGTTAAACACCCTGCTGCAAGCTAGCCGCAGCCTGGTAGAAAATTATCGGAACACACTGCCATGGTGTTCATTCTCGTTTTGTTGCCTGAAAAAAATACATGTAGGTTCAGTTCTGATTAAGCAGTAAGTTTGGAACGTAGGACTACGACTTGCAGATTGGAGAGTTGAAATGAGCCAGTCGAGTATGGTTTTAAAGCGTTTATTTAATTTGCTATAGCCAACACAGGTCTATGATATGAAAAGTAGCTTACATAATTTTTACAATGCTGGATACATCGCGAACACAAAGTAGATCGATACACGAATTACCCAACGTAGTGCTCTGTCTTTTTGGGCTTTTTACATTCCTTATCACTTGCTCTTGCCTCTCGTTTTGATTTCCTCCACTTTTGCTTGAGATCATTCTGCGAATTCCGCGGTATTGATTGTCGAAAATGTTAACCCGTTCACACAAAAACATTTTTTTTAATTTTTGTTCAAACCACTGCGATATGTTCTTTATATATTTGAGTAGTTCTCGTGGAGATCTTTAAAACGATACCACGCGCAGCCGTTTTGCAATCACGGTTGTCCAGATATACCGGGATATTTTCAAAATGTTCAGTTCAAACGACTGCGAAATGTTTTTCATATATTTGAATAGATCTTGTCGAGAGCTTTAAAATGATGCCACACACAGTCGTGTTACGCTCCTGGTTACTAAGATAGACTGAGTCAAACGCTGCGGTACCCACAGAAATATTGCATCATCTCCCCCGCACAGGAAGCTAGGGCGGAGCGTCGCGCGCTGGATGTATTGCGCAGAACGTGAATTGGACTACATGCTGTTTACGAATATGCTAACACGATTAGTGTGCGACGCTATAATGATTTCAATTGGGACCTATTTTTGTCACAGGACGTCGGTTGTAAGTCGCCTCATACTATCCGCGGAGTTAGACGTAGTCCTATGTCAAAAGGCAATTGCTCTCTTTGCTTTGTCTTGCTTTAGCTACTGGATTATTTTAGCGCCATTCTTCTGCTTCATCAGTGGAACAGTTTCAGTGTGCACTTAACAACCTTACATATATAATGAAATGTGAGAAGCTAAATGTTTGTCTCCTTTTTGGATAGTGTTTTTAGTATGACACGTTTTTCATATAATTTCAAAATTATCAAGTAATTCATAGACTTTCCGCTAAGAGGCGTAGAGGTAAATTGCGTTTCCCCCTATATTTCTGCTTCTAAATCTCCGATTTGAAAAAATATTTCTGCACCGGATACAGCTCCTGATGGGAAACCGTTTGCACAAAATTTCTAATTTTTGTAAAAAAAATGTTTGGCCAACAGGGCGCGTAAATCTTAATTTCCGTTTTTGATATATTTCCAGCAAAATATGAGCTTCTACATTCTCGATTGAAAAAAAAAAACGTCGTTTGTAGACCAATACTACTCATGTCGACAAACCTTTTAGAAACATTTTCTTCTTACAATAATGCATCGTTTCTACGCCAGGGGGCGTACATGTACATCTTATTTTTGTCAATATCTTTTTTTTTTTTTTTTTTGATTGGAGGTTTAACGACCACCATGAGCAACTCAATGGGCTATAAGCAGTCGCCCGTCCCTAATTTAGGGTCACTGGTTCCAGGGAAGGGAGAGAGCCAGTGCCGTAAGACAAACACAACATCCATGCCTGACCGTGATTTGAACCCGGACCCCTTACGGACGAATGATCAGAGGCCAACGCCTTAGACCACTGCGCCACCGGGGCGGCGTCAATATCTCTACTTCTAGGAGTCCGATTTGAAAAATTCCTTCTTTGTTGGATAGTGTTTCCGATGCGAAATGTTTTCCTATAAATTCAAAATTTTCAAGTAAATCATAGACTTTTTGCTAGGGGCACAAAGGTAAATTGCGTCGTCTGCGTTATATCTGCTTCTAAAACTCCGATTTAAAAAATTCTTCTTGTATCGCATACAAGACCTGATGGAAAATATTTTTCACATAATTTCTAATGTTTGGTAAAGAATTGTTTGGCCATCAGAGGCATAAGTGTTAATTTCTGCTTCTGCTGTATTTGTAGCAAAATCTGGGCTCCTGAGAACTCGACTAAATTTTTTTGTTTTGGACCGATACCGCTCATATGGATAAAACGTTTGAGAATAACTTCTTGCTAAAATAATGCATGGTTTTCCCACCAGGGGACGTAAAGTCACATCTTATTTTTGTTGATATCTCTGCTTCTAAGAGTCCGATTTGAAAAAGTATTTCTTTATTGGAGAGCGTTTCTGGTGCGAAATGTTTCTCATATAAATTCATGTTTTTCTTAACGCACAAGTCTGCAATCAGAGGGCGTAAGCTCACGATTCCGTTTACAGCAATATCTGAGGGATTCAAAACCCGATTAAAAAACTTCTTTCTTCAGTCAGATACTATTGTTTTCCATACCGGTTCCATTGACTTTGAATAGCTTTGATAAATTTAATTTGCATCAGAACGGATTCAAAAGACGCGCTTATTACACCCGATAACTCGGTGTCATCTTTGTTGTTTTATTTTGCGTGCATGTCATTTTTGTTTTTGAAGGTTTAACGACCACTGTGAGCAACTCAATGGGCTATACGCAGTTGCCCGTCCCTAATTTAAGGCAACTGCTTTCAGGGAAGTAAAAGAGCCAGTGCCTTGAGACAAACACAACATCCATGCCTCACCGGGACTCGAATACGGACCCGCGGGACGAATGATCATAAGCTAGCGCTTAGACCACTGCGCCACATGAGCGGAATGTCTTATTTCTTGAGGTACGTTCAATAGCTTTGTGGAGCGTAAAAAGATATTAGTATATCAGATCTCGTTACGTGTACTTCATCTGCTTGCTAAACGACGAACTTCCATTGGTTTTTACCATAATACAAAATGCATGTTTTAATCAAAAAGAAATTGACGTGCTTCAAACTTAACAATATATATTATCCAGATAGAGAGTGAAAATTGTTTAACTTCCTAAAAGATGAAGTAAATAAATATTTTTACCCTTTGCAACTGACATAAAGAAAATCATTTTTACATTATTTGTCTATAGCGGTATACATCCAGGTAAGAAGATTTGCCGTAGTCATATCTGTTCGTAAATGACTATCCAACATCTTATAAAGGGCATTCGACATCAAATATTGTAAAATGTTTGCATTATGGATTATTTACAGTTGTTTTTTATTATTTCTCAAAAAATAGTGCTTGAGGGAATTATGAAATACATAAAAACTGTTTTGAAACAAACTGTGATTAGTACCTGGCAAATTTTACACGAGAAAATTTTATTGTAAAATGCTCCCCCTTCAGCTTGTTTATATATGCGTCTTTTTCGTCAATTTTTCACGAAGACATTTTTTTTTAGGTTTAACGACCACCGTGAGCAATTCAGTCTGCTAAAAGCAGTCGCCCATTCCTATGGGTCACCCATAAGAATGGGCGATAGCTCACGGTATAGCCCATTGAGTTCCAGGGAAGGGAGGGAGCCAATACCGTAAGAAAAACACAGCATCCATGCCTCACCGGGATTCGAACCCGGACCCTCCACGGACAAAAGGTCATAAGACAGAGTTTAGACCACTGTGCCAAAAACATTATTACTTTATAATGAATTAGCTTTGTTTATCTTTTTGCTAAGCTAATTATTATGAATGAATAATGCTCTACGCTTCAAAATAATGAATTCCCAAAAGGGTGTTGTTACTCGTTAATTATGAACTTAAACAAAGTCTCAACGCTGGTTATTTATATTAAGTAATCAAAGTCATAAACCTAACAGCCAGACAGAGGTCTGACAAAACTAAGAATTGAGAAAGACTGAACTTACAGAACAACTTGTTTATTATGATGACTCCTGGTCAACTAAGGCACTCATATATCACTACTACATAACAACACACTGCAACGCAACGCAACACAACACCAACCACCCTCAACTCCAACACAACAACACAACTACAACGCAACAACACAACTACAACGCAACAACACCTAAGTCTCGATGAACGCGCCTATATACGAGCTACCACCACGTCATGACTTACACTCATTGCCAGATCTCATTCAGCGGGTGAAATAATATTCCGTTCAGTAGGAAGATAATTTACATAGTAAAATAAAATAACCAGAGATAGTAAAATCAAAAGGAAAGTGAATATAGAGTATACGTTACATCATCTCCCCCTTAATTTTTCTTCTTTTTTTTTTTTTTTTTTTTTTTTTTTCCGAAAAACCTATCAATTTTGGAGTGTAAGTCTTACATTTCGATGATTGACGTTTCTCGATCTTTTTTTTTTTTGATTTGTTGTTTGGTGGTAGCCGTATTTACATTATCAACTTGGCATAACAATTTACGAATCTGTATTCGACTGTGAAATTTGTAGTGTAGAACAAACCAAACCTGCATCGGCATACTTTCCTTTTATTCTGCCTAGCAGGAATCACTTTTTTAATTTCAAATTACGTGCGCCTCATTCGTGGAAATACATAACAACTGTATCAGCAGCGAAGATTGCCTGAAGCTGCCTAACAGTAACAATTTTATTATTTTCATTTCAAATTACGTTTGCCTCATGCGTTGAAATACAGAACAACTGTATCAGCAGCGAAATTTACCTGGAGCTGCCTAACAGTTACAATTTTATTATTTTCATTTCAAATTACGTTTGCCTCATGCGTTAAAATACAGAACAACTGTATCAGCAGCGAAATTTACCTGGAGCTGCCTAACAGTAACAATTTTATTATTTTCATTTCAAATTACGTTTGCCTCATTCGTTGAAATACAGAACAACTGTATCAGCAGCGAAATTTACCTGGAGCTGCCTAACAGTAACAATTTTATTATTTTACCCCTAAGCACATAGATATATATATAAAAAAGTGGATTAGTAGATGGACATAGAAGAAATATAAAAAAAAAAAACACATATATACACAAAAAGAATGCATAGGCCCACACGAAAAAACGAAATTCTGACACGCCAACTGGTCGAGCAGGAAAAACAATAAACTGAGAAAAGAACCTGTCCACGAGAACTTACTTATCTCGAGGACGCATAAAAAATTCTAGTGCGAAAACGTTTTCCAGGCCTAATGGGACTGGGGAAATCAGGTGGCTTGGATCTCTTCCGGGACGGTAATGGAACATCGGTCTGTTGTCGGTCAGGAATCTGGCGGTCTGGAAATCCCTGCGGCTGAGAAGAACGGTCAGGAACGTCAGAAGTCTGGCGGTCCGGAAATCCCTGCTGCGGCTGATAGGAACGGTCAGGAGTCTGGCGGTCTGGAAATCCCTGCGGCTGAGAAGAACGGTCAGGAACGTCAGAAGTCTGGCGGTCCGGAAATCCCTGCTGCGGCTGATAGGAACGGGCTCCCCCAGGCTTTGGATATGAAGTCCCTTGATGCTGGGGCCCGTTGTGTCCTTCCAGTATCTTTTTGGAGGGACGTGTCTCCGGCCACATCGCTTGTTTTCGTTTACGCCCACGGGGCATGATAGTAGTAGCAGGCATCGGCCCTGTTTGCCCTGAACGGAGGTTCCAGGGCGAAACCCGGGCGGATGCAAAGATTTCTGCCTTCGTCGCTGTTGCGGCGAAGCAGATTGGGGAGACAAGTGACGTTTGCGCCCAGCTTTTGGTGGTGCTGGACGGTGTGGAATATTAAATGTTGGATTCATAACTGACAAATCCGAAATGTCCGACGCCTCTGAGTCGCTGCTGTATTTCAGCGGTCGTGCAGGGCGATGTTTGGATTTGCCTATAGGAATACTTTCCGATGAGGTATTCAAAGAAGAAGTATCCCGCGTTGGTGCAGAGGTAGCCGGAAACGGCGCAGCAATAGTCTTGGCAATGGTTGGAGGGAAAGGAACGATACTAGTATTCGACGAACGCGAATCGAGCCTTGGTCTCACGGGAGAATCAGGTTGCGGTTGTAGAAACTCGTCTGGAGGGGGGAGGGTGAAGGAAAATCACTGGTGATTCGTCAAAAATGTTCGGTGGGTCGTCCACAATTTCTGGCGGTTGAACATGAGATATAGATTCTTGAGTCTGTGGAACAGAAGGTTGAGTAGGATTGATAATGAAATCGATATCCCGTTCGTGATACTTGCGACATTGATCAACATGTACATATTGAAAATTGTTGTTCGGTTTCTCCAGAACAATATTATTTTCAAAGACATTTCTCACCCGATATGGACCTTCGTAGCTGGGTGCAAATTTCTTCACTAAAGTATGCGAAACAGAAGACTGGAAGTGCGTTTCCACGAGAGTGAGATCTCCAACGACAAGATCTGGTTCCCTACGCCTAGAATTATAATATCGTGCTTGAGCCGCTTGTGCTCCTAGCATTGCAACACGAGATTTTTCCGCCATAATGTGTACTGATTGCGGAGTTGGTCGCTGGTTTAATTCGTCGATAATCCCCGTTAAATTTTCAAAAGGGGTTTTAATTTTGCGACCCAGAAAAAGTTCTGCAGGAGTAATTTTAGTAGACTCGTGGACAGACGAGCGGAGGGCGAACGCAAAAAGGTCTAAATGGTCATCCCATCTTTCATGGTGGTCCATTACGAAAGTCGCAATCATTTTCACTAGCGTTCGGTTAACGCGTTCTGCAGGATTACTCTGGGGATGATATGGGGAAATGAATTTGTGTTTAATGTGTAATCTCGCACACATTCTTTCAAAAATGTCAGAAATAAATTGAGGACCATTATCCGAAACTACTTTATTAGGTGCACCATATCTAGAAAATACTTCATTAACTAAGACATTACAAATAATCTCAGCCGTAGCGGCTTTAATGGGAAAAAACTTCAACCCATTTAGAAAAATTATCAGTTAGTACTAAAACATAACGAGCTTTATTTTTAACAGATAATGGATAAGGTCCCAATAAATCTATGGAAATAATATCAAATACATGAGAACTTGAACTAGATTTCAAGTGACCGGCCGGTCTTACATTACGATAATTATTAATCTGACACAAGTGACATGATTGAACGTATGCGAGCACACTTTGGTACATTCCAGGCCAATAGGCAACATCCCGCAATTTACAACGGGTCTTGCGAATACCTAAATGGCCTGCAAGAAGGTTTGTCATGAAATTCATTTAAAAGAGCCATTCTAAGGGTTCGCGGAATACATGGGCGAAACTCTGCCCTAGTAGTCCGAGACTTTGTATAATAAAGAAGACCCTCTATTACTTCAAAATGTTGTGACCTTCCAGCCAGAGAAGGATCACTTGGTAGGGGCGAACCCGCAAGCAAAAAATTGTAAATATCCCCAAAATCTGGATCATTTATTAATTCTGCCATTATCTGCTCTCTGGATGTGATATCAGCTATCAGAAGTAAAGGCTGACATCCAGGAGTAGTTTCGGTGGGGACCCCACTAATCGGAACGCGAGATAATGCGTCCGGTAATTGATTCTTATTACCTGGCTGATACGAAATTTTGATATTGCTCTCTTGTAACTTCAGAGCCCACTTCATAAGTCTTTGAGATAGGTGTTTAGCAGAATTCAAATACTGAAGGGCAGAATGATCCGTAATTATGTTAACTGTCAATTCGTTAAGATAACATTGAAATTTATTCAGTGCATACACAACAGCAAGACATTCACGTTCCGTAGCTGAATAATTGCGTTCAGCTTTGGCTAAAGTACGAGACGCAAAAGCTATTGGATGCCCATCTTGTGACAAAACGCAACCAAGACCAACTCCGGATGCATCAGTATAAATATCAAATTCTTTAGAATGATCCGGGAAAGCCAACACCGGAGGCTGAGTCAATGCAGACTTCAGTGTTTCGAATGCAGCGTTAGCTTCAGGTGTCCAAATAAACTTCTTGTATTTACGCTTTAAAGCATACAATGGCTCACATATTGTAGCATAAGCGGGAACGAACTGCTGATACCATCCGGTCATTCCCAGAAAGATGGATAGTTCTTTTGCTGTTTTAGGCCGAGGAAAGTCAGCAATAGGCCTAATTTTTTCATTATCAGTGAATAAGCCGTGGGGAGTAATTTTCAACCCCAGATATACAATCTCGTCCCTCGCTATCTGGCATTTACTAGGTTTTAACGTCAAGCCAGCATTGTATATAAGTTGGAACACCTGTTTGAGCAGAGAAAGGTGCTCGTCAAAAGTCTCTGATGTGATAATAATATCATCCAAATAGACATGCACATGGGGACCCAGGACAGGTCTGAGAACCGTGTCCATAAGCTTTTGGAAAGTAGCAGGTGCAGAAGCTAAACCAAAAGGCATACGTAAATATTCATAGGCCCCAAAAGGAGTCACAAAGCCTGTTTTATCGACCGAGTCCGGATGTACTGCCACCTGCCAATATCCACTCGCCAAATCCAAAGTTGACATCCATTTGGTTGACGACAAGTCATTTAGAATATGTGACATGACAGGTAGGGGATAATTGATTGTTTTTGTGACTTGGTTGAGTTTGCGAAAATCTGTCACGAAACGAAATTCATTTGGTTGTTTCTTTGGAACCAAGAAGGCAGGAGCCGCCCAGGCGCTTGTTGATTCCCCTGATTATGCCCTGCTTAATCATTTCCGCAATTTGACGTTGCATTTCCTGTTTTTTATGTGGAGCACAAGGGTAAGGTTTCGTCGCAATGGGTTTCGAACCATCAGTGTCAATAACATGATAAACCACCTGTGTGAAACCAGGTTGATCCGAAAATAAACCAGGGCTTTCCTGTAAAAGGAGAGAAAGCTGGTCTCGTTGCCCCCTCATTCAATTGGTCACTCAACAATAAACTCAATAATATCTACAGGAACCGTCGGAATCATTTCGACAGGTTCCGGAAAGGAAATCACATGTTGTACAAAATTCAAAGTTATTTGAAACTTGTTAATAAAGTCCATACCCATGAGACATTTCACGGGTAGCTCGTCTATAAGCAAGAAAGAATGCGTAAACCGAGCTTTTCCCAGACAGTTCCTGAAATACTGACAGTTCCTGAAATACTGAAGATTTCGTTATTTGCACCTCGCAAATACTGCGTTGCAGGCTGAACATGTATTGCAGAAAAAACATCATTGCAAAACTTTGTATTTAGGGGCTGATATCTCAGACCCAGTGTCGAACTTTGTCTCGACAATAATGTCTTCAAGTGTCAAGAATACATCAGGCAACTGAGGAGTTTGAACAGTCACTAATACTGTTTTAGGGTCAGGATGTTTGGTATCAGGAAGCAGGACCGACCCTTCGTCTACTTCCTGTGGAAGTTTAAAGGAATTCTGGTGGTGTTATCATGTGGTCGGAAACCTCGACCCTGCCGGGTATCGGGAAAATTTTCACGATAAGGAAAATTGCGTGCACCCTGCGTCGGGAACTCCGCGTGTCTGTTGAGATTTTCATTTTCGGTACGTCTGCCCTCAGCACGGGCAGAAAAATTATTATTGCCCTGAGCATGATAACGTTCCAAATGCTGCTGAGTGGAACGGGGTCGAGCATACTGTGCATTATGACGATACCCCGTAGCTTGCTCCGAAACTCGTTGCTGGTTCGCCACTCTTCTGTGTGGTGGAACGTATGAAGCTTGGGTGGGCACGTGTGTATGCTCGCGCTGAAAGTTTTGTCTATTATGCCGCTGAGGATTTTCGGAATAAGCCTCGCGGGGTGCCCGAGCATGGTGAGTTGAAGCATGTTTGCCATGTCGCTCTTCATACGTGCGTATGAGGCGAAGGCATTCATGAATAGTGGTAGGGTGTCGAACCTCAAGAAAATCTTGTAAGAATGGGTCGAGCTGCTGTACGAGGGTATCCAACATGTCAACATGACTGGCATGTGGATCCCATAGATTATATAGGCGTGTAGTTTCCAACGCAAATGCAACAGGGCTATCATTGGGACCTTGTTGACGCGAAAACAGCTGTTGAGCAAGGCTAGCTCGACTGAGGCCGAAAGGAAAGACCTCCAAGAATTCTGCACGGAAATTCTCATAATGAGAATCCGGGTTCGACCCTCGCCACTGCCGATACCAGGTCTTGGCGGTATCTCTCAAGCAAGTGCCGGCAATTTGGACCTTGCAGTCTTCCGGAATATTATATAAATCAAAATGGTCTTCCAGATCTTCGAGGAACTTTAAAGACCCCTCCAAACCATTGAAATAAATTGTTCCTGCATGCGGCACGAAATCAGCAAGCATTCTGCTTCGCTGAGAGGATTGAACTCCCTCAGGTACGACCCGCGACTCAGAGTAATAAGAAGCTGGTGCATTACGAGATGGTGAAGAAATGCTTGGGTATGTGTAGATTATTCATATCCAAGTCAGAGCCACAGGCTTCGTACAAATTGTCCAAACAAACACCATTACCCTCGAGACTTGCCGGAAGGTGGAAATTTGCAGTTGTCTCAGGTAAGGAAGCCATGGGTAATAATAGTCAGGATCTCGTGTTCGAGAAAAGTTCGGGGCGCCAATTATAATGAATTAGCTTTGTTTATCTTTTTGCTAAGCTAATTATTATGAATGAATAATGCTCTACGCTTCAAAATAATGAATTCCCAAAAGGGTGTTGTTACTCGTTAATTATGAACTTAAACAAAGTCTCAACGCTGGTTATTTATATTAAGTAATCAAAGTCATAAACCTAACAGCCAGACAGAGGTCTGACAAAACTAAGAATTGAGAAAGACTGAACTTACAGAACAACTTGTTTATTATGATGACTCCTGGTCAACTAAGGCACTCATATATCACTACTACATAACAACACACTGCAACGCAACGCAACACAACACCAACCACCCTCAACTCCAAAACAACAACACAACTACAACGCAACAACACAACACCAACCACCCTCAACTCCAACACAACAACACAACTACAACGCAACAACACAACTACAACGCAACAACACCTAAGTCTCGATGAACGCGCCTATATACGAGCTACCACCACGTCATGACTTACACTCATTGCCAGATCTCATTCAGCGGGTGAAATAATATTCCGTTCAGTAGGAAGATAATTTACATAGTAAAATAAAATAACCAGAGATAGTAAAATCAAAAGGAAAGTGAATATAGAGTATACGTTACAACTTTTCTTTAAATATGAGTGAGCATGACCTTCCTAATTCCTAAAATCCTACAATTCGTCTTCGGCATAGGTAAATAGCGTTTCTGGTGCAACTGTGATTACAGTATTATAGATTCATTTATTTTCCGTAAAAGCTACGTGAGAGTATGGCATTCTAAATTTTGTGTTGTAAAAGTTTCATGTTACAGTATTCAGAAACAAAAGCATTTTAACACGTGCAATTAAATTATGGTTTGTACGTTTCTTCATTACGTTCCATTCTTGCTTTCTACGAAGTAGAATTATGACTCGTGGGTTGTTTTCTATCACTACTTAGACGCAAGACGAAAAAATTTCATATGAACATGATTTTATTTTAATATAGATATATGGAAAACTCTCAGGAAGACTGTATTCAAATTTGCTTCTTACCTTAAGCACTATAGGCAGTAAATCACTTCGTACAGCATACAGCTGTTTCTCCGGGGTTTAAAATACACCTCGTATATCCAGTAACTGATATAAAGTGGACAACCAAGCTTTTTTTCTTTCCCGTTATGACACATACATATATGTGCAACAGAGAGAATGCTTACTAATGAATGCACTTAAAATGTAGTGCTCTTGTTATGTTTTTCAATAATAATGATAATAAAAAAGAAATCTATTTTTACAAAGACAACGAAATTTGACTTCTAACAGCAGCTTTCAGTTTAATATTTGTAAAATTAAATAGATAAAGGTAATATCTTAACAGTCGTTTCTGAATTTTCGATGTATTTCTTCTTTCGGGAAAGCCTTTTTAGGCATTCTTTAATTGCAATTGGAGAGTTGTCATTTATGTGGTATTATTGTGTCGGCCTAAGGATATCTTCCAAAAATTGTCCGTTACGCAAGGTGCTTATTGCGTCAGAATGAGACATTTGAATATGTCACACACTCCTACAACAGAATTATTTTGATAGACTGATTCATCGACGAAAGCTGATTCTAAAGACGACATTTTGCTCACTAACACGCTACCTTGTAGCTCTGAGTCTGCCTTCATAAATGTGTACTCCTTGGTAGAGAAAGATAGAGTGTTTACGAAACACTGCGAAGTCATCGCTTAAATTCTTCTTCATGTTAGTTCTATTGGGGTTTTACATAACAAATTGGTATACATATTTCGAATGTTTAAATAAAAATGATTCTTAAAATGAATGTTCTTTCCAAAGGACACTAGCTGACGTCATACGCAACAGACTTTATATTATGCTTACTACGAAATGGTGTACGAGACGACAACGAAACACAATTGCAACTAAGGGTTATATAAGCAAACTTACAAACGCTCAGAATTAGAGATTTTATTTACTAGGAAAAATATAACTCCATTGTACCTGCAGAAAGCATTTTACGAGAGCAATCTAAAAAGTTAGGTTTGAGGAACACTCACGGACAATGAAATTTGCTCACCAAGCATCAGATTGAACTGAAATTTTATGGACGTAATGATACAGATGAATGATACACGTGATGGCAAAAACAGAGCTGCAGGACAATTACAGAGGGATCTGTGGTACGCAGTCCGGTCACCTTCAATAGCGCGTCACACCGCCTCGTGCGGCGATACATGCTGCAATACGGTCCGGCATGGAGGCGAACAGACGCCTGATGTTGTCCTGAGGCAGACTGGCTCGCACGTGTTGGACGGTGTGCTCCAAATCCCGGATATTGCGGAACGGAAGCAACTGGTCCCATACATGCTCGATAGGGGACATGTCCGGTGAAGGGGAAGCCATGGAAGTGTCTGAACGTGACGTAGGCAGTCTTGGGAAACCGAGCCATGTGCGGGCGGGCATTATCCTGCTGGTATAGCGCACCTGGAATCCCGGCCAGGAATGGGAACACATGGGGCCGTACGATCTCATCCTCATACCGCTGGGCCGTCAATGATCCACGTACCACTACTAGAGCTGATCGGCTACCGTAGGCTATGGCTCCCCTGCCCATAATGCCTGCAGTTGGGGAAGTGTGGCGCTCGATAGTGAGATTGGGATTGTCCACACCCGGACACGATGATCATCTGTCTCCAAAACAAAGATGCATTCATCGTTAAACACCACACGTCGCCAGTCTGTGGCGTTGCACTTCGCTCTGGACTGGCACCACTGCAAATGAAGCTGGTGACGTTCCGGTGTTGATGGCAGCACACGTAAGGGGTGCTGGGATCGCAGATTCGCTTCCGCGAGAAGTCGGAAATTGGTTCGTGGGAACACAGGGGCCGCTACATCTGAATGCATAGTGGACCGGGCCTTCGTAGGATCCTTTCGTACCTGGCGCACGATCCGTCGATCCTCTCTACCGGTGGTCCTCCTGGTCCTTCCGGACCCTCTCCGCCGTGTGTCAGTGCCGTCACGTGCCCACTGCTACGAACACAGTCGAACGGTATGGTCCGAACGGTCCACGTGGCGGGCTATACGACGCGCCGACCACCCTGCGGGTTTCAGTCCGATGATCAGGCCTCTCTCAAAGTCCGTAAGGTGCGTAAATCAACGTATCCGGCGTCTACCTATCATTCGTGTCACTCTGTACTTTTGCTTGCGTCGGCCAGTGCTTTTTGCTTTCATGGGGCATCGACTACATGCCGTTTGTAAGGCTGCCGGTTAGTGCTTGCAACGCCACCACAGGGTGTGTGGTCATGCGCGATCGCACCAAACGTGGATCATTTGCATATCAGAATACACTCTAGCTATTTGCAAAGTTTCCCGGTTGTAGCATATTTTCTTTTAGGTGCGGAAATTTTCTTGTCCGTGAATGTATTTGTTAATCCGTTAGTTTCGTATCTGCTCAATGGAGGACATTTCATTTCCTGAGAGGGTAAGTCGTTTCCGATAGTGCATGAATTCCAGTCCTCGTGTAAAATGCCCCATTCGAGGAGTTTTTGTGAGAAGAAAGTTGAGGTATTTATCGTAACGTATTTATGCAGGAGAGGAGCTGAAACTTTCTAATAAACTGTTGAATTGTTCTCAAAGATTTTTTGTGCATTATTTAAGCTGATCGCACTGATTACGTCCTAGATGTGGCCAGGGTCTTGCGCTTTCCCTGCGACTAGCAGTCTGAATTTTAGAAAGGTGAAATTTTATAACATTATTTGTCCACAAAGGTGTTTCAAAAACTAAATAAAGAAAGAAAAAGTTACCCAGGATATTATTGAGAAAAAAGTCGACATTTGCCTCGGAATGGGTCCAGCGTAAAATTCTTAGAGATTTCTAGTGATTTCCCTATGATAAAAAGCTACAGTAAAATATTCTTTTGTTTGCAAATTTTCAATGCTTCTAACAAATGTAAAACATCGTAAGGCATTTCATACCTCACTGTAAATAAACAATGTACAGAATATAATAATCTGTCCAATGTATACCCTTCCCTTTTAAAGTAAGATGTAGAAAACATTTATTTTGTTCAAAAAAAAAAAAAAGGGAATATGAAATGCCTGGATCTTTACGAAGGCGTATGTTCCATTATTCCATTATAACGTGATGCTTTGCAACACGAAATTATCTTTTAATTTTTATACATTTTATTCAGACAGAGATAGCATTTAAATTCTCGTTTCATCGAAAGTTGGCAATTCCTATGGGCGTTATTCATGTGACGTCAGAGTGGATTTCTGCGGACCAACATCGCTGCTGATTCAAGGTTGCCGCTATACGTCGTCGAAGTGTGACGTCACAAGATGGCGGTCGGCGTAAACAAATGTCGGTTCCTCCATGATTCGCATACCGTTTCAATGTGATTAGTGAAATGTGCTCATATTTTGCAATTTCTTCTTTTTTCTGACAATTTGAAGCTAATTCAACGCGGTGAAAATGCTGTGAAGTCCACTGACATCCAGTCATTTTATTATGAACCGCATAGTGAGGAAATACGTGGTCGAATTCATGCTTCTATGAAAGATTAGATATATATCGTCGACGTACTGTTGCTTTTTATGCTTGTGTTTCATAAATTACTTTATTTTACTTATTTCAGTTTTAAATCATATTTGAACTGACTACTCAAAGAGCCCACAACTTTGAAGATGGACCGTTTAATGTTTGTAATAAAGATGGGTGAAATGCCCTGCCAGGTTGTAATTTCGTAGGAGCATATGCTGATTCACACTGGTGATAAATTTCACAAATGTACAATATGTAACAAGTCATTTACACAAAATAGTCATCTATCAGCTCATTTATGAATTCACACTGGTGAGAAACCTCATCAATGTGACCTTTGAGGCAAGTCATTTACACGTAAAGGAAATTTGACAAGTTTTCTGCTAATTCCTGTCCATTTACATGCTTACATTGCAAAGTATACATTTTATGGATGCTCTTCAACTGTGTCAATATATTTTAACACCTATTAGTGAAATTTATATTTCTGTACAGGATACGTAAAATATCCCAAAGGCATCGCATGTTCTTAAAACTTCGCATGAGTTTACCTGTAAATCCGTACGGAATTTGATACAACAATCTCGAAGCAAATCCTAATGTTCTAAAAACAATACCCCCCCCCCCCTCCAAAAATAGGAGGGTTGGGGGTGGGATCCAAATTCATATTTACAGACTACAAAAAATATGCTTGTTCAGTAGAACACCAATCATTCCACAAATGCTTACCATTATATTTTAGTCCATACGGCACGTTTCCGCTTGTTTCTCGAAAATCTATAAAATGAACACTGGTTTTTGCCAGTCTGGTGATTACCGTACGCCGCAAAACCTAAGACCATATCTAATATATTCAGTTTCACCTTAAAAATCAATTTTACAGGACTATCGACAGCCGTCAACGATAAAACTAACGTTTGCTAACATGTAAACAGCGCGTGTTTATGCCCAGTCGCCATTCCGTGACTTCACAACTTCGACGACGTATTTGATTACTGTTGGCTAAGCTTACGTTTTGAAGTCTGCCAACGAATTAACAGAGCTATAGAGCGAAGAAGAAGAAATTAATTTAATGTAAAAACAAATGAAGGTTGCAAAAACATACCAAGATAATTTTGTGTTCGATGTTTATTTCGCATGGAGGACAAGAACATCGCCATAAGTCATCATGAAATTTTAAGTGGATCATTTCTAGTGCACAGTATATTAATTTTTCATGTTCTTATTGGCGAAGCATCTGAAACATTAACTTGGGATTTTTTTTTGCAGAAGAAAACATTTAGAAGTCCAGACAAATACGTGATATGGAAACAAACAATCTGCTTAAAAATCAAATGAATACTTAACATTAAATAAAAGAAAAACATACACATGTTTGTTTCGTTCTTTGGGGAAAGAACGGAGACCTTAATTCGTAATTAACCGATCCAAATATGCCATCAGTTTTCTCCTTTTACCATTTTTTTTTTTGGAATTGAAATTCGACGGAACGTTGCGAGGTTTCAACTGCCTATGTTTCGTAATGTCATAACAACCATAATCTTTCTCGTTAAAGTGGGCGGAGAATATTGGAGAATGAACATTAGGGTGGAAATCATCGCGTTTCATTTCACACAGCCATTCCTTTAACAATTTTGTCATTTTCAGAGAGAAATAATGGAAAGTCGTTCCTTCTTCTATACAATTTAGGTAGCAGGATTTATCAGCACAACCATACGATGAGCAAAAGTTAGATATGCCGTTAATAAATTGACGAAAATCTCGATTTTCCTTAACCCCCTGCAATGTAATGTCATGTTAAGCAATGTGAAAACGCATGTAAACAAACTATCGTTGGTCCGCGGCCACGAAAAAGCTTTCCCATGATGCAATGCGAGGTGAATAAGGTCCATTGTAGAATTGGACTCTCGTCCTATGCGTGGAGATAGCAGTCATGGATTTGCCTTGTTCCCTGAAAAGCTACTTTACTGACCCACCACGGGAGTACGATTTCCTTTTAAGCGAATTTTCAGTGAAAACATTCACGTTCTTACAATGTATTCAAAGCTCCTGCGCTTGGGATCATGATCGGTAAAAACACAACATTTAGCTGTCTTTGCGCTTCCGGTGCACCATTCGTTTGGTATGGACTGTGTGATGTCCCATTGATTAATCTCTCCGAGATTGCTTCTGTATCGCGCAGGTGATACAAGAATTGTAGTGTCCTCGGTTTATAGTATCAAGAGGGCATCTGTAATACGCCATTTCTGAAATAACTTGGCATCGTGGACAGTGATGCGAGCATGTTTCATAAATGGTGCTGTCGACGTCTGTCTCGTATAGTTGCAACCAACCGGAGAGAGACTCTGACACAAATTTTTGCCGACTTCTACGAAGGAGGTGCCAAAAGCGTCTCCAATGAGACCTACAAGCGATTATATCAGACGCAATAGGTTATGGGAGATAGAGGCTTGCACGGGCCTTTTTTGGTGAGGCCGGCGAGCTCTCAAGCCCGTGCATTTAAGGCCCGGACCAGTCAATTACAGCTATTATTTAGGTCCGTCCTGGCCTTTAATGTGCTATTTTGTATTATTTTGTCTTTCTATTGTATTTTATTATATTGTGAAAATTAAATAATGAAATGAGATATTATTGAAAATATTTAGTTGAATGTAACCCCCAAAATAGTAACTAAACTTTTGCAATTATCGAAAAATATAACCTTCAATGAGAGAAAGAAAACAAGACTAAGCGCGTTAAAAGTCTCTCTTTCTCTGAACCAGCAAGCGTTAACACTACAAAAGTCAATCCCTATACACATTAGGGATAGGAGAAACAACTGATGTCGTCCCACTCTCTCATATTAGGTGTACAAATAAGTTTTAAAGCGTTTTTGGTGTGAGGTATACCTCTAATTTACATATCCGACATTCCCCTCCGTTGTTGTCATGTGACCGTAACCAGTCCAGAGTATAAAATGTGACACAGAAGTTTGTCCAACAGTCAAACGCACTTGCACATCCATAGGTGAAAGATGGCATGCCATACCGCATTTATTCGACACTGCATTCGTTATGAATTTCATCAAAGAAAAAGTGCTGCAAAAGCATATGCATCGATCTGTTCTGTTCTAGGGGAGAATATTGTATCGAAAAGCACGTCTGAGTTTTGTATCGAAAAGCACGTCTGAGTTTTGTATCGAAAAGCACGTCTGAGTTTTGGTTTAGACGGTTTAAAAGAGGTGATTTTGATGTTAACGATCGAGAACTTAGCGGCGCTCCGCAGAAGGTTGCACATGAGGAACTGTAAGCACTGCTAGATGAAGATTCGTCTCAAACGGAAAAGGAACTAGCTGAACAACTGGGGGTCTCTCAACAAACCATTGCAATCGTTTACGCGAATGAGAAAGATTCAGAAAGAAGGAAAATGGGTGCCACATGCCCTGAGCCAGAAGAACAAGGATGAGCGTGTCATGAAGTGTTTGAATCTGTTGAATAAATAACACAGAAAGTCTTTCCTGTGGAAAATCGTTACAGGTGATGAAAAGTGGATACCGTACGACAATCCCAAACGCAAAAAAACACTACGTAGACCCCGGTGAAGCAACTACTTCCAAGAAAAAACAGTTTTGCTGGCCCAGCACTATATGGCCGCAGCCGAACCGTCAATAAAATGTCCGGCCGGCCAACTGAAAGGCCCGCAGTTCAGGCCAACAGTTGTCAAATGCCACAACCTGGCCATCAGTTATCCATCACAGGCGGCAGCTGCCACAAGTGGCCCTTCTGCGGCCCTGCAAGCACGTGCCATAGATGATGGCTAGCTTATGTTGCCCGCTAGTTTCCCGGCAGTGGCAGCCGGCAATCACGTGACGTATATGATGGCTTGCCGAATCTTGTCCGCCAATTTCCCAGTAGTACCCATAAAAAATAAAAATCAAGATAGCCGCAGTTCCCCAAACCAACAACTTTTTTACCCCCTTACGAAACATCTGAATTACAGCACTGCGCTGGGAAAATTTTCTCAACAGACCAGACCGGGAAAATGCCCGTTTAGATCTAGGTGGAAACAAACCAGAGCTGGCAGCGTGGGAGGCGAGCTCTCTGCCGACAGGACTGATTTGCCATACACGCGCATGTGCTTGAAGCTGTCTTTTTCCTGCGGAATGTGAAATCGAATGTTTCTGTCTTTATGTTTACAATATTGCGAGGTATTTTTCATAAATGTCAGTTTCATATAATTCATAAATTTATTTTTGCAACGTAACAATGTTTTGCTTTGTTTTTAACTTAAGAGAACTTCACTCATTTTCAAGGAGTGTACCAACTTAAAGGCGCTTTCCAAATTTTGTACTGTCCTTGTCGTCTTGAAAGGCGATTGTTGAATTAATATATTTACCCGGGTTCATGTCACATTCTGTTACATTTTTAAAGTTGTATCTTTCCTTTCCGTTGTCCGAAGCTACATTTGTTTTAAAGAGGAAAGATACTTTATTTTACTTCTCGTTATTTTTAGAAGCGAATTCCTCCAGTCTTGTGTATTCAACCCATAGATGCGTACATTATATCCACATAGCGTTGTTTTCTTCTTCTTCTTTCAAATAATTGATAAATTTTGTACCCGTATAATTCTTTTTTTTTCCAACAAACGTTTTTTTAATGTTTTTCCAGGACTGTTGTTTCAAGTGGTTTAAAATTATTTCTTTTTATTCACGAGAATGGAGAGGATGTATTTCACGGCTGTAAGCTAGTATTTCATGGCGTAATCTGATATCTTCGTCGACTTGACATTTCATTAAGAAATTAATTCGCCTCTCTACATATGGCTTTTTTTCTTAACATCCACTAAAATAACACGATGGCGATAGCGTCGTCTTCAACTAACTGGCACCACGAGATCACAGCGCGTTTTGTTTCTGCGCATGCGCAGTCCCGTTGCTTCCACCTGATGTTGGGGTTTCATCGGATGCCAGCTACGGGCCACTAGTGGTACTTGCTTGGTAGCCCGCAATTCACGGCGATGTTGCAGGGTCAGCAATGGCTGCCAACTGATGGCGCTGCCCCCAACTGACCGCTGCCGGGCCGTGAGTGGCAGATGTCAGCCCGCAGTGACCCATCACTGCCAGCTGGTGGCCAGCAGTTTCCCAACACTTGTGTTTTTGCTGGGTTCGACACCGAAACGCAATGTTCACTCCAAGAAAGTTCTGCTGTGCATCTGGTGGGATATGGGCTCTATTATGAACTATTGGAACACAATCAAACTGTTACTACTGATCACTACAAGCAAAAATTGCTACGATTGAACCAGGAAAACTGTCGGAAACGTCCATTCACAGGCAAAGGATTGCGTCCCGTGAAATTACTTCATGACAACGTTAGGCTGCATGTCGCGAAATCGGGCAAGGAAACGTTATTGACGCTTAGCTGGAAAGTTTTGAAGCACCCGGCGTATAGCCCCGACATAGGCTTCCTCAGACTATCATTTGTTCCGGTCGATGCAACATGGTTTGTTTAACGTACGGTTCCGGACATGTGACGAAGTGCAAAAAATGGGTTGAAAACTTCCTTACGTCTCAGGACGAAGTATTCATCATGGCTGGGGTCCGTCAGCTGCCTGACCTATGGCGGAAGGTGATAGATAATGACGGCGCATATTTTGATTCTTAAAGGTATCGTTGTTTTCTCTCAAATGACATGTTGCGTTGTCTTAAAATGTCTTAAAACGCTTTAAAACTTATTTGTACATCTAATACGAACACACACACCCACCACCTCACTGCAGGCACCTCCGTACCCCGCTCCACACAACACACAGACACTCGCAGGGGGTCGTATATTTCTGTTGTAAACAGGTCCCAAAGTGGTTTAAGCATTTTATTACCTACAGATAATAAAACACTCTGAGTTCTGCTCCTCGCCTCTGTGATTACGCACTGGGGTATGTCACGAAAATAAGTAAAGCCAGCAAAACAGTTAAACAGACCAAAAAATCTGGAAGCATGACCTTTTCTTATGTACTTTGCGATAAAAAGAATGGGACGACTTGGTCTGGGCCGTGCAGACGTTTAATGGGAGACGCCGATCCACCAGAGTGTCACTGCTAACACCACATCACCGGACTGTACGACCAAACTATGCAAAAGAACATCGACATTAGACCTTGGATGATTGGATACGGCTCTCCTGGTACGATAAGTTTTGTTACCTGTTATTTTGTGCAGACGTGAATGTGCGGATCCCGTGGAAACTGTATGAAGCAATGGACACGGCATATCAATAAGGAACTGTTCAGGATTAGGGAGCGTCGGTTATGGTCTGGGACGTGCTTAACTGCACACCTTGGGATCTCTGGTACATCTAAACGCATCTGTGAACGGTCATTGTTACATGTCCATCATTGCAGACCATCTGACTTCGTTCAAGGACATCACACACCCACAGCGCAATGAACTCTTCCAGCCGAACAATGCGCCTTTCCCCAGAGAAGTGGTGGCAAGAACATAGTGGGCAAAGTATTTTGTAGAAGTTCCCAGCATGGAATGGCCCTCCCCGTTCAGCGAACATGAACTCTGCAGAATATCTTTCGGATGCTGTGGAAAGGATAGTTCGAAATTTGGATCTTTCACCCAGGAATGCGACGAAATTATGGACAGTGGTGTAACAACACGAGAGGAGATACCTGCTTCCTAACGTAGAGGAATCAATGCTTCACCGTCTGAATGCCCTCATCCTGGCGAAATGTGAGCCCACCCGTTACTAGGTAGGTTTCCCATCATTTTTGTCCTGTGAGCGCATATCATTACTCTTCAAACAAAATCTTAAAAATATTCCATATTCAGAACATTTCAGCGTTCGAGACCAAAACTGGCAATCGCCGTAAAAAAAATCGAAGTGCTTTAAAAGGAAACTCCGCATCTAAATAAATATCATAGCATTTGAAGGTTATTCATAAGGGTTGTTCAATAAGTAGTGAGACTCTCTGCGTGAAGGAATTCAAAACATACCTAAAAAATATCGCCTCCAGCATCTAGACAGCTGTCCCCTCATTGTACAAGTCTTTGTATTCCAGCGACATAGAAGGAGGCAGGCTGCTGCTGCAAGCAGTTATCTACAGTTTCACGCACCTGATCATCCGAAGTGAAATTTTGCCTTTGAGATTTTTTTTCGTAAGTTCAAAGACGTGAAAATCGCAAGGCGATAAGTCAGGACTATACGCCGGGGTTGTAGAATTCCCAGCAAAACCGCTGCAATGTCCTTCGTGTGGTAACTACCATGTACGGCTGCGAGTCATCACGTACAAGCACAATACCCTGAGTGAGGTTGCCAGGTGTCTTATTTTTGATGGCTTGTCGAGTGATGACGCCAGCTTTAGTTCCCAGCAATAATGCGTAGCAGGAAATCTTCACCTTCTTCATGGTAGCGGAACAGATGCTGTAACGATAGTCCCATTCGTTGAATCATTTGTTCATCTGACAGATATTTCGGTACCCACGTGGCACAGATCTTACGATATGGATGATTGTATGGGTGCGAATGGATGATTGTATTGACAGTACCGATCCTCACACCCGCAATGTTTGCCAGTTTTCCGATCATGATTCTTCGGGTGGCCTTTACTGCAGCATCCACACGTGCAATTGTTGTCACTGAAACAGCACGATGTGGTGCTCCTGATCTTGGCTGGTCTGTAGTGTTTGTTCGTCCACCACTAGACAGCTGGCACCGCCATGTGACAGTACTGCCTGGAAGGCAAGCAGACCTATACCCCATTTTCATTCGTCTGTGAATTTCGCTAGGTAGCGTTTTCTTCGCTTTTAACAACTGAATTGCAGAAAGTTGAGCAACTTTGGGCTCATCCATCTTCTACGAGAGAACAATAAAATTAATCCAGCACGTTATACAGCTTTGGTAAGAAGCAAGCTGCAATGAAGTTGCATAGCTTTTAAATCGCCTGTACCCTAGAGCCACACATTGGCAAAATTAAAAAAGCGCAAAGGCACTCAGGCTAAAAGGTTGCACTACATATTGAACAACCCTTAAATATTATATTTGAAGATCATTGTAGATGATTCCATGGAAAAATGGGACAACAGCTGCGCGATGGAACTTGAATAGCTACATTTGATCACGAGAACGGAAACCTTCTTACCAATAGAACACGATCCAAAATTATGGCAGAAAAATTAAAAAGAATGTTAGGCATGCACCTTTTTGATAAAACAAAACTGACGTGAAATAAACAAAAGTTTTCAGCAATACATTCAATTGTAGTAAAATTTTACAGAAAATGTACATACGTATGCGGCGACATTATCGATACAGTTTTCGTCTAACGCCACTGTCTGCAAGGCGCAAAATTTATCTGCGACAACTTGACGATGCTGTGAAGGTATGAACAGGACACAACAAAATAGGCCTAGCTGCAACATATTCAACTAGATGCGGGAACCACGCAACGGAGCAGTCATCGTTCAAAAGCAACACTGAGTGAAGATTCCGCTACTGGGAGTAACTATATACCAAGGAGGACAACCTACGTTTATAATAAACTCTGATATCATGAATCACTTATATCATACCATCATCGTGTAACAGAATAATCCATGTCAGTCGGAAACCCTTCCTGTTTGTGCAACCAATGAAGTTGAGTTGATTGGTTATTGACTTCCTATTTTTTGCAGTTATGCAGTACATTACGGTTTAATATGTTAATGATAGTTTTTAGTATTGCATAATTATATTAATACACTGCTGGACAATTGCTAAGGACGGATCATAAACGGCTATATAGCGCATAAAAAAGTAAGTGTGGTTGAATGCCAAGTGAAATAAAATAATGTCAGAATGCCAGGACATTACAAGAAAGACAATTTATTGTGCTCTGAAATTCAGAAGGCTTTGGAACGTGTTCAAGGGACAAACACGCCATTTTGTGCAGAATACGTAAACGTGAAAAAATGCAATTACCGTCCGCAGGCGTTCCGGCGTAAGATGTCAATACGGGATATGGCAACCATGGAGGGCGATGCAAGATTCCACACGTTGTGTCATGCTTTGCAGAACATTATCAAGCAGCTGTTGGGGTAATTTATTCCATTCCTCTGTTAGTGCACGGATGAGGGTGTCCTTGTTTATTGGAGGGCATTGGCGACCAGCAAGACTCCTCCCCAAAAACATCCCACACATTTTCAATGGGATTCAGATCTGGAGAACGTGCTGGCCATACGAGGCGTTGAATATCCTCGCTCTCAAGACACTCCTGGACAGCGACTCTTCGATGGCATGTTGCGTTGTCGTCCATGAAAATGAATCTATCACCGACAGCACCACGGAACATGCGAACATGAGGTAGCAGAACATCATTAATGTATCGTTGGCCAGTCATAGTCCAAGGTGGAAGCACATAGAGGGACGTAGGGCCATTGATTATGATGCCAGCCATGATCAAGCCTATAATACCATGACACTACATGTCAAATATCGGTCCCTTTCCTGTATGTTTGCTGGCTAATATGCATTACCACTATCACGCCAGATCAGTTGTCTTCGACAATCAGACGATAGACTGTATCTACTCTCATCTGAAAAGAGGACAGCAGACCAGTTGTTATCAGTCCAATTGCGATGTTGATAGCACCATTGCAAACGGGCGGTACGGTGACGTCTGGACAATGGGATGCACACAACAGGACGGCGGGCGTATAGTCCTCCTTCATGCAAACGTCTGGCGACAGTTTTTCGGGAGATCCGCTTGCCAGTAGCAGCCATAAACTGATTTGCTACCTCACTAGCTGTGCTGCGCCGGTGTCTTTTTGTTGATAGCACTATGTACCGATCTTCTGCAGGTGTCGTACTGCTAACACGACCTCTCCCGTGACGTTTGCTACGCTCTCCATTTGTTTGAAATGATTTCCAAAGCTTTGAAACAACACTGTGGCTGACGTCCAACTCCCTGGCAACATCTGTTATTTTTCGCCCTTCTTCAATCTTGCCAATAATACGTCCACGCGTAAAATCATCTAGGTGATGTCGGGAAGACATACTGAAAATTGCACGTTCGTCATTGATTATTTCCATTTCAACTTTGCGTTTGAACAACAACGGTCAATACGCGTCAAATGCTTTATATCTCTTATCAGCGCTATGACGTCACGAAAAAGTTCGGCAATCCAAAATTTGCATACGCACAACACGTCTAACTGTATCCCGCACTTATGCTAATTTCCACATTTTCCTGCCTTCGATTTCATGGTTGCTATCGTTGCTATCGTCATCCGTCCTTAGCAATTGTCCGGCAGTGTAATTTTCATCAATTTGAGATTTTATTATACATATTTCAAGAGTTGTTTTTTCTGCATTAGGAAGCGACATCGTCTTGATCTTATGAATCTAGCTGTTAACTGTTTATTAATGTTAATTATTTTTTCTGGAGTTAAATTATGCTGCTAATAATGAGTTAATTAAAATCAATGCTTCTAATGAAATTGATTAATTGTTCAAGAAGGTATTTACCTACAAACCGTTAATAACTTTAATATATTAGCGCTGTCAGAAAGATGGTTGGCTTTCAAAAAGAAACCGTTCGTGAAAGGTTTTTTACCTCCTGAATAATAAAATTTCGTGCGAAGGCTCAGATCAATCTTTTTGGTGACTACGTAAATCATGGTCTATGCTCCAGGTAGGTTTTCGATGAGACTCGTGTTTGTTGTTGTCCATTAGCGTTGTGCGAACATATTTTGGGGAATCAAGTTGCCAAATTCTTCCACATAACATTTGAAAAAATAACCTTCAGGGTTTTTCTGTTACAGTAATGAATTCTCGTTTCAGTCCTAACTCAATGAAGTTCTGTCTGGAGCTGTTTTTTTAAATATTGCATTATTTTAAAACGAAAGAAAATATTATTTTATAACGTTAAAATATTAAAGGGATATTTGTCTGTTAAATAAAAAAGAAAACGCTTTATTAGAAAGCACGAGTTCCTTCTTGTTTGTAAAATGGTTTTTTTTATTCAAGGTTCTGAAAGCTTTAAAAATGTTGTATTTCCAAATATATGAATAGTTTCTTTATACCTTTAATGGCAACACACTTAAAAGGTACCAGAGACTATTTTCGGTAGAAAATACAAATTCAGGTGTAACTAACAGGGTAGCTAGTGAAACTGGAATACTACAATTGCAAAAAATTAGAACTGCACAACGCCTTGGGAAAGGGTATCGTTTATTCTTTCCACCCCCAAAGCATAACCAGGCCCAAGAGGAAATAAAATTTCTTGCGATAATTAAATTTTTGAACATGCAGGACTAACAGACTCCAAAATTTACGTTCAACAAAGATTACACTAGATGTATCCACATGATTGTGGAGGCGGAAAAACGTACTCAGAATCATTCATTTCTTTCGCACATTCCTGGTCAGTTTAGCTGTTATTGTTAAGACGCTCCCTTTCATTTTATTTGATTCTGTTGTCTATTGCCGTTGGTAAACGATGTGGAATTATTAAACGTTAAGTTTAGGTAGTGATTAAGGAGAATGAACCAGAATTCATACTGATAACACGAATCAAAAAAGAAATAAATTTAAATTAGAGTGTACTTCGCAGAGCTTTTATCTGAAAGACTTCTCCATCTCAGGAATATCGACTTTTATTATGAGGTTATCCATCCATCCATTATATGGAAATTGCAAGGACACAAGGTGAAGTTAAATACTTTTATTAGGAAGACGAGCTCTCCACATATTAGAGGAATAAACAAAAATACATTTAACAATTCGTGTGAAAATCCGTTTATTTGGCGTAATAAATAGTAAACAGGAGTGCGAGCTTTCGCCACCAACGGGTGGCTTCTTCAGAATGAAAATATACAAAATTTAAATGCAACCAGAGCAGAATACGATGCTCAGAAGATTGAAGCTACTAGTGAAAGGGCAAAAATAAAGTCCACCAGCCCTGACAACCGGACACATGACAGCCCATTTCGCTACATTGGATCCTGCCCCTACATACAACATTTCACTTATTTTCTGAAGAACTCACTCGGAAACTATGGACTTGACATCGGAGTAAGAGGACCTAAACCACTTGCCACAATCCTCTCCTCAAAAAGGAACACTAACACAGATCTTTCAGACGCCGGAGTTTATTCTATACCGCTTATCTACCTCGACGGATCCATGAAGGAATATGTAGGCATGAAAAAGTGCTCTTTCAAGGTAACGACTAGCTGACGACCATTATCCTGTACCGTCCAAATGCGGACTCCACAGGATAAGGAGAACTCTCTCAATAGATTTTTGGTGACGGCGTTGCGAGTAATCCTGCCTGGATCCGACATTCCTCCATCCGGACAGGATCGGTCTGTGGACCTGCAGTGCGCTGCTACCCCCGTTGCCGGCACTTCCCACCTCTCCTTTATGACCCGGGTGTGCGTGCCATTTGGGCAGGGGCTAGAAATTTTTTCTCTCTGCCCCTGACTGGGAGAATAATTGCTGGCGCGAACTGTTTGGGGCATCTGCCCTTTATATAAACAAACAGGTTACAAACATTGTTACTTACACTGAGGAACCCATCTTCGCTTAGGAAACAAGTCCTTTGCTCAATGGGCCCTCTCACATTGAGATATTTACAGTATTTACATTACCACAGGACTAGGGTAGGTTCTGTGGTGACGACTCTGGGCTCGAGTCATCTGTTTCCCTTCTTCGGTTCTTCATTCCTCTTCTTTTCTTCTTTCTTCTTCCTTCTTCGTTCTTCTTCGGTCACCCCTCTATTAGGTAGACCGCCTGTTCCTCTTTGAGGTACTTGACCATCTCGATGAGCCCCTGTCTCGCTCTTGGGTATGCGAGCAGGATCGAGAGGTCCCTCGTCTTTGCCAATTCTGGCACTAACGTTGCTCTCTTCCCTGCCAGAGAAGCACATTCTAGAATCATGTGTGCGACATCTGCAGTCTGGGTACCACACATGCACACTCGCTCCCTAACCGCAAATCTGCGAAAGTACTCCGGCGACACTCCGTGCCCAGTTAGTACTTGGTTGAGGAAGCCATTACTCTCAATGCGCCTTATCGAGATTCGGGGGAAGATACGGTATGTCCTTCTACCCGTATCCCCTTCATCCCATCTCTGCTGCCACTCCACCAATGTGGCTGATTTCAGTTGCGTCCGCACACTTTGCAGCGGCGTTCGCATCTGAAAATCTATCTCCTCTTTACCAGTAGCTTCCTTCGCTAGCTGGTCTGCCCGTTCATTTCCAACCGTACCGACATGACTTCGGATCCAGTGGAAGGTAACCCTCCTACTCTCCATTGATTTATATAGCACTTTTATCTCTCTGACAAGGGGAGTCTTACTCCCGAATTGGCCAAGCGTTTTCAGGGCCGCCTGGCTGTCAGAGTGTATGCTATAGGCCCCTTCTCCGTTCATAGCAAGCACCCAACGCAGTGCTTCTCTGATCGCCAATAACTCTGCTTGAAACACAGAGGAATTAGACGAGAGTTTCATTCGTTTCGCGTGCATCTCGTTGCCATCCGAGATCACGCAGAAACCTGCGCCGACACTACTTCCTATTTTAGAACCGTCCGTGTACAGTTCCTTCCCCTGACCTGTGGGGAGGGCTTTATCCCAACTCAGACAAAGCTCATTGGCTGGATGGCAAGTCCAGTCCATCCTCAGCAGTTCCACCTCGGACGACCGATACTGGTGTCCCAGGAAGGAAACATCTTCCCCGTAGCGTAGGGTCTGCATTGCTGCTTCCCTCGCTACGACCAGGTCCGCCGGTTCGCACCCAGCCAGCACTTGAAGCGCCGCTGTGGAGGTCGTTCGGAAGCACCTGGTCATGCCCAATAGCGCCCTGCGCTGAATTTGGTTAATACCATTTCTCATCCTGACCGTATCTGACCACCAGGCGGGACACGCATATGTTAATATAAGCTCCACCCCTCGCTTATAGAGCACCTTTTTGGCTGTCCCAGGCAGCCGCATTCCGTTGATCTTATTTAGAATGCTGGTGCATCTGTCCTTCAAGAAGCGAAGATGCGGTAGCCCTGACAATCTGGTGTCAAGGATGACCCCTAGGTACCGCATCTCTCTCACCGCTTTAATAGTATGCCCATTGAAGCGACACTTTGGTGGAGTGACCAGTTCCCCCTTCTTTGCTATTAGCATTAGTGTCGTCTTTTCGGGAGCGAAGCAGAGCTTACACTCCTTGCTCCAACTATTTAGCTGTGAGAGAGCGGTGTGTACCTTCCGCTCAATCACGTGCCTACCAGATGCTGACACTATTAGCATTAGGTCATCTGCGTAGGCTTGCAGCTGCACCCCGTCTTCCAGAGGAAGCGCAAGTGCTGTATCTGCGACCACATTCCACCACAGGGGGCCCGAGCAAGAGCCCTGCGGACACCCCTTGGTGTATTCCCTGCTAAAGGTCTTGTCTCCGACCTCGAACTCTACTCTTCTATGCGAGAGAAAATCGCTTATTAACAGGAACAGATTCCTGGGGATGCCAAGTCTTTTCAGACGGTCCAGGACCAGTGGCCACCAGACATTGTTGAAAGCGCCCCGCACATCCAAAGAAACGAGACAGGTGTGCTTTCCCTGAACACGATTTTGCTTTACCTGCTGAGTAAGGCTGACCAGCGCTTGGCTGGTACACTTCTCCGGTGTGAAACCGAATTGGCGGCTGGAGAGCTTACCTAGGCCGACTAGGTAGTGGGTTGCTCGGGTCACGAGGACCTTTTCCAGCACCTTACTCCACGCTGTCAACAGGCAAATCGGCCTATAAGCTGCGGGATCTGCTCGGCTCTTGTTTTCTTTGCTGAAGAGGACAAGCAGCGCAGTTTTCCACATTGATGGGAAACAACCTCTTTCCAGGCATTTATTAAACAGGGCAACGAAGTACCCAGGGTTGGATAGAAACACCTCTCTGATGATCGAGAGGTCCAACCCATCTATGCCTGGCGCCTTGCCTTTGTTCAGGCTATTGATTGCAGCACCTATCTCCGCCTCCGTGAAGGGCGGGTCGTCAACCGTGTCTGGTGGTTCTCTACAGTGCTCTCTGATCGATGTTTGATCCGGGGAGTCTCCCGTCTCCTCATCGGAAGGGAAGTGGTGGTTTAAGAGTACCTCCACTGTGTCTTCCAGGGTGGCGGTGTTGGTGCCACTCTCTGTTCTGACGGAAGCCAGTAACAGTGGGCCGGTGATCGAGCCCTTCGCCACCTTGTACGGTACCCCAAAGGGGTTGCCGACAGGGGTGGTCTCACACAACTGTCTCCAGTGCTCTCTCTTCGATGTTATCATTGCTTTGCGATACATTGCATTGTGGAGATTATATTCCCTTTTCAGGCGCTCCCTCCTGTCTGGGTCAAATCTCTCACGTTGCATTCTACGTCTGCTGCGTCTGGCCTTCCCTCGCAGAAGACTCAGATTTTCCGACCACCAGGGGAGCAGGGGTCTTGCCCTTCCCCCTGCTTTCCTGCAACCTTCACAGGTCTCTACTATCTCTTTGGTAAGAATACCAAGGTGTTGATTGAGATCTTCTACCTCATCAAGATCTGCTGCTCTTCGTTCTTTTAGCAGATCTGATAGTCGGCCTTGGAGTTCCGACCACTTGAGGTTCCGGGCGTCGAACCTAGACCTGGGTTTTTTCCCACTTTTCTCAAACCCTATCGTGAAGGTTATAGCTAGATGGTCGCTGCAGCTCACATCGTCCAGTACCTGCCAGTTCTGGAGGAGGTTGAGGACCGATGTCCTCGTGAGGGTGAGGTCGACCCACGACGTCCCAGTGGCAGCTTGGAACGTGGGAACACTGTCGGGGTCGTTCCTGATCGTCAGATCTGAGGAAATGACGAAGTCAAGGAATTCGCTACCTCGCCCATCTTCTTCTTGGTCGCCCCAGAGGGGACTCTTCGCGTTAAAATGATTGTCTCGTGTTGCGGGTGGGAATCCAGCAGCCGCGAGACAGTGTTTAGCACGTCCGAGAGTGCACCTGACGGTGAACAGTATGCGTTGACAAGCAAAATTTTTCTGTTACTGTTCTCGATGCCCAATGCCACCACATTGGATGTGCATTCCAGCTCCAGAGCTCCCAGGTCCGGATCAAGAACGACTGTGGCTACCATTGGTTTTTCGCATCGAGAGTAGTACCTCCGTGTGGAGTTGGGAAACCCCGCTACCCTACCATGGGAGTGGTATGGTTCCTGTATCAACAGCATTTTAGCTGCAACTTCGCTGGCAGTTTTAAGAATCTGCCCTGTAGCGGCTCTCGCGTGGTGAGCGTTGAGCTGGAGTACTCTAAGACCGGTGCTTGTCCTTGGCCGATCAACCATAATTGGTTCGGCTTCTCTGCTGCTCCAACTCCCTCGATAGGGAGGGACAAGTCTTACTGAAGCTAGAATGGGCGGTTTCCAGCTTCAGTTTAAACCGCTTATTCGCGGAAGTGCAGTTATTGCACTTCGGAGCAGCAGTGCAGTCCTTGTGCCGGTGACCTGTCTCACCGCACTGCCCGCACTTGTCCTCTGCTTCCTTGCAACCATTCCTAAAATGGCCGAAGCCGTTGCACCGGAAGCATCGGACTTCTCTCACAAACTCTTTCAAGCGCAGGATCGACCATCCCAAGTTTAGTCGACCGCGCTTGATTAATAGTCTGTAGGCCAGGGTTCGGCTTCCACCACCCAGTGGACCTTACCCCCTTTGGGCTTAATGGCGAAATTCGCCTTAAATTCCCCTTCGAGGTCCGGGTTTTGCTCTTTAACCCCGGCCTCGAAGTCCTCTCGCGAGACCTCCCCGTCGACGCCGTATACGATCAGACGCGGGAGTCGCTTTTGGGGGGATTTCGAGTGGGTGCAATCCTTGGTCAGGGGATTGCTCCGCAGCTCGCCTTCAAGCTTGGCGATATCGTCGCTCTTCGAGCACTCTACCGCCACCCCTCCGTTCCGCACCTTGCGGACACCTTTGACTCCTATCTGCAGTTTCGTTGGCTGCACTGCGGATAGGAGAGTAGCCTTCACGTCGTCCGACGTTTTGCCCTCATCGGTGGGATAGATTAGGAGCACGTGTCTCCTATCTGGCACCACCTTCTTCCCTGCTTTCATCTTGGGTGCCGGCACAGACCTTTGCGCCTTCGTGGCACCCATCTTGGCTGTGGCGGCGTAGGACTTAGGTCCTACTGAGGGGGGCCCTGCCGCTCCACCCTCACCTCGCTCACCTCGAGCTTGCCCTCCAGCTTCGAGGTCCGCAACCCTTGCTGATGGCAGGCGTCTTGAATCGTATCCAAGACCGCCGCAATCTTTCCCACCGCAGCCTTGCTTGCCGTCTTGGGAAGGGTGCCCAAGACCACTTTAATTTCTGAGACACATCCCCCCACCAGGGTTAGAAACTCTCTGGTGGCCGCTGTTAGGGGAGTCTCATCCTCCCGTTTGGCCTTCGGAGTGGACTCCGAGGTCACCATCGGTGAGACCGTTGGTGACTTGGAGGTACCGGGCTTAGGAGAGGGTGTCTCCGCCGCCTGAACCTCCAAGGGTTTCACCCTGGTGGGTAAGGCTGTGCCTTGCTTTGTCTTCAAAGCAATTTTGGGGGAACCCCCTTCAGCATCGCTCCCTTTTGGGAGGTTTGCATCTCTGTGGGAGAGATGCAAAGATTTTTCTGAGTCTTGAGTGGGCACCCTGGGGTTCTCCCACTCAAGGTAACGCTCAGAAAACCCGGGCGCGCGGGCTTCAGCCCAGTGACGGATCAAACAGTCCTATCACTGACCGAACCGGCACGGCGTCGACGTACCCGCTCTTCGTCACAAACGAGTCTTGCGGTCAATTGGGACTTCGCCCTCACAAGGGCGTTTTTATTCTAAGTCCCTAATCGAACTGACTGCACCGAAACACTTTCAGTTTGAAAAAAAAAATTTTCTTGCGAGGGAGGAAGGAATCCTCTCTCGCAAGATGAGCGGTGCTCTTAAACGCTCAAACGCAACGAACTGAAAATCGCAATCAAACTCACAATACTCGCTCCCCGGCTCGATGACGAATCGGCCGGTCTTTCAAGGTAAGACTAGCGGAACACAAGAGAGACGTTGGACCGGGAAGAATAAATACAGCATTAGCGAAAGAAGTCGCAACCCATTCAGCCATTCCGCAATGGGACAACATGAAGAAGGTCGCCTCCTACGCAAATCCCAAGGCCACTGAGATCTTAAACAACCCGATCACGTGCAATGATGAACTTTCATTTGACTTACCTTTTGCATGTCGCATGTTTCTACGTACAGCACGCACCTAACCCATGTCCTTCACCCGCCTGCACGAGGAATACTTCACCTTCTAGCATTGTACTTAGTTTTCTGTTTATATTAATGTTATATTGCATTTAAACCGTGAATATTCTTGAGACATTATTTTCATCTTGAAAAAGCCACCCGTTGGTGGCGAAAGCTCGCACGCCTGTTTACTATTTATTACGCCAAATAAACGGATTTTCACACGAACTGTTATCATCTGGTGTAACTACCCAACTGTTAATTTCTACAAATACATTTCTTGGTGCGAGAACGTTGAGGAATGAACTCTCATAGGATTGAGCAAGAATGTGAAAAGGAAAATTTGAATCTATCAGATTTGCCTAATTTGGCTTAGCAGTACTAACTAATATCTTCCCCCCAAAAATGCGTTTTCGACACTACTAGGTTTTGCATCAATAACAAATATATTCTCGCCAACAAATCAACATCAGTTTCCTAAAGAATTGGAGTAACCTTGGCACGAATCTGTTGGAAACAAGTCGGACCGGTGCAGCGATCGTCAAACCCTTCCGAAAACATGCTTTGCATTTCCAGATATAAATATAATAACTTTCCCTTCAAAAAGATGATAAATCACCTTTCACCAAAACTACTTTTTGCACAAAAATGAAAAACTCCTTACGTAATATCTACAGCTCTTGCTTTCAATATCAGAATAAAGATATTGAGAGCAAGAGCTATACTGTAGATTTAACGTTCTTCAATGATACATTGGAAATCAGTTCTTCAATAATGTATTTTAAGAATTGGCTTGCAATGATAGCGACCCTTGGCTATCATTGCAAGTGCCATTGTTGGAAATACTTTCCATAATTTTAGGAATGGCTGCAGATTTTAGAGTGGAGTAGAAACAAAATTTCTTTATATCATCATACACAGGAGCAGCGAACTTAAATTTGACTTCTCTGGACAGGATGTGGTTACTTTACAACCATTTGTGTCTCTGTAATGCTCTCAGTTTCTAAGGCATAACGCTTTGTCATACCACCGTCATATCGCTCTAAACCTCCGTATATTGTAGATATATAGCATAACTTCCTGCTTTACTGGAGAGGGAGCTTGTCAGTGTTTCTCCTAAGCATGGTATATAAAGATCAGTGGCGGCTCGTGGTTGCAAAAATAGGTGAAGAGGTATAAGAGCAGTATGAAAAGATATATACTGTCTACAATGAAAATCACTTAATGAGGACTTACCTATTTTTTGTATATGAAATCAATTTTATTTCCTTTTAAAGCTGCAAATATTTCGATTATGTCGTCATAAGATGGTTGTTTCTTCGTGAGCATCAATAAAATGTCTTCCTGAATAGAAATATTTGCCAAAGAAGCAAGTCTATCTTGGGAACCAGTGTTTCTTGAGCAAGTTTGTATTCTTTTAAGAAAACTTCTTTCCACTGGCACACTTGTAGATGGAATTGTTAAAACGAGGAAAACCAATTTATAATCTTTTGTAAAAATATCTTTGTCTACGTGAAACACTCGAAGGAGTTCTTGAGTCAATATATTCCTTAATTTTTCATCGGCATGTACAAGACTCAGTTCATTTTTAAGGCGCTGGTGTTTAGTAAATATGTTTCCGTAAAAATGTAGATTTTCAAGAGCGCGAGAGGGAAAGCAAGCATTAAATTATTCGAATTTGGTTGTGTCAGCAAGTCAGACAAATTGAAGTTTCTTACAGTCTTGAAATCTTATATCCATTTCCATAACAATGTGGTCCAAAATTTCAAAATACAGTTGTTTATAATTTTGAAAAATTGTTTCCTGTGAAAGAGCAGCATATTCCTGTGCTTATTTCTGAGATTTTGCTAGCTTTTCCAAACTGTGTTTTAAATACCTCATCGTTCCTTTTATGGCTCAAAATTTTAGGAGGTTTTCAGTTTTTAATTTTAATTTGAGTATACACAGTAGTTTGTGTTTAGTTATTTTTTCAAAAGTTCGAATAATAGATCAATGGAGCAAAAAATGTAAATTCGAAAGTGTTCATACCATTCAAAAACCCCTTGGCAAGATGAATTGATTTTTTGTCTGATTGTTCGCTATTCGTCAGAAATCCGAACACTTCTTTCAATTTATCCCAATCTTCAACAACTACACTTACAAATTTCGAAGTGGAGAACCATCGAGTTTCTGTTATGGTTGGTCTGTGTTTTGCGGTTGTTGATATAAGTGTATAAGACCGCTTCGCAGAATGGTGAACAAACGAAGCAATTCCACTGAGGCTTGCAAAAAGTATTCGAGCACTTAGAAATTTTAGAAAAACTCTGTTGTAATACAAGATTCAAACGATGGAACTGTTAAGCAATGAACAAAAACAGTTTGAGAAGCTTTATCCTTGACTTTTTTTTTTCTGTAGCCCATTTAAGTATTCAGACATTATACTTGCCGCATCGTAACATTGTCCTATTTATTTGTGTTGGTAGTCAGACTGTTCTAAAATTTTGTCTAGCATTTTGTTTAAAGCTCCTGACTTTCTATCTTCACTTACATCATGGAAACCCAAAAATCCCACAACCAATACACCTTCCGAATCAACAATAAAAAAATATTTAATTTTTGACGTGACCGTTTATATATTCAGAAATACATTCCATTAATTCATTTTAAATAGTTTTTTATCCTTTCGTACTGATTTTTAAATTTTAAAGAACTTCTTCGTATCAACAATGAAAGTAATTCAATGAAATTTCCACGATTTATCACGCCCATGCTTTCGTCATGGCCATGGAATGCTAGTTCTTGTTTGCTCAAATACAATATAGACTAATATTGCATCAATAACTGTCGTCAGGAAAAGTCTATTTAAAGGAACGTTTTCGTTAAAATGCGTTTTCAAAAGCCTAGCATTTTTCTCAGGGCATCGGCAATGGTGTTATGAATTTTTTCAAAATTCCTTTACATTAATCCGCGTTTCAGGTGTTCGCTAGAATCACGATGTTTATGAAGTGACCGTGTTACGCTTAATAAATCTGAGAATCCGTCTTTATTCCACGCCGAATGTTTATTACAAAAAAGTAAGCAGGGCCAAAAAACAAATTAACACAAAAGTGCTGCAAATCCATTTACATTCAGTAAACCAGCAATTTTTAAAATTAATATTGTTGATTTACCGCTCTTCTTGATTTCTTTCTTGGCAACAATTGTCAGTGAAACCTTCGGTCGTCCTTGAAGCAAAATGTCTCTTTTACCTTCATCTTTCCACCGATTAAATGGAGTTTGCAATAAATTACAAACAATGTCGTCCACAGGATGCATACTAAAAACTATCACTGGCAGTTAAATGGTACACAAACCTAAAATATCAGCTAAAGCTTTCAAAAAATAATCACAAAGCCCGAAAGAACAAATTCCTTTCGGAAAAGAATACACCAGAGCACCACAGGGAAAAAAGCCCTAGTAGATTGCAAGGTACCCTGTTAGTCCGCCCGCTCCACCATGATCTCTGACGAATTTACGCTCAAATCCTGAGAGATGCAGAGGTAAGGATCCTGAAGCTGGAACACTTCACTTGAGCGAGCAGATTAAGGATGGTGACGTCACGGTTACCATGACAACTCGGCCGAAAACTGCAGACTTCCAAGCATTCTCATTACGGCTCTTCACTTGAACTGTTTTGCGTATAAGGATTTGTTTTCCGCATTGAGCGCGCCATTTGAAATAATATCTATTCGAAATTTTGAGTATTTCGGAAATGAATAAAGGCAAAAAAGAATATATTTAAAAAAGATACTGAATAAAACTTTATTTTGAGTAAAATAAGTGAAGAGGCACTTTACCTACTTCACCTGAAAAGCCGCCATTGATAAAGATGCCAGGGTCCTTGTGCCGACACTATAGTTCGTCTTCTTTAGTGAGTTCTACAGCTGGTAAGAAAGATTTAGTCTGTAGGGAATTGTACTCAGGTAGCGTAGTCACGGCATAGGAAAAGTAAAATGAAATAGGGATCATCAAGCGTTCGTTTAGAACTAGCAAGCATAAAAGAAGCACAAAAAGGGGTAAAGTGATCGCCGCCCAATCCAGAGAATTCGAATTCCCTCCCCTGTTCCTATGTACAATGATACGAAGAAATTAACTTTCTACTCAGCCCCTAAATCTACAGCCATCCGGGAAACTTTGGAAATCATTCCCAACAGCGAGGCTTGCAACGGGAGTGTCTTTCTAGAGTTGGCACGAGTTTGGAACCAGTTTTTCAAATAACGCCTTTTCCTTTACAAGGTGCCACGTGCACCAAACACGACGTCTCGTATCTTTGAATGACATTACATTTGCATCTATACATTTATTGTCTAGTTAAGTCACTGCGTTCAAATTGTTGAAGCGTTTTATTGTGGCTTACAGATAACAGTTTTGGACTTTTCGTCACTTGTAAAATTTATGATTTCCCACTTGACGGTTGTATGAGATTGACCTGTGTCTAATGACACAAATGATACTGTCTTGGGGAGTGAAAGGGGTAATGGACACAATTCTAGGAACCTTTATCTCCCGTTTCCACTCAGGCCACATCCCCATTTCCTCACGCCCGTATTTCTTTGTGCAGTACTAGCTCAGAAGTCCACTCAATACATGCAACTGAACCTCGCTCATCGTCTTTTTACCTAGGAGTAGGCGAAGGCGTCTAGAAAATACACCCATGCTCAAACATTAGGGACAATAGTGAATCACAAGAAAATGTTGCACTATACAAAGTGATTCGTCATGCAAACTACTCCATACCTCTTCCGAAATGACGAAAGCCCATCTGTTGCTCCAGAAGGCCGATGGTTGACATACATCAAGTTGCACGCGGCGGACTTTGGAAAGGAAAGTCCGAGCATGACATACATCACGTTTCACGCGGCGGACTTTGGAAAGGGAAGTCCGAGCAGCCGGATAAAGCAGGTTTTGTGAGTTTCGAAAGTGCTACACTACTGTAAACCAAATGAACATAGATCAGCGAACCCATATTGATGATGTTATACGGAGAAGATTCATCGGGCGACTCGAGCCCTGGGAAAACCCAGGTAGCAGTGTACCAGGAGCTGCATCACACATAAAGTGTGCCGCCCCGGTGGCACAGTGGTCTAAGGCACTGGCCTCTGATCATTCGTCCGTAAGGGGTCCGGGTTCGAATCCCGGTGAGGCATGGATGCTGTGTTTGTCTTACGGCACTGGCTCTCTCCCTTCCCTGGAACCAGTGACCCTAAATTAGGGACGGGCGACTGCTTATAGCCCATTGAGTTGCTCACGGTGGTCGTTAAACCTCCAATCAAAAAAAAAAACAAAACAAAAAAACACATAAAGTGTCATTTCCAGACTTTGGCGGCAGTTTCAACAGGATGAACATGTGTCTAGACGTTTCAGCACAGAACATCGGCGAACTACAACGTCGCAATAAGACCGTTCCTTGTCATTAACTTCCAGACGTCAAAGGCATTGTACAGCACGATTCTTTACCAGAAACCTTTGAGCTGCCACATGGACCACTGTTTCAAGGCAAACAAAAATATAATAAATAATCAACACAGATCTAACACATAATGCTCATATTAGCAGGGTCCTCACAAGTAAACATGGAACTTGTACTATTCATTTCGACTTGCACAATATGTTTAAATGAAGTTATCTTTTCAGGGCACAGAAGTCTACAAGTTGGTTAACAATGTTATCCATAACACTGGACTAAATACTAAACTAAGTTCATCATAAATTTTTTATTTCATTTTTGCTCTAAGGCGCAACAATGATGTTCTCAAGAATCATTACACTATTTGTGTCACCTTGATGTCAAATTAATGTGCAATCGAGCCTCTGGAGTGTTCTGGAAGATACGTAATAGACAATATCGCTGCTGAAACCATCACGGAATAGGTATGGGTCGAATTTTCATACTCACTCAAGTAGAAATAAAGAGAATAAACGAAAACAAATATAATCCCATTCGGATCACTGGTCAGAATGTCATACCGATTCTGAAATACAATTAAATTCTTGTTTAAAAATCTGGAAGTAGACATTTAAATGTTTTAAGGTAGGTTGAAATACAACATCAAATTGCGAAATCTTTCAAAACATATATGAACACAGTAGAAAAGTCCTGAGGCATATTTAACTGTACATATTGATGCAAATCATTAAAATATTTTATTCGCTTTCAATATGGGGGTATCTTACAGGAATCCATAAGGATACACAGCGTTTACTTTAACACTTTGAGGCAATTAGAAAGCAATTTTTTAACCTGCAGCTTGTTAGCCCCAGAGTTTTACCTTGTATTCAGCCCCTATAGATGGCTCCACGTTTAATCTTTTAAAGAAGAAGAAGATTGCCCATGCAGACAATGACTCTTACTCTTCTTTTTTTGGATAGAACTAAAACCACTTCTCAGCATTGACCTGGCAAAATTCAGTAGCTGGGTGTTAGTCAGAACAAACGATAGAACATCCAGCTAGAATAAACCAATCATGAAGTGTTCGAATCCTGGAAAGCTTCCATTTGAATTTCTATAAAACATCGCAAAAAGTTGGGTGCTTTTGTAATCCTTTTAAGTATTTGGTTGAAGTAAATACAACCTACGTCCAAAAAGTTCCAGGACTGACTGCATAACTGACGTAACAGTAGTGGGATAAAAATATCACGTGTATGCCAGAAGACAGTAGTCTTTAGCCAATCAGCGAACAGCTGGAAGCCGGCGTTGTTGCTTTTTTACAGGCTGCAGACCAGCGTATGTGTATGGAGACACGGTATTACCCTCCCCCAGCAGAGTTTTCGAATGGAATGCACTTTTTCGGGATGGGCAGGAATTTTTTGATAATGATTCGAGATCTGGGCGTCGCCCCAGTGTGCTGACAGAGGAATAAAATCGAAGAGGTGCGGTACGAGTTAAACAAAGATCACAATTAGAGAGAGAAAGATCACCGATGGCTGAGACGGTGGGCGTTACTAAGTCTGTCATGAGATTCGACGCGATGATCTGCGAAAACGAAAACTTTATGCCAGTTTGGTAACCCGCACATTGGAGGAATTCCTGTGTCTTATAGGAGTGAGAAAATATCTGACACAGTTCAACAGAAATTTCAGGAAAATGTGATCTTTATACAGATTTAACGCAATGCGTGCCCAAAAGATGGAGAATTCACTTTACCCTAACAAATGTGTTTTTAGAGATTTCCGCAACCCTACTGTGTTTTTTTCTTCTTTTCTTTGTAATTTATTTAACTGAATTTTTGGCGGATTTTTTTTCGAATTTTTTCTACGTTGGCTTACGGATTTTAATGTGTAATCCAAAAAACGAAACTTATCGAGAGACTGTAAAACCGATGTTATTTATGAAAATTTTGCGCATTCTTGAACTTTGCTAAAATCTGAAATATCTGCATAGGGAACGTGTTTTTAAAATGGTTTATCTCCTTTTCACAGCTGGAAGACACTGATGGGAAATTTAGAGGTGCTGTTGTCATTCTCCCCGTAGCTTCATGCTATGCAGTTACGTCTCCGAGCGAAAACCTTACGCATTTACACTTTTATTACATCTGCGAACAGACCGATAAGGTCATAAAATTTACCTGGACACAATATCTACGCAACATGATTTGTGATTACCGGTAGAGTTGGTGTTAGGTAAATGTGTAGATTACAGTCCTAAATTATTTCGTCGGAAAAATTTTAGCACCTGGGAAAAGTGCGACGTACAGATTTTAGAGTATGGAAATAAAGGCAAATGGTGCAGAAATGTCATATTTTAAATGTGTTTTAAAGATTGTTATCGTAATATTTAGCTGTAAGTGCGGTGTTGTGAAGAGACGCTGCGGTAAGCCTAACGCATTGATACCGCGAAGGTGTCAAGCTTTGCTCCGTTAAAAGGGAGGTTCGTTGCTGTATCGAAGAGACGGATGCAGTGAAGAGACGCTGCGGTAGGCCTAACGCATCGGAAGAGTACAACAGAAAACGGTTACGTTGTTGGCAGGTGAGCGATAAATCGTGTAGTGATACGCTACAGAAAATAGCTTCAGATTATCCACCCTTTATTTTGTTGTATCCTGTACGTTGTTGGCAGGAAAAACCGAATGAAACCCCTTTGATTTGCAAAAGATACGAGTTAGTAAGATAGAAACTAACCTGCGAACAAAGTATTAACAGGAAATCCAAAAGTGCACTGGCACAGCAAATCAGCTACGATTGGAAGGCGTTCAAAGCAGAACCGAAAGTTATACTTCCCCAGTTTTCTGAACAACAATTGAAAGGTATATTCGTACTTTCTACTTGGAATCAGATAATCATGTACGAAAGAACGAAACATATGTCAACATCTGCTTAAAAAGCAATGACAAAACATGAACGAACTATATTCTGCAGTGTATGAGTATTCGCTCTCCTGGCAAGAACGTACGTGGCTGCAGTTATAGTCATCCACGCGGGAATTACAAGCCGCAGCGAATCTTCCTTTCAACGGAACAAAGCTTGGCATCGTCGCGATAGCGATGCGTTAGGCCTACCGCACTGTCTCTTCACAGCATCACTTTTACATGTAAATATTACGAAAAAAATGTTTAAAAAACATTTACAATATGAAATTTTTGCACCATTTGGCGTTAATTTCCATATCTAAAATCTTTACGTCGCACTTTTTCCAGGTACTAACATTTTGCCGACGAAATTATTTAGGACGCTAATCTACACATTTACCTGATGTTATAAACATTTTACATTTCTTTCTAAGAAAAAAAAACCTTTTGTGTTTCTGTAAGAGGGATGATACAATTTCCTAACGTTTAAAAATAACACTCCACGGGAAATTCTCCTCCGACATATTGATTAACGTTTCAGTCTGTGTTTGGATGAAAACTCAGGATTATTGCGGCATTTATCATGACCCGCGCCAATGTGCTGCCATCTGGTGATTTTAGAAAAATGCCGAAGCCTTGCATCAGCAGACTACAGATCGCACAAGAGGACATTTACGTGAGGTAACTATATGACTTTCGCTACAGACAGCATTTAGTTTTTTTGCAAATGCACATCTATAGCATTTGCATTGCTTTGCAATGCATATGCTATAGATGTGCATATCCTGTAGACCGTAACTAATAAATTGCACAATTCTTCAGTTGCAAAAATATCAAAAAATTCGATTGGTTCAATACCTGTCATATTAATTTTCAGTCCTAGTACACTAGTGAACAGAATTATTCTCGTGTCGTCGGAAACATCATACCAATGTGCAGCTAAAATCTGTTGAGGTGGAGTATGAGAGAGAACGTCTCATTCTTCATTTTCACCTTCACTGCTGGTCGTACTACAGCTACTAAAAGAATACGTTTCTGTGTATGATGACAAATTATCAGAATCATCTATTTCCATAGCAGCATGTGCCCGCCGATGAACTTTTTGTTGCGGGACCCATAGCTTGTCGTTGTTTCCACAAAACTAAGCATTGAAGTCAATATGGGTTTCCTTGAAATCCCTTCAGCGTCCTCAATAGGCCGCCCTCTTACGTATGAACTCTAAGCAGCAATGCTTTTTTAGAAGCATTTGTTTATTGATAGTTCCCTTCACAGCAAAACCAGTGATGTTCAAAAGGAAAGTAAACACTTTGCAGCGCAGAGCGCACGCTGTGTTAGATCTGTGGGGAGTCAACTTACAATCCCTTCCTTAAACCATGTGGAAAAAAATCCGCTATCCCAAAACTGCGGTCATTTTTAAACAGTTGGGTACTCATCCTCAGTGCCAGTAACAAAACAGATAACTGTCTTCAAGTGCCGAAGGATTTAGGATGGAAAATGTTAAGATACAGAAAAAAGATGTCAGCACCTAGGCTAAGTATTGTATGACGCAATTCGGCGTCACACGAAAGTGAAAGTGTTAACATCGGGTATCATTTATCTTGTGGAACACATTGCGCGCATTCGTAGTTTTTTTTTCTTTAGTATTTCACAGTTCTGGCATTAGGTGGTATTAGTGTGTATTTCTGTTAGCAACTGTATCTTCTTTTCTAAAAATCCCATTGAGAAATTTATTTTATTATTGTATGTCAGTCGCCACACTAAAAATCCGGAACATTATCCTCTTTATATTGTGCACAGTTTCGGCCAGAGGGCGTAAATGACAAACTTTTTTTCTTTCTGTGTGAGCTTTCAAGAAACGTGGCTCAAAAAAATTATTTTTTTCTTAGCATGATTTTTGCTATGAAGAATACTTTTCGCATATTTCCTATCTTCCTGTTATTGCAAAAACTTTTTTCTCTGGTAGGTGTAAAATTATGTCCTGTTTTTCCTCTATATCCGGAAGTCTACCCAGTCTTAGTTCCTAATTTCTATTCCAACGAATGCGAAAACGGATGTTTTAGCAAATAATAAACATTGTTCATGATTAAAGAAGACAAACATTTTGCTTCTTATGTTTCATTATTTGTATAAAAATATTAAGATACCACTGACACTGTTCCACCGATGGAAACAGAACAATAGCACTAAAATAATTCAGTGACTAACACAAGGCACAGCACAGAGCGAGAGATTGGGTCTTTCCGGGTAACAAAACGTGCAAATGTGATCCGATGCTCTTTTACCAAGCGCCGGATAGATTCCAGTTGAATGCCCAACTGTGCATGCTCAAATACCCATGAGTTTGAGCCGTTGGCAGAGTTCAAGGTTGCACGTGAGCTGTGGATAGAACAAAATGGGGTGTTTTTCGGGGGACGGACAACAATTACCGTGATCAAATCAATGGTAGTCATAGAGGGGGACTGCTTCCAATATAATGTTAAACTCTGTATATATTTGGAAGTTCCAACATCAGATATACAGTATACATACACCAATGAGCCATTACATTATGACCACCCTAGGCTAGATAAATTTGCGCTACTGGAGACCGAACGGTGGCTCTGGTGAAGTTCACAGATAAGTATATATACTACCCGAGGACGGGCTTTTGGATAGTAGAATGTTCGGAGTCAGAATGGAAAACGCTGCCTATTTTTCGGACTTTGATAAAGGACAAATGGCGATGGCCCTGCGCCTGGGAACTACGATCTCGGAAACTGCGGGGCTTGTGTGTTGTTCACGTGCCGCTGTAGTGAGTAGGTGTGTATCAGAACTGGTGCACAGATAGTGAGTAGGTGTGTATCAGAACTGGTGCACAGATTGCCAAACGACGAACCGTCGTCCGCAGCTCATTGATGCCAGAGGGGAGCGGAGACTGTCGCGCATTGTTCACAGCGACAGCAGGGCCACAGTGCGACAAATCACCCGTAGCTACAACAGTGGTGATCAGGGTAATGTGCCAAAGCACACAGTTCATCGCAGCCTTCTACGCATGGGTCTGCGTAGCAAAAGACACTTCTAGGTCCCCATGCTCACTGAACGTCATCGCCAACAACGCATGAAATGGGCCCAAGATCATCGATATTGGACCGTGGATGATTGGGAAAAAGTGGCTTGGTCTGACGAATCAAGATGCCTTATGCATCACTAGACGGCCGAGAGATTACCAATTGAGGCTATGGCACCTGGATGCACTGCTGGGCGGAAACAGGCCGGCAGCGGTGGTGTTATGCTGTGGGCGATGTTTTCTTGGGACACTTCTTTAGGCCGCATTATCCCAATTGCCCAATCTCTGACTGCTATCAGCTATCTAAACATCGTTGCGGACCACGTTCACCCCAGTGGCAGATCCAGGGGAGTCGGATGGGACGACCCCCCCCCCTCGATTGGAGGTTTAACGACTACCGTGAGCAACTCAATGGGCTATCAGCAGTCGCCCGTTCCTAATTTAGGGTCAATGGTTCGAGGGAAGGGAGAGAGCCAGTGCCGTAAGACAAACACAACATCCATGCCTCACCGGGATTCGAACCCGGACCCCGTTCGGACGAATGATCAGAGGCCATCGCTTAGACCACTGCGCCACCGGGGCGCCCCCCCTTGAACCCTAACGACGTTTTTATGTTTAAAGTAGCAAAGATCGTAAATGATTAATTTTGCATATTGTGTTTTCAGTTTTTCTAAAAAAAATAACAATTAAACTTAGTACGGATTTAAAATACTTATTACATTAATTAGGTTCAGTAAAGAAAGAAAGAGAAGGGAATAGAATGAAAAGCGAAGGAGAGAGAGAGAGCCCAAAAGATAAAGGGAAAACAGGAACAGCGGAGGGGGAAGGCATGGGGATATTCCTTGTTAATTCTTTGCTATTGTCGTATTGTCTAGCATCTATAACTTCTCGAAACAGGGTAAGGCAGAACTTAGTACTGAAATCAAAGTAGGTGGGAGCAACTGTAAATAACAATATGATCTACGTACGTATCTTAATTGGGTCGTAAAATTGTTTCCACTGCTTCCTCCCAGATGGTCTTTTCATGACTTCTTTCTTTTTTCGTATGTTTCTTGCTCCCTCACGCCTCACGGGCGCTTCCCGTTGTCCTGTTGTTCCACCCACTCCGAAGTCAATCCCCGCTTGGATGGGGTGAGCTGGGAAGGAGGCAGCGTGGCTAATACAGGGTATTTTTCGGCATCTCCTGCTACTAACAATATGCTCTGACCACATGGGAGATGAAAGGGTGGATGAAATTCGAAAGTATGCAGGAGTAACATGGAGAGGACTGGCACAAGACAGACCGTTGTGGAAGAAACTTTTTTTTTTTTTTTTTTTTTTTGATTGGAGGTTTAACGACCACCGTGAGCAACTCAATGGGCTATAGGTAGTCGCCCGTCCCTAATTTAGGGTCACTGGTTCCAGGGAAGGGAGAGAGCCAGTGCCGTAAGACAAACACAACATCCATGCCTGACCGGGATTCGAACGCGGACCCCCTACGGACGAATGATCAGAGGCAGGCGCCTTAGACCACTGCGCCACCGGTGCGGCGAAGAAACTTGGGGAGACATTCAGGCGGCAGAGGACTGATAATGGTTGACAATGATGATGATGATGATAATGATATATATATACTGTATATACTAACGTTATATTTAAAAAATACCCTTTCATAATGGCTTCTGTCCCCTTTTATACCCGACCCCCTTCCCCGAGTAAACTTCTGGATCCGCCCCGGGTTCACCCATTGATGGCAAATGTGTTCCCTGTTGGTAATAACCATTACCAACAGGATAATGCACCATGCCAAACTACCGAATCATCAAGGAGTGGTTTGAAGAACATACTGGTGAATCTCTGTTAATGCCCTCGCCCCCAAATTCACCTGACATGAACCCAATAGAACAATTGTGGTTCGACTTAGAAAAGCTGGTTCGCGCTAAACCAGCACCACCCCGAAATGTACAGGAGCTGGAGGATCTGCTGCTGACATTTTAGCACCAGATACCAGAGGATACCTATTTGTTTGTCTTGTTTCTGGCGCTCTTTGGCCAACCATGGCCCTTGCGCCATAAAAATCAAACAACCAACCAACCACAGGATACCTATCGCCACCTCATCGAATCGATGCCTCGCCGTTTCGCCGCTGTTTTGCTGGCTTAAACGGGACCTAGAGCTTATTAGGTAGGTGGTCATACGGTAATGGCTCACCAGTGTATATATATTTGGAACGGCCCACTATAAGCTGACGCCCGTTCCAAATTTAGGACCTATTGTTCCAGGAAATGGATAGAGCCAGTGCCTTCAGCCAAGCACAACCTTCATGCCTCACCGGGATTCGAACCCTGAACTATCTCGGACGACTTTTTAGAAGCCACAGCTCAGACCACTTCACCATCGATGCGCCTCCGTGAATGTTTATAAGAGCAAGGAAAGTCAAATTTTTTTCACTAGCGTAATGGTGCGTTTCAAAATACATACATATTAAAGATATATTCAATGTAATCTTCACACTCACAGAATGGACGAGACGCTACTGTCTGACAGGCTGTCTTTTCCTCAAGCCTCGATTTTTTGCTCCATTCCACGTTTTTAAACGTTTCAAATATATTCTACTTGGGGGGGGGGGGGGCTCCAAGTTCCAAATCTTTTGGATCCAGGACATTCAGAATACGGAACTTTCCGGAAAATTCATACATTGTTCGGTCGCTCCTACATAGGATAAAGTTTGAAAAGTCCCCTCCACCCCTCACACTAAGTTTGAAAAGACTACCGTGAGAGAAAGAAGTGAAATCCTCTCGAACAAGTTAGTATACAATGATGCTGTTTATTTGGAAACACCAATGTTTTGGCATGTACTATAAAGTGATGGAAACATATACATATATACCACCAATGATTTGGCATGTACTATTAAGGGATGGAAACGTCTATATACACTATCTACCAAAAAATAATTGGACACCTGTGATAGCAAAGAAAAACGAAGTTTATTCACCTTCAATAGTTGGTGGAGCCTCCACGAGCGGCGATTACAGCTGCGACCTTCCGGGGCATACTCTCAACCAGGAGTTGTACGACGCCTAGTGGTATTTTCTTCCACACGGCTTAGAGAAGACAGGTCAGTTTCTTCACCGATTTCGGAAGGTGGGGGCACCCCGCAAGTCGACGCTCCAACTCGTCCCAGAGATGCTCGATAGGGTTAAGGTCCGGGCTCTGCGCAGGCCAGTCCATTCGATTAACTCCATTGTCACCATACCAAGCCATGGTGGACCTCGCAACATGACAAGTGGCATTGTCATCTTGAAAGTAACATGGGTCCACCCCGTAAAACTGCCACAACGTAGGAAGCGTATGGTCGTCCAAAATGGTGCAGTAGGTCTCGGCATTGAGTCTATCAGGAATTGCGACCAAGAGCCCCGTGCCATACCAGGAGAAACACCCCCATAGCATAATTCCACCGCCGCCGAACTTCACAGTTGGCACATCATATTCCGGCAGGAGGGGTTCTCCAGGCAGACGCCAAGCCCAGACCCTGCCATCCGAACGGTAGAGGGTGAACCTTGATTCGTCGCTCCAGAGAACCTGTTTCCACTGTTCAATGGTCCACTGTTGATGTTCTTTGCACCACGTTAGCCGAGCAGCGCTATTGGACTTGGTGATCAAAGGCTTGTGGGCGGCAGCACGTCCATGGTAACCGAGCACATGGGCTTCCTTACGGATGGTATTCATCGAAAGAACACTCCCGGCTGTCTGTTAAAACTCCTGGTGGATGTGGCCCATCGATTTGGTGCGGTTCTTCGGAATTTCTCTGACCAGCACCCATCGGTCTCTAACTCCCAGTTTTGTGGGTCTGCAGGGTCGGGACACAATCCGACAGTAACCTCTCATCTTCCACTTACCAATCACATAGGCCAATGTCGATTTTGGGTACTTCAACTCACTGGATATGTCACGTAGGGATCGGCCATTTCTGTGATACCCGACGATTACACCTTTCTCGAAATCAGAGAGCTCCGAACTGCGTGGCATCTTGCATGCGACTGGTTGCGTTGTTGTTTCCCACACGATATTTAACAACGGCGGCCGGGATGTGTATCAGGACCACAGATATCGTCAATTGCAGGGGTGTCCAATTACTTGTTGGTAGATAGTGTATAAACAGGGTGCATAGGAAAGTCCCTTTAGCCTGAAATAACTTGGGAACGGAGAGAGGTACACTTATGCAAGTGAGATAACGGTAGAATAAAGTAATTACACCCGATCGAATGCAACCCATAGCAGCACCCCTAGTGGCGAAATGCGGAAGTTAGCCATTGTAAATCGAAAACGAAAAATGATAGAGCAAAACCTCCAATTACAAAGTTGTAGAGCATCACTTATTTAGTACAAAACGACATTTGTTTCACACGGATAAGATAAATTAGCGCCTGAATACCCGATAATGTCCGAAATCGATGCGTGACATTTTGTGTGAACGTTTGAAGGGAACAGGCATAGGCGTGAGCAAATAAACACAATTTATTGCACAAATCCGTACTTATGTCAACACAGTTTGATGACGTCAGACAAAACAAAAACAAAAAAAGCCAAACTGGCGCACAGTGATAAAAAGTTAATGTCGAGTATGTTCGAAGAGTTCGCTATTGCCCACGATACACATTTATATTCGTGAAAGTAACTCTGCATGCACATTCCTCAACATGGAAGGTGTCACACTATTGCAAGAATCTGTAACACGACGACGTAGATCCAGCAGACTTGTAGGTGCTGTTGTATCCACCTGATTTTTTACGTAACTACAGAGGAAGAAATCCAACGGAGTGAGGTACGGCGATCGTGGAGGCCATTCAACAGCACCACTATACCCGATGATTTGTTGCACAAAACAATCTGTGAGAATGCGTCGCACTGCTGCTGGCTGGTGTGCAGGAACACCGTCATGTTCGATCCACAAGGAATGTAATGCGGACAAGGGAATGTGATCTAAAAAGTCAGGTATGATATCCTGTAATATTTGGAGGTATCTCTGTCCGTTGGCATTCGCCGTAAATAAGCACCATCTTGCTATATTGGAGTGAGTGAAGCTCGCCATTCTCACACCGGGTACGTAGACCTAAACTTCTGATCAGGGTACATCCTGCTACTGGTTTTTACACCGTAGGTACGGTACAACGTCACAATCTGCATTTGCGTACGGCTACATTTGCGAATTGTGAATATGCAGATCCGAATCGTCGTGCATCGATTTCGGACATTTTAGGGTATTCAGGCTGCAATTAACTTATATCTGTGAATCAAATGTTGTTCTGTACTAATTCATTGATGCTCTACAACTTTGTAATTGGAAATTTTGCTCTATCGTTTTTCGTTTTCGATTTGCAATGGCTAACTTCCGCATGTCGCCACTAGGGGCGCTCCTGCTGGTTGCATTCGATCGGGCGTAGTAGCTTTACTATACCGTTATCTCACTTGCATAACTGTACTTTTCTCCGTTTACAACTTAATTCAAGCTAAAGGGACTTTCCTATGCATCCTGTATATACAGGGCGTCCGAGAATTATTGGACACATTACAAAATTATATAAAACAAAACATTAAACAGATAGAAAGAAACTGACTGTACTAACTTACAATCTAACTACACAAGTTAATAAATTTCGATGTGAGATCCCTTGGTTGCTCGTAGTACGTCCAAGCGATACTCGATTTCATGCCATGTATTGGCAAGCATCTGAGGAGTTTTGGAATTAATAGCAGCTGTGATACGCTGCTTCAGTTCCTGCAAATAAGTACAAGGCGTCTGATAAATATGATCCTTTAAATAACCGCACATGAAATAATCCAATGGAGTTAGATCTGGAGAGCGAGGAGGCCACGGAATGGGACCACCACGCCCAATCCAACAGTTGGGGAAATGCTCATTTAGGCACTTACGTACACACGTTGACCAATGCGGATGCGCGCCGTCTTGTTGGAAAACGGCGTTGTCATATTTTATGATCTGCGGTATAGCAAAATTTCCCAGCATATCCAAGTAAATGTCACCATTTATGTTTTTTCGCAGAAGAAGAAAGGGCCAATCATTTCTCTTTTTGATAGGGCGCACCACACATTAACTTTTGGAGAATCACGTTCCAGTTCAATAGCAGCATGAGGCGGTTCACTGTCTTATATCCTACAGTTGTGACGATTCACAATAACTAATACATGAAATGTGGATTCATCACTAAAAATTATGCATGAAATCGCAGAGTGTGATTATTTGCATGCATCTTTTGCACTATTTGAACTTTATAAGCGTGAAACTTTAATTTCTTGTACAAGATATCGTGATCTGTCGATTTCGGAATGCACAGTTCTCTGCCTGCTTTACTAACGGATTTGCTGGGGCTTCGTCGGAAACTTTCATTAATATGGTCAACCGTCTCACCGCTGACGCTAGGCCTACCGACTTCTCCACGATGTTCCACATTGCCAGTTTCTTTAAACTGTTTCATCCACCGCGTAATTGAATTCGTTGACGAAGGATTACATCCATACTCTAAACGGAACAGTCTTTTAACTTTAATGACAGACTTTAATTCCGCAAGCCGTAACACACACATCGCCTTCTGCTGTACGGATGACTTGACTACTTATTCGCATTTCTCATACATTCCTCATCAGGCCACACCTAGCGCCATCTATCGGATTCTGGGAATAACAATTCTGCAAAACAAAAATATAGAAACCGCGTTACTAATACGTGACATATAAAAACAGACAATGCTCATAGTTTTTTTTTTGTACATAATTTTGTAATGTGTCCAATAATTCTCGGACACCATGTATATACACTGAAGTGCCAGAAAAACGCACATAGCGTTGGCCGGTCACAGACGTTTGTAGATGTACCAAAGGTCCCAGTGAAGTCCAGCTAAACACACCCCATACCATTACGGACCGTCCACCAGCCGGTACAGTTCTCTGTTGACAGGCGGGATCCATGGATTCATGGGGTTTGCGCCACACACGAATCCCTCCATCTGCCCGATACATTTAATAAAGCGACTCGTCAGAGAAGGCTACTTGTTTCCAGTCATCAAGTGTCCAGTGGCGGTGTTGCCGTGCCCAAGCGAGACGCATAGCTCTGTGTCGTGCACCCATCAAGGGGACTCGAGTTGGGCGTCGTCTCCCAAAGCCCATATCGTGCATGGTACGTTGCACAGTCCGGACGCTGATGCATGTTGAGGCTCTAGCATTGAATTCCGATTATACCTGCGAGAGTGCTGCACGCCTATCGCGTGAAACGATTCTTGACAGCTGTCGATGGTCACGTTCACCTAATGTGATTTTACGGCCACACTGGTATAGTAGGTTGGAGGTTTTGCCGGAATTCTTGTAGTTGCAGTACACCCTTGCAATGGTCGTCCGTGAAAATCTGAACTTAGTTTCTACCTCCGAAGTACTATGGCCCATCTCACAAGCGCCAACTATGACACCGCGTTGAAAATCGCTTAAATAGTTATTACTTGTCATTCATATGCCGAAAACAGCTCTGAGAGCTAACAAGGATGTCTATCACTTTATATACGCACAGACGGACGCACCCGAGTACGCGCATAGGTGACGTTGCTGTGCCTTTTTGCATAAGATTCAGTGAAACGATCAGCAGTTACAATGGCTTTGAAATCCTGCGGTGTTGAAGATGCATACATTAATATTATTAATAGCATCTATCAAAATGCAAGTGCAAAGATTCGGCTGTTTGAGAATACAGCACACATTAGAATTGGAAACGGAGTGAGACAAGGTGACACCATATCTTCCAAGCTCCTTAATGCCACATTGGAAAATGTCTTTCAATCACTGAACTGGGAAAACAAAGAGATAAAGATTAATGCAGATTATCTAACTAACCTTCGTTTTGCTGATGACGTAGTCATTTTTGCAACTACCCCATCAGAGCTGCAGAGTATGGTCCAGGAACTTGCTGACAAGAATAAGGAAGTGGGATTAAAAATGAACTTTCAGAAGACAAAAGTGATGTACAATGCTTTTACAAGAAATGAAGATTTATCGATTGATAGGGAAAAGCTGGAAATAACAGTTGCGTACGTTTATCTTGGACAGCAGATATCAAGTGAGGGTCACATTGATGAAGAAATTAATCGGCGTACAAAACTTGCTTGGTGAGCTTTTGGAAAAAACAGCATAATTTTAAAGAGCAATATACCATTATGTCTTAAAAGAAAAGTGTTTGATCAATTCATCCTTTCAGTGCTTACATGTGGTGCAGAGACGTGGACTGTAACTAAATGAGACATACAAAGGCTGCAGACAACTTAAAGCAGCATGGAGAGATGCATGCTTGGTATAACCAGGAGAGATAACAAGAGGAACTCGTATATTAGAAAAATGACAAGAGTGGAAGACATCATGATCAGAGTAAAATCCCTGAAACGGAAATGGGCTGTACATACTGCCAGAAGGACAGACCATCGATGGAGAGTCAAAATTTTAGATTGCATTCCAAGGTACAGGAAAAGACCCAGAAGAGGACCACATGTGAGATAGGTGGATGAAATTCGAAAGTATGCGGGAGTAACATGGATGAGACTGGCACAAGACAGACCGTTGTGGAAGAGGCTTGGAGAGACCTTCGTCCAGCAGTGGATTGATAATGGTTGACAATGATGATGGTGATGATGATGATACGCTGAAGTGCCTGAAAAACTGGTACAGACGAGCTTATGCAAAATACATAGCAACGTCACCTATGCGCGTACTCGGTTTCATCCACCAGTGCATATATAAAGAGATAGACATCCTTGTCAGCTGTCGGAGCTGTTTTCGGCATGAGAATGACAAGTAATAACGATTTTAGCGATTTTCAACGCATTGTCATAGATGGCGCACATGAGATGGGTCATAGTATTTCGGAGGTAGAAACGAAGTTCGGATTTTCACGGACGACTATTGCAAGGGTGTACCGTGAATACAAGAATTCCGGCAAAACCTCCAACCTACGATACCAGTGTGGCCGTAAAAAGACATTGGGTGAACGTGACCATCGACGGCTGTCAAGAATAGTTTCACGCGACAGGCGTTCAACACTCTCGCAGGTATCATTGGAATTCAATGCTGGAGCCTCAACAAGCATCAGTGTTCGGACTATGCAACGTACCCTGCACGATATGGGCTTTGGGAGCTGACGCCCAACTCGAGTCTTCTTGATGGGTGCACGACACAGAGCTATGTGCCTCGCTTGGGCACTGCAACACCGCCACTGGACACTTGATGACTGGAAACAAGTAGCCTGGTCTGAAGAGTCGCGTTTCCAACTGTATCGGGCAGATGGAAGGATTCGTGTGTGGCGCAAACCCCATGAAGCCACGGATCTCGCCTGTCAACAGGGAACTGTACCGGCTGGTGGACGGTCCGTAATGGTATGGGGTGTGTTTAACTGGACTTCACTGGGACCCCTGGTACATCTACAAACGTCTGTGACCGGCCAACTCTATGTGCGCATCCTTTCTAACGAGGTACACCCGTTCATGTCCTGCATTCATGCTGATGGGTTGGGCCTGTTCCAACAGGTCAATGCACCTCCACACAAGTGTCAGAACGCCACATTATGGTTAGTGGAGTATTCATCTAAATTTGGTGTGTTGTCATCCCACCCAAGTACCCAGATATGAACATGATAGAACACATTTGGGATGCCAAGCAACGCGCTATCGAATACAGGAATCAGAGACCTCGGAATACACCCGAATTGAGGAACGCTCTTCAGGAAGTATGGTGTGCATTGCCTACAGCATATTTTCAAAAGCTAGTGGAGTCCATGCCCCGTCGTATTTTTGCAGTCCTGCTCTCCCGTGGGGACCTACTAAGTATTTGACTGATGCTACAGATTTTCTGGCACTTCAGTGTATATATATCCCAATGTGCTATGTGGATGATTCCGTACAACCCAAGCAGGTAAGATCCACGAAACGAGCGTTGCATTTTCGTCTATCCGAACATAAATATACAGTGAATAATGGCGCTGTGGACACTGCGTTAGCACGCCTGACCTGCGATGGGACGTTATCCTGTGATTGGAACCAAGTGAGTATTCTGTCTACATACTCTGACATTCCGTCATTACTATTAGCTGAAAAGTATGAGTATTTATGACAATAGGGTTTCATGCTGTAATGATATGTATCCATGTGATATACCTGCATTCTGGAAACAGCTCATTCAAATTCCGACTACCCAGTCTGATGTTACTACTTGTGTTCATTAATTTGTATTTCTGTGTGTTTAGTGACAATATTCTTACGCGTACCATATTCATGTAATTTTGGGTCTTTATTTTATGAAAAGGTGTTGCACTGATCCACCTAATCAATATTTAGTACCTAGTACTGATCCACCTAATCAATATTTTTTCACCTACGGTATAATTCACTTCAGTGACGGCCGCCCCGGTGGCGCAGTGGTCTAAGGCGTTGGCCTCTGATCATTCGTCCGTAAGGGGTCCGGGTTCGAATCCCGGTCAGGCATGGATGTTGTGTTTGTCTTACGGCACTGGCTCTCTCCCTTCCCTGGAACCAGTGACCCTAAATTAGGGACGGGCGACTGCTTATTGAGTTGCTCACGGTGGTCGTTAAACCTCCAATCAAAAAAAAAAAAAAAAAAACTTCAGTGACGAGTTGTTGACTCCTTACGCGCTATGCCTAGTTCCCTGGTGCACATCATTATGATATGATGATATGATATTTGAAGAAGTTTTAAGAAGGGAGTGTTTGATCCCAGGTCTAAAACTACCCTTAGAAATAAGAAGCTAGGAGATCTGAGTAAGTGAACTCAATAGGAAAGACAAACAGAAAAAGTGAGTGAAAGGAGAGGGTGATATGTCTTCCAAACTGTGAACCGTAACTTCAGTCCAGGGGGGAAGGGTGGCAAGGAAAACCAAGCGCCGCACAACATCACAGAGAACCACACCACCCGGCCGCCGACAACCAGAGGGTCACTTGAACTCAACGAGACCAAATCCAAATGCCCGAGCAGAATCTATTTTCACCGTCTCTATGCCAATCTGAAAAAGAAGGGGGTGGTGGTCCGTCTAATACCCACCAGTGTTCACATACTTACTCTTACCGTCAAGAAGGGTCAACAATCGCAGCCTTAGTTCTGGGATACCTAACGAATTCGCTAGGATTGTAATCAACCGCGCCCTAACAAGTCCATTAGGGTGGGTTTCCGCTTTCTTGAAGAACTTCTTGGCGAATCTGGTGGAAAACTCATGTACTTTCTCGATTCCAAGTCTGTTCTTCAAGTTCTGAAGTGGGGTCCTAGGGGAGCCCCAATGATCATTCGAAGTGCTCGGCGCTGCTCCCTCTCGATTCTCTCTCGCTGATTCCTATTAATACCAATCCAGATGGAAGAGGCGTAGGTAAGCACCGGCCTGACGACCGTCTTATACAGCAGTACTTTGTGCCGTGTTGTAAGGAAGCTTCTGCGGTGGAGTAGCGGAGCTAGCTGCCCAAGGCGTTGTCTAGCTTTATTTGTGTGGTAGCTGGTGTTCGTCACCCACGAAAGTCGACAATCGAGTTAGAGCCCTAGGTACTTAGTGGAGGTAGCCCAGGGGATTGTCTCTTGAAACAACGAGTTTCGGTACTCCTTGGAGAGATCCGAAAAACAACAGCCAGCGCACTGCTCTTAGACGCATTGATCTTGATCCACCAGTCACTGTAGTAGGTTTTCAGCTGAGAGAGAAAGTTCTTTAGGAGATTCACTGCTCTGCTTTTGTTCAGTGACCTGATGACAACAGCTGTATCATCTGCGTACATCATGACCTGCCCTTGTTTGGGTTTGGGTAAGTCATGCAGATAAATGGAGAACAGCGTCGGTCCAAGAACCGAACACTGACGAACGCCAACCCGAAACTTTGTTCCAAAGAAAGCTCACCGTTAATATTAACAGTGAAACTGCCGCCCCGGAGGCGCAGTGGTCTAAGCAATGGCCTCTGATCATTCGTCCGAAAGGGGTCTGGGTTCTAATCCCGGTGAGGCATGGATGTTGTATTTGTCTTACGGCACTGGCTCTCTCCCTTCCCTGGAACCAGTGACCCTAAATTAGGGACGGGCGACTGCTTATAGCCCATTGAGTTGCTCACGGTGATCGTTGAACCTCAAATAAAAAAATAACAGTGAAACTGCGACTGTTGAGGTGCGAGGGAATCAGTTCAACAAGTGGGCGAGGGCACCGAAGCTTCTGCAACTTGTGTAGGAGTCCATTATGCCAAACTCGGTCAAAAGGCCTGCTGATGTCAAGGAAGACAGCAGTTGTATACTCGCTCTTATCTCGTCCTTCAGAAACGAATTCCGTAAGTCTGATCAACTAGTAGGTTGTAGCATGCTTCGCCCGTAAACCACCCTGTTCGTCAGGAATCACACCATTAGCTTCACAGAACTTTAGAAGCCTTGAGAGGATGACCCTCTCCAGGAGCTTACCCAGCACGGGCAAGGTAGATATTGGATGGTAGTTCTCAGGTAAGGTATGGTTGGTTCCAGGTTTGGGCAACACTACTACCACTGCCTTTTTCCAGTCCCTGGGGAAATACTTCAGCCGGTGAGACCCGTTGAAAATCTCCACCAGTACCAGAATCCAGCTCTGCGGTAGCAGATGAACAGCTCTTGATGAAACTCCGTCTCTTTTGGGAGCTTTCTTCACCTTTAGTCTTCTGATGTGTCGAGTTACCTCGAGGTAATTAACAGGCAAGATGAGCTCGTCTGTATCATCAAGATCGTATGGAGCTAAAGCCTGCATGACCCTATCCTTGTGACTAGGATTTTGGAGGTCATTAGGTGAGAACCGCTACTTCAGGGAACCAGCAAGGACCCTAATCTTCTCGTCATCACTGTACACCAAACCTTGTGGACCGAAAATGGGTGGTAATGACAGTCCTACTACACTGGAGTTTTCGAAGAATGGTCCACACATCATCCTGACGAATATGACCCGCGTTGAGATGGTACTTGTTCTATTGGAGCCCTCTGAACGCGCGGATTTCTGCCCTGACGAAATCGCGACACGAGTTATAACGAACCTTGTCGTCGGCTGATCTCGACCACTGCCAGATCTTCCGGAACTTGTTCTTCCCTCGGATCATCCAAGCAATACGTGGAGGAAGAACATAAGGGTCTCGTGCAAGAGCTGAGGGCTTCCTGCATCGATCCAAGATTACCTTAAGCAACGAGTGAGTTCCTCCACCGCACTGTCGACGCTCGAGCGAGAACTAGTGTCCACTGTAGGCGGCTCAACCTGAGCAATACTTTCTTGGAACAACTTCCAATCAGTATACAACATCGTCCGCCGGGTGACTGCGATTCCGTTCAATCTCAGTAGGACTGGGTCATGATCAGAGTCAAGCTCAGAAACCACAGAGACCTGATGAAAGTGCCTCACAAACTGGAGGACAAAAAATTCAATGACATCGCCAATTCTGTGTGACGGGGTTCAAGTAGGATGGACCGGACACGCAACTGTATGATCCAATTTATCAATCTTTGCGATAGTGCCGTCCCAGCACTATTAGTTGAACGACAAAACCAGTCAGGATGTTTGGCATTCCAGTCACCAGCCACTACAGTGGGGATGGGGTCCCCAAAGAGGATGTCAAGATCATCGTCAGAAGGTACCTTCCCTGGACTGTTATAAACGGAAGCTAATTTAATCAAGCCTGAGCTTGTTTTTAGCTGAGCAGCCAGTGGCTCAATATCATTAAGATCCTTGAAAGGTGCGATGGATGCACTTACACCATTTCTGACTAAAATGACATTACCTCCTGCTGCGTGCCTGTAGAGGGCCGGATCTCTGTCCCGTCCGGAACACCTGGTAGTTCGCAACACTGACTCGCTTGATCTTAAGTGTGAGTTTGGACTCACAGATAAAAGCAACGTCGATGTCATGACCTTTCAGGAAGCTTACAAGTTCAATAAGTTTATTCCTGATGCCGTTCGCATTCCAAAACGTTATGTTAAGACTGTCCATAATGCGCTACAAGGCACAAGAGCTCAGGCTTAAGCCGCCAGGCAGGCAACCAGAACCCGTTTGAGGACAGCGGGATCAATGTGCTCCACAAGCTTTGACAGCAGCTTTTGATCCGTGATGCAAATCATTAGCATGAGTTCTAGTGAATATACACTGACAGGAAAAAATCCCAACACCAAGAAGGGGTTGTGTTAGATAAACGACAGTTGGTAGGCGGTGAGAGAACATCTGTAAGATGACGTCTATGCAAATTTCACGCTCGGCGCATACGTGTGGCGCTAGTAGCGCCCCTCGGATCATGCAAAGAAGGTTTACTGTATATACGCGCTGTAACGTTCGTGAGCGTTAGTTATCGTTGAGATTCGACGTAGGGTGTTGATGTTAGTCAAGAATGCCTTTAAGAAGACGAAGAAGCCATTATCAACAGCTCACGGAGTTTGAACGAGGCCGTGTAACTACGAGCAGGTGGATTTTCTTTCCGCAATATTGCAGAACGATCTGGCAGGAATGTAGCCACTGTGCATGATTGTTGGCAGCGGTGGTCAAGGGAAGGTACTGCCTCAAGAAGACCGGGTTCCGGCCGGCCACGTAGCACTACTGAGAGGGAAGACCGCCGTGTACGGCGTATGGCCGTGGCGCATCGTACCGCGTCTGCGGCAGCAATTCGATCTGCAGTTGCCACCACAGTGACACAACTAACTGTTACAAATCGGTTACTTGAAGGATAGCCCCGAGCCTGACGCCCTGTAGCGGGCATTCCACTTACTCCAAACCACTGCCGCTGGCGACGTCAGTGGTGTCAAGCTAAAGCTCATTGGAGGCCGGAGTGGAGATCTGTTGTGTTTTCTGATGAAAGCCGGTTCTGCCTGGGTGCCAGTGATAGCCGTGTGTTGGTTAGAAGAAGGCCAAGTGAGCGCCTGCAACCACCCTGTCTGCGGCCGAGACACACTGGACCTACACCTGGAGTTATAGTCTGGGGAGCAATTTTCTATGACAGCAGGAGCGCTCTCGTGGTTATCCCACGCACCATGACGGTACAGTTGTACGTCGGTCTGGTTATTCAACCTGGTGTGCTGCCATTCATGAACAGCATTCCAGGAGGTGTTTTATAACAGGATAACGCTCGCCCGCATACCACTGTTATAACCCAACATGCTCTACAGAGTGTCGACATGTTGCCGTGGCCTGCTAGATAACCAGATCTTTCACCAATCGAGCACGTATGGGACATCATTGGACGACAACTCCAGCGTCACCCCCAACCAGCATTAACCGTCCCTGTATTGACCGACCAAGTGCAACAGGCATGGAACTCCATCCCATGAACTGACATCCAGTATCTGTACGACACAATGCATGAACGTTTGCGTGCTTGCATTCAACATTCTGGCCGTTACACCGGTTATTAATGTACCAGCATTTCACATTTAAAATGGCTCTTCTCGCGCTTACAATAAGCTGTGATCTTGAAACCTTAATCGATTAAATATGTTACCTATACGAATGTATTGCCGCCATTTCATTCCTCTACAACTATTTTTTCGTGGTGTTAGGATTTTTTTCCGTCAGTGTATATGGAAACTCGTTGAGTCGCAGGATTTGTCTGTAGATGGGAACACAGTGTTCCCGAAAGATCTTACGAGAGTGTAAACATACTTTTTTAACTCTTAATTAAAGTTTTCAGTACTACGGAGTTAGCTGTACTTGCTGCTTCGAGTTGACTACGTGTGTGACGTTTTTTACGCTTTCCAACCGTAGGTTGAAGAAGGGTATATGCTCCAGCTTTTTCCGTCCGGCTGTCCGTCCGTCCGCCTGTCTGTCGGCACGATAACTCACGTAAAAATGGTACAGTTTCGATGAAAACGAACTCTATTGTACAATCTCGAGGAAACGAACCCTATTGAAAATGGGACAAATGGGGTTAAATGTCACGACACAGAAGCGGGATCCATTCCATTGTTCTTATGCCATAGAACTTGCGTAAATATGGTTCGATTTCAATGAAATTATAGTATGTGGTAGGGGACCGGCTGCGGACGAACCCTATTGAAAATGAGTGAAGTGGGGTCAAAGGTCAGGACATAGAAGCGGGATGCATTCCATTGCCCTTAGCGTCATAACGTCCGTAAAAATGGTTCGATTTCGATGAAATTTTAGTATGTGGTAGGGAGCACCTGGAGAGGAACCCTATTGAAAATGGGACAAATGGAGTCAAAGGTCAGGACATAGGATCGGGATCCATTCCATCGCCCTTATCCCATATTATTAAGGTGGACGTCAAGTAATTTTGCTTCCTATATTTATAATGGAAAAACTTTTCTACACACTTCCTTCACAATCAGTGTGTTCCCAAGGATGGAAATTTGAACATCGATTAAAATAACTTCATATTATAACTTGAAACACTTAACATTTTCTAAAACATAACCATAATTATATTAAAATAACGTTTCTTTTGGTGTTGTTGAAACCAGAAAAAAGATGGCGCGACCTGTACTTTGATGACGACAGTAGACAAATAAATGTTGGATTTCATAATTATGGTTATGTTTTAGAAAATATTAAGTATTCCAAGTTATAAAATGAAGCTATTTTAATCAAAGTTCAGAATTTTCATCCTTGGGAACGCATTAATTGTGAAGAAAATGTGTACAAAAGTTTTTCCATGGGAAGTATAGGAAGCAAAATTACTTGACGTCCACGTTAAAGTAGCAATTCTTGTATGTATGTATGTACATTTTATTTTGAAAACGGCTCTAAGGATTTTGATGAAAGTCGTTAACCTACCGTTTTCTGGTACTAGAAATCGATATAGCTTGATCTCGACTTTAGGAAAATGCGTTTAGTGGGTTAAATAACCACCCCGAATTACCACGTTTTCAGTGTCATGGCGTCGTTCCATTAATGTTACCCATGCTTAGAAATCTTATGACGTCACAAGCTCGCGATTGAGATGTTGGCACGCGGTCACGCCATCTGTCTCATTACATCACGCGTTGTGTGTGGATCCTATTAAAGTTGTATGACGCCACACTCCTTCGAGCAGATGGTCGCGATTTCCATCTGCCTCATTACGTCACGCGTTGTGTGCGTATGCCCGTCCGCACGATAACCCGCGTAACACTCGTTCGATTTCGATGAATTTTTTTATGTCGTAGGGGACCACCTGGGAAGGAACGTTATTGAATGTGAACGAAATGGGGTGAAAGGTCAGGACATAGGAGCGGGATCCATTCCACTGCTCGTATGCGTCCTAACTAACGTAAAAAAGGTTTGATTTCGATGAAATTTTAGTATGTGGTAGGGGACCACGTGGGGACAAACCCTATTGAAAATGGTCGAAATGGGGTCAAAGGTCAGGACATAGGAGCGGAATCACTTCATCGCCATTATGCGTCATAACTTACGTAAAAATGCTTCGATTTGGATGAAATGTTAGTATTTTGTAGGGGCCGGCCTGGGGACGAATCCTGTTGAAAATGGGCGAAATGGGGTCAAAGGTTAGGAAACAGGAGCGTGATATATTCCATAGCCCTTATGCATCATAACTTACGTAAAAATGCTTCTATTGCGACAAAACTTAATCATGTTATTTCGGAGGTATACTGAACCGGTTCTGTTGAATATCATAGAAATGGGATCAAAGGTCAGGGCACAGGACCGAGATTTATTCCACAGCCATTATCCTCATAACTTGAGTAATGATTTCTGGTATGTTGGAAAGCGTATTATAATCAATGCATTGCATGATTTTACTAACTTGTTGTATATATTTCATCGTTCGTGAATAAGAACCTTTACATACAAAGATAAGTAGCATTTAACGTTCAGCAAGTATTTTCTCAAAAAAAATATTTAAAAAATAAATAGCGAACTTTCCGTAAGCCACAGCTTAAGTTGCAATACTTGAATACTCTTGCAGGTGGCAACGCTGATTCACAGATAAATATAGAGATTGACAGATTTTTATATAATCGGCGGTCGGCGATTATGGTAGAAATGTGAAAGGCAAAGAAAATGCTAAACCTAAGCCATTTGCTAAGGTAACAATAATACACATTAAAGAGTCAGGCAATGCCTGAGAACAGCAGCATGTAATTGAAGGAAATGGATTCTCTGGTATCATAGAAGTTAATGAAGGTTTTCTTTTTCTCTGAGAGTTTGAGCAACGTACAGAGATATAAGTAGTCGCCTGTCTCTAATTTGGGGCCACTGGTTCCAGGTACCTGACACAGCAAAGAAACGTTGGGTGAGCTTAGCGTCGCGCCTGTATGATTGTAGCGTACAGAGACGTAACTAAAGCGGTACGGGAGGCGCTGCCCCGAGGGTTCAATCTGATTAAAATCGGATTGAAACTTTTGCACCAGCTTCTTGTACAGAATTTACCAATGATTTCTTTCGCCAGTTGCGGTAGCTTGGCGGCTTAAAATTTGCATTTCTTCCTCAAAATGTGCAGGGCATGTAAGTTGCGCACGAACGGAAATGACGGCGCGGTTGTTCGTATACGTTGCAAGATAAGGATTTTGTTCTTATTTTTGAAGATTCTCTGGGAGCAATGCGACCGTTAATGCCACTAATGCAAGCTGCATTCAGTTCGTTTAATGTGGTACCAAAGGTTGGAACTTACGAGTAGTTAGAAATCTCAACGCTCTCTTTACATTTTGTTTTTTTACAGCCGTAAAAGGTTTCCGCGTCCAGTTCAGCTTCACTGCCCAGAACATCCTAGATGATTGTTAGGGTAAGTGCTGAGTGCTGCCCCTTATTTTCTTTTTATTTTATTTCTTTCTGTTTTTTTTTTTTTTTTTTTTTTTGCAACGCAATTGATGAGGGTAAAATACCGTTGTTCCCTTTTGGAATAAGAAATGACACCTTGTTGCCTAATACCTTATTTGCAGTATCATACCCCAATAAAAATATTTAAAACTTAGGTTATTAAAATGCAATTAAAATAACAAAAACTTGGCAAAGGTTCTCCTCTAGACCGCTGAAAAATTAGCTCTCTTTTAAAATCTACTGCACAACCGTTAGGGATTATTAGTTATCAATTCACTACAATAGAATATGATAAAAAAGAGTTCAAAATTCAGTGTGAAGCGAAATGTGTCAGAAGCAACTTCCCTTTGTCCCGTGTTAGCTCTTTTGAAAACCTGCAATTACACATGTGTGAGTGTGCTAAATAATGCAGATTTGTCCGTAAATAACATGCAAGTACAAATTTACTATTCTAAAATCTCGTGCAACAAGCAAGATTATAACATTTTAGGCGATAAAGCTGTTTTGTGTTTTGTCTTAATGACTTCGGAAGGGGAGGGGGCACAATATTTTGTGGTTTGCCCCGTACTCAGAAATACCTAGTTATTAGTTATGCCTCTGGCAGCATGCTCACGTGGAAACTGGGAGACGTGGATTCCATTTTCTGTACCGGTTGATGCAATTTTCGTATTTTCTTAGATGATAGGAAATTATCTCATCCGAAATGCGTAGCATTCTCTATGCTTATCAGAATTTGATTCCTGAATTTCCGTGAAGCCCCATGATGTGCTTAAGTATTTTCTACGACAAAAAGAGTGCTCAGATTAGTAACAACGTCACTGTGCTGAATTTGATCACAGACCGATGGTGTATGCTACCACTTTAGCTGGAGCAATTTGTCAAATACTTTTGAACGACAAAATGTGATAAGACTAATAACAGACTTAATATATTTATTCCAATTCGTGCTTTGTTTAGATCAAATTGATTTAGGTAACACATTGATGATACCAGTACCTGACAATAGAGAGTTTTTCAATGGCGCATTACACAAAGAACGATCTAATGTCAACTATGACCAAAGACAACTTGTTTTGACTTCCCTTCATGATTTCTAATGATCTGAAAAGGATCCACAATCTGAATCTGGAATCATAGGTGAAAGGTAAGTTTCATAAGTATTTCGTGAGACAATATTTAATATAAGAGCTAATTTTAGTATTTGGATCGGCAATGGAAGAACAATTTTATTCGAAATGCCTTGATTCGCTTGCTCTTAAATCCTTTTCAAAGGAAGGATCTTAAGAATGGAATGAGGTTTGTAACAAATACGTATACACTTGATCCGCTCTCCGTTATGTGTAAGCGCTGACGTGCTGCCATCTGTCGGCCGTTGTGAAGCACGTCACCTGTGAAATTTAACCACAGAGGGTAACAAATAGTTATTGGTAACATGTATGTTCTGTTAATGTTAATTTTAGGCATGTTTTCTTTAGTAAAGTTACAAACTACATGAATAATTATGATGGCATAGAAATTTTTGCGCGAGATTGCAACACCATACACAATTAAAATACTAAGAAAAAGATTACTGAAAGCACTTAGGAAAATAAAAGCGCACTGATGAGTGTCACACTTCACCAGAGATCCAAGAATTCCAAACTGGGGATGCTGAAAACGTTGAGGGGTGGTGGGGGTACTATTTTCGGGGTGTTGAATGAAAAAAAAAATTCGAATCCTAAAAATTCTTTATGGTGAAATACCTGGACTTTAAACCTAAGATTTAAAATGGGGGAAAACTCAAAAATGATAAAAACCGGGAATCTTTTTTACCAAACATACACTACTAATTTGAAGATGACAACAATACTACTAATTTGAAGATGTACTAATTTTGAAGATGACAATCCGTTTCTTGGTGTAAATATGCAAGGAGGGTAAGTCAGATAATATCCGAAAACTTGAACATTTCGTCGTCCTGGAGCGGGAATCGGAAACTGCGTCTCCCAGATAGCGCCCGGATATGCTAACCACTACACCACCCAGAACGACCAAGTGTTGGTCGTTCTGGGTGGTGTAGTGGTAAGCATACCCATTAATTTGAATATAACCGTCATAGGATTCGCTAGTCAAAGCAACCGGCATTCATGTTTAGCGAATCTGGAGGTTAAGAATCATATCCCGTGATTGCCCGGAGAAGCAGATAAATCATGAATGGAATACGGGATTACACCATACAATACTAATTTTGAAAACAATCCGTTTTCATCTTCAAAATTAGTATTGTATGGTGTAATGCCGTATTCCACATACACACGGTAGTTTCGTTTTTGTCTTGCGTCTAAATGCTTCCGTTAAGAACACTAAAGTAAAGAAGAGTTAGCATGGTTTTTTGAAATAGCAAATGTTGATTTTCACAAATCTTTTTCATTCTGAAATGATTCAGAAGTATATCTGCAAAATTTGTAACAGGCTAAAATGAAGAGGTACGTATACACGTTTTGGAGTTGCAATGACCGATTTTAAACAAGATAAAAACAAAGAAAAATATTCTACTTCAGATTAAAAAAAAGGACATTTTTGTGTTGTACTAGAAGATATTTCAAGGCAGAGTTGTGGAATTAATGTAAAGGCTAATTGCCATTTGATAACTGAGCATGAAGATAATAAAAAGAACTATACTTAAAAATATGTAAAAAAAATTATATCGAAGTTACTCAACAACATTGACAGGATGCCCATTTTCTTAAACTTATTTTTATGTTTCCTCTCAAACAATTCTAAGTGCATGTCTTGAGAAATACTCTTTCGAAATATATTCTATGCCAAGCGATTGCTTATAGAGAAGTCGGGGGGGGATTGTGAATTTTTTTATCTCAAAATGGAAGCAAACGTGAAGTATTGAATGCACTTAGACCTGATGACAACTGGCGTATCATCTGCGTACATAATGATTTTAACGTTACGTCTAAATCTTTGCTTAAGAGAAAGAACCGCGTGTATATTTCGATCAGCAAATGAAAACTGCTGTTCATTTTTATTGGAAATGAAGCAATTGTATTTTATGCTACGGCTGGTTGCAGGAACTGAATGACTCAGCATTTTCGATGTTTGACGATATCACCTCTCCCTCATTTAGTTGTTGAATGCTATTGTTCATGCGCTTCGACAAGACCACTAATGGCAATTCTACTCCCTGGATATCATCAGGACATTGTAAAACACATGGCTGTGGTTTAAAGGGCGATAATATGAGAAGTAACAAACATATGGAATACAATTCACGTTTATGTTTGTACAAAGATTAGGTCGATAGCATTATTCCCTGAGGTAATTGGTAGAGAGTTTCTATTAGTCAAGCCGAAATTTTCTTTCACGAACTTGAACAAGTTGGTGTTTTGTTGCACATCACTGTTAAAGTTACCGATGAGATTGATAGGCACTTGGGTGTCCAGTACCATACGTGGTATGAGTTTCTTGATGTTTTCAGAGTAATCACATAGCATCCGGAACATGGAGACCTCTAGTGATGTTTGTGAAACATTGGGATGAATGTAAACCGAACCAAGTATGAAACGAATTTGAGCAGACAGTCACATCAACTAGACACATGTCACCCACATAGTCATCTGCAATTATCAATCTGTTGTTGACTGAGACATTTACGGGTTGGCTATCTGTTAGACTATTGATGTTTCTGCAAATGGCAACAACCCCCGCAGTTCATTTCGAAAGCGAAGTAGTACGTTTGGAAGTGGATGGCTTGTGTTGGGCTATTGCCCTATTATTCGAAACCGGATAAATGTATGGGACTTGAATTATCCATCTAAGTTTCACTCACGGCCAAGTAGTCCATTGGTTCACATGTACTAGCCGCAGAAGTGCTTGGTTGTGGCTCCACGCGTTGCGCCGCTTCGGCTTTCTTCTTCTGTTTATAAGCCCTACATCGTTCTACATTTGTCGTTTTGGGCTTATTCAATTCCTTTTGAGTTCTTTCTTCTGCTATACGTTTGTAGTATTTTGAGTCAGACTTTTGCTTCAAATAGTTAGATATTTTGATTTTCTCACAAATATGTTTTGTTTATCACTTTTAACTTATAAGGTACTAATTAAATAAATATGAAATATTGGCTTGTAGATAGATATCATCTAGACGAATCGTTTGAAACCAATATTACGATCCTACCTCAACGCGATCTCGAGTTATACTGATTTCAAGGCGCTTGAGTCAGCGTATTCGACCCCAAAATGGCGGACGCTCTCCCTTTTCCCGTGCATGCCCTTGAAGTTGATATTTTTAGAACCATTTGTTATTACTATTTTTATGTGAGTTATTAGATTTTAGCTATTTGTTATAATTCAGAAATTATAAGCATTTGATGTATCGTAAGAAATGATGTCGGTCAAGTTTTCCTAGAGGATCTTACCCCATGGTACCGATTTTAAAGACGTATCCACGTCAAAAACATTACGTGTAAAATACATGAAGTAAATTCAAACGCAAAACTCTGTGTTACACTCAATACGTTTGCTTATAAGCAGTTTGCTCATCCTTTACTTAGAAGCAATTTGTTCAATAGTGATTTAGCTTTAGTGCCGAATAAAATATTCGCTAACCTATGTGGTTTCAAATTGCTTCAGTTCAGATAATAAAGATAACTGTGGACGTTTTTTAGCAAATTTTTAAGGTGCATCAGCCGTTCCATGGCTGCAAAAAACACTGTCTCCATTCCTCATACAAAATTTAGCGTATAATCGCAAAACGCGTATAACTATAGTAAAATATGGGAAAAAGCGCAGAGTTACGCGTAAAGGTAAGAAACGTATAACCAAGGTTCCTCCTGTGCATTTACATCTTCAGCCTCCCCCTCCCCACCCAACTTGACCGTCAAGAGAGGCCATACCTATAGATAATGCACGTTTGATTGGTAACGTATTAGTTTTAGGGGAAGGAGAACTTCTCGTTCTGAACTTGGGGCCGCGGGTGGCCTAGTTGGCAACGTTCGTGACTGCCACGGAAAGGACCTCAGGTTCGATCACAGGCAGGTACGAACGCTCGATCAACTAAATATCCGCCGTGCGTTGGATGGGCACGTTAAGCCGTCGGAACCCGGGTACTATCCCCGCAAATAAATAAGAGCGTCGTCCTCCCCTTTCTACTTTGCTTCCGTGTCACTTTCCTATCGGACACTCTAGCCCAAATCTCCTAGCTGCCTATTTCTAAGGGTTGTTTAAGACCTGTGGTCAGACACTCCCTTCTTAAAATCCTCTACATATGATCATATTGTTCTGAACTTTAGGGAATTACCATTCTGCGGTTACATAGTTCTCCTCAAAAGACATAGTAGAGAAACTCCACTCTTTTCCAAACAGCCAATGGTTTACAAAACTTTAAAAAGAAAAAAATACAGCAGTGTTTTAATGCAATTTGAAGCCGTGGTTTACGGAAATGCACATTGTTTGAATTTAAAACTGCGGGTACTCATTTTTCATCCCCGATATAGCTGCGGTAAATGGATGAGAGTAAGAGAAATCTAGAACAGTTGTGATCATAATGTTATCAAGTGTTACATATGCGTTCTTCCATGTGATTTCATCATTCCTATAGTAAATTTCGTCTGCTTCGGAAGAGAAAGTTACCTGAAATCTCCTGTTGTTTATGAAATAAGAACGAACCCGGAGGGATATTCATACTCGAACAAGAAAAGCACCAAATGAAAGAAGTGAAATGTGGAGGAAAGATTTTTATTTAGAATATCTTTTTTGGTGTTTTGTAGTGGTAGAAAAATAGTTGGAAACCAAACGTTATGTCAGGAATTCGTTCGCATATTTTCATTTCGTCTTAATCATTTCTTACATTTTTAAATTTGATATGTGCAAACTTACATTGTTAAACTTAATTTCACATAAAAGTGAACTTGATTTGATCGCATAATGCAGTACCACCTCATATCACCGTCATAATTCTTTTGAAAGAGTAAAGCAATTTTCTTATCTCGCCCATGGCCTTCAGTTTTAACTATTTCATACCATCGTTGCTCCTTCCCTTCTCTCAAAAAGGCTTTCCGAAGTTCTATGAAATGGATTTCTGAGTACATTTCCAGATGCATTATAAGATGTGTTCTATGTGATTCAAAGTTCTTCTAACGAAACAACAAGGCTGCTGTGGGAAGCGCCTTTTCGTTAAGAAAATAACATTACATTAGCACTACCACAACAACAATTCGTTATTTCCCCAAATGCCCAACAAAAGTGCACTAAATAAAAGACTTTTTCAACATACTGTTTTTATTATTACCGCTGGATTACTTAATAACTATTAGTGGAATTGTCGATATTGTTGTTCACTATACGGAAACTTCTCAGCGTAAACGAGTGCGGAAAATTGCCAGTAATTGGAATTAAATGCAATACATTGATCTTAGCTAAGTAAGAGGTTGAAGTGCGATGCATTCCTCATTTTTAATATTTTAATTGTTTATAGTTTTAATGGAGCTGACTTGTTAAGCGTCTTAATATATCATTTGACATCTGAAGTCCTTTCTTGGAAGTTAATGAAAATCCTCATATTATTTCAGGAAATGTATTGGATAACGTATTGTGTAACTTAATATTTTAAGTGCACTCTAAAACGAAGAAATGTTGCCTTTTGCTTGGACAATCAATCCGGAAGAAGGGACGACGTCTCGTGAACGGGGAGCGCGGGTTGATAATTCCTCATTTTCTAGATCAGACGTGTCCCCATCTATCGCCGCATAAGAGAAGTTTAAAAACCAGAGGTTGTACTTTCGTGCAATAAGTCAAAGAGTAATTAGGGCTGTCAAATCACGATCAGATTCGTTTTAATATTTAGCACAAACACCACACCACCCAATCACTAGCTAAAAACGTAGGTTAAAAAACGTCTTTATTTACAATTAAAAGGGTGAGTTTAGCGTCTAAATTTTAGACGAACAAATTTCTCCTGGGCATGGAACATCAGTGTATCTCTATGAGGATGTACAACTGTCTTTATCGCAAAACTCTGAGCAGTAAATAAATTGCAAGCTTTTGAACCATAAGGTGAAAGATTTAGACAGAGGTTTCTGCTATTTCTTTCCCTCTCCTTTTTAAATTGGTTTGTGATTTTTTTCACTTTACTTTCATAAGATGAAACCGTAATCATTTCTGTTAAAAAATATTATTCTTTTTCTCACATTTACTTTCACAAAATGAAACCGTAATCATTTCTGTTAAAAAAAGCATGCGACATGCTAAGAAAGCCGTGGATTGATAGAATTCGTTTCATGTATTTGTAGGAGCGCAAGGAATGAAAAAAACGTGTTTCGTTAAAATGCATCTACACGAATACAACTCATTATTGCTTTATTCTTGAAGTAACGCTACCCGTTTTAATCTGACCTGGTGACAGACCAACTTTTATTCACCACTTTGTGCCTTTCGAACACCGAAGGCGCACCTGTTTCTCAAGCTGTTAGGTAGAGGAGCTTCCGTGACACGAGCTGAAATTCTGGGCAGCAGCACTAGTTTTTCTTGATTTTCTTCCCTTAAGAACTGCATGATCCAGAATCGGATGTAGTCTGCTGAGGTCGGGATTTAAAGAAAGCACTGGAGTTTTATTCTTCGTTCGCTAACTTCCACATTCCTTGATCTATGTGCTCCGGGCTTGGACAGCTACACCCGGCTGCAGATTTACAGTGCGTGGAGATTCGTAAATGGAAAAGTCGATGCCTGAGACAAGGTGTTGTTTATCCCTAGAGGCAAACACTCTTATTTTCCTTCCTGCTGTGTCCAAGAGCGAAGGTTTCAACTTAATCCATTCCCAATCAAGGACATTGGTTGCGGAGTGACGTATTGGCTTTTAACAGGATTGCTTTTAACATTGTTAAGGTGTGTAGTCATAATTGTTGCTTCTGGGACACAGGAATGGCCCGGTATACACATGTATGCTGAGTATTATCCATATCAACAAGTATAGGATCAGCTAACCCTAGCGACGTGTCCACCAACCCTCGACATGTGGGGAATTCCAACTTTCCCCTTGTTGGTCTTCAGGGCGTGTGGTCATGTCGGCGGATGTTAACCCGTTCCACCCGTTTCTTGGAAACGGGTGGGATTTCATGTTCTATCAAACCAAAAAATCATCTTGTTCAGGAGACTGGCTGTATCCAAACGAAATTACATATGAATCAGTTCTATTTGAACATTTGCATGCTTATTGCTCGTGCTATGGACGGTTCTTAAAGTTACCGTTAGAAGTCGTCATTTTTTATGCAGAAAATTTTATGAGGACCTTATGGTGCTCCACGAGGTGTCAAGAAACTGCAGCCTGGTGGTTTTTTAGTGGAGACCTCATGTTCTTGACAGAGAGAGTCACTGATGAATATTCATGTTTTGGAAAGAGTCCTGTTTGAAGTGGATGCCCACCACTTTTTGAGCTCATTTCTCGACTTGCCTCAACGCGAGTACATCAAAGTTTTACAGGATAAATTCTTACAGTTGAAAAAGTGAACATGTGATTCACTCAAAAATTCTTGTGTTCAATTTAATGGTTGTAGGGGCGAACGTAAATGCTCCACCTGCCTTACGTAATGCAAAGTCATGCAAGGCTCTATAATCAAAGTTCGTTCACCGGAGCACGCACCCCCACATACAATAGGACAAGGTTCATGCTACTTAGATAACCAAGAATTTATAATAATTGGTCGAGCAAGCGCTCTGCTCCTTCAGCTTTTCTATAAAGATCTGCTAATCAAGGGAGGGGAGGTGAATGATCAACGAAGAGACAGACCTTGAAAGGAATCGATGAAAGTTTTTCAAACTTTACAAAATTTAATCAGCATTCAAAGAAATGCTGTCCGAGCCTAAGCTGTGTGTCGGAGACTTCGTTCGTGGCGAGAAATCACTCACGCATTATTTCAAACGTTCGTTTCCGTCGTAGAGCACCTCTCCTTGCTAACACTTTATTGTTTGTCCTAATAATCCCTGCCGGAGTCTGTCCGCAATTTTGGTACAGAATCTCCACACGATTGTGAGAGCCTGAAAACGTCCTGTATCACCAAGACGCTAAATTCCCGTCCATCCACTGGGACATACGAAGTTCCTCGACTCCTATTGAGCAACGTACACGTGCTCCTTTCACCACCGAACTCCAACCCTCAACTAACACATCTCCTCACCTCTAGTCACGTGCTAACCTCTGCCCTATTGCCTGAGGCGCGACGAATTATCTGGAGAGAGGCAGAAAACGAGCCTCCGCTGTTGCCCTTCGTTCTTCTTCGACCCGCTTGCTCCCTCACCCCAGCCTTTGCTGCGTAGTAGGAAGGTCACCTAACGGCTCGTGTCGCGACCTTGACCTTTTCCATGAACTAATCTCCAACTGACAGCATTGTTTACATTATTGTGTTCGTACATTCCGAACTGCCTTGGTTACAATAAACATGTAGATTTTTTTAGACGGTCGGGTGCCATGTTGGAGTCTTACAATACATCTGAAAACCATTAGCCTCAAGGGCCTTTAGTAATCCGACTACTTTAACTTGAAGATGCACTGGTAGAAATGTTCAGTGCGCCATTTTCCAGAAGGCTGACTTCCGAACAAAGAAACTAGAGATGTTCCTTTCCTGAAAATGCAAAATAAAAATAAAATAATTACTTTCCTGGAAATGGGAAAACACGTGCAGCGTCTTTCCTTTGTTGCTTGACTTCCTGATTCCAGTCCTTTTATGGTAACACATAAAATATGAAAATAATGTCCTATGGTCCGACATTACATTAATAACGTATTTCGCCCTTACAATGGTATTTAAAATTCAGGTACTTTATGTCCTAATATATTTTTGAAAATCCTAATACATTTCTGAGTATCAGCTGGGTTGGTATATGAATATATATAACTTTACCAAGTTAAAAATGCGTGGAAACTAATCCTTCATTGTGGGCTTTGAGAACACTGAAAATATTGTCCCGATCATTCTCCTTTCGGGCTGTGAGCTTCGCCTGAGCGAATGTGTCTTGTCTCAGCTGACTTTCTTCGATCCACTGGCGGACAGCGTGAGATGCTCCGAGCAATGTATTTTAACAACCCCCGAGTAACCAAGAGTTTAAACACTCTTTTGAGGGTCCATGTATTGGCATCCGGTGCTTCTGAGCTCTAAAACCAGGCAAATAATTTTTTGCGTGAGTACAATTTTCCAATTTTATGTCATTTATATATTTTTTTTATTGGAGTTTTAACGACCACCGTGAGCAACTCAATGGGCTATAAGCAGTCGCCCGTCCCTAATTTAGGGTCACTGGTTCCAGGGAAGGGAGAGAGCCAGTGACGCAAGACAACAAAACATCCATGCGTCACCGGGATTCGAACCCGGACCCCTTACTGACGAATGATCAAAGGCCATCGCTTAGTTTCAATATTCGCTTTTATTCACGTAAAAGAATTACAACAGAACATCCCCAACCTCACACGCAGTGTGAGAGAAGGGGAGAAATAAAACAAAATGTAGATATTTACAATGAAATGATAATTGTACAGATGTGCAATGACAGGCATTGCATTATTTGCTGTAAACAGCAGTAGCTCTGGGATAAATGTTCATCGAAGTCTTGGAACATCACTGGAGCGAAAAAATTTACAGAAAAAAAAATCTGTGCAGTTCTAGTGACATGGGAATCACTGGTGGCAGAGAGTCACTGTGCGGATGAAGAGAACTGTGTACAACAGGTGACATCAGCAGGAAGCAAACACAATCCAGTTCCAGGAGAAAACATGGTGAGGGAACAGTAAAAATTGAAAGTTCCGACGTAGGTTTATTAAAACAGCAGATGAACAGTCTGGGCACTAGAAAACTGAAACCAGGGACGACACGGCGACCATGTTGTGAAGAAGGCAGGTAACCGTGCCGTATCTTTCGCCAAGAAATATTCCAGGGTGAGTCTGGCTTTAACCCTGTTGCGGTAGTGTGCAACCAAGGAGGTAGAGAATGTAATAGGATCTGGATCTTGTAACTGTAGCAGGTGAGAGAAAATAATATATTTAGCTAGAATAAATAAATACGAACAAACTGGTAAAATAGAGCAGAAACTTGTAGAACTGTGGCCGAGGAAACGATAATCTTCTAGGGTGAGATCACTGGTACAAGAAGGATCTGCAAGTTGGAACATACTGTGAAATAGTGGGAGCAGCGTCGGACAGTAAACAAACATGTGTAAGACGTCTCCAACGACGTTACAAAAAGGACAGAGATCTGATGATACTATATTTCTCCGAAACAAAGTCGAAGGGACAGGCAGTCGATTGTGCAAAAACCTCCAATGCCCAGCAAAAACACAAGTGCTGGGAAACTGCTGGCCACCAGCTGCCAGTGATGGGTCACTGCTGGCTGAAATCTGCCGCTCACGGCCCGGTAGTGGTCCGTTGGTGGCAGCGCTATCAGTTGGCGAGCCATTGATGGCCCTGCAGCATCGCCGTGTATTTTGGGCCTCCAAGCAAGTGCCACTAGTGGCCCGTTGCTGGCAACCAATGCAACCCCCAACAGCAGGTGGAAGCATCGGGACTGCGCATGCGCAGAAGCAACACTTGCTGTGTCTCTCATGGTAACAGTTAGTTGAAGACGACGCTATCGCCATCGTGTTATTTTAGTGGATGTTAAGAAAAAAATCCATATGCGGAGAGGCGAATAAATTTCCTAATGAAATTTTACGTCGACGAAGATATCAGATTAAGCCGTGAAATACTAGATTACAGCCATGAAATACACCCACTCCATTCCCATGAATAACAATTCATGGAATGGAGTGGGTGAATAACAAAAAATTTGAAACCGCTTGAAACAAATGTCCTGGAAAACCATTAAAATAGCGTTTGTTGGAAAAAAAAAAAAAAAAGAATTATACGCGTACAAAATTTATTAATTATTTGAAAGAAAAAAAAGCAACGCTATGTGGTGTACTCATCCATGGGTTGAATACACAAGACTGGGAGGAATTCGCTTCTAAAAATAACGAGAAGTAAAATAAAATATCTTTTACTCTTTAAAACAAATGTAGCTTCGGACAACGGAAAAGAAAGACACAACGTTAAAAAAGTAACAGAATGTGACATGAACCCGGGTAAATATATATTTATTCAACAATCTCTTTTCAAGACGGCAAGGACAGTACAAAACTTTGGAAAGCGACTCTAAGTATGTACACGCCTTGAAAATAAGTGAAGTTCCCTTAACGTAAAAAAAAAAAAAAAAAAAACTATCGTTACGTTGAAAAAATTAATTTATCAATTATATGAAACTGACTTTTATGAGAAATACCTCGCAATATTATAAAATGAAAGAGGGAAGCATTCGATTACAAATTGCATACCAAACAGATAGCTTCCAGCACGTACCCGCGCGTCGTGAATTAGTCCGGTCGGTAGCGAGCGCGGCTTCCACATAAACGGCCCAGGATCGAATCTAGTCAGATGCAAACGGCCTTTTTACGGTCTGTCGAGAAAATTTCCCCAGCGCAGTTCGTTAATTCACAAGCTTCGTAAGAGTAGAAAAAATTGTCGCGTTAGGAAACTGCGGTTGTCTTTGCTTTTTTTTTTTATTATTATGGCTAATACTGGGAAATTGGCGGACAAGATTCGGCAAGCCACCAGTTACGTCACGTGGTTGCTGGCTGCCACTAACGGCCCACTAGCGGAGCACATTAGGCTAGCCATCATTTCTGGCAAGTGCTTGCTGGGCCACTGAAGGGCCACTTGTGGCAGCTACTGCCTGTGATGGACCACTGATGGCCCTGTTGTGGCATATGACAACTGATGGGGTGCCATCTGTTGGCCAGCTGTTGGCCTGAACTGCTGGCCCTTCTGTTGGCCGCCCGGACATTTTATTGACGGTTCGGCAGCGGCAACATAGTGCTGGGCCATTGCTGGCAGTGCTGGCTGCCAGCAATGGTCCACTGCTGGCCCAGCAAGACTGTTTTTGCTGGGTGCACATTAAGTTCTGAGGAGAGGGCCGGTGAATGTTAGGCAGTAGACCAGACTGAGGTTAGTGCAAAAGAAGGAACAGAGGGAATAGGGCAAGGTACCGCAGAAGAAGTACGGAGAAAACGGTACAGGGTGCGGGTGGAAAGACTGTGGAGAGGGAGGAGATCACCGGAAAAGGGAAGGAAGAACGGAAAAGGGAGAGAGGCAGAGGAAACGGAAAGGAGGCCAGAGGAATCGACTAGGGAAGGAAAAAGTGATTGAAGAGCATGTTTAAGTTGGAGGAAGTTATCAGAGAGTTCGGGCGAGGGTGGTAGGGTGGGAAAAAGTTCGGAAACGGGTTTCCATGAAAAATCGGGGAGGACCAGTTGGGAAACGGAGACTACACCAGCGTGTAGCCATGCGGGGAAAAAGAAAAAGTTGGCAGTAGGGGGGTGGAGGACGGAGGAGAAAAAAAGGGGCTCGGAAAGAAGATCAAGAGCGGAAGAAGGGGGTTGACGAATGAGCGGTAAAGAACGAAGGAACTGAACAGCTTCATGGTAGACTAGAGGAAAACGGGGGGATTGACAGTGTGAATATCCATCTTGAGAAGAAGATGGACGGTAAGGCAGGGATTAAGAGGGGAAGTCAGAACATTAAGCAGAAGAATGGAAGCGGAAGAGTCTGGTTGAACTGTCAAACGGAGGAAATTGAAAATTCTTACAGCTTTATAACGTACGGTAATCTCTGGCATATTGAGGCCACCACAAGTCGAAGGTAGAGACAATACTGAGGAAGATAACCAATGAGTAGATGACCAAACAATGCTGAGCATTGCTGATGTTGTTGCAGTTTGTACGTAGGCTGGTGGCGGTTGTGCAATCCAGGAATGATAAACTAACGAGAGGATGTGGGTGCCAGAAAGCCGTGCACGACTGTGGTAGGTCAAACAGCACTTGAGCTTGGACCAGTAAGCAGCGGTGTGACGTAGTTTCCTGACGAGGGGTCTCCAGGTGGCAGCCGCTGCTGAGACCCGGCTGCCAATGTGCACCCCAAGTATCTTTTGACTGGTGGAAGTCCAATGAGCGCCCCACGGTGTATCGGGGCGATGTCTCCAGGAGCCACACCACAAGCCTGTGCACTTTGAAAGGTTTAACGAAGCGCCGGAAGCCGCAGCATACACTTGATACCATGCAAGAACAATTGTGAATTGCCATTCTTCTCGGATGAGAACTGTGATATCATCGGCGTAGGCAGTAAGAACGATAGAATGGTGCCTGGTGCTATGCCGAATGGTGGAGGGGGAGGTTGTAGAAGAGAACGGATAGAGCAAATAAAAGGCTCAAAGACTAGAGAGAAAAGTTGTCCGGAAAGAGGACATCCTTGACGGATGCCCTTACGAAATGGAATGGGGGCTGTAAGGAAGGAGGCCGTCCGGATATGGACAACTGAGTCCTGGTACAGGGCAAGGAGGGCTGTGATGAAGACAGATGGGAAACCGAAGGCAGAGAGCACAGAGGCAAGCCACTGATGACTCACGTTATCAAAGGCCTGCCTCTGATCAAGATTGAGGAAGGCTAAAGGTTCGGAGGAAAGGTGGGCAAGGCAATATGAGTCACGGAGGAGATTAATATTAGTATGAATGCTTCGGCCAGGGATGGTGTCCGTTTGGTCGGGATGTATGACGGTGGGAAGGACAGGGTTCAATCGAAGAGAGAGTATTTTAGTATAAATCTAGTAGTCAACATTAAGGATGGATATAGGACGCCAGTTATCCAACTCCAGCAGACACCCCTTCTTTGGAAGAAGAATGATGTGAGCTAGAGTAAAAGCGGGGGGAAGAACAGATAAGGAAAAAGCAGCTGTAAAGCAAGGCAATAGGAGAGGGTGTAAGAAAGAGGAAAACGTACGAAAGAAATTAACTGTCAACCCGTCAGGACCAGGTGACGAGTGACAGTTAAGTAAGGCAAGTGACTGTACTACTTCTGCTGGGGTGATAGGCATAGAAAGAGATGTAACAAGATGCGATGGAATATGTGGTAAGGCACGAAGAATCGAATCAGCATGCAGAGAACTTGACTGGAACTGAGCAAAGCATGACTGGAAATATGTTCTAACACCGGAGCAAATGAGAGTGGGGTCATTAGTAACAGTTCCATCTGGTAACTTCAGATTACGGAGGTGATGAGCAGAACGTTTGTGGAATTCCAGTTGTTGAACCTGTTCACATAGATAGTCATTTGGCTGGAGATAAAGGAGCTTGAGGCGGTGAAGAGCTTGTTGGGAGACAGGAAGTAGCAAGGCACGAAGTTCAGCTTGGTAATGAGAAAACAGCTTAGAATCAAAATCTAGGGTGGAAAAAATCGAGCGTGCAGCATCAATCTTCATAGAGGCGGTATTACGTTTTTCGTGGGAATATTGCTTGGTATAAAGAAGAATTTGGGATTTGACATTTAACCAGTGTTGCAAGGGACAAGAAGCAAAAGGGAGCGTATATAAGGCTTGCTGGAGCTGCGATTGGATAGAATTTACGTAAGTTGAATCAAGTAAAAGATCATCATCAAGGGTCCAAGTACGGTAGTATTGCCGAGGAGATGGACCGGTGTGAAGACACATTACGACACAGCTGTGGTCGGAAGAAACTGTCGGTGTGTGAGAAAAGGAGATAACTGAAGGAAGAAGAATTGAAGAAACATAAAACCGGTCAAGTCGGGCAGTTATAGGGGAGGAAGTGGAGTAGGAACGCCAGGTGTACGAACGAAGAAATGGGTGCAGGTGTCGAAAAGCATCTTGGAGTTGTAGCTGGTTGATGGCTGTAGAAAGTGCTCTGGTAAGAAAATACCTGGTATCCGTGGAACCGTCCGATCTGTCAAGGGATGGGTCAAGGGTGCAGTTAAAATCATCACTTAAGATGACAATATCAGTGGCCGAAAGACCTTGAACACAGGAAACAAAATGCTCAAAAAGACAGTCTGCATACTGTTGATTGCCGGAAACATAGATGTTGAAGATATGGTATCGGAAGTTGTGAAGTCGGAAAGACAGAAGCTGCAGGAGGTCACGATAAATCGGTTTGACCGTGATATCAGTAATGAAGGATCGAAGACGAAAATTGATGGCCACTGCAAGTCCTGCGTGAAGACTAAGTCGATGGGCATGGTAGAATTGAAATGGCCAGGTTCGCCACCGGTGGTATGGGGTGTTGGGATGGCAGTTAGTCTCCTGTAGCAATAATATATCCGCATCATGCGGTGTAATGTCTTCAAACACTAACGCATTGGTAGGAGGGACGGAGCATCCCTTACAGTTGAAAGAAAGTAATTTTAACTTGAAAGAGGTTGTAGTGGTTGAATATTACTATCAGCACTTTTGTGAAGACTGGTTACACGTTTATTTAAGTTAGCTGTCTGCGCATTAGTGACTGTGTTAATTTTTGGCAAAAGAGCAAGTAGATTCTGAAGTTGGGTGATAATAGTAAGAAGCTGAGCATTACGTGATTGAACGCAGTCTAGCTGCTTGAGAGGACGTGACGGTTGATTGACTATAATGAGAGCAAGATCAGAGGGCGCCAGCGGCCCGTCTAATGCAGGGAAAGTTTCCAGATATTCAGCGAAAGCTTTTTGATCCAACAATTTTGGAACAGCTGGGGACTTAAGAGATGTAGGAACTGCTGTTGGAGAGAAAGACTGTCGAATTGGCGAACGGGAACGAGAGCAGCGTGGAGAAGACGTCACTGGCGAGATGGAACTCTGTCTGGTACGTTTCAACGTGGGAACGCCGGGAGAAGCTGGTGGGTGTAGGACAGTTAGATCTGACTCTACATTAGGGGATCCAAGGGAAGAAGACGAAGCAACACGACGGAGGGGTTGCCATTCCTTTTCTGAGATAATACCCTCCGAAGAACGTAGAGGTACCACAGCAGCAAGTGGGTCCAACGATGAAGAGGTGGCCAAAGTACCTGTAGTAGATATCGAAGACTTGGAGACTGATGATGAATCATCACTTGCTGGGGGAGAATCATCTGGAACAACAGTAGAAGGGATCAAGGACGTCTGTGGAGCCGAACTTGGTGTGGCCAGAGAAACTGGTGTTGGAGCCGAACTTGGTGTGGCCAGAGAAACTGGTGTTGAGGCTGGGGTGTTGACTTTGGGTGGTATGGAAATAGGGGGCTTGGCAGATACATGTGGACAACGTGATTGGATGTGGCCATATGCCTTGCATTTTAAACAATGCAAGGCAGTAACGATATCGATCCGGAAAATCTGCTTCCCTACAACCACAGTGAGCTCAGTAGGGCAATCAGCAATGGCATCTTCAGTAGGAAACAGGATCCTTGCTTGGCGACGCAGACCTAAGATGTTTCTGTCATCTGGGTCTGTTGGTGCGGAAGACAGAGTGGAAATGGATCCAACTACTTTTCCACAACGGAAAAGGGCCGCCATTAAGTAATGGTCCTTGATTTCTGGTGGTACGGGGTAGCACGTAACAAGTACGGGGCGCTGCGTGAGCGGGACTCCCAGTAAGGTATGATCCCCAACATGCAGTCCGTCAGATAAGACGCGCTCCACAAACTCTGGCTTCGCAAAATAGATGAGAACAGTCCTAGGCTTCCTCGCCATATGGGTGATCGCTCCCTTAGGGAGGATTTGGCGGACGGCTAAGGAGTATTTCTTAAGGCTGGTGTCCGGGAGGGCATCAAAACATATGCCAAGTTTCTGTGTGCGTAAAACCTCCTGCCCAGCAGCTGAAGTTTCCGGAATTTCGATGCGTAATTTCTTGTTGTCTCTAGTGACAATCATATCAAGAGGCGTTGTACATGGATTCTTCGCTGTAGAGGAAGAAGAACTGGTACCCTTCACAACGGAAGCATAAGGTAGAGTTGCCGTAGGAATGGGCGGAGATGGGGAAGGTCGAGACGCAGTGCTCGCAGGAGCAGATGAAGTACCAGAGGCAACGGATACTGAAGAAGTTAATGATGTCACGGTGGTGGAAAATGTCGGGAAATCAACATCCATAAAGTCGGAAGAAGAAGTGGTAACATCAGATAACGCGGCTTGGAAACCAGCTGCGTGTGGTAGTGACGATGACCGAACGTGGTCAGGTGGGGGCGGAACTTTGCTATCAAGCTTCAGACCCGGCCTATCAGATGCGGTCGCCGCCATTTGCAATGGCTGGCTTGCTAAACCCGACCCTGGGCAAAGCCAGGACGGAAAAAGAGTTAGTACAAGTAAAGTTTTACTTACAGGACGTCAAAGTCGGACTCAATCGACACAGGAGACGTTCACAACACAGGAGATACACAAAATGACGGCACACACACAAAAGAACACCAATAAACGCAGGTCAAACACGGAGCACAGGTCAACACAACCTTTACAAAGCCATCGCTTAGACCACTGCGCCACCGGGGCGGTGTCCTTCATATTCCCAGCTGTCTTTCATATATTTGTACACATCACATACATGTACATTGTATTTTCCACAACCAACATTCTTTCCTGGCCTGCATTGCTGAAATTTTGCCTTACATGTAAATAAATACCTGTAGATACGTTAAATCCATATCACATTCTTACGGTGTAGAACTGAATTACGTGTTTCCATTTCCATGCAACCATATCCAGTATCGATCACTATAGTCTTATATACCAGCCATATAAACAGGGACCAACTATATACCAACCACTTAACAACCGACCATTTATATATTACCAAATCACTTAAGCAGATGCGTCCGGCCATTATGGGTATTCGGGCCTACCTTCCGCATAAAAATGAGGAAAAAAATGCTTTATCTTTCAATTACAAAAATTCCGAAAGAAACTCCGTGTTAGTAACCTGTTACCAAATTTTCTGAATGCAAATGTAGCTACTACAATAGTTAAGTAACTGGGGAACGCATTGCAGCCTGCCATGTCCGTTTACCAAAGCGCAATGAATAGCGCGTGGTTGTAGGGGCTACACCAGTCAACTCGTCGCCTTGGCGAATCTTCTGAGAACAGAATGAATGAGCAGATGCGCGCTGAATTGTGCAAGCGTAAAACTGTTTTTCGAGGCTGTTCGCCTTTCTGTTTAACAGAAGCAATTTTACTTCCCCGTTGTCGGACAGTGGGCGGCGATTTTCGTTTGTGGAGTTCAACTGGATGGTTCGCTCTTGTAAGGAAAATGAACAAGGTTGCTTTTTATTAGAACATCCTTTCAGTTCATTAAAAGATGAAGAAAAAAACGCCGTTAAAGACCTAGCCTACATCGACTAATATTTGCTTGGTGCAAAAACATCAGTCAAGAAACTTTAATAATGAGTAATAGCAAAATAACCTGGTTAACTGTACTAGAAAACAGACAAACTTCCTTTTGTTTCTACTTGATTTTTTATGTTATACAGCACTATATATATATACACTGACGGGAAAAAAATCCCAACACCACGAAAAAATAGTTGTAGAGGAATGAAATGGCGGCAATGCATTTGTATAGGCAACATATTTAATCGATTAAGGTTTCAAGATCACAGCTTAATGTAAGCGCGAGAAGAGCCATTTTAAATGTGAAATGCTGGTACATTAATAACCGGTGTAACTGCCAGAATGTTGAATGCAAGCACGCAAACGTTCATGCATTGTGTCGTACAGGTGCTGGATGTCAGTTTATGGGATGGAGTTCCATGCCTGTTGCACTTGGTCGGTCAATACAGGGACGGTTAATGCTGGTTGGGGGTGACGCTGGAGTTGTCGTCCAATGATGTCCCATACGTGCTCGATTGGTGAAAGATCTGGTGATCTAGCAGTCCACGGCAACATGTCGACACTCTGTAGAGCATGTTGGGTTATAACAGTGGTATGCTGGCGAGCGTTATCCTGTTGGAAAACACCCCCTGGAATGCTGTTCATGAATGGCAGCACAACAGGTTGAGTCACCAGACCGACGTACAACTGTGCCGTCAGGGTGCGTGGGATAACAACCAGAGTGCTCCTGCTGCCATAGGAAATTGCTCCCCAGATCATAACTCCAGGTGTAGGTCCAGTGTGTCTCGGCCTCAGACAGGTTGGTTGCAGGCACTCACCTGGCCTCCTTCTAACCAACACACGGTCATTACTGGCACCCAGGCAGAACGGGCTTTCATCAGAAAACACAACAGATCTCCACTCCGTCCTCCAATGAGCTCTAGCTTGACACCACTGAAGTCGCAAACGGCAGTGGTTTGGAGTAAGTGGAATGCACGCTACAGGGCGTCTGGCTCAGAGCTGTCCTTCAAGTAACCGATTTGTAACAGTTCGTTGTGTCACTGTGGTGGCAACTGCAGCTCGAATTGCTGCCGCAGACGCAGTACGATGCGCCACGGCCATACGCCGTACACGGCGGTCTTCCCTCTCTGTAGTGCCACGTGGCCGGCCTGAACCAGGTCTTCTTGAGGCAGTACCTTCCCTTGACCACCGCTGCCAACAATCATGCACAGTGGCTACATTCCTGCCAAGTCGTTCTGCAATATTGCGAAAGAAAATCCACCTTCTCGTAGCCCTATTACACGACCTCGTTCAAACTCCGTGAGCTGTTGATAATGGTTTCTTCGTCTTCTTAAAGGCATTCTTGACTAGCATCAACACACTACGTTGAATCTCAACGATAACTAACGCTCACGAACGTTACAGCGCGTAATTACAGCAAACATGCTTTGCAACTTTCGAGGGGCGCTACTAGCGCCACACGTATGCGCCGAGCCGGAAATTTGCATAGACGTCATCTTACAGATGTACTCTCACCGCCTACCAACTGTCGTTTATCTAACACAAACGCTTCTTGGTGTTGGGATTTTTTTTCCGTCAGTGTATTTATATATATATATATACATATTTGAAAAGGCGTTTGATTCGGTGAAACCATCAGCAGTTACAATGGCTCTCACCTGTGGTACTGAAGATGCATACATTAACATTATTAATAACATCTATGAAAATGCAAGTGCAAAGATTTGGCTGTTTGAGAATACAGCACACATAAAAATTGGAAAGGGGGTGAGACAAGCTGACACCATATATGCCAAGCTTTTTAATGCCAATTTGGAAAATGCCTTTCAATCACTGAACTCGTAAAATAAAGGGATAAAGATTAATGACGATTACCTAACTCACCTCCGTTTTGCTGATGTCGTAGTAATTTTAACGACTACCCTATCAGAGCTGCAGAGTATGATCCAGGAACTTGCTGACAAGAATAAAGAATTGGGATTAAAAATGAACTTTCAGAAGACAAAAGTGATGTTCAATGCTTTTACAAAAAATAAACATTTATCGATTGATGGAGAAAAGCTGAAGATAACAGACTCGTACGTTTATCTTGGACAGCAGATATCAAGTGAGGGCCACATTGATGAAGAAATTAATCGGCGTACAAAACTTGCCTGTAGAGCTTTTGGAAGAAACAGCATAATTTTCAAGAGCAATATGCCATTATGTCTTAAAAGAAAAGTGCTTGATCAATGCATCCTTCCAGTGCTTACGTATGGTTCAGAGACGTGGACCTTAACTAAAAGAGACATACAAAGGCTGCAGACAACTCAAAGAGCCTGGAGAGGTGCATGCTTGGTGCAACCCGGAGAGATAAGAAGAGGAACTCGTGGATCAGAAAAATTACAAGAGTGGAAGACATCATGATCAGAGTAAAATCCCTGAAATGGCAATTTGCTGGACATTTTGCCAGAAGTACAGACCATCGACGGACAGCCGAAATTTTAGGCTGGACTCCAAGTGAGAGGAAAAGACCCAAATAAAAAGCACATGGGAGATGGGTGGATGAAATTCGAAAGTATGCGGGAGTAACATGGAGGAGGCTTGCACAAGGCAGACCGTTGTGGAAGAAACTTGTGGAGACCTTCGTCCAGCAGCGAATTAATAATGGTTGACTATGATGATGATGAATGATGATAATTTCCATTTCTTTTTGCAACGGTTAAGTTTCATAAAGATCCTGTGAAGTTCAGGTCCATAGCTAGTGGAGTAAGGAGTCATAAAAAGAAAATAGATCTTGCTTTTGAAGATATCTTAAAGAAGGTTTTGAAACACATTAGAAACTGTACTAATTTGATGTACAGAGATTTTTGGATAATTAATAATAATGCTGAAGTAATTTCCACTCTACTCAAAGTAAGTCCCTTAGATATTAATAGTTATGATTTTGAGAACCTATATACTAATCTGCCTCTATCAGATATAATCACTACCTTTAAAGAGCTGTATGCAGAATTTAAACTTAACCAATTTGTTAATGTAGGAGCCTGGAACTCTTATCTCAATTGCTGCATAAAAAATAACCATATCTTATATAATAATACTCTCTATAAGCAAGTGAACGGTATACCCATGGGAACGTCAACCTCCACGAGTATTGCTAATCTATTCCTGTTCTTTAAGGAATATAAATTCATTAAAAATCACTCCACCTGCTCCGATAACTACCTTTACACATTTAGATATATTGATGATCTGCTGTGTATCAATAATTCAGAAGTTATACAGAGTCATTTTGATAATATCTATCCTAGCTCTCTTAACTTATGTAAAACCAACCACAGTAATCAGGAACTTGAGTTCCTAGACTTAAGCATTAAGCTTAACAGAGGTAACCCATCTATTAGCCTCTTTGATAAAAGAGTTAATTTTCCTTTCAAAGTAATTAAATATCTACACTGGAATAATAACATATCAACCAAAGTAATTGAGAATGTACTAATTTCTCAGGTACTAAGAATTTCAAGAATTGGCAGCAACAATTTGGACTTCAATTACCACATTAATATACTATTAGACAGTTTTCTAGAGAACGAAATTCCTTCTTCTTTCATCAAAAGAACTTTAAGAAAAATTATTCTGAATTATAGAGTAAGGTTGCCAGATCTGCTTTAATTTTCTACACAGTTAATAATATGATTCTGACCAATGAAAGCCGTTTGGAAGTTGGCTAGAGGATGCCTATTAACTACTAAAAGGAACCTTAGTGCTAAGGATATGAAGGTCCTATTAAAATAAAAAATTAAATAATATAGACAAAATCACAAAAAAAAGCTTAAAAATCTGTTTATAAAAGAAAATAAAAACAAATAAAAAAGAAAACTAGTTATTCACTCACTAGAATAGCTATACTAAAAATAGTAAAACTAACATTAAAATTAATAGGATTATGAATAATCTATAGAAGCTCACTAAGGTGATTAAATACATGCAAAGATTATTAAATACACTACTTGTGTATTTTATAATATTTCTCATGTATTCTGGAGAGTTAATTCTGCTCTTTCTGATCATACAGGTCCACAGTCTTAAGTATATATATTTTTTTCTGTGGTTAAAATCTCCGCGAGTTGGATTCTTTCAGTGTGTGGAGGCCTTCAGCTTCACCCACACTGTCCCCCAGCGACTAGGGAGTGGCAGAGGAGTTTGGAAGTTTGGGGAAAAGGTCGGCCATGTTTCCTCTTGTGTGGAGAAAGTTCAGTTGCATAAGAGGTAAGCTCTCTTCATTGTCTTTGGGTTTTACGTTTTCCAAGTTCAATGTTTGTACTTCTTGTACTTTTTCTCTGTTTTTTTTATTTTTTTTTTTTGCTTTTTAGCATTTAGGCACTGGCAATTCTTTAAACTTTTTTGCGGATTTTAACTCTTTCTTTTCTTGGTAACTTTGCGCGTTTTTTAGGAAACTTAGGCCAAGCAGCTGGCCATTCATAGTTCTTGTACTTTGCGCTGTGTTTTCAAAGTAGTTAAGTTCTTAATAACTACTTAATTATGCACTTAAAGCACTTCTGAAATACTTTGTACATAATGCAACTAATTGTTTATGTCATATAACCTTCACAAAGCATTTCTTTAGTTAATTATTGTCTTTAATTTATACTCGTTTTTGTGTTGTCAAAAGTTGTGGAGTAGGGGGTTTAGAATCAAGTTTTCTTTCAAGAATCTGAGTTTTCAATAATTAATATTTCCTTTTTTAATTACAATGTAAGAATTTGGAATTCTTTTGCATTGCTATTCAGGTTTAAATTCTCTCTCAGGCGAACTTGGCATTTCGTTATTGCTGAACATTATTTCTAATTATTATGTCCCTCTCACAACTTGAGTTTTCTATAATCTTCTTCTCTCTGTTAAATAGTAACAGATGAAGAGCATGGGTCGGGCCAGGAAAGTTATGGATGCAAGCTAAATTGTTAACTAAAGCTAGGTCATACAACTCTGCGGATGTCATGACATATATATATAATTTTAAAAAAATATATATTTAAAAAAAAAATTTGGTGGGCTTATTACTTGCATCTATGGCTTTGCAGAAACCCATTTCCAACTAGGTCTTTGTGGAAGTGAGAAAATGCAGAGTTTTTGCTGGTTCTTGATAAAGCCAAGGATCAGTATTCTCGACACTTTCTACATTCAGTTGTTTTATTTTATTTTTTATTTTTTTCTCTTTTTACTCACACCGTTAGATACATAACTTTTTCTATGTTGTACTTGGTATGAGTCAAAATTTTTTTTTTGCTTCGGTCTCTTCTTAATATAATATAATATATATATATATATATCGTCATCATCATCATCCCATCTTCCATGTGGTCTTCTTCTGGGTCTTTTCCTGTCCCTTGGAATCCAATCTAAAATTTCGGCAGTCCATCGATGGTCTGTCCTTCTGGCAGTATGACCAGCCAATTGCCATTTCAGGGATTTAACTCTGATCATGATGTCTTCCACTCTTGTCATTTTTCGGATCCACGATTTCCTCTTTTTATCTCTCCTGGTTACACCACGTATGCACACCTCTATGTTTCTTTAGGTTGTCTGCAGCCTTTGTATGTCTCTTTTAGTTAAGGTCCACGTCTCTGCACCATACGTAAGCACTGGAAGCTTGGTGAGATGCAAAATGCACCTCAACACTAAACTCGAACGTGGCAAGCTCATAAGACAAACAAAATGTATTGACATAACCAACCTTAAAAAACACCATAATACCTTCAAGTTGGAACTGAAGAACAGATTCTCTGCTTTAGAAGGCCTAACATCGGAAGAAGTGGATATTTCTGAAGTTAACAGAAAAGCAACCAAAGCTCTTATGGAAACAGAAACAAAATTAGCGGGGTCTAAGGACAAGTTGCATGTGAACAAATTATCAAGAAAAACCAAAATGTTGATGCAAAAAAGAAGAGAGATGAGGACAACTAAAGAAGATGGGACTTCCAAAGTGGAATACATAGAGCTATGCAAGACAGTACGAAAAAGTTTCACTGAAGACGTAAGGTAATTCAACTGTGAACTAGTGAGGAAAGCAATTAAAAACAACCAAAGCCTAAAGATAGCAAAGGGACATCTCAGTAAGGGAAGAAAACAGATTATGGCACTGAGAAAAGAAGATGGTTCTGTAACAAGAAATAGAGACGAAATTTTGACAAGAGTGAAAGATTTCTACTCCACGTTATATGAAAGGGATGATGCATGTAGTCCAGACATCATGAAAGGTACCAGTACCAGAGTTCTTCCAGTACTCCCAGCAGAAGTTGCACATGCAATCAAGAACATGAAGCGGGGAAAAGCTCCAGGAGAAGATGGCATTACTGTAGACATCATACAAGAAGCAAGTGGAGAAATCGAAACAGTACTCGCCCAAAATTTCACTTGATGCCTTAATGAAGGGAAGATTCCTGGGGATTGGAACAACGCTACTGTAGGGCCAGACATATCAATTCTTAGATAATACCTTTTGTTTCCCGCCGTATAGCGAGCTACCGCCTCGCCTTTACTATACGATCTGGCTATCAAGGCGGCTGAAAGCGTCCTTGTGTAGAAGAATAATTACCTCGACAAACTCAGTCCAGTACACGGAAATAAAAACAACAACAAGACTTTATTATTCCGATAACATTTGCTTCACGGGTTTGGGTTTCCGATGATTTTCCGCTCAGGTTCCCGTGCTGACCACGTGCTACCTTTCCACAATTCTTTCCGCGATACCCGGTGGACGAAGGAATCCTCCTTCCCGTTCACCACGCTGCACGTCTGCGATAACCGCAGTCCTTCCGTCAGAAACTGATGTCCAAACCAGGACCCTCTCTCCTTGACGACCGAAGCTCAACTGTGTCACTTAATCCTCCTCGCCCTTTCTGTCCTCTATCACGCATGCGCAAGAAAAACTGGTTGTCCCGGTCAGCACGTGAAATACCTGTACTCAGGAATGTCGTCGGATACCCGCAGGGGATTACAACCTTGCACGTATACAAAAGCAGTATGACAACTTGTTTAGCAGAAGCACTCGAGCAGCTGACTCTTCAAGGTCAGATGCCCCAGGTGTTCATGCACCCCTCTCTTAATCCCCCATAGGATTAAAATCGTACCACGTGGGTGGTGAAGAATATCAGTTCTTATCTGAAACAACAAAATTACGGAATGAAACGTCCGTCCGCACGTGTTCATCACAATATTAAAAGTACATAAATTCATATTTGACAGTTCGATTACGGGCGACCCTTACAGGCCCCCACCAAATGAACGAGAGATACGGTCTTTTGCCGTATTCTCGAGTCGGTCTCTTCCTTGCCTGCAGATCTTGGGTGACACAACATAATACACTTTTTCACTTCTCGCACGTTATGTAACACTTGTACCACCCTGAGACCTTCTGTGGTTCTCCACCTGTGCCGTAAAACATTCTCACCATGGCGCTGCCCTACTCTTTAAAACTGAGTCTTGACAACGCATCGGCGTGAGGAATTAGTTTGCCCGCGACATGAGATATGGATAAATTAAATTGGGAAATAGCCAAACTCCAACGCTGTAATTTTGAACTTTGCGATGCGGAACGGGTGAGAAAAGTAAGGGGGTTGTGATCGGACATAACTTCGACCCGGTTACCGAAAATCCACCCTTCAAACCTTTGCAAACCCCATACTATGGCGTACGCCTCCTGATGGCTGACCGCCCATCTGGCTTGCGTCCCATTTAATTTTTTGCTAGCATAGGCCACTGGCCTAATGTTGCCTTCCTCATCCCTCTGACTCAAACAACATGCCACCGCAAAGGAACTCGCATCCGTGTGTAAGATAAAATGCTTACTGAAATCCGGGGTGTTTAATACCGGTGCCTTACACAAATTTTCCTTCAGAGTCCTGAATGATTCCTCCAACTTTTCCGACCAAACTACCCTATCTGCTGCCCTTTTCCCTGTACAATCTGTTAAAGGTTTAGCTATCTTTGCGAAGTTAGGTACGTAATCACGGTAATACCCACATAATCCCAAAAAGCTACGTATTTCCTTTTTTGTCTGAGGGGGCAAAAGGTCCCTGATGGCCTGTAATTTCTCGGGGTCCGGCCGGTGATGACCCGAGCCGACCACGTGCCCTAAGTAATTCACCTCCGCACGGGCGAAACAGCATTTGTTCAAATTTCCCGTAAAGCCTGCCGCCTCCAAATTTTCAATTACTCCTTTCAAATGCTCCTCCCATGAGCCCGAAAAAATAGCCACGTCGTCCAGGTACGCTATCGCATAGTCTTGGTGCGGGGTCAAAACCTTATTCATGGCTCTCTGAAAAGTAGCCGCAGCTCCTGATAACCCAAAGGGCATTACTTTCCATTGATAGAGCCCCTTATGCGTTGCAAAAGTGGTATACTTTCTACTGTCGGGGTCCATTGGGATTTGACAGTACCCCTTTAACATGTCAAGCGTAGTAATATACCGGGCTGCCCCCACCTTCGCTAACAAATCTGGGATATGAGACATCGGAAATGCGTCCGGAACAGTGGGAGAATTTAACATTCTGTAATCTACACACATCCGAAAATCTCCATTTTTCTTAGCCACACATACTACCGAATGACTATCCTCTTCTTTTGATTCTTCAATCATCCCACGATCCGACAACTCCTGGATCTGGCTCTCCACTGCTCTCTGCATCGATTGTGGCACCTTGTACCTGTGCTGGGTACGAAGTACGCTTTCCGGCTTGAGTGTAATTGCGTGCTTCCCCACTGACGTCTCTCCCACTTCTCCCGAAAAGAACTTCTTCGAGCTGTTCACCAGCTCCTGTAACTCCCTAAGTTGTTCCCGAGTTATCCTCTCCCTATCTATCCTGATTTCTTCAGGTTCTACCAACTGTAACGTAACCTGTCCCAACCCTTGCTCCCGATGATACAACATTCCATCCGTATAGAGATATCCACCTCTCCCATTTTCCGCCTCGTTCCTAGCGGCTGCTAACGTCACACACCTCTTTTGTTGCTCTGTAAACAAGCGTCTGTCTGAACTCTCCTGAGCTTCACTCGTATCCAAATCAGTAACGCTATCTCCTGTTCCCTCGCTAGCTGTCGTTGCCTCCCTAATTGGTCGGCCTGCTGTTGCTCTCGCTGATTTTCCTTGCCGGCTTTAGCACTGAGCGCTAAAATTCTGGGGCTAATTTGCCCTTCAAGCCACGGTTTACCTACCAAGCGCGCTTGCTCCTCCTCCGCTGAAATATCTGTGATCGCCGGGCTTTCCATTCCTAGAATATCCTCTTCTTCGACTAGCGCTTCGCCAGTCTCAGTTTCTGGATGCACATCCGGCCTATTCCCTAACTCTAACACCTTTTCATACGAGGTTGCACACATTGGGGTCGCTTCCCTTAAAATTTTCATTCGCTGGTAATCCTCCGGTGCTATAATTACCCTGTTTACCAGATTAGGAACAATTGCACACATCACTTCACAAAAACTTTCTGGCGCTTCTCCTGTTTCTAATCCCTCTTCATCTAATCGGAGATTCAATTGTTTAATGACAAACTCTCCCTTACTACCATCGAAGCCACTTAAAATATTTCTACCCTTTGGTTCCAACAACTCTTCGCCAAGTAAACCTCCTCTTACACAACTCACCTCCGCGCCTGAGTCAATAAGGATTTCGGTGCTCTTTCCGCATTCCGACTTAACCCTCTTCACTTCTCCTACCGGAATTTCTATTACCTCGTTCTGACTTCCTTCCGGGCCTAAAACTCTATCTACCTTAGCTGTCATTCTTTTATCATCGCTGACCTCTACCGGCTCTATCCTTCTCTCTGAAACATCTTCGGCTCTCTTTTGTCCCACCGTTACTCTGTTGACCTTATTTGGGGGTCTTTCCTCCAATTCTGAGAGTAAGAGCTGGGAGTACTCTGGGATGCCTTCTGGTTACAGTTTGCTTTACGGTGCCCTACTACTCCACATCTAAAGCATATAATTCCCTTATCCAAACTGGTATTCCCTACGATAGGCCTCGCTGCTGAATAACCTGGCTTATGTCCGACGCTCTGATCTGTCCCGGAAAACTTTCCTTTCAATTGATTTCCGCCTGTCTGAAAACTTCCCTTCCTCCAGGCTTCTGATTGACCTCCTTTGAAATACGTTCCCACGGGATGACTGGGTTTGCATCTTCCTACTTCTATTCCCATAGCTCCCACGTGACTTTCGTATAAATCACAAAGTTCTCCTAATTCTGTCGAAGGAACTAACTTCCCTACGGAACCTCTTTGAAGAATGTAGGTCTTCAGTTCTGGGGACAACAAAGTTTTGAATTTGTCGCATACCAACAAATTGACCAACTGATCGAATTCTTTCACTTCACTACTGTTGATGTAGTATGTTAGGGTCCTCTTAATACGTCCCGCTAACTGCAAGTAGCTTTCCCCTTTGTTCTTACTAATATTCTCAAATTGTTTCAAATAAATATCCGGAGTCAAATGGCATTCCATCAAAATTGCCTCCTTAACTATTTCGTACTTATCGTACTGCTCTATAGTCAAACGACGAAATAAGTGGTTCACACATTCTGAATTGAATAAGGCTATCACCAAACGACCTTTCATTTCTTCCGGTACTGAGTGTAATACAAATGCCCTTTCTAACGAATCAAAGAAGTCCAGAATTTCTTCCGGCTTACTGGGACTTCTGGGTAAAGTTCTTTCTAAGATTCTCATGTAGTCGGCCAACTTACCCTCATTTTTACTTTTAATAGACTCCTTCTCTTTCTGATTAATTAATTCTAATTTTCTTAACTCAAATTCCCTTTCTTCTTTCCTATCCGCTAATTGTAATTCTAGCATTCTTTGTTCCCTCTCAGCCTTTCTCTCTTCTATCTCAAGCATTTTAAATTTAAGTTCCCATTCCATTCTAGCTGGATTATTTTTCTTGTCTTCCATATTAATGCTTACTTCTTTACTAGAATCTAATTCTGAATCGCTAAGAATACTATTATCTTCGTTGTCCACGTCTAAATTATCCTCAACTTTCCCTTCCAAAAGCTCAGTCATGATAATACACTACAATACACATTCAAAAAATACAATCATGCAAAGAAATAAGAAAAGAAATCATGCAAACTTCCGCATTAAATCATCGAAGGTTAATCTACTTTCTGTTTTGTTTCTAACCTATCTCTACCTTCATGCATTACCCGAACATCTATTATCCTGTTTTACTCAGAATACTTATATTCCTTCTGTCTCTTTCGCTACACGTAAAAAAAAAAAAAAATCACTATGCTATTTTAGCTTCAAATTTCTTAAATCGTAAACATGAAATCTCGACTTATCTAAACACTTATTACTTAATGAAAATATTTTGACACTTCGCATTCTCTAGCAACTGACATAAAATTAACTGTTACAAAATTTTACTTTACAATGCTTTACTCTGAGAATATATAATTATTAGCTTTCCCTTTCCTTTCTAGTACCATGATGAGAACTTCTACTCTTAACCCTAAATTATACCAAATGCACAGGCAAAGACACAGAAATAATCTCAGAAAAAAAATGTGGTACGTTACCGGAGCACTCAGGCCCCCCTTCTGCTTCTTCTCTTGTCTTGCTTGTAAGTCCTCGTCCTGCATGGGATTTCCGTACGCTGAGGTGCACACTGTCTTTGTCTCGGTCGACACGATGGATGCCTTATCTCGGCTAGCACGCTGGTGTCTCTTTCTTCCGGTCGGTACGTCGTCAGAGTTCTGTCATTCGGTCACAGGAATTTTCACAAAAAGTCCGTTGTTCCTTCTTCACACGTGTCGCCATTCACGTCATTCATGAGCTCGCTTTCAGTCTGATCCTGTCGACTGCGCCACTTTATCTGGCTGTAGGGCCAGACATATCAATTCTTAGATAATACCTTTTGTTTCCCGCCGTATAGCGAGCTACCGCCTCGCCTTTACTATACGATCTGGCTATCAAGGCGGCTGAAAGCGTCCTTGTGTAGAAGAATAATTACCTCGACAAACTCAGTCCAGTACACGGAAATAAAAACAACAACAAGACTTTATTATTCCGATAACATTTGCTTCACGGGTTTCCGATGATTTTCCGCTCAGGTTCCCGTGCTGACCACGTGCTACCTTTCCACAATTCTTTCCGCGATACCCGGTGGACGAAGGAATCCTCCTTCCCGTTCACCACGCTGCACGTCTGCGATAACCGCAGTCCTTCCGTCAGAAACTGATGTCCAAACCAGGACCCTCTCTCCTTGACGACCGAAGCTCAACTGTGTCACTTAATCCTCCTCGCCCTTTCTGTCCTCTATCACGCATGCGCAACAAAAACTGGTTGTCCCGGTCAGCACGTGAAATACCTGTACTCAGGAATGTCGTCGGATACCCGCAGGGGATTACAACCTTGCACGTATACAAAAGCAGTATGACAACTTGTTTAACAGAAGCACTCGAGCAGCTGACTCTTCAAGGTCAGATGCCCCAGGTGTTCATGCACCCCTCTCTTAATCCCCCATAGGATTAAAATCGTACCACGTGGGTGGTGAAGAATATCAGTTCTTATCTGAAACAACAAAATGGCGGAATGAAACGTCCGTCCGCACGTGTTCATCACAATATTAAAAGTACATAAATTCATATTTGACAGTTCGATTACGGGCGACCCTTACAGCTACAATGATCCTGCTACATAAAAAAGGTGACATTGAGGATCTCAGAAACTAAAGCCCTATCAGCCTTCTATCAGTGATTTATAAAACCTTCACTAAAGTTCTTTCACGCCGCTTGAAGGTAGCACAGGACATGGCTCAACGGAGAGAACAAGCTGGATTCAATAGTGGCTACAGCACAATAGATCATATCCACGTACTGAGAGAACTAATTGAAAGAGCGAGGGAATATGAACTTCCGTTGTGCATGGCTTTTATCGATTATGAAAAAGCCTTTGATTCGGTTCAACCATCAGCAGTTACAATGGCTCTGAAATCCTGCGGTATTGAAGATGCATACAATAATATTATAAATAACATCTATGAAAATGCAAGTGCAAAGATTTGGCCGTTTGAAAATACAACACACATAAAAATTGGAAAGGGAGTGAGACAAGGTGACACCATATCTCCGAAGCTCTTTAATGCCACATTGGAAAATGTCTTTCAATCACTGAACTAGGAAACAAAGGGATAAAGATTAATGGAGATTATCTAACCCACCTTCGTTTTGCTGATGACGTAGTCTTTTTTGCAACTCCCCATCAGAGCTGCAGAGTAGGATCCAGGAACTTGCTGCCAAGAGTAAAGAAGTGGGATTAAAAATGAACTTTCAGAAGACAAAAGTGATGTATAATGCTTTTACAAGAAATGAAGATTTATCGATTGATTGGATAAAAGCTGGAGATAACAGACACGTACGTTTATCTTGGACAGCATATATCAAGTGAGGGTCACATTGATGAAGAAATTACTCGGCGTACAAAACTTGCCTGGAGAGCTTTTGGAAGAAACAGCATAATTTTCAAGAGCAATATGTCATTATGTCTTAAAAGAAAAGTGTTTGATCAATGCATCCTTCCAGTGCTTACGTATGGTTCAGAGACGTGGACCTTAACTAAAAGAGACATACAAAGGCTGCAGATAACTCAAAACAGCATGGAGAGGTGCATGCTTGGTGTAACCAGGAGAGATAAGAAGAGGAACTCGTGGATCCGAAAAAATGACAAGAGTAGAAGACATCATGATCAGAGTTAAATCCCTGAAATGGCAGTGGGCTGGACATACTGCCAGAAGGACAGACCATCGATGGAAAGCCGAAATTTTAGATTGGATTCCAAGGCACAGGAAAAGACACAGAAGAAGACCACATGGGAGATGGGTGGTTGAAATTCGAAAGTATGCGGTAACATGGAGGAGACTTGCACAAGACAGACCGTTGTGGAAGAAAATTGGGGAGATCTTTGTTCAGCAGTGGATTGATAATGGTTGACAGTGACGATGATGATGATATATATATAAAATTTCTGCTTCGTTCTGTGTGTTTAAATATGATTTCAGAAGGTGACGTTTGGAAACATCACAATCCATTGAAAGTATATTTCACATTGTGGAAGAAGGTTGAGATCAATTTCAAACACATTTAGGCCCGAATAAAATTTAGGTCACCGTACGCTAGTGCATTTAGGTACGCTGGTGATCTAAATTTATGGTCAATTACCTATTCATCGCATAAAAATTAATCAGTAGGTTGTCTTCGATCTTTTTCGAAATATTTCCCTTTGAAGTTCTCATAAACATTTGGACCAGTTTTTCTAATATCGCCTAGCCTAGGAAAAACAAACAGCGGTATCGCATACTTTTAAAACACCCGTTTCACCGAAATGGACTATAAAAAAAATTTCAAAACAAAGCTTGGAAATATGAAATTTCGTCTTCATCGGTTAAATCGTTTTTGAGTCACTTCATTCTAAAAAATTTAAAAAATCCCGAGGTTACTTTCTCTTTTGGTACTATCAAGGGCATCAAAAGATGATTGCAGGAAGACGCATGTATATATATACATAACGTAAATTTTTCTAGCCTCCCCTACATTGCTAGCAATATCGTCTAGAATTTACCACACGCATTTGGAGTGTAAGAACAATTACGTATACTTTTTTAAAGGAGCGTGCGTGTAAGTACGTACTTTCTTGAATTTTTCTCGTGATAAACTCCCTCCTAATAAACAATTCTGCGTATTGGTCTCAGCTGCAGCTCGGCAATAGCTCTCATCCGCTAAATTCAACTGTACGCGGTAGCTATTAAATGCCACTAACCAATTAAATTAAATGTTTCAAAGTGTTACATATTTTAGCAAATGATAGGAGCACAAGCGTAAGCCAGAAAAACAACGTTTTACGCTGGTGCTACCATCTGTTGACAAACTTCCGCGATAAATGCGTCAAGAATTAATTCTTGTTAATTACGGACGAATTTGGGGAGCCGAACTCCTCCTGTGATTGAAAACTGCAGGCATATGCCCGGTTAATGATAAATAAAGCAATGGAATTTACAGTAAAAAAAATTACAATATTCAACATAACTATATAAAACCTAACCTTCAAAAATTAAAAGAAAGAGACACGTTCACTTAAATTGAGTAATAGGAACATAACAGAAAAGCGTAAGACATGTAATGGGTATATTCAAGTTGCCACAATGACTGAGAAATGAAATATTATACAGGTGATCTACGACAGAAATATGATTACAATATAAAGACGCATAGAAACAAAACTAGGACTTCAAGATGTTTACTTGACATGAGAAACTTGCCTTATGGTGATAAACGTAACCGAAAACCATTAAACAGTATCAAATTGCAGAATTAAAATAATGTAGACGAGGCACGCGATGAGCTAATACCCAGAAGATATATATAATAGTCATCGCCGCTCCGGTGCTGCAGTGGTCTAAGCGATGGCTTCTGATCATTCATCCGAGGAGGTGCGGGTTCGAATCCCAGTGGATGTTGTGCTTGCCTTACGATGCTGGCTCTTTCCCTTCCCTGGCACCAGTGACACGAAATTATACTCCCAGTCAACCTAAGAGAGTACCACTACTGAAGGTACGAAACAGCTACCTCCGCTACGAAAAATAGTCCATAGTGTTAAGAGCCAAAAGCAGCAGAACTATTGCTCAGATTTAATTTTTGTTTGCGTAGCAGTTTATTGGACAAAATTCTTATCTAAAACAAATTTTCAAAAAGTCAGAGTTTTCAGATATTAATTTGATATAAGTTACTCAAACAAAAGCTTTGCACTTTCGTCTGACGCTGTCCAGATTTGAATAGGGAGGAAGGAGTAGAAAAATTAGGTAGAGGTGTAGTTTAGCGCCCTAAATTATTTCGTCGGAAAAATTTCACTGTGTGGGAAAAGTGTGACGTACAATTTTTTAAGCATGCAAAATAATGGGGAAAGGTGCAGAAATACAGTAATTTAGGTGAACGTGAAAGAATTTTACCGAAGTACACTGACGGAAAAAAATCTCAACACCAAGAAGGGGTTGTGTTAGATAAACGACAGTTGGTAGGCGGTGAGAGTACATCTGTAAGATGACGTCTATGCAAATTTCGGGCTCGGCGCATACGTGTGGCGCTAGTAGCGCCCCTCGGAAGTTGCAAAGCAGGTTTGCTGTAATTACGCGCTGTAACGTTCGTGAGCGTTAGTTATCGTTGAGATTCAACGTAGTGTGTTGATGTTAGTCAAGAATGTCTTTAAGAAGACGAAGATGCCATTATCAACAGCTCACGGAGTTTGAACGAGGTCGTGTAATAGGGCTACGAGAAGGTGGAATTTCTTTCCGCAATATTGCAGAACGACTTGGCAGGAAGGTAGCCACTGTGCATGATTGTTGGCAGCGGTGGTCAAGGGAAGGTACTACCTCAAGAAGACCGGGTTCCGGCCGGCCAACGTGGCACTACTGAAAGGGAAGACCGCCGTGAACGGCGTATGGCCGTGGCGCATTGTACCGCGTCTGCGGCAGCAATTCGAGCTGCAGTTGCCACCACAGTGACACAACGAACTGTTACAAATAGGCTACTTAAAGGACAGCTCCGAGCCAAACGCCCTGTAGCGTGCATTCCACTTACTCCAAACCACTGCCGTTTGCGACGTCAGTGGTGTCAAGCTAGAGCTCATTGGAGGACGGAGTGGAGATCTGTTGTGTTGTCTGATGAAAGCCGGTTCTGCCTGGGTGCCAGTGATGGCCGTGTGTTGGTTAGAAGGAGGCCAGGTGAGCGCTTGCAACCAACCTGTCTGCGGCCGAGACACACTGGACCTACACCTGGAGTTATGGTCTGGGGAGCAATTTCCTATGGCAGCAGGAGCACTCTCGTGGTTATCCCACGCACCCTGACGGTACAGTTGTAAGTCGATCTGGTGATTCAACCTGTTGTGCTGCCATTCATGAACAGCATTCCAGGGGGTGTTTTCCAACAGGATAACGCTCGCCCGCGTACCGCTGTTGTAACCCAACATGCTCTACAGAGTGTCGACATGTTGCCGTGGCCTGCTAGATCACCAGATCTTTCACCAATCGAGCACGTATGGGACATACGTGTGGACGACAACTCCAGCGTCACCCCCAACCAGCATTAATCGCCCCTGTATTGACCGACCAAGTGCAACAGGCATGGAACTCCATCCCACAAACTGACATCCAGCACCTGTACGACACAATGCATGAACGTTTCCGTGCTTGCATTCAACATTCTGGCGGTTACACCGGTTATTAATGTATCAGCATTTCACATTTAAAATGGCTCTTCTCGCGCTTACAATAAGCTGTGATCTTGAAACCTTAATAGATTAAATATGTTACCTATACAAATGTACTGCCGCCATTTCATTCTTCTACAACTATTTTTTCGTGGTGTTGGGATTTTTTTTCCGTCAGTGTATTTTCTTGCGAGTACGATGGTGTGCAACAGTTGGCGCGGGATGCTTAATCGATTCTATTGGCGGCGAAATGAAGCTTCCATGCTTCGGAAGAGACCAGAAGTTCCTAGTGAATGTGCGGAAGAATACAATAGAAGTAAGGGATTCTTTTGAAAAGTGTGATGCGTGCTGTAATCCTGCGCAAGTACAAGTAGTTCCAAACTGCTTTCTTAATTTTTGAGAAAGAAATGTGCGGAATGTCGTTATTTTAGTTTCACAATGTCTCCCAATAGAAAAAAATGAAAGAATGTAAATGTTTTCATGTACGACAGAAGTGTTGAGCAAGAACGTTTGGTTCCAGTTGAACCTCAAGTTTTGGTTATGATTTCGAAGATGTAAAGGGATAGTTGATTTCTTCAAGCACTTCATTTGTAGTTGTGCTGTTATTCCGTATATCGTAGCTTACATTTTTTCCTCCTGAAACGGATATTTTTGAAAACAAAGGGGCTTTTTCATTTTAAAAATCATACTATGGCAGGGAGGCCAAGAGCTTCTTGTCGTATTGTGCCCGATATTTAAATTTTAAGCCGTGACGAAATCAGAAATGCAGTTTGGAGACTTAATACTTTGAAAAGAGCCTTTCACTCTGTTGAAAAAGCTACTAACACGACTTACAATGCTGCATAAAGCCGACCTCTTTCAAAGCCGACCTCTTTCTTTCAGCGTATTCCTACAAGACGCTTCTATGACTACGTATTGCTCAACTGCTTCCTGTTGTATTCTTCCACCCGTTACTTGCCTTTCTCAAAGAAGCTTCCATTCACCGGACTACACCTTAATGCCATCTCGGCTTCGTCGTCTTAGGCTTACCGCACGTACTCTTCCAAACCATCGTACTCCCAGGTAAATACTTCGGCAAAATTATTTCCTGTTGTGCTTACCGAATTTGAGTTTCTTTAGAAAAATTGTTCGATTATGTAGATGTAAATTGCTAATAACTCGATAGATGGTAAAGATGTCAAGTGCTTGCTGAGTTGTTCGGCAATAATGTTGAAATCGTTGTCTACGATAAATATTGTAATATTCCGGCTTACCGTTTGATTACATAAAGAGTTACAAATTGGATTTCTGTGTATGAGTAATTTTTGAGTTGGTTATTTAAAGAGCCTGTCTAACCGCATCCTACGATCTAGCCTAAGTCGGACCCTAAAAAGACAGGTGGAAGCCGAGACATTAACCGGGCAATAGAACCTCATTTGGAGAGGAGGGGGTTAAGAGGTTGCACATTTCATTTCAGATTTCGTCAGAGCTTAGAATTTCACTATCCAGCATAATACGACAAGAAGCTTTTGTCCTCTCGGCCATACTACGATTTTTCAATCAAAGTCCTTTACTTTCAAAAATTTCCGTTTTAGGACCAAAACAATGTGAGCTACGATGTACGGAATAACAGCAGAACTACAAATGAAGGGATTGAAGAAATCGCCTACCCCTGTACATCTTTGAAACCATAACCAAAGCTTGGGGTTCAACCGGAACCAAAACTTCTTACTCAACACTTACGTCGTACATGAAAATATCTACATTCCTTTATTTCCTTCCATTCGGAAACATTGTAAAACTAATAACAACGCCATTCAGCACATTTCTTTTTGAAATATTAACAAAACACTTTTGAAATAATTCCACTTGCGCAGGATTACAGAACGCATCACACTCTTCCGAAGAATACAGCCCACTACAATTGTATTCTTCCGCGCATTCAATACGAACTGCTGCTCCTTTCCGACACACGGAAGCTTCACGTCCTCGCCGTCAGCATCTCTTAAGCCTCCTGCACCTACTTCTGCACACCATCGTACACGCAGGTAAATACTTCGTTAAAATTATTTCCTGTTCTCTTAAAATACTCTATTGCTGCACCTTTCCCCCTTATTTCGCAAGCTAAAAAAACTGTACGTCGCACTTTGCCCACACAGTAAAATGTTTCCGACGAAATAATTTAGGACGCTAAACTACACATTTACCAAAACTTCTCCCAACACAGCGACAATAAATTGGCAATTGGGTGAATTCGAGGGGATGTGTTACTTAAGCAGGTAGTAGTGGATAAGTTGGGACTCCACCACACTCCCATTCACAATCCCCATTGCTTCTCTTAGTTCCTTGTTGTGTTAAGATTAACTTCGTAATACAGTCTTAATTTATTCTTTGCTGGATTTAAAAAAATCAAAGAATAGCATCAGGAAGTCGAAGAAAGGAAAGAAAAAGGACTGTGCGGTTAGCTTGGGTTGGGTAATAAATCTGTCAGTGGGGTGGGTGGGGAGAACGTGCGAGAGTAATTGTTTGATAGAAAGGAAAAAGCAGGACGCGGATTGATACCGTTCTTGCTTTCTACGCATAGGTCGTGATAAGGCTCCTAGCCTTCAACAACAGTACACTCTTAGGGTGACTTGGAGTATATGGACGGGCGAACCCCTGCTTTTAACCCATTGAGTTCCTCACTGTGGTCATTAAACCTCCAATAGAAAAAAATATAGTCATGTTTTGTCTCATCCAGAGTACAAAGATAATTCCAATCGTCAAGGTACAAGTGAAAATAGATACGAAGATAGTCAAAGAGTTCTGTTCAAATCGGTTTTACAAAGAATTGTGGTTTAGTAGGTTGACATTTCTCACGGGTGCATGGCTGGCCTTGAATGCTTGAAATGATTTTTTTTATTGGAGGTTTAACGATCACCGTGAGCAACTCAATGGGCTATAAGCAGTTGCCCGTCCCTAATTTAGAGTCACTTGTTCCAGGGGAGGGAGAGAGCCAGTGCCGCAAGACACACACAACATCCATGCCTCACCGGGATTCGAACCCGGACCCCTTTCAGACGAATGATCAGAGGCCATCGCTTAGATCACTGCTCCACCGGGGCGGCGTAATGATGATTCGTACGAAGGTGTAACCACAAGTGCAGGAGGTTTTCAAGCGGTAGGTTCTTCTGCACTCCGATTGGACAATTATAACTTCCAATTGTATACTGGATTTCGTTATCTTTTGAAGCACACTTCAGCAGTGCGGTCGTGTGCCCATTTAGGTTTGGGTGTGCCCTGTTACGGGGAAAAAAGAAAAAAAAACTACGCAAAAATTTTATTATGTAACCCAAACTGAAAAATTCACGCATCGATTTTTAACATACGAAAGCATTTTTTTTTATTTAGCAGTCGTTTGATAAAAAAAATGAATTTTTGTTATTCCATTCTACAGTATATGGATAACAAAAATTCAAATTCTCTTTCCAAATGTCAGCTCATAAACACATCGATTCTCACTGCGACGAAAAGGCAGCAAAAAACTGCAACTCGTGGCAGAACGTTGGATTGTATTTCTAACTCCACGCAATTCCAAACGCAAATGTATGACCAATAGTACTTTTTTATGCACTCACACCCTGGAAAGTTTAGCCTCTGCGTTGAAACCACCAGGAAATAAAAACGTGACCTGCAACGCCATCTGGAAAGCTTTGTATCACAGTTGCTTTCCACACCTGGGGTGTCCGCTGGCTAAACAGCTCACGTACCGATGCAAATATTGCTATGTTTTGTTTACTCAACGAAGCAGCGAACCTTCTCCACTTTACAAAAACATTGTACAAGGGAATTAGTTTTGGCACGCACGTTAAACCTTAGGACAAACTTTGGTGAATTTTGTTATCCAATAAAAACGTTACCTGCAGCGCCATCTAGAGAGCGCTTGTATCATACTTAGTTGCTTGAACATCGTCGTATTTCCTGTCGTGAAATCGCACACCCGATGATCTTAGCAAAAATGGGATTTTATGCTTACTGAACGAACATTTTTCTCTTAATAAATACAATGTATGAGGGAATTAATTTTTTCCACCACTCGAAGCCTTACGACAAACTCTGGCGAGTTTTATTGGAAAGTAATCCGAAAATGTAATATGGATAGTATAGGTTAAATAAATTTCGACTCATGGTGTGCTAGGTGTGCGCTGCACACCTAGCACACCTAGAATATTCGCCCCTGCATTTCAGTATACTACAATATGGTGGGGTTGTCGAGACGGTAGAATCAAAAGAATCGCTAGGGGGATGTTGACAAGGAACTCCCTCGGCATCGGCTGGATCTGTGGACGAAATCAACGAAGGAACAGGCTCAGACGTCCTGAGGGCTGTCCCGCTAAGCTCTTGAGCTGATGCAATGATCCCTCCCTCTCCCCAAAACAATCCAGCAGACTTGGTTAAACTGATTTTTGACGGCGCTGTTTTTAGAGTAAAAACAGAAAATTTTAGCAAAAGTGTAAAAGCCTTTTCAAGCACTTGGAACAATCGTTCACGTTGTAGCCCATTGAAAACGTGTGCTAGACATTTGGCTTACGTCCCATGCAGGGGCACGTATGGAATTTTTTTTTCATGGAAAGGCGACAAGAATCGAAGTTTTTGAATTCTACCAGGACAGGGACGTCGTTAGACTTCGAAATGAGGATAGCCGACGGGTAAGCAAGCATTATTTTTGGTGGGGCAAGTGTGATAGCAACTTTTCTTTTTACGAAACAGTGAAAGAACACATTTTTAATGCACTTTTTTTTAATTGAAAGTTTAAAAAAAAATTTATTTGACCTTGTGGTACAAATACAGTGGCGGGATAACACACATAGTTGTACAGTATCGTCAGGCAGACATAGACAGTATATTCAGTTTTACATCAACAATGTATGTACATCGCGAATATGGTATACAGTATGCCAAATGATCAAGTAACACAGAGTGAGCCAGTGATGGTCAAGTAACATATTGCGAGCCAGCGCCGAAAGACAAACACAACATCCCTGTCTCACGGGATTCGAACCCTGACCCTTCTCGAACGAATGGTCATAAGCCAGCGCTTTGACACCTGCGCCACCGGGACGACTTTAAAGCTTTTCGCTACCAGCTAAAAAGAAATTCGTGCAATTCCCACCCTCTCCACCTGGACACACATACATACACGGATTTGACTACTTACGCCACTGGTGTACACTGTAAAAAAAAATTGTAGATTTTACGGTTTTAAACCGTTTTCCAGGGTGCCAACACAAAACCGTAAAATCTACAGTTTTATGCCGCGTTGGAGCAAAGCTATAGCTTTACTCCAACACCGCATTTTATGAAGAAAACAGCACAGAATTTGGCTGGAGCGAGTCACAGTCCAAATAATCACGAAAACACAACAATTTGGCTGGAACGAATGTGTTGATTGTGTTGGAGCAAAGCTATAGCTTTGCTCCAACACGGCATAAAACTGTAGATTTTTTGTTTTGTGTTGGCACCCTGGAAAACGGTTTAAAACCGTAAAATCTACAGTAATTTTTTTACAGTGTAGGGCAGAAGTGTTGGTAGATAGTCGCTTTCCACTTTTTGCTTGCTCTGAATGCATTGTCTTAAATTGCTTTTCAAAATTTAGCATTTCTTGCTTACGAAAATTGTACTGTACTTGAACAATTTATTTAAAAGAAAATGTGGTTTTTGTTTATACAAATTAAATTCTAACGTCCTGCCACGCAGACACAACACCTGGCCCTCGTTAACTTCCTTTCTTCAAGCCAGCGATTTTGCCTTGCACTATTCTCCTGAAAAGCAGTCGGCAACCACTTTGTGCACTTTCACTATCCCGGGACAGTACTAAGAGCGCTAGTGTAGCTTTAGGCACAACGTTCCGTGTTGGAATCCCCTATTTTGTAAGGAAAACAAAGAGAGCAATTACCAATGACCCCTCAGTGAATTCCTATCCACCATCCTCATTAGCCCCCTGACCATACAAACATGGAAAAGAAGCTTAAACTGCGGAACTGAAAGAGTGGAGAACAATTAAATTTGCATGGCCCTCCGGATGCAATTTTAAAAACATTTTTGGAGACGTAAACAACGCAGTTTCCTAGGGGGAAATACGTAAGACTACATGAAATAAAATACAACAATTATTACTTGACAAAGTCCAGATTATACACAGTGTGGCAAAGAATTTTTAAGACTGGGTCTGTAAAATGAAATAGAAACAAGAAATTATAATTTGTTTTGGTTTGTTATTCAAAATAAGTCCCTCCGGCTTCAATACACTTGTTACAGCGATTTAATAGTGATTCTTTTTCTTTTTCTTTGGTTGGAGGTTTAACGACCACCGTGAGACTCAATGGGCTCTAAGCAGTCGCCCGTCCCTAATTTAGGGTCACTGGTTCCAGGGAAGGGAGAGAGCCAGCGCCGTAAGACAAACACAACATCCATGCCTCACCGGGATTCGAACCCGGACCCCTTTCGGACGAATGATTAGAGGCCATCGCTTAGACCACTGCGCCACCGGGGCGGCTAATAGTGATTCGAATGCCTGTTCCAGTTCACTTTGCGGAATTGCCTCCAAAGCACGCGTCGAAGCTGTTTGTAGGTCGAAATATCATCAAAATAACACCCTTTTAAAGTCATTTTAAGTTTTGGGAACAAAGAAAAGTTGCAGGGTGCTAAATCAGGCGAACACGGTGGATGATTCAACACACAGACGTTATTTTTCGCCAAAAAGCTACGAACAAGACGTGAGGTGTGACTGGGTGCATTATCATGCAGCAAACACCAACTGTTTTCATCCCAATATTCTGGACGAATGCGACGAATTCTGCCCATCAAACGCCTCAAAACATTTAAATAAAACTCACCAGTAATTGTTTGTCCACTTGGAACAAATTCTTTGTGGATAATTCCCTTACTATCGAAGAATGTAATGAGCATTGGTTTGATTTTCGATGGAACTTTTCTTGTTTTTTTTGGCTTGTGGTGAGTTTTTTTACTTCAATTCCGCACTTTGTTGCTTTGTTTTAGGATCATATTGAAAACACCATGTTTCATCACCTGTAACAATCGATTTTAAGAAGTTAGGATCATTTTCAGCGGCTGAAATGATGTCTCTGCAATGTGCACTTCTCTTTGATTTTTGTTCATTTGTTAACGTGTATGGAACAAATTTAGCACAGATTTTTGTTTTGCCCAAATCTTCATGCAGGATGGTTCGAATCGTTTCTTTGTTGATGTTTAAAGACTCTTCCATCATTCTTAGTGACGCACATCTATTGTTTGCCACGAAATCACGCACTTTTCCAGTAATCTCAGGTGTCCTAGATGAACTTGGTCTTCCGGTATGCTTATCATCTTCTAGCGTATCTCTTCGGTCCAAAAAACGTTTGTGCCACAGGAAAACATTTGATCTACTTAAACAAAACTCACCGTAAACTTGTTTCATCATTTGGTACGTTTCCGAGGCACTTTTACCAAGTTTTGCGTTAAATTTAATAACAGCCCTTTGTTCCATCTTAATAATTCAACATGAAAAAATTTTTACTTCTCTAATGAACGGCCGTTTCGTTTGAGTTACTTTAACAACTGCGCAGTACTTTTGGCAGAAAGCAAGCAGATGGTCACGGTTTATAACGCATTCGCGATTACACTGGTGGCGCCACCATAGGTTGAAATCTAGCGCCAGTCTTAAAAATTCTTTGACACACTGTGTATTTTAAGTTAAATGTACCAAACAATGTCACATGTTAAACTGGATGAGCGGCATGGCGGGCAAGACAATTTTCATGGTGGGCTCAAGCCTACCCTCGCATCTTCTTGGCAACGTTCCTGTACCAGGACAAAATAAAAGTTAAAGAAAAATAGAAGAAAAATTAACTCACTATTTTCTAATGTAAGTTGATGCACTTTTATTAAATCAAAGCATTTTTTTCTTTGTTGAAAGTTTAACGACCATCGTGAGCAACTCGTTGGGCTATAAGAAGTCTCCCGTCCCAAATTTAGGGGCACTGGTTCCAGGGAAGGGCAAGAGCCAGTGCCGTAAGACAAAGCACTACATCCATGCATCACCGGGATTCGAACCCGGAAACTTCTCTGACGAATAATCAGAAGCCAGCTCTTAGGCCCTTGCGCCACCGGGACGGCCATTTTTTTGCTAACGTATACCGCAATTTAAAAAAAATGAAACACTTTCAGGAGGCCAAAGCACCTTGAGCCCCCTCTAATTACGTCCTGGGTCAGAGGAAATGCAGAGGTTTTATCACAGTACCATCAGCTCAGGACCGGCTTCGGGGCGGCGCGAGCGGTGCTGCCGGACAGAGCGCCAAGCTCAAATGGGCGCCGTGGTTGTTTTTTTTTTTTTTTTTTTTTGTAAAATGGCAAACTACTTAAAAAAAAAGTACGGGTGCTATATTTCGAGACGATGTGTAATGGTGGTTGGAGGCAATGAAAGGTCTCGCTGTTTCTGGAACAAAGAAAAGCATTACAATACAGTATTGTCGCAATTAAGGAGAGAAAAAAGCGTTATTTTGTTGTTGGCCTTCGGATCAATGCGTATCTTCGCCCGCTTTTGTTACTGTTCCAGAAATTGGGATGTGTGCGGTACTTCTCGAAAATTCTATGGGATTCTAGGGTCTCTAACAATGGACATAAAAGACAGTCGTTCTTTAATGAGAGTGAAAGGCCGCGTGTGGTCTAGTGGTCGGAGCAACCGCCCGCGACAAAATAGCCGTCCAATCAAACCTATTAAACTGAACTGCCCTGAACCATTGAACATTCGCCGTGAGTCGGATTGCCACACCATGTCGCATGTCCCGCGGTATTCGACTCTCGCTGCAAATAAGGCCATCCATTCCTTCCCCTTAACTTTTACCCCTTCCCTGGAAGTGCTCGTTGCGACGTCATAGCCTGGCACTCCCAACTATGCCGACTCGTACTTTAAATCTGGCATTCTTAGTTCTCTGAGCCGTCTACCACCTGTCGTATCTGAGACTCTATGATCAATCTAATGTGACTTTTTTTTCTGATACGCAGCACAAAATTACTGTGGTAGATAGATACTTGCGTTTAAAGCTTCCCTGTAGGTGTAAACCGTACGCGCAATTTATGGGTGCCTGCACTTTGCCACCAACGTGCAGGCACCCAGACAAGTCGTGGGTCATCTTGTCACTTCGCTTATTTTATAAATTGACAATTTGAGAAATTTTGTGTCAGGCTGCTGATACTGTTTTCCAAATAATACCGGGTGATCCATTTGGGTAGGAATCACTTGAAAATGCTGTGGTATGGCTTGTAACGGATATAATAAGTCAATACATGCGAGAAATTATCATTTTGGATGGGAGTTTGTGCAGGCATCTATATGACCACCTTTACCTACTCGGCAGAGTTCATAACGGGTGCTCAATCATTGCAACGTGTTTTTTAACATCTGCGGAGAGATTTATGAAAACCTTGCAGTACGGAGGTCAAATGCTGCCCGAAGGGCTTGGAGAGATCGGAGTTTCATGCGCTGTAGTCAATGCGTACACGCCTTCGCAGCACCGTGTCAAAAGTGAAAATGGCAGCGACCGTTCAACAACTCACAAAGCGTGTCCTATGCTATGCAAAGTTTGAGAGCATCACGGCTGTTCAACGAGAGTTTCATCGTTTTCATGGGGTCAGAAAAGCGCCTAAGTACGAGAGCATTGATTATGCGTTGGTATCACACATTTCAAGAAACGGGGTCTACCACGAAACCAAACTTCTATGGCCGTAAGCTTGTGCCTGAGAAAGAAGCCCTTGTTTCCGCCGCTTTGGAGCATAACCCGCAGAAAAGTCCACGAAGCGTATCCTTGGTAAGTACCGTATCGCTTACAGAGTGTTAAACCACTACGGGAGCGTGCCCACGTAAGCCGTTTCGAGTTTGCCTGTCTCATATGCGACCGCATGGAAGCCGATACCACATTTTTGGATCAATGGCTATTCACAGACATGGCTACATTTCATGTGAGCGGAAGAGTGAATACACAACGCTACTGTTTGGGGTACTCGGAATCCCCATGCTGTCAACAAAGTGGAAAGAGCAATCCCGAAGGTAAATGTGTGATGCTGTGTGAGTGGTCGCCAACTGCACGGTCAGTTTTCTTCTCTGAGAGCACTGTACAATCAGGACCATATCTGGACATGCTACGAATCTTCTTGCTAACACAACTAGATAACAGTGTTATTTTACAGCAAGACGGAGTCCCACCCAATTGGTCACTGGAAGTCAGGAACTTCCTCAACAACAAATTTGTCGACAAATGGTGTGGCCGCGATGGCCCTATTCCTTGGCTTGCAAACTCCCCGTATTTCACTACCCCCGATTTCCTCGTGTGGGAGTTTGTGAAGAACATCATCTACGCAAAACGACCTGAAAAGCTTGGGTGACTTAAAAGTGAAAATTTCTGCACCATTCACACAAATCACTCCGTAGATGTTAGAAAACACGTGGCGAGATTTGAGCACCTGGTATGAACTTTGCCGAGTCCGCAAAGTGGGTCATGTAGATGCCAAGACAAACTCTCATCGATAAAGGTAATTTCAGCCAGATATTGAATAATATATCTGTTACAAGCCATTCCCTAGCATTTTAAAAATTATCGGGACCCAAACGGATCACCTTGTATTATTGTTCTTTATATTTGCCTAATGCAGAAATCTTACGCATTTTTATGGCTAAAATCTGGAATTACAACTTGAAAGAATGAGCCCAAAAAGTTATTAAGCGCACAAAATCGGAAGAGCGAGACAGAAAACAAAGAACACAAGAACAGCAAACTGCAAAAAGCCTTGGTTAATTTTTACAACTAGTTGGATAATTTAAATTTTGAATTAGAATCATTATTGATTTAAGTTGACAAAGAAATTGAAGACGACTCGGCTGCTGCGCTAAATAATCAGAATGCCAGAATCGGTTACCCAAAAGATACCCGCAAAGTTTAAACATAGATGACACCACAACGGCTGCAGAGTATGTAAAGAAATTTAACGTTATACTTAGAGATAGTTGGAATTTGTGATACACCAGTGTTTTTGTTTGTTTGCAGGAGTCGAGAAAATGACAATATATACTACAGAGCAACGTATCTTCATCGAGGAAGAGTATTATCGATCGTCGGAGAGTCCGGAAAAGGAGATAACGGCATTCCAAAAGAAGTTCAGCGTCAAATCGGGACCATACAGACACACTTAAGGAACATCGTCACCAAATTTCACACAACGGGGTCGGTGTTGAGCGATCGGACCCAAAGTGGCAGTCCCTCTACATCGAAGACGGAAGCCAACGTTGGAAGGATGCGAGAAACATTTGACATAAGCCCGAAAACGTCTATCCGACGGGCTGCTCAACAGTTGCGGAAGCAGTGTTCGTCGTATTCTCATAACAGATCTGCATATCTTTCCGTACACGATATTGCGACAGCAGCCTCTAACAGAATACAATACAGGTTTAAGGCTGGCATTTGTCGAGACGATGCTCAACATAATTGAAATACAAAACATCGACACAGCGCTCATCGTGTTTCGGATGAGGCTCATTTCCACCTCGACGGCTTTGTCAACAAATAGAATTGGCGGTTGCGGCGGTCCACTAACCCGCATCTTTCTATTGCTGAAACCCTTCACCAACATCGTGTGATTGTGTGGTGTGCCTTGTCACGATGTGGAATCTTCGGGCCCATCTTCATCAATGAAACTGTAACATCCGCGAGATATCGGACAGTGGTGGAAACGGCTTTTATTCCACGTCTGCAGGATTTCACTGGTGACCTGCAAGGTTACTTTTTTACGCTTTCCAGCCGTAGGTTGAAGAAGCGTATATGCTCCAGCTTTGTCCGTCTCTCTGTCTGTCTGTCTGTCCGTCCGATCGTCCGCACGATAACTCCCGTAAAAATGGTTCGATTAAGAAGAAATTTTAGTATGTGGTAGGGGACCACCTGGGGACGAACCCTATTGAAAATGGGCGGAATGGACATAGGAGCGAGATCAATTCCATTGCTCTTTTGCGTCATAACTTGCGTAAAAGTGCTTCAATTGCAACAACCATTTATCCTGTTGTTCTGGAGGTATACTGAAGCAATTCTCTTTAATATGATCGAAATGGGGTCAAAGGCCAGGGCACAGGAGCGAGATTTATTCCACAGCTATTATCGTCAAAACTCGACTAAAAATGTTTCTATTGCGACATAACTTTAGTATGTTGTTCCGGAAGTTACAGAATAGATTCTATTTAATACCATCGAAATGGGGTCAAATGTCAGTGCACAGGAGCGAGATTTATTCCACAGTCATTTCCTTATAACTTGATTAAAAATACTTCTATTGCGACAAAACTTTAGTATGTTGTTCTGAAGGTATACTGAACCAATTCTGTTTAATATCATCGAAATATGGTCAAAGGTCAAAGAACAAGAGCGAAACCTATTCCGCAGCCATTATCCTCATAACTTGAGTAATAACTTGAGTAATACTTGAATAATGATTTCTTGTAAGTTGGAAAGCGTATCATAAGCAATGCATTGCATGATTTTACTAACTTGTTAATTCAAGACGATGTTCGTCCGTATAATACAGCAACGATATTTTGCACTGTTCCACGAGCATTTCAAAAAAGGTGTCATTGCCTTGAACTATCGCAAACACTATGGCAAAGGAGTAGATTGGCCACCCTGTTTTCCGGACCTCAATCCGTTCGAATATTTCTTTATGGGTTATCTTAAAGACCATATGTACCGCTCAAACTCACGGATATTGATGAAGCTACGAACAGCTATTGCACAAAACAGCAACTCCCAGACAGGTAAGTTCCTTTTTTTTTGTTTTTTTGTTTTGAAAAAAAAAACAAGTGACAAAAGCATTTTCGAGCATCAACCGAAGAGCGCGCAAGCACGTTCAAGGTCACATACGCGTTCTCAGCTCTCTCTTTGGTTCTGATAGAAATATCATAACATTGTAGATATTTTTGTTTCCAGCAAGCCTCCCCTGTTGGTATTTCAATTTGAAATCGTCCGCTGCAATGCAAAACAAACTAATAAATTTTGTAGCACCTATCACAATTTCCCGATGAGTAACGGCCAAAAACATTGCAGTAGCATGGACTGGCTAACGTCAGGCTAGCGGTTCTGAAACGACGGGAACCAATTGAACGTACAGTGCCAACTATGAATAGGAGGAGTTGGCAATTAACAGATGCCTATTGGAAAGCAAGAACGTTTGATTCATTTCATAATGCACTGCATAAATTACGTAGAAATGATGTTCTCGTACGATCCGAGAACTTTCTAGATCAAATTGTGATTACCAACTACTCATGTCAGAGAAAAAACAAACAAGACCACTAAGCAGGAAAATACGAGGCTATATCGCGGCTGGCCATATACACAGAGCAGAAAAATAAAAAAAAAATAAAGAAAACTACTAGGCTGATGACTGTACCTGTACCGTTTATTTTGCAGACATCACAGTGAAATGTGTGATTCTCTCACAAGTTTGGAATTAATCAGATCCTTGACGGCGCTGCGATAGCTAGCCCGCCAGACACCGGAAACCGCAGTCTTTCACTAGGACAGAATCGGTCCAGGGACCTGTGGGGTTCTGTCTCCCCCACGGGACCAGTACCTTGCACCCTTCGATCATAACCCATGTGCGCGACGTGCTATGGGCGGGGCAAACAAATTTTTTCGATAGTTTTCTCATCTCGTGGCCGAGAGCTCGTCCGCCAACGCGAGTTTTTGGGACTAGAGTCCTTTATTTGGTATCTAATAAAACAAAATGAGTACATGCACATTGATAGTATGAGGATCTCATGCAACCCTCTCAGAAATATTTAGCACAGAATCACATTAAACACACCCAAAGTTATTTATTTACATGGTACACATGACTAGGACCACTGCTGTGGTGATGAACTCGGGCCAGGGTCAGCAGAAACACTTTGGTCAAAGACCAACAAACTCAAAATCGAGAGCGACGTACCTCTAAAGAGTTCGACCATCTGTCAACCATAGTTGACCCGACTTTTTCGTTGCTCAAGTTCCCTAATAAGACTTGGACACGTCTTACTGAAGCTAGAGTGAGTATCATCTAGCTTCAGGCGGAACGTAGCATTTGCAGCTGAGAAGTTGCTGCTCTCCGGGGTGGCTGCACACTGGTGGTGCTGGTGCCAACTACACCGCAATTGCCACACCTGTCTTCGGAGTCAGGACAGTTGCTCCGGAAAGGATCGAAGCCATTACACCGAAAGCACCTGACTTCGCGTATATACTCCTTTAGGCGGAGCACTGACCAACCCAAGTTCAGCGACTTCCGCCTCATCAAGAGTTTGAAGGCCTAGAGCTCCACGTCTGCCACCCAGTGGACCCTACCTCCCTTACCCTTGATGGGGAAACGAGCTGTAAACCCGTTATCGAGGTTGGGGTTCTGCCCTCGAACCCCTTCCTCGAACTCCTTGCTCGAGAGATCCCCGTCGAAACCATAGACGATCAACCGGGAAGTCTCTTTCGTGGGGCTGTTGGGAGCGCGCAATCTTTGATCAACGGATTGCTACTCAACTCCTGGGCCAGCTCATCAAGACGGGAACACTCCACCACAAACCCACCCTTCCTTATGTTCCAAATGCTCTTGACCCCTAACTGCAGTTTAGCTGTGTTGACTGCAGTTTGCAAGGTCCTCTTTACGTCCTCTGATGACGTATTCTCGACAGTGTGATAGACCAGCAGAACGTGTCTCCTGTACCCCGACTTTTTCTTTCTCCCACTTGGGGCGGGCGAAGGCCCTTTCGCTGTACTAGCCCCTTTCCTGGCCGCTTCGGCGTAGGAAGTCACTTTGGCGTCGGCCTTGCAACGCGACCCCAGGAGAACGGACAGCCTACCTTCTAGGGCTGCCGTCTCATGTGCTTGTACGACGCAAGCTCTGCGTATCCCCTTTAGGCCTGCTTCCATTTGTTCTCGTCCTGGAGAAGTGACCCGAGATTCCCTGATAACGGACTCTACTTCCCCTAGGAGAGAGAAGATGCGGCTTATGAAGGCCGGTGGTGTTAGCACCAGGGGTGTCCTGGGATGCTGGTTGGCCTCCAGAGTTGCCTCTGGAGGACCATCAGACAACCCCACAGAAACCCGAGAGGACTCGGGTTGGGGCGATGATGTCCCCTTGCTTGCCATGGGCGGAAGTGGCAATGACGTGCTTTCACCACGATTTGACTGAGTTGGCTCAGTAGAAGGGGAAGCCCGCTTCGTGGGTGTAGTGGCCGTTTTACCCTTCGCCCCAGAAAGAGTCTTCGAGGAAGGCCTCAACCTGGCGCTGGGATTTACCTTCCGGTTGGTCTTGGAAGTGGGGCAAGGCCCCTTAGAACTACCGACAGGGCTTGGTAGTTTCTCGGCCACCAACGTCAGAGTCCGGGTTGACACGGACGGTTTAGGGGCTGACCTCTTTGGAATTGCTTTACCCTTGTGGGTAGCTGACACCTCTGTGAGAGATATGGGAACTCACGAGATTTTTCTAAGTGCTGAGTGGGCACCCTGGGGTTCTCCCACTCTCGCCAAAACTTTGAAAACAGGGCGCTCGGGCTTTGGCCTCACTAAGGATCAAACAGTCCTTTGGTCAGGGGGACCAGTACTGCGATGACGTACCCAAAGTCTGATATTAAAGTCACTGTGTGGGCTGTACGGAACTTCGTCTTTAGAAGGGCATTTTTCTAAGTCCGTAACTGCTCTGATTTTGAGGGAACGTAAGGGAGAAAAAATCTCAAAAGAAAATCGCGAGAGTGGGATGAATCCCTCTCTCGCGCTTTAGATCGTCAGTTCTGTTAAAGCAGCGCAGTATAGCACAGCCAAATTACACAAAACTCGCTCCCCGGTTCGGTATCAGACTGACCGGTCAAGAAAACTACTAAACAGGAAAATTTCGTGTCGCATAACACTTAAAGATTTAGAACTTAAATATTCGAGCAAATACGTCAACATACTAGTTACTCCTTGCAATGGCGGCTTTCTTTGTAAGCCGTAAGTACAAAGGTTGTCCCAAAACAACTGGGAATGTTGTTGTTTTTTTATATTGCGTACCTTAATTATCAAGGAAGTAGTAATCTTTTCCGAAATACTGTCCGTTGCATCCAATACAGGTGCCCAACGTTCCTCCCACTTTTTGAATGTCTTCTAAAATTGTTCTTCTGAAATACCATTGAAGCACCCCTGCATAGCTTTAAGAAATTTTTGATCAGCCACAAAGTGTCGTCCCCGTAAAGGTTCTTTTAATGTGGAGAACAACCAGAAGTCACATGGTGACAAATCTGGACTGTATGCAGGTTGGGGCATCAACTTAATATTCATTTTCTCCAATTAAGAAACGTCAGAACTGACGATGTACGGCCTTGAATTCGGCGCACATGATAATATGGAGAACAACCAGAAGTGACAAGTCTGGACTGTATGCAGGTTGGGACATAAACTTAATATTCATTTTCTCCAAATAAGAAACGTGAGAACTGACGATGTACGGCCTTCCATTCGGCCGCACATGAGAATATGGAGAACAACCAGAAGTGACAAGTCTGGACTGTATGCAGTTTCGGGCATCAACTTAATAATCATTTTCTCCAAATAAGAAACGTCAGAACTGACGATGTACGGCCTTCCATTCGGCCGCACATGAGAATATGGAGAACAACCAGAAGTGACAAGTCTGGACTGTATGCAGGTTGGGACATCAACTTAATATTCTTTTTCTCCAAATAAGAAACGTCAGAACTGACAATGTACGGCCTTGCATTCGGCCACACATGAGAAGAAATGGGGAACCCAAGTTCGACAAAATCGTTTCATGTCCAAATGCTCGGTTAAAATTCTGTGAATTGATGATTTTCAAATGTGAACCATATCTTCGATATCTCTAATTGATAAGTGTCTGTCTTCCCGTTTAATAACACTTATTGTATTGATATTTACATTTGCAATACTCGCTGAAGATCATCCTCCACGCGCGATTAAAGCCGTCGACTCATGACCATCCATATATTCTTTATGCCATCTCTAAATTCTTGATTTTCCTGGACATTCATTTTTATAAGCCTCTTGCATAAGACGGAAAGTCTCTCGGACAGACTTCTTAATTCGACAGCAAAATTTAATGGCGCATCTTTGCTCCTCTTCCACATCCATTTTTTTCGAAAGTCACAGCGCGAAGCCACTTGTCATTTTACGAAACAACGCTTATTAAACCGCGCACTATCGACGACGCATACGTGATAAACAGGTGTGGCATGTTTCTATGTTTACGACAAGGACTACCGTTTATTCGAGACTCGTGCCACGGTCGAATGCAGTATTGCGCATTTTTGATAAAACCATTCTCAATTGTTTAGGGACAAGCTATGTAGCATGCCCTATGCCAGTCTATTCAACAAAGTCTTTGATAATGACTGCCACAGGAACAAACATTTCTATTTTTATTTTTATGGACATTCATTTCGTGTTAAAAACAATTGAAATGACCCCATACTTGTTTTAAAACATAACGGAGAAATTCAGATAAGGAGTTCACTTCCGTGATTGTTAAGCTATAGATTTCTAGAAAAATTTATGAGTACACTTTTTCGTCCCTTTTGAGAAAGATCGATAATTTTGGCAAATTTCTGATTTATGTATAGAACATTACCCAGTGAAAACTGTGGAAACGATACCGAAGTAAAACCTTCGAAAATGCACATTAGACTGTAGCGCTGCATACAAGGAATGTAATTTAAGGGAACAATTACAATGTGTTATCTAACAAAACTTTAATATGATAATTTTTCGGCAAGGGATCAATTTCAATGTGTTTTTTGGCCCGGTGATTATCTGACAAAACTTTCATATGATAATTTTTCGGTAAGGGATCAATTTCAATATGTTTTTTTTGCCCGATGATTACCTGACAAAATTTAATATGATAATTTTTCGGTAAGGGATAAATTTCAATGTGTTTTTAGGCCCGATAATTATCTGACAAAACTTTAGCATGATAATTTTTCGGTAAGGCATCAAATTCAATGTGTTTTTTTGACCCTATGATTATCTGACAAAACTTTGATATGATAAGTTTTCTGTAAACGGTAAGGCGGTAGGATATTTACTGTCCTCCACGCAATTTCATTCTAATTTCATTCTTTGCAATTTTATTCTTATTTCCTTCTTTGCCTTCAGAGAATGTTATAAATAAATCCCTCCGAATTTGAAGGGACCCATTTTGGTTTTCTGCAACACGATCCCAAAATACAGCGGAACCTCGGTCAGTGGCGTGCCCGGGGAGGGGCGGGGGATGGGTTATTGGTTGACTGGAGGTTTAGCGACCACCGTGTGCAACTCAGTGGGCTATAAGAAGTCGCCCGTCCCTAATTTAGCGCCACTGGTTCCAGGGAAGAGAGAGAGCCAGGTAGGGCCGTAAGACAAACAATATTCATGCCTAACCGGGATTCGAACCCGGACGGATCTCGGACGAATGATCAGAAGCCATCGCTTAGACCACTGCGCCCGGGTGGGGGGGGGGCGTAAGTTTGAAACCTTTCGATATTTCAAAAACGCGATTTTCAAAGGCAAAGTTTTATTAGTACTTGAAGTTGTCTTTATGCCTCATGGCAACAATTGAACTTGTCTTTTTTATGAAGATGAGGAAGCGGCAAGGAGCCAAGGACCAGAATGTACCATTGCAAGGAAAAGCCAAAACACAAGTATACTGAAAGTTTCTGTGGCAACGAGGCAATGCCAAATTTGAGTTCCGTGAAATTATTGCAAATTACTCTAAAGCACGCTGAAAAGCAACGTGTTTTGATTTGAAATACCAAGAATCACATCAAAACAAAACTAACGCTGTAACATAAACCCAGAAAACCCAGACTATTACAGGATTTATTTCAATTTATGTACAATTTTTAGAGATGTCTATTAGTGCTTTGGAAAACAGATTTCTCGCACACAAATCTGTGTTATCAGGATACCAGTCACTTTTCCCAACTTGTTTTCTGCACAGATAAATAGCAAATATAAGCGATAAGAATACAGGTAATAAGAATATTCATAATAATTTCCAGGAATATTTATTTGAATATTTTTGTGCGGTTGTCGCATACATTTTAAAAATGCACTCATAACACATTTAGTTGTATAAAAAATTCGTACCCCCTCCCCCGAAAACATTTCCTGGCGCGCCACTGTCCTCAGTTATACGTTTTTCATTTTTATACGTAATTCTGGGTTAATCCCGATATTTTACTGTAGCTTCTTTTGCTTTTTCAGTTCGATTATACCAAATTCGTTTATACTTCTTTTGCGATTACACTGGTCAACTGCCAAAAAAGTACGGAAATCGAAGCAGCCAATTTTCTTTTTCTTTTGATGGACGTTGAACCTGAATATGGTAATAAAAAGTTTCAGTTGGCTCTGCTTTTCAAGATCCAATAGCAACTATTTTAATAGGTATGGTAGGAAATTCAATGTGATTAGCGTCCCTATTTTTCAGCAGTCAAGGGATAGCATTTAGTTTACACTGCGCTTTGTGAAGAACCATAAATATTAGCCGCAATAATGAAATGCAGGGGAGGGCAAAGACTAATTCTAGTTTCCCCTCCGAATGTAATTCTTTTTATATGGCGAATTTAACATCAGAAAATTTTGCTAAAAACTATACCAGCGCAATTTTCTCAAAGACTAAAACATATATTCCGAATTAAAGGGCATAGTCTTGTATAATTTTACAAACTACACAAACTAGCTAAGTATTGTTTTCCAGGTCCCATTTTCTACAAAGATAATTGCGATGGTATATTTTGGAAGCTGTTTTTAAACCAAAATCGCGAGAATGTGACTAAAAACGGTGCCAGCGCAATTTTTTCAAAAACTAAAACAGCTATTCCGAATGAAAGGGGATAGTCTTGTACAGTTTTACAAACTACACGAACTGGACATTTTTATCACCATATATATATACATAAATAGTGACACAACTATCTTAACATCCATAGCTAACTCGGCAGTTTTTCGTCTCTTTCCAAATTCAGGACAGCAGTATTAACCCTTTAACGACCATGACCCCAAAATCTTGTATCACTCTAAATACCATTACGCCTGAAACTGTATTTTGGTTCACTTCTTTGTTTTATAACAACAATAGCGGCTGAGGGTGACTCCTGCTGATCCCTCACAGGTCGAGAAAATGTGAAAAACAGACAATGGTAGGAAATATGACTCACTACAAACAGGCGCCTCGGGCTGCTATGGCCGTTTGTATGCACGGGAGTTTTGGGCGTTATGGTCGTTAACGGGTTAGTAATAAAAACGTAATTTCGTCTCTACCAAACAACAATTTAAAATTTGTTGACCAGTGTTATCAAAAGTACACGGTTCTTTAATTCTTTTATATGTACCCCGGTATGCCCAGACAGCGTGGACACGTAACACGCTGTGTTAGAACTTTGAGAGATTAAGGACAGCGACTCAGCCAAAATTGAACCTCCATCCCATCAGATAAGGGTATGTTGTTTACTTTCACTTTGGACGAAAAATCGGTTTCGCATTCCACTCTACGTAACCACGCGACGCTATGAAAGGATCTTGAGCTTCACTTACACTTTACGACCGGAAATGAAGCTTGTGAAATCTGCATTCGGTGGTATCACACAGGGTGTACATCGCCAAACACGCATCAAATAATCAGACAACAGATAAAACTCCTATTGTTACTTTTGCATTCCTTTGGATTAGAAAATTGTCCTTTGAAGCCGAGAAATGGAGACACATAGTTTCTCACGATGAGGTGGAATAATGGTCATGTATAATGTCGGAGAGTTGCAGGACCCTCCTTGTTAATCACATACACAGTCCCTTATGCGACGTTTCCTGTTCGACCAATGAGAAATGTTCTTAGAAAATGTGTCTCCTGTGGTTGTCGTTTCTTCTATCCTGACAAAAGCTGATGTTTGTTGACAATTTTTTTATCTTTATTCAGTATTTTAACTTCGAATAGTTCGTTTTATTTTCAACTTGCTGTTAGAAATTCTGATTCAACGGTTTCTTAACGTTGTTCAGATCAGAAAAATGTCTGATATCGCATGCCATACAGCATCGTTGAGGAAGCATGATTTGCTTGATGAATGCAGTATAAGTAATTGCAATCATGTCATTGTTACTTTTGTGTCTTTATACATATTTGGGCATATGCAGAATAATACCAATGCAAATTTTAAAGGATATAACAAAACACATAATCGATATTTGTATATTGTTTTCATCTCTGTATTCAAGTTTACGTAAAATTTCGACACTGGGATTTGTCACAATGCGGCACGAACATTTTATCTTTCTGGCATTCCTCGCATTGTACGGGCAATCCTTGTTAGAAGATATTTCACTTGTTCCTTTAGCCTTCTTACATTTCTGTAGTGGGGCATTTCGCGGAATAAGAGCTGATACTCATGCGTTGACAAGTTCTAAGATCATCTGATTCAATCTGTCACAGGAAACTTGAATCTGATGTTAGAAAATGGTGATAATCGAAGGAACAGCCGTTATAATTGGCCACACTATTCGAAAGTTGTTTCGGAGCAAGTGCATAACCCCTAAATTTATTTTTGGTCAGATAAAAACATTATTTTTTAAGCGGAAATAATATTGCACAAAGAAAAGTGTAGTTATATCATCTTCATTTTTTATAAGTAAGGTCCTTATCTTGCACGGGTGACAGCGTTTGCTCCTAAGGGCTGGTGTTAATTTGCCATTAGAAGACACAAAAGGGATGAAAATGTTCTGCAAATATTTTGAAGAGCCTTTCCTGCAAATTTTTCGAACAGCAATTGTTCCTACCGAGAACATAAATAATAATGCCGCTGAAGGAAAACATGAATAAATCCTAAGACTTGTACACATAGTGAATGCAGTTCAAAACTTTTCGCATTGAATTCCGGCAAAAGGGATTTCAAGACATGAAATTAAAAATGAAATATGTTAACTTTGAAAAAAATTTACTCGGAGAAACCTTACGTTTTTTGTTTGCCTGTTTGTTTATTCGTTGTTGATTTTTTTTCAGCGAGAAGATGTATGGCATTTTAATTTACAAAAGTTACAAACACATGCTACTCCTGGACAAAAAGCATTTTTGTTCAGGGGTGATATTTTTAGATGAAAAAAATAAAGCATAAATTCAGGAATTACACTTAAAAACATCTTAATGCGGATCCTTAAACATACATTTCAGATATATTTAAAGGAAACAAGGTGCGAAAATGAAAAGCATTCCGAACTATCTCATCTCTGAAACAATAAATCAAAGGAGAAAAGGTATTACTAAAATCATAGAAGTAATTCTTAAAATATCTTAAGAGTAATGAAATTGCAAATGTAATTATAAAAGGCATGTTAACAAAATTGCTTGTGGCATAGCAAGCGGGAACCAAAAAAGAATCAATGAAAATATTTTTTGAAAATTCCAAAACCAAATGAATTTTGAGCAAATTCGCACCATTACACAAAAAAGTAAAAACTAGCTTACTAAAGGGCGAAAAAATAATGTAAAAGTAGGACGAAGTGAATTCCTAATTTGGTTTTTATAGTGACCAGCTGAGCACTTCCGCTACACTAATTCATGACTCACAATTCTGCTCATAATTTTCGCAAGACGAATATCCTACGTGTTCAGACATTCTGCTAGTACAGAGATATGAGCTGTGTACTTGTGTTAGTTTCTTTGCATATCATGTTACAGCAGGCGGAAGTATGGTATAAAAGCATGTTATTGCCTGGATAACTGTAGGCCACAATAACATACTCGATCATGCTAGTGGTGGCCGGGGCAAAAAATTTATAACGCTGTAGAAGAGCAATTTTACTACTAATAATTATATCGCTAGTAGATCACCATGTCATATCTAATCTTATTCTCACGTCCCAAATGGCATGCAATACAGCCTCGGAATCTCAATGTGTATATAGTGGCATAGGTTTTTGACCAATCACACAATTTGGGCCTGTGTTTGGCTTCCGGATGAGGTGTAGGGGTGTTGTGTCCTTCTTGCTGTGCGCTAGCTTTAATCCGCTTCCCGGGGATTAGAGGACGTATGACTCTTAATAGTCCTACATGACTATAGGGGGTTATTAAATATCTGACAAAAACAAACGAATGAAAACAGAGTGTACTAAAATAACCAAGACTTGAATATCAGAGTACCACTTACTGTATTTCTACAGAACAGACGCCAGCGAAATGGTCATGCCCGACTGTAAGATGTTATTAAGGCAACAAGAACTATTGAAGAAAGGCAAAACGATTGAGTCATCATTGACTTGTTCAAAATACGAAACTGTGAAAACTCTTTTCCTCTGGGGTGTATTCACAATGGAACAAATCTGGGATGTCATTGTTTTGTATGAAACAATGCGCTAAATGAACGTTGCTGTCCTTTAATTTTTAGGCTTACACGCACTGATTTCCCTGTGTTATGTTTGCTAAAATAGAAAGAGAAATCAGAAGGAGATCATAATCACTTTTCGTTAACATATATATGAGCCCGTACGAGGCGAAAAGAGAAGGCCGTAGAACTGATTCAGCTGTTGCAAGACTTTGAAATTATTGCAAAGATTTTCGCTGTGAATGTCGAACTGATTACAAATATTTCTTTTAAATTTGTGTGTGTGTCTTGGAAAACCTTTTGTACGGAGGAAAGAAAGTCTGGAATATTAATGTTAGAAGTAATATTGACATTTCCCAATGAACAATTAATTATAAATTGTAATGGCTAAAAGAAAGATCAAATGAAAACTGGCACTAATTTTAAACTTTTCTCGTAATATAGGCATGACAGGTAACCCTACTCTGCTTCTTCACAGTAGCTGAATGTGTATGATGATCTTAAATTTCTTTCTCGTTTTATGGATCTTCCGAATTAGACTGAGCAATTCAATTTTTAAGTTATACTTTTCCGGACACAAAAAGTATCTCTGATATGAAGGTATGACTGTCTAAATCTACATCCAGAAAACTAAAAAGCGAATAAATGACAAACAGTGAGAATGGAAATCCATGAAGAGAATTTTTCAGCTTCATCTCGGTTTTCTAAATGTTTCCTCTGAATTCAGTAGGCCGATATGCATTTTCACTTATTTAAGTATCTAATAATCCTGAGATGTTCCTCTCACCTGGCTAAAAAGATGTTCTATCACGGAGCAGATTTCATTCAGAATATTTACATACAGTCGTATATCACAAAAGGCAGACACAGACCAAAGCGGAATGAACAAACAGCTAAACAACTTGCTTAGCGTCCCAATGGTTACCCACTTATCTCATTTGCGGAAAAAGGTAGACACAGACCAAAGCGGAATGAACAAACAGCTAAACAACTTGCTTAGCGTCCCAATGGTCATCCACTTATCTCATTTGCGGAAAAAGGCAGACACAGACCAAAGCGGAGTGAACAAACAGATAAACAACTTGCGTAGCGTCCCAATGGTCATCCACTTATCTCATTTGTGGAAAAAGGCAGACACAGACCAAAGCGGAATGAACAAACAGCTAAACAACTTGCTTAGCGTCCCAATGGTCATCCACTTATCTCATTTGTGGAAAAAGGCAGACACAGACCAAAGCGGAATGAACAAACTGCTAAACAACTTGCTTAGCGTCCCAATGGTCATCCACTTCTCTCATTTGCGGAAAATTACCCTAAGCAATAGAAAAAATCATTTGTATAGACAGGTTTAAACAGATTGCTGGGATTTGTAGCTTTTTTTATTGCAGGCGACATTTATCTTGTAGTCGTACAAAACCCCTGAAACGTGCTGCTGCATACAATGGAGCCAGCAAATCTGAAGATCAAAGTAAGAGGAAATTACAGATAAAGTTGGTTTATCTAGCACGACCAACGCAATATTTGGTTACCCAATCAAATGCCAATCAAAATTAATATTCCTCTAATCGAACTAATCTGCTATAATTTTACATAGAAAGGGAAATAAGGTTGCAAATTCTGAAAAGACTCTTTCCTGCCTTTTAGAAGTAAATTATGTGCTTACATTCTATTCACACTGAAGATTTTGTGACGACTTCGAGGATTCTCTCTGCCTCATATGAGCGCCATCTCTTGGTGTCTAATGAAAGTTACGTCGTGTGTGAAAAGCTGTGCTTAAAATAGAAATAATTTAATCAAAACAAGAACGTATTTTCTTCGGATTAGGCAGACTTGCCGACGAAAGACGTGTTGAAGTAATTGCATTACAGTGCAGTAACTCTTCCAATTCTTTCCATTCTTGTCTAAGACCTTGACTAGTTCCAATTCTTTCCATTCTTGTCTAAGACCTTGACTAGGGTGCCATTTGTAATTCTTTCTTACCCACAGCTTCTAAACTTTAGGAATAACTGATTCCAAAAGACACTGTGTCTCAAGTGAGACGGATTTAGTTACCGTTACGAGATATGGAAACCTACTGGCAAGTGAAATTACGATTTATTAAGTTGAATTGTTTACACGAGGCATTGCATGTTTCATATCACTTGCAAAAGGAAACAATAGGAGCATGATGAAAAATTATGAAAAATAAACCATGATGCGACTTCTGTCGCAAAGAGATGTTGGTCTTTCATTTTATTTCAGCAGAAGTTAAGTGCCTGCATCAGAAATAGTGAAAGGACAAATTTAGGGCAAATAGAACATCCAGAGCTCCTACTTTAACTGACCAAAAGTACCTTACAGGCCCGGTGACGAAGTAGACAGATGCGCGGGATTCTGAATATTGTTCTGAAATGAGCCTGGGCACGTCCTGGATGAAGTATGGGTCGCACGCCAGTCCAATGGCATTGGCTCTGTAATCCTTCCCGGAACCAGTGGGCTCAAATTACAGACGGGCGACTTCCTGTAGCCTCCAATGTTTGCTCGTGGTTGTAGTTAAACTCCAAAAAAAAAACAGTTTTTTTTAATCAACATCTTTACACCTTTAGAATGACTCATCATTTTTATAATGTTATATCACCATTCCTATGATTTCCATATCCACCATTTTAATAAACTTGTCATGGACACAGACTGAAAAATTACTCAAAAAGGTTGTTTGGTTAAAAAGTCCTTTTGAACGAAATTCCAGGATTTCCACCTCTTTTCTCATCATAAGCCCAGCCTGTCAGGGATTGTATTATTGGGATAATGGGGCCTAAAGTGTCCACAATGAAGTGAAATGCTCGTCGACAAACGTAGTCTTTCACAATTAAGTTATGTTCATGGAATTTCCTGATGAATTCGAATAACAATTAACCGAAGGACAAACTGTAATAAATCAACTCAAAGAGTTTAAAGATTATGGAAATATGTTTTTAGAAATTGACACTCAACAACTGCAGAAGGGGCGGGGGGTGCCGAGCGTATTACGTTATGCGAATCGAGCTGATAATGAAAAAAAAATTCTTATTTTCATATTTTCTGGCTTTTCTATGAAATTTTATGAAAAATTATTTCAGAAAATCGCTAGTGCTCGAATTCTTTTTTGAATGTCTCTGCATTACATTCTCACAAAACATTCATTTTAAAAATGTGGATTTGGATTTATTTATTAAGGTATATCCAACACAAAAGCTATGTGCCTAAAGAGGTAGTGTGGCTTGGGTGGAGGTCTTTCTGAAGGGTCCTGGATCGTATTCAGGTTACATCCGAATTAGGTTTCAGGTTACATATCTGCCACATCACCCACGGCTGGAGTGACACGGCGGCCACACGGTTTTGGCAAGCCGCCAAACAAAGCATTTATTAACGTTACATGCGTAACAAAGTAAACGTTCACAAAATAATCAAAATGAACTGCCGAGACTTAATTCAATTAAAGTCTAGTTTGTGATGTTATATGAATCCCCATGATTGGCTTCGCCTTAGTTGCAAAATGCCTTTGAAGGAGAATGAGAGTAGCTAACGATTGTTCAACCTGTTTAATATTGCATAGCACCTTTAAATGTTTGTTATTTTATGTTATTTTGTTACATTCTATCATGAACTTAAAACTTAAGATAGTATTTCTCTAGGTAGGGGGCGAGGGGCCTTGTTGAATCTCGCCCCGGAGCTTACGGCCAAAGCGCAGGCTCAAGTATAACTTATTCTTTTGAAGTTTCCCTAGCGATCGAATCCGCGACCCCGGAGTAAGTTGCTCTCTTAACTAAGTTACACGGACAGAATATATTGGAGGCGCAGTGGTCTAAGGCGTTGGCCTCTGGTCATTCGTCCGTAAGGGGTCCGGGTTCGAATCCCGGTCAGGCATGGATGTTGTGTTTGTCTTACGGCACTGGCTCTCTCCCTTCCCTGGAACCAGTGACCCTAAATTAGGGACGGGCGACTGCTCATAGCCCATTGAGTTGCTCACGGTGGTCGTTAAACCTCCAATCAAAAAAAAAAATCTTCTTCTGACGTGTGTTTACAGTGCTCTGTGATTTCGAGCTCGTTTGGTGGTTTCTACAGTATTTTAGGTTCTGAAAAGCAGTGTGACTTACTTTTAAAGGTTCGTGTCTTCGTTCTATCGACTTCCCAGTTGGTGACTAGAACCCATTTTGTTCTATTTGGCTTTATTTACCTTCTGACCGAGCTGGTTCGACGTCCTCTTGGCGCCGCCATTTGCATTGATGACGACACCTGGAGTGCAGGATCGGAGTCCAATCAGCAGACCCGATAACCTGCAATCCACCGCCTTCCCTTCTAATTGTGACGCTGCTGCCCTACCGTCTCCTTCTGGCGGTACGGCTCTGCCTTTTCTTCCTGGCGGTACTCCGTCACCCTCAACGAGTGAATCATCCAGAATCAACTCTGGTCATCAAGCTCTGCCTTCCCCAGTGCCTCAACGTTTCCTGGCTGATCCAATTCATGACCACGTCTTGGCTCCTGGTGCTGCTGGAGCCCCTCCCGCTTTAGCAACCCTGAAGACGCCATCTATGTCGTACTATGCGGTTGCTGCCTCGAACCCAATATACCGACCCACTAAAGTATTATATCCTGGTGCTGCGGCGCTCCAATCATGCATTCAACGAAATGGAAGCAACATTGTGCTGCAACTCCCGTCTGATTCCCCAGCGGCGGACTCCTTTATATCTACACTTGATAGATGTGTTTGTTTTGAATCCTTGAACACTGTTAAAATGAAGGACTATGCCACAAAGCTCAAACAGATGTTCTCCGCCTCTGCCATTTCACATATGTTCCGGCGTGGTAGGACCATAATCGTGCATTTCACCAAGGCAGTATATGCGCATTCGGTGATTACTACTGGACTCACCATCGGTCACCACCATATATTTCCGGAGCCAGTAGCGCAACGCCCAATTAACGTCTCCTTCTATCCTGTACCCCCAGAGGTATCTAATACAATGCTGTTCGCAGTCTTCTCCACTGTAGGACGAGTTGTATGAGATATCAAAACCTACTCGGCTGAGCCGAGAGACAAGGATGACAAGGACATTTGTAGCGCGCGCCCTGTTGCTCGGGTCCTTTTTTCTTCTCAGGATAATATCGCACATATCCCTACACAACTTATTATAAAGTGTGCTGAACACACCCGCCGAATTGACTTCCTGACGGAGTTCCATTGCAGTGCTTGCAAGTCCTTTGGACATTTTTACAAAGACTGCCCCAGCTTTACCACATCGTTTACGACAGACCGTCCAGATGGATCCCCAATATCATCAAGATCTGAGGTTCCGCTAGATCTTACTACAGAGACGACCTCTGCAAAGTTGCCTCCTGCTGTCGAGTCAGACACTCCACCTCCACTGACGGCGGCGAATTATCCCTCGATCTCCGAGGTGGCCCCTCAAGCAACTGAAGTTCCGTTGAGACCTGGTTTCATCGGCGCGCTTTCAGACACGGATATCTCATTCATAGATATTGACCCTCCTGAAGTTGACTTGGATACAATCTACCAAAGTGTGGCGCAAGACCATAGTGGAGGATCTGCCACTGAGCCTCGTTCACGACCGGTGAAGCGTGACGCGCCTATGCCTCCTCGCACTTCTGTTAAATGCGGACGTTCCCCGGATGGGGGACCCATCCGCTACTCCAATCGAACACGCTCTGCTCATAGCAGCACGCGTGAAACAGTCTCTGACGAAGACTCGCTGGTTGATTCTGATGATATTCCCAATTATGAGATTTTTGCTGGCCATCTTGAGACAGTATGTGTTGCAAGCTCTCCCCTCTCCCACAAAGAGTTATGTGAATTAATAGCAACCAGGAAGAAACCTCATAACCTCACTCGGTATTTTAAAGACCATGAATCCATTCTTCAGCCACTCCTTGCTCAACTCGACCTGATATCTACCATAGTTACGGCCAAACCTGCTTCTCTTGGTCTTTTTACTCATTTCAATTGTCACCTCCGTCGACGGATTACGTCTATTCGCAGACTTGAAGTTGATTTCTTTGAATTGCCGCGGGTTCTCCTCAGCCCAGGCTACCTCTCTTGTCTGTGAGGACCTCTCCGATGCTTCTGCGGCCTTTCTACTGTTACAGGAAACGCATTGCTCTTCCACCACTGCAATCCATACCTGGAGGTATTGGCCCTATGTGTTTCATCATGCATATTGCCTAACAAGAACTGGTGGATTGGCGATTGGAATCCACCAACGATTGTCAAACATCCTCATCACACCGATTGTTACTAATTTACACGGTGACCAGTTACAGTGTTTAACTTTCTCCTACACTAATGTTCAATATCATATTTTTAATATATATATACCATCTGTCGATTCATTAATTGGCCCGTTATTTACAGCTTTACATTCCGCTTTTCCACTGATTCCTACCGAGGACCGTTGTATACTCGGAGGAGTTTTTAACTGCATCCTATGGCTTTCCTTAGATCGATGCTCTCTTCGTGGCAATTACCGCACCCGACTAATTGATAAATAAAACGCAGTTTCTGTCGGATTACCATTTTGTAGATGCATTCCGTCAACTATATCCATCACGTATATCATACACCTCGTGTGCGTCTCCAGGGAGAGGTGCCATTGCAGCCAGATTGGATCGAATTTATATTTTTTCTTTGTTAGTCCCAGTTATTACTGCTGTTTCACATCTACCTACAGCTTCTTCAGATCACAGTGCGGTTTTGTTGTCACTCTGCACTTCCTCTCCGCCTTCCTCCACACGACGCTCCTGGACTTTTGATGATTCCTTACTTCAAAGAGAAGACTTTTGCGCTGCTGTCAATTCTTTCTTGACAGCTAAGCGAACTCTTCTCGATAGTACTCCGAGTACCATACGCCTTTGGCTGGATGTCAAGAAGGATTTAATTCTATTGGTCCGGCGCCTTGCTCATGCGATTCTCAATGACAGGAAGATGAAGATTGATAATCTCCGACGCTTATTAACATCTCTCCACATGACGGATCCACTGTACGCAGAGTTGGAAGACGACCTTCGTGCTCAACTTCTGCCTCTCGCACAGCAAGCCATACAACGCCTGAAACTGCTGCACCTGTCAACATCATCGGTCTCATATGAGGTCTTGTCTCGCTTGGAATCGACTCGCCATGCATCACAGTCCCTTTGATGTCTTCGTCTCCCTGATGAGACCGTCTCTTTCGATGCCTCCACAATTTGTTCTGAGGTTTACTTTTTCTTTGAAGGTAAATACCGAGCGATGGCGCAATCCTCCCATCCCTATAATTCTTCTCTTCTATGTTCTCTTCTTCAGGTCCCCTCACATCTAATTTCCTCGTTTCTAGCTGACTTCTTGTCTGTGGAAGTGGGGGAGGCTTTTGCCTCACTTAACTCTCACGCTTCTCCATGACCTGATGGCCTAACATATTATTTCTATCGCACTTTCCTCCCGTCCCTTCTACCTTTTCTTTCTGCCTGTTTCTCATCTGCTCTATCCACCTCTGCGCTTCCGCTGGAATTTACCAACGCACACATCGTTCTCATTCCAAAAAAAGGCGACTCTTGGGACATTGAAAATTGGCGACCAATCTCAATCCTAAGTTTCGACTACAAATTCCTCACGAAACGTCTATCACGCCGTCTTAACCCCATACTTCCTTTTCTTCTCTCACCCGATCAGTCATACACTGTGCCTGGTCGGTCTATTAACATCAACATCTCCTTCCTTTTAAATCTTGCTTCTCTTTGCTAAAACTCGCTCCGAAACACTAGCACTACTTAACCTCGGTCAGAAATCCGCTTTTGACAACATCTCTCACTACTATCTCTCTGCTGTTCTCCTCCGCTTTGGTTTCCCCTCTTCCTTCGTTACTTTACTCCTCAGCTTCTACTGTGGCGCCCATTTCCATGTCCTAACGACCTCCTTCTTGACTGCACCAATTCCTTTTAATCGTGGAATCCGACAGGGCTGTCCTCTTTTAGGACAGCTTTTTGCCTTGGCGTTTGAGCCCTTTCTTTTGCAGGCTCAACGTTTGCTGCTATCTCTTCTGCCACCTCAAATCCCGAGTACTCGCCATCATCGTTTTGTCTTCTCCGCCTACGCTGACGATGCAAGGTTTTGCCTTAGGAATGATGCTCAATTTTCCAGCCTCCTTACAACCTATCAAAGTTATGCAGACATATCGGGAGCAACACTTAATGCTTCCAAGAGTACTGGCCTTTGGTGTGGGTCGTGGGTGGGCCGCGCCGATGCTTCGTGAGGTGCGGTTTGGTCCTCCACGGTCCAGAAGATATTGGGAGCCTATGCTGGTTCCCCACTCCAAGCTGCTTCAACCTCATGGGATGTACTCCTTTCTCGGTTGCGACATACTGCTGTTTTTTGGAAGTTCTCTCGCACCTTCACCTCATATTTCCAGGGCGCTAATATTGCGCAACGGTATCTTCTTTCTCTCTGCTTTTTTCGTGGTCGTTCACAACGCTGCGGAAATCTCAACTAGCGACACTCAACATCCTGCTCATTTCCATCATATGGCCAGCAAAACATTGGATCGCCGCGGAGACTTTGTTCCTACCTGAAAACCATGGTGGAATTATGATGCCTCACGTCCGACTGTTCTACAGGGCGAACCGAGTAGTCTCCTTCCTCCGCCTTCTTCTTGCTCCCTCACCCTCACTTCACTCTACTCTAAATGTACTCACTTCCCCACTTGATCCATCCTTTTCTTTCCTTCTTTTCCTCAGAATGGATTCCTCCACTGTTTCCTCCTCCCATTGGACGTAAGATACAAAATGATGTACAAAATTTCAAAATTATCACAAGTTTATTCTATTTTTTTTTTGTATTCATTTCAGTAAAATCATTAGTTGTTGTAATCTTGATTTTTACTTAATGTGTGTTCTATTCAAACAGTAATACCAAATTAAGTAACCTCACTTTAATCATTGAAATTCTAAGATAATTTCTTGCAAATTTCAATGAAGACAAACTTCGCTCTTCTGAGGCAATAGTAACCGGAATTGTAAATAAAATTCTCAAGGTACTGCTGAAATCTGGATATAAATTAGTACAGAAAGTACATACGGAGATCCGCGGGTGTCGGTATCCGGTACTATCCAGTCTACTTCAAAACGATTGCCTGGCTTAATTTAGATGTATTCAGACGTTCCCTTATTCATACAAGTAAGGTCACATTCGTTAGGTTGTGCAGACCCTTCGTAATTATTTTGTTTTATTCTGCATATTTAATTCTTTACTTTTTGTGCCTATGATGAGCATGGCTCTTCAATGCCCGGGGCCTCGGGGCAGGTGCTTCGCTTGCCTGGGTCTAACAGCAGTCCCGCCTGGGGTTGAGTCGGACTGAGATTGAAAACATTCCTTCGTTGGATGAAACCTACTAAGCTGTTCCGCTGAGTTAAACCCCCGAAGGCTGTTATTTTGACGGATCAGCTACACTTTGGCCGAGGAACAGGGTGAGATTTGCCACAGCCCTCTTACACATTGTTGTGCTTGCAAGTAGATGTTGAGGTGAAACTCACTAACAAAGCCTTTTATATTTTTGTGCCATTGCATACAAATTTACTTGCTTTTTTGCCGAAATTTCTCACCAAAGAATTTAAGACGTTGAAGCAAACGTTTACCCTCTTCATTACACACCAGAGTGGCTTTCACGTTGCGTTTGTGAGAAACGAAATGGAGGATTTTTCCTCCGGAAGAAATCGGTTTTGCCCCTCAAAAACGCAGCATGTCCTTTCGAAAGTCATTTCAAAAACGAAAATTAAAGACGCCGTGTGTATCAAGCTGTTCCATCGCATGATGGAAGAAAACAGACGTGGCGACATCTCGTGTCCATAACAGACCCGAATAAGAGTGTCTGTAACGACAATAGGTACACACTTCAAACGCAGTTCCTGAAGGCAAAATTTCTTCTCCGCTACTTATTGCGTAACGAGCAATATTCTTACATCAGGATAAACATGAAGAATAAAAGTCTACCACTTACTTTCGGTAATACAAACGCAGAGGCAAAGTTGTATTCTATAATCATTAAAGACGAATATCTCGAGTAACTGAATATTGCATAATTATGCTGCATGAACATACGCAGCTTGTTGGAACATGTAACATCTTTAAATCAGAAAACTACCATCTGAGCACAAAGCCTCAACATAATCCTTTCCTAATTTTTTTCCGTTTAGGGCATCAACTTTATTACGATAAACTTTAGGAAGCGTTTCATAGCTCAATCTCTATGGGATTTTCTGCAGTTTTAATAAAATTTTATAGTTTGTGGAAGAAGTTCATTGTAACATTCATGAAGCTTTAAATGAGTTAATGTTATGCATATACACAGTCGAGTCACATTATTGTGACCACCTCCTACTTTTGACGTCAACAGCGCGTTGTCAATGAAAGAAAGCACGTATCGTGAGCTGGCTTGAATGGTTTATAAGGTGTGATGTAGGTATTCTGAAAAATATATTATTCATTGCTGTCATGGATAAAAAGAGCGATTTATTAGATTTGCAAAAAGGGATGATTATCGGCTTTCGGGTCAAGTGTGGCAGTATTTCTGAAACAGCGCAGTTTGTGAACTGTTCGCGTGCAGCTGTGGTTAAAATTTATCCTGATTGGAGAAATGGCACCATTGCGAATAAGCGACGTGAAAACTGCAGAGCACCACGTGCCATTGATGTGAGAGGTGAACGTCGGCTGCGAAGGTGCGTGAGGGTCGATCGCCACTCTGGAGTGCAGCAACTCACTGGCCGAATGAACCAGGGGGCTAACGGAAGTCTGTCTAAAACGACACTTCAGCGAACCCTGCTGCGTATTGGGCTCCGATGCAGACGAACGGTCACTGCATCTATGCTAACGACGGCGCATCGGCAGAAAAGGCTTACATTTGCAAGGCAGTATCGGAATTGGACCTCCGCTGATTTGCAAAGAATTGTCTTCTTCGATAAGTTACGTTTTCTGCTTCATCGAAATGATGGACGTTGGCGTATAAGGTGAGAAACATAGGAGAACAAACACTCTTCAACCACTGCTGGCAGAACACAAGCTGGTGGGGGCAGCGGTATGGTCTAGGGAATGTTTTCGAGGAATAACCTGGGTCCACTCATACCTGTGGAACGCACTATGCATCGAATTCGTTATAAATCCATCCTTGCAAACAACGTACACCCATACATGCTTAATGCCTTCCCTGGGGCGGATGGGATCTTCCAGAACGACAATGTGACGTGTGACACAGCTAAAAATGTCCGAGAGTGCTTGGAAGAGCACGATGAAGACTTCATAGTACTTTCCTGGACCCCTAATTCCCCAGACTTAAACCCAATTGAGCATCTGTGTGACCACCTGGATCGTGTTGTTCGGTCTATGGATCCTCCACCACGTACCCTCCAGCAGCTGTCAGATGCACTGCAGTCAGAATGGCTCCACATACCTCTGAACACCTTTCTGCACCTTATTGAGTCACTCCCAGACCTTCTAGCTTCTGTCCGTGCTGCACACTGCGGTTACTCTAGATATTAGGTGGTGGTCACAATAATGTGACTCGACCGTGTATTTATAAATTTTAACAAGTTTCTGAACCATTGACAAGTCGCTGCTTGAAGCGGAGTGTCGAGCCATTCTCTCAAATCACTGTTTCTTTGATCATATATTTTGTATGACATGGGAATTATTTCATTAAACTTTTTCTCAAGATTCATTGCTCATCTAATTGAAGCTGATAATTGTACCATGTTCTCCAAATCCAACAGGATCCTGAAACATTGGTTGAGAACCTTTTGCCATCCAGCATTCCTGGTACAAGGCGTAGTATTACGCAAAGCGACATGGATGGGCTTAACAGCTTAGTGAATACATTTAGAGAACTGTCGCCATGATAATGAAGAATTATATCCAATAGTCCAAATTGTCTTTCCAAATATTCTTCGTAGGTTTTAATTTTTGTAGAAGTTTCTAAAACGCCACACACACGGGATATATATTTACTTGTTGCCGCTGTTGAACAAGTATTGAATTAACAATCAAACGCATACGCAAATTAGGAACAAAATGGAAACTTTTAGCATAAGCGTGAACCTGATGTGCATCACTCTAAACCGCGTAAAATTTATGAAGAGTTTTAAGAAATCGCAATTTAGTTGCATATCTAAACAAAATGGGGTAGGCTGTGTCCGGGACACATCCGAAGGTTTTATTTACTTGGACACGTGTTTGACAATAACGTGTTTGAGGTACAAGTCGATGAATAATAAATGAAAGAGGAATGCAGTTAGTATATAATTTTATTTATTAAAGGGCGATGACATGAGAAGTAACAAACATATGGCACACAATTCACATCTATGTTTCGTACAAAGGTTAAGTCGGTACAAGTATTACCTAAGGTAGCTCGTGGAGAATTTATATAAGTCAAGCCCAAATTGTCTTTCATGAACTTGTGTATGTTGCTGTTTTGTTGTACATAAATGTTGCCACCAGTGAGAATGATGTGCACTTGGGTATCCAGTACCATACTTGGTATGATTTTCTTGATATTTTCAGAGTTATCGCATTGTATCCGGAACATGAAGACCTCTAGTGATATTTGTGAAACTTTGGGATGAATGTAAACCGAATCAAGAATGCAGCGAGTTTGAGCAGACACTGTCACATCAACTGGACCCATATCACCCACAAATTCATCTTCAATTCTCAATCTGTTGTTGACTGAGACATTTACGGGTTGGCAATCTGTTAGACTATTGATGTTTCTGCAAATGGCAACTCTCCTCGCAGTTCGTTTTGTGAGTGAAGTAGTACGTTTGGAAGTGGATGGTTTGTTTTGGGCTATTGCCCTGTTTCTTTTCGCCTTCAATTGGAAACCGGGCAAATGTTTGGGACTAGAATCATTCATCCAAGTTTCACTCATTGCCAAGTAGTCCATTGGTTCGCATGTGCTAGCTCTAGAAGCGCTTGGGTGTGGCTCTACGCGTTGCGCCGCTTCGGCTTTCTTCTTCTGTCTATAACCCCACATCCTTCTGCATTAGTCGTTTTGGGCTTATTCGATTCCTTTTGAGTTCTTCTTTCTTCTGATATACTTTTGTAGTATTTTGTGTCGGACTTTTGCTTCAAATATTTAGACATTTTGATTTTCTCACAAATATTTTTTGGTTTATAACTTATAACTAATAAAGTACTTATTAAATGTTTTTAAATTATTGGTTTGTAGACAGCTCTCATGTAGAGGAATCGTTTGAGATCAATATCACGATCCTACCCCTACGCGATCTCGAGTAATAACTGATTTCAAAGCGCTTGACTCAGCGTATTCGACCCCAAAATGGCAGCAGCCCTCCCTCTCCTTACGCATGCGCATGACCTTGAAGTTGACATTTTTAAAATCATTGGTTATAACTCTTTTTATATCAGTTGTTAGATTTTAGCTCTTTGTTATAATTTAGAAATTATAAGCCTTTGATCAATCGTAAGAATTTATGTCGGTGAGGTTTTCCTGTAGGGCAACCCGATGATACTGATTTTAAAGACATATCCACGTCAAAAAAAATTGTTCTTCAGAGTTTTGGTGCATTTCAATTTGCAATAAGGTGATAAAACGAAACCGGTGTTTTTGTCCTTAATCTAAAATACCATATTATTTCTAAGAGAATTTGTACGAAAACAAGTGTAATAACTTATATCATGTCACCGTGATACACGTGTTTGTGGTTTTATTCCACCCATTTTCATTAGCGTCATTGATAGGACTGCATTTGACTACATGGTCCCTTTTGTATTGGCAGGGTAGTCAGATGCAATCCCCTAAGTTTTGTCTGCTCGTTCATGATTTTGTTTTGCCTGTTCAGAAATTATTACTGACAGTTTTGTCTGCTCGTTCATGATTTTGTTTTGCCTGTTCAGAAATTATTACTGACATTCGAATAATTACGACAGCACCTCATACAATGCGCGGTGCAACACATGCGAGTTGTTCACCTCGACGTTGATCACTCCACGCAAACTACGCGACTTATGACGAATGTGTTTTGGAAGACAGGTGGCGCTGCCGTCATTTAACACGTTTTACACTGGAATGACTTACCCTACCGTGGTCCGTACTCATACCGGTACACATGCACTACGTCTCATATCAATTGACGCGTTCGAACCCACATACATCCCTTGTGAGTGAATTTGTGGTCAAGAACAGATGTCGGCTAAGACATTGACTGGTGAAGCAATTTTTAAAATCTCAGAAGGCGTTTAACTGTTACGTATTCTTCCCGTTCGTTAAAGCGAAACCATGCTTTGACTGGTTGATGAGAAACACCAAATCAAAGAGCAGTTATTGGATCACGTACCACCGGAATTCTACGAATGATCGACAACTTGCGACTTCAATTTCGCCATCACGGCAAAACGACACAATCCAACCCTTTTACTGTTCCAAAATATGATGGACTTAATGGGTGCTGGATAAAGCTCAATTCCCAATTCGTTTCCCATTGGTATAATCCTTTACTCCATAGTTGACATGCTATGGAGGATGTTAACATACTATGGAGGATGTTAAAATCTTTTTAAAAATGTCGAATACACAGTTCCTCTTGGCATTCACTGCCATGTTGTAATTCAAGTTAATACTTTTTTACTTATTGTTTCAGAACTCATTTCACTTCATATACGAACAATAGCCAACGTGTTATTTAATTCCCAGGTAGTTACGGTTTTTTTTTGTTTTTTTATTCATTGGAAGTTTAACGACCACCGTGAGCATAATATAAGCATTCGCCCGTCCCTGATTTAAGACCACTGGTTCCAGGGAAGGGAGAGAGCCAGTGCCGTAAGACAAACACAGCATCCACGCCTCACCGGGTTTTGAATCCGTACCCCTTTCGGATGAATGATCAGAAGCCATCGCTTAGACCACTGCGCCACCGTGGGGGGGGGGGGGCAGTTTTGGTTTCCCAGCCAGTTATGAAGAAACGTAGGAATTATTTTGTCAACAGTGTGAGTACCTGTAAAATCCACGGTTTTGCGTTTCGGTTTTTTAGTTACTCAACAAAATCTTATACTACATGTTCTAGAAATTATATGCATCAAAACTTTTTTTTGCATGGTGCTGTAAATTTCATCAGAGCGAGGGAGAGTTTGTGAGACATAATAAGACGTGGTATTCCTATTTTCTGAATTTATGATATAACTAATCACTTTGTGTTTTTTCGGTTTGTCGTGATCTGTATACATCGAGTGCTCACAAATTTTTTTTATTGGAGGTTTAACGACCACCGTGAGCAACTCAATGGGCTATAAGCAGTCGCCCGTCCCTAATTTAGGGCCACTGGTTCCAGGGAAGGGAGAGAGCCAGTGCCGTAAGACAAACACAACATCCATGCCTCACCGGGATTCGAACCCGGACCCCGTTCGGATGAATGATCAGAGGCCATCGCTTAGACCACTGCGTCACCGGGGCGGCGCTCACAAATTTCAGCCACTTACTTAACACTTCGTTGGCCTTCCTTTTACCCGAAGAAGGAGCGTCACCCAGCATGGGATCAACTCCCAATATGGAGCGGGTTGATGTACCCAGTTTCCGCACCTGATGTTCCACAACATCCCACAGATATTCAATGTTGTTGAGATTATGCTAGCTTGGTGGCGATTTCGGACGTACCTTGTCAGGACTGTGTTCTTTTTTTTTTTTTTTTTTTTTTTTTTTGATTGGAGGTTTAACGACCACCGTGAGCAACTCAATGGGCTATAAGCAGTCGCCCGTCCCTAATTTAGGGTCACTGGTTCCAGGGAAGGGAGAGAGCCAGTGCCGTAAGACAAACACAAGATCCATGCCTGACCGGGATTCGAACCCGGACCCCTTACGGACGAATGATCATAGGCCAGCGCCTTAGACCACTGCGCCACCGGGGCGGCCAGGACTGTGTTCGTCGAACCTTTCCTTCACGTCGGGGTCCCAGTGACATGCTGCATTATGCTGCTGGACAAACCGATCCCCCACTAAAGGGAGACACGTCATTGAGGGAAGTACATGGACAGAAAGCAGTCTTTTGTAGTATCCGGCGCCCATACGTTAGTAAACAAGCACCCGGGGTTCCAGTTCGTGTCACTTAAATATGTCTGATATGGTGCAGCCGGCTTGAATAGTTGACGCTGTTCATCAGAGATCCATAACCTTATACTGCTGACGTCAAACACGGACTCTACCATCGCCAGCATGGAGTACATGTCGAGAATCGTCGAACCAGCACACCTGCTTCTGAACTTTATCGTCATATCCTCAAGTTTTTGGCACCGAAATAGTCGTTTACGTCATTGGACTATTGTTATGAGGTCGTAACCTGCTGGCGACGCCCTTTTCCTCGATAGTCCAGCTACAGTGCCCAGAAGAGATAGTGTGACGTGCTCCCTAAGTTGTCCCTCACGGTTTTGTGACCAATCATCATGAAATGACAGAGGGCGCTGGCATCGGAAGTTACGTTAGGATGCTTCATCGGCTTCATGCTATTCAGTGGTGGGAAGTTTGTTTGCCAAGTTTTTGCCGCATTACGAAACTTTAAATTTTCAAAAAATGAAGGATAGTGGAGGGAAATCTTTTTGTCAGTATCTTTCATGGAGGTAGGAATAAGGGGAGAAAGCACTCTCCGTTGGCACAATGCAATCCAATTGAAGCCAGCAAACGTCACTGCAGCCATTTTAAGCCTGACATGAGCAAACTATGGAACAGCTGTTAGTGCTGAGCGAGGCATGAAGTTGGGAATTTGCTTTTAATATTAATAAATTTGCCCTTCTTTATTATGTTAATCGTTGATATACTGTTCTCAACGATATTATTAGTGAGTGGATTTATGAATGTTTAGGGCGTTACGGCTACTTCTACATTTTTTGAATTTAGGAAACATTTCGGCTGACTTGTGGGGGATGAGCTAAGTACCAGTGTTTTTCTCATTTTGTAGGTAAAACCGCCGTGTAATTTCATAGTTTTTAAAGTTGTGTGTATGCTAATCTAAGTTTAGTGACGGGTTTAAACCTAATTTTAGTGACGTTTTACACATATGTGCTCTGTTAAAACGAAGAGAATATGATAATGTACGCAAATTAATGTTAAGCTGTAATACCGCAATATTACTTTATCATAGAGATATTATGATTTTGTCTTTTCACCTGTGAACACGCACATGCCTTGAAAGATTACTTTTCCGAGGAAATTGCTTGGTATATTCATCACATTGGTAAGGCTTTCCATCTGAATGAACAAGCAAGTGCCTTGAAAGATGATTTTTCTAAGCAATCACATTGATGAGGCTTTTCACCTGTGTGAAGGAGGATGGGTTGTTAATTGTTTGGAGCGTAGATTACATTGGTGAGGTTTTTCCTTGATGTGAATGAGTAAATGCTTTGTGCACCTACTGTGGTTCAGAAGAAACTCTAGAACATTTATTCGTTGATTTTAACTTTTCAAAACATATCTGGAATTGGTTACATCAATATTTAAATTATAAAGTTAAATTTTCGACACACCAAATCTTATATCATTTTCCTCTTTCCCGCTCTGAATCCAAAAATTTAATAATACATCATGCAAATAATTGCAATTGCATAATATATCATTTGGAAAAACAGAGCGCTTTATCTTTTGAACAAAAATCTAAAAATACAGAGCAGATCAAGATTGCCATAAAATGTGACCTTAGAAGATATTTGGAATTTTGAAACCAGAAATAACGGTGCTCAAAAGACTTTTAATAAATGGAAGCCTTTGGCTCCATTTATCTATAAGAATGGATCAAAAGTTCTTAACAAAATTATAGAGTAACATATTTTTATTTTAAATATTTGTAGCTAAGATGTCAAACGATATAAAACTTAAAGATATGCCATTTTCTTAAAAACATATTATTTGGGCTTCCGATATAGTGTTAGTATTTTGCTCAAAACATTTAAGTATAATTTTTAATTAAATTTTGACTATATTAATAACTTTTTAACAATTTACTGACTATGAGTAAAATATACAAAATAATTCATTCCACATACGGGATTATTATAGATAAAGAATAAAAATAACTGTCACTAATAATAGTAATGTAAAGGATCTATTGATGCTTTTTCAATATCAGCTTTCATATTTCTTGTGCTATTGTTTTACATCACTTTCCTGTCCTTTCTTGTTTTAAACAATTATTTTGCTTATTCTACTTTTTGTCAGTTCTTTTTTTCCTGAAATGCTTTTGACAGGAGCCTCATATGTTTTGTAGAGTGTTCTTCAAGGGGATTCCTAGATAAATTGTATACTTCCTGTTGCAAGCGGTCACTCTTGCGCAGGCTCCCACTTCCCCAGTTGGTTGTCTGCTCTGGATGGAAGTATGAAGAAATGTTAGTTATTACAGGTTCCACTCTTATGAATGTTTCATATTTCAAAATTTAGAAAAAGCATAATTAAACACAATATTTTATTCTTTACTAAAATTATGCATGAATGTGCAAATAAATGCTAAAATAAGGTAAAATATTAATAGTTTCCTAAAACAGTTCTTTAACAGTCCCTCATGCGCCGGACTTTTGTAAGTTTCGGACATGCGGTATAAATCAAAGAAACAGAACACTTTTTCGAGCAAATTGCTTGGAACATACATCACATTGGTGAGGTTTTCCCCCGTCTAAATGAGTTAATGCTTCTAAAGATCACTTTTTCGAGCAAATTATTATTTTTTTTGATTGAAGGTTTAACGACCCCCGTGAGCAACTCAATAAGCAATAAGCAGTCTCTCGTCCCTAATTTAGGGTCACTGGTTCCAGGGCAGGGAGAAAGCTAGTGCCGTAAGACAAACACAACATCCATGCCTCAACGGGATTCGAACCTGGACCCCTTTCGGACGAATGATCAGCGGTCATCGCTTAGACCACTGCGCTACCGGGGCAGCGCAAATTATTTGGAGCATACATCACATTGGCGAGGTTTTTCCTCAGTGTGAATGATCAAATGCTTCCAATGTTCACTTTTTCGAATAAATCGTTTAGAGCATACATCGCATTAATGAAACTTTTCACCCGTCAAATGAGTTAATGCTTCGAAAGATCATTTTTTCGAGCAAATCCTTTGAAGCATAAATCACATTGGTCAGGCTTTCCCCCGTGTGTATGAGTAAATGCTCTGAAAGATCACTTTTTCGAGTAACTTGCTCGGAACATACAACACGTTGGTAAGGCTTTTTACCTGTGTGCATAAGCATATGCTCCCAAAAGATGACTTTTCCGAGTTTCTATTAGAATTTTTCCCTCTGTTACCACAACAAAATGTCATACTGTTCAGTGCCATTCTGTCAATCAAAATGGGAAATTAAGTTGGCCATATCTAAATTGACTTCATATACGCGCTTTACTTCTAAATGCTCTTCGGAAATTAAAAGATTTTATATTAAATGTTTCTCCTTTGCTTACTTGTGAAAAGAAACTGCAATTCAACAGTTGATTGATAAAACGCAATAGGTTTATTCGGGTGTTAGTGTGCTAGTTTTATTCAACTGTGGATTGTTTATAACGAAATTTATTTCCGAAATTAGTAACTTTTTATTCGTGAAGATGTAGAAGTTGGTCAAGTATTGGCTGTCATGCGTTAAACCTACTGTGTGGTTAAACTTAAGTGCGGTACTGAAATCGACTGCAACAGTTATAAGATCATAGAGAAATAATGTCAGCTATGAAAGGACAGGAAAATTCTGCATTAGCAAATAATAAAAAACATAGAAAACGGAAAAAGCAAAGCAGATGTTTTGTGCCAGGATGTAATACTGGATATAAATCCTGTAAAAATAAAATATCATTCTTTGCTGTCCTCGAAATTCCTGATATGTTGAGCCAATGGAATAAGGCGATTCCCAGAACTGATAAGAAACTTGATGAAAGTTGTGTTGTACTTTTTTTTCAATTCATAAAAAGGCTTCTTTTCAAAGCCACACTCTGCAACTAAAGGGAAAGCACTAAGTTTCAATATTTATCTTGATCCCATGTTCGCACCAAGAAATTTAGTCGCTCATTGCTGAAAAATGAAGTACATTATTAAATAATTTATAAATTTTTTAGGTTACTGAATTTCAAGACCTAATTGGATTATTGGAATGCAAATTATAAAGCCGATGTCTCATTGAGAAAATATTCCCCCTTTTTTTTCTGTTAAGGTTTCAAGGGGGAAAACCTTTTCTTTTTGTTTAATATTTATTTTATACTGTAAGTTGATGTTTCAGTGATTGTAAACTGCATATTGGTCTCCAGTGTTTTTTCATAATGTAACCCATGTATGACTAAAACTTCTGAAATATCTAACGTTAATGTTGATGTTAGCACAGTGCAAAGCTTACCTTAACCTACGATACGCTTATTAATGTATCTTGAGCATCTCACCCCGTTCGTTCGTTCTTTTTTTCGGGGGAAAGGGGTTAAAAAGGTGTGTCGATTATTTCGTATATACTTAAGTTATCTGCTTATAAAATATCGTTCAAGAACTACACATAATACTGGCGAGCTAGGTGTGTGTCATAGAAAGATGTGCGTTTTCGTCTTCCTTCCTCCCTGAAAAGCGATGTGACATCCGATGTCAGCGCCATCTACCGCTTTCATGATTCCGGGCAGCAAGATTTTCTGCGAGCACGACACACTTTTTCTCTAGGCACTGTATTCCAGCAACGAGCGTAACCCACTTTGCATAGGGGTGGTCGTAATTCAGTGAGTACAGTGTACATTTCTGCAAGTGAGTTTAAATATTCTGCCTGTATCAACATACCGAATTAAATGTAGACTGCTCCAAAATCTCTTTCTGTTCATGTAAACCATGCAGAATTGGTCACTTTTGGAAATTTTTAATATTTCGCGAGATGTAGAAACATTAAAAAACATTTCGTTACATTAACATTTGCGTTACATTAAAACATTTCATCATCAACATTTTCGTTACATTTCGCGAGATGCAGAAACATTAAAATGAACACACAATTACAGATGTCGGTAACATGTTTTCATGTTTCGTACTCTCAAAAACATGGACAAAAACGCACGATCTGATACACCCTCGAAACTTCGACGCTAACTAAATCAGCCACATCATTTCTTCCTAACAAAAAATGTAACTCCTTTTTAAATTTTAAAAATATTTATAGAAACCTCCATTAACGGTAACCTCCCTGCGACGGTAAGTTTTGTTTGATACAGAGTAACTGCCACGAGATTAACATTAAAGTCAACGTTCGAACAATGAAACCCCTTAGCATCGGACATCGGACACCCTAGTCAGTCCCGAAATAAATCTTACGGACATCCTTTCCCTTAAGTGTTTACGTAGTTACTTCGGGAGGTGATAAAGAGTATCGCTGAAGAATTGTTGCTCTGGCAGGATAGATCGTATTCCCGGGAGCATTATGGGAGCTTCAATTTAGTTCGCCGTGACGCAAGCTCCAGATCTCGTGCATGTTTCTGTCAGAGTCCCTGTTTGCGGGGTCGTTGATGGTGCCTGGTATGTTTCCCGTTGGGGCGGGATCTCTCGGCTTTATCCTAGTGGGTTTTGTTCCTGTCTTCCGGTTCTCGGTGAGCTAACTGTGCAGTTCCACTTCGCTCTCTAACATTTTTCATTTTTCCCTTCCTATAGCGAACCCTTTTCTTTTCATGGCTATTTCTAAGTACTGTTGAAGACTAGAGGGCCGCCCCGGTGGCGCAGTGGTTTAAGCGATGGCTTCTGATCTCTCACCCGAGATTGGTCCTGGTTCAAATCCCGTGAGGCATGTATGTTGTGTTTGTCTGACGGCACGTGTTCTCTCCCTACCCTGGAGTCAGTGGCCTTAAATTAGGGACGGGCCACTGCTTATAGCCCATTGAGCTGCTCACGGTGGTCGTTAAAACCTCAATAAAAAAAAGACCAGAGGTCAAACACTTGTTTCCTAAAATCCTTTACAGAAAGATTTATAATATTTAGTTTTATTCCGCATTTAGGGGAAAGCACTACAACTGTTTTCTCTATGCGTAAGCTTCATACATTTATTCTGCTTTCGTACAAACGCAAAGGATTAACACTATTATCTTATGCCTAATCTCCGAACTGCGGCTACCTCCCGAAAACGGTCACGTTTTTCCGGTCCAAGAAATGGCCGTTATTCAGGAACCAATGAAAAAAGATAGTTACTAAACTACTGAGGCTATAATAGTAAGTATTTCGCCTGTTTAGTGTTTTAGAAACAATATTTATTATTATTTATTCAGATTTAGACGAAGGTAAGAAATGACTCTGAATTCGATTAAATGTGATGTAGCTAAGAAACTCCGTCTGGGCATGCGCAAGCTAAAATCTGAGCTCGAGATAGAAAGAATGGCTGAACTGCAAGTATGTTAGTAAGAGGGAACGGTAACTTTTGGTCTGAGATATCTACAGGTTACACCCAATCTTGTTAAACATCATTTTAAAACTCGTCAATAGCAGGCAACCTAACTTTTTTTCGTGGGGAGGGGAGATCGAGAAGAAGTTAAATTTCGCTACGATGCACAATTTTAGTAGCATCAAAAATCCATGTTTGTGATGGCTTTTATTACATTTAACACCAGGTTCTCGTAATTTACGCAAATTGCAATGAGATATTGCTACTTTTATGTAAAACGTGATGAAATAATGTTCGGTGATAGTTCAGTAGAAGATATTGTTGACTAACAATAAAATTAACTATGGTCGGTAACTTCGTGGAACGCATGCCGCGCGATCAGATTTCAACAATGATTTTGACAATTACGCATCGTTGCCCGTTTTTGTTACATCAAAATTTCTTACTTGGGATTTACTTTTCTACTGTCCTGAAAAATGCATAGCATCAAAAATGGGACAGATATCGTAATGCGACGACGCTTTCATAACCAACTATTTATTTTACTTCATCAGTGGGTTGTTTTTAAACGACCTTACCAAGTCGGAATTTATACATAAACAACAGCATTGCACTGCTGTGTACAACTTTAAAATAACACCACGACTGAGATAAAGACGTCATTCAACTAGAATAGTTTTTTGGTAGATTACTTCTAAAAATTTTCCTTCAGTCATTCTTTTAGTCGGTTCTTTAAGTAATCATCGATCATTTCGTGGAAAAATTAATTTCAATAAGGTTTTTAAAGATAAACGTCTATCACATGTGAGTTTTGTATTCAAGTATATTAAAAGCAGCGTCCTGCTACCTTGGCTGGCGGACGTGGTTTCCTACGAAAAGATTCCGAATGACATATCGAGCTTCGATATGAGACATAGACATGCATTTGTCTGTTGAAAAGGCAATTGACAGATCACCTTGAGTCATGATTTCGACATTTTGGTTGGAATTTTATTGTAGTACTTGCCTTGCGTGCGCCTCATACAGAAAATAGGAGTTTGCTTTCCGTTTTTGTCAGTTATTCCTGTTCTTTGCCCCTAGGAATAAAAGAGAAAACAGTCGAATTTGTTTCTGTGTGTAATTATAACCCACGAGTTATGCAACGGCTATAAAAGACAGAGCTATAAAATAGCGATCATTTAAGAAGTCTTGGCCAGAGCTTTTACATAGTGTGGAAGAGGTAGGGTTACCGTAGGAGCAAAACTTCAAAGTTATTTATTCAATAATTATTTTGTATCTTCATAAAAGGAACACAATTTCCATTCGTTTCTCAAAGAATTCAAAATATGCCTAGAAACTGTTATCTGTGTTTTTTTTTATTATAGGTTTAACGACCACCGTGAGCAACTCAATGGGCTATAAGCAGTCGCCCGTCCCTAATTTAGGGTCACTGGTTCCAGGGAAGGGAGAGAGCCAGTGCCGTAAGACAAACACAACGTCCATGCCTGACCGGGATTCGAACCCGGATCCCTTTCGGACGAATGATCAGAGGCCATCGCTTAGACCACTGCGCCACCGGGGCGGCTATCTGTGTTTTGAAAGGATATAGTTAGGAAACTTATTAGCATCAGATTTTATATGTACACTGAAACGTCCGTTATCCGTGGTAACTGGGGAACGCTAGAGCCCAGAAAATTCAAACACAGTTAATCCAAATTGCGTTTATCGGGTGAAATACATAAAAAGATCTATTAAAAAGAAGATAAACGTTGTTGTAGTATGTGAGCACAAAACCGAACATTTTAAAACTTATTTAGACACATAAATCCGTGTTTTTTGCTGCTTTTCTACGTAGCATTATTTTTTTGTCTTATTTTACTTGTACGTCCACTAATTTGTAAAACTTCAATGTAATCAACCCTATCTTAACTTTCTCCGAATTTAAGTAATATTTCTACAGCTATTACGGATTTCAAGCAAAGCAAACTGAATTTGCTTGCACAACCCACTGGTCATCCATGTAACACTTTCCTGAATACTTGAAAATAACATCATCCTGGAGAGGGAATCGAACCCCGCTTCTCCCGATTACCGGTCGACTATGCTAACCATTACACCACCCAGGACAGTGAAATTCCAAGCACAATTAAATTCGTAATACACTTGACTGCACACAATGGTGGCAGAATGGAAAACTGTAACAGTGATGACAAATAAGTTCTGCTAGAAGAATGGTGCAATACTGCTGAATTGTAATTCAATGTTATATAAAATACGCAATAATAACTTCTGTTATCTTACGAATCCACGTGCCTTGACAATTTTAAAAATAAAATTTGTATGTACTACGGAAGACCTCCGATAATCAGCGTTTTACTCTGTTATTAAATTTGACTACAATTCATTGGTTTCAACTAAAAAGCCAAACTATCATTTTTTAAATAGAGGTGCGCTAAATAGTAGTATTTAATCCTCAGAACACGCCAAACATTGTACCGAATAAATGCTCATTGCAAAAAAAGCTGCTGAAGAATGAAAATTCAACCTGCATTGAAGAGACAAAAATAAACTAATAAAATAACAGGGGCACACTAGAAGTTGAAAAAGGAAGTGTGCCGCTGTAAATACTGGGGGACTTTGGCAGTGCATGTTCGTACTGAAAGAAATTTCGTTTCAACAGTCTGTTTGCGTAACTGTTCGTTACCTATTGGGAAGATCTGAAATTGTTTTTCTTTTTTTAGGAAGGTAAGTTGTGTTTAATTAGTTTTAACGTTTATTCAAATAAATGTGGGAAAGTCAGACGGTTATACCTCCAACTGCGGCCCGCTTTTCGTTATTTTTATTTATTGTGATTCCAGGTGGGCCGATAGACGGCAACACGTCCGTTCTTTCCTTGGCGCGCTTAGTAGGCATATACTCGGGGCAAAGCTAACCTGACTACACTGCTAATGCTGTAAAACCGATTTACCGAGAAGATATCTCTTGTGTTTCAGAATTTCACCGCGCACTAAAGGGGTTCCATGTGTCGTGGACTCTTCCCACTGAGGATAAGTAAAGGCAAGGGAAAAGTAAACATCCCGTGTTCCATCACGATGTCCCACTTCAAACCACACACCTTCACAACCTTGCCGACCACCAGACAAACGATTTCTGAATGACTATTTTAAAACAGTAACCAGGAAGAAAAGACCAAGCAATTATCTCCCCCTTACCCTCAGGCTAATACAATTCTCCTCTCCAGGTCGCAGTAAATACCCTCAAGTGTATAATACTGTATAACCTTTCTGAAGCGAAACAGAAGTAAAATGCGAATATTTGTATTTATTAGAAACACGACCAAAACTGGGATCTTCCTTTTTTTATGTACGTACGTACGACATTTAGAACATCTATATATCCATGCGCTTTTTTAGGTCTGGATTCGAGCTTGAACAGGAGTTTTTAAACTGGAACTATATTATGCAGTGGACGTACACACTCCGTAGCTTTAACTGCATAGTCCGGTTAGCTTTGCCCCGAGTATAGTTCTAGTGTGTTTGTTGAATGTGTGTTTTGTGGCTGGAGCCATTGAGTTTTTTTTTTTATTATTCTGTTACAGACGACTTTTCTACTGTGTTGTAAGATGTGGAACTGGAAGAGATTCTTCATTGAAATTGGTAGGGATGAGGCTACGGGTCTTTTGTGATGTGAAAGCCAAGGATTGCTACCAATATCATGATGTTCAGAGGGTCACCCAATGACTCTCAAGTGGATATGTATTATCGTTTTGGACAATTGAGGTGTCGGAAGAAGCAAGTTTCAGGAAAGGATGAACTGTGTTCCCGTATACTTGAAAAGTGGTACCATGATGCTCATATTCCTCTTAATAGCGTAATTATTCTAGTGTATTGTTTCACCTAAGGATTGTTCGGCTATACTTCGTATCTGGCCTACGCCGTCTGCTACAACAGAGCAAGTGCCGAAAGGTGGCGCTTCAGCTGCTTCGCCGCCAAGGCTGGTAACCAGGGCCGGATGGAGATCTTGCGGGCCCCTGGGCGAAATTTCATTGCGGGGTCCAGAGCGAAATTTCATTGTAAGCACTAAAAAAATCTCATATTTTAATAAAGTCGTTTCTGAAAATTATCGTTCGTGATGAAGACACACGAACACTACCGTAAAGACAAAATGATTATCTGACCGAAGTATTTTGCTTAAGCTTAAGAAAAAGACCATAATACGGACTGAAAGTTCAGACACACAGAGAGAGAGAGAGAGAGAGAGAGAGAAGAGAGTGAGAGAAAGAAAAATAGAGGAGAGAAAAGAGAGAGGGAGAGAGAAAAAGAGAAAGAAGACGAGAGGAAAAGAGAGGGAGAGAGATAAAGAAAAAGAGAGAGAGAGGAAGAGAGAAAAAGAGAGGGAGAGAGATAGAGAAAGGGAGAGATAAAAAAAGAGAAGGAGAGAATGAAAGTAAAAAGTGTTAAATTTTCTTTCCCGGGAGAAGAGATTTAGGTTGCATTGTGATCTTAATAACAGCTTATTCACAAAATGATAAAAAGATACCTGCTTAGAGAATATTTTCTTATTGCAAATATTTTTGTATAGGAAATATTATAAGAATCCCTCTAAAATAAATTATTATAAACAGTTTTTCCCCTGATACACATATTTAGTGATTGATTTTTAATGCACAGTGGAGTAACTGACAATATAGTGACATTCTAAACTTTTATACGCGTTCATATATGAAAGTTGCCTTTTTTTTCTTTTCAATTTCTTGTAATGTTGGAAAAGTGGCCTCCATGTGTAGTCCGAAAGTAACCTGGATGTTGTTCTTTTTTTTCCTTAAATTTAAGTATCAGGTTTTCACAGAGATTGTTGGATATATAAAAGAAGGGGACCACAAAATGATGAAATGTAATTTGCTGTTTCATGAATGCGGAAAAGATTAATGTGGTTACAAAAATCATTTCGAATCTGCAAATCTCAGTGTCCGTACGTCGAATTGGGGGCATAACGCATTCAAAAATGGGGAGATTGACAAAATATTTCAAAAATATATTTTTATAGGGCCTTGCGCCCCAAAAGTTACAAAAAAAATGTAGTAATTTTTTTTTACCGAAAATTATTTTGTTTTCTAAACTGCGGGGCCCCCTGAAGGCGCTAAGCCCGGGGCGACAGCACCGGTTGTCCCTATGGTCCAGCCGGCTCTGCTGGTAACTACGTTACGTCACCGCCGCTTGCTCCGTGCGTGCAGTCCGTTCGCTTACTTCTGTTGCCCCTGATTATGTAAGTTCTGATTCATGTCTCTTCTGTTGTTCTTTCTCCGTGCGTTTTTACCATGTGGAATTGAAGCGCTTTTTCCAAGAAGTTGCCCATGATGAGGAGCGTGTTTCGTGGTGTGAGCGACAGCGATTGATACCAACCAGTAGAACATGTTTAGAAGGTCATCCAATGACCCTCAGAGTCGATAGGTCTCCTCGTTGTGGACAATTCAGATGTCAGAGTAATCACGTTTCAGGTAATCGAAAAATCGTCAAAGGGTGAAGTTACCACGTCCATTGAGGCAGTTCGCGACTGGTATCGGTGTTATAGATAACTAATTAGTGTCCCTTCAAAAGCAAATCAATAGGAGGAAATCAAAAATTCATTTGACAGACCATATTCTGGAATATTTTTTCCGTATGGCATTGTATTTTCTCGGAACACTAACTTCAGGTTTTCATTCGCATCATTATACAGTTCTTCCATGGCATGTAATCGATTGATTTATTCTGCCAAATAGGCACTTTCCCATTCATGAGGAAACAAATCTTTTCCGTCATAATAAATATTATGAACTAGGGACACAATTAGCATTCATAAAAGTCCGTTTAAGGGCCACCCAAAAATAATAACGATACGGGATTATTACACAAATCACGTGAAGTACCTTTCCAAGAGGTTAATAGATGGCAGCATGATACCGCTGACAAGTAAACATGAAAATCGAAGCAAGAGTGCCGCAGTTGGAAGTATAACCAGTCAGATTGCCGCATGTGGCATTAGTACATGAATACTGTAGTGTTTCTTTCAGTACAATGTTCAAACCACGAGATGTTTGAAGTTTAAGTGTTCTGTTAGAAACCTTTCTGATATAACATGACATGGACAGAGTAGGGGAAGGAATTAAATTTCTATTCCCTCAGGAGTTGCAAACACAGAAAAGCAAAAATCAAAATATTAATATAATATGTTATTATGAAGCATTACAAATTTGGTGGTTAGATTTGCACAAAACAAAATTAGCAATGAGGATAAGTGATGTTGCATTTTAAAATTCAGTTCCTGAGCAATGTAATTTTCAAGTTCTCTGAAGAGATGTCTTCATGAGTAATGCTAAAATACTGCAACATTACGACAAAAATGATCGGCTTGTGTGACTGCCATGCATTTCAAATGGTTCATTCTTCATTAAATTTTGCTATGTTACCGGAACTCATTATTACTGGCCTGGATCCGTTTCTGGATTAAAACAGCTGTCGCGAGAAGGAGGAAGAATTAGATGTTTCGAATAACTGAAATCTGATATTTATTCAGAATTCTAAGTCTCAGTTGCAAGAGAAGTAGTTTTTCTGTGCCGAAAATCTCAGAAGGTGGCGCCACCCATATGCCGTTAAAATCTAAACCATTACTAGTATATCGTATACGACTGAGTCAAGGAATTTCCGAGACAGCAAGGGTACAATCCAACAGAATGCTATTCCGTATTATACGGGCCAACAGAAAAGGTATAGTGGCTCAACCCACCGGTAACTGAATCCTGGTAACGGGAGCAATCTGTCACAACACACACTTCATCGAACTCTGCTGCAAATAGGCCCGCACAGTCGCAGGCCACTCTAAGTGCCCATGTTAACCTCGGTTCACTTTCTTCCCAATAGGTCATCTGTTTCGATGAATCACGTTTCCTGTTGTACCATGTGGACTGCATGTGTTAATCATTTTACTGGAAAAATGTTGTCATCTTGATGCATCATTTAGCTGGAAAAGTGTTGGCATCTTGACAAGCATCTTTTCCTGTAGAAAGAGAAAAGGTGCTTGCCCTATTGGGAAGATGTGAAAAATAATTTTGAAAGACGTTTCAGGGATTTCATGGTATTTTTTCTCCACATCAATATTTTTGAACGAGAGAAATTGTGTTTTCGTCCGCAACACAAGAATCGTTAATTATGAAAAAAAACCCTCATATTTCCACGTACCCCATACATACAAAATAGTGTGCTGAAAATTGGTGCAGATACCACATTTAAAAGTATTTCATTTAGCATACGAAAATGCTGTTTTCCTTTTCACATGTGTCTTTGTCGTAATTTTCCGATATATGTCAATGAACGTTTTACACGATGGATGGCAGGCTCCGCAGTTTTGTGAAATGATGTGTTAGTGGTATTCTTCTCATCAGTAAAACACGTCCATCTACCCAAGTAACTGGACGCTTCTTTCAATACATACACAAAAAGAAACTATGCAGTCCTGAAGCTTTGATTCTCAGATTCTTTAATGCATTTATTTTTTGCAGGAAAAGAGTGGTGGCTGTGACTGACTGAAAAATTTCTGTTTACCATGCAATACGTAATATGATATGTAAATTGTGAGCAAATATTTCTAGTAATTCATTGTTCCGAACGTTTTTTTTCAATGCATTATGTAACTGTTGGTGGTAACTATAAGTCACGCTCGTTCGGTTTGTAATGAAAAAGTTGCATAGTGAAAGCAGAACTTGCTTACTATCAACTATCTTCAAGCATTTACCGAGTAATGCTTAACTTTCGAGAAATCTTACTTTTAATTATGTACATGGTAAATGGATTGATGGATAGACAGTAAGTTTCGGAGTTTTCTCAAATGGCGTGCTGTACTCTCCTATTCATTTTCATCCCTCTCTTTCTTCTCTATCCAAGAAATTGTTGCACGAAAAGTAAACTTTGCTCGTCGATTTCTGGAAACCGAATGAAACACAAAGCAAGAGCAAGACATCGAGCATCTATGTCTTTGTTGGAACAGCAAATCTAATCTGCAGCGGCTCAGCCACGTAATTCAAGAGTAAAAGGGTCGGTTGGTAACGTGCTGGTAGCAGATATTACAAGACACGTTTAGAAATCTTGTTGCGCCTACGCCTTGCCTCGCCGTGTAAGAGCTGTTTCGGCGGCACATGGAGGACCAACATTATATTAGGCAGGTAGTCATAATGTTTTGGTTCTTCGGTGTATTTGAGTGTAGAATCGTCGTTAAAGGTAAACATAACATACGATATTTTTATTTAAAACAATATTTTATTTATTAAGGTGGCACACTGAAAAATAAAAACTATTAAGTAAAAAGTGTTAGTCTCCCGTAACTAAATAATCATTCTGATATATTAAAAATGTGAGGCATTACTCAGACATTTGTAATCCACCTTGTCGTTAATTAAGTGCTGAATTTCCTTGGCTGATGCTCAGATATGATACACAAACTTGAAGCAGCTTGTTTGTTTTCAGAACGAATTAGAATTTACGTCAGAGTTACCTGAGTCAGTACAGACTGCACAGCTCTTATAAATATTAATAATACAAAACATTTTATTAGCCTTTTTGCACGTACGTTTGATATTTGTCAGGAAATTATATTGAAATTTTTGCGACGGTCGAAAGAACAGTTTAATTGGTATTGATTTAAAAACAAAAAAATTAGCAATTATTTTACTCAGGAAGAGCGATGGCAAAATGCTCATTCTGCGTGAATACGTTGAAGAAGACTCAAATAGAAGAGAATTTAACTTAAAAGCATATTTACCGCTGTTCATGAAATGGAAGGTGTACTGTGTCTGTGGTTAGGCACTTAGTTTTTGTGAAACACTAATACCCATTTGCTCCCTTTTTTTTCGCACATTGCCAGATTTGGGCACGTTCGTAAAAAAAAAAAAACCTTTCAGATTACTTTTGGACAAGCAATTTTTCAAAGTCATTTTTGAGGGTCTCCTAAAGTGAGTTTCAAGAATTTCAATTTTTTTAACTTTCACAGAAACTCGTCTAACGATGTTTTAATAAAAACAGCAAATACTTTCACAAGCGATTTTGAAAAAGAAATAAAAATAGGGATAAACTTGTGCCTCAGATAGTTGTGGGAGAATTTTACTGCGATATTTCCTGCATCTTGAAAACTAACTGTTCTACATTCTGACTGGTGTTGTCACTTTTAGAAACAACTACTTCAAAGGTACTGCCTGAATGCAAAGTTTCTGATCTGCTATTTATCGCGCACGGCAGTAATGTTCTCACATCAAGATAAACCTGAAGAAAAATTGCCAGCTATCTTCGGTGCTGTAAACGAAGGTATAGAGTTATATCATCAATTTGTTCAAGACTGATATCTTCAGTCAATGAATATTGCAAAATGATTCAACAAGTACGTAAGGAAATTATTAGAATATCTATCTCTTAATCGGATAACTTGCATCGGAGCACGAAGCTTCGAACTTTTTTTCGCTTTTTCTTATCTTACTGTCATTCCAGCCTGTTCGCACCACTGGTGGAAACGGAAATTCACGTTCTGGAATATAAAAATGAAATTTGGAAATTGGTAACACGATAAAGCTTAAAAATCATAGTATTTGTATGTGTAATAATAATCTTAATTTATCTGTATGTTGCGCCATTTATATTCTGAAAACTTATTAGGAAAATATGAAACAAAACTTTCAAGAAATACCTGTTTTCATATTGCAGCGAACGGACAGTAGCAGTGCCACCTGGCGTTGTCAAAAGAAACCTAGATTTTTAAAAACACCGTAGAACAAATAGAACGATATTGAAAACTCAGGTTTTCATAAACTTTTATATCATAAACAATTATAAATTTCAATGGAAGTAATACAAAAGGTTTTCCTATGACATATGATAATTAGTATTTGCTGAAAGGTAAATTTCATATTTCAAAATGAATATAATTCACTGTTTATAAAATAACGTGGACTGAGCGATGACATCGTCCATTTACATTATTTTGTATTTTATTTTCTTCCTTACGAATTTTCGCAATGTACATGGAGCCACAAACCGTTAAATTAAAATTAATTCATATGTAAAAAAATCTCAGTTTTAGAGGCTTCTTCGTCATAAGTTAAACTTTGGTGAATTTCTTATGGCGTCGCCAATTTTCAAAGGTATTGGTTCATTTTTCATATTCCAGAAAGGGAATTTCCGTTTCTACCACTGGTATAGACTCGAAATCAGACTGAAATCATCTACTTTTGTACTATACACTTTCGGGAGGAGTTTTATCATTCAATCTTTATGCAATTGATTGTAGTTTTAGTGAATTGTGAAAGTTTTTGTGTTTATTGAAACTTTCGTAAAGTTTTAAATAAGTTAATATACGAAACAGTTATAAAGGTTTAAAAAGTTTATGAACTTTTACATGTGGATGTCGAGACTTTCCTCGAAACCTTTGGCTTATTGACCATTTCCTTTGGATGACATTGTAAATGTTCACTAAAGTCACTTTTCCCCAAATTCCTTATTCATCTCACTAAACACATTTTTTTACCCGGAACTTTTGATGCGTTCATTTTGAAAGAAGGATCACACCAAACCCGGCTTTTCCCTTAATGTCACTATATAATTTTTAGGAAATCTTGTGTAAAACGTTAGTGCAGTACCTTGTCCGCGAGAGAAGTGTTATTAGTCTTATTCAGCCCGTTTTTATTAGGGTAATAAGGTTGCACTTGCCTTTACTGTCACATGTTTAATGATAGCACAGGAAAACGCACTCCCCTAAAATGCATCTGCTAGTTTATATTTGCTATTCACCTATTCGGAATTTCTTACTGAGCATATTTGTGGTAGAAAACGAAAATGTCGACTAAATACTTGTCTCCTGAAGCTGTATTTAAAATTTCACGAACGTTTTACTTTTTTGTGAAATTCTACCTGTTCGCCAAATCAAAACCATTAGCTTGATTGGCTGAGGAAAAACAGCAGGTGAATGAATAGATTTCAGTTCATGACAAATGGGGTTTCCGTTTTCGTCATCACCGCAAACACATGCTGTCTAACGTTGAACTGGTGCAAAATACGAAAGAATTGAAGAGAGTGGGTTAAAGCTCATTCTAAATCCGTAATGATTACTATTTGTATAACACAAGCTATGCAATTTACCAGTATATATTTAAAAAAATTTTCAAATATACCTTTTCCTCTCAGCTCTCACTTCGGTTTGCATTTTAAAATTATTTTCTTTTTTTTTTTTGCTTTACTCAGTGAGCATTTTAGCACTCGTTTTACTTCCTATACAATGTGTGACGCGCACGCTTTTATAAGAAGGAGTAAAATATCTCAGCTGTTTAACAAAAATGAGCGTGATAGTTCTATTAGCACTAGTGAAAGTGCAAATAAAATTCATGATTCAGCGTTTCAGTTCCTCAGTTTTTTTAACATAATCTCATATTATATGTTTTAGAAGAAATTATATGCATCATTTCGCTTCGTTGTGTTCATACTGTAAATTTCATCTATAACAGCAAGCTGTTGTTGAGTCTAGGAGAGATGTAGGATCCCCGCGGCCTGAATTTATAATATAATTAATCAGAGTTTCTCTTTCCTTTTCGGTGTTTTTGTCATTTGTATGTCTCCTTAGACTTCCAAGTTTCGCCTTATGTCGTGGTACTTTTACTCTATGGATAGAAAAAACATTCAGCACATACTAACGTACCGAATTAACACCAGTAAGGACACTTTTCATAGAGTATGTGGACTTTGTAGACGCTTTTAGGGTTAAATTTTCGGCTTTTTCATTTTGTGAACACGTGATTACAAATGTAGCTAACATTTTCTTTCTGATTTGAACTCTGAATAATATTCAAGGCCACAGACGCAACATCTCCTTAACAAACGAAAACTGGAACCTATCCCTATCACTCACACCACTTCCTCTTGAAAAAAATGGAGCTCTTTTTTAAAATAAAGGGAAACATATGTACAATAAAATCATTTGGTTTTGGAATATTACATGGACAGTTACTGTACCATGCAAAGTAAATCATCAGTGAACCAGTTATTTGGAGGAAAGTCCAGATTCTTCAGAGCAAGAAATGATTTGAGGCTAATACGTGAAAGGTTCATTAATTCATTAAATTTTAAAACTACATTTCACATTATTAAGTATATTAAAACTTTGTCAGTTTGAGTAAACTTTTGTTTAGCAGAAAAGCTCCCGAAAACTGGAATTTTCATAATTGAGATTCAACCATAAAAGGATGGCCTGAATTTTAAAGTAGCAAAGTAGATGTCTTAAGTTAAAAAAAATGTGATTTGTTTGTTCATATGGCAGTTTTTCTTTTTATGCATTACAAAACGCTCCTTACTTTCTGTAGAATAATTTTTCGATGTTCGCTGACTGGATATGTTTTCCCTGAAAGGGTCCCCATGGGGGAAATTTTATATTTTCGTTTATAACAGTGAATATAATGCGCAACAGTTTTTGTTTCTGGATAATCGCGACGTAAAAAACATTGCTCAATATGGTGATAAGTAGCAGAGCAAGAATTTTGCATTCAAAAATTACCTTTAAAGCGAATAATTATTCACGTTTTAACGTGCTTCGGAGTGTTTTGAAACGTTTGCTAAAACGATGTAACGAATTTAATAGTATAATTAGCACACAACTTTTTGGTGGAAGCGAATATTTCCATTGTATATTTTGCGTTCAGATTCAGCGTCACCTTTTCTTTTCTCGTTAAAAGTCACTTTCCAAAGCATTTGTTTTTTTATTAGTGCATTTTCACGAGATTTTCTGACACCGTCGAAAACGTGGAAATCTTGAAGCTCTTAGGAGTTTGCCGCATTGCTTCTTGTTTATTGTGTTTCACATGTCTCTTAAAGTATTTAAATAATTGTTTTACTCTATACGTATTAGATTTTGGATTATTTTCCCTTTATGTGATTCGCGAAAAACACAGGAATAAGGGTAAATTTATTTTTTTCTCTGAAGTATAGCGTGTCAGAAGAACTACACCGCTATGGCAATCTTTCATGTTAGCTTGAATATATTCTTAATACTGATATCTTAGAAGCCTGCTTGCGTACCTGGCGAAACATGCAGAACTGCAGGAAAAAACTTCCTTTGGTCTTAAATTTTGCACTTTTAATGCGCACATAATATACTTTGGTCTTGGATCTAAGAGCACGACTTTTCGGAAATCATTATTCTGCTTAAAACTGCCTTATTCAAGTAACTGGAAAGCTACTTTCAAAAGCTTCTAGCTTCTTCTACAACTACATTCTTGAAAATGTAATTTGCCACATCTATCTTTTTTGAAGAGCACACTACTTTTTTGTGAAAGGTATTTTCCCTACGTATTACCTATTTTCCTAAATTTAGGCTAAAGTTAAATTTGAAATTTTGGGGATATTTATATGAGCATTGTTATACTCGAATATGGCTTTGAAATCTACATAAATACCAAGATGACGAAGGTGAATTACACAAATAATTAAATTTTAAAGCATTATTTACCTCGGCTCTGATCACATGTAACTCATTTTAATATATTCAGTGGAATATATTCCAAGATAGCATGACTATTTATGTAACTCAGGGAATTTAAAAAATGCCGTATCAAGAAATATCTGCGAATTCTTTCTCTTCGGCTAAGAGAATCTAATCTAGCACTCTACAGACCTCAAAAAACCCGCCAGCGCGATCGTCTAATACGCGACACCGACTAACACTTTCGGGTTAACAGTTTGCCTAGCTTTCACAACGTAAATCAAGTCAGGCACTTGATTGAAGACCGGGCACACTCAGCTGCTGTACCCCAGCCAATAACGCTCCAGGAAATCTGAAAATATTAAGTGATTTGAAAAATACATTTTTTTCACTTTTTTTAAAAATTCCGCTATCTGTAGCCCACTTTTTCCTTGTGCTATTTTGTAGCCTGTAGCTCACTTTATCATTACACTATTTTGTAGCCACAGTTTTTCGTTACGCTATTATCTAGCATGTTTCTAGAGGTACTATATAAAAATGGCGAGCCGCAGTAGCTGCACTAATATACGAATATGGCTCTGAAATCTACATAAATTCCAAGTGACGAAGGTGAATTACACAAATAAAATAGAATTGCCCCTTATTTCTAGTAACAGCGTATTCAACTAATGCCATGCAAACACCTCCTCAAAAAACTTGGAAAGCAAAACTCCCACTTCAAAAAACTTGAAAAGCACAACCCCTCGATCAGAGAGTCAAACTGCCAGAACCGGATTTTCTAATTTCAGCATGCTTCCATTGCACACCTAGGAGGAGGATCTGATCGCTGGAAAGGTGGTCAAAGCCCAGATATGTGCCCTTACAATTTTTAGGTCTCCAAAGTAGCTGTAATATTAGCACTACTATGTTTTTACAATAGCAATTTTCAAAGTTTTTGGTACAGCACACAAGTAATAAAATTTCCGTCTCTGAAAATAAACATACTGAAATTTTTCTATGTTAAGAAAAATAGAAGAAAATATTGCAAATGTAAAGATTTGGCAAGAGCAAGAACACCTATTCAAGTGCCCTTCATCGACAATGGAACATATTCAACATTAAAATTTTTGAGTCTTCAATAATTTTATCAAATGATCATATGTAAGAGCATTTTAGGAAAGGAGTGTCTGACCCCAGGTCTTAAACAACCCTTAGAAATAGGAAGCTACTGGATATGGGCTAGAGTGCCCGATAGGAAAGTGACACGAAAGCGAAGTAGAAAGGGGAGGAAGACGCCCTTATTTATTACCGTGGGCCAGTGCCCGGTATCCGACGGCTTAACGTGCCCATCCAACGCACGGCGGATATTTAGTGGATCGACCGTTCGTACCTGCCTGGGATGGAGCCTGAGGTCCTTTCCGCGGCAGTCACGAACGTTGCCCACTAGGCCACCCGCGGCCCAATAATTTTATCAAAATGAACAGCAAATAGACATCACTCTTTTTGAGTGAAATTATTGCTGACAAGTTTTCTTCATTACAAAACACTGCAATGTCCTTTCAACAGTTACACAAATTGCATGTGAAATGTACCTATAGACATATAAGAACTATATATACTAAAAAGGTAATCAAGTGTTTTAAAACATTAATATTCATGAGCGAAACAGTTTGCACGATTCACGTAAAACTGCCGTAATTAAACGTTTAAATTATTTGTAATAGCAACATAGCTACAATTAGTACACATTGAAAAGAAAATACAAGTGACAGTCCCAGCCTTTAGATATACCCTCCGCCCCAGCGGATGATCCGTTTCCGAACGTCTGGAAAGCCTCAAACGCTTTCAGTAGCATCGCTTTTAGCCAATGTTCTAAGAAAACGCCGTAGCAGAGAATTAATGCTGCCGACTATCCGGAAGCATTTGATTCTAAGAGGGTCTTTTATTTTTTGGAACATGTGAAAATCCTCTGAGTCTATTCCGATGAATATGACGGATGTTCCAAAATTTCTTACTGCGATTTGCCAGAAATGTCTTCACTCTTGATGGATTAACAAAATGTCGTCTCACCAGCTTCTATGAAATGGCATACAGAATCATTTGTCCTGGTCAAAGGATGTCTGCCACTATGTTCAAGTTGTGGGCTCTTTCTTTCCACTTCGAAAGACATCCAACCTTCTGGCAACGGTACTATATGCTAATATTTCATATCAAAACTAGATGAACATTTCGGAATCTCTTTATAGGAAACCACATCTGCCCTCCAAGGTAGCAGACGCTCCTTTTAATATATTTGAAATAAAAGATGTATTCGGAGAAGTGACCTCCCGTCTTAGAAATCCATTAATGAAATTAATTTTTCGGCGAACGAAACGGCGACTAAACAATACTTTATGTATTTTTTTTCAGAAATTATTTGCCCGATAACTCTCAAGTTACACTGTTTTTTCTCCCAATCCTAGTGTTTTTTTAGACTATAAGGAACAGTGCAAAGTTGTTGATGAAATATTCCCATTTTGCAACCTTGGATGAAGGTATAATCCACTGATATATATAAATGATAATTGAATGCCTAGTGTCATTGCCGTTATCATAACGGCAATTGTTTCTTTTTTTATTCTCATTTTTAAATATTTCACTGTATTTTAAGTAGGTACATTGTCTTTCAAAAACCAGTTATATTTTTCTTTAGAAGGAAATAGCGATATTAATTTGTTCAGCGGCGAAGTTTCGTGAATGAAAAGGCTGTTGTATTCTGGCTTTAAGTGCACTTTCGAGTAGTGAACAGAGGAAAACTACATCTATGATCTTGCTGCATTGGCTCTAATATCTTTGGTCTCGCGAAATGTACCTTGTTAATTTGATATTGCAACACCCTGAGAAGTAATGATCGTAATGAGCATACAAATCCCTTCGCGGCTAAGTTTAGCTGAGGTATGCATACGATTGAAATATGAGAGCTTTGGGATTACAGTGTTTGGCGATACAAGTGAGAACGCCTCTGACGTAACGTCACAACTACGTCAGGTTTCCTCGTGAAAAGTGTCCTGGAGCTTTGAGCTGCGATTTCCAGCAGAAAGCAAATAACCTACAGAATACCACGACGCAAAATTCTATCGCATGGCCGAATGAGTGCATTTGACAGGGGCGTGATTATTGTTACGGGTCGGGATGCATGGTCGATTCGCAGCAATGCGTAGCATTTGAATCATGATTACGCAACATTGTATCGATTTTAACAGTAGTCATGAAGAGAAGGAAGGGACTCTGGTGGGTGTGGAACTGGAGCACGCAGGATGGAAGATAATTTGATCCTTCAAAATTTTTCCGTTCTCCCCGCAGATATTAACTCTACCACCAGAAGAACGGTAAATGTTGTTTTAAGTCGTCCAATCAGAAGAAAAACCCTGTCTCGAAGACTGTCAGAAACAGGACGCCACGCATCGCGTCAGTCTCGTTGAGTACCATTAACTAATGAGCACCGCCTCCAGCATTTGGAGTCGTGCCGTGCTCCAATGAAATTGCAGACAGATTGGTGTCGTGTGGTCTTCATGAATAAATCTCGCATTTCTTTGGGGACCTACGATCCCCGGGATCGCGTATAAAACATTATGAGGAGAACTGATCAGTTCAAGAACATTGTCCCGCGGCGTAAAGTGCGAACAGCAGAGATCATGGTCTAGGAACAAATATCTGAGTTTCCCTGGGGTTTTAACGACTATCATGAGCAATTATTGGAGACATATGCAGTCGTCTGACTCTAATTCATAGTCGCTGGTGCGAGTGAAAAAATTGAACTAGTGCTGTCAGAAACATTGGACACACTTCAGTTAACCTTACGCGAACCATGGCCCATCTCGGACGAATGATCAAAAGCCAAACACCTGATATAACTGGGCTATCGAATCTGGAAATTAAACATCTATGACCGCCCAACACATCTAATATTTCTCATACTTCGCAAAAAAGGAAACGAAGTATAAGATTAGTTATAAATTCAGGCAGTAGGGATCCTACATTCCATTTTATCCCGCAAATTCTACTATCATGGACCGAATAAATAGAAAGAACAGAAACTTTATTGCACAGAATTTATTCTAGAAAGTTAGGAAAAGATTTGTTGAATTAAGGAATTGAAACGAAGAATCGTGAAGTTTAGGTGTCAATTCTTAAGTTTGCTTATAGCAGCTATTAAAAAATTTAGCTGCTTGTGAAAATAAGTGCTCGTCAGCTACTGACGTTATATGAAGCAAAATGGGTGCTGAAATACACTGAATGAGTGAAGAAAAACAATTCTGAAGACCAAATGAGAAACCAAATGAATACTAAGAGGAAAGATGATTTCGAAAAAGTTAAATGATCCAAACATACTGCATAGAAAAACGTTACACCCATGGAAATGACCACGGGTTTGGAGTTGAGCTTCAATCCTTGATATTTTGAAACAATAAAACGGTATGAATACCGTATATACTCGTGTATAGGTCAACCCCGATTTTTATCTGAATATTTGCAGTTTTTGTATACGAACCTATCTTGTATATAAATATAAAAAAATTCTTTTCCGAGGATGCGCCTGCATGCGGAAATGTGATCTACTATTTATTGTTGTAGCTGGCTCTCGCAATGTTGCTTGCGGTAGTTTTCCGCCAAATGTGGGTGCAACTGAGGCACAATTCTGGGAAAATGATAGGGCTCACCATCCTGGTTAGAGTTTTCAGGGGAAGGTTACACACTTTAACAATATATGAACCCACTTTTGCACATAGTCCGTCCCCCTCCGCCCCTTCTCCCACTTTTTGAGAGCGAGTTTTCTGCAGTTACTTCATTCATGGAGAGTAAAGCATTTGCTCCCGTAGCAAACGAATCGTAATGTCGTAAGTCACATCGTTATTTAAAAAGGATTTTAAAAAACGTCGTAAGTCACATCGTTATTTAAACAGGATTTTAAGAAACGTCGTAAGTCACATCGTTATTTTGAAAAGGAAAACAGCAACTTCCTGAAACATATTTGGAGTGTGTCATTGACAGAGAGGTCGTTTATCTACTCCCGAGTCCCATTCCCCTCCCCACTGTGTTTGTGACAAACAATCGGCTTTGGTGACAAAACCAAACATCGCCCCCCATTCAGTAAAGATGCAATCCTTTTTGCTCGCTCTTAGTCTTCAGAGGAGGTTACTGTTGGTTTGATTTTTAGAGCCGGGGCACACTCAATTTAATAGCAAACGTAAGTAGGTTGTTAAACTCATTCACTTTTTTACTATCAGAGGCAATGTTATTCTGAGCGATCGGCCAAGTTTAAAGACTTTCATTTTCGGAATGCATTGATCAAGTCACCGCTGTTCTGTAGACTGTCACGCCTCTCTTGTCCGCCGCTGCTAACAGGGGCAGCGGTCTCTTTTGCAATAGTCTGCTCTTTTCCCTCTTTATTCCGTCGAGAATTAAGCACGGTCGTATGTCACGCCACGGTGCAACTTAAACTACTAGCTGACGCGTTCACCTTTTTCCTCTGGGTGATTTACCAGCGGGTCAGTCAAGGCCATATCGACAGATCTAAAACGGACTTTGAGACATCCTTGAAGAATGAGTTTTTCGATTGGTGAATAAAAAAAACTCGTACATATAAAATCAAGAAAATTCTTAGCAATAATTTTCTTCTGTACCAGTAACACCCGGAAAATGACTAAATATACAACTGCAAATGAACTGATGGCGCATTTCCATAAGGCTTCAAAATATTGGTTTTCAACATATCAGAAATATTTTCCGTGTATAGTTCGACCCCCTAATTTCGACCTAAATATTTCATTAAAAAAGTCGACCTATACACGAGTATATACGGTATATCCTTGTATAGTCGAACCTTTCCTGCTCGTCGAGGTCCTGTGATATGACTATATACTTGGAAATAAACACAGTATGAAAAGGCTGTATTTATTTCCAAGTAAATATTAATGGAAATAAGTACAGCCTTTTCATCCTGTGTTTATTTACACCAAAATCCAGAACGTACGCTATCAACTCGGAATCATTTAAAATTTCAGCTCACTAATCAAATTGGATTGCAAATTGTTTGCCAAGTTTAATTTTTTCTAAAGATCTTTCATCAACATCTTCTTGGACCATCCCATAAGACCTTAGCAAGACCCGATTCGAAGGTGCAGCTGGGTTCTTTTTTCATCCGTGAAATGAAAAATTCTATGCCTGGGAGGCCGAAGCCTGATCTGTAAAGTTGGCATTTTGCTCCTGGATTAAATAAAACCGTTTCGACTCACAAAATGAAAACTGACTGCTTAAATAATCGAATGGTGCCGATCACTGAGTGAAACGAGAGACATGAAAGTACATCGGCTACCGGAAGCGTTCATTAATCATAACTGAAATCGTCAAGATCTGTGGTAATATGTGAGTCTGACATGGACCTGTTTATTTCCATAACGTTTAAAATCAATTTCCGTTTTCCCTTTGTTGGCTTCAGTGACTAAAACAAGAAGCATTTTGCTTTTTCCGAAAAATGTTGATACCAACAGATTTTAACAGACAGCCTTTGGGCGATATTTGTTGCTACAACGGAGATGAGGAAGTTCGAAGTATTTGTTTACACATTTGGTGCTCTAGCCTACCTTGTTCATATTTAAGTGTGGAAGAGGAAAAGCGTTTACGTTTTTAACAGAAAACCCCTCATCTATGGAAAGAATTCCTTTGAGAAACGGTGCGTCTCCCTACGTTACATTCTGTTCATTGCTAAGGCAATTCAGCTCAGTACAACAGGTGTGTTTCTCCAAAAAAAGCCTTCCTTTATTTTAAATAAATGTAGAAAAAAACTGGGTTAAAGTCGAAAACTAGCCTGACTATGAACACCTTTAAATTTCGAGTGCGGGTACTGCTGGTTTTACTAAATCAAAGCTCAATGAACACCACTAATAAGGTGTCGTGACAGAATTTGGATTCAATTTCACTGCATTTGCATGTTTATTATGACATTTTATCTGCTATAAGAATTACTGCACCGCAGATGATGAGAGAGAGAGACTACTGGTGCATATGACTTCCTATTTCTGTGTTTTCGCAATGCTAGTTCGTTTGATGTTTTCAAAGCCACCCTTTACGATTGTATGAAATTGTGGATTGCACGTATATTTTTTTTATGCTTTCAATTTTCTGATCGAAAAGAGATCGGTTTTCCTTAAACTCATCATGACATGTAATTATATTTTGCTCTAGTTGCGATGGTTTCATGCTGTTTTTCGATAATGTTTGGTTGCAAATTACTCACAGTGGAAGGTACCACACGTATTTGTAATGAATCCATTTTAAATGTAAGATTTGTCACAGAATCCGCAATTTACCTTACTGTCCACTTTAATGGATTTGGAAGATTTGGGTTTAGACGGTGTTGATTGCGTGAAACTATCATTAACGCTGCGTGCAGAGGCATCACAAAACGGAACAATACCGGTTTCTTGTTATTTTTTTGATTGGTGGTTTAACGAACATCATGAGCAAATCAGTGTGCTGTAAGTAGTCGCCTGCCACAAGTTCCAGGGAAGGGAGAGAGCCAGTACTGAAAGACAAACACAACATCCATACCTTACTGGGATTCAAACCCTGACCCATCTCTCGGACGAATGGTCAGAAGCCATTGCTCAAACCAGTGATGTATTCAGGCATCTTCTCGAAGGTGCTTAGCTCCCCGAAAATTCGTGACACCCCTCCCCTCCCCCTCCCGTAGGTTTTTGGGCGATCTCTATTTGTATTTAGTGTACTTGTTTTCGTTTATTGCTGAATATTTGGAGAAATTAATTGAAAGAAAAAATTGTAAGAAAGTGTGGAAAAAGTTTATAGCAATAAAAAAAACAAAAAAAAACTCCACATGGACCTCAATCTGAAATTTCTATCAACCTTCAATAAAATGTTGAACAGTCCTCGCTGAAGGGGCAGTTTTTTAAGCACTTTCGGGCTACTACCGCAATAAAAACCCAATTCCACAGAGTAGAGATGTTTGCACTGCAATCATCATCATCATCATCATCATTGTCAACCATTATCAATCCACTGCTGGACGAAGGTCTCTCCAAGTTTCTTCCACAACTCTGTCTTGTGCCAGTCTCTTCCATGTTACTCCCGTATACTTTCGAATTTCATCCACTCATCTCACATGTGGTCTTCTTCTGGGTCTTTTCCTGTCCCTTGGAATCCAGTCTAAAATTTCGGCTGTCCATCGATGGTCTGTTCTTCTGGCAATATGTCCATCCCATTGCCATTTCAGGGAATTTACTCTGATCATGATGTCTTCCACTCTTGTCATTTTTCTGATCCACGAGTTCTTCTGCATCTTATCTCTCCTGGTTACACCAAGCATGCATCTCTCCATGCTGCTTTGAGTTGTCTGTAGTCTTTGTATGTCTCTTTTAGTTAAGGTCCACGTCTCTGCGCCATACGTAAGCACTGGAAGGATGCATTGATCAAACACTTTTCTTTTAAGACATAATGGCATATTGCTCTTGAAAATTATACTGTTTCTTCTAAAAGCTCTCCAGGCAAATTTTATATGCCGATTAATTTCTTCATCAATGTGACCCTCACTTGATATCTGCTGTCCAAAAGAAATGTAAGTATTGGTTATCTCCAGCTTTTCCCCATAAATCGATAAATCTTCATTTTTTGTAAAATGATTGTACATCACTTTTGTCTTCTGAAAGTTCATTTTTAATTCCACTTCTTTACTCTTGTCAGCAAGTTCCTGAGTCATACTCTGCAGCTCTGATGTGGTAGTTGCAAAAATGACTACGTCATCAGCAAAACGAAGGTGAGTTAGATAATCTTCATTAATCTTCATCCCTTTGTTTTCCCAGTTCAGTGATTGAAAGATATTTTCCAATGTCGCATTAAAGAGTTTGGGATTTATAGTGTCACCTTGTCTCGCCCCCTTTCAAATTTTTATGGGTGCTGTATTCTCAAATGGCCGAATCTTTGCACTTGCATTTTCATAGATGTTATTAATAATATTAATGTATGCATCTTCAATACGGCAGGACTTCAAAGCCATTGTAGCTGCTGATGGTTTCACCGAATCAAAGGGCTTTTCATAATCGATAAAAGCCATGCATAATGGAAGTTCATATCATCATATTTTGGAGGCTGGCATTCAGCTTTATTTCAGTCTTCTGGGTGCTGACTTTCCATGTACACGGTTATGCCTCAGTGTAGCTAAAGTGATGTTAGTGCTTCTAATACACCAAAATATTTGCTACCTAATTCTTAACAATAGCAAATTATGAGAAACTATTCCCATAAAAAGGTTTTCTCTTTCCTGGCGGTGGGTGATCTACGCTCTGTGACACCAACAACAACAAAAAATCGAGGCACCTCAAACTGACACCCACACACGCAATCGGTTAGTCAGTTGCTTTTTTTTACTATGTGCTTATCTAATAATCTAAAGAAGCTGAAACCAAATTGCAGGGGAATGGTTTACACCATGCGCTTTCAGGTAACTCTGTAATGATTTCTTAATAATCAGAAACAGCATGTAGTAAGGCGAGGCCCTTTTTGCCACTCCTAATGTTGGGAGTGGGGAATTTTCTCCTGCACAGCTTTATCTTACTAGCACCCTCAGTATTTTACAGCACCCCATGGTGAAATCCGTGGAGTGTTACTGAATTTGGGATTTATAGTGTCACCTTGTCTCGGTATACCATATAGTGTCCCCTTGTCTCGGTATACCATATAGTGTCCCCTTGTCTCGGTATAACAATGGTATACCATTGCAAAGGTATACCATTGTTGCGTTTTTAATCATTTGTATATGTAGATTTCTTGGAATTCGGATTTGCGATATACGAGGATAAGAAAAGTTTTGCACTCTATTTAAAAATTTTATATGTGTTAATGTACGTTTATAAAAATAAAAAAAACTGTGAGTATGTGTATATAATCAGTCAACAAGTTTCATCCCCCCCATAATTTGGAATTTTCCCCTCCCCCTGCAGGAAAAAACTCTTTGCATGTAACGCTGGCTCAAACCACTACGCCAACTGTGCGGCACTTCAGGTGATTCAACGTTATCACTTCTAAAACTGTTGTTGCCGCCCCGGTAGCGCAGTGGTCTAAGGCAATGGCCTCTGATCATTCGTCCGAAAGGGGTCCGGGTTCGAATCCCGGTGAGGCATGGATGTTGTGTTTGTCTTACGGCACTGGCTCTCTCCCTTCCCTGGAACCAGTGACCCTAAATTAGGGACGGGCGACTGCTTATAGCCCATTGAGTTGCTCACGGTGGTCGTTAAACCTCCAATAAAAAAAAAAAAAAAAAAATAAAACTGTTGTCCTCAACTTCGTGCTTGCTTTCTGTTTACAATAAATTTACCCATGGCAAACGAAACCAGTACACTGTATTAAGAGTAAACGATAGAAACTTCACGAAATTGTTGCAGCTCTGGTCTCACTCTCAAGTACAAAATGATGAGAAAGCATATGTGTTTTGAGGACTTTCGAGAGGGTTCTTGGGAGCTTGAATTGCTATTGGCTTCAGGAAGCCACGCTCACGAAGTGAATTAACCGCTCCATACGCAAGCAGTGTTGGCTCATTACCCGCACGTCTCTCCCTGTCAGCGGTTGTATATAGTTTGTGTGCGCGTATCTTTTTCGAAAAGAATGCGAAATGGCAAGCACATGAAGTAAAATCGAGAAATTTTAACAAATATTTCTTCATTAATTTATTCATATATTTCCATATCTCTTGGGGTGTCTTTGCAGTACTCCAGCGATGCGCTTACCCCAGGATTAAAATCTCGCCTCTATACCATAACATTATTATTTCTCAAAATTGCTCCGTAAAATGCAAGCTGTTTGCTTGGGAGTTAAACAACCACCGTGAGTAACTCGATGGGGGGCGCCCGACCCTAATTTAGGGCTACTGGTTCAAGTGAACGGAGAGTTTTAGTACCGTAAGGCAACACAACATGCATGCCTATTCAAATCCATCTCGGTCGAGTGATCAGAATCCAGTGCTTAGACCACTGCGCCACCTGGGCGGCAAATGCATGTGGCGAGTGGTCTGAGTGATGGGTCCGCGTGTGAATCCCGGTGAGGCATGGGTGTTGTGTATGTCTTACGGCACTGATTCGTTTTCTTCCCTGGAACCAGTGGCCCTAAATTAGGGACAGGCGACGACTTATAGCTCATCTAGTTGCTCCCATGGTAGTTAAACCTTGAATAAAAAAATACATGCTGTGGTAACCCCACATGTTAGGTTTATTTCTTATTATTAATATTTTCTGAATTTACAGTAATGCTCCGCTTCGCATAAATGCCTGCTGGGGTTACTCTTATCTCTTCTGTTGTTATTATTATTGTTGTAATTATTATTATTCCTGGATTATTTATTAGCGCCTGTATCATTTCCATTTTTGGAAATACTTCGTGTAAACTCACGGGAACTGTGGGCTATATTACGTTGTGAGAAATTGCCGCATAACAGCTCTTTAGAAGTGTAATGAAGAACCTTTCTACTAGTGATGGGCATAGTCGAGTAGAAATAATCGATTCATTCGATTATGAAAATATCTCGAAACATTAGATTACGTCAAATTCATTCGAATGAAAAAAACCTCTCGAAAGAACTATCGATTGCTCATAAGCTGTCTCGTTCAAACGAGTGCATTCGAAAGGCGAAATCGCTCTTCTCTTCTCGAGACATGGGCTCCGAGCAAAATCGCTCGTCTACCCGAAAACATCTCGAGAGTGACCGAGATACGAGAGGTTCGGAAGTACTCGGTTTTCACGCGATCGAATTATCTCTCGCAGGGAGAATCACTTGTGTTCCTTTATGGGTTTCTTCTAACTTCTTAAGCTAGGTTATGCTATTCAAAAAATTCAAGCGTCTTTAGTGTCATTCCGTCCAGCGAAAGAAAGCGGAGCGTGTAGCACCAATTACAAATCATTCGAATGGTTATTTCGAATGAATATCTCGATTTGTCAAACGCAGAAGGCGGCTCTGAGCGTATCACGCCATCTACCGGTAAATTCTAAAATTAGAAATCGTTCGAATGATTGATTCGAATGAATATCTCGATTTGTCAGATCTCCCGATTGTAACCTTTCGATTCTTAAATTCAATCGATTATGCCCAACACTACTTTCTACCTGAGAAAGACTGCTTTAAATATATTTAGCATAAGGGAATCAGCACATCATAAAAAGTGAATGAGAATTTCTTAAATGTATTATATTGTTCTAAGAAAAGAAACGGTGACCATCACAGTAGGCAAACAATTTGTTAAGAGATTAGAAAAGTAATTCTCGTTGGAACTAAATTTTATCAGATCCGTGTGTGTGGGTGTGTGTGTGTGCATGCATTTTTGCACGTTCCCTTGTGTTTCCAACGTACGCATTGTCATCTAACTCTCAGAAGTGTTTTTCATTAAGCTTTTCATTAACTGTGTTTCTCATTAAAAAGTTCAAGGACACAAAACTGCCTTACCTCGCGATGCAGTGTTTCTTCTTCAACACATCATCTTTCTGAGAACAAATATCTTTTCTATTCAGCTTTTTTTTTTTTTTTTTGCGAATTTTATATGTATATCTATACACTGCCGGAAAAAAAATCCCAACACCAAGAAGGGGTTGTGTTAGATAAACGACAGTTGGTAGGTGGTGAGAGTACATCTGTAAGATGACGTCTATGCAAATTTCGCGCTCGGCGCATACGTGTGGCGCTAGTAGCGCCCCTCGGAACATGCAAAGCAGGTTTGCTGTAAATACGCGCTGTAACAATCGTAAGCGTTAGTTATCGTTGAGATTCGACGTAGTGTGTTGATGTTAGTCAAGAATGCCTTTAAGAAGACGAAGAAGCCATTATCAACAGCTCACGGAGTTTTAACGAGGTCGTGAAATAGGGCTATGAGAAGGTGGATTTTCTTTCCGCAACATTGCAGAACGACTTGGCAGGAATGTAGCCACTGTGCATGATTGTTGGCAGCGGTGGTCAAGGGAAAGTGCTGCCTCAAGAAGACCGGGTTCCGGCCGGCCACGTGGCACTACTGAGAGGAAAGACCGCCGTGTACGGCGTATGGCCGTGGCGCATCGTACCGCTTCTGCGGCATCAATTCGAGCTGCAGTTGCCACCACAGTGACACAACGAACTGTTGCAAATCGGTTACTTGAAAGACAGCTCCGAGCCAGACGCTCTGTAGCGTGCATTCCACTTACTCCAAACCACTGCCGTTTGTGACGTCAGTGGTGTCAAGCTAGAGCTCATTGGAGGACGTAGTGGAGAACGGTTGTGTTTTCTGATGAAAGCCGGTTCTGCCTGGGTGCCAGTGATGGTCGTGTGTTGGTTAGAAGGAGGCCAGGTGAGCGCTTGCAACCAACCTGTCTGCGGCCGAGAGACACTGGACCTACACCTGCAGTTATGGTCTGGGGAGCAATTTCCTATGGCAGCAGGAGCACTCTCGTGGTTATCCCACGCACCCTGACGGCACAGTTGTACGTCGGTCTGGGGATTCACCCTGTTGTGCTGCCATTCATGAACAGCATTCCAGGGGGTGTTTTCCAACAGGATAACGCTCGCCCGCATACCGCTGTTGTAACCCAACATGCTCTACAGAGTGTCGACATGTTGCAGTGGCCTGCTAGATCACCAGAGCTTTCACCAATCGAGCACGTATGGGACATCATTGGACGACAACTCCAGCGTCAACCCCAACCAGCTTTAACCGTCCCTGTATTGACCGACCAAGTGCAACAGGCATGGAACTCCATCCCACAAACTGACATCCAGCACCTGTACGACATTTTGCATGAACGTTTGCGTGCTTGCATTCAACATTCTGGCGGCTACACCGGTTATTAATGTACCAGCATTTCACATTTAAAATGGCTCTTCTCGCGCTTACATTAAGCTGTAATCTTAAAACCTTAATCGATTATATATGTTACCTATACAAATGTATTGCCGCCATTTCATTCCTCTACAACTATTTTTTCGTGGTGTTGGGATTTTTTTCCGTCAGTGTATATATTAGCGCTCTGTGCGAAACGCTATGTGTAGAGATAATTTAAAGAGCTACTTTATATATTCCGGTCTCTTCTGACTTTTTAACTATATTGTTATGCCGTCGATTATGGCGTTATCGATATCAGTTATCCTGTATTGTGGGCATGTACGAAATCGGTACAGTTGTGGGTTTCTTTACCTGCAGCAGAAAGAGTTTGGGTCCAAAAAGGCACGATTAGAAGGCCCAGGGATACTTACTGCCATCTGTGAAACCAATGTTTCTCGTATCTTTATCTTTTTATATTGTAGGTAATTATTCCTTTCACGGCCTACTGAATAGCTAATCCCGTTGCTTTCGAAAGAAAAAAAAAACATTGATTTTCCTTCAGAAGAAATACTTTATGCCTTTTTTTCAAGCAAAATGTCCTTTTAACCGCGATTTCAAAGGAAAAGAACTAAAAATATCGTGCGTTTCTTTTTTCGTTGCAACGTTAGGCCAGCGAGCTCAAGCGGCGACATCTAATGTCATCTATGAGAAACTGAACTCAAAAGGCTCTTCCCAATGAACGAAAAGTTACCCTAATGAAGATATAAAAAATTATTTTGTTGAAATGTCAGCTATGCTCGAAAGGAAATCAAAATGAGAAAAAGAGAAGATTTTCAACTCTGATGCTCGATTTAATCTTACTGTCTACGACTACGACTCCAAGAAATCAAGAAACTGCCGATAACAGCACCTCGGATTTACCTGTCTACCAAAGATATTCCCAAGAAACCGCTATTAAATCCGCTTTCTGTGCACAATTCTTAATAGGCACGAAGTAATTAATATTCAAAAGACACTCCTTTAGCAGATATGACGCACATCAAGGAAAGTTTACCCTAGAAAAACTGCCTCATTTTAAAATTGCAGTGTAAGAAAAACCATCCCAAATTCATCCGAAATAAGAGGAATAGAAAAACCTCAGGAAGTGAACAGGGACACTATTCAGGTGAAATATATGTAGCAAAGAAGGGGAAAGATAAAAACACAATATCCTTTCTCAGGATAGATGAAAGGAAGTTTACGATCCACGCGCAACCTAAATGCAAGCACATTAATGTGTTGCATTTTCGAAAATAAGGTAATGTAGTACTTGAACAGTACGAGACATATTGAGCAATAAAAGTATAAAGGAGGTGACTTCAAGAGGGCACTTTCCGTTTGTCTTTTTTAATTTCATTAATTCGTCAGTTTTCACATCTTGAATTGAGATCCAGCTGCTTTTCCACTAAGATTTTCCATAACGGGGAAATCTTTAAATGAAGGAAATCTGCAAACTTGACAGTGCGTTACTTGCCAAGGGCATCTTTGAACAGTGCTGGAAGTATGTGAACGAATGTGCGGGAGATCTGCAGAGACTGGAATAAATGAAAATCTGAAGATGCAAGGTCTTGTGAGACAGAATATCCCAGCCAAGCTCCAAAAATATTTCCCTCATGACCAAAAAAGAATGAGATCTCATATGTCCTGATTAAATGCAATGCCCTTCCTGTTTGCCATTTATAGAATCAGACATCAAGTGCAGCCTTCACCTGGTTCCATTAGCAAAGTATATTCAGATAGGCAATAACGACTACTGTATCTTGTAGTAGTATTTCTACAAACGTATTTACCAAGCTCTGAAATACATCAATGATGCCGGGGGAAAATTTGAGTCATTTATCATGAAATCTCTGTGGCTAACGCTTTCCAAACAACTTAAGCAATATTCTGATTGATTTGAAGAGAATGATATAATTATCAACATCACAGACACACTTTAGACGTGAAGGAATCTTTCAGAAATTGATTTTAATCAAAAGTTACAATGCCATGTAACGGAAATGATCACTTAAACAGTGTCTTTGAGGAAAGTCTCGAGGCCTAAATGTGTAAGGTCTGTAAATTTATTACATTTTTCTAACTATATTTTATATGCTGAAGTGATTTAAGTTTATGAGTTTTCTAGGAACTATGGAAACACATTTTAACTTCCAGAAAATTCCATTCAGATTCAACGATAGATCAGATCACATGTAGAGGATTTTAGGAAGGGAGTGTCTGACCTCAGGTCTTAAACAACCCTTAGAAATAGGAAGCTAGTAGATTTGGGCCAGAGTGCCCGATAGGAAAGTGACACGGAAGCGAGTTAGAAAGGGGAAGGAAGACGCCCTTATTTATTACCAGGGGCCAGTACCCGGGGTTCGACTGCTTAACGTGCCCATCCGACGCGCGGCTGGTATTTAGTGGTTCGATGGTTCGTACCTGCCCAGGATCGAACCTGAGGTTATCTCCATGGCAGTCACGAACGCTGACCACTAGGCCACCCGCGGCTGAAGATTCAACGATAAAACGTTTGCCTAAATTTCATAGTAGTAAGCCTTAAAGGGAAAAGCAACGCAGGTTTTTTAGGCTTCTTTTTCTGATGGCAGTTTTTCTATTCATAGATGTTTCAAGAAGCTCCTTAAGTTCGTATACAATAATTTTGAAAGGCTCAAGTGAGTTACGACATTCGAACTGAATGACTCTATGGTAAAATTTTATCTCTATCTTTATAACACATCTTAGGGATTTATTCTGATATCAGAACACTGCATTAATAAGCTACAAATAGCATATAAGAAATTTTGAGTTGGTGAAGTACATTTGCAGTATATGATTCTAAATGTTTTAACTCGTTTCAACGTGCTTTACGTCATTTGTTTTCGCAATGAGACGAATTTCATAGCCAACTATCAATAAGCATCTGTTTGGACATTTCCGGTGGTACATTGGAAAAGAAAACTGTAACTAGGCGATTAGGCAAATGCTTGGTGATAAGATGAGCACCCTGAATATCCAGTACTCGAATTAAAATTTCATCTTTCGCACGACGAGTTTTTAGTTTTTTGGAGTTTCACCACAGAGAGCAACTCTTGCTATAAGCAGTCGTCAATTCCTAATTTAGTAGCTCTGGTCCCGCGAAGATGACGAGGCACGGCCTCGAGACACACAAAACCCATTCCTTATCCTGGCTTGAACCAGGACCACATCGAACGAACTGTCAGAAGCTAGCGCTTACAGCAATGCGCCACGGGGTTGATACGATAAGTGTTCAGATATACCACTGTGCTATCGAATGAAAGAGAAATTTTCTAACTGGGTTCGGTCGAGAAGGCTGACCCAACCCATTCAAATATGTCGTGAGAGCTATTTCCGTCAGATTCTGAAAAACCAATGAACGTTCACTCTCCGCTTTTATGATAGAGCAGATTCAGCGAGTAAGGTTCGCACAATTTCTGTCAGTCAAAGTAGATAATTCCATGGAGGAATCCTGGACAAATTGAATATGAGTCACAGCCTGCGCATAAGTGGACGCAGAGTCACGTCTTACATCAATAGAAACGGTAGGTCTATCAGCCGGACCTATAGTTTCTGTTTACTGTTAGCCGTCCTTACGTTATTCTGTTGACGTAAGTACGATTAACAGCTCTCCGCATGTCGTCTTCTTTAAGCCTGCTGACATGCTGAGGCAGCAAGACAAAACCGACCTCGAGATGACAAGGTGCGTACGGAAAGAGAAGTAACACTCTTCAAAGATGGAGATCTTTTGCCGCAGTGATTTTATACATCAGCTCGAGCACTACGCTTAGGTGAACCAACTGTCCAGTATGAAGAAAGAAAGCTTGATCAAGTGCAGGTACGCTTTGATAGAAGTACGACTAACAGACGTAAGTAGAAGAAGCTCAATGGTGCAAGAGCCGAATGGCTTCAAGTAGCTATGGCGTCTTCCGCGATGACCAAAGGAACAAAATATAAATAAACAAACATGTTACAGATTGAAAACTGTAATCTATTGGAATGAAAATCCAAACATATCTTATTTCAGCGAAAGGGTTGAAAGTGGGGTGCTAAGCAAACAGCTGCGCAGAACATGGTGCAAGAGACCGTGACCGCAGAGGCACAGGTAGGTGACAGGGTTGTAATGCTCTGGATGATATTTTCCTGAGACACTCTCATTTGCCTGATAGCGGCGTGTGGTACTCTGAACACAACCTCATACCATTCGATCATTACAGACCAGTTGAACCCGTTTATTTAGAGTGTTTCCACATCAAGATGGAATGTTCCAACAGGGCAGCGAGCCACGGCATAAGGGCCGTATAATTCAGAACTGTTTCGAGGAACAGTATGGTGACATGTATGTTCACCTATGCCCTCCAACCTCGAGTAAAATGTACCCAATGGAAGGCATTTTGAGGCACAAGAATATGTAGTTCGGGTTTGTGGAAGCTCCAACATGGGCACTGGTAAGACATACCAGTGAACATTTTTGTATTTCCTATATTCAAGACATATCAGTGGACATCTCCTGGACTCTATGCCACTTTACATGGCCGCAGTGTAAATTTTAAACAATGCTAGATAGGTGCACAAACTGTTTTGCTTCCGCACTGCATGTTATATAGGTTCCAGTAATCTACACAAAACATTTGCTTTTCGTGAAACGAATTCTGCGATACAGAAGAGCGAGAAGGATGACACTGAATTCCCAGGTGCTGCTAGCACATCTTCTAACAAAAGTCCAACACTTAATATTCGTCTTTTGGCAAAATTTCAAAATGCATTATACAAGTTTAATGCAAGTACTACACTGGCTTGCAAAAATTAAGGACGAGACGGTTTTTCGAATGTAACGTCGTGCAGAAGTGCTCCACATCGACTCAAATCATACCATAAGATCCCCAAGATGTAAGAATATGGGACAAATGAGAAAAACCGTCCAAACAAGGAATCCAAAGGATACAAAGGCACTTTATTGAAAATGTAGCTTCGAGCAAAATTGGACAGAAGACAGAAACGTCCATGTGACAGGCAGCTGCCAAGAAAAATCCAGTCTTTAGTAGGGGTATGATCACCCCTGACTGCGTTTCGGGATTTACAACGTCTTTCCATGCTGAGGACGAGGTTGTCAAGGAAGTGTTGAGGTATTACAGCCCATTCCTCTTGCAGCGTCAGTCGCAGCTGCGGAATCGTTGCTGGTGGCTGGTGACGTGCTGCCAAGCGTCTCCCGAGAAGGTCCCACACATGTTCGATTATATTTAGGTCCGGGGACCTTGCGGGCCAATCCATGCGTTGAATAATTTCACTCTCCAACAGCTCTGCGACAGCCACTGTACGATGAGGTGTAGCGTTGTTGTCCATGAAAAGGAACTCAGGACCCACAGCTCCTCTAAACAGATGCACGTGAGGCAGGAGAACATCGGTACAATAGCGGACACCAGTGACTGAACATCCTTGGAAGATGTGGAAGTCAGTATGGCTACCAAGCATGATACCGCTCCAAACAAGAAGCCTGCCCCCTCCGAACCGGTCCCTTTCGATAATGTTGGAGGTGTGATTGCGTGTTCACTGCTCTCTCCAGATGTGTATACGTCCCGAATCGCTCGTCAGACTAAATCGGATCTCATCCGTAAAGAGAACTCGACCCCATTGCTGATGTGTGCAGTTCTTGTGTTCCTGGCACCTCAGAAACCGCCGTCTCCGATGAGCAAGAGTTAATGGCACACACCGTATTGGTCGTCGTTTAAATAGACCACCTTTGTGCAGCCTCCTAGCTACGGTAAAACGCGATAACGGACGTCCAGTTGTCTGTTGCATGTGCCTTGCGATTTCTTCCGCTGTCTGCGGTCTGCCTCTTCTCGCCTGTAGGACAATATACCGGTCGTATGCTGCCATGGTTGCTCGTGCACAACCACTGCTAAACAATCTGACAGCTGTTCATGTCGTTTGAAATGCTCTCCAAGTTCTGAAACGATGCTGTGAGCGATCCCGAACTCCTCGGCCACACTAGTCACACTTCGGTCTTCTTCCAACTTCCCAATGACGCGACCTCTGGTAAATCCATCCAGATGTCGTCTACTGGATTGCCTGTTGGCCATATCACACGGTGGCAGCAAGTCGACGTCGTTCAAGCCGATGCACACCGTCCAATAGCTTTCACCGAATTGCTGAGCGTACGCCGCCCGTGTGCTTTATACACTTCCGACCCCCCCCTCGTTATGCTGCATATATGCGCGTGCCCTAACGTACCGGACTCTAGTCTATCTCCTGAGTGGTCTTTCGGTCCGTTCTGCCTGCTCGTTCCGCTGTTATGCTAACTTCTCCTCTTCGTCCTTAATTTTTTCAGACCGGTGTATTTAACTTGGGCGATGTATGTAAAGATAAATGCATCTTTACATACATCAATGCATCGTGCATAAACTTCAAGAGAAGATTTCGCCCAAGTTAAACAGTGCTTGCTAAGCGCTCGAAGATATGTAGATCGATATTACGCAGGTTCTACGTTCACTAGGTACCTTTTTGCAGAAGAAAGCGGACCGGCGTAGCTAATAGTTAAACTCTCCATTTTCATAAGAAATGGAAAATACGTTCCGAAAATTAATTGCTGGAAATATTTTCTAAGAGTTGAAATAGCCCACGGGTGGCCTAGTGGGCAACGTTCGTGACTGACGCGGAAAAGACCACCGGTTCGATCCCAGGCAGGTGCGAACGGTCGATCCACTAAACATCCGCCGTGCGTCGGATGGCCTAGCTAAGCCGTCGGACCCCGGGTACTGGCCACCCGGTAATAAATAAGGGCGTCTTCCTCTCCCTTCCTACTTCGGTTCCATGTCACTTTCCTATCAGGCGCTCTAGCCCAAATCTCCTAGCTTCCTATTTCTAAAGGTTGTTTAAGACCTGGGGTCAGACACCCCCTTCCTAAAATCCTCTACATATGATCATGATCATTTGATCAGAGTTTAAATATCATAATACTTATTGAAGGGTAATCTGAAACTTTTTAGTCAGTTAAAAAACCGCTACGTTCTTGTAAAAAATAATTTTATTAAAATATCTGGGAAAATTCACTTACTCCATTTTTGTAACTGGGTTTCTTAATGCTTATCATATGCTGGTGAAACCAGAACATTTCACAAAATTGCGGACCTGTCATCCATCCATCGTGTATTCTGACAAAGACACACACTCGTGAAAAGGCAAAGTCCATTTTCGTATGCTAAATTAAACAAGTTAGTAAAATCATGCAATGCATTGATTTAGATACGCTTTCCAACATACTAGAAATCATTACTCAAGTAATTACCCAAGTTATGAGGAAAATGGCTGTGGAATAAATCTCACTCCTGTGCCCTGAACTTTGATCCCATTTCGATGATATTTAATAGAACTGGTTCAGTATACCTCCGAAATAACATGATAAAGTTTTGGCGCAATCGAAACAATTTTACGTGTTTTATGATGCATAAGGGCTATGGAATAGATTCCGCTTTTTTTTCTTAACCTTTTACCCCATTTCGCCCATTTTCAAAAGGATTCGTCCCCAGGCAGGTCCCTACAACATACTAACATTTCATCCATATCGAAACATTTTTACGTAAGTTATGACGCATAATGGCGATGGAAGTTTTTCCGCTCCTATGTCCTGACCTTTGACCCCCATTTCGCCAATTTTTAATAGGGTTTGTCCCCAGGTGGTCATCTACCACATACTAAACTTTATTCGAAATCGAACCTTTTTTACGTTAGTTATGACGCCTAAGAACAGTGGAATGGATCCCACTCCTATGTCCTGACCTTTGACGCCATTTCGTTCACTTTCAATAGGGTTCCTTCCCAGTGTTCCCCTACCACATACTAAAATTTCATCGAAATCGAACGATTTTTTTGCTAGTTATGGTGCGGACGAACATACGCACACAACGCGTGACGTAATGAGGCAGATGGGAATCGCGACCATCTGCTCGCAAGAGTGTGACGTCATAAAACTTTATTAGGATCCACACACAACGCGTGATGTAATGAGAAAGGTGGCGTGACCGCGCGCCAACATCTAATGGGACGACGCGATGACACTACACTAAAAACGTGGTGATTCGGGGTGGTTATTTTTAACCCACTAAACAAATTTTCCTAAAGTCGAGATCAAGCTAAATTGATTTCTAGTACCAGAAAACGCTAGGTTAACGACTTTCATCAAAATCCTTAGAGCCGTTTTCAAAATAAAATTTACATACATACAAGAATTGCTCCTTTAAGGTGAACGTCAAGTAATTTTGCTTCCTGTACTCCGAATGGAAAAATTTCTGTACACATTTTCTTCCCAATTAATGCGTTCCCACGGATGCGAATTTAAACATTGATTAAATTACCTTCATTTTGTAACTTGGAATACTTAATATTTTCTAAAACATAACCATAATTATGCAATAAAAAATTTGTTTGTCTACTGACGTCATCAAAGTACAGGTCGCGCCATCCTTTTTCTGGTTTGAACACCACCAAAGGAAAAGTTATTGATTTTTAATACAATTATGGTTATGTTTTAGAAAATATTAAGTATACCAAGTTATAATATGAAGTTATTTTAATCGATGTTCAAATTTTCATCCTTGGGAACACATTAATTGTGAAGGAAATGTGTACAAAAGTTTTTCCATTGGAAGTATAGGAAGCAAAATTACTTGACGTCCACCTTAATAATATGGGATGAGGTCGATGGAATGGATCGCAATCCTATGTCCTGACCTTTGACCCCATTTCGTCCATTTTCAATAGGGTTCGTCCCCAGGTGGTCCCTTACCACATACTGAAATTTCATCGAAATTGAACCAATTTTTACGCACGTTATGACGCATAAGGGCAATGGAATGCATCCCACTCTTATGTCCTTACCTTTGACCCCACTTCACCCATTTTGAATAGGGTTCGTCCCAAGGCGGTCCCCTACCTTATAGTAAAATTGCATTGAAATCGAACCGTATTTACGCAAGTTATGACGCATAAGGGCAATGGAATGATTCCGCTCCTACGTCGTGACCTTTGACCCCATTTGTCCCATTTTCAATAGGGTTCGTCCCCAGGTTGTCCCCTACCACATAATAAACTTTCATTGAAATCGAACCATTCGAACCTTGTTTACGCAAGTTATGACGCATAAGGAAAATTGAATGATCCCGCTCGTACGTCGTGGCCTTTGATCCCATTAGTTCCATTTTCAATAGGGTTAATACAATTATGGTTATGTTTTAGAACATACTAAACTTTCATCGAAATAGAACACCACATACTAAACTTTCATCGAAATAGAACACCACATACTAAACTTTCATCGAAATCGAACCATATTTACGCCAGTTATCGTTCGGACAAACGGACGGACAAATCTGGAGCATATACGCTTCTTCAACCTACGGTTGGAAAGCGTAAACAAATGGAAACGGGAAATCTGCACATCACTTTTAGCACTCTCTTTTGTATGTATGGAGCACAAAGAAATCTGAGTTTTTGTTATAGACAAAAACTTATTCATGCGTTACGAACGAAAGCAAAATTTCAATCATTTAATAGTAGATGTGAAGAAAAGATTACATGAAATATCTGATACGTCTTTCAAAATTATTTTTCACATCTTTCCAAAAGGACAAGCATCTTTTCTCTTTCTACTTTATAACATTCGACATAGTTGCAATTATTTGTGTTGGTGTTATTACCTCAAAACAATTATGCTGTCCTCTTGAAAATCAGAAACACGATTTACTTTTACCTTCGGCGCCCCGATGTAGTTAGCCAATGCTAGGCTGTGGATACCCTAAAAAGGATTCCACTAACATTGTCTCGCCGCAGATATATTTGTTGTTTTAAATCGATGAGACAGTCCATTATGACCAGCCCCAGCCTAGAGAAATGAGCGCGGGTGGCGCAGGTGAAGTTCACACACACACACACACACACACACATATATATATATATATATATATATATCAGAAGAACGGCTTTCGGTGAGTAGAGTATTCTGAGGCATAATGGGAAACGCTTCCGATTTATCCGAGTTTGATAAAGGACAAACTTCGATCCCGCAAACGGAGCGGCTTGTGGGTTTCTCACGTGCCGCTGTAGTGAGTACGTATGTAAAGTAGAACACAGACGGCCAAACAACGAACCCTCGTCCGGCCGTGTGTCGTCCGCAGCTCATTGATGCCAGAGGGGAGCGGAGACTGTCACGCATTTTTCACATCGACCACAAGGCCAGAGTGCGACAAATCACCTGCAGCTACAACAGTGGTGATCAGGGCAATGTGTCACAGCACACAGTTTATCACAGCCTTCTGTTCATGGGTCCCCGTAGCCGAAGATCCAACTGTGTACATTGTACCAACTGTTCACTGTACGTCATCTCCAACAACGCATGAAATGGCCCAACGGTCAGCGGAATTGGACCGTGGATAATTGGAAGAAAGTAGGCTGGGCTGACGAATGAATATTCCTGGTGTATCACGTAGACGACCGATCGCTGGTACGCCGAATACCAACAAAAGCTATGGCACCTGGATGAACTGTTAGGGACCATTCAAAAAGCACCAAGTTCACACATTCATGGCAACTGTGTTCCCTTCTGGTCATGACCATTACCAATAGGATAATGCGCCATGCCACACTGCCAGAATAGTCAAGGAGTGGTTTGAGGAACATGCGGGTAAGTTTCTGTTAATGCCATGACCTACAAATTCACCTGACATGAACTCAATCGAACATTTGTTGTTCGACTTGGAAGAACGGATTCGCGCTAAATCACCACCTCCCGGATATGTACAGGAACTGGAGGATGTGCTGTTGACATTATGGCAACAGGTGGCCCAGGATGCCTGTCGCCACCTCATCGAATCAATGCCTCGCCGTGTGGCAGCTGTTTTGCAGGCTAAAGGGAGTCTTTCAGCTTATTGGGTAGGTGGTCATTATATAATGTCTCAGCGGTGTATTTTGCAATGCTACTAATTCAGTCTCTGAGGAAATTTAAAAGAATCAATATCGATTTCCTTGCAAAAAAACTGCGCTCATACAACCCTAGAATCAAAGTAAAAATGCAAAATTCGGGTACACCCATTATACAGAAGGACATATTTGCAGAAAAGTATATTTTATTTGAAAAGACATCCTGCGAAAACCATAATCCAAGGAGATCTTGATGTACATGAAGCTCATTTGAAAATGTGCAAATCAAGACAATCGAAATATAAATATATTCGAAATGTAAAAATACAATCCAAATAGTATTTCAAACTGAAAAAACAGCAACAAATGGCAGCACACAGCAGACAACAAAATTTTGAAAAGTAACGTGATATAAATGACACATACTCCAGTAGTTCTGTTGGGACGGTCAACAGATGCTTAAAGACGATCAGGAACTGCTCATGCTTTTACATTCTCTTCATAAATTCGTCGGAAATGTGTGTATATCAGAAACATTTAAGACCGTACAGCAAAGTACAGAATTTGCAGAAACTGAGAGAATGGGCAAAAACAGAGGTACAGAAACTACCCCATTACTTGAACCTTCCAGGGACGACAGTAGGTGTCGCTACCCTCGTTGGGTTTAAACCCGTAACGGAGGCACACGGTTTTGTTGGTTTCCTTTCTGAAATGGCTGTTAAAGGTCACATTTTGTGTTACAGGTCCCAGAAAGGCATTTCTTGTGAAGAAACGACGATATTTCGTTTCTTATGAATGCTACATAACATAGTGAAGAGGATCATACATAAATGCGAAACGAATGTCCCCGAAGAAATACTTCTTCGCAAACACATGGAACGCGATGCAAATGTAATGATTGGTACTGATGTGCCGTATTTTCACTGTTATCCATGTAGCCTCTCTTTCAGAAACTTTGCAAATTACATTGCTCTGGAGCGGGAATCGCAACAGCACCTCCAGATTTCTGGTTAAGCATGCTATCCGTTACACCACCCCAGAGAAGGAAGTTCCAAGCATCTGAAGCTAAGCAGATGTAATCAGGAATCTGAGAACATTTCAGATTTGCGCTAGTCGATGCAACAATTGTAAGCTTCATCGTACTGTCCCAACGACCTTTTCTCACATCCGGGGAGGTTTGTAGGTCTTTTAAGTTGGAGTGCTTCATAGAACATCATACATAATTGGTGTAACGGATAACATGCTTGATTGCTAATCAAGAAGTGCGGGTTCAATATGCACTCCAGGGCACATGTAATTTTCAAGTTTTCTGAAAGGCTGGCTACATGAATAACCATGAGAATACGGTACATCCTTACTAATCATTACATATACTGAAGTAGATTGTTACCTTCCAGGTAAAGCAGGCTGAATGTCAAGGATTCCCATTGAACTCAGTATTCCAAGGCTATGGCGAAAGAGGAACGAAAAACTTACATGTAGATATTTGCCAAGAATCTCACAGTTTACTGCCACTATTAGGTGCTACTATGTAGATTCGCGGTGATGCAATGATTCTGTTATTGGTTAGCAGTTATGTGCCTCAAATAACTTATCCTTGAAGAGTAGTCTCATACGTCGTCGAAGAGTAATTTCACAAGATGGCGCTGGGCATAAACAAATGTCTGTTCCTCCATGATTCCCATAACGTATCAGCGTGATGGGGTAAATGTGTTCATATATTGCAATTTCTTCCTTTTTTTCTAACAGTTTGAAACAAATTCAACGCGGTGAAAATGCTGCGAAGTCCTCTCACATCCAGTCATTACATTATTAACCGCATAGCAAGAAAATACGTGATCAAATTTATGCGTCTGTGAAAGATAAGGGTAAATGTGTAGTTTAGCGTCCTAAATTATTTGGCTACGTATTTCGAAGGAATGAGAAAAAATGAGACATTTATATGTTAAAGTATGTAATTTGATGGTAAATGGTGAAAAACATTTCATCTGTAAAATGCATTTTAAATATTTTTACCGTAAAACTTAGCTCCATGTACGACGACGTGAACACTGCTGCAGCAGGCCCAACACAACGCAGAGGCGACACGTCAAGCTTGGCTCCGTTGAAAAGAAGGTCTCGCTCCGGCGGCCAACTAACTGGCGGAAGACTACAAGAGGAACCGGGTGCGTTCTTGCCCGGAAAGCGTTCAAATTTGTAGCGGTACCTAACAGAAAATAGTTCTTCATTTCTGTCGCAGTTTTTCCAAACACACGGCAAGAATTGCTTTGTTCTTACGCATATAATTCCCTGACACAAAGTAGAAAGAATGCAGATGCCTTTCTTTCTTTTAGAAAAGCTTTAAAGTAGATGTCGCGTTCTCTTCTTTAACGGAAGTTACATGGCATCGGAAAGTGAAAGTTTTGCTCCTGGTATTGACGGCGTGACTCGCAGTTCATTCAAATTTTATTACAAACATTAATAACAAAACCAAATAAATAAATAAATAAAACCCTCGAAGGAGAAGTGAGTTCATGCATTCCGCATCAAAGAATAATACGAGAAAAAACCAAGAAATTGTCAGATTCTGACGTGAAAACCTGAGACAGAAATGACGAGCTATTTTCTGTAGCGTAGCAGTACTAAATGGAGCGCTTTTCTGGCAAGAACGTACACGGTTCCTCTTGTATTCTTCAACCAGCAAAATGGCCACCAGAACGAGACCATCGTTTCAGCAGAGTCAAGCTTTACGTGGTCGCCGTGGCGTTGTGTTAAGCCTGCCGCAGCTGGTTTACAGTAAAATTTTAAAATACATTTTACAGATGAATTTGTTTCACCATTTGCCATCAAATTACATACTTTAACATATATGTATCTCATTTTTTTCCAAATACGTAGCCAAATAATTTAAGATGCTAAACTACACATTTACTGACATTTTAGTCCATAGGACATGTTTCCGTTTGTTTCTCTGAAATCTATAAAATGAACACTGATTTTTGACAGTCTGGTGATTACAGTATGCTGCAAAACATAAAACCATATCTAATATATTCAGTTTCACCATAAATAAATCCATATTGTAGGACTATCGACAGCCGCCAACAATAAAACTAACTTTAGCTAACATGTAAACAACGTGTGTTTATGCCCAGTCGCCATTCAATGACGCCACGACTTCGACGATTTATTGCGTTGTGGTTAGTTACAGCTTCAGAAAGGAGTGGAGTTGGCGACGAAAGAAGGAGCAGTAATTTCATCGATTCCTGATTACAGATGTAGGCTCCTGGGGTAGGACCTTCCCAGGAGCTTACATCTGTATATATATAATATATATATTTATATATTATATATTATAAATCATGTGTGGGGCCACGTTTATATATTATAAATCATTTGATTAAAAAATGTATTGTAAAATTCACGGGCCCAAGTCATTATACTGATCTATCGATGAAGATTTGCACTAATGGGTAGAGAAGGGGTACTTATGTATTTGTTTATTGGCCAATCAATGCTCTCTTGAACTCTTTAGGCCAATCATTGTATTCCCAGAGTGTGATCTCTTTCAGTGTTGAATATGGTCTTTCTAAGGATTTATGTAAAATCCATGATCACGAGGTTCTTCGACAGGGATGTACAATGAAACAAATGTCGAAAAGGAGGGCTTTTCCACTTGTTCTCCAGAATCCTAACAAAAAACCTGTCGATTTCATTGACAGCAAGTTTTATTGAAATGTATCACGTTGAGATGAGAGCAATGTTATGAAATATGCGGGAGGTTGGGCTGAAATCCGGATTACAAAACAGAGCCTTTCTTTTCGATACAAGATTGCGTATTTTTGGATGTCCTATTCACCAACCATTGGACGTAAGATACAAAATGGCGTACAAAATTCCAAAATTAGCACAAGTTTATTCTAATTTTATTTTGTATTCATTTCAGTAAAATCATTAGTTGTTGTAATATTAATTTCCACTAAATGTATGTTCTATTCTAACAGTAATGCCAAATTAAGTAACCTTTCATAAGTCATTGAAGTTCTAAGATAGTTTCTTATAAATTTCAATGAAGACAAACTTCGCTCTTCTGAGGCAATAGTAACATGCCTCTCCCTCTTCCATGGAGTCAGTGGCCCTAAATTAGAGACGGGCTACTGCTTGTAGCTCGTTGAGTTGCTCACGGTGGTCGTTAAACCCTTAATAAAAAAACCAAAGGTCAAACACTGCTTTCATAAAATCCTCTACATAAAGATTTATTATATTGAGTTTTATTCAGCATTTAGAGAGGAAATCACTGCAACCGTTTTCTTTATGCGTAGCTTCGTACATTCGTTCTGCTTTTGTACAAACTCAACGCACTAACACTATTATCTTATGCCTAATCTCCGAACTGCGGCTACCTCCCGAGAACGGTATCGTTTTTTCCGGTCCAAGAAATGACCCTTATTCGGGATCCAATGAAAAAAGATATTTACTAAACTATTGGAGCGGTTATAGTAAGTATTTTGCCTGTTTAGTGTTTTAGAAACAATATTTATTATTATTTATTCAGATTTAGACGAACGTAAGAAATGACTCCGACTTCGATGAAATCTGATGTAGCTAAGAAACTCCATCTGGGCATGCGCAAGCTAAAATATTAGCTCAATATAGAAAGAATGGCTGAACTGCAAGTGTGTTAATAAGAGGGATCCGTAACTTTTGGTCTGGGATATCTACAGGTTACACCCGATCTCGTTAAACATCATTTTAAAATTCGTCAATAGCAGGTGACCCAACTGCTTTTTTTTCGGGGGAGGGGTGGGGGCGAGAAGAAGACAAATCTCGCTACGATGCACAGTTTTCGTAGCATCAAAAATCCATGTTTGTGATGGCTTTTATCACATTTAACACCAGGTTCTCGTAATTTGCGCAGATTGCAATAAGATATAGTTACGTTTATAGAAAAGGGATGAAATAATGTTGGGTGATAGTTTAGAAAATTATATTGTTGAGTAACAATGAAATTAGCTATTGTTGGTCACTTCGTGGGACAGCATGCAGTGTGATCAGATTTTTTTTTCTTTTTGATTGAACGTTTAACGACCACCATGAGCAACCCAGTGGGATATAAGCAGTCGCCCGTCCCTAATTTAGGGCCACTGGTTCGAGGAAAGGGAAAGAACCAGTGCCATAAAGCAAACACAACATCCATGCCTCACCGGGATTCGAATCTGGACCCCTTTCCGGACGAATGATCGGAAGCCATCGCTTAGACCAGTGCTCCCCAAGGGGGAGGGCGATCAGATTTCAACGATGATTTTGACAAATACGTACCATTACCCGTTTTTGTTACATCAAAATGTTTTACTTGGGATTTACTTTTGTACTGTCCTGAAAATGCATAGCATCAAAAATGGGACAGATATCGTAATGCTTACGGCAATGCCAGGACGCTTTCATAACCAACTATTTATGAAACAGAAGTCATTGCTCTTTCCCTGTTTATAAGTGAGTCACGGAAAAATTCTCATTGGTCGCCACCGGGAATCGAACCCAGGGTCTTCCAGTTACGGCCCGATATGCTTCCACTGCGTCATAGCGGCCTTGAATTCCACCAGACTCACATGTACTAACTGCCAAGCTGCTTGGCTGGTTGCTTCTTGGAGCCCCGCACAATGTCTGTATTTATCATTCACTCGCTTTCTAATTATTTGTTCAGTTGCTGCTTACCATCTTTGGTGAATCCCCAGAATTGTGCGGGGCTCCGAGAAGCAACCTGCCAAGTAGCTTGGCAGTTAGTTTATGTGAGTCTGGAGGAATTCGAGGCCACTGTGGTGCAGTGGAAGTATATCCGGCGCGTAACTGGAAGACCCTGGGTTCGATTCCCGGTGGCGGCCAATCAGAATTTTTCCGTGACTCATTTATAAACGTGGAAAGAGCGATGACTTCTGTTTCATGTTCCTGGTCCTCGTCAAATGTCTGTATTTACCAACTATTTATATTTCTTCATCAGTTGGTTGTTTTTAAACGATCCTACCAAGTCAGAATTTATGCATAAACAACAGCATTGCACTGCTGTGTACAACTTTAAAGGAACACCACGACTGAGATAAAGACGTCCTGCAACTAAAGTAGTGTTTGGTAGATTACTTCTAAATATAATTCGTTCAATCATTGTTTTAGTGGGTTTTTAATTAGCCTACGATCATTTCGTGAAAAAATTAATTTCAAAATGATTTTTCCAAATGAAAGTTTACCATATCCTGAACCTTTATAATTGAAGTACATTAAAAGCAGCGTCCTGCTATCTTGGTTGGCGGACGTGTTTTTTTATGAAAAGATTCGGAATGCATATCGCCCTTCGATATGAGACACAGACACGCATTTGTCTGTTGAAAAGGCAATTGGGTCACAGTATATGAAATGACCGATCACCTTGAGTCTTGACTTCGACATTTTGATTGGATTTTTATTGGAGTACTTGCGTTGTGTGCGCCTCAAACAGAAAATGAATTTGTTTTCCGTTTTTGTCAGTTATTCCTGTGCTTTGTCCCTAGGAAGTAAAGAGAAAACAGTCGAATTTGTTTTTGGGTGTAATTATAACCCTCATGTTATACAAGAGCTGTGAAATAGAGATCATTTAAGGAAGATTTGAAAGGGTTTTAACATAGTGTGGAAGAGGTAAGGTTACCTCAGAAGCAAAACTTCAAAGTCATTGTTACAGTAATTATTATCTATCTTCATAAAAGGAACTCAATTTCCATTCGTTTCTCAAAGCATTCAAAATATGCCTAGAAACTGTTATCTGTATTTTGAAAGGATATAGTTAGGGAACTTATTAGCATCAGATTTTATATGTACACTGAAAAGTCAGTTATCCGTGGTAACTGGGTGACGCTAGAGGCCAGATAATTCAAACACAGTTAATCCAAATTGCGTTTTATTTGGTTAAATACATTAAAAGATCTATTAAAAGGAAGATAAACGTTGTTGTAGTATGTAAGCACAAAACTGAACATTTTAAAACTTATTTAGACACAAAAGTCCGTGTTTTTTGCTTCTTTTCTATGTAGCATTATTTTTTGCCTTATTTTACATGTACGTCCACTAATTTGTAAAACTTCAATGTAATCAACCCCATCTTAACTTTCTCCGAATTTAAGTAATATTTCTACAGCTATTACGGATTTCAAGCAAAGCAAACTGAATTTGCTTGTACAACCCACTGGTCATCCGTAACACTTCTCTGAATACTTGAAAATATCATCGTCCTGGATCGGGAATCGATCCCCGCATCTCCTGATTACTGGTCGAGTATGCTAACCATTACAAAAATCAGGACAGTGAACTTCCAAGCAAAATGAAATTCGTAATACACTTGACTGCGCACAAGGGTGGCAGAATGGAAAATTGTAACAGTCTGTTTTCATAACTTTTCGTTATCTATTGGGACAATCTGAAATTGTTTTTCTTTTTTAGGAAGGTACGTTGTGCTTAATTAGTTTTAACGTTTATTCAAATGAATGTGGGGATGTCAGACGGTCCGCTTTTCGTTATTTTTATTTATTGTGATTCCAGGTGGGCCGATAGATGGCAACACGTCCGCTCTTTCCTTGGCGCGCTTAGTAGGCCTATACTTGGGGCAAAGCTAACCTGACTATACTGCTAATGCTGTGAAACCGATTTACCTAGAAGATATCTTTTGTGTTTCAGAATTTATCCGCGCACTAATGAGGTATCATGTGTCGTGGACTCTTCCCACTGAGGATAAGTTAGGGCAAGGCAAAAGTAAACTTCCCGTGTTCCATCACGATGTTGCACTTCAAACCCCACACCTTCAGAACCTTGCCGACCACCAGACAAACGATTTCTGAATGAGTATTTTAAAACAGTAACCACGAAGAAAAGACCAAGTCATTATCTCCCCCTTACCTTCAGCCTAATTTAATTCTCTCCAGGTCGCAGTATATATCAACAGTGTATAATGTATAGCCTCTCTGAAGCAAAACAGAAGTGACAATGACGTCGCCAAAATGCGAAAATTTGTATTTTGCAGAAACACGACTAAAAACTGAGATCTTTTCTTTTATTTTATGTACGTGCGCCATTTAGAACATCTACATATCCATGCGCTTTTTTAGGTCTCGATTCGAGCTTGAACAGGAGTTTTTAAACTGGAACTATATTATGCAGAGGAAGTACACACTCCGTAACTTTAACTGCATAGTCAGGTTAGCTTTGCCCCGAGTATAGTTCTAGTGTGTTTGTTGAATGTGTGTTTGTTGAATGTGTGTTTTGTAGCTGGAGCCACTGAGTTTTTTTTTTTTTTTTTTTGTTACAGACTACTTTCCTACTGTGTTGTAAGATTGTGGAACTGGACGAGATTCTTCATTGAAATTGGTAGGGATGAGGCTACGTGTCTCTCGTGATGTGAAAGCCAAGAATTGCTACCAATATCATGATGTTCAAGCGGTCACCCAATGGCTCGTTGTATCATCGTTTTGGTCAACTGAGGTGTCAGAAGAAGCACGTTTCAGGAAAGGATGATCTGTGTTCCCGTATACATGAAAAGTGGTACCATAGTGATCATATTCCTCTTTATAGCGTAATCATTCTAGTGTATTGTTTTACCAAAGGTTTGTTCGGCTATACTTCGTATCTGGCGTGCGTCGTCTGCTACAACAGAGCAAGTGCCGAAATGTGGCCCTTCCGCTGCTTCGCCGCCGAGGCTGGTAATTACGTTACGTCACTGCCGCTTGCTCCGTGCATGTAGTCTGTTCGCTTACTGTTGCCCCTTATTATGTAACTGCTGCTTTACGTTTCTTCTGTTGTTGTTCTTTCTCCGTGCGTTTTTACCAAGTGAAATTGAAGCGCTTTTTCCAAGAAGTAGCCCATGATGAGGAGACGTGTTTCGTGGTGTGAGCGACAGCGACTGATACCAACCAGTAGAACATGTTTAGAAGGTCATCCAATGACTCTCAGAGTCGATAAGTCTCATCGTTGTGGACAATTAGGTGTCAGAGTAATCACGTTTCAGGTAATCGAAGAATCGTCATAGGGTGAAGTTACCACGTCCATTGAGGCAGTTCGCGACTGGTATCAGTGTTATAGATAACTAATTTGTGTCCCTTCAAAAGCAAATCAATAGGGGGAAATCAAAAATTCATTTGGCAGACCATATTCTAGAATATTTTTTCCGACGCATTGTCTTTCCTCGGAACACTGCCTACAGGTTTTGATTCGCATCATTATACAGTTCTTCCATGGCATGTAATCGATTGATTTATTCTGCCAAACAGGCACTTTTCCATTCAGGAGGAAACAAAACCTTTCTGTTATAATAAATAATTTGGAGTAGGGACACAATTAGCACTAATAAAAATCAGTTTAAGGGCCCCCAAAAATAATAACAATACGGGATTATTACACAACTCACGCGAAGTTTCTTTCCGAGCGGTCAATAGATGGCAGCATGATACCTCTGACAAGTGAACATGCAAATCGAAGCAAGAGTGCCGCAGTTGGAAGTATAACCAGTCAGATTGCCGCATGTGGCATTAGTACATGAATACCGAAGTGTTTCTTTCAGTACAATGCTCAAACCACGAGATGTTTGAAGTTTAAGTGTTCTGTTAGAAACCTTTCTGATATAACATGACATGGACAGAGTAGGGGAAGGAATTAAATTTCTATTCCCTCAGGAGTTGCAAACACAGAAAATCAAAAATCAAAATATTAATATAATATGTTATTATGAAGCATTACAAATTTGATGGTTAGATTTGCACAAAACAAAATCAGCAATGAGGATAAGTGCTGTTGCATTTTAAAATTCAGTTCCTGAGCAATGTAATTTTCAAGTTCTCTGAAGAGATGTCTTCATGAGTAATGCTAAAATACTGCAACATTACGACAAAAATGATCGGCTTGTGTGACTGCCATGCATTTCAAATGGTTCATTCTTCATTAAATTTTGCTATGTTACCGGAACTCATTATTACTGGCCTGGATCCGTTTCTGGATTAGAACAGCTGTCGCGAGAAGGAGGAAGAATTAGATGTTTCGAATAACTGAAATCTGATATTTATTCAGAATTCTAAGTCTCAGTTGCAAGGGAAGTAGTTTTTCTGTGCCGAAAATCTCAGAAGGTGGCGCCACCCATATGCCGTTAAAATCTAAACCATTTCTAGTATATCGTATACGACTGAGTCAAAGAATTTCCGAGACAGCAAGGGTACAATCCAACAGAAGGCTATTCCGTATTATACGGGCCAACAGAAAAGGTATAGTGGCTCAACCCGCCCAATGAACCGAGGTTAACATGGGCACTCTAAGTGCCCATGTTAACCTCGGTTCACTGTCAAATGCTCCTACAATGGTCACGCGAACATCAAAACTGGATCCTGAATGATTGGAAGAAGGTCATCTGTTTCGATGAATCACGTTTCCTGTTGTACCATGTGGACTGCATGTGTTAATCATTTTACTGGAAAAATGTTGTCATCTTGATGCATCATTTAGCTGGAAAAGTGTTGGCATCTTGACAAGCATCTTTTCCTGTAGAAAGAGAAAAGTTGCTTGCCCTATTGGGAAGATGTGAAAAATAATTTTGAAAGACGTTTCAGGGATTTCATGGTATTTTTCTCCACATCAATATTTTTGAACGAGAGAAATTGTGTTTTCGTCCGCAACACAAGAATCGTTAATTATGAAAAAAAAACCCCTCATATTTCCACGTGCCCCATACATACAAAATAGTGTGCTGAAAATTGGTGCAGATACCACATTTAAAGGTATTTCATTTAGCATACGAAAATGCTGTTTTCCTTTTCACACGTGTCTTTGTCGTAATTTTCCGATATATGTCAATGAACGTTTTACACGATGGATGGCAGGCTTCGCAGTTTTGTGAAATGATGTGTTAGTGGTATTCTTCTCATCAGTAAAACACGTCCATCTACCCAAGTAACTGGACGCTTCTTTCAATACATACACAAAAAGAAACTATGCAGTCCTGAAGCTTTGATTCTCAGATTCTTTAATGCATTTATTTTTTGCAGGAAAAGAGTGGTGGCTGTGACTGACTGAAAAATTTCTGTTTACCATGCAATACGTAATATGATATGTAAATTGTGAGCAAATATTTCTAGTAATTCATTGTTCCGAACGTTTTTTCAATGCATTATGTAACTGATGGTGGTAACTAAAAGTCACGCTCGTTCGGTTTGTAATGAAAAAGTTGGATAGTGAAAGCAGAACTTGCTTACTATCAACTATCTTCAAGCATTTACCGAGTAATGTTTAACTTCCGCGAAATCTTACTTTTAATTATGTACATGGTAAATGGATTGATGGATAGACAGTAAGTTTCGGAGTTTTCTCAAATGGCGTGCTGTACTCTCCTATTCATTGTCATTCCTCTCTTTCTTTTCTATCCAAGAAATTGTTGCACGAAAAGTAAACTTTGCTCGTCGATTTCTGGAAACCGAATGAAACACAAAGCAAGAGCAAGACATCGAGCATCTATGTCTTTGTTGGAACAGCAAATCTGATCTGCAGCGGCTCAGCCACGTAATTCAAGAGTAAAAGGGTCGGTTGGTAACGTTCTGGTAGCAGATATTGCAAGACACCTTTAGAAATCTTGTTGCGCCTACGACTTGCCTCGCCGTGTAAGAGCTGTTTCGGCGGCACATGGAGGACCAACATAATATTAAGCAGGTAGTCATAATGTTTTGGTTCTTCGGTGTATTTGAGTGTAGAAACGTCGTTGAAGGTAAAACATAAAATACGATATTTTTATTTAAAACAATATTTTATTTATTAAGGTAGCACACTGAGAAATAAAAACTATTAAGTAAAAAGTGTTAGTCTCCCGTAACTAAATAATCATTCTGAGATATTAAATATGTGAGGCATTACTCAGACATTTGTAATCCACCTTGTCGATAATTAAGTGCTGAATTTCCTTGGCTGATGCTCAGATATGATACACAAACTTGAAGCAGCTTGTTTGTTTTCAGAACGAATTAGAATTTACGTCAGAGTTACCTGAATCGGTACAGACTGCACAGCTCTTATAAATATCAATAATACAAAACATTTTATTAGCCTTTTTGCATGTACGTTTGATATTTGTCAGGAAATTATATTGAAATTGTTGCGACGGTTGAAAGAACAGTTTAATTGGTATTGATTTAAAAACAAAAAAATTAGCAAATATTTTACTCAGGAGCAGCGATGGCTAAATCCTCATTCTGCGTGAATACGTTGAAGAAGACTCAAATATAAGAAAATTTAACTTAAAAGCATATTTACCGCTGTTCATGAAATGGAAGGTCTACTGTGTCTGTGGTTATGCACTTGGTTTTGTAAAACACTTAATACCCATTTGCTCCCTTTTTTTCGCACATTGCGAGATTTGGGCACGTTCGTAAAAAAAAACAAAAAACAAAAAAAACTTTCGGCCTACTTTTGGACAAGGAATTTTTCAAAGTCATTTTTGGTGGTCCCCTAAAGTGAGTTTCAGGAATTTCAATTTTTTTAACTTTCACAGAAGCTCGTCTAACGATGTTTTAATAAAAACAGGAAATACTTTGACAAGCGATTTTGAAAAGAAATAAAAATAGGAATAAACTTGTGCCTCAGATAGTTGTGGGAGAAATGTACTGGGATATCTGCTGCGTCTTGAAAACTAACTGTTCTACATTCTGACTGGTGTTGTCACTTTTAGAAATAACTACTTCAAAGATACTACCTGAATGCAAAGTTTCTGATCTACTATTTATCGCGCATTGCAGTAATGCTCTTACATCAATATAAACCTGAAGAAAAATTACCAGCTATCTTCGGTGATGTAAACGACGGTATAGAGTTATATCGTCAATTCATTCAAGACTGATATTTCCGGTCAATGAATATTGCAAAATGATTCTACAAGTACGTAAGGAACTTATTGGAATATCTATCTTTTAATCAGATAACTGGCATCGGAGCACGAAGCTTCGAAATTTTTTTCATTTTTTCTTTACTTACTGTCATTCCAGCCTGTAAGCACCACTGGTGGAAACGGTGAAATAAAAGCGCGCACGTCCTATGCAATGTGTGACGTGCGCGCTTTTATAACAAGGAGTAAAATATCTCAGCTGTTTAACAAGAATTAGCGTGAGAATTCTATTGGCGCTAGTGAAAGTTCTAATAAAAGTCATTATTCGGCGCTTCGGTTCCTCAGTTTTTTCAACATAATCTTAGATTATATGTTTTAGAAGAAATTATATGCATCATTTCGCTTCGTTGTGTTTATTCTGTAAATTTTATCTATGAGAGCAAGCTGTTCGTGAGTCTAGGAGAGATGTAGGATCCCCGCGGCCTGAATTTATAACATAATTAATCACAGTTTCTCTTTCCTTTTTGGTCTTTTTGCCATTTGTATGTCTCCTTAGACTTCCACGTTTCGTCGTATGTCGTGGTACTTTACTCTATGGATAGAGAGGAAACATTCAGCACATACTAACGTACCGACTTAAAACCACTAAGGACACTTTTCATATAGAGTATGTGGACTTTGTAGAATCAGTCAACGCTTTTAGGGTTTAAAAAAATTTTCAGCTTTTTCATTTTGTTTCGCGAAACATAAAAAGTTACAGTGAACACATGATTACAAATGTAGCTAACATTTTCTTTTTCATTTGTACTCTGAATAATATTCAAGGCCACAGACGCAACATCTCCTTAACGCACGAAAACTGGAACTTATCCCAATCACTCACACCACTTCCGCTTGAAAAAACTGGAGCCTTTTTTTTTAAATAAAGGAAAACATATGTACTTTAAAATCATTTGGTGGAATATTACATGAATAGTTACTGTACCATGCAAAGTAAATCATCATTGAACCAGTTATTTGGAGGAAAGTCCAGATTCTTCACAGCAAGAAACGATTTGAGGCTAATATGTGAAAGGTTCATTAATTTATTAAATTTTATAACTACATTTCACGTTATTAATTATTTTAAAACTTTGTCAGTTTCAGTAAACTTTTCTTTAGCAACAGGAAAGCTCCCCAAAACTAAAATGTTCTCAATTGAGATTCAACGATAAAAGGAGGGCCTAAATTTTAAATTAGCAAAGTAGATGGCTTAAGTTTAAAAAAATGTGATTTGTTTGTTCATATGGCATTTTTCCTGTTTATGCATTACAAAACGCTCCTTACATTCTGTAGAATAATTTTTCGATGTCCACTGACAGCATAGTTTTCCCTGAAAGAGTTCCCATGGGGGAAATTTTATATTTTCGTTTATAACAGCGAATATAATGCGCAACAGTCTTTGTTTCCGGATAATCTCGATGTAAAGACATTGCTCCATTAGGTGATAAGTAGCAGATCAGAAATTTTGCATTCAAAAAGTACCTTTAAATCGAATCATTATTCACGTTTTAACGTGCTTTGGAGTGTTTTGAAACGTTTGCTTTTATGAAGGAACTAATTTCATAGTATAGTTATCACACAACTTTCTGGTGGAAGCGAATATTTCTACTGTACATTTTACGTTCAGATTAAGTGCTAGCTTTTCATTTCTTGTTAAAAGTCACTTTTCAAAGCATTTATTTTTTTACTAGTGCATTTTTACCAGATTTTCTTACACAGTCGAAAATCTAGAAATCTTGAAGCTCTTAAGTGTCTGCAGCGTCGCTTCTACTTTATTGTATTTCCCATCTCTCTTAACGTATTTATATAAATTGTTGCGCTCTTTGAAACAACGTATTAGATTTTGAATTATTTTCCCTTTAGGTGATCTGAAAAAAACACAGGAATAAAGATAAGTTTATTTTTCTCTCTGAAGTACAGCGTGCCAGAAGAATTACACCGCTATGCAATCTTTCACGTTAGCTTGAATATATTCTTGATATTGAGATATTAGAAGCCTGCTTGCGTACCTGGCGAAATATTCAAAACTGCAGGACAGAAATTTTCTTTGGTCTTAAAATTTGCACTTTTAATATGCATATAACATACTTTGGTCTTGGATCTAAGAGCATAACATTTCGGAAATCAGTATTCTGCTTAAAACTACCTTATTCATAGGGACTGGAAAGCTACTTTCAAAAGTATCTAGCTACTGCTGCAACTACACCCACGGACAATGAAATTTGCGCACCTAGAAGAAAACATGCTACAACTGCGAAATTTGCAAATAGCTGGTATGCAAATGATCCACGTTTGGTGCCAGTGAGCTTGACCGCACACCCTGTGGTGGCGCTGCAAGCACGAACTGGCAGCCATATGAACTGGAGTATGTCCCGTGAAAGCGAAAAGCACCGGCCAAGAGAGAGTACAGAGTGACAAGAATGCCGGGTAGACGCCAGAGACTTCGATTTACGTAACTTACGGATTTTAAGAGAAGCCTGATCCTCGGGCCGAAAACTGCAGGGTAGTCGGCGCTCCGTATAGCCCACCATGTGGATCGTTCTAACCATACCGTCCAATAGTTTTGAGAGCAGTGGACACGTGACGGCACTGCCACACGGCGGAGCGGCTCCCGTCGGACCAGAAGGACCGTCGGTAGAGAGGATCGACGGATCGTGCGCCAGTCACGAACGGATCCCACGGGAACCCGGTCCACTATACAGGCAGATGTAGCAGCTCCTGTGTGCCCACGAACCATTTCCTGACGCCTCGCGGAAGCGAATCTGCAATCTCAGCGCCCCTTATCTGTGCTGCCATTAACACCGAAACATCCCCAGCTACGTGTGCAGTGGTGCCAGGCCAGAGGGACGTGTGGTGTTTAGCGATGAGTGTCGCTTTGTTTTGGAGACAGATGATCATCGTGTCCGGGTACGGAGGTCTCGGATTAACGGCACTATCCCAATCTCGCTATCGAGTGTCATACCTCCCCCACTGCAGGCATTATGATCTGGGGATCCCTTGCTTACGATAGCCGATCAGCACTAGTAGCGGACTGTGGATCATTCACGGGCCAGCGGTATGTGGATAAAATACTACGGACCCATGTGCTCCCATTCCTGGCCAGGATTCCGGATGGATTATACTAGCAGAATAATGTCCGTCCGCACACAGCTAGGATTGCCCAGGACTGCCTACGTCATGTCCAGACATTTCCATGGCCTGCCCGCTCCCCGGACATGTCCCCTATCGAGCATGTGTGGAATCAGTTGAAACGCCAGCTGCCGCCTTGCCGCACTATCCGGGATTTGGAGCGCACCGTCCTACACGTGTGGGTCATTCTGCCGCAGATTAACATCAGTCGTCTGTTCGCCTCCATGTCGGACTGTATTGCAGCATGTATCGCCGCAGGAGGCGGTGCGACGCGCTATTGAAGATGACCTGACTGCGTGCCACAGATCGCTCTGTAATTGTCCGGAAGCTCTATTTTTGCTATCATGTGTATCATTCCTCTGTATCATTACGTCGATAAAATTTCAGTTCAACCCGTTGCTTCTTTCTTGCCGCGCAAATTTCATTGTGCGTGAGTGTACATTTTTGAAAATGTAATTTATCACAGCTACCTTTTCTAAAGATCACACTACTTTTTTTGTGGAAGATAGGGGTTACCACTACATATTAGCTACTTTCCTAAATTTAGGCATAAGTTGAATGTGAAATTTTGGGGATATTTATATGTGCATTGTTATATACGAATATGGCTCTAGAACTAAATAGCAAGGTGAATTACACAAATAGTTAACCTTTGTATTAACCTCGGCTCTGTTCATCATATGTAACACATTTTAATATATTCAGTGGCATTAGCATAGCTGTTTATGTATCTCAGGGAATTCCAATAAATGCCATATCAAGAAATATCTGCGAATTCTTTCTCTTCGGCTAAGAGAATCTAATCTCGCCTTCTACAGCCCTCAATAAAACCGCCAGCGCGATCGTCTAATACGCGACGCCGACTAAGATTTTCGGATTAAAAGTTTGCTAGCTTTCACAATGTAAGTCAACTCAGGTACTTGATTGGAGAGCGGGCACACTCAGCTGCCTTATCCAAGACAATAACGTTCCAGGAAATATAAAAATATCAAGTGATTTGAAAAATACATTTCTTCACTTTTAAAAAAATTGCGCGGTCTGTAGTGCACCTTTTCGCTACGCTATTTTGTAGCTGGCTATTGCTACAGCAGCATGCTTTATTTCTAGAGGTGCTACAGTATATGCTAAACTAGTATAAAAGTGGCGCGCCACAGTAGCACAACTACTAATAGCCCACTATTTCAGTAACAGCGTATTCATTTAAAGCCATACAAACACCTCCTCAGAAAACTTGAAAAACACAAGCCCCTGGATCGGAATGTCGAACAGCCAAAACCGGATTTTCTAAATTCAGCATGCTTCCATTGCACGCCTAAGAGGAGAACATGGTCGCTGGAAAGGTGATCAAAGCCCAAATATGTGCCTTCACAATATTTAGGTCTCCAAAGTAGCTTTAATATTAGCACTCTAATTTTAAAGCTCCCATATTTTTACAATAGCAAGTTTTAAAAGTTTTTGGTACAACACACAAGTAATAAAATTTCCCTCTCTCAAAATAAGCATACCGAAATTTTTCTATGGTAAGAAAAAAGAAGAAAACATTATAAATGTAAAGATTTGGCAACAGCAAGATACCTATTCAAGTGCTCTTGATCGACCATGGAAAATATTCAACATTAAATTTGTTCATGTCTTCAATAGTTTCATCAGAATGAACAGTAAATAGACAACACAATTTTTGAGTGAAATTACTGATGAATTTTTTTTTCATTACAAAACACTGCAATGTCCTTTCAACAGTTACACAAATCGCATGTGAGATGTATCTATGGACATATACACTAACAAGAAAGTTGACACCGAATTTTCGGGTGTAATAAGCACGTTTTTTGAATCCGTTCTGACGCAAATTACATTTATCAAAGCTATTCAAAGTCAATGGAACTGGTATGGAAAAAAATAGATCTGACCAAAGAAAGATTTTCAATCGGGTTTTTAATCCCTCAGATATCGCTGTAAACGGAATCGTGAGCTTACGAACTCTTAGAAACAGAGATATCGACAAAAATAAGATGTCACTTTACGTCCCCTGGTGGGAAAACCATGCATTATTTTAGGAAGAAAGTATTCTCAAAAGGTTTATCCGTATAAGCGGTATTGGTCGAAGAGAAAAAAATTAGTCGAGATTTCAGGAGCCCGGATTTTGCAATAAATAATTCAGAAGCAGAAATTAACACATATGACCCCAGGTGGCTAAACCATTCTTTACCAAACATTAAAAATTATGTGAAAAATATTTTCCATCAGGTCTTGTATGCGATACGATACAAGAAGAATTTTTCAAATCAGAGCTTTAGGAGCAGAAATAACGCAGAAAACGCAATTTACCTTTGTACCCCCTAGCGGAAAGTGTATGATTTACTTGAAAATTTTGAATTTATAGGGAAAAGATTTCGCATCGGAAACACTATCCAACAAAGAAGGAATTTTTCAAATCGTACTCTTAGAAGTAGAGTTATATACAAAAATAAGATATACATCTACGCCCCTTGGCGTAGAAACCATGCATTTTTTCAAGCAGAAAACTTTCCTAAAAGGTTTGTCGACATGAGTAGTATCGGTCAACAAACGACGTTTTTTTCAATCGAGAATTTAGAAGCTCATATTTGCTGCAAATACATCAGAAGCGGAAATTAAGATTTACGCCACCTGGTGGCCAAACGATTTTTTTACAAAAATTACAAATTATGTGCAAGCGATTTCCCATCGGGAGCTGTATCCGGTGCCGAAAGAATTTTTCAAATCGGAGATTTAGAAGCAGCGATATAGGGGGAAACGCAATATACTGCTATGTCCCCTAGCGGAAAATCTATGAATTACTTGAAAATTTTGTAATTATATGAAAAACATGTCCCACGGAAAACATTATCCAACAAAGAAGGAATTTTTCAAATCGGACTCCTAGAAGTAGAGATATTATAAAAAAAAGATGTAAATCTACACCCCCTGGCGTAGAAACCATGCACTATTTTAAGAAGAAAATGTTTCTAAAAGGTTTGCTGACATGAGTAGTATCGGTCAAAAAACGACGTTTTCTTCAATCGAGAATTTAGAAGCTCATATTTTGCTGCAAATACAACAGAAGCGGAAATTAAGATTTACGCCTCCTGGTAGCCAAACATTTTTTTTTACAAAAATTAGAAATTATGTGCAAGCGATTTCCCACCAGGAGCTGTATCCGGTGCCGAAAGAACTTTTCAAATTGGAGATTTAGAAAGAGAGATATGGGGGGAAACGCAATTTACTGCTACGCCTCCTAGCGGAAAGTCCATGAATTACTTGAAAATTTTGAAATTATTTGAAAAACATGTCACATGGAAAACACTATCCAACATAGAAGGAATTTTTCCAATCGGACTCCTAGAAGTAGAGATATTGACAAAAATAAGATGTACATCTACGCCCCCTGGCGGAGAAACTGTGGAATATTTTAAGAAGTAAATAATCCGAAAAGGTTTATCGATGTGAGTGGCATCAGTCCACGAAAGAATTTTTTAATCGATATTTTAGGAGCTACGATTTTATGGCAAATTCATCAGAAGCAAAAATTAACACTTACGCCCCCTGGTGGCCAAAGTATTCTTTACCAAAAATTTGAAATTATATGCAAAAGATTTTCCATCAGGAGATGTATCCCGCTGAAGAAAAAAATTTCAAATCGGAGTTTTAGAAGAAGAGTTATCGGTGGAAATGTAATTTACTTTTACGCCCCCTAACGGAAACTCTATGTGTAATTTGAAAAAGTAACTATATTTAAATTACTCTTCGACATAAATGGAATCGAAAGATATAAATTTTTTTTTCAATCGGATGTTTAGAAGCAAATATGCGGAATAAAACGTATTTTTGAATTCGACATCATCTGCATTTACGCCCTCTAACGGCGAAATTGTACATCGTAAAAAACGAAATAAAGGATCATCCTTTGCGTATTTCAAGCTTCCCAATGCAAAAAAAAAATTTCAAATCGGACTAATAGTTGCTGAGATATCGTGGGTACAGGCGGACGGACGGACGAACAAACCGATAACAGAAGCACGATCTTTTTTTACAAAAGACGTGCTAAAAAGGTAATGAACTGTTTTTAAATATTGATATTCTGAAGCGATGCAGTTTGTACGATTCACGTTAAACTGACGTAATAAAACGTTTAAATTGTTTGTAATGGCAACATTGCTGTAATTAATACATACTGAAAAGGAAATGCAAGTGACAGTCCCAGCCCCTCGATATACCCGGACCCTAGCTGACGACCCGTTGCCGGACATCTGGAAAGCCTCAAACGCTCTCAGTAGCGTCGGGTTTAGCCAATGTTCTAAGAAAACGCCGTACCACAGAAGAAATGCTGCCAATAGTCCGGAAGCACTTGATTCTAAGAATGTCTTTTATTTTGTGGAACATGTGAATATACTTGGGGTCTTGTCCGGTGAATATGACGGATGTTCCAAAATTTTCCACTGCGATTTGCCAAAAATGTCTTCGCTCTTGATGGATTAATAAAATGTCGTCCCACCACATTCTACAAAATGGTATCCACAGTCATTTTCCCCGGTCAAAGGATGTCCGCCACTGTGTTTAAGTTGCGTGCTCTTTCTTTCCACTTTGAAAGACATCCACCCTTCTGGCAACGGTACGATATGCTAATATCCCATATCGTAACCAGATGAACATTTCGGAATATCTTTATAGGAAACCACATCTGCCCACCAAGGTAGCAGCTGCTGTTTTAATATATTTGAAATAAAAGTGGTATTCGGAGAAGTGACCTTTTCGTCTTAGAAATCCATTAAAGAAATTAATTTTTCAACGAACGGAACGTCGACTAAAGAATAATTTCAGTTATTTCTGATTATTTGCCCGATAACACTCAAGTTACATCGCTTCTTTATTCCAATCCCAGTGTTGTTTTTTAGCTACAGAGCACAGTGCAAAGTTGTTGATGAAATATTCCCATTTTACAACATCGGGTGAAAGTATAATCGACTGATATATATATAAATGATAATTGAATGCGTAGTTTCATTGCCGTTACTATAACGGCAATTGTTCCTTTTTTTATTCTCATATCTCATGTTTAAATATTTCATTATATTTTAAGTAGATACATTTTCTTTCAAACACAAATTGCATTTTTCTTTAGAAAGAAATGGCGAGAGTAATTTCTTCAGCGGCGAAGCTTCGTGAATGAAAGAGCTGTTGTATTCTGGCATTAAATGTACTTTCGAGTAGTGAACAGAGGAAAACTACATCTATGATCTTCCTGCATTTGCTCTAATATCTTCGGTCTCGCTAAATGTACTTTGTGAAATTCATATTGCATCTACCTGAGAAGTAATTATCAGAAGCGCATGCAAATCCCTTCGCGGCTAAGTTTGGCCGAGATATGCATACGATTGAAATATGAGAGCTTTGGGATTGCAGTGTTTAGCGATACAAGTGAGAACGCCTCTGACATAACGTCACAACTACGTTAGGTTTCCTCGTGAAAATAGTCCTGAGGCTTTGAGCTGCGATTTCCAGCCGGAAGCAAACTACCAACAGAATACCACGACGCAAAATTCTCCTACCATATCGCCGAATGAGTGCATTTGACAGGGGCCTGATTATTGGTATATATCCGGATGGATGATTGATTCGCCGCACTGTGTAGCATTTGAGTCATGATTACTCAACGTTGTATCAATTTTAGCAGCAGCCTCTGCTGGGTGTGTAATTGGAGCACGCACGATGGAGGGTAATTTGATTTATCAACATTTTTCCGTTGTCTCCACAGATATTCACTCTACCACCAGAAGAACTGTAAATGTTGTTTTAAGCCGTCCCATCAGAAGAAAAACACTGTCTCGAAGACTGCTGGAAAGAGGACGCCAAGCATCGCGTCAGTCTCGTTGAGTACCATTAATCAATGAGCATCGACGCCAGCATCCTGAGTCGTGCCGTACTCCAATGAAATTGCAGACAGATTAGTGTCGTGCGGTTTTCAGCAATAAATCTCGCATTTCCTTGGGGACCTACGATCCCAAGTATCGCGTATAAAAATTACGGGGAGAACGGACCAGTTCAAGAAAATTGTCAGAAAAATATAACGGCATGAATAGATCTTTCTACAGCGGTAGTGGTCTAATGTATTCAGAATTCATATGGTACATGGCTAACTAATGAATTTGTTCATTTAAATGCTATTTCATATTTAGACAATCACAACAATGATTTAGATTTGATAAATGGCAAGAATTTCTGAATAAGTGAAACGTTCATGAAATTTTAAAAACAGCTTCAGGACCCTATTTCTTAGTCGTTATTTGCCCCCCTCCCCACCCATCCCCAGGACATATTTACTCATTAACAAATTTTGAATAGGCAAATCGCAAATAAAAACTAGCAGATACAATTTTTATCGCAAGCATAAAATAGCGGATGCAGTAGAACCCGCTTATATCAAGAAGCACGTGACTGCTGAAAACCCTCGCTAAATCCGTTTTGGGATGAAATTCTCACCATGTAAAATTATAAATACGTGTTAGCAAGAATACAGGTTTGTATTATGTATCCATAAGAATGTAATATTCTTGAAAGATTTAATTAACCGTATTATTACTACAGTGTAGTGCGAATGAGGAGAAATGTGTGTCCACTGCTGTAAACAAATGTATTGTTGTTATTGGTAGTAACCAGGTAATCATATTTGTAAAATTTTAAATCAATGCGAAATGTAAAGGTTTAAAAGCTTAAAAATCTAAACGATTTAAATATTCAATAAGTTAATAAACAGCAATAAAGAAAGGGGAAAGTTTTTCAAGCTCAATTTTTAGCATTCTACTTTTTTTTTTGATTGGAGGTTTAACGACCACCGTGAGCAACTCAATGGGCTATAAGCAGTCGCCCGTCCCTAATTTAGGGTCACTGGTTCCAGGGAAGGGAGAGAGCCAGCGCCGTAAGGCAAACACAACATCCATGCCAGACCGGGATTCGAACCCGGACCCCTTACGGCCGAATGATCAGAGGCCAGCGCCTTAGACCACTGCGCCACCGGGACGGCACCATTCTACTTTTAAGAAATGTTCTAGTAAGATATTTCTCTAGCTTTCCGTAACATTTTTTTTATTTATCAGACATGGCCCACAGTGTTATGACTTTATAGACGCCATTCTACTCCCGACCACATTTTTTTCCCTCAAAGAGCAAACAATGTATCTGATTTATGCAAATGGCTCTACTACCGAAGTGCGATGTGTCATCGGGCTTGTATACGTTCCTCGCTCTGACTCTCGGTGCACCACTAGGCGATTTAAATAGCTCCACAACGAATTGCTAAAGAACGCTTGCGTGCATGCGTGCGTGCAACTAAAATAATAAGACAGTGAAAAAGTTCAATAGAGTTCTTCGATTGTTTGGATCGTCTTTAATGTGCAGTTGAACTCACTTTGTAAACTCGCTTAGGTTTAGAAGGAGACGCTGCGTTAGCCAATAGTGTCTTTTATTGAACTGGGTGCTTTTCGTCGGATCGAATTAGATGGTTTTATGCAGCAAGAATTTGTAGCTGAATTTTGCAGCACGCATTTATATTGTTGGCTCCCTAGTTATATCTTCAGTTTCGATTCCCTCCCCCCTCCCCCTTTCCTGCAGGGTGAGAACACCAGAGATGAACTCACTTCAGAATTAACAATTCGAGAATCCCCGAAAATTCTTTCAGTAAAACTGGACTCCCTTAGTTCCCACTTACGAAGCACAGTTTTTCAAGCATTCACGAAACTCCCTTTGAGTAGACGCAAGTTGGCTGTTCAGTTTCTTATTTTGTACTTTTTATTTTCTGCACTCAACACTTAATATTTGTTTCATTTCCGATGACCTTATCTGCCTCACCAAAAGTTGAAAATTAGAGAAAGAATTTCGGAAATATCAGATGAAACAGACTTTACACTTTTTCTTTAAGTGACACTGGGAAGGGTTTCCAAAGCTCTTTTTCTCACTCCACGCCCATGTAACTCATTTGCTGTAAAACTGACACTCACAGCGTTAGGAATGAATGTTTATGATTCATGAGGATTAGCAGCTGTAATACATTGCTGGTTGGTACAGTATCTGTTTTCAGTTTCTTTTTGCAAGATAATACAATAAATTCTGATTATAAATTACTGATATAGCTATGATTATAGCTACGAAAATTCTTGCATTGTTTACTTTGAAATTCTCCTTTCGTTTACATTTCATCCAGTTTTTTTTCAGATCAGCATCTTCAGGAATGCAATGGTAAACAATATAAGAACGTTTGCATTTCCTATTGAAGGATAAACAGCCTGCTACTGCATATCCAAGTGTACTGATATAAGATAGGAAAGTATCCATAACTTCTGTTGAAGAGTGTGAAGAAACAATAACGAGTTATGAAGTATTATATGTTTAGAAACTATGAAGAAAAGTAACGAATTATGATGTATGTTCACAAATTAGGAAGAAACAGTTAGTACGAAATGAACATCCACACTACCCCATTCAGCGAACAGAAATGTCTTTCAACTTAAAAAATCATGTGAACTACCATGTATCTTCTTTGTGCCCTTCGTGTGTAACATCTGGTTCAAATCCCACACAGATTTCGACTCCGCACCGAAATTGCCCCCACCTCAGTGGCGGCTTTTCAGGTGAAGTGCCTCTTCACCTATTTTACTCAAAATAAAGTTTTATTTAGTATTTTTTTATAATATATTCTTTTTTGCCTTTATTCAGTTCCAAAATACTCAAAATTTTGAATAGATATTAATTCACATGGCGCGCTCAATACGGAAAACAAATCCTTATACGCAAAACAGTGCAAGTGAAGAGCCGAAATGAGAATGCTTGGAAGTCTGCAGTTGTCCGCCGAGTTGCCATGATAACCGTGACGTCACCCTCCCCAATCTGCTCGCTCAAGTGAAATGTTTCAGCTTCATGCGCCTTACCTCTGCATCTTTCAGTTTTTGAGCGTAAAATTGTCAGAGATAGCGGTGGAGTGGGCGGACTACCTGGGTACCATGCAATCTGCTAGGGCTTTTTTTTTCCTTGTGGTGCTGTGGTACATGATTTTTCGAAAGGAATTTGTTCTTTCGTGCTTTGTGATTATTTGTTGAAAGCTTTAACTGATATTTTAGGTTCGTGTACAATTTAACTGATAGTGATAGTTTTTAGTATGCATCCTGTGGACGACATTGTTTGTAATTTATTGCAAACTCCATTTACTTTATGGAAAGATGAAGATAAAAGAGACATTTTGCTTCAAAGACGACCAACGGATTCACTGACAATTGTTGCCAAGAACAAAATCAAGAAGAGCGGTAAATCTAACAATATTAATTTTAAAAATTGTTGGTTTACTGAATTTATAAATGGATTTGCAGTACTTCTGTGATAATTTTTTTGGCCCTGCTTACTTTTTAGTAATAAACATTCGGCGTGGAATAAAGACGGATTCTCATATTTATTAAGCGTAACACAGCCACTTCCCTCGCACGGGGATAACTGGTTTTCCAGTTATTTGGGGAGCGGCGCCCCCACGGCCCGAGCTGACCTTGTGACTGGTCAACATCTGATGTCATGCCACCGCTTGTTTTTTTTCAGTGCTGTTGGAGTTTGCAGGGACGGCTGTTCATCCAGCTGTTGGGGAGTCGCGGCCCCACGATCCCGAGCTGGTCTTGTGTCTCGCTTTTTCGTTTTTATTTATTTTTTCACTGGACAGTTGCCCGTGTTGTATACTCTACCTAATCGATACCACGCTATGTACTAACACCCCGGTCTTGTGGTTTTGTTAGCCTCCACTACTAACTGTTTATATTAACCGCTCAGTTCGCAGGTTGCTGAGATTCCGTTTCGGTTCCACTCCAGGGTTTTGTCTTCCTTGGATTACTTTTTCCCTTTTAGCTGGTTTGGGTGCTAGACCTACCTGCATGTTTACCGCGTGCGGAGACCCGTGAGGCGGAAATGGGATGTCTGGCGGCTAAGGTCGCAGGAGACCGGAGAAGTGCCTCCTGTGTACCAACCCTCCTCTTCGACCCCGGCTTCGCTGTAAACGGGAGGCTAGAGACTAACCCACCTCTAGTCAGAAGTCCTGTACCAAGTTGTGTACAGGGTTTTAGTGGCTTTATTGTCGTATAGCACGGCAGGGTAAGCCCGGGGGCTGTGGGATCATGCCAAAGGCGTTGGCATGACGGTACCCGGAGGCCGAAGTGTCCGCTGAGTGCGTGTGATCAGAGCCAACGGACTATATCTGCAACGTATAAGCTCCAGAACTGTGTCCAGCGTCATTTTCTTGGCTTGCAGACCTCCAGTTCTCCCTTGTAGGGCTCGGTGGTGGGTGGAGTAGTCTGCAGACGAATTCTCCTCCTTTTTTCCATGGCTAAAAACAAAAACAAAAACTCCAAACTCAAGTCACCTGAGATAGTTGACAACGACTCTCCTTCGTCTTCTCAACCTACCAAGTCCCATAACCTTAAACAATCTTTAGATCATGACCAGGACCAAGAACGTGGAACCTCTTCTTCGGTAGCTGTACCAGTCGCTCCGAAGCGTCGTCTCCCCTCGATTGCTGTGAATACGCATGCTACACACTTAGTTGTAGAATCCATCGATCCGAATGAGAGACTGTCCACCAGATCTCCCTTTTTCATTTCTAAATCTTTGGACGCTGCGGTTGGCTCCTTGAAGTCTGTGAGGAAGCTTCGCTCTGGGGACCTGCTTGTCCAAACTTGCAGTGTTTCTCAGAGTAACACTCTTCTGCATCTCACTAGTCTTCAAGGCATTCCTGTCAAAGTGACACCTCACCCGTTTTATAACACCTCTCGGGGTGTTATTTCAGAGTTTGATCTCTTGCCATGCAGTGAGGACGAATTGGTGAGTGAACTTGCAGATCAGGGTGTTATTGCTGCACGTCGTATGATGTTCCGGCGCGATGGTTCTTTGATTAAGTCTAAAAATGTAATCTTGACTTTTAACTCCCCGAAAGTTCCGACCGAAATCAAGGCAGGCTACTTGGTCTGTGGAGTTCGCCCGTACATTCCCAGTCATCTGCGCTGTTTCAGGTGCCAGAGGTACGGGCATTCACAACGTTCATGTAAGAGTTCAGCTCGTTGCGCAAATTGTGGCTCCAGTGAACATGACGGGGAAGGTTGCACTTCTGCGGCCTGCTGTGTTAATTGTGGTGAGGCCCATGCAGCTTACTCCCGCAACTGTATGAAATGGAAGGACGAGATGGCGATCCAGCGCTTCAAGACCCTGGAAGGCCTCTCGTACCCTGCTGCCAAGGCCAAGTTGGGTATTCCCAACAACCGACAGCGTACTTTTGCCGCAGTAGTTCAGTCTCTGCCCCAACCCGTGCAGCCCTTTGTAGCTCTCGCCGCACTTGCCAAGGGATCTACAGCTGAACAAACGACACAAGTGGATTTCACCGAGCTCCAGCTAATTCGACCAGCTGACTCTGCGCCTTCTCTTTGGAAGACGACAGACTCTTCCAGTTCCCAGAAAAAGCCTGCACGTGTGGAAGACCCGGCCCTAAATCCGCAAAGGTGTGCAGTGTCCATCCAACTGTTGCGGTCCAACTGACCAACATTGCAACTGTCTCAGACTCAGCGAGGTCCCCACCTTCAACCAACATTACAGAGGAACATAAGGGGGAGGAGAGTGACAGTTCGTCCCTCTCCTGTGACTCATCTTATGTGTAGTTGTGTTCGTTTTCGTGATGTGTTTTATCATTCTCATTCCTCAGTTTTACTTAATCGGCTAGTTTCTAACCATTGTACCATGTTTTTAATACTGTTTGTTTCATTGTCTTTTTTGGCCCTTCCATCATTCTCATGGTTCGGTTTTACTTGGTCAGCCAGATTTTGGGATTTATGCCACGTTTTTTTTAATCCTGTTTGTTTGTCTTGTGTCTGGCGCTCTTTGGCCAAACATGGCCCTTGCTCCATAAAAATCAACCAACCAACCAACCAACCTAACACGGCCACTTCATAAACATCGTGATTCTAGTGAACACCTGAATTGCGGATTAATGTTAAGGAATTTTGAAAAATTCAAAACACCATTGCCGATGTCCTGAGGAAGAATGCTAGGCTTTTGAAAACGCATTTTAACGAAAACGTTCGTTTAAATAGACTTTTCCTGCAGACAGTGATTGATGCAGTATTAGTCTATACTGTATTTGAGCAAACAAGAACTAGCATTCCATGGTCATGACGAAAGCATGGGCTCGATAAATCGTGGAAATTTCATTGAATTACTTTCATTGTTGATATGAAGAAAATCTGTAGAAATTGAAAATCAATACGAAAGGATAAAAAACTATTCAAAATGAATTAATTGAATGTATTTCTGAATATATAAACGATCACGTCAAAAATTAAATAATTTTTTATTGTTGATTCGGAAGGTGTATTGGTTGAGGGAGTTTTGGGTTTCCATGATGTGAATAAAGATAGAACGCCAGGAGCTTTATACAAAATGCTAGACAAAATTTTGGAACAGTCTGATTACCAACACAAATAAATAGGACAATGTTACGATGGGGCAAGTATAATGTCTGAATACTTAAATGGGCTACAAAAAAAATTCAAGGATAAAGATTCTCAAACTGTTTTTGTTCAATGCTTAGTTCATCGTTTGAATCTTGTATTACACCAGAGTTTTTCTAAAATTTCTAAGTGTTGAATACTTTTTGGAAGCCTCAGTGGAATTGCTTCGTTTGTTCACCATTCTGCGAAGCGGTCTTAACACTTATATCAACAACCGCAAGATGCAGACCCTCCATAACAAAAACTCGATGGTCCTCCACTTCGAAATTAGTAAGTGCAGTTGTTGAAGATGGGGGTAAATTGAAGGAAGTGTTCGGATTTCTGACGAATAGCGAATAATCAGACAAAAAATCAATTCATCTTGCCAAGGGGTTTTTGAATGATATGAACATTTTCGAAGTTACATTTTTGGCTCCACCAAGCTATTATTTGAACTTTTGAAGAAAAAATGACTAAACATAAACTACTGTGTAACTCAAACTAAAAAAAAAAAAAAAACATCGTGAAATGTTTAGCCATAAAAGGAACGATGAGTTATTTGACACAGTTTGGAAAAGCTAGCAAAATCGCAGAAATAAGCACGGGAATATGCTGCTCTTACACAGGAAACAGTTTTTCAAAATTATAAACAATTGTATTTTGAAATTTTGGACCACATTCTTATGGAAATGGATATAAGATTTCAAGACTGTAAGAAACTTCAATTTGTCTGACTTGCTGACACAACCAAATTCGAATAATTTAATGCATGCTTTCCCACTCGCGCTCTTGAAAATCTACATTTTTACGGAAACATATTTACTAAACACCAGCGCCTTAAAAATGAACTGAGTCTTGTATATGCTGATGAAAAATTAAGGAATATATTGACTCAAGAACTCCTTCGAGTGTTTCACGGAGACAAAGACATTTTTACAGAAGAATATAAATTGGTTTTCCTCAGTTTGACAATTCCATCTACAAGTGTGCCAGTGGAAAGAAGTTTTTAAAAGAATACAAAATTGCTCAAGAAACACTAGTTCCCAAGATAGACTTGCTTCTCTGGAAAATATTTCTATTCAGGAAGACATTTAATGCTCACGAAGAAACAACAACCATCTTATGACGACATAATCGACAAATTTGCTGCTTTAAAAGGAATAAAAATTGATTTTATATGCAAAAAATAAGTAAGTCATCATTAAGGGATTTTCATTGTAGACAGTATATATCTTTTTATACTGCTCTTGTACCTCTTCACCTATTTTTCCTACCACCAGCCGCCACTGCCCCACTGGTTTTAAATTTGGGGCTTATTTTGACAGTTGCCTCACTGTTCTCCTCGCTGTATGGGATTCCACAGTTAATACCTTTTTACCCCTTTTGGAAGATCCATTCTGTCTGCCTACTTCATATCCCTCTCGCCCCAACTTGTAAAATGCGGATTACTTGTTTCTGTATTCCCCTTACTTAAGGAGACAGCACTGGCTCTGTGCTGATTTGCATGCTCATACTTTCACTTTTCCTAAAAACAAGTTTTCAGTGGTTGTATTGCTATCAGTATGCTTGGAGCCTGTTAAGTGTTCAAAATAGCTGTCAGATGTGCCTTTGCGGAATGTTTCTTCTTTCCGTTCCTTTATGTTTTTATGAATTTGCTATTGTTCTTAAGGCGTGGAAGCCGCTGTCACTGTTGAAAAAGCACCCGAAAACACTACAACATAAAAATGGAATGGTTCTCTGGTTAATTGATAAAAAGTTATGAACAGCAGGTAGAACAGTGAGGCAACTGTGAATATAGGCCCCATGTTTAAAACGGAAATAAATGATACTGAACACTTAGGCTAAGAATTGAGGGAACATGGCATTTAACACACCAGTGGAAAGGGTAACAAAGAGGCGTAAATGTATGTAAGACATCAGCTTCCGTCCAATTTGCCCCGATTCAGAATAACACCTAATTTGAAACCACAAAGTCAAAAAGTGAAAAAACAATTCTATTTATAAAGTTTAGCAATTTTTCTCGTACTCAAAAGTTAAAGACAACACCGTCAATACACGATAAAACTTATGAAAGCGGAAAAACCCTTTATAAGTCTGATTTGCATCTGTGCTGATTTGCATGCTCAGACTTTTCACTTTTCCTACGTCATGGAAGCTCTTGGACATTGTATATATAGAGAGCACACTGGCACATACTATTGTAGTCTGAGGATGGGACATAGTGCTCCCGAATGATCTCACTTTTAATCTGTAAATATTTTAACATATAGTAAAGTTTTAACTGTCTTGTAAAGGATTTTCCCCTTTCATAAGTTTTTATCGTGTATTGACATTGTTGTCTTTAACTTTTGAATTATAACTGCACGGATGTTAACCGCTCTTTTCTCGTACTGTTTCTTATACTAAATCTTAATTCTTAGACCCCTAATTTTGTATAAAGATTAAAAATAATCTATATCTGTAATTGCGTATGTTTCGTTAACACGAATTTGCTCTAAAGTGATCAATGAATCGGTAAAAGCTGTTTGTAAAATGCAGACTTTTGCATATGCGAGTTTGCTGTTATTCGGTTTCATTCCCGGCGCTTTGACCTTTTAAAGGACAAATTTAATCTTGCGGGAGGTCCCGGAGTTATTTTTAATCCGCGACTTTCTATAGGCCAGCGTCTTACACGAATGAACGCAGAGGTGACTACCAATCCCGGAGACCAACGAATTTTTTTTTTTTTGATTGGAGGTTTAACGACCACCGTGAGCAACTCAATGGGCTATAAGCAGTCGCCCGTCCCTAATTTAGGGTCACTGGTTCCAGGGAAGGGAGAGAGCCAGTGCCGTAAGACAAACACAACATCCATGCCTCACCGGGATTCGAACCCGGACCCCTTCGGACGAATGATCAGAGGCCAACGCCTTAGACCACTGCGCCACCGGGGCGGCCCAACGAATTGTGCATCCACTAATTGGTTGTGAGATGTAATCTCCTCAAAAACCGACACCATTCCACGACAGTCTGGAGAGTTTTAATCACCCGTGACAGTGAGCCATTTCGCATCTGCCTGGAAAGGGAGTAAGGAAAGTTCATTTTGATTTCATTTCTACAAGCTCCTCGAAAGGGTTTTTCCATTAAGGTGTCTCGCATAGAAAGGTGAGGAACGAGGATAAAACGTAAAATCTAGATAAAATAAGCTATGTTCTCTTTTGGTTAACGCATAGAACGTGCTGAAAACTGTGAGATAACATGTTTGTGCTGTTTTATTTCTGTTATTTCAGAGCTTTAAATGACATTAGTACATTACTCGTCATATTTAGTTGCCGGGACGCATGTCGTTGACTTGCCGTTGGCTTACATTTTAAAATCGTTTTAATTTACGCCGATTCCGATCACGCCGATTTGGCGGAGAGTGCAACCCCGGCGTAAATCTGCGGAAGTAACAGGGATACCAGCTCGAAACAACGCCAAGGAGTAAAAGCAGGGAATGGAGTTAAGGTGACCCATCAAATTCTAAATAAAATCGCCATGTGTTGCAATAAGGACAACGTGCTAATATGAGAAATTAGAAGTACATGTACTAGCGTATGGACAAATCAAGTCATCGCACTTGCTACAGTGCAGCTACTTTCTGCCAATGTAACAAGCCAGACTTCAGTAAAATAAGAATGCACCCGCAGAGTCACAAGAAGAAAAAGAATTTGCGCGCAGGATCACGAAGAGGATGTGCATGCATGGCCAAAAAAATAGGGACGCGCGCTCAGTGTCAGAACACAAAAACGCGCGCTCAGTGTCAGAACACGAAAATGCGCGCGCAGGTCAATATAATACGGTTGTTTTTTGGTTTTCTTTTTTAAAATGGCTTTTAAAAGAGCTTGTGCGGTGGTCACGAAAAACCGACAATTACTTTCTTTGGAACACAACGTGATAAACGTTTTTGGTGTGTAATGAAAAGAGTAAACTTATACTTTAGTGTCCATTTTTTTTTCATTGGAGGTTTAACGACCACCGTGAGCAACTCAATGGGCTACAAGCAGTCGCCCGTCCCTAATTTAGGGTCACTGGTTCCAGGGAAGGGAGAGAGCCAGTGCCGTAAGACAAACACAACATCCATGCCTGACCGGGATTCGAACCCGGACCCCTTACGGACGAATGATCAGAGGCCAGCGCCTTAGACCACTGCGCCACCGGGGCGGCACTTTAGTGTCCAAAATTCTTTGACAGGGGAGTACAGGAGAAAGAACCTGTAAATTTATATAAAATGACGTGTAAAACTTACAAATACAATATATCTTAAATATTTTTAACGTACAATTTACATACAAGCACAACGGTATGTAAGAAGGCTGAGTGCAGTCTCATACTACTCCTGGGTGATGCTGTGGCTTATCCACCGCGAAAACGTCATTGCAAGAACTCCTGATGAGATTTCTGCCACCAAGAGAATTCATGCAATCAAAGCCCGAGTCGAAATCTGGGACCTAAATCCGTCATCGAAAATAGGTGAACTGGCTGTTCTCTAGCTAACTCCACTCATCCCTGAAGCAATAACTTACCACAATGCAATGAAGTCATTCTTCGAATATCATTTCAGTTTAGACAAATAATTGCTAACCAATAACAGATTTTATCACAGAAAAGTTACGCAATAGCACCAAATGGTGCCAGGAGACAAAAACATTACTGGCTACACATCCTTATGGCTGTTCTTCGTTCCTCTTCCTTCCATCCCACAACTCATGAACACTGAATTCCATGAAGCCTCGTAATTTTCTTTCTACATTTTCTGGGACGCAAGAAACGAAGTGGCGCTTTTTCCGCACACGAAATATTTTTTTGCTCCTGTTACGCAAAATATGTCCTCTAAACAGCCATTTTAAAAAGGAAAACTATAAAACCGTTAGTTTCAGGAAGAGTTTTACACCCAACAAGGGTGGAAATATCTGCTATCGTCTCCGACAGATACAAGTAAAGGGGTCGTTTCTGTACCTCTTTTTGCCCATTCTCTCCCTTAGTTTCTGTTCTCTAATGCAGGACTTAATTTTTTTTCATATACCAACATTTCCGATGAATTTATGAACACAGTGAAAAGCTTTAGCACTTTCTATTGCTCCCTGATCGTCTTCGTGCAGCTGTTGATCGTCCCAGCAGCACTGCTGGAATTAGAGTCATTCTTATGTCGTTACTTTTCAAAACTTTTGTCTGCTGTGTGCTGCCATCTGTTGTTTGTTTTCCGATTTGAAATAATATTTTAATTGTTTTTTACTTCGGCATTTCACTCATTTACAAATAAGCTTCATGTACGTCAAAATCTACTTGCATTTGGTTTTCGCACAATATTTTACGAATCTTTAGAAACAGCATACACTTTGCTGCTAATATGTCTTTCTGTATAATGTGCGCATACCAGTCTTTTACTTCCCGAGTTTGGTGTAATTTTACTTACAATTCTAGAGTTGTATGAGAGCAGATATTTTGCGATTCGCAAGTAAAAAATGTTTCTTTGCGATGCACTCCAATCATTACACTCTTGATTCTCTTAAACGTCTTGAGAGACTGAAAAAGTAGCAATACAAAACAGAAATATACAGATATATCTGACCAGACAATGCTAATTGAATCCTTTTCAGGAAATCCATCGTTTAGCGGTGGCTAACTAAATCGCGGTGCCGATGATGAAAGTAAATGGTGTTTCTGATTTTCAAGAGGCCGGCAGAATTGTTTTTTATAACACGAATAGTTGCAACTATGTCGAATGTTATAAAGCAGAAAGATAAAAGCTGCTTGTCCTTTTGGAAAGATGTGAAAAATAATTTTGAAAGACGTTTCAGAAATTTCATGGAATCTTTTCTCCACATCAATTTTTAAACGAGGGAAATTTTGTTTTCGTCCGCAACACAAGAATCGTTAATTATGAAAAAAAAACCCTCAGATTTCCTTGTGTCCCATACATAGAAAATAGTGCACTGAAAGTGGTGCAGATATCACATTTAAAGGTATTTCATTTGGCATACGAAAATGCAGTTCGCCTTTTCACACGTGTCTTTGTCGTAATTTTCCGATATATGTTAATGACTCTCCACACGATGGGTGGCAGCTTCCGCAGTTTTGTGAAATGATGTGCTAGTTTTACCCGGCATATCCTGGGTGGTTTTCTTCTCATCAGTAAAACACGTCTGTCTACCAAAGTAGCTGGAGGCTTCTTTCAATACCTTAAAGAAATTGAAGTTGCTGAAGCTTCAGAATCAGATCATATGAAGAGGATTTTAGGAAGGGAGTATCTGACCCCAGGTCTTGAACAACCCTTAGAAATAGGAAGCTAGGAGATTTGGACTAGAGTGCCCGATAGGAAAGTGACAGGGAAGCGAGGTAGAAAGGGAGAGGAAGACGCCCTTTTTGTTATCGGGGTGCCAGTACCCGGGGTCCGACGGCTTAACGTGCCCATCCGACGCACGGCGGGTATTCAGTGGCTCGAGCGTTCGTACCTGCCTGGGATCGAACCTGAGGTCATCCCAATGGCAGTCACGAACGCTGACTGCTAGGCCACCCGCGGCCCAAATTTTATTTTTTACAATAAAAGAGCGGTGCCTCTGACTGACTCAAACACTTCGGTTTACCATGCAATATGTAACATGACACAGTATGTAAAGTGCGAGAAAATATTTCAAGTAATTTATTGATCGGAACGTGTTTTCAATGTATTATATAACTGAAGGGTGTAACTATAAGCCACGCCCGTCCAGTTTGTAATGAAAAAGTTGCATAGTGAAGGCAGAACTTGTTTACTATCTTGAAGCACTTACCGAGTAATGTTTAACTTTAGCGAAATCTTCCTTTTAAGTATGTGCACGGTAATTGGATTGATAGATAGGTAGTAAATTTCGGATTTTTCCCAAATGGCGTGCTGTACTCTGCTATTCATTGTCATCCCTCTCATTCTGCTCTATCCAAGAATTTGTTGCATGAAAAGTAAACTTTACGTGTCGATTTCCGGGAACCGCATGAAGTGCAATGCAAGAGCAGGACAGTTTGAGCACCTAACCAGCATTGTGTGAAAATTTCACTGCGGCCATACAATGAGGTGTACCAGTTCCGCACGTCTAAGGTGCCGATTACTATAGTTCTAACTGTATTCAATTGGGTCTGTCAGTAGACATGAGCGGTCATGGGAGAACACGGAAGTAATCTTAGTGTTCCCTCGAAACTGCTGAATAATCCGGGCTTTACGCCATGACGCGCTGTTCAACTGGTCTACATCTTGGCCTGGAAACACTGTCTGCACAAACGAATGAACCCATCTGAAATATTCGAATGGTACGAGATGTTGTTTAGGGGGCCATCCATCGCTATCAGAGGAATGAGAGTGTCTCAGCAAAACAACACCCAGAGTATTACGCCCTTGTCACCAACCACCACCCATTAAATCAGGGAGACTCGTATGATGTTCCCCAGAACTGTTCGCTCCCAACCTCGAGCACAAGCATATCATCCAACCTGTGGATGCAATAGGATGTGTTTGACTATTTCCGGAGAGTTGTTGACTTTGTATGGTGTTCAAACGTATGTGTTCGTTTCATGCGTAGTTGATAAGCTGTGAAGGTTCGTAGAGCTGTTTTGCCCGAAAGGTGACAGGCACGGTAAAGTTTTTATGCTGTAATTCTTTCGTTTATTTCTATTGTGTTCTTTTGGTCGTGGCAGGGGACGCCATGGCTGCTTCGAGCAATTTGTCTCTTCCACCAATCAGCGTTCTCGAACGCGTATCTGCATTTCATCATGCGGCTAGATCTCTCGCTTCCTCTCCTCTGACTTCACAGATGGCTCATCCAATCATAGTACTTGAGCGTAAGTCTGGAATCACTGCGGCTACGAAGGCTCAATCTTCAATTATTTGTCCTTTTCCCTTTCGATACTTGATGTCACCTCAAAGTCGTATAGTGCCCTGCAGTGTCCGCATATGATCTTGGCTAACTGCCTTGATGATGACCAAACATTTCTGATGACGTAAGGCCTGCATGTACTTACGCGTAGTCTGTGGCTCCTACTGTATTTTCCCAGGAGTATTTTAAAGAATCGTCTGCCTCGGCTCTCACAGTCGTGCATACATCATTGGTTTGACTGTGCTGGATCACACCAAAGGATGCGTGAGCTAGCGGGGCCTTTACACGATCTTATGGGAACGTCTTCTCGAGATATTGGAATGCGTTGGGTGATACCAAGGTTCTTAGATACATCGTTAGGTTGAGCCATTTCGGATATGAGCCGCTATTGGCTGACGAAATGATGTCATACAGAAAACAAGGCAGCGAGTGGCAAGAGCCATCACTCGAACGGGTTACATGTTAGTAATGAATGTTAACAAATCCGATGGAAAATGTTTTCAATTACTTAAAATTTCAAATTTTAGCATATTTATTAGCGATCTCTTATTTCCTGCTTCATGAATTAATTTTAAAAACTGAATTTCCCGGCACCGTGATAGCTGGTTTTTCAGTTATTTGGGGAGTAAAAACCCCACGGACCGAGCTGACCTTGTTACGGAACATCTGGTATTTTCTTCCTTGTACGATAGCATCACCGTAGGCACGGCTATGTACCCAGATGATGTGCAGTAGCGACCCCACTGCCCAAGCCGACTTATACTGTTCGATGTTTCCTTTTTTTAATTTTGTTTTGAAATCTTGACAGGCACCCGACTCAGTCGTAGGTTGCAGAGGTTGTGATTATGCGCCAGCGCCGGAGTTATTTCCTCGTTTCATTTTCCTCTTTTCTCCATTTTATGTTTCTGCTCTGTTTTCCCGCGCTGGTTAGCTGGATCTACCAGCACGTTTGCCATGTGCGGTGACCCGTAAGGTGGAAAAGTGGAAGCTGGAGGCTGAGGTTTTTGGGGGAAGGGGTGTAGGTACCAACAGTTACCAACACTCCTCTTTGCTTCCTGCTTCGCCCTAGACGGTCGCCTAGGAACTAACCCACTCCTAGTCAATGAAATCTGTGGCCTAGTGGAGTCAAGACTTCTGACGGCTTGTCGGCTTATACGACTAGGTGAGCTTAGTAATAGTGTGGTCACGTCAATGGTGTGTTACAGCCTCACAGGAAATTCAAAGTATACGCCGAGTACATGACTGTATTATCAACTGACTATATCCGCTGCCTATCCCCAGAACCGTGTCCTTCGTCTTTTGACGCTTGCGGGTCTCCCGTGCTCCCCTGCTTGGCTCCGTGGTGGGTGAGGAGGTCAACGGACGAATTTTCTTCCATTCTTTATTGATCCTGTTAACTCTCTCCCTTTTACAAGCTCAAGAAGGCATTGCATAAGAAGCCTAGCTCCTCATGTAGGAAAATGCGTACTTTGCCAGGTCACAATGCATGGTTTTTCATCATTCATACAAAGGGAGGAAGCTCAGAAAATTTTTCAGGAGGCCTTGCAGGGAGCCGTTGGGTCGCCAAAAAGTGTGAAACAGTTATAATCAGGAGATCTCTTGGTGAAAACGTCAATTCCACGCCATGGTGAATTGCTGCTAAATGTTTTCAACTTGGTGGTGCACTTGTGGATATCAAACCTCACCAATCCCTGAATTCATCCCGAGGTATTATCTCCGAACGCGACCTCATGGATGTTTCAGAGGAGGAACTTCTTGAGGAGTTTGCTAGTCAAGGTGTGACAGCAGTGCGTCGTATGAAGTTTCGCTGGACCGGGAGCCTGTTGAACTCCAGGACAGTTATTTTGACATTTGATCGCCGGGCTTTACCATCCCCCATTTATGCGGGCTATTTGAAATGCGATGTGTTATTACACATTCCAAACCCCTTTCGCTGCATCAGATGCGAAGTGCATGGGCACTCACAGCAGTTCTGTCCTGGTGCTGCAAATTGCAGTTTTTGTGGTCATTATCGTGTAAACCATAATAAGGCTGCTCTGATGCACTTCCCCATTGCGTTAACTGCAAAGAAGACCATGCGTCCAATTCGAGGGGTCTGCCCGAGGTGGATTGAGGTGAGGAAGATTCAGGAAGTGAAGACTGTCGAACACCTTTCTTACCCGGAAACTAGGAAAAAGGTTGTCCCCGCTGCCTCTGGAGAATGTGCCTACGCTTTCGTCTTAACTTCTAGGCAATCTATTGCAACTCAGACGGATATAAGTGTTAGGAATGACTGTCCTTTTTTCTCAAGAAATTTGTGCTGCTGGACTGAAGGTGTTTGGCGCTTCTAAGACCGATTATTTGTCTTCGCCAGCGCAGCCGAATGGTGGGGATCTCCTGCAGCCTCTCCTTGGCGGGTAGTTTCAGAACAGTTGTCACGTGCAGCGACGTCTGACTCTTTTAATGTCAAACAAAAAGAAAAGAGCAAGGAATCTACGGTAACACAGTCTCAGACAAAGGTCCCAGCCGGGACGACTCAGTCCAAGTCCTCATCTTGGAAACGTCCACCAATACTTTCCCTGGGTAGCACGCCGCCGTGGGGCCCTGTAGAGCCACCTGGGTAACTAATGGGCACCGAGACCTTTCAGGCGTCCGAGTTTTTCTCGAGTTTTCAACACCTTTTTTTCATCATAGCTTTGATCATAAAATGGAATTTCCGAGGATTCCGACCACGAATTGACAAATTGAAGGGCTTGCTGGCTTCACATACACCAGTGTGCATGAGTCTCTAACAGACAAAAAACTCCGGAGTTAGGACATTCCTTCGATGCGACGGCACAGTGTTTTTCTGAAAGATCATGAGCACGTGGTTATCGCATGTAGAGGAGTGGCCGTTCTTGTTCCTCATGGTGTTCCTTTCACAGCAGTCTCTCTGCGTACGAATCTGCAAGCAGTGACAGTGAGGCTTTCTGTGAATATTCTGCTCACCGTCTTCTCCATCTTCTTACCACCAAATGAAGTTGTAAGCCTTTCTGACTTAGAAGATTTGGTTCACCAGCTGACACCTCCTTTTTTTTATTCTCGGTAATTTTAATGCACATAATCCGCTGTGGGGTACAGCAGTCCAGATTCCAGGGGCCGTGTTGTCGAGTCCTTACTGTTCAACACGTCACTCTGTCTCCATAACACAGGAACTAAAATCTACTTTCATGAACCTAGTCGCTCGTACTCAGCTATTGATCTGTTGATGAATTCACCTTTCTTTTATCCTGACTGGTCCTGGAGCGTGTCTGGTGATCTTATTAGCAATGATCAGTTTCTGAACTTTCTTCAACTGGCAGATGACGGATTCTGCCATTCCACCCGTCCCGCTAGATGGGGCATTGATCGGGTAAAGTGGGACGCATTCTCTGCTTCAGCGACTGTTACTCCTAGTGTGGTGTCCACAGGTTCAATCAATGAAGCTGTTGTAGCGGTAACGGATTGTTTTGTGCCGGGGGCAGACTTTCCATCCCCAAGACGTCCACAAAACTTCCAAATTGTCCGAAGCATTAGTGGCATTCCGAATACAAGGCAGCCCTTCAGGCTCCGAATAACGTTTGGGGTTGGCTTTGACAATAACCCACATAGGCCAACCTAGTTGCTTTTAGAAAGGGCAAGTGATATGCGCGACTATTTCAACGTGGCCATAAACGGGCATCTTGGGTCCAGTTCGTATCAGGGATCAACGCATTTATCAGCTCCAAAATCGTTTGAAATTGGCTTTGCAAGATTCAGGGAAAGTACCCATCTGGAGATATCTCTGTTCTCGAGAGTGGTGGAAGAACGGTTGCTGACACTCAAGATATTGCTTATTGTCTTGGCGCAGCGTTTGCTTCAGTGTCCAGCAGCAGCAGCATTATCCTTCTTCGTTCCAAGAGCTTCAGGCGCGGTTTGGGAGGAAAAGGATATACTTCCGACAGCTTCCTCGGACGACTACAGCCGTCCCATGTCCCGTCAGATGTTCGTCCAGACTCATTTCAAGATTGCTACAAATCAGTCTGGACGAACATCTGACGGACCAGATAACATCCATTATGAAATGCTCAAGCACATTTCTCCCTCGTCTCTTGACTGTCTGCTAATAATGTTTAACAGGATTTGGTGCGATCCCGTTTTTCCGGAATTTCGATGTACAGCTATTGTAATACCGGTTCTCAAACCTGGTAAAGATCCAACGGACCCGTTTAACTACCAACCCATCGCTAGGACTAGCTGCCTATGCAAAGTTCCAGAACGTATCATCACTTTTCGTTTCATATTTTATCTAGAAATACATCATTCGTTTTGTCACCTCACCAGAGTGGATACCGTCGTTTTCGCTCTACAACTAATCATTATCTTCGCCTTGAGACATTTATCAGGAAAGCGTTTCCTCAACGTGAGCACATGGTTCCCCTGTTCTTTGATATGGAAGAGACGTATGATTGCACATAGAGATACGTCTTTCTCCGTGATCTGCATGACTGTGGATTACGAGGGAAATTTGCCAACTTTTATTGTAAGTTTTCTCCAAAACCGGATGTTCCGTGTACGCATTGGTTCGACCCTCTCTGCGATGTACTCAGAAGAGCAAGGTGTTCCTCAGGGCCTTTAGATCTCCATTGTATCAGTCAGTCTATTCATCCTTCGAGTCAATCATATTTTCACCTTACTTCCTGCGATGGTTTGTGGCATTATGTATGTGGATGATCTTCAGATTCCCTGTGCTTCTTTTGAACATGCGCACAATTGAGAGGCAGCTGCAGTCGACCATCATTAAGATCTTCTCCTGGCTTCTCGTAATGGTTTGATTTCTCGCCGCAGAAAATTGTTTGCGTGCATTTTTGCCGCAAACAAGGTCTTGACCTGGACCCTCATCTTCGTCTGGAGAGTGCCTCCACTCCTGTGGTGACAGATGCGTTCCTGGGATTGACCTTTGACCGCGCTCTGACCTTCCGACCTCACATTCTGTCCTTAAATGTGAAGTGCACGAGATCAATGAGTATCCTCAAGGTTCTCTTCGGAACGTCTTGGAGGGCTGATAGGTGCTCAGTGCTCCGCGTTTATCACTCTCTTCTCCGGACAAAGTTGGACTATGACAGTGTAACGTACGGATCTGCACGGAATTCAATATTGAAGCTTCTAGATACCGTTCGTCGTCAGGCTTTTGTCTGATGATAAACGGTATTTAGAAGCTTCAATGAGACGCCGAGTCTCAAGAACCGCCGTTATATCTTCGCCATAAGCAAATGTTTCTCCAGTTCTATACCAAACTGAAATCTCTCCCTGATCATCCACTGCATGATTCCGCCGTTCAACCACATTGCATTCGCTTGTTTTCCAATCGCCCTTCTTGTGTTCCCACTTTCGGGATTCGTTTGTCAAACATAGTGCGAGATGCTGGCATAGACTTGTCGATGATTGAGGTGACCAGTGCTTTTACTGATCCCCCTTGGCAGCCGGTTCAGGCAATGGCTCATCTATCTCTTTCTGTGTGGGCTAAGTCTTTCACGCCTGCAATGGTGTATCAGAGGCTTCTTGCGGAGCACCATTCCCTCCATCACAATTTCGTGCCTGTTTTTAGCGATGGCTCGAAATCCGGTAAAGTTGTGGGATCCGCATTTATGTGTCGATGGCACCTATGCTGTGAGGATTACGCCAGAAACAACAATCTTTTCGGCTGAGATGTACGCGGTGCATCTCGCTTTGCGCCACATTCAGTATAGACCCCATCGTCGCACTATGATTTGTATTGAATTCCAATCGGTTATCCAAGCTTTATCATCCCCGAAGGGCAATGATTCACCAATCACCATTAATGATCTTCGTCGTCTGCGAACTTTGACTGGCGCAGGATTCCTGGTCCGGTTCTGTTGGATTCCTGGCCATGTTGAGATTCAGGGTAACGAGCTGGCTGATACAACTGCCAGACCCATTTCCTCCATGATAATCACGCAACTGCCACTGTTTTTTTCGAGATTTTTGTCCTTGCATCCGCAAATTCATCACGGATGAGTGATAGTCCCTGTGGAATCAATAGAGCAGGAACATTCTTCTCTCTATTAAACTGCAGATCAGACTGTGGACATCTGGTTTGAGGCAAAATTGTCGTGAGGAAATTGTACCTGCGCGTCTCGGCATTGGACATTCGCGTTTCAGCCACTGCTCTTTGCTGTGTGGCGACACTGATCCGATGTGTGAGACGTGCAACTGCCGTCTCACTCTCATTCATGTTCTATGTGGTTGTGTTGGTTTTCGTGTTCCCCATTTTCAATATTTTCATTCCCGTTTGTTGTACGAGAGCGTAGTTACGTGCAGAAGATTTTAGGTGACCAATGCGTCATACATTCCCAGTCTTTTCGTTTTTAAAACAAATTGACGTTTTTAAACTCATCTAGTTTTTAAAAATTTCCTCATTCTTGTTTTTCACTTTTACCAAATCTACCTGATTTTAACTAGTGTACCACGCGTTTAAGCTATTTTTATTTTATGGTCTTGTGTCTGGCGATCTTTGGCCAAATATGTCTCTTGCACCATAAAAATCTATCAACCAACCAACCAACCAAAACTGAATAAATTTACAGCTTTCGAATAAAGAAATATAAGGTCATTGTCGTAAACAATCATGTTGCTGCACTTCGTCGTTTACAGGAAGTTATATTTACAAAACTTTAATGCCAGCGCAAAGGTAAAATTCTTAAAAATCCAAGCTATTTAAAGGCTAGCTTTTCGATTATTAGGCCATCAAGTAGTTCCGTTAACCGGTTGAACAAACAAGTAAATAATGTCATTTATTTTTCAACGTTTTATTTCTACAAAACAAATCCAATTGTGATTTTAAGTCACGAATATAACTATCAACAGTAAAATTTTAGAGCAAATTCATGCATCTTTCACTTTAAAATGATCTTTTTGTTCACATTTTAGTACCCATATTTCCAAATCAGGATCTGCAGAAAAGTAATGGTAAGCAACATCCGAACCTTTAGTTTTCCGGTTGTAAGATAAACAATCTGCCACTGCACGTCCTGGCATATTGAGCAACACTGATATAAAGCAATAATAAATTACGATCTAAAGTAACAAAATATCAAGGGGCAGTAGTTGCGAAATAAACATGAACACAGGCGCCTATTCAGCAAAATGAAACGTTTTTCTAAGCATGTGAATGATCTTGCAGTTTCGTTGTGCCCAACATAATTCTGCATCGGCGTTTTGAATTTCGTTTGACGTCAGCCGCAAATCCTAGAAAACAGGAATTACAACTGCGCATCGAAATGGCGCTTCACTGGGTTAGACCGAGGCTGACGAAAAAGAAAGGATACGGTGCGAAATAGTCACGTGCACAACTTAGTGCTGTCGCCAAGTCATTCGGTTGAACAGCCATTGCATCGTTGTTTCACAGTTATTTGTATTGAGTGTTCCGTTTATTGTCATTAGGATACACGTATAGTTTTGTGAGGTAGGTATTTTTATATTTCTAAGATAAGGTTAATTCTTAGTAAACGTTTTATTTAGTTTTAGTGATAATTATAGGTTTAATGAGTAGGTCTTAGTTTCACACGTGTTGAAATCTGTTCATGTCTCGTGAACAGTGAAGTATAAAGAAGTGAGTTATTCTGTGGTGTTGAATTCTTATTTCAAATAGACAAATAGAATAATTAATATATTTTTCCAATGCCGATTCACATAGAGCTTGATATTACCAGAAATCAGGGCAACGTTTCAGGAAATTAGCCTTCGTAATTTGTATAACATTTGCATCTCCAACAATCGTTAGCCCTTTCTTTACGAAATCAATGCTTGAACTGTTACATTGTAATGTGTCTCTGAATTAAAGAGGACATTTTTTAATTTCGTAACTTAATGCAACTGTGATATAGCATTTGTCTGATTGAATTTACTAAAGCTGTCTGAACAGTGTGGACAGATTATGTTGAAAAACTGCATGATCAACTTTATTCTAACGGTACAAAACATAGGGAACTACTTTCGATTAAAAATGTCATATCTAGTTCTTCACTTGTATTAAAAGGTATAATTATTTTTACAGGTGTTGCAGTGTTAGTGGCTGCAAGTCAAATTATAGAAGTCAAAAGGAGACTGTTACAACTTTTGCCATACCAAAGTAATGTATGCAGCAGATTTTGTATAAGACAAACAGACAAGGTTCTGATTTTAGATTTCCTTGTTCATTTTCTGTTGAATGTTTGTGTCTGAGTAGCTTGAAAACTAAATAGGAAAACATAACTCTCCTCAGCTGCAAAATACTCTTGAACAACTTAATAAAAGAAAAACATGATAACAGAAATGATTTGAAATCACGTGAAAGAAAAATTAAGAAGTTGAAAGTCTGAACGCTTAGTTTTGTGTGCCTCTCCTTAGTGCATAGTGTGCACAGAGTAAGTCCTGAGATAGGAAAAAGAGTTCAAACTTATCAAATACTTTATATGCATGTAAAGTGTATAGCCAGGTTGGTTAAAGCATTGAAATGTATTTTTCTTCTGTAGTAAATGAAGATAACATTTCTGAAAAGTTATATTTGAAACTGGAAAGTAAAGATCCGTCATATTTGGTTTCCTTTTATTTGAAACTTGTATACCAGGAAGCTGTACTTCAGTTAGCGTCTCGTAACATTCCGAATCTTTTTTCTGCTTCATCACATATTATTCACATAGTGATGCTGAGTGGTGGTGGCATTATGTACTGAAGATTTGTATTTAATTTTTTTTTAATTGGAACTAATACTGTTTGTGCAGTGGTTGCCCGTCTTACACAATGTGCCTGTGATATACCTTTTTTATATTCTCCTATCCCAAGATATGCATCTTAATTTGCCAAGCCGTTTCACAGCAAAATGGACCAGAGGTCCTCCTTTAATAGCAGTTTTGATTTCATCAGTCCAAATTCATTTGAAAATCTATGGACTATTTTCTTTCCGTAGAAGATGATGCTGTACTCCTTCGCGTCATGGGGTCTGGCTAGTCCCTCAACGACACCATACCCGTACGAGTTCCATGTCACTTATTTCCAGATTAATAAATGTTGGCAGTAATATTGTAGCATTTTTGTTTACGTTTCAATACTGTGCTAAAAAATTCCAGGAAATTTCTCTTAATTTTCATAATTGCCACTATGACTTCATTGCCATAAAATTTTTGATAAAAACACCTGTGAGAAGTTAACTGAAGTGTTACTGTGTGTGTGTCAGAGCTGAGTATGTCAGCCCGAACGAGCCCGAGCCTGAAGTATGTCAGCCCGAAAACTATGATTAACCTGTATGGGCATTAAAAAAGTCTTCCAGACTTCCACTCTTTCCTACCCATGCAATTAACTGATGTCTTTCTCAACTTCGGAGTGGGGAAGGGATGTCTATCTATTTCTATAGTTTCTTTAACCATTCATTTCTTCCTGAAATGTTTTTGGGGGAAAGGGGTATCCGGAAACATCTGGAGGCACAACAAACTATGTCGTATGTTGCTCAATAGAATTAGCAGGAAGCTGCCCCTTTGAGATAGGGAGCAAAATTCCGTCAGCTTGCTATCTACTATCTATACTTCTTAAAACTTATCCTTGGCAGAAATCCTGTAATTCATGGCTTATGGTATTTTGTTATCCAAGCCCGGAATGGATAGCCCTGCAGAATTATCACTCCCCATTTAGACCCAGTTGCTGAAGAATTCTCTTTAACAACTAGAAAGTGTAAAAAAAGCCTCTTGTGCTAAATCATATAAAATCACATTAAAAGAAACAGGAAGAAAATTATTCCCCTCTCTCTCCAAGCCCGAACTCCAGTAAGTATTACGCAGCCAGCGCCCGGTTCGGATTCGGCACGTCTCAGCACTGGTGTGTGTGTGTACTAGTGCTTAGCTTCACATTTATAGTAGCTATATTGAAAGTAAAAATTTAATTTTATCATAATGAGCAAATTTGGCTTCTAGTAAAGAATGTTAGTAAAATGTATAAATTCCCTAGTGTTATGAAGAACTACTAACCAATTCTGCTTAATTCCTTTAGAAATGTTAGGGAAATAATTATTTATACTGTTGAAATGTTGTCTAATCCAAAAAGTGATATCAAATATATTTTATAAAAAAGTAGATCACAGTTAGGTATGAACATTACAAAAGTAGATATTAGGTAAAGAAAATAATGGACACAACTCATACATAAAATATTCAGATGGTAACATACTGGAGGATCTAAAGTTGAGATAATTTTGATGTATCTTGTGATGATTCAAACTATTTGAAACAGATGTCTTAATTTCTGCCATTGGTTAGCAAGAATTTTTTATTTTGTTGTGTGTATCTATAACTTTGTTGCAGATGCTATCACATAAGGAAAGTTGGGGTAAACAATCTGAAGCTGAATACCGTTGCAGCTTGTGATGACTTCTTTCTTTTAAACTATTTGAAACAGACATTTAAGGTACATTTATGTAAAAAAAATGGACCCATTTGTTTATTTTTAATAGTATTTTTACTTCATTCCTCTTAAAGATACAAGACAAATTGATAGTCAATAGGTAAGTTGATACTTTTTCCAAATGTAGTAGTTATGCTAATTTTTAAAACAAACTAAAAATTTAATTTCTGAATTGCAGCAAAGTGCTTTAATAATATGAGAGTGGATCAAAAAGTTAGTTACACTGTTGAATAAAAAAAAACAAAGATATACTCAGGGAATGTATGTTGGTTTAAAGGTACAACATTAATTCATTTTTTGACATAGTCGCCTAAAGACTGTAAACATTTATCGGAACGTGCGATTAACTTTCCCATACCTGTACAGAAAAAGTCCGTAACTAGTTAAGGACCGCACTTTTCACAGCCTCATCGGTTGGGAATCGTTGTCCACTAAGGTCCTGTTTCATTTTACCGAACAAATGGTAGCCGCATGGGGATAAGTTGGGGCTGTAAGGTGGATGTTGCCACACCTCCGACTTGAATGACTGCAGCAATTCCCTTTGTTTTCCGTGCTGTGTATCGTTGTTGGACAGCAGAGTGACACATTCGCTCAACTTACCCTGACATCTGTCCTTAATTGAATTTTGCAAATTTAAGTGTTTGGCAATATGAGTCACTATTGATGGTTGTCTCTTTTGACAGAAATTGTGTGTAAACAACAGATTCACAATCGCCAAGACCTCTCCCGCAGACAGAGACAGTTGGACTTTTCACGTCTTCCTTGTTGGAGAGGTGACATGTTTCCATTCCATGGACAATCGTTTGATTTCAGTTACGTAACAGTAAATATGTGATTTCAGATTGCTTATCGAGATATATTTCCCACGTATAATAAGAAGAAATATTTCTTCCATAATGTTTACCTGAATAACTGGGAATTTTCTAAACATCGACCTGACTCTAAACAGCTGAGCTACGATGAATCAGGGCTCGCTTTGACTGGCGAAAATCTGAGATAATTCAGATGTTCGGGACTTCCTCATCCTGGATGGTGTAACGGTAGTATGTTCGAATGGAAATTGGGAAATGCAGATTCGTTTTTTGCTCCACGGTGATGAATTTTTCAAATTTTCTGGTATGAAAGAGTTAGTCAGTAGCACTAAATCTGCAATTTCAGATTGCTTATTGGCTCATAATACAATTAAATTTCTGTGAACGGCGAGCAAGAATTCTGTTTACTGAGCTATATTTTTAATTAAATTCTAGTATGGAAATAGTTTTTTCAATTTTTGGCTTACCTAACAGTGTTCAATTAGAGTAATTGTAAATTTACAAATACAAATGAAAGGAAAATTTAATAGTGACAAAAATGAATAATTTTATGAAAAAAGTTATTGCATTAATTTTTCACAAAACAATGAGAACATTTTTTGTGACAGTGTCCTTCATTTGACTTTTTTTTCAATTACTAAGAAAATAGCTTGTGCCAGAATGTGTTGTCACGTAATTTTAAAGTGTTGAAATATATACAGATAAGGATTATTTTTTTCTTTCCCCAAGTAGAAATAAGTTAAATAAACTCTAATGCACAGACAGATGATTTGTATTAAAAGGGATCCTAAGCCTTTTTTTAAGAAGGAATTATTTCCAATTTATGTACTTTTAGTGTACAGAAGCATTGTCCTAGAAATAACCCCATTAAACAAAATACATGCAATAATATCCGAAAATTAATTTTTTCCAGAACAAGAAAAAAATATATTTTTTTTAATTTAGTTAGGAACGTTTTAGCCAGAGATATGTATATGAGGGAACACTTTTTCTCTGACCTCAATATGATTTCGCTTGACGTTTTCCGTTTGCTATTAATATTCTGTACGCTATTTATTAAACGAATTTGCTTTTCAGTGTTGCTAGAAAATCATGAAGGCAAAAAGAAAAAAAATGAACTACACGAACAACGAAGAAAATATAGTTAATTTCATTATAACGAGCAACAAAACTTTCGAATATGTCTCTTGATACGACTTTGCTAAAGGAACGGCTAAGCGCGAAAATCCACACTACACGGAAAACGAAAAAAAATTAATTCAGTAGTGTTAAACGAATAAGTTCAGTAGAACTCACATTTTAATAATGTTCCTTTTAAACGTTTTATTCTCAAATAGTTTGAAATTAATATGCAATGATTAGATGTGCCACCTTATATTCGCTGCGTGTTGAAAAAAATAGCTCTCTACTCGCTCACCGTTTGCTCTCGGCAGCCCAAGCAGAGGCCACAGCACTAAGTTGGTCACATGACCTTACAGATTCCCTTCCGCACCGAAGCCTGTCTTTTTCATCAGCCTCGGTTAGACTCATCGACCTGTTGATGTCAGAAATATTGTTCGAATATCCCGATGGTATGTCCGAAGACAGGTATTCCAGACCCATTGGGGCAGTGTCCTAAAAGCTGGCTTTTCATACTTCATGCGAGCGGGCCCGGGTTCGAAACATTGATGAGGCATGTGTTGTGTATTTGTCTCACGGCAGTGGCTCAATCCCTTTCCAGGAACCAGTACACATAAATTATATCAATAGACGAATATTTATAGTCTTCAGAGTTGCTCGCGGTGATGGAGCTCAGAAGAAATAAGAATAAAAGACCCATCGTTCGAAAAATTAATTAACGTGAGAATTGCATATTAAGAGTGCACATTTTATCACCAGCATTTGCGCCATCTTCTATTTGCTGATTTCTTCTTCAACGCTCCACCGTAAATGTTCAAACATAGCTCGATTCATAGTTAACTATTAATTTCGTTGCATCGCGAAAATAAATGATGTAAAGCATGCTGAAAGTTGTTAAAAGTTTTAGAATGGTCCACTTGAATCATACTTCACCGACTCAAATTTTCTGATCTGCTATTTACAGCGTATAAACACCGTGTTTTGGCATCAAGATAAACCCGAAGCGTGTGTTATGAAGAAAGAGATAAACTTTTTCCAAAACATCATTCAGAATGAGTGTCTCAACTCGCTTAACACCGAAGAATAATTTTGCAAGAAGGTAAGGAACGTCTGGCAAAATCTGTGCTTATCAAAACTTCCATCAGAGCACAAAGCCTTAAAAAACTGCGTTCCTTTTCTTACCTTAATGCAAAAACTTCACTGCTATGAAATTGAAGCAAGTGTTGTATCGTTGAATCTCAATGGAATTTTTCGCAGTTAAAATGTTTTTAATAGTTTCTGGGAGGTTTCTTAAACACTCATAAAGTAATAACTCAGTTTAGCATATAAAATGTAGTTACAACATTTTATTAAGTTCATGGAGCTTTCATATGTGAGCCTCAAGACTTTCATGCACACCACTGGTTCACTAATCGTTCCCGTTGCATTACATTTTAACTTCTGATTAAAATATTTTTCTAAGATTCGGTCATGTCCCAGTGAAGTTCATAAATACATCATATGCTCTTCAAATCCCACACATTTCGGAATCAGTTGTTTGGTAAGCGTTTGCGAAACAGAATTCATGATAGCCGGTTCAAATTTCTTCCGGTAATTTGATGTATTCAAGAGTTTGTAAATATACATGTATTTCTGGAACTACCACAATGATATTCAGCAGTCCCGTTCAATACCTTTTGTCAGTTTGAATACACTTTACAGGTTTTATTCTTTTTCTTGTATTCATTTGTGAAGCATCACATGATATATACGCGTGTTGACAGCTGGTGAAGTAAAGAGGAATTGACAACGACCACCCACGCACGGTAAAAAAACTTAACATCAAGTACCTAACGTGAGATTCTCAGAAATTATAGCTCAGTCTCATATTTAGAGCTTTTGTCGTGGTTTATTTTGCAAGACAATGCACAAAATAACTGTACTTTCCGCCATGATAAAAGAAAAATTTTATTAAAACTTCATCTTAATGACATGTTATAAAAATTATTGCTTTTTTTAATAGTAGGCAGTAGCTGATTTGGGTACTGTGTCGTCCTGGTCACCTCTTAGTTTGTCGCCCCCTTTACTTCCAGTCGTGGGGCTGCCCTCTCTTTAGAAGAGTTGTGAATTATTCCCCCATTGAAGGAAAGACAAAACCTACACTGCGCATGCAAAACTTTTGCTGCGTGACAAAAAATACAAGTCAGAACAAACATAAATAAGCGTTTTTCAAATTCAAAAGCACGGACTCCTGTAAAGTCTGATTTGTCGACAATGGAAAATAGGCTTTTAAATTTAATTTCTTTTATTTGAGTCTTGAAATATTTCTTTCAGAATTTTTTTGTACTAAAATTCCTTTCGTGTAAGCCTAAGAGTTTATTAAACCTATTCCACTGCTTTTCCATGACGCTTATACTTTAAGATAAGCTGACCAGACGTACCCAATTCTTGAGGACAGTCCTCGAATTTAGTTTACTGTCGCCCAAAACGTCTGAAGCCTTTGGGGACGCAAATTGTCTTCAAATTTTAATGTCTGTCCCCAAATGTCCTCGAATTTACACTTCCTCATTAACCCTTTAGATTTTCAATGAAAAATGTTCTTAAAAGCAGTTTCCATTGTATTAATTTTCCAACATGCTTCTTTTGAAAACAAATTTTGACTTTTTTTCTTCTTTCTGGGTTTAACGACCACTACGAGCAACTCTAAGCAGTCACCTGTCTCTAATTTGGAGACAATCGTTCTAGGGAAGAGAGAGAGAGCAAATGCTGTAAGACACGCACATCACCCATTCTTCATTCGGGACTTGGACCCGTGCCAATTTGTACGAATCATCGTCAGTGACGACCAGCACTATGACACGGCACCACTGGCACGGTCAAATTTCGACTGTACTTGTTCTGAGTTTCTCCAAAAACTTTGGCAAAATGAAAAATTCGCCATACAATTACTACGGTGTGCAGCCTAATTTTAATTCACCGCATGTACCTAAGGTAAAGTATTTCACTTTTGCTAATATGTTCTCGCCATCATAGTTCTGCTTTGTCAATACAAATTACCAACATTCTACAAGATATATCCTTTTAAGACACAGATTTTAATGTGTAATATCACACTTATTGAAGCAATGCAGTTTTGTGACAAAAAGATTTGCATATTTATTTTGAGTACGTATGTGCCCCCAAATGAACTACCGATTTGGGGACGCCACGCCCTTTTGTCCTCAAATCGGTGTCCCGATATTTGGTCACCTTACTTTAAGACCGTGTAAAATCTTAAGAAAACGAACAGGGTCTCACTAATGCTTTCCTACGGAAAATCCTCTGCTTTTGCATCTTGAGGGTAACCACGCCAAAGCTGGCGGTACTACTTTCACCGCGGAAGCGTATAAACTCGGCTTCACCTTGCTAACATGGGAAGAGTTGGAGACAGCGTCTCCTCTTATTGCTACCTCCGTGCGAAAACTACTGAAAACGGAACGGCGGGACGGAAATTCTTGCGGATGTGAAGTGGACGTGCAGTGGAAAGTAAATGTTATTATTATTTTTTTATATTATTTTTATATCTTGGTAATAAATATTTCGTTGATGTGACCTTCAGTGATGGATTCGTATGAATGTGTGAGTAAAAGACTAAAACAACGCCAGGTAGCCAAACTGGCCAGTAGTCACTTGGAAAAAGTGTCATTTGAAAATTTTCTTGCTTTGGAAGGAAATTGTTTGACTGAAGTACTTTCACCAGAGCCTCTTATTGTTGTCTCATCTGTAAGTAAAGATGTTTCTCTTTCATCTCAAATTCCTGTTGAGTGTGTTCTTCCCATTGAAGACTACATCAAGCTATAATAATACCGAGAATCGTACTGTTAATAATGAGATTTTTGAGAAAGAATATTCAGTTTTTCTCACAGAGTCGAATGTCTCCGTTTGTGATTGTAGTGATGCAGAAGAACAAAATTTCAATACAAGCAGCAATAATGCTAATTATTAACAAGTTTCAACAGATTTAAAAATCAAATATAGCAAGCATCAGGTTACTCACTCGGCAATTAATGATTTGTTGACTTTGTTTAAGCCGTTACACCCTGATTTACCTAAAGATTCGAAGACACTTTTGTCCACTGCGAGAGGCATGGAAATGAAAGAATTGGGTAATGGTAGTTACCATAATTTTGGTTTAGTAAAAGGAATTCAACGCTTGTTTAGCCAAGAAAATATGTTAAATCATACTCGTGATAATTCACTGGATATTAATATTGATGGGTTGCCATTGTATAAGTGTTCTGGTACGTTTTTCTAGCCAATATTGGGGAGAATTGCGGAAAGTATATTTATGCCTGGTAAACCATTCATAATTGGCATTTATTGTGGCAATGGCAAACCGCCTCTCATACAATACTTGAATCAATTTATTTCAGAAATGAAACAACTTCCAAATAGTGGATTTCAGTTTCAAAATCATCACTGTAATGTCCACTTTCGGGCATTTATTTGCGATGCACCAGCCAGATCTTTCCTTAAGTGCGTTAAAGGTCAGTCTGGTGGTGAAAGATTTACTGTAGACGACGGAGAGTGGTACAAAGACAGGATGACATACTGTAATTTAAATTCTCCATTAAGATCAAATGAATCGTTCAGAAATATGGACGATGAGGAGCCCATGTTGCAAATATCTCCTTTAATTGAAATTCAGAATATTGACATGGCATTAAACTTTCCCCTCGACTACATGCATCTTGTTTATTTAGCAGTTACAAGAAAACTATTATTGATCTGGCTTGGTGGCAAAGTTAGCGTGCATTTGTTTTCAAAAAGTGTGACAAATCTTTCAGATAACTTGCTTGATACAGCACAATGTTTCCTAGTGGAATTTAACAGGAAGCGAAGAATCCTTGGAGAACTGAAACAATGGAAGGCAACAGAGTATAGAACTTTAATTTTACATGCTGGTCCAGTTGTTCTTAAAACTGTTGTAGATAACGCTATTTATAAAAACTTCCTACTTTTACACTGTGCTATGTATATATTAATTCAAAACATTTCAGAACTTACTTTTGCAGAAAGTTTGCTTAACACATTTGTTAAACATAGCATTGAACTTTATGGACAAGAATTTTGTTCCTATAACGTGAACAACCTTATTCATCTTGTTCAAGATGTAAAAACATTTGGTTCCTTAGATGCAATCAGTTGTTTTCCATTTGAGAATTTTTTGGAAAAATAAAATATTTGCTTCGAACAACATGCAAGCCATTCCAGCAGATAATTTGTCATTTTTCAGAACTTGAAAAGGCTCCTTTTGATGTTGTAACAGACCAAGCTGTGAAATTAAAATATTGCCAAGGTTACACTGGCTCATTAACTTATTATTCTGAGTTAGTATCCCTGAAGTGCTATTTGAATTTAAAATCAGGAAATAATTGTTGCGGTATGAAGAATGGTTCCATTGTACTTGCCAAAAATTTCTGTCAAAATGGTGAGGAAAAATTGATAATTTTACAATACATTCCATAAAGTTGAGGAAATCTATAATTATCCATGCTCTTCTCTTGTACTTGGCATTGCACGCATTTCTGATTTAGCAACAGTAAATGAAAATGCATTGGTCAGTGAAATTAAGTGCAAGTGTATTTTGGTCCCATATGGCCAGAAATTAGTATGTTTTCTTCTCTATAACACCAATTCTACATAAAGTTTTAATTTAGCAGTAGCTAAATGATACTAAATCACAAATTTGGCTACTAAACACTTTGGATTTATATTTAATTTTTTATGTTATTTTCTTGAATTGTGATGTATACACTGTCCTTGCTAGTCTTGACACAGGATTGTGATTGTGTCTGATCTACTACTTTACTGACACTGGAAATATTAATGAACATGCTTCACTTTCTGACAGTAGTAAACAACGGCTTTAAAAACCAACCAAAGAAGGTACCGCAGCAAGCAGCCCAAATATGGAATCAGGATACTCATTGAAAATACTAATCGAGTGGAACCCAGCCCAGGTTTATGCTTCTCTATTTTTGAGGGGCTTAATTTGATCTGAAATGCCCCAAATTTCAGCTAGAGTATTACAGGTATGTATCAACCATATTCTTTATAATATTTTGCTTTTTAGAAACAAACAATTGTACAATACGTTTAGAGAATAACGCTGTGTCACTAAACTCTGTTTTACAAACATGAACTCTAAAATACAGCCTTTTAGCAAGGTGCGGCATGTAATCCTATCAAGCTAACTGGATTCACCCGATATATAAAAAATGTGCACTTCAGGCTGATAGCAAATCACATCATCAGCTTGTGAGCACATGCAGGATGAGCAGCAGTATCATCAGAAAATACAGGATATCCAGAGAAAAAATATAGGAGATCAAAACATTAAAAAAAAAAGAAAGATACGTACCTATTGGTTTTCAAAAATCCATATATCTAGATAGCACCCAATTAAAAATAGAACTCTTGTTAATTAATGGCGATAGATGAAAATTTTGGTATACTATGTGTCAATCAAAGAAATTAATCCTTATCCTTTGTACATCAGTCACTCATTTTAACTTTATTTTTGGCCAAAAGTTCACACCATTCTTCCCTGAACCTCATTTTATACGCTGGCATTTTCCGTATACTAAAAAACTGTATCAGCATCAAAAAGCAACAGATGCGTTACCATAAAATACTCCGCTACACATACTAAAACTGATTTACTAAATAAAAGCATGAAAAAAAAATCTTGCAAAAAAGAAAACTCTAAAACACCTCTTTAAACAAAGCCTTAATGAGCTTCTACCGATTACGAATTCCAAAAATGATTATTCTATAACCATCGAGAAACCGATATCGCTACCCTTAAATTCAGCAAGCAAAACCCAAACCAATACAAACCTTTCACGAGATGACTGCGGTTATGGTTCGCCGGCAGCGAATTCGTTGTGGGCAAAATTATGTATGAAGTCTTTGGCGAACTTCAGCCAATCAATTGACAAACATTAATACACTGACTTCCAAACTTTAACAAAGCTAACAATCATTAAAATTTCGGAGAAAAAAACCAACTGAAATTGGCAGAACATTGCAAAATAAAACAATGTATGAAACATCAATAATTCAGTATATAAATATTATAGGATAAATAAAAGATTTTTCCAACGAGATCGGATTTATAGGAGATCACCCGAAATATAGGACAAAATAGGACATTTTTCCAGAATTTTGAAAAAAATGTAAGATATATAGGAGATCTGCGCGGTCTGCACATGCACTAGAGATTATACTATGAGCCGCCAATATTTACTTCCCTCATAACACTGTTTACTACCTTGATTTTAGTCTCTTATAGCCATTTGTTCAAACACCCATGTCCCACATCAGGCAGTACACTATTATGTATGGTCATCTGATGCAGTGTTAGAATTAGGAGTGAACCTTGTACTATCAAACTGGGCCACCAGATTCTGCAAATTAGCGATTCGTCTAAAATCTAAATGCTCACTGGTCCGTGAGTGAAAAATGGTTTTTATCGGGGTTTTTTAACAGTTCATTTCATTAGCATATATTATATTTTAGCACAACAGAATATTTAAATTAATTATGATTAAAAACCTGATAATCTGAATAGTTAAAGCCCTCCTTAACTTTTTATGTGATGTGAACCTAGTATAACATAAATGACATCTGGTTAAAGAGAAAAAAAACTACATACCCAACGTGTGGCAATGGCCAGTAACACTAAGTTTTCCCTTTTAAAAATAAATGGCTATTCCTCACTAATCTGAAGCTGATGGTAGATCAGTGTAATGTTAATATTAGATTTGCCTTGTATTCATCCAAAAATAATTATTTCACTCTCCAATTGCCCCTCGCTTGAAAGCAAAATCCTCATCTTTCTCCCCACCCCAAGTGTAGCAAAGCTGCACGAATGACCGATGGAATAGAGATGTTACACATAGAAACTAATAACTTGAAAGATTTAATAGTCCTAAAACCTTAAATGAATAAATGAAATCGTGCAAAACATCTTTGAAAACCAAGTAACAAATGCAAAAATTGCGGTACAAATAAACAAAATGAAACTTACTGGCCAACTGGGCCAGAAAAATAAATACTTCAGTGGCCTGATACACTATTGACTGGCCAGTGGCCAGCGGACCACTGGGTAATTCAAACGCTGTGATGCATAGTTTTTGCTGCCGCAAAAGACATGGCAGAAAAAAGTCTAAATTTTGGTCAGGAATGTAAATATCGTTTTTGTTTTCCATTGATCGGCTTTTTAACACAACCACTTAGGACTTTACCGTTCCCATTGTGCGTTCGCACAATGTTTAGTGCGTTCTTCGAATAGTGAGACAAAGTGCTTTAAAACTAAATATACATCAACCAAGAACATATCTATTTTTTAACTCTCCCCATCCTTCCCAGGATGGTTCTCAATAATTTCTCTGGTATCCTTACCTGTGGCTTTAAACAGGATACCACGTTAATCCCCGTTCAGCTTTGTTATCGACAACAAAAAGTGGGCTGCAGCATTTATTATACTTGGTGCAGCGTTATTCTCGGAAGATACATTATTTCAAATGTGAGACAAAAGTTAAATGCTGATCTTTTTTTCTTTTTGTAAAGTTTACTTTAAGAATATTATATAGTAAAAAGAATATCACTCTTTGTTGCCGATAGGGTTTTCAGCATGGCACTGGCTTGAAAGAATAATTTTTAAAATATTAAAAAATTGACCTGAATATATTGAAGTTTAACTGGAAGTTTAATTAGTTTTCCAAGGCCTGGCATTACTATTGATATGTCAGTAACATTTTTCTGCATTTGCCAGTGTTTAATGTAGTTGATGATGTAAAAGTATAAAAACGGAAAAATTTGAGCGTTTTTCCTAAAAGTTCAAGGCTGTCTGCTAGGACAACACTTCCAAATGGATCGTCTGCTTCAATTTATATGGGGGAGGTAAGCAATTTTTTAAGCGGCGGTCCTCAGTGCTACATTATTTCTTATAGTTTCATCCATGAAGAATTATTCAAGCTTTTATCTCATTTTTCTAGTTTTATCTATCAATAATTTTTTTATTAGATTAGAAAATTAATCAGATTCTGATTAGTAACTTGAACAAAAAAAGAAAACTTGTTTATTTAATGGTAATATTTTTTTTTCACTTTTTATTTCCATTTGTTTACAACTAAGACATTTTTTCAGTATGCATCATTAGTATAGAGAAATGTTGCTTTATACTGTATTTGTGTTAATATTGATTATATTGTTGCTACCCCTCCACCCGGGTCGCCAGATTATCGAATAAAAATAAGCTTTAAGAATTTAGATGTCAGGATGTCAGGCAATGGCTGACAGCCCGGAGGTAGACAATAGAATTTAGAATAATATTTGTGAGCTCTTTTTATCGCCGAAATCTTATGTACTGGTGAAAAAGACTTTATCCTGCAATTTAGCCAATTAAAACCAAGAAATTCTGACACTCATTAATTAGTCGTGCAACTTCAGGACTGGCACGAGACAACAGACATTTAATCAATTAACAACAAAATATGAGGATAATGATGAAGACGTCTATGTACAGAGGATTGTGAAGGAGGGGCGTCAAGTAGACTCGCCTCTTTCGGGATAGCTCTGAGGCTGAATTTATCATTAAAGTCAATGATTATTTGTTGGCCTATACAGTTCGGCTTTAAAAAACAGTTCTCAGCCGACGAGAGTCTATTGGCTGACCGGAGCCAATCTAATCACAACTGGCATGCATACATAAGTTCTGTACTTACAGATATGCTGTCTCCTCAGGTATCCATGTTTGATGTATTTATATTCAAAGCGCACCTGTGTGATGACACGCCCATTTCAGAGCGGCCACTATAACCAATGGAGAGGGGATTCGAACCCCATCTCCCACTTTCTCTCGTGCACTGCATTCACCAGCATGAAATCATGGAAGCATTTATGCACACCAATATCGTGGTGGAACGAAGCCACGGACGTGTAGAAGGGTCCGTTCGTCTCTCCAAAGGTGATTCTCGCATACATCACCGGTCGGCATCTCCGTCATTCGGGGCCGTAATTCCATCACATCGTGTGACCTCCGGGATGCTGGCTTTCTCTTACGTGCATTCTAGCACCAGGAAAAGAAGTATCGTCCTCTCTCCTATTCATCGCGGTAATATCAACCGCTCGGCCGCTCCTTGTATAGCTGGCCGGCATCTTCGGTCCGAAGCTCTTCCTTCGAGCTGGATCCGCTTCACCGGACCCGTTCCCTTCACGGCTCGGAACCAGACTATTCTTTTTCGCTTGTTTACATCATTCACAGATTCCTTGTTCTCCTTCTTAGGGGTCTGTTTAAACTCTCTTGTCAGCCTCAAAGCATTTGGCGCGGTGAAGTGGTATATAATACATGCCTCTGCATTCGGAATATGTGGTGGGTCCCACTTCCTGAAAAGTACGGAAAACACATAACTTAACTAACACTCCTTTGTCCTGCCAAGGTTTGGAGTAGCAAACGCCATAAGTTTCCTGATCTGTTGACACTTTAATGGCTATCTGACTTGATCGACACTCACTAAAGCTAAGATTTTACCGTTCCCTACCGATTTTTGGCATTAATGTCCCTCTTGAAATCGTCTTTATGGGAGTCTGAGTGCTTCTCAATTGCCGTCTGGTGTGGTCCCATGATGCTCACAGACCCCCAGAGATGATCCACTAATTCCTTTGTTCTCATTCAGACAAAGAGAATTACAACACTTCCCTAATCAAAATACGTTAATTTCCCAATTAATTTGCAATAGGCCAAATATTTAATTTAATTATCAACATAATTTAACCAAGCCTATTAAGACCGTCCCCCCTTTTTAATAGTTACTAATTTAGACCCAATTTTCGCATCAATATATTACTCTGTTTTTAAACAACTGATATATTTTTATAAGCATATTAATTAAAGATGTTTAATGCCCCTAGTAGTCGGGAATATTTATTTTATTTTTTATAGCTGTGGTAGCCACCACTACAAAAATAATATAAATTTGGTACAGTATATATATACCAGTTGGAGAATACGTGCAAATGGGACTAAAAGCATGCTGGCCGCCCCGGTGGCGCAGTGGTCTAAGCGCTGGCTTATGATCATTCGACCGAGATGGGTCCGGGTTCGAATCCTGGTGAGGCATGGATGTTATTTTTGTCTTGCGGCGCTGGCTCTCTCCCTTCCCTGGAACCAGTGGCCCTACATTAAGGATGGGTGACTGCTTATAGCCCATTGAGTTGCCCATGGTGGTCGTTAAACCTCCAATCAGAAAATAAATAAAGGCATGCTGATGAGAGTTCAGTACTTGAAATCGGTCCACGTCAGGGATCAGCTTTTTCACATGTTCTTCGGCATTTGTTTCAGTCGGTGTTACTTACATCTATGTAATATGTTAGTTGCTTAATGGTGTCATTTTATATAGAAATAGATTTTCTTATGCAAAATTTAAAGAATAATTTAAATTTGTGTTTCAGAAAATGTTCGTTGTAGTAAAGTTCCTGGAATCCGAAGAAGTTGAGGTCGTGCTCTCAGCTTGGATGTCAGACAATGAAAGGATATGCTTGTGGCCTTCATTTAAAACGTCAAAACTGAAACAAGCGCTTCTGGGAGATACAGAACCTGATGAATCGTGGCAAAAATACAATGTTGTAGCATTGGGGAAATATTGTATGTATCACTTTTCATAACTCATTGCTAGAAAATATTCTCTCATTCATTTATTCAGTGAATCAACCAACTAAATAACTTGAAGCATAAAGATAACAAATTGTCGCCCCACCACTGGTAACACAGAGATGTTATCTTATGCTTCAAATTATTGTGGCTATTTTAAGTTTTTAGCTATGTGCAATTTAATCACTGTACGATAAGCTTTAAAATCAATTGTTGTCTAAATAATCTAGATCAAAGTGTTTTTGCCTGTTAAAAACACCTTACTGAAAAAACAGTCAAAGCATATTGCTTTACAACCAGCCTTTCCGAAAGTCAGTGCCAAATGGCAACTAGTATTTAATCGATGGCTTGTAAAAACATTTTAACTCATTCGCTGAATGTTGCGAGTAGGTTTCCCTTAAACAGTTATGGACAATTTAAAATATACTTAAGATCTTATCTTCTTTAAAAGACCGGACCGGCATTGGAATGAACTTGAATACTCCTGAATTAGAGGACTTACCGAGGCTGTGTGTTGGAATCTTGTTTGGGTGGACCTTGACTCAAGTTATTATGGGGTGGCGGATCAGTCAAGTCACCAGGTGACCTGTTTCTGCGGTTCTCGGCCATTTTTGGTGTAAGTTTGCATGCACACTGACTCACTGCTGTGGTTGTATACTTAGACGAGCATAACTGATTTATATTGATGATGTAGACTCTACTTGTGTATTTCATTTTATGTTTAAGTTTCCGAGTATCATTCCTCCCGTGTCATGAGGAACACTTGGTGAGAAGTCTGTATCGCTGTTATGGCTTGTGAAATTGCATTGTGAGTTCCAAATATATATATATATATATATATATATATATATATATATATATATATATACATATTAATGCATCTTCAATACCGCAGGTTTTCAGAGCCATTGTAACTGCTGATGGTTTCACCGAATCAAAGGCTTTTTCATAATCGATAAAAGCCATGCACAATGGAAGTTCATATTCCCTCGCTCTTTCAATTAGTTCTCTCAGCACGTGGATATGATCTATTGTGCTGTAGCCACTCCTGAATCCAGCTTGTTCTCTCGGTTGAGCCATGTCCAGTGTTACCTTCAAGCGGTGTGAAAGAACTTTAGTGAAGATTTTATAAACTACTGATAGGAGGCTGATAGGTCTGTAGTTTCCGAGATCCTCAATGTCACCTTTCTTATGTAGCAGGATCATTGTAGCGGTGTTCCAATCCTCAGGAATCTTTCCTTCATTAAGGCATCGAGTGAAAATTTGGGCGAGTACTGTTTCGATTTCTCCACTTGCTTCTTGTATGATGTCTACAGTAATTCCATCTTCTCCTGGAGCTTTTCCTTGCTTCATGTTCTTGATTGCATGTGCAACTTCTGCTGGAAGGACTGGAGGAACTCTGGTACTGGTATCTTTCATGATGTCAGGAGTGCATATATCATCCCTTTCATATAATTTGGAGTAGAAATCTTTCACTCTTGTCAAAATTTCGCCTCTATTTCTTGTTACAGAACCATCTTCTTTTCTCAGTGCCATAATCTGTTTTCTTCCCTTACTGAGATGTCCCTTTGCTATCTTTAGGCTTTGGTTGTTTTCAATTGCTTTCCTCACTAGTTCACAGTTGAATTTCCTTACGTCTTCAGTGATACTTTTTCTTACTGTCTTGCATAGCTCTATATATTCCACTTTGGAAGTCACATCTTCTTTAGTTGTTCTCATCTCTCTTCTTTTTTGCATCAACATTTTGGTTTTTCCTGATAATTTGTTCACATGCAACTTGTTCTTAGACCCAGCCAATTTTGTTGCTGTTTCCATAAGAGCTTTGGTTACTTTTCTGTTAACTTCAGAGATGTCCACTTCTTCCGATGTTAGGCCTTCTAAAGCAGAGAACCTGTTCTTCAGTTCTAACTTGAAGGTATTATGGTGTTTTTTAAGGTTGGTTATGTCAATTAATATTATTAATAACATCTATGAAAATGCAAGTGCAAAGATTAGGCTGTTTGTAAATACAACACACGTAAAAATTGGAAAGGGAGTGAGACAAGGGGACACCATATCTCCGAAGCTCTTTAATGCCACATTGGAGGGTGTTTTTCAGTCGCTGAGCTGGGAAAACAAGGGAATAAAGATTAATGGAGATTATCTAACCCACCTTCGCTTTGCTGATGACGTAGTCATTTTTGCAACTACCCCATCAGAGCTGCAGAGTATGATCCAGGAACTTGCTGACAAGAGTAAAGAAGTGGGATTAAAAATGAACTTTCAGAAGACAAAAGTGATGTTCAATGCTTTTACAAGAAATGAAGATTTATCGATTGATGGAGAAAAGCTGGAGATAACAGACACGTACGTTTATCTTGGACAGCAGATATCAAGTGAGGGTCACATTGATGAAGAAATTAATCGGCGTACAAAACTTGCCTGGAGAGCTTTTGGAAGAAACAGCATAATTTTCAAGAGCAATATGCCATTATGTCTTAAAAGAAAAGTGTTTGATCAATGCATCCTTCCAGTGCTTACGTATGGTGCAGAGACGTGGACCTTAACTAAAAGAGACATACAAAGGCTGCAGACAACTCAAAGAAGCACGGAGAGGTGCATGCTTGGTGTAACCAGGAGGGATAAGAAGAGGAACTCGTGGATCCGAAAAATGACAAGAGTGGAAGACATCATGATCAGAGTTAAATCCCTGAAATGGCAATGGGCTGGACATACTGCCAGAAGGACAGATCATCGATGGACAGCCGAAATTTTAGATTGGATTCCAAGGGACAGGAAAAGACCCAGAAGAAGACCACATGGGAGATGGGTGGATGAAATTCGAAAGTATGCAGGGGTGACATGGAGGAGACTGGCACAAGACAGACCGTTGTGGAGGAAACTTGGGGAGACCTTCGTCCAGCAGTGGATTGATAATGGTTGACAATGATGATGATGATGATATATACATATATCATCATCATCATTGGCAACCATTATCAATCCACTGCTGGACGAAGGTCTCCCAAGTTTCCTCCACAACGGTCTGTCCTGTGCCAGTCTCCTCCATGTCACCCCTGCATACCCTCGAATTTCATCCACCCATCTCTCATGTGGTCCCCCTGGGTCCCCTCCTGTCCCCCGGAATCCAATCCAAAATTTCGGCCGTCCATCGATGATCTGTCATCATGGCAGCATGTCCAGCCCACCGCCACCTCAGGGATCCAACTCTGACCATGATGTCCCCCACTCCTGTCATTCCTCGGATCCACGAGTTCCTCCTCCCATCTCTCCCGGCCACATCAAGCATGCACCTCTCCATGCCACTTTGAGTTGTCTGCAGCCCCTGTATGTCTCTTTTAGTTAAGGTCCACGTCTCTGCACCATACGTAAGCACTGGAAGGATGCATTGATCAAACACTTTTCTTTTAAGACATAATGGCACATTGCTCTTGAAAATTATGCCGTCTCTTCCAAAAGCTCTAAAGGCAAGTCCTGCACGCCGATTAACCTCTCCATCAATGTGACCCCCACTTGACATCCGCTGTCCAAGACAAACGCACGTGTCCTCCATCTCCAGCCCCTCTCCATCAATCGACAAATCATCATTTCCCGTAAAAGCATTGAACACCACCAATGTCCCCTGAAAGTTCACTCCCAAGCCCACCCCTCCACGCCTGCCAGCAAGCCCCGGGATCACACTCTGCAGCCCCGATGGGGCAGTTGCAAAAATGACCGCGTCATCAGCAAAACGAAGGTGGGCCAGATAATCTCCACCAATCTTTATCCCCCCGTTTTCCCAGCCCAGCGACCGAAAAACACCCTCCAGTGTGGCACCAAAGAGCTTCGGAGACATGGTGTCCCCTTGTCTCACTCCCTTTCCAATTTTTATGTGTGTTGTATTTTCAAACAGCCGAATCTTTGCACTTGCATTTTCATAGATGTTATTAATAATATTAATGTATGCATCTTCAATACCGCAGGTTTTCAGAGCCTTTGTAACTGCTGATGGTTTCACCGAATCAAAGGCTTTTTCATAATTGATAGAAGCCATGCACAATGGAAGTTCATATTCCCTTGCTCTTTCAATTAGTTCTCTCAGTGCGTGTATATGATCTATTGTGCTGTAGCCACTCCTGAATCCAGCTTGTTCTCTTGGTTGAGCCATGTCCAGTGTTACCTTCAAGCGGTGTGAAAGAACTTTAGTGAAGATTTTATAAACTACTGATAGGAGGCTGATAGGTCTGTAGTTTCCGAGATCCTCAATGTCACCTTTCTTATGTAGCAAGATCATTGAAGCGGTGTTCCAATCCTCAGGAATCTTTCCTTCATTAAGGCATCGAGTGAAAATTTGGGCGAGTACTGTTTCGATTTCTCCACTTGCTTCTTGTATGATGTCTACAGTAATTCCATCTTCTCCTGGAGCTTTTCCCCGCTTCATGTTCTTGATTGCATGTGCAACTTCTGCTGGAAGGACTGGAAGAACTCTGGTACTGGTACCTTTCATGATGTCTGGACTACATGCATCATCCCTTTCATATAACTTGGAGTAGAAATCTTTCACTCTTGTCAAAATTTCGTCTCTATTTCTTGTTACAGAACCATCTTCTTTTCTCAGTGCCATAATCTGTTTTCTTCCCTTACTGAGATGTCCCTTTGCTATCTTTAGGCTTTGGTTGTTTTCAATTGCTTTCCTCACTAGTTCACAGTTGAATTTTCTTACGTCTTCAGTGATACTTTTTCTTACTGTCTTGCATAGCTCTATATATTCCACTTTGGAAGTCACATCTTCTTTAGCCGCCCCGGTGGCGCAGTGGTCTAAGCGATGGCCTCTGATCATTCGTCCGAAAGGGGTCCGTGTTCGAATCCCGGTGAGGCATTGATGTTGTGTTTGTCTTACGGCACTGGCTCTCTCCCTTCCCTGGAACCAGTGACCCTAAATTGGGGACGGGCGACTGCTTGTAGCCCATTGAGTTGCTCACGGTGGTCGTTAAACCTCCAATCAAAAAAAAATCTTCTTTAGTTGTCCTCATCTCTCTTCTTTTTTGCATCAACATTTTCGTTTTTCCTGATAATTTGTTTACATGCAACTTGTTCTTAGACCCAGCTAATTTTGTTGCTGTTTCCATAAGAGCTTTGGTTACTTTTCTGTTAACTTCAGAGATGTCCACTTCTTCCGATGTTAGGCGTTCTAAAGCAGAGAACCTGTTCTTCAGTTCCAGCTTGAAGGTATTATAGTGTTTTTTAAGGTTGGTTATGTCAATAGATTTTGTTTGTCTTATGAGCTTGCCACGTTCGAGTTTAGTGTTGAGGTGCATCTTACATCTCACCAATCTATGGTCACTACCTGTGTTGAACTTGTTTAGCACACTGCAGTCTTCTATGACGAATTTTTTGTTACACATAATAAAGTCAATTTCACTTGTCGTCGCATTTGGATGTATCCATGTCCATTTCCTGTGTGGCTTTTTCTTGAAGAAGGAGTTCAAGATGAAAAACCCTTCTGCCTCTGCAAACTCAACGAGAGTATTTCCACGCTGGTTTCTGTTGCCGTGACCGAATTTACCTACTGAAGTTTCATTCTGTTGCCGTTGCCCTATTTTTGCATTGAAATCTCCCATAATTATTTTCAAGTGCTGCTTACCTTTATTATTTAGATGACAAATTTCCTCATAAAATTCTTCAATTTCTTCTTCAGGATGACTTGTAGTGGGTGCATAAGTTTGAATAATCTGAGCCTGGTATCTTTTCGAGAGTTGGATAACAAGTCGTGCAGCTCTGTCAGAGGAACTTTCAACTTCTACAACTTTATCCTTCAGTTTCTTGTTTATTATAAATCCAACACCACTAGTTCTGCCAGTATCTGTCCCACGATAGTAGAAGAGATGTCCACTTTTCAGTTCGATGAGATCTTCTCCTTTTCTCCTTACCTCACTTAGCCGCACGATGTCCCACTTGATCCTTTGTAGTTCCTCTTCCAATTCAAGAAGCCTTGAATCAGAAGATAGGGAGCGTCCATTATACGTAGCCAAGGTCAGCATCAGATGGCAGCCTAGTCCGGTCCTCCGGGGATTCTTAGCACCTTCTGCCTTCATGTCGCACTGGCCGCTGCCTTGGCCAGGTACATTCCAGCTGCCGGAGACTGAGGGCCAAGATTTAAGTTGTGGAATCATTTTGGAGGGGTTTGGCCATAACTCACCACGCTGGCCAAGCGGGTTGGTGAGTGTGGGATAGAATTTCCTCTAATCCCGATGGTATAGTTATACCGCTATTGGCGGTCGTCAGAGCCCCTTTAGTGGCAACAGGATGCACCACGAGAAGGCGGGGTTGACATTTGTCAAGGAGAGGCTGTGATGTTACGTATATATATATATATATATAAATTTCTTAAACCCTGAATAAAAAATGCTAAAATTTTAAAGTTTTTGTTTTGTTAATTCTCTTACAGCTTCATATGGGATAGCTAGAGAAAGGCTAGTACGTGCCCAGGATACATCGAATCTTGACACTGAGGTGTCTGATGCTGATACTAACTGCAATACGCGAAAGAAATGTTGGCGTCCAGTACAGCCATTGTGTAGTGACAGTGAGAAATCTAATGCCGATGAAGTTCGTGTGGTAAAAAAACAAATAAAAAAAATCAGCAGTTACCATCGCCTCCACCTTTTGATATATCTCTAAGTAAACATTCATTGCAACAAATTGCAGTTTCTCCACTTATCCATATGGATATAAATTCAAACCATTCATCACAATTTTTTGAAGCAAACCATCCAATATCAACAGGCTTTTCTTCTGATGGTTGCTGCTTGCCCTCAAATGACCGGCATGGTAGATATGGTCAAACCCTGCTAAGTCAGTCTTCATCAAAATCAAGATATTATCCTCATACATGTAAGTTCATTTTCTGATTAAATACTTTCAAACCTATTATTATTGTTAAACATAAAATTACATATAATGAATACTGACTGAATTGGGATTGGGAAACATCAGACTATTTTCCATGTGAATTCCAAGCAAACAGGCTTATTGTTTTCTACTACTCCGATAGATGGCGCTAGTCATCGAAAGTCACAGTAGTGATTTAAACTAGCCCTGTGTTTTAGACACCCCCCATATTGACTTGACGGGGAGTTGCAAGCTAAATTTCCTCTATCCGGTCTTGAACTTGCTTACATATTATTAATGTGCTTGTATTATTTTAACAGGGTAGACAAAAATCCAAAATTTTCAGGAGTCAGCAAATTTTTCCAGGAGCCAGGTTAATTAAATGTTAATTAACCAATTTTTTATCTTTTTAACCCTCTGGATGGCAAGAACTAGTTAACTTTGCCTTGTAGCCCAGAGGATTATTAAATAGTATTATTCTTAGCAGAAATGCCAGATTCCTTAGTCTAGCGCATACCTGTCAACTTGTACGGTTTACCCGTATTTTGTACGTTTTTTTTTACGCTTTCGCTCGTGTACGGCCATACAAACACTTTGTACGGTTTTTTTTATCCCTGAAAAAAATGTTTTAATTTTTTATATTAACTGGCCCTGTGTGGAAACTTTTTTTACAGATACAATACCAAACGCTTTATGTTTATTCCGTGGCTCGCGCTAAACATTCGTCAAATCGCCACTGATTGAGAAATGTCGTGAGAGAAAAACAAAACAAAACAAAATCTGCGAAAATATTGGCAAAAGATGCGCATCTTTACGGTTTGATGTGGCAGTAAGATTGTTGTGGGGTATCGAGGACACCGGTCACAGTCATCACCCCTAATAGCTTTACAATACTGCGCACCGAACACCGGAAGCTGCGTGACGTAGGGGAGAGTAGGCTGATGTCCGTGGTGGGTGGTCGAGCATGCATGTGCTGCTCACTCTGTGTAAGCGTGACTGTCGATGTGCATGGTTGTTGTTGTCAAATTGTCTACTAAGTTTATTTTCATAAAGGGATATTAAGTGTCTTCAAATTCACTACTAATGGGGAGGTTCTCAGAAAATGGATTACAGCAATAAAGCGTGAAAATTTTCAAGTGACCAAGAACTCTAAGGTAAGTGAAAGCCTTTTGTTAACCTTATTTAAACTACTCGTAAAATAAAAATTTTGAACTAGAAAACTTAAATTTGGCTAATTTTATAATCTAATGCATCTCACAGCGGGAAGTCAAAGCACTGAAAAGATTTTTGAAAAATGAAATTTATGTTTGTAATGTAAAGAATAGATTACTTGTGTTGTTATAGTAACCCATAACATGTTTTTGCCAATGTATCAAATAAATTCAAAGTAAAATATGTATATTTAGGAAGGGATTTTAAACTTTATTATGGACATAGAATAATAAGGGTTGCATGCTTTTGATCACAAGAGTAATATGTTGATACATTCGTACTTAGTTATTTAAGTGTTTAGGCAGTGCCAGATTAACTTTTGGGGTCCCCATTTCTGGGCACAAGTGCTTGTAAAATACCTATATCCTATACGAAATATATGTATGTCATGTACACATCTAACATGCCTATGTCCTTTATATAAATGCTAAGGCCTTGTTGCCATGTGAAATACATCTTTTGTGTTTGCAGACATGGAGAGTTGCATTGAATTATCATTTTTAATATTTATTACTAAAGGAACACAAACACTGAATCAAGTATAGACAGCAAAAATTAGATATGAATGCAAAAAAAAAATGCTTTAAGAAATTATTGGAACAAATTTCAGATTTTCTTAGAAATGTGTCTTTGAAATTCTTCAAGAAACAGCTAACGGACACATAATCAAATTGTGTTTGTGATACACAAAGAACTACACAACCATAATTATTTGTACATTGGCAGTTTTCCTGAATACTCTTGAAAATCACATTTCAGGAAATTTCTGCCAATAAGTTACTTGTATTTTTTCAGATAAAACGAAATGCTTATATTGTGGATCCAAATAGTTTTGCTTAATGCTACTAATATAGTTAATACAGATGTGTTGAACTTTAACAAGGTAACTTTTTGAAATAGTGCTCTGGAAGACAAAAATTATAAACTTTATATTTGCTTATCAAAATGAAGTTGTCCAAACACGTAACTAGATGGTACTAAAATTAGAAAAACTTGTTATGTCATTATTGTACGTTTAATAATGTAGCAATTGTATAATTTTCTTGAAATCTTAATTTATTTGACGCAATCAGTGGATCAAGCAGCAATTAACTGTATGTAAGTTAAAACGTGCTTTATTGAGCCTTTGGTAATAATTAAAAAACACAGAAAAAAATTCAGCTTTTCTTGACCTTTTTTTATATATTAGTGATAACGGATTGCATATAAATTGCTAGTTACCGTCTGATGTGAAAATACATTTTCGCTAAAGGAATTATTCCATTACTAACATTTTCATAGTCATAAGTTTGCAATGAATGAAATATCTAATTCCTTAAATTAGTCAATCGACATCTTTTGAAACGACGGCGATAATTCGTAATGGACGATCAAACTAATCTTTCAAGTACAAGAACGATTTGTTCACAAGTACAGGAATCATTCGGTTAACTATAAAGACACTATAACTTCAAGTGAAACTACGACAACAGTTTATAATTTCGATTATACGAATGGTTTATCACTTCCAGTAAAATGACAGTGATGCTTTCATTAAGTTGACGAATCTGTCTTGCTTACCCTTTCAAGTCGAAATTATTGTTACTCTAAATTTTACGCTGTAATTTCTTTTTCTTCTGTATTTTAAAAGATTATTAAACAAACTTGTTAACTCTGCAGTTATTTAAAAACTAACACACAAGTTCTTATTTAAATGCAGTGAAACTCTAAAAGAACGCACTACCTGGTTAGTTGGTGTACGTAAAGACGCATTCGTTCGCACATCGCCGTAATGCTTCTCTCCGCGACTACGGACTACTCTAGTGACGTCACAAATCAGTGCGCAGGCCTGTTAAGCTATTAGGGGGTGATGTCACAGTTGTGTGTAGGGGAATCAGTGGAGGTGAGAATAACAGCTGCTGAGAACAGGGGATATCGCGAGGAGATGACCTCGAGCTAGGAGTCCAGGTGTCGTACCACCCTCTCAGGGGCGGGGCCTTGGCAGTAGGAATGAGCACATCGGCGAGTAATCGGTGGTTACTCGTTTCCGAAACGTCGATGCATTGAACTTCTTCTTCTTTATAAAAATGCAACAAAAAGAAATTCATTTTTTTTTGTAGAAAATATTTTTTACCAGTTTGTTCAAAAATCGGGTCATCAAACCTCGATGCTTTTTCAATTAACGGGCTCTCCAACATCGCTTATTATAGGTCGCAAACATCGATGTTCAAAAGCATGGAAGTTTTTGCCCATCCCTACAGCCAATCAAAACCCACGCTTTTCTCGCTTTATACTGAACATCAGCAAGCTATCTCAACGTAACCGTAATCACACATTCTCTTGACAGATTCGTTTTGAAAAAGTAACAATATGTTCGTAAATTTTGTGCTAATTCAGCAGATGTTTTTCACTGGAATTACAAGTTTTTTGCAGGAATTATTCATCAGGAATTACACGTTTGGGGAAAGCTAGTGTTATAGGATTTGGGTAAGTCAAAATAATTTTTTCTCTGCTTAATTTGAATATTTCACTCATCAAATGGCCGAGAACTCAAACTCAGAGAAGCGTAAGTTGGAAGGCAGAAACCGAGGTCATGGCAAGTTTCAGGCTGATTGGATTAAACTATTCCCTGGCATTGTTGATGTATCTAAGATAGGATCTACCCATGCTTTTTGAAAAATATGCAGCAAAGACATTAAAGTTGTAGCGTCTGGCTTATATGATCTGAAAGAACACTTTAAGACAAAATTGCATGAAAAAAATATTAAAATGAAGAAGGAAACATCTATCGCGACTTTCTTTGCACAGCCAAAGCAGGAAGATAATGTTACAAGGGCTGAAGTTTTATTTGCTAATTTCGTCGTCCAGCACAATTTACCTGCTTCTGTAGCTGATCACTTTTCTTACTTAGCAGTTAAAATGTTTCCTGACAGCGCCATTGCCAAGAAGTTTCATTTAAAGCGGACCAAAACAACACTTATTATTAAAAACTGCTTAGCTTCATCAGCAACAGTACCAGTTATCAATCTGTGCAGGGAGTCAGCCTTCTCACTGATGATTGATGAATCAAATGACAAGAAAAGAGATTAGCTGTTATGGTGAGAATTTTTGAAGATGGTTTGGGACCCAGAACAAGATTGCTGGACATGCCAGTATGTAGTAGTGGAACCAGTGAGGACATTTTCAATGACATTAACACAGCAGTCACTAGGCTGAATATCCCTTGGAGTAACTGCATTGGCTTTGCTAGTGACAATTGCAGTGTTATGGTGGGGAAAGCAAACTCTGTACTTACCAGGGTGAGGCAGAGAAATCCAGATGTCTTCAGTATTGGATGCATTTGCCACCTGGCTAATTTGTGTGTACAAGCTGGAGTGAAGCAACTAACTGTACCAATATATGACCCACTGATTGATACTTACTACTATTTTTAGTACAGTTCTAAACGACGAAAGACATACAAGGACTTCCGACTTTTTACTCAGGTGGATGACCTGAACTTATTGAAACATTGCCAATCTCAGTGGTTATCACTGCACAAAGTAGTAGACAGAGTTTTCAACCAGTATGCAGCTCTTTCATCCTATTTTGAAAGCCACAGTGAAGTTGAAAAACCTGGTAGAGTATAGAACATGTATGATCTTTTAAAATCACCGCTGACCCAGATTACCATGCATTTTCTTCATTTCGTTTTGTCACTTTTAAATGAGCTTAATAAACTTTTTCAAACAGATGAATCACAGATTGGTGGTATGATGGAGGAGATGGACAGGCTACTCGGGAAGTTTATGGTTAAATTTGTGCAGATGAAACATGTCAAACAAATTTCTGATTTGAGGCAAATCAAGTTTGATAATCGTGAAGTGCAGCATGATGACAGCACACTAGTAGTAGGCCTCTCCAACAGAACATTAATGGAAGAAATGGAATTTAATGGTGGAGACAAAAATGTATTCTTTGAAGATGTGAGAAACTTTTATGTTGCGATAGTGAGAAAGATAGTGGACAAATTTCCATTTGAAAATCAGGTGCTGAAAGTATTGGACCCAACCACTAAGGACAGCCTGAAGTACACACATATTTGTAGATTGGCAGATACGTTTGCTCCACATCTTGTTCAGGAAGCTCTACAGGATGAGTTTGATGACTATTGTTTGATCTGTAGTGACTGTGTACCTGTACTGTCAGACAATGGCCAGAAAAAGAGCTTTCGTAGCTACTGGCTGGATATTTTAAGTTTGAGAACCAGTACTGGTGGTTGGTTGGTTGGTTGGTTGTTGGATTTTATTGGCGCAAGGGCCAGGTTTGGCCAAAGAGCGCCAGACAAAGAACGATCAGTCACAGATTTTGAAAAGCGTGGAAAATGAGTAAGAGCAGACAGGCTTGGGAAAAGTTGAAAATGAGTATGATGAAAGCAGGGAAGACAAGGTAGTTAATCAGATTTATAAAAAAAATTACTAACGGAGAAGGACGAACAGTCACTCTCCTCCCCCCACACTCCTCTGCAATGCTGGCAGAGGGCGGGGACGAACTGTCACTTTCCTCCCCCCCCCCATGTTCCTCTGCAATGCTGGTTGAGGCTGGGGACGAACTGTCACTCTCCTCCCCCCATGGTCCTCTATAATGTCGGTTGAGGGTGGGGACCTCGCAGAGGCCGAGACAGTTTGATGGACACTGCACACCTTTGCGGATTGAGGGCCGGGTCTTCCGCACGTGCAGGCTGTCTGCTGGGAACCGGAAGAGGCGGGCGTCTTCAAAAGAGAAGGCGCAGACTCAGCTGGTCGAATAAGCTGGAGCTCGGTGAAATCCACCTGTGTCGCTTGTTCAACTGTAGATCGCGTGGCAAGTGCGGCGAGAGCTACAGGGCGCGGAACAAAGGGCTGCACGGGTTGTGGCAGAGACTTAACAACTGCGGCAAAACTACGCTGTCGGGTGTTGGGAATACCCAACTTGGCTTTGGCAGCAGGGTACGAGAGGCCTTCCAGGGTCTTGAGGCGCTGGATCGCCATCTCGTCCTTCCATTTCATACAGTTGCGGGAGTAAGCTGCATGGGCCTCACCGCAGTTAACACAGCAGGCCGCAGAAGTGCAACCTTCCCCGTCATGTTCACCGGAGCCACAATTAGCGCAACGAGCGGAACTCTTACAAAATCGTTGTGAATGCCCGTACCTCTGGCACCTGAAACAGCGCAGAGGACTGGGAATGTACGGGCGAACTGCACAGACCAAGTAGCCTGCTTTGATTTCTGTCGGAACTTTCGGGGAGTCAAAAGTCAAGATTACATTTTTAGATTTAAGCAAAGAGCCATCACGCCGGAACATCATACGACGTGCAGCAAGAACACCCTGATCCGCAAGTTCAGTCACCAATTCATCCTCACTGCATGGCAAGAGATCAAACTCCGAAATAACACCCCGAGAGGTGTTAAGAAACGGGTGAGGTGTCACTTTGACAGGCATGCCTTGAAGACTAGAAAGGCGCAGAAAAGTGTTACTCTGAGAAACACTGCAAGTTTGGACAAGCAGGTCCCCAGAGCGAAGCTTCCTCACAGACTTCAAGGGGCCAACCGCAGCGTCCAAAGCTTTAGAAATGAAAAATGGAGATCTGGTGGACAGTCTCTCATTCGGATCGATGGATTCGACAAGTAAGTGTGTAGCATGCGTAGTCACAGCAATCGAGGGAGACGACGCTTCGGAGCGACTGGTACAGCTGCCGAAGAAGAGGTTCCACATTCTTGGTCCAGGTCATGGTCTAAAGATCGTTTAAGGGTATGAGACTTGGTAGGTTGAGAAGACGAAGGAGAGTCGTTGTCAACTATCATATTCACAGGTGACCTAAATTTGGAGTTTTGTTTTTTGTTTCTACCCATGGAAAAAAGAAGGAAGATTCGTCTGCAGACTACTCCACCCACCACCGAGCCCTACAAGCAGTACTGGTGGTATCCGCTTCTTAAATCTTAAAGTGCTTATTCAGCGACTCCTTACTTTGCCTCACAGTAATGCTGACTGTGAAAGAACTTTCTCCATGATGAAGAAAATCCATACAAATTGTAGGAAGTCCCTGAATGCAGATACACTAACCTCCTTTTTACAGTGTAAAATAAACACTGACACTTGCTGCATAGGCTTTAAATCCACGATGACATTTTGACGAAAGCAAAACGTGCATGTGTTGACTATAATACAAAACACTCTTAGATTAAATATGCAAATAATTAATACATGTGTATCAGTTGCTGTCATAAAACAGTTGAGTTTGTAAAATTTACGTTTTTTTTTTTTTGGCGTAAGGGTTATTTAGTCTTTAAGGTTTTTATGGGTTCAGTGTACAGGTTATCTCCTCAAGAAGTTGACAGGTATGCTAGCGTGCTTGAATATGTGTTACCGATTAATAAAGTTAACATCTGAATTAAATTACAAAAAAAGAGTTGTATATTTACCACAGTATATAATTATGCACCACAATGCCATGCAGCGTCAACACTAAATATGTCCTTGTGTTTTTGCGCTGAAATACCAGCGGTCAATAGCCTTTTCTGGCTCAAAGTCTTGGATTGATGGTCCATTCAAACTAATCATCATCAAGTCATTTCAATTCTTTACCTCAAGTTTGGTGCGCAGTTTATGTGTTATTAGATTCATGGCACTGAAACCTCATTTACAAGATGAAGTTGAGACTGGTATTGTTAACACAATACTGAGCAACTTAATCAGAATAGGAAATTGGGATTCCATAGTGAGGGACTTCTGTAGCAGCTCACTGAAATTCAGGCCTTGCCCTAACACCTTGAACTCATACCATTCACTTAGTAGTGAGTCTATGCCATCTTCATTAATGATCATATGTAGAGGATTTTAGGAAGGGAGTGTGTGACCCCAGGTCTGAAACAACCCTTAGAAATAGGAGGCTGGGAGATTTGGGCTATAGAGTGCCCGATAGGAAAGTGACATGAAAGCGAAGTAGACAGGGGAGGAAGATGCCCTTATTTATTACCAGGCAGCCCAGTACCCATTTTCATTAGTATTAAGGTGTTTAAAGAAATAACTCCCATGGGTTTTTATTTCCTCATCTCCGTAGTTTTCTATAAGTTTCCCTGATGGCCATGAAAATATCAAAAACACCAGTAGCACATTGAATGTCTTCCTGTTTCAGAAATCTTTCTTAAAGAAATTTAATGCCAGTGCTGAGGAGATTTTCTTTATCAGAGGCAAAGCACTTGTCTGTAACATTTGCCAACTGCACATCTTGGTACATTCCAGCAAGTGTTACATTTGAAATGAATATGGTTTCCATTGTGGCACTGGTGTTCTTAAGTTGTTCCAATGAACTGATGGCTTTCCTTACATGCACTAATACTTGACTTGAAATGAGATCTTGTCTCTGAAAAATAAGGGAAAGTTTCTTGAAAATGTTAAGGTAGTCAAGTAAGAAATGAATTGTTATAACAAATCTAAGGTTGATGTTTTTTAAATGCCATTAGCAACATTTCCCTCTTCACCTTTCCTTTGAGCAATATTCTCCAAATGTATCACCAGACATTTCCAATCTTTAACTACAGCATTTAGAGCACCAATTTTACTAGCCACCCATCTTACTTGGTGTAAATACTGTAATTTTGATATTTCACACTCTAGCAACTCTGAAATTTATTCAGTTCCCGTCGGGAACTGAATAAATTGGTTATGGAAGTGACTCCTGGAATTTTCGTTTGCCTTTACCAAATATGGAAACATCAGAAATTGGTGATTCACCAGCAGAGTTGTTTTCTTCAATACTTGATGCATTGCTTGTTGTTGGTTGCTTAGCAATACTGGTTTTACGATCAGCACTGATTTCCCTGGGGAAAATCAATATGCTTGGCATTATTTGCTCTACTTTCAATTGATGCATTATTTCCAAATAAATCTGTAAGTCGACACTGTTTTTTACTTGGTTGAGTAAGGGCCTGGCTCATATTTGCAAGTTTCATTTTATTTGAAACCTCAGATTATCACAACAAGGAACAATAAATCAGAAGCTCCAGGCAAAACTCCAAAGGCTATACACTCCCCATGTAGTTATGAAAAATAAAATCCAACAGGGAGTTTTGATTAAAACTGTTGACTAAAAATAGCAACTTGAACTGTAGGACTAGTTATGGAAGCCGCCCTGAGGCAAAGAATATCTGAGAAGTTAAGGCTCAGCGAAATGTAACTAAGTCCGCCATATCTTAAGAGTTAAAACGCAGTGCACAGAAGCCAACATACAGGCTGATCCCGGAGCAGACTGCGCATGCGTATTTCTGTTGACTTCAGTTCTTTGGGTAAAGAACAGTCTGCCGAGCTACTCACATCATGTGATTGTTCCCTTCTCGGTAGCATAATCACTTCGCAAATCAGATATGTTAGTTTTGTTACACTAATCGGGTTAGTTAAGGCTGTTGTTTGTTCTTCAGTTTTTCAGAAACATTTTCAGTAATGCCAAATACTCGGGAATGTCTGCATTTTGTACGAATCCTTAGGCCTAATTATAATATTTTCTATAATTTAATTTAAGTGGTAATACTAATGTTATTGCATATTTTTCTCACCAAAATATCAGAAAACAACAACAACAAAAAAAAACCTCTAAGCAAATAGTCATCAGATCGAAAAAACACCATCGTGAATCAAAGAAAAGCTTCAATGCCGTTGCTCCCCCCCAATGTGTTTTGCTCCTGAAAGTCGACTTTCCCGCAGAGTATATTACCTCTTAAGATGTGGTGTCGCTGTTGTCGACTGTTTTACGTTATCTCTATGAGAGTTGGCTTTCTTCACGCAAAGTTTTATATTCTTTGCCTGAGACTTGCCAAGGAAGAATGAGACAGAAAGAGGCAAACTGCAAAGCTGGTCAGAAATGGCGTTGTCATAGCAACGGTCTGTTGATTGACGGCTTCAGCGCAGGGAATGTTGCATCATAGCTGTGAACTGGATGGAGAGGGGGGGGAGGAGAAGGGTTTGCAGAAACTTCCTTGCTTAAACGGGTGCGTGATGTTGATTAATAAACATCTCTGGTAGGCTACTGGGATAAAAAATATGATTTTCTATCTTCGTGAAATTTCGACAAAACTGGCTGCAAATTTAATGAACCTCACAAATTGTGAAAAGGAACAAACCCACGAACTTTCATGCGAAACGTGTAAAAATTGTGAACATTAGATACTAAAATTTTTAATCTCGTTTTCAATTTCGCACGACGGTAGCTTTCTGCTCTGAATGTCATAATAAAAATTGTTATGCGCAATTCAAAAAGTTTTCATTTGATTGTAGTGAAATTTCCTGGATAACCTTGTATGACTCAGTTACGATATCTCACATCTGTAGAAAAATTCAGATCTTTTAATTGAAAATTTGGAAGAGAGAAATGTGGCACCTTACTCCATCGTTAATAGGTTGACCCAGAGACCTTTCTTGTAAACACAGGAGGAAACTGTATTTTGATCTAAAAGCCAGAGGTAGGGAATGATGAGACGGAAAGTAAAAACAAATCGTCCTCCAATCCGAACGCATCAAAAACCCGAAATAAAACAGTAACATACCCTAATAGGCCGGTGTAATGATGGTTTGTTACACCAGCCGACCGCCGAGGGTGGAGAATGTAGCAGAGCATATTTTTACTGTGATTCAAAATTATTGCCCCAGCACCCAATGTTTGTCATCGATAGATACCAGCAGACTTGGGACAGGAAACTGTAATAACGGTATCCTGAGCTTGCAAAATGCTGCAACTTTTTTGCTAGTCAAAACACAGAATTGTTTTTTTTTTTTTTTTTGTGAGTAAAGTGTTGAATTCTTCTAGGTTAATTTTTTTTTCAAACTGAATTTAAAAAAATGTTACACTAAAATCTAAGAAGCCAGCCATTTATTTTCAGTCGCCACGGCAACCGGGCGCCTTGGTTTTGTCTACCCCTGCTTGTATAATTTCCAAATTTTCATTGGACAATCTTACTTGCATATTTAGTAAAACTCAAGGTCTTTAGATATATTTCAGGGTATAAGGTTGGGCTCGCTACGATGTCCGCCTCTCATTGGCTGCTGAAATGACGTCGGCGTGGACGCTCGGGGCTCGGCAGCCAACATGGCAGCCTTCTAGCGTCTTGTGGCTTTGGGTTACGGCATACGAAATGATCGTAATAATCACACTTATTATGATAATAACGAAATAAAAGTGCAAAGAACTGCTCATACATAAATCAAAATCATAAAATCAAACCATTTACCTTCCGTGAAGCACAACATTTCCAAATTTATTTGCATATATGTGAACTCACATTTTAATACTTACCGCCAAGCCACTACAAAACAAACAACTACAAGAATTAAGGTTAAACACTGTTACTTAAATTATTTCTGAAATTTACTTCATCAAAAAAATTGGCAATTTTGATAAATCAGTTCCATACTGTGAACAACACGAAAACTATTCTGTCTCTCTATATATTCACTCTTGAAACATTTTTCAACATTCCTTCATGGTGTGAATGTATATAACACATAAGCAAGCTAAAATAAATTAAAAATATATATATATATATATATATGCGCAAGAAAACCAAGAGTTAAGTGTTATACTTCCTTTTTTTTTTTTTTTTTTCAAGATTACTTTTTCCTGTAAAGTTAAATAAGCTTATTATTTTGCTCTAAGTTTAAGAATGTGGTTTTCACTTTAAACCTTTTTTACCCGCATTTGTGCTAGCTGGTTGTTTTAGTAGTTTACAGGTTTAGTAGAATTTAATGTTCAAAGATTTTATTAACTTACAAAATTTATATTTGGTGCACTTAAGCAGATGTAATATAGCAGAAACCGACTTCCGACTTTTAGGTCTTTGTAGAAATGAGAGAGGGGTCATTTCTGTTTGACCCTGAAGAAGGAATAGGTGATTATTCTCAACATGTTCTACATTACATGTCTCCTTTCATAATCTCACTTTCAGAGTTTACAGTTTTTTAGTTTTATCCCTCATCAAGGGGAGAATATAGCTCGGTGATTGGGTATTGATATTCTTTTTTTTTTTTTTAGGTTTTTATTTTTAAAATTGTCTATACACACCCACACACATCATTTAAGAAAGTTGAATTTTTTTCTGGAAGTGAAGATATATCTACTTAAAAAATGACATCTTGAAAAATACACACCATATATACATACATATACACACACACCATATATACATACATATATACACACACCATCTATACATACATATAAACACACCATATATACATATATATACACACACACCATATATACATACACACACACACCATGAAGGAATAGTGAAAATTTTTCATCTTTAAAAACTCTGTCTCTCCTATATATGTGTGTGGTACTTTTTCTTTTTTATGTTAATGACTAGCAAATAAGTTAGTATACTCATTACCACTGATGCTGTGCTAATTCAATTCTACAACTTTTCCTTTACTAGATTTGATCCTTAACACAATGTGCCCATGACATATGTATTGAAATAAAATTTTTCTTTCTCAGATGAGTATATATAATAGCTATCAGAAAAATTGCAAATACTTGCATACATGCATACAAACAACGAAAAATTGAAATTAAAAAAAAAAAAAAACTTAGCTTTTTGATGGCAGAATTCCTTGGCATTATTCCTGCAGGTTGCTTACATTTTCTCCATGGCATGAAAAATCTGGTTTGGTCATGTGCATCCAGGAAACTTTCACTTTGATGAAGCCTGCCAATTACGTGCTTTTCTGGGTTGAGCCTCTTCTGCCTTCCTAACTTTTGCTTTTGCATTTAAATGTCTTAGCCGTATAAAGGTTCGGGTTCTAACATATAACTTTATCACCTCTGTAGGAACATCTGGAAACCTCTGACCAATTTTCACACATAGTTTGTGTACAATCTTGTGTTCCTGGGATAAAGAGTCATGTCCATGCACTTCTGCAAACATCAACTCAAACTGGCTAACTTTCTCCAACCATGGATCTGATGGAACAAGCAGGCCACCTCGTGAAAGGGTCTCAATCCAGCCAACAGGTACTGATTCTGTAGTTGATGGTGGATTAAGTAGCTGGCCAGTTGGCGTACCAAGCGAACCGTCATATTTTCTTCCTCGGTAAGCTATGTAACCTGCAAGGTAACGAAAGCCTTCTACAGAGTAATCAGAGCCAAAGAGAGTAGCAGATGGTACCTGAATACCTGTAGAGTCTTGTAGTGTAATATCCAGAATCTCAGTTTCACCTTCAATCATTGCCAGGGTTCTGACATATCAGGTAAAACGGCACTAAACAATTGAGATGTCAAAAGTAATCATCATCAACCCCACCTTGTGCAACAGGAGCAGCACTTGAAAATGGAATGTCACTTACATTGGCACCTAGAAGCAAGAAACGCAAACGGGATTTCACTTCTGTAGGCAATGGATGATCATAGAAGTGGCCAAGCCCACGTATTTGTGAAAAAATTTTCAAGGCAGTCTTGATTGAATCGAGCAGTTAGGATGTATTTTATGTTCAGAGGCTTCAGGTCAGTGAAGTGTCCCAGTAATGAGCGAATGGTTATGATGAATCCTTTCTGAAATGGTAACAGATGTGTTGCATTACCTACCTTCATTTATCGGATGCATGCATGCAGCTGTCGTAGAATCCTCTCTTGGGTTTCACGATGAGTTCCAAATCCACATGCCAGAGACTTCTCATCTGTAGGCCTTCTTGAATTTAGCACATCAAACGAGTCGTTCAGAAGCTGAACAAATTTCGCGACGTGTTCTTCATGTGGCATAAGAAAGCGTATTCCTTGTGCAGTGTGGTTCGAAAAGAGCTGAGTTGCCAAATATACACGTTGGCGGTCACGGCCCTTCACACTAATGTGACAACTTGGGGCATATCTTCATCTCACTGCAATCTAGAGTAAGGAGCTGTTCAATAGTAGCTTTTGTAGTTTTATTACCTGGAAGTGTTAGTCCATCATCGAGAAAATGATTTCTTAGCAGCTTGTAAAGGTGTGGAACATCTGCAAACACCCAAACTCGTTTATTTGGTATTTGAGGATTGGGGAAGCATGTGTTTGTGTGTGTTACTTGTAATTTCTTCCATACAGCACGACCTTATTTATACCAGTATTATTGCTTGTGGGAAGATGTAGTGTAGGTACTGCATCAGGCTTCAACACTTTCCTGCTAGTTAACCCAAGTAACTCTGCCTTTAAGTCACACTGGTAGTCATCCCGTGTGAAATGTTGAGAACACACTCTTGCATTGGAAACTTTGAAGGAATCCTGACACTTACATTTCTGAATCCACAATATTTGTAGTAATAAATCCTTGAGAAATACATGGTACATAATGTCAGTGTTCTTGGTTTTCCTATTGTACGTAGTACAACAGGCCACTGCACAACCCGGCATTATTGGGTTTCTTACGAAACACAGAATCAATGAATTTCAGTGATAAATACGTGTAAATATCAAAATAAACAAAACATAAACATAAAACTATACGATAAGAACTTCAAGCGGTTGAAAATCAACTGCGTTAATAGAGAAAACTCCAGCACACCAATTGTAAACAAACAGGGATGCCAGAAGTCGAAAGACTGAGCGTCCACACTTACGTCATGCGTGGTTTCAAAATAACCGCGTCTGATACTGCGCAGCCCAAGCGAGACCCTCCTGAGTAAAACTATTCAGACAAGTTGGGAACACGGAGATCGCCTGAATGAATTAATATTAGTTTTTTTTTAAATAAACTTCTCGAATACACTGTTTTATTTGTGTACCAGGTTTTTAGTGTATCTCAGATAGCTTTACAAATGTCGTTTTTTTTTCAGTGTCCCGTACTGTAAATATGTTTCTTTTTTATAGATCATATTTGTGAGGAACTGTTTTCCATAAATGTGTGTTTAATGATTTTTCCCCCATAAATTCATAAGTACAACATAAGTTTTGGTTATTTTCACGTGACATCTACACAGCATTAGAATAATGGCATGAGGACATTTATCATATACATTTAAAATATGAGATTTGAAATTGAAAAACAATGGTACAGATGACCAAGAATTGTTAAAATTATTATTTTTGTCTTTTCTAGAGATCAATTAAACAAGGAACTAATGTATATAATTTCAATATAAGGAAACACACTTCAACTTTTGGGGAAATTATTTATTATTTTATTGATTCTAAATCAGGTATATAACAGACAGCAAATAATTACTACCACTCAGATACAATTTCCCTGTGAGGAAATTGTGTGACTTGCTCGATAGAAATATAAGTGATGTACACAGGGACGGCGGCAGAAATTTTTCAATGGGGAGGGGGGCTCTGTAGGGGGGGGGGATGCTCCAAAATCGGAGGGGGGCGAATTTTGCTTCATATATATACATATATATACATACAAACACGAACCCCAAAAAATTAATATTCCTTAGAAAATTAAAGTCAAGAATTTTCAAAAATCGCCGTCGCTTACCCTAAACAAAACTTAAGCAAATTTGAAGAAATTCAGTAACAATAAAATTCAACTATATGGAAAGCAACACATACTGCTAGATGACAAAAATAAATCATCAGGAGAAGCTTTTTGCCAAATAGCAATAAATTTTGCTAGACCTGTGAAGCTGGGGTGGCTTCGTTGAATTTAACATCTGATTTATTAGTTTTCCACCAATCAATCAATCAAAGACTTGTAAAACAATATTAATAATAAATTTCCTGGGCACAGAGGCACCAAATGATTTATAGGTGTTTTTCTTACACTATAATGTGTGAAAATAATAAGTGCAATAAGTTGTTGGCTATTTTCAAATTTGGGAGATGAGTAGATGACATTGGTAACACAATAAGAATATTTATTATATGAATAGACATCAAAAAAGGAAATTTTTTCAACAATGCTTGTTTATTGTTTGTGTTGCTTGTGATTGTAGAATTGACAACCTGAAAGTGTTAAAAGGTGTTATTTTCATATGTGTAAGAAATATGTATCACAAAAATTAAAGTGGCCTTGTACTCGTTCTGACAGTGATTTTAAGGACACAGCAATTATGCCACAATAAGAACTGGGTTCGTTTCCACCCTCAGGCTAGGCTGAGGTGGATACAAGTTCTAAATAAACTGTTTAGAAATAACCCCTTTACTCAACAAATTTACTGCCACTCAAATTTTTGATTTTTGAAGAACCCATTGGGTTCACCTTTATTTACAAGTGAAACACGAATTATTGAATATCAATTACAAATTTGGTGTAACGCTTTCCTCTGGCTGATATGAAATTTAGGTTAGAGTCCAAAAATTATAATGGAAAATATCAGCCCTTCGCACGTAAATCACATAAGGTGGTGTATCTTTTTCTTTTTTATTTTCAGACTAGCTTGAATACAGCTTATTGCACAAATTATATTCAAAAATTTTTTCCAAACATTAATATTTTGGCTTTTCTCAAAAGCACTAATGAATATAAGTGGTGTTATGTAAACATTACACAAGCTGCCAAAATAATATCAACAAAATTTCTTAGGCGTCGCTGAAATCATAATTTAGCAGAACAAATTTTTTCTACGCTAGCAAAAGCTAAAAATCAGGATATCAAGAACACTTATTTCACTACTTCAACATCTTTGGCAAAATTAGGATGTAAGGCCAAGCCAGTAAAAAAAAATTCTAGGTACCAATTCGGCTTAGCTAACATTTTGACACGGTACTGGGATTCAAAGCACATGGTAAGTTTCATTAATACATAGTGGTACAATCCTATCACTCCCTACTTCTTGGTTAATTTGTGCAAAAAGTTTACTTTTATATATACATCACGGTTCAACACTTAAATATACATCATTTATATTGCACACTGTATATGACTTTATCCTTGCTGGCTTGCACAATTATTTAGGAAAAAAGAGGAGAAAGAAAGGAGTTTCAGGGCTTCCCCCTCTACTTTTTTTCTTTAACTCAAAAAATTTGAATTTATAGATTCCCCCTTTTCCTACACAACCAAAAAGATAAAAATATTGTTGTTCAAAATGGTCAACTGAAGCTTGCCTCATAAAAAAAAATAATTTGTTATTATACTGATACATGACATAGCTGACCAAACAAACAAAAATATTACTTCCTCCTTTGACTCTCCCCGTAAACTTCCCACTGCAGACTTGTCCACTCCCTTCTTCACTTTACAGTACAAAAAAATTTTGAGTGCTGAATAATAAAACAAAATTACGTTTCGTTAAAGCAAAAATTTATCTCACAACTTCTAGGTTAAATAACTACCTCATCTGGATTGAATTTGAACATTTCCTTGTTGACAATTTTTCCAAGTTTGCAGAAGCAAACAGAAAAAAAAAAGGGAGTTACCTGGTCTTGGTTGTTTTCGTCCGTGAAATTTCAGGGTTGTTTTTTTTTGTAGATTTTTTTAAAACTTTCACCTCCAGAGAGTGACTGCTGTGGACTGGCGAAGAAGAGAAAGAGTCCAACAATCAAAGGTTCTGGTCAGCCATCTTGTTTGTTTTCTGGGAAGGGGGGTGACATCGTCGTTGAGAAGGAGAAGTGAATACAGCAGGCGATTTTCCCTTAAAAGGCTAAGCTGCGCCTGAGGTGGATAACCACCATTTGGGCACCGGTTGATGTGTTCTGAGAAACCAGCCCTCACCAGAAAGGAAAGGAATTCCTCCTTTTTGAAGAAAAACATCCTGGAAGGCTCCATCGCAAAAGCATTGGTGAAAGGGCAGTCAGTCCTTATGTCCAGCTCTCCCCAGGTCTAAAATGGCAGGCCTGAGCCTTTTTTCGCCTGTCTAGGTGGTTGGAGGGGATGGCTTCCGGTTCAGATCGCACCAAGCAGCAGAGCGTGAAAAAAATTATGATTGAATAGCAACAAGTTCAACGAGAGAGGGCCTGACGGACCTAGTAACCCAGACTTCAACGCTCCGCGGGGTCATATGCTCAACTCCTGAGCTGCGGGCTCCGAGGCTATGATTGGACGAAAGTACTGCCTCAGCTACACGGACTGTCTAATAGGAGATCGTGCAACTTACGCTTGACCCCCAACGTCACCAAAATTCTCGGAATCTACCAAGGTCAGCAAAATACGTTGGCTTGACCTTTCTACCCAAAGTAACCTCCGCTGGTTGAGGTTGTTCTATAATTAGAATTCTTGCAACCAGAGCTTTCTCTCCAGAAACATTTTTCCCAAGTGAAGAAAGTAAAAATAAAAAAAAATAAAAATGGCGTGTTACTTAACAACAAACTTTTCCTTCCTTTTTGAACCTTCAGCCTGGCTTGTCTTATAAACTTTACAGATTTTAGAATATATATATATATATACACAGGAAGATCGATGAAATTATCATCTTACAAAACCAGCATTTCAAGTAAAAATGGATCGGAACAGAAACAAAAAAAAAGTATTATAAAATCATTTGCTTTTTTTTTATATTTTGAAGTTGCTTTACTGCTGAAAAAGTTTATTGCGCGATTCACACTTTTAGCTTTAATTTTTCGCTTTCATATATACAAATGAAAATCGCTTATCCTTATCTCATACGCTGTTCATTTTGCGTGGTGTACAAAAAGGAAAGAGAAAAATATACAGAGATATGTATACAAATACTACCACGGAACAAGATTGATAACAAATGTGAAGACAAAAATGTTTTTTTCTCAATAAGAACCGCAGCTCTGAAACCTTTATCGGAGCAATTCTTCCCCAAATGAAGCAAATGAACAAACATTACTCCTCACTAGGATTGACACATTTAAAACAATATGCAAGGAATCACATCTAAAGCTTTAATCTCGGCATATCCAAATATAACGTTCGATCCCAGAACAATAAACCGAAGAACACATACGTACATGTTATTCCCACACTTCACTCAACATACAGACACATGGCAAAAATATTGTAGCACTCAAAAAGGAATTGAGGAGAAAGGATAGGAAAAAAGAAAATTTGAAGATTGAATGGGAATTAAATAATTTCATAACTTTTTCTTGACTTCCCAGGTAAAATGAACTGAAAACTTCAGGAGATATGGAAAATTGATTCAAGCTCCTTACTAAAATTTTCGGGGTTCGATGGTAAAAAAAACAAAAGAACTGCGTATCATTATTTTCCTTTTTTTCTTTCATCTTGTCCCGAAGGGAAGCAAGATGCGTGATGGGAGCCTAGTTTCCTTTCCGAAAATAAGATGGCCAGTCTCTTTTTGAGAAGCTGCAAAATGGCGACACATCACATCAGTTATCTGCTTGAGGTATTTTAGAGCACTTTCTAATTAAGAAAGAATTTAAAAACGAGCTTGGCAACCAATGCAAAATTACCTTCTAACCATCAAAGCAGAGCAGGCAAAAAGCGAAAATACCAAAAGAGAGGGAGAGAGAAAATAAATAAATACACAAGAAGCTGCGAACCCCTTTAATTATTGAGATTCTCAATAATAAAACTAGATGTGAAATAATTGCCAAAACTAATTGATATGAAATAAATGCCAAAAATATTTACATGTTATAACCGAAGAGATGAGATGAACTATTACTATACCTGCCCCTGAAGGCCAGTCTCTTCTACGCATATGAGGAAATGAAGAATAAATCCATAATATTGATTCGAGGTTCAAAAGTACTAATAAAAAAGAATAGTAATAAAAGCTGAGTCTATTGTTCTCAAGTGTAGAGAAAATAGAAGTAACCAGTTCAAGGAACAGTAAATGCATCTGCTACAAAATGAAAAGAAGCTACTAAATGCATCTACTACACCCAACTTGCTTCAAAATTAGATATTCTTCTAATTATTTACATATATATGTGCGTGTGTGTGTAATAGCATTACTTAGTTTTTAAGTAAATTAATTTCTGTGGCAATAAAGACTAGAACTAAAAGCATTAGTAAATTACAAGAAAATTACTTTTAAATTGCCCCTAAGAATAAAATATGTCCCGCAAGACTACTAAGGTTTTGATTGGAATACATATAGTCAGTCAGCCTTTTCGTTCTCTATTAATATTAAGAGAGGATTTCTGAAATGATGTGTAATATAAAATATTTGCCTTCAACAACTGAGCATCCGATTTCATTTACAATTTATTTTCGAAATGTCTCAGTGCATTGGCATATCTAACAGCAATAATAAAGGCAGACAATCTCATTTGTAAAGTCTATAGCCGGGTATCCACATCGCGTCACAAAATGTGACTGACATCTGATAACCAAAATTCAACTAATATTATTTCATGCCAAAGTGAAATGAATATAAGAATTTTCTTTCAGTGCAGATTAATACGTCGATTTTTATGGGTTGCATAAAATCGATCAACGACTTCGCTTAAATCAATTTGTTTTGAAATTAACGACTATGGCTAAGACAGCGAGATTATGTAGACGATCGTTAGCCCTTCGATTTCTGAGGTAGATTTTTAACCTTCTCATGCATGAGAACGTTCTTTCGCAGGATGCACTAGTCACTGGTATGGTTAGTGTAATGACTGCAAGCTTATACAGCTCACGAAAAGCTAATTTGTATTCCTCCAAAACTTCAGCTAACTTACTGAGAGTTCCCACAATGCATTTTCTTTCTTTTTCATAATGCTTTATCATTCTGGGTAACAAGGTGACCTCCGATTTCACACTATGTCGCATTTATAGTGCTCGGCAAGAGGCCTTAGATCGTCGATAAATAAAAATTCCTCATTTCTGGGGTCCAAAGAATTGAAGCCACGAACGAGTGTAGTATGGGTTGTAAAACGTTGCTTGAGTTCTTCATTGATTGTGTCCGAAACAGTGATATAAACGTGCAATAAAAAATCTTTAGTTAACAGGATATCCTGAGTCGAAACTTCAGTCACATACTTCGCCAGGTGTGGTGGGAGTTTTCTTTTCCTTGATTTCTGTTCACTGAACTGTTTCAAATCGTTTGCATCTGTGATATCCGTTGCCTCATCAAAAAGTGTAGCAAACTCTGCCTCCGAATCACGCATGGTAGACCACAGCGGCACTGTTGTTTCAATTGTCTCAAACGCTTTGTTTATTTCACAGGCTTTGTTTTGCAGATGATTCAAAACTAATGGCAGTTTATTCAAAATGCACGAGAAAACACAAAGGTGGATAACAAAATCTCTACTCAGTTGCCGCAAAAGACCGCGAGCTTCAGCTGCCCGATCAGTACAGTCTTCTGACAGCGATGAAAACAAAACGATTATTCCCGGAAATATTTTTAACTGCTGAACAGGCTGAAAAATGGCATGGCCATCTGGTATCACTAAGACGTGGCAATTCCACAAAAGTCAAATCCATCTCACGCTGCACCGAAACAAATTTAGCATGTGTTGCCGAACCAGAGAGGAAAACATACAACTTTTCTAATATTGCAAAGGAAACTCTAGGTGCTTTAATGTTTTTGCATGAATCTACAATAACCAAATTCAGTCTATGATTCATACAGTGAACATACACCGCTTGTGGTACTTCTTCCCGGAATAAAGCTTGAACTCCATTCAACCGCCCACTCATGACATTTGCACCATCGCATGTCTGCGCAATGCAGTCGTGTTGATTGATGCCCCATCTTCCCAAAAATTATTTTATGTATTTAAATAGAGATCTTGCATCAAGTTTGTCAGCATTATGAAAGCCCAAAAATCTTTCATAAAGTGTGCCACGCAAATAATACCTAACCTCCACAGAAATTTGTTCAACTTTACTAATGTCCTTCGACTCGTCGACTATAAGAGCAAAATACTTGGCAGTATCGACTTCTCTTTTTATGGTTTCTAACGTGATTTCTGCAAATACACTAAGTATTTCATTTTGAACTGAATGGTGAATGTACTTTGCATTTCTGGGGCCAATATTCAACTTTTCGTTTCAGCATGGGGTCATTTTTCGCCATGAGTTCTAGAAGTTCTACAAAATTTCCTTTATTGGTGCTATTTGAAGTTTCGACATCCTCACATTGTGCTATCCCTTGAACAGCTGTATATCTTTAAGCATCCACTATTTTTTGATATACTCTCTATTTTCCTTGACTTCCGTAGCATATGCAACACTTTGAAGTGTGGCAACTGATGATTCTGCGCTTCTAGATTTCATTTTCTTATAAGAGGTCCACGACACCAGGCAAGTTTTGTGGGTCAAGCTGTTCTGGTGTTTTTTAAAACCCGAATCCTTTTCAAGTGCTTTTTTTCAATTATTGTAACCTCGCTGAGTGAAGGTGACCTCATGTTTTTCGTCGTCCGATGAAAACATTCTACACGGAAAACAAAAGACCGGAATCTTTCTTTATACTATATTCAAGCCATGGAAACCTGTTATACCAAAATGTCTGGAAGCTTCTGTGTTCTTTACCATTTCTTTTTTTTTTTTTTTTGTGGGAACTGTTTTAATATAAGGCTGTTCGGATTGATCCGAAAGGGAAGTTGCTATATCAAGCTCTCAGAGTTCAACATTTTTTCTTGCTACCATTATAATGAATTAGCTTTGTTTATCTTTTTGCTAAGCTAATTATTATGAATGAATAATGCTCTAAGCTTCAAAATGATGAATTCCCAAAAGGGTGTTGTTACTCGTTAATTATGAACTTAAACAAAGTCTCAACGCTGGTTATTTATATTAAGTAATCAAAGTCATAAACCTAACAGCCAGACAGAGGTCTGACAAAACTAAGAATTGAAAAAGACTGAACTTACAGAACAACTTGTTTATTATGATGACTCCTGGTCAACTAAGGCACTCATATATCACTACTACATAACAACACACTGCAACGCAACGCAACACAACACCAACCACCCTCAACTCCAACACAACAACACAACGCAACGCAACCACTCCTCTCGATGAACGCGCCTGTATACGAGCTACCACCACGTCATGACTTACACTCATTGCCAGATCTCATTCAGCGGGTGAAATAATATTCCGTTCAGTAGGAAGATAATTTACATAGTAAAATAAAATAACCAGAGATAGTAAAATCAAAAGGAAAGTGAATATAGAGTATACGTTACATCATCTCCCCCTTAATTTTTCTTCTTTTTTTTTTTTTTTTTTTTGGTGTCCGAAAAACCTATCAATTTTGGAGTGTAAGTCTTACATTTCGATGATTGACGTTTCTCGATCTTTTTTTTATTTGTTGTTTGGTGGTAGCCGTATTTACATTATCAACTTGGCATAACAATTTACGAATCTGTATTCGATTGTGAAATTTGTAGTGTAGAACAAACCAAACCTGCATCGGCATACTTTCCTTTTATTCTGCCTAGCAGGAATCACTTTTTTAATTTCAAATTACGTGCGCCTCATTGGTTGAAATACATAACAACTGTATCAGCAGCGAAGATTGCCTGAAGCTGCCTAACAGTAACAATTTTATTATTTTCATTTCAAATTACGTTTGCCTCAGTCGTTGAAATACAGAACAACTGTATCAGCAGCGAAGATTGCCTGAAGCTGCCTAACAGTAACAATTTTATTATTTTCATTTCAAATTACGTTTGCCTCAGTCGTTGAAATACAGAACAACTGTATCAGCAGCAAAATTTACCTGGAGCTGCCTAACAGTAACAATTTTATTATTTTCATTTCAAATTACGTTTGCCTCATGCGTTGAAATACAGAACAACTGTATCAGCAGCGAAATTTACCTGGAGCTGCCTAACAGTAACAATTTTATTATTTTCATTTCAAATTACGTTTGCCTCATGCGTTGAAATACAGAACAACTGTATCAGCAGCGAAATTTACCTGGAGCTGCCTAACAGTAACAATTTTATTATTTTACCCCTAAGCACATAGATATATACAAAAAAAGTGGATTAGTAGATGGACATAGAAGAAATATAAAAAAAAACACACATATATACACAAAAAGAATGCATAGGCCCACACGAAAAAAAGAAATTCTGACACGCCAACTGGTCGAGCAGGAAAAACAATAAACTGAGAAAAGAACCTGTCCACGAGAACTTACTTATCTCGAGGACGCATAAAAAATTCTAGTGCGAAAACGTTTTCCAGGCCTAATGGGACTGGGGAAATCAGGTGGCTTGGATCTCTTCCGGGACGGTAATGGAACATCGGTCTGTTGTCGGTCAGGAATCTGGCGGTCTGGAAATCCCTGCGGCTGAGAAGAACGGTCAGAAGTCTGGCGGTCCGGAATCCCTTGCGGCTAAGAAGAACGGTCAGGAGTCTGGCGGTCTGGAAATCCCTGCTGCGGCTGATAGGAACGGTCAGGAGTCTGGCGGTCTGGAAATCCCTGCGGCTGAGAAGAACGGTCAGGAACGTCAGAAGTCTGGCGGTCCGGAAATCCCTGCTGCGGCTGATAGGAACGGGCTCCCCCAGGCTTTGGATATGAAGTCCCTTGATGCTGGGGCCCGTTGTGTCCTTCCAGTATCTTTTTGGAGGGACGTGTCTCCGGCCACATCGCTTGTTTTCGTTTACGCCCACGGGGCATGATAGTAGTAGCAGGCATCGGCCCTGTTTGCCCTGAACGGAGGTTCCAGGGGCGAAACCCGGGCGGATGCAAAGATTTCTGCCTTCGTCGCTGTTGCGGCGAAGCAGATTGGGGAGACAAGTGACGTTTGCGCCCAGCTTTTGGTGGTGCTGGACGGTGTGGAATATTAAATGTTGGATTCATAACTGACAAATCCGAAATGTCCGACGCCTCTGAGTCGCTGCTATAATTCAGCGGTCGTGCAGGGCGATGTTTGGATTTGCCTATAGGAATACTTTCCGATGAGGTATTCAAAGAAGAAGTATCCCGCGTTGGTGCAGAGGTAGCCGGAAACGGCGCAACAATAGTCTTGGCAATGGTTGGAGGGAAAGGAACGATACTAGTATTCGACGAACTCGATTCGAGCCTTGGTCTCACGGGAGAATCAGGTTGCGGTTGTAGAAACTCGTCTGGAGGGGGAGGGTGAAGGAAAAATCACTGGTGATTCGTCAAAAATGTTCGGTGGGTCGTCCACAATTTCTGGCGGTTGAACATGAGATATAGATTCTTGAGTCTGTGGAACAGAAGGTTGAGTAGGATTGATAATGAACTCGATATCCCGTTCGTGATACTTGCGACATTGATCAACATGTACATATTGAAAATTGTTGTTCGGTTTCTCCAGAACAATATTATTTTCAAAGACATTTGCCACCCGATATGGACCTTCGTAGCTGGGTGCAAATTTCTTCACTAAAGTATGCGAAACAGAAGACTGGAAGTGCGTTTCCACGAGAGTGAGATCTCCAACGACAAGATCTGGTTCCCTACGCCTAGAATTATAATATCGTGCTTGAGCCGCTTGTGCTCCTAGCATTGCAACACGAGCTTTTTCTGCCATAATGTGTACTGATTGCGGAGTTGGTCGCTGGTTTAATTCGTCGATAATCCCCGTTAAATTTTCAAAAGGGGTTTTAATTTTGCGACCCAGAAAAAGTTCTGCAGGAGTAATTTTAGTAGACTCGTGGACAGACGAGCGGAGGGCGAACGCAAAAAGTTCTAAATGTTCATCCCATCTTTCATGGTGGTCCATTACGAAAGTCGCAATCATTTTCACTAGCGTTCGGTTAACGCGTTCTGCAGGATTACTCTGGGGATGATATGGGGAAATGAATTTATGTTTAATGTGTAATCTCGCACACATTCTTTCAAAAATGTCAGAAATAAATTGAGGACCATTATCCAAAACTACTTTATTAGGTGCACCATATCTAGAAAATACTTCATTAACTAAGACATTACAAATAACCTCAGCCGTAGCGGCTTTAATGGGAAAAACTTCAACCCATTTAGAAAAATTATCAGTTAGTACTAAAACATAACGAGCTTTATTTTTAACAGATAATGGATAAGGTCCCAATAAATCTATGGAAATAATATCAAATACATGAGAACTTGAACTAGATTTCAAGTGACCGGCCGGTCTTACATTACGATAATTATTAATCTGACACAAGTGACATGATTGAACGTATGCGAGCACACTTTGGTACATTCCAGGCCAATAGGCAACATCCCGCAATTTACAACGGGTCTTGCGAATACCTAAATGGCCTGCAAGAGGTTTGTCATGAAATTCATTTAAAAGAGCCATTCTAAGGGTTCGCGGAATACATGGGCGAAACTCTGCCCTAGTAGTCCGAGACTTTGTATAATAAAGAAGACCCTCTATTACTTCAAAATGTTGTGACCTTCCAGCCAGAGAAGGATCACTTGGTAGGGGCGAACCCGCAAGCAAAAAATTGTAAATATCCCCAAAATCTGGATCATTTATTAATTCTGCCATTATCTGCTCTCTGGATGTGATATCAGCAATCAGAAGCAAAGGCTGACATCCAGGAGTAGTTTCGGTGGGGACCCCACTAATCGGAACGCGAGATAATGCGTCCGGTAATTGATTCTTATTACCTGGCTGATACGAAATTTTGATATTGCTCTCTTGTAACTTCAGAGCCCACTTCATAAGTCTTTGAGATAGGTGTTTAGCAGAATTCAAATACTGAAGGGCAGAATGATCCGTAATTATGTTAACTGTCAATTCGTTAAGATAACATTGAAATTTATTCAGTGCATACACAACAGCAAGACATTCACGTTCCGTAGCTGAATAATTGCGTTCAGCTTTGGCTAAAGTACGAGACGCAAAAGCTATTGGATGCCCAGCTTGTGACAAAACGCAACCAAGACCAACTCCGGATGCATCAGTATAAATATCAAATTCTTTAGAATGATCCGGGAAAGCCAACACCGGAGGCTGAGTCAATGCAGACTTCAGTGTTTCGAATGCAGCGTTAGCTTCAGGTGTCCAAATAAACTTCTTGTATTTACGCTTTAAAGCATACAATGGCTCACATATTGTAGCATAAGCGGGGACGAACTGCTGATACCATCCGGTCATTCCCAGAAAGCGGGATAGTTCTTTTGCTGTTTTAGGCCGAGGAAAGTCAGCAATAGGCCTAATTTTTTCATTATCAGTGAATAAGCCGTGGGGAGTAATTTTCAACCCCAGATATACAATCTCGTCCCTCGCTATCTGGCATTTACTGGGTTTTAACGTCAAGCCAGCATTGTATATAAGTTGGAACACCTGTTTGAGCAGAGAAAGGTGCTCGTCAAAAGTCTCTGATGTGATAATAATATCATCCAAATAGACATGCACATGGGGACCCAGGACAGGTCTGAGAACCGTGTCCATAAGCTTTTGGAAAGTAGCAGGTGCAGAAGCTAAACCAAAAGGCATACGTAAATATTCATAGGCCCCAAAAGGAGTCACAAAGCCTGTTTTATCGACCGAGTCCGGATGTACTGCCACCTGCCAATATCCACTCGCCAAATCCAAAGTTGACATCCATTTGGTTGACGACAAGTCATTTAGAATATGTGACATGACAGGTAGGGGATAATTGATTGTTTTTGTGACTTGGTTGAGTTTGCGAAAATCTGTCACGAAACGAAATTCATTTGGTTGTTTCTTTGGAACCAAGAAGGCAGGAGCCGCCCAGGCGCTTGTTGATTCCCTGATTATGCCCTGCTTAATCATTTCCGCAATTTGACGTTGCATTTCCTGTTTTTTATGTGGAGCACAAGGGTAAGGTTTCGTCGCAATGGGTTTCGAACCATCAGTGTCAATAACATGATAAACCACCTGTGTGAAACCAGGTTGATCCGAAAATAAACCAGGGCTTTCCTGTAAAAGGAGAGAAAGCTGGTCTCGTTGCCCCTCATTCAATTGGTCACTCAACAATAAACTCGTAATATCTACAGGAACCGTCGGAATCATTTCGACAGGTTCCGGAAAGGAAATCACATGTTGTACAAAATTCAAAGTTATTTGAAACTTGTTAATAAAGTCCATACCCATGAGACATTTCACGGGTAGCTCGTCTATAAGCAGGAAAGAATGTGTAAAACGAGCTTTTCCCAGCCCTAAAGATAATGTGACAGTTCCTGAAATACTGAAGATTTCGTTATTTGCACCTCGCAAATACTGCGTTGCAGGCTGAACATGTATCGCAGAAAAAACATCATTGCAAAACTTTGTATTTAGGGCTGATATCTCAGACCCAGTGTCGAACTTTGTCTCGACAATAATGTCTTCAAGTGTCAAGAATACATCAGGCAACTGAGGAGTTTGAACAGTCACTAATACTGTTTTAGGGTCAGGATGTTTGGTATCAGGAAGCAGGACCGACCCTTCGTCTACTTCCTGTGGAAGTTTAAAGGAATTCTGGTGGTGTTATCATGTGGTCGGAAACCTCGACCCTGCCGGGTATCGGGAAAATTTTCACGATAAGGAAAATTGCGTGCACCCTGCGTCGGGAACTCCGCGTGTCTGGTGAGATTTTCATTTTCGTTACGTCTGCCCTCAGCACGGGCAGAAAAATTATTATTGCCCTGAGCATGATAACGTTCCGAATGCTGCTGAGTGGAACGGGGTCGAGCATACTGTGCATTATGACGATACCCCGTAGCTTGCTCCGAAACTCGTTGCTGGTTCGCCACTCTTCTGTGTGGTGGAACGTATGAAGCTTGGGTGGGCACGTGTGTATGCTCGCGCTGAAAGTTCTGTCTATTATGCCGCTGAGGGTTTTCGGAATAAGCCTCGCGGGGTGCCCGAGCATGGTGAGTTGCAGCATGTTTGCCATGTCGCTCTTCATACGTGCGTATGAGGCGAAGGCATTCATGAATAGTGGTAGGGTGTCGAACCTCAAGAAAATCTTGCAAGAATGGGTCGAGCTGCTGTACGAGGGTATCCAACATGTCAACATGACTGGCATGTGGATCCCATAGATTATATAGGCGTGTAGTTTCCAACGCAAATGCAACAGGGCTATCATTGGGACCCTGCTGACGAGAAAACAGCTGTTGAGCAAGGCTAGCTCGACTGAGGCCGAAAGGAAAGACCTCCAAGAATTCTGCACGGAAATTCTCATAATGAGAATCCGGGTTCGACCCTCGCCACTGCCGATACCAGGTCTTGGCGGTATCTCTCAAGCAAGTTCCGGCAATTTGGACCTTGCAGTCTTCCGGAATATTATATAAATCAAAATGGTCTTCCAGATCTTCGAGGAACTTTAAAGACCCCTCCAAACCATTGAAATGAATTGTTCCTGCATGCGGCACGAAATGGGCAAGCATTCTGCTTCGCTGAGAGGATTGAATTCCCTCAGCTACGACCCGCGACTCAGAGTGATAAGAAGCTGGTGCATTCCGAAATGGTGAAGAATGCGTGGGTATGTGTAGATTATTCATATCCAAGTCAGAGCCACAGGCTTCGTACAAATTGTCCAAAAAAACACCATTACCCTCGAGACTTGCCGGATGGTGGAAATTTGCAGTTGTCTCAGGTAAGGAAGCCATGGGTAATAATAGTCAGGATCTCGTGTTCGAGAAAAGTTCGGGCGCCAATTATAATGAATTAGCTTTGTTTATCTTTTTGCTAAGCTAATTATTATGAATGAATAATGCTCTAAGCTTCAAAATGATGAATTCCCAAAAGGGTGTTGTTACTCGTTAATTATGAACTTAAACAAAGTCTCAACGCTGGTTATTTATATTAAGTAATCAAAGTCATAAACCTAACAGCCAGACAGAGGTCTGACAAAACTAAGAATTGAAAAAGACTGAACTTACAGAACAACTTGTTTATTATGATGACTCCTGGTCAACTAAGGCACTCATATATCACTACTACATAACAACACACTGCAACGCAACGCAACACAACACCAACCACCCTCAACTCCAACACAACAACACAACGCAACGCAACCACTCCTCTCAATGAACGCGCCTATATACGAGCTACCACCACGTCATGACTTACACTCATTGCCAGATCTCATTCAGCGGGTGAAATAATATTCCGTTCAGTAGGAAGATAATTTACATAGTAAAATAAAATAACCAGAGATAGTAAAATCAAAAGGAAAGTGAATATAGAGTATACGTTACACCATGTGGTCCGTTCAATGTTTTATTTTCACAAGCACTGCGTTCATAAAAAACATTCCCATTTAATCACTCACTACAAGCACTTAAAGAATCCTCGTTGATTCCCAATGATTCACCACACGCTGTTGATGAAGTTGAAGACGTCTGATAATCATTATTCGCTTTGTTGACACTATTGCTTAATTTACTTTTCTTGTTCTGATTAACACTTGTTCGAAAAATATCATGGATTGATCGTTTTGCGAACATTGTTGGATTCCGCAATAAAACTCGAATATATATCGGGAATACCTAAAACTCAAGAACACTGTAAACAATCCTACTTCTGATCACATCTTGAAGAGAACCTAAAAGGCTAATGTGGTGAGCAATGAAATCACAATTTTTTGTATGACAGAAACGTTTCTCGGAGTACCGGCACGCAAAATAGAAATCAAGAGCGGCATATTTATAACATCTACACAACACTTACGACACATTTTATAACTTCTACACGAAAACTGCTTACATCGACTCCCACACAGTGCATTTCAACTCGCTGCAGCTCACAACAGCTTCCGAAACGAAAAGTAAGAAAACTTGTTGCCAGACATAGATTGACAAGCATTGCAATAAAATCACATAGATTGACAAGCATTGCAATAAAATCACATAGATTGACAAGCATTGCAATAAAATCACATAGATTCACATCAGCGTCACTTAGCGGATAAATGTAAATACAATCATTTCTTTATAGACATGTTATTTCAAAGTTTGGTTTGGGAAGAAATGGCTCACCTTTATGTATTACTCACAATACGTGCAAAAACATACATCAAGCAGGAAAAAATAGTCTTTTCACCAGAACGAGAAAGAAAACAAGTGTAACTACCAACTAGCCAAGAGAAATTTCGCTCACTGTCTGGTGGTGACTAACGCCGATCACTGTCTGCTGTTTTTACCGATCGCGATAACGCCCACTATTTGTCATAATCTGCGAGAGCGCCACGATGGGGATGGGATTGGAAGGGTGATGCTTTTTTTCAACTTTTCAACCCAGTGGCATGAGCCGTAGCATCAGATTGACGATGATCTTTGAACTTCCGGCCGGGCTTCGACCTATTTGTGCCAAAGCGGATGCGCAACATGCAAGTAAGGTTGCCGTCTGAGTCATGTATCATGGTTGGAAAAACATAAATGCATAATGTTACCCTTCTCCCATTACCACAGAAGAACATGCAGCTCCAATAGTAAAGTGTAATACATTTTCTTCATTTATCCAAAAAATTCTGGAGGGAGTGGGGGGCTGACAGGTCCCCCTCCCCCCGGTGGCGCCGTTCCTGGATGTACACAATGCATTACAGCTGCATACACGATTGTGAAAGAAACTGTTTTTAGCTGTGAAAGTGCATATTTTATATGTACCAACTTCCAATAAAAGTAATTATCAGTAGATTTCATCCCAGTGTAGCCGCCCCGGTGGCACAGTTGTCTAAGCTATGGCCTCTGATCATTCGTCCGAACGGGGTCCGGGTTCGAATCCCGGTGAGGCATGGATGTTGTGTTTGTCTTACGGCACTGGCTCTCTCCCTTCCCTGGAACCAGTGACCCTAAATTAGGGACGGGCGACTGCTTATAGCCCATTGAATTGCTCACGGTGGTCGTTAAACCTCCAATAATTAATTAATAACTCATCCCAGTGTAAAATATTTAGCATCAAACGTTTATATAGCTTTTGCCTTTGGTCAAAATTTGATTTAGTGCACTCACAGCCTTTCAAATCATCAAATGACTCATTATCAAGAGACAGGTCAATAAAAGTTCATTGAATTAGCATGAAATCAAAAGAATTTTATATTCATGCTGCTGGTTTTTTACATTTCTTACTAAGTATTTAATTATTTTGTGTTTTTCTAGCAAAAGGTACTAACATGCAATCTCCCATACGGATACGACCATTGATCAACATCTACCCTGTCCTTATATATATTGGTTGTCATTTATATACTTTTGGTTACTTTCAGCAACTACTCCAGTGACGTAGTCCTGATGACAAACTAGGCTTTAGTTCGAAAATTTGACCACCAACTTTTTTAAATAATAACCTCTATAAGACCCATAAAAAAGTTAATTCCACAGTACACTATGAATAGAGGTGTCATAAATTCATTTACAACTAAGAAATTTCTTTCAATAAAATAAAATATTTTTGAAAAAGGCTTCAAATATTTTTGAAGCTTTTTTTCCCATTTTGACCAGGCTGGTGTCTAAAACTTGTTGAAACTGCCTAAAGTGGTCTTTTTGCTTTAGATACTTTTTGTGTGTTGTACACAATGCATAATAATATGACAATGCAGGGGCTGACAATAACTTAAATTATTAGGAGCCAGCAAAATATTTCAGGAGCCAGACCGCAGATGTAAATATCTTTCCCTCAGGGATCAAATTTTACATAAATTTTACTCTAGAAAATACATACAGTGTATAAACGCGCTTGTGCTGCGTTTTTCGTGGTAAGTGGTAAATTAAGAGGGTTGTAAAAAGTATATTTGGAAAATATGAATGTCATTCTTTATAGCAATATACCACTTTTAATATATTCTAATCATGTATTAATGTTAAGTTTACATTTTCTGAAGAATTTAAATTCCCAGTAGAGAGTAGCTAATGAAAATCCTGTAAATTATTAGTATGGGCATGCACAAAGAAAACGTAACTGCCTAACTGGGCATGTAAAAGAAATAAAAGAAATAAACAAATTATCTTCTGGTTCTTGTCATTTTGATTTGCTTTTGTAGCAGAATAAGCAATATGAGTCCCAAGAAATGAAATTAATGTAAATAAAGTCTATGGAAGTTATTTTTAATATCGGTATTCTTTGAACAGCAAAAATAATAATAATAATAATAAAGTGTTTTAAAACGTTAAGATCCATTTGTTGCTGAAAAGACATTTTTGCTAGCCATCAGCATGGCCAGAGCTCAGTCGCCGTGTCGACCAGGCGACATCTGCCCCTCTGACAAAGTATATGTTGATGATAACGATTGAAATATTATGACATGCGTACAACACGATCTATGGTTTTATCATATTACATTTTGTTATACACACAGTGTTATAAAGTGTAAAAACATTTTTTTCTTTCCATTGTCAGGAACATATATATACTTTGTACAACTTGTTGAACTAGAAACCATTTGCAAATTGAAAGATCCAGAAAACTCGTTAACTGCTACAAGATGCTTGAATTGGGCTATAAATGTTCAAAACACAGTATCTGACATATCACAGTACTTGACACATTATATATCATGGCTCTCTCTCTAATTGTAAAATTAGAAATTTTATAATTTCTTTTGTGTAAAAATGAAGCAAAGTATAGAATTCGTGTATAAATTTTTTTTCAGTATTTCATTAATATTATAATTACTTTATCATTATTTCAATAAAATGTAAATATATTTAGTAATTACAATTAATTGTCATACAACATAATTTTTTTAGGTGATTTAAAGCATTTTTCGGCAGGCCGGTTTTATCCGGTATGGTTTAAATCATAGTGATAATGACAGTCTGCTACTGATATCCAGTAGCTCCAACCCTGTTTTGAGGTAGTGGATATCAGTCGATTTTTGTTGTGCTGTATGCATGCATTTTTCTTGTTGTCAAGAAAGTTATGGATATGTAAATTAATAACTGAAAACATTTTAGCTATGGAAAAAGAGCTGTTCCATGTTGTACGAGACTTGAGAAAAGCACAAGTATATCAGACAAAAATGCTGGAAATGTTAGTGGCTGCCATGAAAAAAGATTCAGTTCAAGAAATACCAATGATCTGCCACAACTCTGGCTGTCCTCAATGCATTAGAAAACTGGGAGGAGTTCTTAGGAAGTGGACTGCAATTTAAAAAAAGTGGTAATTAAATAAATATATTTACTTGCTTGCATTATTTCTTATCAGCAGTAAAATATTTCTTGTAAAATGAAATCTGATTTACTATTTTCAGTTAGTGATGTGCTTATAATTTGCAATATTGCCTTGAAAATTAACTGCATATTCAGTGGCGCCCATATGCATAATTTTAGGGGGGGGGGACTGAGAAAAATCCTTACCTCCTTCAAGGCTGTCAAACATTTTAGTAAATGTACAAGATACTAAATTAGAACAAAAATAATTCATACAATCGGTTATTAATAACATATTATTTTTAAAAATGCTTTAAAATAAGGTTTCGTCTAGTTTAGTGTTTTAAATTTATCAAAAGTTTGGCTATACCAATGGCTGCGGGGGAGGGGGTGCTCAAGTCCCCCTCCCTTATGGGCACCCTTGTGCATATTGTTCTCAATGACCATGATGTTATCAAATTTCAAAGACATTTGCCCAGTCAGTTAAACTGGGCTGGTTATGGGAATAAATGTACCTTCAAAAGCCTAAAAACAAAAGACTTAGTTTTATGTGAATATTTGTAGCTTAATTTTGGAAATTTTACCAGTACATTTAATATACAAAAGGCTAAACCTTGTTAGAATAGCAAGATAATGAAGTCTGCTGCTGACAAGCCTTGAAGCTTGTGCATTTTATTTAATTGTCCCTGCCATGTTTGTGTAAATATTTGATTCTAATGTTGGCTATATAGAGTACGTATGAACTGTGAAGTTCTTAAAAGGGATGTAAAGTTGTACAGGGGCAGAGGAACTTCCTAAACAGAGCCATTATTTTTACTTGTTAGTCCACAGCCTGTATTTGAATCCAAAGTAAGGTTGAATGAAAAAGGATGGTGTTGCACTTTATGTGGCTTCGCTGCTTTTTATGTTTTGGATTTCATATTAAACTGTATACGGATTTCCGCATAAACATAATAAAAGTTATTTTGATCAATGCTCACTTTTGGTTGACCAATAATCATGAAAGTAAACTGTGAAATCACCCTAATTCATCTGCAGGTATTAAAATATGTGAGCAAAACCTGTTGCATGGTTTTCAAAATAGATCATCCACTTCTAATATTATACTTCTTCCAGGATTTGGAGTATATTAAACAAAGTATTCTCGTGGCCACATGTGAAACAAAAAGTCCCACTGTGTGAAATATAACTTAGGTGCGACAAAGCCAGGAGGGTCCCATATGCGGTCAAGAAAGACACCAGGGTCTTTGATTACACGAGAAGTTATCTGGCCATTCTCAGAAAGGCTAGTGTTGTCATTGATGTTGCGGTTTTATGGACATCTCTGTTGTGTTTGGCCAAGTAGTCTTCTAGGCCCAAAATATCTAGGGTTGAATTAATATAGATTGGTTATACCAATCTATATCAATTCAACCCCAGATTTCACATTTAGATGACAGATGATTTCCTATCAAACATCAGAGTTGATTTGCAGAGAAAGCTATTGGGTATATAAATAAGTTTTGAGGGATTTCCGTTTTCTGTCATACTTATTACGGCTCGCATGTATTTTAAGGTGGCAACACTGCGATATCGCAGTACGAGACGCCAGCTGTCAGAGTCAGTATACGACGTTCGATTGAGGTGCGAAGACGTATTTGTTTTACTCGATGAAAAATGGCAACTTTCGTCCCGACCACGGTGTATGATAGTCAAGTGATACGACTCCCGGGAAAAAAATCGTCAGTGAATGTCACTTGTCACTAGATGGCGCAAGGAACGTGTGGGCCGATGATTTCAAACAACCTATGCTTTCTTATGGGAGGAAGCGACAGAAACAGTCGTTTTTTACGAATGCTATTTTGCTTGGAATTAAAAAAACGATCTGGAACGCTTCGCAGACATGTACTTTTGTCCTTATCACTTGGAAATATGTCAAATAAGCCATATATATATATCATTTTTTAGCCACGAAATGAGTACTTGAACGTGTAAATTTCTGAGCAGACGATGCTGAGTTTTTTTTTCTCAGGCAATAAGGAATAAACCTTTTATCATAAGAAAAACGTGTATTTCTTGTAAAATGAGATGATACTGTATATTTGGAAGAGCAATTATTTACATGGAATGTTAATTTTTCTATTATAAGTTTTGTTTTTGCTGCACTCATTGGAGCATCATTAACGGAAACTATTCGTTTTGAAACACCAAATTTTTCGCAAAAAAATAATTTTTATTACCCTTCCCCTCGAAAAATCATTCACTAATGATGTTTTCATTTACTAATATTCAAGATGTCTTTCGCATGTGTGCTATTTTTGTACCTAATCATACTAATGAATAAGGGTCTTCATCTGTGCTGGCGATGGCGGCAGAGAATGGTCGATTTTTCCCGGCGGAGCTTTCTCAGACCTGCATGCATGTATTGTAGTATGATCAGAGCCCAATTAAGAGGAAGGGGGAAGAGGGTCTGCAGCTCCGGGCCCTTTTTTTCAAGTGGCCGCAGAATTATGCAGGATGCTTGAAGAATTGGCAGAGTTCTAGTTTCTTTCTTTTTTCTTCTAGATAGCACAGCAAAATTTATAAGAAACTGCCTTGTGAAAAAAAAAATTATATTTCTTTCTATTTTTTTAGGAATGTGCAAAAAGTATAGTCGCTCCTTCGTCCATCCTCAAATTTTGTGAAAACATTATAGATTTTTCTTTTTTTTTTACACATCTGCAATTGGGTGAAATTTTCCTATTAAGTATTCGTTTGAATCATGATATCTGGATCATATTATTTCGCCCACTACTTCGATATAATTTCAACAAGCTGAACCCTGGTGCTGGGAGGGATTAAAGCAGAAATGAACTGGTATCCATTTTTCTACCATGTATTTTTACATTTTCTTGCTAACACCGATTCCCCCATGAATTATGGGAAACATTTTCAATTCCTCAATGAGATTTTCAAATTTAATGTTTTCAGCTGCTGATACAGCAGAATTAGTCTCCAGCATTGGAACTTCCTCTACAATTGCGCTTCTCGACATTCCTTGCTCCCGGTGAGATGGGGCCTTTCGTGGGCTTTTAATTGATTTTGACAAATACGCTGGACAGCCTGAAAAATAGATGGAACTGTCTTGGGTGACAACCTAATTCTTACTGGCACATCATATAAAATTTTCCCATTCGAAAACTCCGTCTTACGAGTAATAATGTCTGAAGGCAAGAAGTGTTTTTGGCAAACACAATCACTGCTTTGCAGTTCTCGATCCTTACATGGGATAGCTTGCCGCCATTTTTCCAACAGCTTTTCATCTGTTGGGGCTTTAAAGGTTGATACACGTTTTTTACATGTAGCATAGCCTGTCCGACAGTTCGGCACAAAACACTTTCTCCCCATATCAAAAACCCAAATATTCAACAGATTCTAGTGTGACATTCAGTTGCACTATAAATTTATCTCCCGCTTAAGGAGAAAAAAATAAGGTTGAAGTACTTTACCTCCTGTGCAGAAACTTCATACAATATAATTGCACAAAGTAATAAATTAAAAATGCCTAAGATAAACACCAATTTAGCACTGATGAAATGTTAACTACCATGTAATCCTACGACGGTTAACATGAACTATCGGCCCACAACTCCTCAATGCTCTCTGGTGGCCTATGACATTAAGAGTCCGTTTTCAAACTGTTAGCAGTAAGGAGAGTTGTATCCCCGGACTTATCATACACCGTGGTCCCGACAAAACAGCATTTGCGGGAAGTGTTAGTGCATTACTTTATTGTCAAGAGAAGTGCTGCCGACAGGACAGCTATCGCTTAATGTCATAAATCTATGGTGAACATTCCCCATCCATAAAAACATGTGAGTATTGGTTTAGACTATTCAAAATGAACGATTTCGATGTCAGTGATAAAGAACTTTCTGGACCACCCAAAAACATTGCTGATGCCGAATTGGAAGCTTTACTCGACGAGGATCCGTGCCAGACCCAAAAAGAACTAGCAGCAGCATTAAATGTTAGTGAACCATGCATTTCACAATGTTTAGCTGCCATGAGAATGGTGCAAAAGAATGGAACTATTACTGGTGATCGGTATCGAACCCAATTAATACGTTCAAAACGAGCTCTCACCCAAAAACTGCCGGAATGGGAGAATAGACACAACAAAGTCATCTTACAGCATGACAACACAAGACCACATGTTTCTCGACCTGTGAAAAAGTACTTAGAAGGATCCGATTGGGAAGTGGGAAGTTCTACCCCACCCGCCATATTCGCCAGATATTGCGCCATCGTATTACAATTTGTTCCGGTCGATGCAGTCAGCACTTTCTGGAGAACGGTTTAGTTCTTATGAAGACATCAAAAATTGGCTGCACAACTGGATGACTTCCAAGGAACCGGGATTCTTCCTTCGGGGCATATGTTCACTGCCCGAAAGATGGGGTAAAGTTATAGCTTCAGAGGAAGCATACTTTGATTAATATCAAAATATTGTTTCTGTTCTCCAACAACATGTTTTGTTTACCTCAAATTCCTCAAATCTTATTTATATACCCTATACAATGATTATGTGGGATGTGTAAACAGAAAATATATTTTTTTCCTTGGGTGAACAAACATTATAAGCTTGGTGGTTAAGCCAGGAAAGTACTACTCCATGCTTGGAAGGACATAACTCTCATGAAACAAGTTAAGATTATTACTCGAAATGTTAGTAACAGCCTGATGAACTTGTCAGAACCTGTTTTATACATGGTGTCCAACTCCTGCTTAAAAAAGTATGTGTTAGAACAGGGCTTCGGAAATCTCATAAATTTAATCTCTACCAGTTTTCCAAAAATTCTAGTTGTCCTAGTTTAATTTTGTTTGTACTATTTGTGCTTTTTAAACATTTGGCCAATATCAAAGTGGCATCAAAAAGGTAGTCGTAGCAGTTGAAGAACTACAGTTGCACCCCCATTTCTAGGGGCTGAAGGTGAGATCTTTCAGAGCTTTTACATATTTTGAAAGGCTATTGGAAAATAACTGTGATAGCTTAGAGGGGTTAAAATTAAAAGTCTCTGGTTTGGGAAAGGTGTGGACGGGAGAAGGGATGTGGTGCTGGGACGGAGAGCCATCGAAGGAACTCTTAGATTTTTGTCACTATTTGCAAAAAAAAAAAAAAAAATTCAACGGAAGGGCAAGGCTGGGGGGAAAAATGTTTTGCCTGAAAACCAAGGCCGTCTGTGAGGACAACGATACTTGTGAAAGACTCTTCTGCAAACATTTTATCATGTGTAAGCATGGGTAATTTCTGGAGCCCTGGGTTAGATCAATATATATCCAGGTAATAAGAAAATGATCAGGCAGCTTCTTTATGTTGAGCTGGCGGATTAGTGTACAATTAAATAATGTGCATTTTATTTGTTCTTTCACTCAGTGTTGTTCTGCTAGACATTTAATCTGCCGTCTTGCATACACCCCACCCCTTCCTCACAGAGAAAAAGATCCCAAATTTCTAGCAAATTTGATGCATGTTTATTTATAACATTTACTATATACAATATTTTGACAGACATCAGTGAAGTAATGATTTCTCATTTATTTGTTAATCTAACTGCATAAAAATAGTTTCCAAATATTGGCTTGCTGCCTCTGATTATGCAATATAACCGCCATACGGCTCTGAGAAGTCCCTGACTGTTTAAGGTTACTGAGAAAGCAGGGGATGATGCAGACACAAAATCAAGCAGTTATTGAACACTAACCTGTAGCTTTTTTTATGAAAAATATCCACATAGAACCTGCTCTTTCAGTATTATTTCCGGTGTTAGAAACCTACACTATAAATACCTATGGCAGCACATCGCTGCATTTAACATAATTTAGTATGTTTCACAGGACGTAATCAAAATAGCTCAAATTTGTTTGTGTTTTGCAGTTAGTTTTAATAGATTTTTTTCAGATGTGCTATTTACAGGAAAAGGTAATCTATTTACTTTGTGACCAAATTCAGACGCAGCAATTAGCTATGTGCAAAAAGGGCAGACAAATGGAAGGTATTAATTGATTTAATACTGGCAACCGAAATAAGACTTACAACCAACAGTAAAACGTTTTTTGCAACCAAAAGCGGACGTCCTCTGCTACCGGAAGAAAGCGTTTTTGCAACCGAAGAAAAACATCATTGCAACGGTTGCACACTAGAAGAATTTGAGCGACATCTGGGCGTCTTATTAACTTATTTCTGAGACGTCTTTGCCACGTTGTAACAACGTAATTTGGCTACTTGGGCACACGCACACACAGCTGAAAACTTATTACGTATTCCAGTAATATGAAATGAATTTTACGGCTAAATTTTTCCATTCTAACTATTCACTGTTCTGGTATTGTTTGAGAACATTGTGTAAAACTGGTAGTACCAAGCAGTTCTGCGAGCCATTGGGAAGAGAAAAACTGCTTTTCTCACCTCTTTAGCTTCAAATTTCTTGCCGAGGTTTTTTCTATCCTAATCACTAAACTTCTCTTCAAAAACGTAATTTTTTTTATTTTCTCTAGTATTTCTCTCAGCCAAAAGAATTTTGAAATAGTCTAAGAATTTTTTTTTCAACGGTGGCTTTTTTTGGACCTGATCCATTTTTTTTTCCTGAATTATTTTTTTCATTGCCCTTTATCCTCTGATTAATGTCCTTCTCCGCCCCGAATCTTTTATCATAGGCTAAGTGGGCACTAGCCCTCCCTCTTTCCCTGTAGGCGTGCTCCAGGTTTATTAATTTTTTGCCGTGGTCAAGTTTTTCACATAGTTGAATCATTCTTTTGCATTTACTTCTGTTTATTCTTTTATTATGAATCTCCTCCCCACTCAGCTTTTTAGCAAAATTTTAAGATCCTGTTTAAATTCGTCCCACTGTTTAATATTTCTAACACCTTTAGAATTTTCTTTAACGAAATTACATGTTTTTTTAATAGTATCTTCATCTACAAAAATATCCTTATTAATGGTCCGATAGGGCTTTATACTTTTGTTTGCACTGTATTAACACTGATGCTACATTCGATGACCACAATGGCATGATCTGATATGTAGGGGGTATCGGTGTTTAAACATTCTTTTTTGATCTTAATATCTTCACGGCAGACTTTTGGCTTAGAGACTTTTAGTTAAGCCTGGATTCAGTACCCTGAGGGCCCCTCCTCGTAATCCCATGTTCGTAATTCCCAGCACACTCCCAAGTGTCTTTTAGATTTCTTGTGTTTAAAATCCTAGCTAGGGTTTTGCGAGTGGTTTCTACCGCCCTGCCCCCCCCCTCCTCTCAGAACTAAATTAGCTGCTTGTAGGGTGGTGTTACAATCACACAGAAATTCAGTTCCCCCAGTGTTGTTCATGTGTTTGGCCATCTCTTGGTAAAAAATCTGGTAAATGTGTAGTTTCAGCATCCTAAATTATTTCTCTGCAAATGTTGAAGAAATGTGACGTTCAGATTTTAAAGTACACAATTTTATGGCAAATGGTGAAAAAAAATTTCATCTTTACAGTGCATTTTAAATATTCTTACCGTAATATTTGACAGCAAAAACGACGGTGTAAACAGAAGCTGCGGCAGGCCTAACACTTTCAGAAGGTGTTTATTGAACATAAAATACACGTGTGTACACTATATACAATCACCGGGAAAGATTTGCTCGCAGGCAGCCCGGAAATATGAGAACGATAGAGAAGCGTGGTTGTCAAGAGTCAACACGGCGACAACACGCAGGAAAGTACAATGTCGAGCTTGGATGAAGTAAGAAAAAGTTTAATGCAGTGACGGTTAGAGCAGGGATGGATCCAGTTTACTTTAGCGTGGGCGGCTTTTCGTATATAAAAAGAGAGGGGGAAGACATATACATTATACACAGGAGCGGGTTTACCATTAGGTCAACCTGGGTCGTGGTCCAGGGCGCTGCCCATAGAGGGACGCCAAAATTTTGAGAATACATGTTGCACAAGACGTTGTATCTCAACCCCACCCCCCACTCCTCCAGGAGAATGAAATGGGATTTTTCATTTTTACAAATTATAATCTTAGTAGTATAATACCTTTAATGCTGAAAAAAATATTAAATAGTGTTAGTACATTCAATGTGTTTAATTATTAAAAATATTAATTCATTTTGAAAGTGAGTTCCGTAAGACTCAGAAGCCCCCGTGGAAGTTATTTCTTCCTACTTCCTGACAAGGTCAAAACTCAGAAGAGGGCGGAGATGGGTAGCATTTCTTTACTGAGCTCGAAGACAACGGGGACCAAGAGTGGGAGGCTAGGGGAGGGGCACTGCACTGGCGCATAATTTTTACAAGGCACAGAAAAATCTGAGTGAATGTGGATTGAAAGACCCGAATCGGACTCCATGATTTCAAGGTTAAGGCCCCAGGGTATTGTGGGTAACAAGAGAGGACAGAGTACTGGTTAAAATGCTTGGTTTAAAACTTGGGCATCACGCGACAATATCACATAAACATATAAAACGAGCGAAACACACAGTCACGTACAGTAAAAGGTTCGTTTAGCGGTAGCTTTCGGTCATCCTACGACCTTGATCACCCACGATTGACTGGATGGGCTGATTGCCATAACTACAATTTGAAGTTAGGGTGTTGGAACTGTTGCCAGATTTTAGAAGAGAGATCCAAATAAATGGGATTTGGTGAGGGGTCTCTGAATTGCAGTTTTTGGTGAACAAAATTTCAATGCTCTCTTGGAAACGCAGAGATGCCTTGCTGATGAAAGGGGCAACTTTTTTGGTTTCTTTCCAAATGGGAACTGCAGAGGTGTCTTCAAGAGTTAGTGCAGATAAAGCTGTCTTTGGAAGACCATTGGAAACACCTTTTTTGTGTTCACCAAATCTTGTTTTGATGCTTCGGTATGTGCTTCCATTATACACTGAGAGACCAGAGGAAGTTGAAATGGGAATAGCATAAACTCCAGGGGTGTCCAAGGGTGAGACAGGATCCCTGTCTTTAAGCAGGCACATTATTGTAGAAGGGTTTGTTTTCACTGTGAGAGTGTAGCCCATAGTTTTGAAAAGTTTACACATCTTATAAGAGAAGGATCCATGGAAAGGGATGGAACCAATGAATGGTGGTTTTTCTATTATTATTGGTCAGAGAGCAGACAGATTTTTCAAGTGCGAATTTTGGAGGAATTTTTGAATTGTAGAAGGTGGGAACTGATGGGCTCCGGCAATTTTCTTTATGGCGTCAATTTCTTCATTGAAGGAAGATTCTGTGTTGCAGACAATCCTGACACGATTGACATTAGTTTTAAATGCTGCAAATTTGTGAGCAGTTGGGGACTTGGATGAAAATGGGATTATGTTTGCTATTGCAGAGGATTTTCTGTAGACAGATCTGTTGAGATGATTCCCTTGCCTTGCCAGGTGGATATCCAAAAAGTCAATGCCTTGCTGTGATTCTTCATTGATGGTGAATTTTATTGATGGGAACTTTAGGAAAATCTTTTCAAGAAGAGATTCAAGGTCAGTTCTATTGTGTGGCCAAATTACAAAAATATTATCAACATATCAAAGCCAAATGGAACGTTGTACATTGTGTTCAATGACTATGTTTTTTTCAATATGTTGCATGAAAACTTCAGTCAGAAGTGGAGAGAGAGAGGTGAACCCATCGGAAGTCCTTCTTGCTGACAGTAGTATTTGTTGTTCAGAGACCCCTCACCAAATCCCATTTATTTGGATCTCTCTTGTAAAATCTGGCAACAGTTCCAACATCCCAACTTCAAATTGCAGTTCTGGCAAGCAGCCCATCCAGTCGATCGCGGGTGACCAAGGTCGTAGGATGACCGAAAGCTACCGCTAAACGAACCTTTTACTTTACGCGACTCTGTGTGTTTTACTCGTTTTATATGTTGATGGTTTAAATGCATTCCAATTCAGTTTGTGACACCAGCTGCCTGCTTTGGGATTCTTCTTCCGCCATCCCGTCAGTTTACATGTGTGTTTTCATTCTCGCTTTCCTCTTTTAGAGGAAATCATTACTATAATCATCACCATCAGCAAAAATGTCAACTACGAAGTTTTCTGGATGCGAAAACAGAAAAAGAAAGCTTAAAAAGATTGAAAAAGAAGAGCAACTGTTAAAAAACATACCAAAACTAAAAAACGTTTTTTAACCGGCAGAAGATATCACAGTAAGTGAAAAGAAAAAATGCTGTGTTTGGTTGCAAGATCTACCGATGAAGAAGTGAAGGAGCCAACTGAACAAGAACTAAGGGCTCATGGCGAAGATCAAATTTGTTAGTCTTCCGATGGTGAGGATGAGGAAGGTAAGTCTAACACAAATCTTGGAGGAAGTTTTCAAGCTGTTGAAGGAAGTGAACTTTTGTTACATCATATGATATTAGATTCCGCTAAACGGAAAGTAGACGGTTCATTTGTTGATTATATTACAAAAAATCCTCCGAATTAAAATTTAAACGAAATAGATTTTACAGTTCAAAAATATCTTATAGTGATCGATTTAGATCTGCCTCAACAGGATTATTTTATAACCGTCTTCAAAATGGTGAAATTAAAAGAAGAGAATAGCTATTATATTCTGAGTCAACTGGACGCGTTTTTTGTTTACCGTGTGAACTGTTTGCAAAGCGAGAGAGTTCTTTCTCAAGTATAGGTTTCAATGATTGGAAACACGAAAACCTTATACGAGCACATAGTGCTTCATTTGAGCATGTAGAGTCTGTAAAGTGTTTCATAACACGTGCAGAGAATAGTGGAAAAATTGATTCTGCTGTAATTAAGCAACTGTTGAATGAGAAAAATTATTGTAAAGCAGTACTTTTACGGATTATCAAAGTCATTAAATTTCTGTCTTTCCGTGGATTAGCATTTCGTGGAAATGGAGCGAACGACAAGTAAGGGAATAATAATAATAATGACAATTATCTAGGTATCCTTGAACTTATAGGAAAATTTGACCGTTTTCTGGAGCAGCATTTGAAAAATTTTGGAAATAAGGGAAGTGGTAATATTTCATACCTTTCGTAGGATGTATGTGAAGAATTCATTTCATTGATGGCCTTATCAGTCACTGACGCAATAGTTAAAGAGTTGAAGTCGAGCAAATATTACCCTATTATTATAGACTCCACTCCAGATTTGTCAAAAGTTGACCAGTTGACTGTTATTTTTCGTTATGTTCTGGAAAATGGACAACCAGTCGAACGATTTATTTGTTTCTTGCCCAACACTGGTTATAAAGCAGGAGACATGGATAAGGCTTTATTGAAGTTGTTACAAGATTTAAAAATAGATGTTAAAGACTGCAGAGGCAAAAGTAATGACAATGTGAGAAATATGTCTGGTAAATATTCAGGTAACCAAGCTCGATTAAAAAGCCATAACAGTTTAGCCTACTATATTCCATGCGCAGCACACTCTCCTAATTTGGTTGGGAAATCCGGAGCGGGATGCTGCCTTGAAGCTACATATTTTTTTATGTTCGTACAGGACACATTCAACTTTTGGTCATCTTCATCACATAGGTGGCAAGTCTTCAAGATAGTTATAAGCTCTACAGCTAATCTGGATCGCAATGTCCACTTCTTGTACCCAAAACGTTATGTGAAATCCGATGGTCAGCAAATGTTGATGCATGCAAGGCCTTACGCTCTAGTTATTCCTGCATTAGAGATGCACTTCAAGACTTCGCAGAAAACACCGGTGAAAAATTACAAGCAAGACCAGAGGGATTATTAAGTATGATGAATTTGTTAGAAATGTGCATTCTCTTAGAGCTTTGGAGTGATATTTTACAAAGATTAATAGTTGCAATAAAACACTTCAGAAAATGAATATTGACCTTTCAGTTGCTGTATAACTGTATGATTCACTTATTAAATATTTAAGTGATCTCCGGAATAAATTTGATAAGTATGAGGAAGATGGAAAACTATTTTCTCAGTGGGACTAATATAAGAAGAATGTTACCAAACCCGTCGGAGAAAACTACAATTTCAAGAGATGAATGGCCATAAAGAAACTGTTTTCACTGGAAAGGAACATATGCGAATATGCATTTTCCATACGATCATTGATAACTTGGTGCAGCAGTTGAAACGTCGACGAGATGCATATTCCGATATGGAGAGCATGTTTGGGTTTCTAACGCAATCATCAGATGTTGATGAAACAACAGTATCTCAAAAGGCAAAAAATCTACTGACAGTTTACACTAAAGATTTAGGCCCAGAATTTGAACAAGAATGTCTTCATTTCCAGAAATTTTGGAATAATTTAGATAGACAAGCAGTGACAGATTCAAGTGTTAGTATTCCTGTTGATGATATGACGAAACTGATTAGGAAAAAAAGAATTGATTCAACTTTTCCGAACACTGATGTTATCCTAAGGATTTACCTATGTATACCCATCACTAATGCCTCTGGAGAAAGAAGTTTTTCTCTTTTGTAAATCATCCACAATTGTTTGAGGACATCTAGTTCTCAAGAAAGCATAGGTGCATTTGCAACTTTGTCACTTAATTCGAACATTGTAGAAACATTAACATTTGATGATATAGTAGAGGATTTTGCCACAAAGAAATCGAGAAAAAGAAATATTTTAGCGGTGAGTAATTTTACTGTATATAAATTATGTTCATTCATTTCTTCTATCTCTCAGTCACTTAATCGAAATACAATAAACATTAGCAGCAGCACTATCATTATATTTTTAAAATATTCTAAAATTAATATTGCATATACGTTGTAAATTTAAATCCAAAATTTTGCAGGCAAATGTTTCAGAAGTGTGTTAAAAAAACAAATTCATTTGTAAATATAAAAATTTACTGTGAAATGATGTTTTAAAATTATGCGGATTAAACTTGTGAGAAAACGACATTTATAACTTTTTATTTCAATGCCCAGTTTTAAATAATACATGTACTAAAAATTTACAGGGTTGGGTTGTTCTTGAGAATATGCTGATTCTTTGTGTGATAAAAAAATCTATATGTAATTTAAATATGAAATTCTAATCGGCGTCAAATTTCTTATAATAAGTTTACTTAGGAGCATCTGATTTTTCTTGGCCCAGGGCGCTGAAATGCTTAAACCCGCCCCTGATTATACATATTGGCGGTGTCACTCCTACTTGGCATTTCTTTGCAAGGTCTTAAAAACACTCACTTGCTCCATGAATGTTAAATATCTGAGAAAGAGCAAGCAATAGACCGTATGCATATGACGTCACAGCAAGGTAAACCATCCTAGCAGACGCCCTGGTGATCAACTGGTGTACAAACACTGCTTGGATTTGCATTGTGGAGTGTTAAGGAACATGACGATGATGGACAAAACACGTAACATTACTAACAAATAAAGGTAACTGATCACGCTAGTTACGTTAAATGAAAAATTTTACAAAAAAAGTTCGTAAGTTGGAAGCTTTCGAACTTAGGTCTTCATCACGCCAATGGAGGACTGAGATTGATGCCAGATTCTACATTTCAATTTTTTCTATTTTTGTTGCCAAAACTTAGAATTGATCTCTAGATCATCGGAATGTAGAGAGGAGATTCGGAATTGCAAGTCATTGAGTTGATAATAATTTCCAGGCTTTCACGGTAACGGAGGGCAAAACGATTGTCAAAAGAAGCAATTCGTATTGTCCAGCGGGGAATTGCAGATGTGTCTTCCATTGTCAAAATAGACAAGGCTTGATAAATAGACATTGGTGACCGGATTGGCTTTCAAGACATCTTTTTTATGTTCTAAAATTCTATGATTAATGCTCCTATATGTGCTTCCAATGTATAAGTTATCCCCAGTAGAAGAGATGGGAATGCAGTAAACTCCTGGGAGGTCCAGGCTATTAACTTTGTCCCTATCCCTTTGTAGAAGTTTCAAGATGTTTGGGGTGGATTTAATGGCAAGATGGTAACCAAAACTTCTAAAAATAATCTGTAACTTATAAGCATAGGAAGGATGGTAAGGAACAGAACCAGAGAATTTCAGGTTTTCTTTCTTTTGAGGAAGGAGGCATTCAATTTTCGAATTGTTTTCATATTTCTTTATGAGGGAGTTGACTGTAAGAGCAGGGAAACCATGAGAGAGGTCTATTGTAGAAATTTTGGAGAATTCTTCTTGAAGAAAAAGTTGGTTGTTGCAAATGATATGAGCCTTGTGGATGTAGGACTTCAATGCTGCAAGCTTGTAGAAATACTGAGTGAAAGATTTGTAGGGAATGATGTTAGTGGCCGCAGAAGGTTTATGATAGATGGAACGAGTAATGGAGAGATCAGCATTTCTGCAGAAAAAAACATCCAATAATTCAATTTTGTGGTTTGCTTCCTTAGATATAGTGAGATTAATGGAAGGAAATTTTTCCGTAATGGAGTTGATCAGTGTGTGTAGTTCACACTCGGTATTTGGCCAGCTAATGAAAATGTCATCTACATATCCTAACCACAGGGAAGGCTGAAACTATAGACACTGATCAACTCCATTACGGAAAAATTTCCTTCCATTAATCTCACTATATCTAAGGAAGTAAAACACAAAATTGATTTCCTGGATGTTTCTATCTGCAGAAATGCTGATCTCTCCATTACTCGTTCCATCTATCATAAACCCTCTGCGGCCACTAACATCATTCCCTACAAATCTTTCACTCTGCATCTTTACAAGCTTGCAGCATTAAAGTCCTACATCAGCAGGGCTCATATCATTTGCAACAACCAATTTTCTCTTCAAGAAGAGTTCTCCAAATTTCTACAGTAGACCTCTCTCATGGTTTCCCTGCTCTTACATTCAACTCACTCATAAAGAAATATGAAAACAATTCCCAAAATTGAATGCCTTCTTTCTCAAAAGAAAGAATACCTGAAATTCTCTGGTTCTGTTTTTTACCATCCTTCCTATGCTTATAAGTTACAGATTCTTTTTAGAAGTTTTGGTTACCATCTTGCCATTAAATCCACCCCAAACATCTTGAAACTTCTACAAAGGGATATGTACAAAGTTAAAAGCCTGGACCTCCCAGGAGTTTACTGCATTCCCATCTCTTCTACTGGGGATAACTTATACATTGGAGGCACATACAGGAGCATTAACCATAGAATTTCAGAACATAAAAAAGATGTTTTGAAAGAAAATCCTAATACAGCCTTGTCTATTTTGACAATGGAAGACACATCTGCAGTTCCCCGCTGAAACGAAGCAAAACGACTTGCTTCTTTTGACAATCGTTTTACCCTCCGTTACCTTGAAAGCCTGGAAATTATTATCAACTCAATGACTTGCAATTCCGAATCTCCTCTCTACATTCCGATGATCTGGAGATCAATTCTAAGTTTTGGCAACAAAAATAGAAAAAATTCAAATGTAGAATCTGGCAACAATCTCAGTCCTCCATTGGCGTGATGAAGACCTAAGATAAGGTCGAAAGCTTCCAACTTACGAACTTTTTTGTAAACGTTTTCATTTAACGTAACTAGCGTGATCAAGTTACCTTTATTTGTTAAGGAAGATGGTGCTATGTGCTATTTTCGGCTGCAGTAACCGAAGTGGGAAAGAATGATGTCTCCTATTATAGATTACCATCTGAGTGAACAAAGTGGGATCAGAATTATTAAAAAAATATTCAGAAGCGCCAAAATTTGTTGTTATCACATATCAGCAGAGTTGACATTGATGACCGGAAACGAACGAACATTAGAGTGTGTAGTTTACATTTTGTAACAGGTATGTTCATAAATTTACTGATGCGTTATCTACAAAAACTCTATGAAGATCTTTAGACTGGAATTAACCTTTCTTTATGAAGGACTTGCACGATTTCATTTGCTCGGGAGTGAAGGCGTTAGCGTAAAAAGCGAAATAATTAACAATATCGCCGTGTTCTAATCGTGGCAAGACCTCAATATTTTTCAGGAAAAATGAGCATGGAATTACATATGGGTCACCACAATTGCCCAATAACTTTAATTTGTCAGAATAAAGCTCAATTTTTGATCGCCAGATAACCCACTTATGTAGCCCAAGTAATGCATCTTTGATCTCACTTGTACACCAGTAGTTATGCAAGAAAGCAGCAGACGTAAAAATGACGCGAATTGCGGTTTCGTGACGTCAGTGCACATGGTCTCAAGGCTAACTAGAAAGACGGGATCCGGTGCAGTGAAATCACGTGATCACAGCAGTGCTCTCTGTCGCGACGCTGAGTGAGTGCTGACGCTATGTGTGTGCTGTCGTTTGGCATTGCAATGTGGCTGATGGTGTTTGTTCTCTTCATTTGAAGTGTGTGGAATATATAAATCTATTGGATATCTTACACATGTGCTTAAAATTAAAAGTGCATGTCCACTCATAAGGATTATGCAAAATATTTATCGGTAAGTAGAAAAGTTATTTTTTTGTGTGTGTGTAAATAGGTTTAGAGTTGTAGCACATTTAGGCCTAAACGTTACTTCACTGTCTGTGCTTGTCAGTTATTTGAAAAAACTGTTGGTTACAAAGAATGGAAGGACCTTTTTTTCGTGGATTGGATTCCTGTGGTGTTCTTATTTTATTCTAATTGAAGAATAAACTATTTTCACTTATCCTAGCGACGTGCCTCAGCAGGCAGTCGAACACCACGTTGTTGTATATCGTTTTTAAGTTTTCAAAGTGTAATACGTTTTAGTATTGCTTTTGATTCAATGGATTTACGGGATAGATTTTAACTATTTTCACAATATTTCGAACCAATGCGATAATTTTATATCTTGTGCAGTTTCTTTTTTTTTTTTTTTTCAGGAAATGCTTACTTGATGGACATACCGTAACCAACATACATATAACTGAATTGGCTCTCTTTTTAACAAATGTTTTATACCATTAATTGTGGACATACAAATTTAGCATTCATTTAGCTTAAAAAGACTATTTAGGATTAATTTTTACTATTTTTCTTAGCTTGGAAGACAGCTAACAAGTAGTACTAAAGTTATTTTCCTGCTATATTATCTACATTTAAAATTTTGGCTTCATTTTTGGAAATCTTTTTTCTTCGGCAGAAACACCAACATCGTCTGTTTGCTACTTTAATGTTCCATTTTGTGTAACAAACATGAAATAAGGCTACGGAATATGTTCTCACATCAGATAATTTAAAAACATTTGGTTCTGGTTATAGTGAAAAAATAAGCCCTAATTTCTTTACAAACTGTGTTTAATGTGTATAGAGATGAAGTCTTATTTTGCCTCCTGAGGTTCATGTTTCTCCTGAGGCGTGAACAACATTCATGAATGCTCTTTTTTTTTAAACAACAGATTTATAAATTATATTTTGTTGATAAATTTAACATTTGTGGTTTCACAGTTAGTAAACAGTTGTAATTAGGTAAATGAATTGAGAGCAAATTTTGGTTACAGTCTGATAAAGAAATTGATATTGAAGTTTCCTCAGTACCTTCTGAATTGATAAAATAATTAGACAGAGGTAAGTTAATTGTTCCTACTGAGTGTGCTTTATATGCTACTGCTTTAGTCTGGTATGTTTTAAAAAAATTGAGTCATTTGCTGAAAAATTTTACAGTATTCAAAATCAACTCTCCCTGTCGTACAAACTGAGTGCTATTAAACTTTCACAGCATAATATTTTTTTATGCCGATTAACAGAACAATGCATCTGTAAAAATAACTCTTCGTAGTGTATTAGAAGGCATATGTTTGCATTCAAGCAAAATTATGATTAATAATTTAATTAAAGTTAGGAATGATTTCAGAGATGCTGATAAATGTGTCGCTAGAAAAGTTAAAAAATTTAAAAGTTATTATGTGTTTTTATTGTAAATGAAATTGCATGTTAGGAATTTTTTTTTACTGTAATTAAAGTGTTAGCCAGTGGTAAAATTGTATTTTTATAATGCTGGAGTGTTTGGGAATGTATTGTCAAATGTCTTTGTTACCAGCCTTGATTTTTCACATGGTTAGTGTTTTATAAAATAACATTGCTGTGGGTGTGTGTCAAATTTTTATGATGCAGGTTCCTACAACCTGATAAGGAAAACATAAAGTTCGGGAAAATATTCTGAAGCTGAATACAGTTGCAGCTAGTGATGACCAGCACCTGCCTTCTTTGTAACTATTTGGAATAGGCATTTGTGGCACATATGTAAAAATTGTGCCCATCTGTCTCTTTTTGATAGTATTTCTTTCTTCCTGTCACAGAACATTTAAAGACAGCCGCCAGAAGGTAAGTTAAATTTTTTTATTATCAAAAACTAATTAAAATGCAAAAATTCTGTGAGTAGTGACTGATTAGCATGAATTCTGTGTACAACTACAAAGTGAAATGAAATAGTCAATGGAAACATTATTCATATATTACAGGGTGTATGCTGGAGCACTCTCCGTTAAAACTACGTCTCCACCGCTGAAGCTTCAGCATCTAGCAGTGGCCATCTGGGCTTAATAACCAATACCGCCCACCCAGCTTGCACTGTTACACGTGTCCTGAGAAACATTCGTTAGGCTACATTAGTTAGGTACTTTAATCTTGCCTGAGCTCCATATTTTATTGTTTGTTCGTGTTCACCTGTTTATGTTTTCCATTCCATTGCTCACGTTTGTTACTTTGTTCATTAAACAACAAGGTTATGGTTTGTTGTTTGATCGTTGGTTATGAATTATTTTACTCCTTCTTTTGGAGTATAACTGGAAAATGTGTATTCCAAGAAGTTTGGTTAGAGAATACTATATTTTCAGGCTGGCTGTTACCTGATACCAGTAACAAATCTAGAGCTTGGTGCAAATTGTGCATGAAAAACTTTGACATTTCCAACATGGGTGTATCTGGATTGAAAAGCCTCATGGAAGGTAAAAAACATTTGGAACTTGATAAATGTGCATTTAAATGCTGTTATTTCTACATGTACCACCATTAATGATTACATGAAAGTGCAATGCCACGTAGAAAAGATGTCTCCCACCGTAAGCTCATGCAAAGAAATGGAAGCTTCAAGCTCAAGCAATACAAATGAGGGAGCTTTTGTGACCCACACGGAATATCTGAGATCAGAGGTGCTGTGGGCTATGAAACTTATATCTAGACACTATTCATATAACCAGAGTTGTATAAAAATAAATGTATCTGCGTACACAACCACTGAAACAGAAAACTTACTGCAAACCAGCGAAGCACAAACCATGATAAAAATAGAATTACCTAATTTAAAGAAAAATTAATAAAACATTAAATAATTATTAGAACATTACAGATTCCAAAGAGGACAAAATAAGTACATTACAGTTGAATGTGCAGCAATATGTGTGAAATCGACCTTTATGGCAAAACATTAAAATATTTGACTACGAACCTCATAAAAACAAGACACTAATTAATTAAAGAAAGTTTTTATACCAAGAAAAATACTTCCATTAATGAAGCTTCAAAAATTATAAATAGCATTTTCAGCAACTTAATTCAAAACTAGTAGACTTACAAAATATATAAGAAAAAGATTTTAATAACTAGCAACTGCAAGAGGAACCTGACAATAAAATTGAAACTGCTTCTGTGTAGACAAAACTTTTGAGAATAGGCCTCAATAAAATCCAGAGGCCAGAAATGTCTGTAAAAACAAAAGAATTGAAAGTTTTTCAAGTTAAAATCGAATTAAATATATTATTCTCAGTAAAGCCTTGAGTAAATGTTTTAAATGCTGTAAATAACATTTTCATGGATTTCAATCTACCAGCAAAAACTATCGGCAAAATCCGCTAATGATTTGGAAACTATCAGCGTAGATAGAGCATGCGCTCTTACATCTACATTTTGCTACTCTGCATGTAACTCGTGCAAACAAATAGACAAACTTTTTTGCCACATTTCCTGACAGCCAAATAGCAAAAGACTACATATGTTGAAAAGAAAAACTCACATCTTTGTTGTTATGGTGTTGTACCATATTTTCTGTCTTTGTTAACAGAATATATAAATCATGATGAATTTGTTCTGTTATTTGACGAGAGTTTAAATAGGAAAACTGAATGTAAACAAATGGATATTCTTGTTCATTCATAGTTTCATGATAAAGTTATTACTAGGTACTATGGATCAAAATTTTTAGGGTGTGCACCAGCTGACATCAGTTTGGACAAACTTTAGTTTTGTGATGAAAAGCTAAAGCTTGAGAAACTAATCCAGGTGTCTATGGATGGTCCAGCTGCCAACTCGAAGTTCTACGACGTGCTGCAAAATCAGCTACGTGAGAATTCAATGGATACATTGGCATTCAAAGTTACGGGCTACGTATTGTCAATGGTGCATTTCAAAATGGTGCAAAGGTTTTCGAATGGAATTTAAGCTAGTTATTTTCTTGCTCTATTGACTTTTCAAGGATTCCCCAGCCAAGAGGGAACACTATACATCCGTTAGTGGCAGTGAAAGTTTTCCACAAAAGTTCTTTAAACACCGATGGCTTGAAAATGTGTCAGTTGCTGAAACAACATTGAGCATGTGGACAAATTTACTTTTCCATAAACAAAGAGGTAATGGTTGAAAATCTATGAGAAAACTCATTGATAGCATGACGAATTGTTTAGGGTTGGTGGTGGTGGCCTTTTGAAAGAGCCAATTACAAAAAGACTATTTGCTTCAGCTGCAATGGCCAAGAAGAAATACAGCAACTATTTAGAAGAGCAAAAATGTGAAGAAGCACAATCCAGCATGTCCCAAAAGAGAAAATCTGTAATGGAAGAAATAGAGGAATTACAGAAAAAGAAAAAAAAATATACTAAAGTGATATAGCAAGCCTTATGGAAAATACTGACCGCTCAGCAGAAAATACAGGAAATTTATTGTTCATTACAAAGTCAAACAGTTTTAGGACGAAGGCAAAAGAAAAAATGAGTTTGCTAGTTTGCTGTCAGGAACAGAAAAAAATTTTGGATGAACTGGTTCGGTCAATAAAGGAAGCTTAATAAATATTAAAGTGTTTACTAAAAGTTATTCAACATAATCGATGCTTTTCTTTTTTTTTTTTTTTTTTTATAATATCTACTAAGTAAAATAAGAATGCGACAATAATAAACTCACTGTGCAGAGAAAAAATAAGTGGGTGATGGAGAATCAAACTGAGCTGTTTCACAGTTATTAAGGTAACTTTTTCTTTCTATATTAATTATTACAATAAACGCATATATATATTACGTATATATATATATATATATATATTACGTATGGTAAAAATAAAAAAAAATAGAACCTGAAGAATGATGTATATTAGTCCTAAAAAGTCCTTAAATAGTCCTGGAAAATGTTTTGGACCCTGCTGTACAAACCGTGATTTTCATAATTTTCCAGCATACGTATGGCGAACTTCTAGATCGAAATGGGAAACTTTTATTTTCAACTTTATAGTGCCGGAAAGCGAATAATTTTTAGCATATATATTTTTAAGGGAAAATCGTTTATAAATTGCGTACTTGTGTGTGCAGTGCGTGCTATAGCTGTATTTACGTACCGAAAAAAAATCAAATTTGTTTTCACGGAAAAAAATACGGGATTATTAATTCAGTGAAGTGAAAGTTTGTCAAGATAGGAAGTATTAAATAATTCACTTCAGTAAAAAACTGGACTGATTAATTTTATTTCTGGTCATTTTAAACGTTTAATTTATTCTCTTATAGTTCGTTTTTGAACATCAAAAACCCAGATTCAAATCTCCTTGCTCGTTGACTCAACAAACCAACGTCGAGGCTGACGCCAAAAGCACTACCGTGGTCACGTGATCTCTGTAGCTGGTCACGTGATCTCCGTAGCTGGTCTCGGCGCCGGAGCCTGTCTTTCTAGTTAGCCTTGATACGGTCTATAGGTGAAAAATCACAATTGTTTCAGTGCGATCTATCGCACGTTCCCGAAGAAATAAACTTTACGCTTTTTTGAAATCGGCACTGAATACGTTTGAATAAAATCCTTCAAAATAAAGCCCAAGCCCTTATATTTGGAGTTGGTTAATTTAATGAAAAAAATGTTAATGGTTTCCACCTGACATATTCTCATACATTAAAGTAACTACACGCCTGATTTCAGCCAAAACATAATGAACACACGGTTTAGTCATAAAATCGCTAAATATAATACACGGCAACTGGAATTTTGCTACCTCCCCCCCCCCCCATTTTTTTTGTTTTCACTTTGCCCGACGGCGACAAAAATAATCATTTTCGACTTCTTTTCATTGGTCATGAAATAACGAAACTCTAAGTCCATTGGAAATCAACGTAAAAAGGGAAAAAGAAAGCAGTTCTGATATCACTAGGGGCATAAATGCAGATGATGTCGAATTCAAAAATACGTTTTATTCCCCATATTTGCTTCTAAACATCCGATTGAAAAAATTCTTTTATCTTTCGATTCCATTTATGTGGAAGAGTATTTTAGATATAGTTACTTTTTCAAATTACGCATAGATTTTCCGCTAGGGAGCGTAAAAGTAAATTACATTAATCCCGATAACTCTTCTTCTAAAACTCCGATGTGAAATTTTTTTCTTCAGCGGATACATCTCTTGATGGAAAATCTTTTGCATATAATTTCAAATTTTTGGTAATTATCGTTTGCACATAATTTCTTTAGCCACTAGGGGACGTAAGTGTTAATTTTTGCTTTTGATGTATTTGCCATAAAATCTGAGCTTCTAAAATATCGATTGAAAAAATTCTTTCGTGGACTGATGCCGCTCACATCGATGAACATTTTCGGAATATTTTCTTTTTAAAATTTTCCACAGTTACTCCGCCAGGGGGCGTAGAAGTATATCTTATTTTTGTCAATATCTCTACTTCTAGGAGTCCGATTTGAAAAATTCCTTGTTTGTTGGATGGTGTTTCCAGTGCGACAAATTTTTCATATAATTTCAAAATTTTCAAGTAATTGATAGTCCTTCCGCTAGGGGGCGTAGAGGTAAAGTGTGTTTTCCCCTATATCTCTGCTTCTAAATCTCCGATTTGAAAAATATTTCCTGCACCGGATACAGCTCCTGACGGGAAATCGTTTGCACATAATTTCTAATTTTTGTAAAAAAAATGGTCTGGCCACCAGGGGGCGTAAATCTTAATTTCCGCTTCTGATGTATTTGCAGCAAAATATGAGCTTCTAAATTCTTGATTGAAAGAATTCGGCGTTTGTAGAGAGATAGTACTCATGTCGACAAATCTTTTAGAAACATTTTCTTTTTAAAATAATGCATGATTTCAACGCCAGGGGCGTATATGTATATCTTATTTTTGTCAATATCTCTACTTCTAGGAGTCTGATTTGAAAAATTCCTTCTTTGTTGGATAGTGTTTCAAGTGTGATATGCTTTTCATATAATTTCAAAATTTTCAATCAATTCATAGACTTTCCGCTAGGGGGCGTAATGATAAACTGCTTTCCCCCCTATATCTGTCGGTGCTTCTAAATCTCCGATTTGAAAAATTCTTTCAGCACCGGATACAGTTTCTGATGGGAAATCGTTTGCACATAATTTCTAATTTTTGAAAAAAATGGTTTGGCCACCAGGGGGCGTAAATCTTAATTTCCCCTTCTGATGTATTTGCAGCAAAATATGAGCTTCTAAAATCTCGACTGAAAAAAGTGGTTTGTTCACCGATACTAATGTCGACAAACCTTTTAGAAACATTTTCTTCTTGAAATAATGCATAGCTTCTACGCCAAGGGGCGTAGATGTATATCTTATTTTTGTCAATATCTCTACTTCTAGGAGTTCGATTTGAAAAATTCCTACTTTGTTGGAAAGTGTTTGAGATGCGATATGCCTATAAATTCAAAATTTTCAAGTAAATTATAGACTTTTCCCGAGAGGGCCAAAGGTAAATTGAGTTTTCTGCGTTGTTTCTACTTCTAAAACTTCGATTTGAAAATTCTTCCTGTATCGCATACAAAACCTGATGGAAAATGTTTTTCACATAATTTCTAATGTTTGGTAAAGAATGGTTTGGCCGCCAGGGGGCATAAGTGTTAATTTCTGCTTCTGATGTATTTGTAGCAAAATCTGGGCTCCTGAAAACTCGACTAAATTATTTTTTTTCTTGGACCGATAGTGCTCATATGGAAAAACCTTTTGGGAATACTTTCTTCCTAAAATAATGCATGGTTTTCCCACCAGGGGACGTAAAGGCACATCTTATTTTTGTCGATATCTCTGTTTCTAAGAGACCGATTTGAAAAATCCTTTCTACGTTGGAGAACGTTTCGGGGCGAAATGTTTCTCATATAAATTCATGTTTTTCTTAACGCACAAGTCTGCAAACAAAGGGCGTAAGCTCACAATTCCGTTTACAGCAATCTCTGAGGGATTAAAATCCCGATTGAAAAACTTCTTTCTTCCGTCAGATACTATTGTTTTTCCATACCGGTTGCATTGACTTTGAATAGCTTCGATAAATTTAATTTGCGTCAGAACGGATTCAAAAGACGTGCTTATTACACCCGAAAATTCGGTGTCATCTATCTTGTTTACGCTTTCCAACCGTAGGTTGAAGAAGCGTATATGCTCCAGCTTTGTCCGTCTGTCCATCTGTCCGTCCGCACGATACCTCGCGTAAAAGTTATTCGATTTCGATGAAAATTTAGTATGTGGTAAAGGACCACCCCGGGACGAACCCAATCGAAAATGGACGAAATGGGGTCAAAGGTCTCGACACAGAAGCGGGATCCATTCCATTTCCCTTATGCGTCATAACTTACATAAAAATGGTTCGATTTTGATTAAATTTTAGTATGTGGTGGGGGACCACCAGGGAACGAATCCTGTTGAAAATGAACGAAATGGGGTCAAAGGTCACGACATAGCAGCGGGATCCATTTCGATCCTCTTATGCGTCGTAACTTGCGTAAAAATGTTTCGATTTCGATGTAATTTTAGTACGTAGTAGGGGACCACCTGGGGACGAATCGTGTTGAAAATGGACGAAATTGGATCAAAGATCAGGACATAGGAGCAGGATCCATTTCATTGGTCTTACGCGTCAAAACTTACGTAAAAATGCTTCTATTGCGACAAAACTGTAGTATGTTGTTCCGGAGGTATACTGAACCGGTTCTGTTGAATACAATCGAAATGGGGGTCAAAGGTCAGGACACAGGAGCGAGATGTATTACACAGCTATTATCCTCATAACTTGAGTAATGATTTCTGGTATGTTGGAAAGCGTATCATAATCAATGCATTGCATGATTTCACTCACTTGATATTCTATTCCTTTCTTTACTGAAGCTAAATCAATTTAATACGTATTTTAAATTCAATTCCGTAGTAAGTTTAATTGTTAATTTTTTTTTAGAAAAATTGAAAACAATACGCAGAGTTAATAATTTATGATCTTCGCCACTTTAAACGTAAAACTTTGTTAGAGCTGGGGAAGGGTCAACCCAGTCGCCCCCCTGAATCCGCCACTGGGTGAGAGTCCATGGTGAAACGGATCCCAACGAAGAAATGGCAGATGCAAAACACCAAGGCGAGGTCGCGAAGCAATTCGTTAACGAGGTGATGCAGGCTAACGGCGAAAAACACAGTGACAGCTCACGAAGCAGACCGATCAAGAAGCGTACACAAGGGACAGGTGATGAAGAACGCAAAAACCCACTGGGGGAGTTCATGAAGCAGGTTGACGAAGAAGAGTCGCAGGCTGACGACACAACAGGGTGAGCAGGAAGCGGGAAAAAAAGAATGGATGAAACACAACAGCAGGCCACGAAGCAACCCATGAACGAGGTGAAGTGTGCAGACCGGGCAAAACAGTACACACCGTGCAGGTAAGGAAGGAAAGTCGAAAACACCAGGAGGGAGCACAAAGTAGGTCGACGAACAAGAGACGCAGGCTGACGGCACAGGAAACTGGACCGAACAAAACTGCAGGCAGAAGATTGACAGGCAAATGACAGTGAAGTAAGGAGCACGATAAGAGAAGGGAACACAACACAGCAATCAGTAAAGACGAACACTGGCGTCACGTCAGCAGGATCACGAGGAAACGGAAAAACGGAAGAAAAAGTGTTCAGCACCTTGACAGAACACAACACAAGAGGCAGCGCGTAAACAAGATGCTGCAGGCAGATTTCGCCAGAAAACAAAGACAACTTAAGAACGAAGACATACAATGCACGCAAATCAAAACAGACCACAGGTGAGGAATGAAACGACACACAGGCAAACGCTAAAAATTAAGGAGCACAACATCAGAAGTAACGGTGAACCACGGTGACCTAGGCGGCTAAGTAGAGAAAAAAGCAGAAAGGAGATTCGCGGCTTTGGTAGTATCGTATTTTATCTGGACCAAGGTGGAAATGGAGTGACGGTATTGACTGCACAAAAAGCTGCGCTCGACGTGATAATGACGAAGAGAAGGGTTGTCATCGCTATTTTGGTAATATCGGTAGATGGTCAGTTTAGCTTGAAGAATGATAAAGGAGCACAGATTGTTATGCGAAGAGGCGGCGGGATGGTGCCCAGCAAATGCACAAGTGCTGGGAAACTGCTGGCCACCAGCTGGCAGTGATGGGTCACTGCTGGCTGAAATCTGCCGCTCACGGCCCGGTAGTGGTCCGTTGGTGGCAGCGCTATCAGTTGGCGAGCCATTGATGGCCTTGCAGCATCGCCGTGAATTGTGGGCCTCCAAGCAAGTGCCACTAGTGGCTCGTTGCTGGCAACCAATGCAACCCCAACAGCAGGTTGAAGCAACGGGACTTCGCATGCGCAGAAGCAACACTTGCTGTGTCTCTCATGGTACCAGTTAGTTGAAGACGACGCTATCGCCATCGTGTTATTTTAGCGGATGTTAAGAAAAAAATCCATATGTGGAGAGGCGAATTAATTTCCTAATGAAATTATACGTCGACGAAGATATCAGATTAAGCCCTGAAATACTAGATTACAGCCATAAAATACACCCACTCCATTCCCATGAATAACAATTCATGGACTGGAGTGGATGAATAACAAGAAAAAATTTGAAACCGCTTGAAACAAATGTCCTGGGAAACCATTGAAACAACGTTTGTTGGAAAAAAATTATCCGCGTACAAAATTTATTAATTATTTGAAGGAAAAGAAAAGCAACGCTATGTGGTGTACTCATCTATTGGTTGAATACACAAGACTGAGAGGAATTCGCTTCTAAAAATAACGAGTAGTAAAATAAATAATCTTTACTGTTTAAAACAAATGTAGCTTCGGACAACGGAAAGGAAAGACACAACGTTAGAAATGTAACAGAATGTGACATGGACCCGGGTAAATATATATTTATTCAACAATCTCTTTTCAAGACGACAAGGACAGTACAAAACTTTGGAAAGTGTCTCTAAGTAGTACACACCTTGAAAATGAGTGAAGTTCCCTTAAGGTAAAAAAACTATCGTTACGTTGAAAAAATTAATTTATGAATTATATGAAACTGACTTTTATGAAAAATACCTCGCAATATTTTAAAATGAAAGATGGAAGCATTCGATTACACATTGCATACGAAACACACCGCTTTAAGCATACGCTCGATCGTAGCAAATTAGTCCGGTCGGTAGAGAGCTCAGCTACCACGACAACGGCCCTGGTTCAGATGCAAATAGGCGTTTTTCCGGTCTGTTGAGAAAATTTCCCCATTGCAGTGCGTTAATTCACAAGTTTCGTCAGGGTAGGAAAAAAATTGTAGCTTTGGGAAACTGCGGTTATCCTTGCTTTTTTTTATTATTATTATGGCTACTACTGGGAAATTGGCGGACAAGATTCGGCAAGCCACCAGTTACGTCACGTGGTTGCCGGCTGCCACTACCGGCACACTAGCGGACCACATTAGGCTAGCCATCATTTCTGGCACGTGCTCGTAGGGCCTCTGAAGGGCCACTTGTGGCAGCTACTGCCTGTGATGGACAACTGATGGCCCTGTTGTGGCATATGACAACTGATGGGGTGCCAACTGTTGGCCAGCTGTTGGCCTGAACTGCTGGCCCTTCTGTTGGCCGCCCGGACATTTTATTGACGGTTCGGCAGCGGCAACATAGTGCTGGGTCATTACTGACAGTGCTGGCTACCAGCAATGGCCCAGTGCTAGCCCAGCAAGACTGTTTTGCTGGGTGACGACGCAAACGATGATAATGAAGCATAGTGTGAGCCTAAGTACACACATTCTGGAAGAAAACAAACATGATGGAGAACAAATGCTGCAAGACAAAGCACATTGTATAGGAATGACGCACGTCGCCGGTTGTTACGAAACAGTCAGGAGACAAGTAACGATGGAACCGGTGCAGAGTGCGGGGAATGGAGGGAGCAGACGATGATGAAGGTGAAGCCAGTGTATATCTCTGATCTTCGGAGATGCCAATGTGAAATGAAGATCAGACCAGGTGGTAAACTGTTCTTCTGCAGGGACAGAAGAAATATGCGTCGGGGCAACGAAGTACATTAAGAAGTGGCTGTAGAATGACTTGACAGTGTACGGGAGATACGGGACATCATTCAAATACAGAAGGGATAAAACACAAGACCGTTGTGACGTGCCTGCGCCCCAGCACGCACATGAGATAAAGGCAGATAGCAACGATAGCACATCTACGCAGTTGGGAGAGCGACTTACTCCGGAGTGAGGGTACCCGAGTTCGATGTCCGACGCGGAAAAGAATATGTTTTTATATTGGGGCCCGAATTTCAAGGATGACCAGGCCGTTAAGTTTCTCGCAATGGTTTGATGTTGTTTCCACACCGCGAGACAGGAAAAATGAGAATCCCTTCCTCAGCGCTTCAAAAAAAAATGTGTGTGATGTTACGTTCTACACACCAAATTGTCAGGTATGTCTCAGTGATAAATGGTCTCGGATGACCCGTGGGCCCTCTTTCGGAGGAGGGGGGGAGAGAGATGTGACGTGCTTGCGCCGCAGAACGCATATGAGATAAAGGCAGATAATAATGAGAGCACATGTCCGCGTAGCTCAGTTGGGTGAGCGACTTTCTCCGGCGTGGACAAACCTGTGTATTCACACCGTACTGGCCTGTCAAATGAGGGTAAAGACGTTGAATGGATGCTTGGATGAGTCGAAGCTGGGCTAGGCAAACGGGTGTATCAGGCAGAGAAGGAGAAATGGAAGAAAACGATTTTAAACGGAGAGAAGAATCAACGAGTTGCGAGACCTTCACTACCCCACTGGCGAACCAGGTGGAGAAGTGGAGGTAGGAAGACGAAAGAGAGCGAATAGCGGAAGAAAAGAACAGAGGCTCTGCGAGAAGATCATTAGTCGTGGAAGGTGGGAGACGGTCAGGTTGTAAGGAGCGCCAGAGGAAGAGTGCGGTTTTGTAAAATATCCGTGAGATGGTTGGGAATAAGTAGAAAGAGCTCCATACGCGGAAAAGTAGGGTCAGTAAGGTGAAGACTGCGGGGAAAGAAGAGCATGCCGATAACGGTGTGAGAGGAAGAATGCGGGAGAGTAAAGTAACGTAAAAATATGAGGAGTTGGTAAGACCGAAAGTTCAGGGAAACGTCCGTAAGAATCAGACCACCATAAGAAAACGGAAGAGTGATAGCCGTGGGATGGACCCAGTCAATCACATTCCAGAGGAAGTTAGTGAAGAAGCGCTGAATGTAACGAGACAAAATCGCTGGTTGCAAGTGTGCAATCCGTGAATGAAACCAAGTGGGTAAAATAAAGGTGCTCAGCAGATAAGCACGCCCAAAGAACGATAGAAATGGTTTCAGGTACCGAAACGGAGCGAAACGACGACTGACTGTGTGGATAGAAGTTCAGGTCGAACAGCCACAGGAGTGCTAATATGTTCACCAAGGACTTTGACGACCATAGACGAACAGCGGGAGAGTCTGTGTCGGGCATCGCGGGGCGTCCACGTGTCAGCCCATAATCCAGAGCACTTGTCCATATTTAGCGCCGAGCCGGAAATGGCGGCGTACAATTGGTACTTTGAGAGAAGCGTGCCAAAGACCTCCTCGGTACGAAGAAAGACCGTTAGGTCATCTGCATAAGCAGAGAGGACGATATATGATGGCATTGACTGGAGAGGAACGGGAGAGTGAAGACGAGCCCACGACGAATCAGGAAAGATTCAAGAGAGAGAAAAGTTGACCCGACAGGGAGCAACCCTGCTGGATTCCGTTAGTGAACGGAACAGCGGAAGTGAGAAAGTACGAACTCGGAAAAACGTTGGAATAGAGGTTAGAAAGTGCGGAGCAGAAAGTGGGCGGGAAGCCTAAGTGGCGAAGAACAGAGAAGAGATAAGAGTGGTTAATTGAGTCAAAAGCTTGTTTCTGATCAAGATTGAAAATAGCAAGGGGCTCCGAGAGCCTGAAAGCGAGAAGTAGAGTTTTTGAACGGTTAGAATGTTAGAAGTAATAGATAGAGATGGAATCGAGCAAGTCTGGTCAAAATGGATTATGTGCGAAGGAACGGGATTGAGGCGAGGAGAAGAAGTTTAGCGAAGACCTTATAATCAGTATTGAGAATAGAAATAGTCCACCAGTTATAAAGTTGGACGAGATGCCTGGCTTAGGAAGCAGGTGAATCAGGGCGAAAAAAGAAGCCGACGAGGAGAAATTTGAGGGGAAAAAAATAAAATCGAAACAAGCCAAGGGAAGCGGAAAAAGATTAGGAAAAAAAAAAGATTTAAAAAAGGAGAGTGGTAGACAATCGTCGCCAGGAGAGGAGCTGTCGTTTAAACTGTACACCGAGGCTCCAATTTCCGACGGGGACGATATCAACGATGTAACAAAACACGATATCACTTGAGCGGGAGGTTCTGAAGAAGTGAGCCAGAGTCGGGTGAAGATGTAGCTGAGGGTTGAAACTGCTGGCTGTAATAAGAGTGCGTCAACGAACAGATAACATGAGGATCAACAGCCATGGAGACGTCGTTAAGAGTAAGATGAGAGATGGTACTACATTTCGCTTCACGCTGTTCCAAATGAATGGCGAAGACTGAAAAGTGGAGCATGATTAAAATGAAGAACAGACTACTTCAGGCGAGTGAGGGGCGAGGAAACAGAAGACTGAAGACGCTGATGAAGTTTACTGCGAAGGGTTTCATAACAAGAGGACGACGGCGTGGTCTGAAGGAGGGCACGCTAGAGAGAGTCTACCTCCATGAAGAGATGAATCGGGTAGGAGAAGAAAAATTTTCGAGCAAAATCAATTATTTTCTGTTTGGTCTCGAGCCGCAAAGCAGCCGGTCGACGAAGGAAGCGAGAGAGAGGTAACCGAGGGAGAGATAATGGACTGAACTTCGGCAATGAAAACAGGATCCTGAAGGCACATATCGTCAAGGGAGCAGGCTTTCGGATGTGGAACGGAGGACGACGAAGGATGGAAACACAGGTCAACTGTTCGATGGTTGGATTGAGCACTGAGAGCGTAGGAAACAAATGATGACATGGCGAAGAAACTAATAAACATAAAAGCGGTTCAATCGCGCAGCAGCGTATGGGTAACCTGGTGGCGGAAACCAGGAAAACACACGGGCCACAGGATTTAATTATCTAAACGCATCTTGCAAATCAAAGTTCAAAATGAGCTGGAAAAGTTTGTAACTACCAGGAGATGTGACGTACCTGCCCGAAGGACGCACACGACATAAAAAGGCAGATAGGAATCAGAATAAAACGTCCGCGTAGCTCAATTGGTAGAGCAACTTATTCCGGAATGAGGGGACCCGGGTTCGAATCCTGGCGCGCATAAAAATGACGGAGAAATTCACTTCGTTATAAGTTGTGAGACAAGTAAAGGGCGGGATTCGTGCGAGTTGTCACGGTCATAGAGTGGTTGTAGGGTACAATTAAAATCACCAGTAAAGATGACAAAATCAGACTGCGCAACAGAAGCGAGGACGGTGGTATAATGAAGCATAAGTGATTCAGCATCAGAAGCACTCCGGGGAACATGAATGTTTAGGATTGAAATTTGGAAGAATGAAAAGAAAACGAAATATACTGAAAAACTCCGGGCAGGCTCTGTGACTCGATAACATCTGTTATGGAAGACAAAAAACGACGATGAAAACCAATTGATGTGCCCGAAACCACGTGGGCACGATAATTATGATAAAAGTGGAAGGGCCAGCGGTGCCAGAGAGAGAAATCCGTGCTGGGTGAGACGTTCGTCTCCTTCAGGAAGAGGATGTGAGATTGAAAATAACGAATGTCCTCATACACCGAGGCATTCGCTGCTAACGCCGCGATGCCGCTGCTGTTTATGCTAACACAAGTTAGCCTATACATCAAGGGATACGTTGCATATATGTACTGAAGTGGTTGGAGAAGATGGTCAGAACCTACTGCAAACGACAGCTAAACTGAACAGCATCTGGTGGTAACGGCGAATTACGGAGAAGTTCATCGAGAAACGTGAGCTGGTGAATCATTTCATGTAGCCGGGACAAATTATTGGTGACACATGGAAGAAACAAAATCCGACCATTCTTCGGGTGTTGAAACAAGGCGAGCAGTTGAGGATATCTAAACGGAAAAACTGGTACAGTACTGTCCTGTAGAAGAGCAGTTCAGTTCCGGACAGATGGGTGAAGAAGATCCAATATCAAAAGTAGCAGAAAGAACGACGCTCTCGACAGCTGTTTCCATATCATCATCATGGGCGCCAGAGAGGTCCGAAAATTGATTGGAAGTGGGAAGAGTGGAGGAAAGACCAGCCGCACAGGGGGAGGAAGAAAACTCCCTTGAAGAAGGCTTGGAGGCTGTCATCTTGGAATGACACCGTGAACATTTCTGTGGGGAAGCATCAGTGACGGACCTTTTGCTGGAAGACGGGGGCGCCTCCGACCCCGCAGAAGGTGGGAGAGGCGGAAACATGGTATACGTGGAAGAAGCAGGCTATGAGCTTGGTGCAATCAGTATCGGGGGTGAACCCAGATGAGCAGACGGTGGAATACGGAACTGGAACGGTGGATCAGTAGAAGCATCAGCAAGAGACTGTTCGGCAGGAGTCGATATTGGGGCAGTGGCAGGAGCAGATAAGCCAGGTGCAGTAGAAACAGGGAGGCTATGCAAAGGAGTGGAATTTTGAACTTCCCCAGAAGTTGACAGAGAAGGAGACATTACAGCACGATGTGGGCATTCAGTGGCAAGGTGACCTTCTGCTTTGCACCTGAAACAATGAATACCAGCCAAGATATTAAATGTGCAAGTGCGGCTGTTGGTAACACACACAAAAGTTTCAAGACGATCAACAATTGCATTTTCCGTGGGGAACACAAATCGGTATTGCTGGCGACCTCTCTGCACGAATTCAAATGGAGAATCACGGGCAGCAGCTGGCAAATACTTAGTACCTCCGACAATCCAGCTAAGGGAACTAAGCGCTTGAACAAGTAAATAGTCTGGAATGGCTGAGGAGACAGGGGATAAAGGGACAGAACGTTGTGCTAAAGCTACAGGTTGTAAATTAAATGTGCCAGTATCAATTTCAGCTTGAATAACTCTATCAACAGCCTCCTTATGAGTGAGGTGAACGACGACACACCATCCCATACGATTGATAGAAACCAGACTTTCCTTTGGAACAACTTTGCTAATTGCGTCAAGGTAAAAGGGGAAGGAGGTATCTTGTAGGCAGGGCCGTAGCTAGGTCCCAGAACTAGGGGAGCTCGGAGCTCATCTGGGGGTGGGGCTTCAAATTTTTGCAAGGCGTGGGCAAAGAAGGCAGTCGCTCACGCAGTTTTGCCGACTTGGGAGACATTCACTAAATTCAGGAGATTTGAGAATGGAGTTAGTGGCAGACATATTGTTTTTCGGATTTATGACTTTTTCAGCGGATTTTTTTAATGTTTTGAACGATTTCAGTAACTTTTTACATTTATGGTTTCAAACATTTAAAATGTTGTATTTGAAACTTCTTCAATTCCGTAGTTTCAATAACCGTGATTTCTAATACTTATAATATGCAATCCCTTTCCCCTTTCCGCTTTTATTTTTGACAGGCACAGAAAGCTTGCCTGTGCCAACTGAGATACATTAGAAGAAAAAAAATCTGTGATCCCTTAGGCCGTAAATATGATAGTGGTGCGATGAATACTCCCTTCTCGTTCGCTCGGAATGTAAGAGAGGCCGAGAGAGTAACAACGAGCAGTGGACTATGTTCAAAAATAGGTTTCGGCCTGCTAAGATAATAATGTCTTTTTTTTCTCAGTACGTTCTTTGAACTAGATTTTTTAGGCATTTCAAAATTATTACTGTTTTCCCTCCTCCTTAAGAACTAACAGATTGTGTTTTGTATGCTTTAGAATTCCAGAACTTCTCACCTTTAATTGTTTCCGTCTTTGGAGCCCCTTCGCGTCACCATATGTGTTAGCAAGTGTCACCACAAGAAAAGCAAAACAAATGCACGAATTTGTTAACTCCCGCACAATGAGGAACCTTCCCTTTGAGGGCACGGAACAGACCCAACGGCAATAGGATCCCATGTGATCTTAAAGTGTTTCGTTCGCTATCAAGGGCAACATTCAATTATCTCCTTAAAACTACAAAGGATGCAGCCTGGGACTTAAGCCCCCAAAGCTTTTCACCTACCTTTAATCCGGTCCCGAGTGCAAGTACATCTCCACCCTTGATTACTTTCTTTTAGCTTGTTCTTCTAAATTTAACGTCCCCCCCCCCTCCTAAAATGCGTTTGTTGTTCCTTATAACTCCTACCGCTAGTAGAGAATCACTAAAATTACTAATACAGCCGTTACAACTAATTCACAATTCAAAAAGTCGAAATTTCTTTTTTCTTTTGAGTTACATTCATTCTGCGTCGTTTTACTGTTACTTAACTTTTTAAAAAGTCCAGTATACGAATAAAGTATTTATGCCTGTGATGAAATATCAAAGTAATTTACGTAAACCATCGAAATAAAAATTTAAGTCATTTTTGACAGCGTCAATTTTCCAGGAGGGGCTCACTAGCCTTGTAGAGAGAGCTTAACCCCCGCTAGCTACGGCCCTGCTTGTAGGTATGGAAAATACACATTCAACAATAAAGCAGGGGAAATTCCTTACCGGTAGGGGATTCATAAGCTATCTTGATTTTGAGAACCTTATTAATCCTGGTAATTTCTAGTTAGAGGGAAACAGCAATCAAAGGAAGGTTGGCAGAATTTGCAGCAGCAGCAAATGAAAGGTGGAGTCATGACGCCAGCCCCTTCACCCGAGGAAAGTATCTGAAGACGAAGCACATTAATAGCAGGAGAACCATCTGAAATCGTAGAACACATACTGGAAGAAACAAGAGACGGTGAAGTCGCGGACGGCGAGGTACATGCAGAAAATATAGCACCTTGAGAACATGGCCTGTAACTTCGGTAGCAGCCTTCTCGGCCGCTAGACAAAAAACACAACACTAAGTGTTACAACTCGCAACACGTAAAAACACAAAATGACACGATAAGCAAAACACCGGACGAAAATACTCCCAATCCTAGTGAGAAATAACACTTGAAACACACAATGCACGACACGAAACACCCAGGGAGACGCAAAATCCAAATGTAAACAGCAGACTGAGGCCTCACTCAAAACCTCGTCAAAACCTAAATCGGACCTTATAGTTGGGTCTGTTCGTGTAAGTATCCGGCAATTTGTGATAAGTAGGTTCCACTTCGCACACTTTTACTTTATGTTCATGCAATTCCTTTTAGATAAGGACCCCCCCCCCAATCAATTGGAATTCAATATAGTTGCCATTTTTCAAAATGGCCGACTTTATCTTAAAAGTGGCGTACATAAGCAGTTCGGGTGAATTTTTAAATGTTTTTTTTTTTTTTGGTCAAAAGTTCAATGGAACTATTTAAAAGTATGTATTGTAGTAAATTATCTTTAAAAATGAAAAAAAAAATAAAGAAAATAGTTTTTTATTTTAAAATTTCTTCAGTAATCACGTTTAACGGCGCCATCAAATGTTTAAAATTGGTGAAATTATTTATTTAACAGTATATGAGAAAAACAACGGGAAAAGTAAAAAAATATGAACTAGTAACTTTTATTATGGTATTCCTCATTTCTGGCGTATACACTGGCGTGCAAAAATTAAGGACGAGACGGTTTTTCGAATGCAACGTCGTGCATAAGTGCTCCACCTCGACTCAAATCCTACCATAAGATCCCCAAGATGTAAGAATATGGGTCAAGTAAGTAAAACCGTCCAAACAAGGAATCCAAAGGATACAAAGGCACTTTATTGAAAACTTAGCTTCGAGCACAACTGGACAGATGACAAAAGCGTCCATATGACAAGCGGCTACCAAGAAAAATCCAGTCTTTAGTAGGGGATATGATCACCCCTGACTGCGTTGCAGGATTTACAACGTCTGTCCATGCTGAGGACGAGGTTGTCAAGGAGCTGTTGAGGCATCACGCCTCATTCCCCTTGTAGCGCCAATCGCAGCTGCAAAATCGTTGCTGGCGGCTGGTGACGTGCTGCCAAGCGTCTCCCGAGAAGTTCCCACACGTGTTCGATGGGATTTAAGTCCGGCGATCTTGCGGGACAATCCATGCGTTGAATATCTTCACTCTCCAACAGCTCTGCGACAGCCACTGTACGATGAGGTATAGCGTTGTCGTCCATGAAGAGGAACTCAGCACCCACAGCACCTCTAAACAGACGCACGTGAGTTCCCTGCTCTCTCCAGATGTGTATACGTCCAGAATCGCTCGTCAGACTAAATCGGCTCTCATCCGTAAAGAGAACTTGACCGCATTGCTGATGTGTCCAGCTCTTGTGGTCCTGGCACCACAGAAACCGCCGTCTCCGATGATCAGGCGTTAATGGCACACACCGAACTGGTCGTCGTGCAAATAGACCACCTTTGTTCATCCTCCTGGCCACGGTAAAACACAAGAACGGACGTCCAGTTGTCTGTTGCATGTGCCTTGTGATTTTTCCCGCTGTCTGCCATCTGTCTCTTCTCACCTGTAGGACAATATACCGGTCTTCCGCCGCAGTGGTTGCTCGTAGACGACCACTGCTAAACTCTCGCACAGCTGTTCCTGTCGTATGAAATACTCTCCAAGCTCGTGAAACGACGCTGTTAGAAATCCCGGACTCTTCGGCCACACTAGTCACACTTCGAACTTCTTCCAACTTCCCAATGACGCGACCTAGGGTAAAGTCATCCAGATGTGCTCTACTGGATTTTCTGTTGGCCATATCACACCGTGGCAGCAACTCGAAGTCGTTCAAACCGATTGTAACGTATACTCTATATTCACTTTCCTTTTGATTTTACTATCTCTGGTTATTTTATTTTACTATGTAAATTATCTTCCTACTGAACGAAATATTATTTCACCCCGCTGAATGAGATCTGGCAATGAGTGTAAGTCATGACGTGTGGTAGCTCGTATATAGGCGCGTTCATCGAGAAGAGTTGTGTGTTGTTGCGTTGTAGGTGTGTTGTTGCGTTGTAGTTGTGTTGTTGCGTTGGAGTTGAGGGTGGTTGGTGTTGTTGGTGGTGTGTTGCGTTGCGTTGCAGTGTGTTGTTATGTAGTAGTGATATATGAGTGCCTTAGTTGACCAGGAGTCATCATAATAAACAAGTTGTTCTGTAAGTTCAGTCTTTTTCAATTCTTAGTTTTGTCAGACCTCTGTCTGGCTGTTAGGTTTATGACTTTGATTACTTAATATAAATAACCAGCGTTGAGACTTTGTTTAAGTTCATAATTAACGAGTAACAACACCCTTTTGGGAATTCATCATTTTGAAGCTTAGAGCATTATTCATTCATAATAATTAGCTTAGCAAAAAGATAAGCAAAGTTAATTCATTATAATTGGCGCCCGAACTTTTCTCGAACACGAGATCCTGACTATTATTACCCATGGCTTCCTTACCTGAGACAACTGCAAATTTCCACCTTCCGGCAAGTCTCGAGGGTAATGGTGTTTGTTTGGACAATTTGTACGAAGCCTGTGGCTCTGACTTTGATATGAATAATCTACACATACCCAAGCATTCTTCACCATCTCGTAATGCACCAGCTTCTTATCACTCTGAGTCGCGGGTCGTAGCTGAGGGAATTCAATCCTCTCAGCGAAGCAGAATGCTTGCCCATTTCGTGCCGCATGCAGGAACAATTCATTTCAATGGTTTGGAGGGGTCTTTAAAGTTCCTCGAAGATCTGGAAGACCATTTTGATTTATATAATATTCCGGAAGACTGCAAGGTCCAAATTGCCGGAACTTGCTTGAGAGATACCGCCAAGACCTGGTATCGGCAGTGGCGAGGGTCGAACCTGGATTCTCATTATGAGAATTTCCGTGCAGAAGTCTTGGAGGTCTTTCCTTTCGGCCTCAGTCGAGCTAGCCTTGCTCAACAGCTGTTTTCGCGTCAACAAGGTCCCAATGATAGCCCTGTTGCATTTGCGTTGGAAACTACACGCCTATATAATCTATGGGATCCACATGCCAGTCATGTTGACATGTTGGATACCCTCGTACAGCAGCTCGACCCATTCTTACAAGATTTTCTTGAGGTTCGACACCCTACCACTATTCATGAATGCCTTCGCCTCATACGCACGTATGAAGAGCGACATGGCAAACATGCTTCAACTCACCATGCTCGGGCACCCCGCGAGGCTTATTCCGAAAACCCTCAGCGGCATAATAGACAAAACTTTCAGCGCGAGCATACACACGTGCCCACCCAAGCTTCATACGTTCCACCACACAGAAGAGTGGCGAACCAGCAACGAGTTTCGGAGCAAGCTACGGGGTATCGTCATAATGCACAGTATGCTCGACCCCGTTCCACTCAGCAGCATTCGGAACGTTATCATGCTCAGGGCAATAATAATTTTTCTGCCCGTGCTGAGGGCAGACGTAACGAAAATGAAAATCTCAACAGACACGCGGAGTCCCCGACGCAGGGTGCACGCAATTTTCCTTATCGTGAAAATTTTCCCGATACCCGGCAGGGTCGAGGTTTCCGACCACATGATAACACCACCAGAATTCCTTTAAACTTCCACAGGAAGTAGACGAAGGGTCGGTCCTGCTTCCTGATACCAAACATCCTGACCCTAAAACAGTATTAGTGACTGTTCAAACTCCTCAGTTGCCTGATGTATTCTTGACACTTGAAGACATTATTGTCGAGACAAAGTTCGACACTGGGTCTGAGATATCAGCCCTAAATACCAAAGTTTTGCAATGATGTTTTTTCTGCAATACATGTTCAGCCTGCAACGCAGTATTTGCGAGGTGCAAATAACGAAATCTTCAGTATTTCAGGAACTGTCACATTATCTTTAGGGCTGGGAAAAGCTCGTTTTACACATTCTTTCCTGCTTATAGACGAGCTACCCGTGAAATGTTTCATGGGTATGGACTTTATTAACAAGTTTCAAATAACTTTGAATTTTGTACAACATGTGATTTCCTTTCCGGAACCTGTCGAAATGATTCCGACGGTTCCTGTAGATATTACGAGTTTATTGTTGAGTGACCAATTGAATGAGGGGCAACGAGACCAGCTTTCTCTCCTTTTACAGGAAAGCCCTGGTTTATTTTCGGATCAACCTGGTTTCACACAGGTGGTTTATCATGTTATTGACACTGATGGTTCGAAACCCATTGCGACGAAACCTTACCCTTGTGCTCCACATAAAAAACAGGAAATGCAACGTCAAATTGCGGAAATGATTAAGCAGGGCATAATCAGGGAATCAACAAGCGCCTGGGCGGCTCCTGCCTTCTTGGTTCCAAAGAAACAACCAAATGAATTTCGTTTCGTGACAGATTTTCGCAAACTCAACCAAGTCACAAAAACAATCAATTATCCCCTACCTGTCATGTCACATATTCTAAATGACTTGTCGTCAACCAAATGGATGTCAACTTTGGATTTGGCGAGTGGATATTGGCAGGTGGCAGTACATCCGGACTCGGTCGATAAAACAGGCTTTGTGACTCCTTTTGGGGCCTATGAATATTTACGTATGCCTTTTGGTTTAGCTTCTGCACCTGCTACTTTCCAAAAGCTTATGGACACGGTTCTCAGACCTGTCCTGGGTCCCCATGTGCATGTCTATTTGGATGATATTATTATCACATCAGAGACTTTTGACGAGCACCTTTCTCTGCTCAAACAGGTGTTCCAACTTATATACAATGCTGGCTTGACGTTAAAACCTAGTAAATGCCAGATAGCGAGGGACGAGATTGTATATCTGGGGTTGAAAATTACTCCCCACGGCTTATTCACTGATAATGAAAAAATTAGGCCTATTGCTGACTTTCCTCGGCCTAAAACAGCAAAAGAACTATCCCGCTTTCTGGGAATGACCGGATGGTATCAGCAGTTCGTCCCCGCTTATGCTACAATATGTGAGCCATTGTATGCTTTAAAGCGTAAATACAAGAAGTTTATTTGGACACCTGAAGCTAACGCTGCATTCGAAACACTGAAGTCTGCATTGACTCAGCCTCCGGTGTTGGCTTTCCCGGATCATTCTAAAGAATTTGATATTTATACTGATGCATCCGGAGTTGGTCTTGGTTGCGTTTTGTCACAAGCTGGGCATCCAATAGCTTTTGCGTCTCGTACTTTAGCTAAAGCTGAACGCAATTATTCAGCTACGGAACGTGAATGTCTTGCTGTTGTGTATGCACTGAATAAATTTCAATGTTATCTTAACGAATTGACAGTTAACATAATTACGGATCATTCTGCCCTTCAGTATTTGAATTCTGCTAAACACCTATCTCAAAGACTTATGAAGTGGGCTCTGAAGTTACAAGAGAGCAATATCAAAATTTCATATCAGCCAGGTAATAAGAATCAATTACCGGACGCATTATCTCGCGTTCCGATTAGTGGGGTCCCCACCGAAACTACTCCTGGATGTCAGCCTTTACTTCTGATAGCTGATATCACATCCAGAGAGCAGATAATGGCAGAATTAATAAATGATCCAGATTTTGGGGATATTTACAATTTTTTGCTTGCGGGTTCGCCCCTACCAAGTGATCCTTCTCTGGCTGGAAGGTCACAACATTTTGAAGTAATAGAGGGTCTTCTTTATTATACAAAGTCTCGGACTACTAGGGCAGAGTTTCGCCCATGTATTCCGCGAACCCTTAGAATGGCTCTTTTAAATGAATTTCATGACAAACCTCTTGCAGGCCATTTAGGTATTCGCAAGACCCGTTGTAAATTGCGGGATGTTGCCTATTGGCCTGGCATGTACCAAAGTGTGCTCGCATACGTTCAATCATGTCACTTGTGTCAGATTAATAATTATCGTAATGTAAGACCGGCCGGTCACTTGAAATCTAGTTCAAGTTCTCATGTATTTGATATTATTTCCATAGATTTATTGGGACCTTATCCATTATCTGTTAAAAATAAAGCTCGTTATGTTTTAGTACTAACTGATAATTTTTCTAAATGGGTTGAAGTTTTTCCCATTAAAGCCGCTACGGCTGAGATTATTTGTAATGTCTTAGTGAATGAAGTATTTTCTAGATATGGTGCACCTAATAAAGTAGTTTCGGATAATGGTCCTCAATTTATTTCTGACATTTTTGAAAGAATGTGTGCGAGATTACACATTAAACATAAATTCATTTCCCCATATCATCCCCAGAGTAATCCTGCAGAACGCGTTAACCGAACGCTAGTGAAAATGATTGCGACTCTCGTAATGGACCACCATGAAAGATGGGATGACCATTTAGAACTTTTTGCGTTCGCCCTCCGCTCGTCTGTCCACGAGTCTACTAAAATTACTCCTGCAGAACTTTTTCTGGGTCGCAAAATTAAAACCCCTTTTGAAAATTTAACGGGGATTATCGACGAACTAAATCAGCGACCAACTCCGCAATCAGTACACATTATGGCAGAAAAAGCTGGTATTGCAATGCTAGGAGCACAAGCGGCTCAAGCACGATATTATAATTCTAGGCGTAGGGAACCAGATCTTGTCGTTGGAGATCTCACTCTCGTGGAAACGCACTTCCAGTCTTCTGTTTCGCATACTTTAGTGAAGAAATTTGCACCCAGCTACGAAGGTCCATATCGGGTGGCAAATGTCTTTGAAAATAATATTGTTCTGGAGAAACCGAACAACAATTTTCAATATGTACATGTTGATCAATGTCGCAAGTATCACGAACGGGATATCGATTTCATTATCCATCCTACTCAACCTTCTGTTCCACGGACTCAAGAATCTATATCTCATGTTCAACCGCCAGAAATTGTGGACGACCCACCGAACATTTTTGACGAATCACCAGTGATTTTTCCTTCACCCTCCCCCTCCAGACGAGTTTCTACAACCGCAACCTGATTCTCCCGTGAGACCAAGGCTCGATTCGCGTTCGTCGAATACTAGTATCGTTCCTTTCCCTCCAACCATTGCCAAGACTATTGCTGCGCCGTTTCCGGCTACCTCTGCACCAACGCGGGATACTTCTTCTTTGAATACCTCATCGGAAAGTATTCCTATAGGCAAATCCAAACATCGCCCTGCACGACCGCTGACTTACAGCAGCGACTCAGAGGCGTCGGACATTTCGGATTTGTCAGTTATGAATCCAACATTTAATATTCCACACCGTCCAGCACCACCAAAAGCTGGGCGCAAACGTCACTTGTCTCCCCAATCTGCTTCGCCGCAACAGCGACGAAGGCAGAAATCTTTGCATCCGCCCGGGTTTCGCCCCTGGAACCTCCGTTCAGGGCAAACAGGGCCGATGCCTGCTACTACTATCATGCCCCGTGGGCGTAAACGAAAACAAGCGATGTGGCCGGAGACACGTCCCTCCAAAAAGATACTGGAAGGACACAACGGGCCCCAGCATCAAGGGACTTCATATCCAAAGCCTGGGGAGCCCGTTCCTATCAGCCGCAGCAGGGATTTCCGGACCGCCAGACTTCTGACGTTCCTGACCGTTCTTCTCAGCCGCAGGGATTTCCAGACCGCCAGACTCCTGACCGTTCCTATCAGCCGCAGCAGGTATTTCCGGACCGCCAGACTCCTGACCGTTCTTCTCAGCCGCAAGGGATTCCGGACCGCCAGACTTCTGACGTTCCTGACCGTTCTTCTCAGCCGCAGGGATTTCCAGACCGCCAGATTCCTGACCGACAACAGACCGATGTTCCATTACCGTCCCGGAAGAGATCCAAGCCACCTGATTTCCCCAGTCCCATTAGGCCTGGAAAACGTTTTCGCACTAGAATTTTTTATGCGTCCTCGAGATAAGTAAGTTCTCGTGGACAGGTTCTTTTCTCAGTTTATTGTTTTTCCTGCTCGACCAGTTGGCGTGTCAGAATTTTTTTTTTCGTGTGGGCCTATGCATTCTTTTTGTGTATATATGTGTGTTTTTTTTTTATATTTCTTCTATGTCCATCTACTAATCCACTTTTTTTATATATATCTATGTGTTTAGGGGTAAAATAATAAAATTGTTACTGTTAGGCAGCTCCAGGTAAATTTCGCTGCTGATACAGTTGTTCTGTATTTCAACGAATGAGGCAAACGTAATTTGAAATGAAAATAATAAAATTGTTACTGTTAGGCAGCTCCAGGTAATCTTCGCTGCTGATACAGTTGTTCTGTATTTCAACGCATGAGGCAAACGTAATTTGAAATGAAAATAATAAAATTGTTACTGTTAGGCAGCTTCAGGCAATCTTCGCTGCTGATACAGTTGTTATGTATTTCAACGGATGAGGCACACGTAATTTGAAATTAAAAAAGTGATTCCTGCTAGGCAGAATAAAAGGAAAGTATGCCGATGCAGGTTTGGTTTGTTCTACACTACAAATTTCAGTCGAATACAGATTCGTAAATTGTTATGCCAACTTGATAATGTAAATACGGCTACCACCAAACAACAAATCAAAAAAAGATCGAGAAACGTCAATCATCGAAATGTAAGACTTACACTCCAAAATTGATAGGTTTTTCGGACACCAAAAAAAAAAAAAAAAAGAAAAAAAAAAAGAAGAAAAATTAAGGGGGAGATGATGTAACGTATACTCTATATTCACTTTCCTTTTGATTTTACTATCTCTGGTTATTTTATTTTACTATGTAAATTATCTTCCTACTGAACGAAATATTATTTCACCCCGCTGAATGAGATCTGGCAATGAGTGTAAGTCATGACGTGGTGGTAGCTCGTATATAGGCGCGTTCATCGAGAAGAGTTGTGTGTTGTTGCGTTGTAGGTGTGTTGTTGCGTTGTAGTTGTGTTGTTGCGTTGGAGTTGAGGGTGGTTGGTGTTGTTGGTGGTGTGTTGCGTTGCGTTGCAGTGTGTTGTTATGTAGTAGTGATATATGAGTGCCTTAGTTGACCAGGAGTCATCATAATAAACAAGTTGTTCTGTAAGTTCAGTCTTTTTCAATTCTTAGTTTTGTCAGACCTCTGTCTGGCTGTTAGGTTTATGACTTTGATTACTTAATATAAATAACCAGCGTTGAGACTTTGTTTAAGTTCATAATTAACGAGTAACAACACCCTTTTGGGAATTCATCATTTTGAAGCTTAGAGCATTATTCATTCATAATAATTAGCTTAGCAAAAAGATAAACAAAGCTAATTCATTATACGATGTACACCGTGCAATAGCTTTCACCGAATTGCTGAGCGTACACCGCCCGTGAGCTTTATACCCTTCCGAAACTCCCCCTTAAGTCATGCTGCATATATGCGCATGCCCTATCGTACCGGACACTAGTCTATCTCCTGAGTGGTCTTTCGGTCCGTTCTGCCTGCTCGTTCTGCTTTTATACTAATTTCTCCTCTTCGTCTTTAATTTTTGCCCACCAGTGTATTAAAGAAGATTAATATACTGAATAACTACATTTAAGAAATAATTGCATGAAATCATTGTCTTTGATGTTTAGGCAGTTTAATACACTGCTGGCCACCCAAAATGCAACACCAAGATGGAAACGAGATAGCAAAGCCAGATTTACTGGACACATAACAACAGATACAAAGATGAAACAATTGAGCTTACAGGCCCGCGCGACTTGCGGAACACGCAGACATCAATAGTTCGTGTGGCCCCCATGGCTGGCAATAACGGCCGCTACACGCCGCGGCATCGAACAAAAAAAGCTTTTGATGTAGTCTTGGGGTATGTCGGTCCAGGCTGCTTCCGCACGTTGCCACAGTTTATCAGGCGTAGCCGCGGGTGGTGCTTGCCGGGCCACTCGGTTGCCGATCAGTGACCAGACGTGTTCGATGGGCGACATATCGGGATAACAGGCAGGCCACGGCAGCAGTGACACCTGGTGGGACGTAAAGAATTGTTGCACGATGCGTGCCACGTGCGGGCGCGCATTGTCCTTTTGAAACGTGGCCGCTGGCAGGTCTTGCAGGTAAGGGTGGACTACAGGCTCCCAAATGACGGAGATGTAGCGGTGGCTGTTGAGTGTACCGGCGATATGTACCAGACGAGTGCGGGTGTCATATCCAATTCCGCCCCAAACCATAACGCCAGGCGACGGACCGGTATGGCGATGCATAATGCAGGCGTCATACAGTCTCTCGTCGCGGTGCCGCCACACGCGGATCCGACCATCGTGGTGTTGCAGGCAAAAGCGGGATTCGTCGGAGGAGACAATGTCGTGCCATTCCGTAGTCCAGGTGCGGCGTTCAACGGCCCACTGCCCCCTCACTCGCCGGTGGTGTCATGTCAATGGTAATCGGAGCAATGGGCGCCGTGCGACAAGTCCCCGCTCCTGCAGATGACGTCGAACGGTACGTGCTGACACAGGTTGTTGCACAACACACCCTAATTCCTGCGCTAACGTTCGTGATGTGGCGGTGCGAGCCGTCAACGCCCACCGCACAACATACCGGCCCTCTTTTTCGGTGCTGTGCCGTGGCTGCGGCAATCGCTCACGTCGGTCCGTCCGTCCCTCCTGCACCCACCTAATCTATACTCGCCTCACTGTAGCTGGATGTAGTCCCACACGGGCGCCGATGTCTCGGTACGATAAACTGCTGTCGCGATAAGCCACTATTCGTCCTCTGTCAAACTCCGAAACGTGCTGGAATGACTGCCGTATTCAGCGATGAGGCATCAGGAAGCTTCCGACGCAAAGGTCCGGCAGCACAACACCCTTGCGCTACTTACACCCCGCCTTATGTGCACCCTTTTTATAGTGATCCTCGGTGGCGTGCCGGGCGCACATGATTTGCATATGCCCTGCAATGCTGATCGTTTGCATGTCCTTTTGCGAGCGACGCATGCTGCGAATTTCAGGCCAATCGGATGCTTCCTTCTTGCTGTTGCATTTTGGGTGGCCAGCAGTGTATTACAATACAACATCAGTGTCCAAAATGATTCTTCTTCTATTAGTGGGTCAGCACTTTGCCTTACAGTTTTTACACAGCAGTTTACATTGGACGCCAGCTATTCTACAACTACAGCGTGAATGGTACCCAGTTACAGCGGACCAACTCTCTGCAACTCACCCATATTGCTGGAAGAGATGTCCACAATGGTGTCCACATACCACCAGTTTTTATCCAACCCCTCTCTGAAGGTGGAGGTAAGACTGGATTTGCAATATGAAACTGCCTTATGTATTGCTACCCTGATAAGAAGCCCTTAATATGCACTTTTGCAAGGCAGCTGCAGTAGGAGGAACATTTTTAGCAGTCTACCTTTTGATGTAAATAGAATTTTCCTGGCTTCAGTGATGGACATGCCAGCACATTCTGTACTGAAGAGAGCAATATAAGTTTGAAGTTTCTGCTAAAGTTCTGGGCTTAGATTTTCCGTAGGGTTTGAAAGTGCAAGAAATGAGCTTGTAGCATCCTCAAATTTTATCGAGCAATTCCAGGTACTGTGTTATCCATTAGCAGAAAATGACGATGTAGTGTCACATCCGGTGAAAGCGCAGAAGCCTCTGAGGGCAACATCCTTTTATTCCCCTAAACCTCTGTGATGTGCACAAATATACTGCGCTTCCAGTTGCCAACACCAATAAACCCGCAGTCTCGGCAAAGGCATTTGAGCTAGTGAAAATAAGATACAGGGAGGACAAGCACATCCGTATATACAGTTCGGATCATAACATCAACTCCGCCATGAGAAAGAATATTCGCAGTGTGGAGTATTATGCGACCATCAGCTTCTAGTATGGAAAAAATACCATGGAGTGTTTGAGCACGTTGATAAAAATGTTCCGCCATCATTCGTTACAACCTCAAAACTCCTGTTGTCCTTAACTATTACTCTAGCTAACAAACTAAAAGTTCTTTGTTTTTATCATTTTTAAGGAAGCTAGCCCAGTTCTTCGGTACAAGGTTTCCTTCGGTCACATGTTGTTGAACTCCAATTCCTCTTTTCCCCTGTGTAGGCTTTTTGTTGATATCTCCAGAGTAAGTGTACCAGACGAAATGAGCCTTTTTACAGCCATGTTGTTAATTACTTTTGCAGTGTACTGTTGAAACTCACGTATGCAGTATTCTCCAAATGTTTTTGATGTCCTTGGAGGCAGCATGTTGATAAGAGGTGCCCCATCAAACACAATAGCATCACATTGACCTGTGAAATCAGCACTTCCATCTGCTAATTTTTTTAAAAATTGAAGCTAGGTCTGATTTCACACATTTTCGAATTCCTCCATCCAAAGAAAGAGCAGGAGAAAACGCCCGATTCACATGTTGGAAAAATGTGTCTAAATCCAACTCACGGTATTGAACAGCAATGAAAAGCTTTGAAAACTGTTGGACGTCGTTTTTCAGAGCCTTTTTACTTTAATTTGTCTAGGGATAGGTCTTGCCTCTATACCTGCTAATAACTTCTTGTTCAACTTAAGAGTGCTGAAAACACTTACACTTGGGTTCGGCGAATTCATTCCTTGATGAAAGTACGATAGATGTTTCTTCCATCTTCTTCAAGGTTTTGGAGAGCTACCACTGTCAGAGCTCGCTACAAGACGTGTATGAAGAGGAAAAGATCCCTGCTAGGTTCTTCAAAAGGATTGCATACATCTAAGAAAGCATCCGTCAAGAGCTTTGTCTTATTGAGAAATTTCTTTTGGTGTGATTCGTATTGTTCACGGTGGAAAGATCGATTGATTTTAGCATCGAGAAACGAGAATACAGTAATCATCAACTAACCTGGTTATCTCTGGACCAGTCAAAGCCCACCGCATGAGTGCTTCTGCGTCTTGAAACAGCGCAATAGCTCTTCCGTCATCTTTAATACAAGCATTTTGTTGCTCGTGTGCTTGATCCACTGTAATGGCTGAAAAAGGCCTTTTTGTCTTTCGGTTTACAAAGCTCCCTTTCGAAAATTCTTCATGCTCTGTCCCTGCTCTTTCAAGAAGTTCTTCTAAACCTTTCATGTGAATACTCAACCAGCGTGCATAATTAGTGTGGTCAAAAACAAACAACCGTGGAATAATTTTCTTCAGGCTTTCTTTGAAGCAACTGTAGTCTCCCGTGCGGATTGAACACACGAACGTCAACAACACAATCTCTAGGTTCAGGACTGTCACCCCGTTAAAGAAAAGTTGGTGATACTCTAGATCTTTTCTCCACCCACTTTTGAAGGTTGAGGAATTTGTCAGTATTATCATATTCCATAATAGGTAGCTTATAGAGACTGCTGGCAGTAACTGGGGCACTGTTCTAGCCTTTTTCACGTGTGTCACTTTTATACACACATTTGCAAATGTTTCAGACATTATCCCCGAGTTGGTAATAATAGAGGACCAGCCCGATCCTTCCAAGTAATATCCAGTAAGTTTGGAACGCCTACTCAATATGGAATTGTCCAAAAAGAATAACAAGTTTCCTTTCTCCATACAAATCTGGCCAGTTCCACTGTAACAATTTAGCCGAAGAGTAGAGTGGCTGGTCCATTGTAATCACAGGGACTTGACTTGGATTAACTTGTCTAGTGATGTTCATAGTTATGTTAAAATACAGAGCTAGAGCTCTCTTCAGAAAATGGGAGAAGACTTTGAACTGCAGGAATAACAGCTTGACTTAAGGCTTTGGTGTCATGGAACACGGAAAAAAATAGATTCAAATGAACAACACTAGTTTCTGGTAACTTGAAATTTGTGACGTGGCTTAGCCATTCGTTTTCTCTCAACCATTGTTGCGTTACACCTTCAACGGCCAGTAACTTCTCCGATGCTTCCAAAGTAGGACGGGTAATTTGAGCCACTTTACTAGAAAGAACGTCAGTTTTCACGAGACTGTAGAAGTCTGGAAGATCAGGAAATGCATGCCCATCTTTTGGATACTCGAAATATCTCTTTTGTATGGTTGAACAACACCTGCATTAGTGGGAGTTGATAGCTGGCACATTGAAATGTTAGTGCCGTTTAATATGGTTTCAGATGTAGAAGACAAGTTGTGGTCAATATTATCAAACACACTCCCTTTGAATAACCCATTTTTTAAATTTGCAGGACAAAGACACATTCCTTCTTGCAACTTTCTACTACATCTTGACAAAGTCCTGTGGTGATTTCAGTCAGACGGTTGTGCGAAATGGACAATACTAAATTGTGATCTTCGTTATAATACAATTATACATAGAGAACTCGTATATTTTATTACGGGTTCTGCCGTACGTAGACAAAGCCTTAAAAATACAAAGATATGGTTCATACGTTTTCTTCTGTGGACTTTATGATATTCACTTGGACCTTTTTTTGTTATTGAAAAGTATTAGCTTTGCGATGGTTAAAGCTGCTTGTGTAGACTTGCAGTCTTTCGCTTCAATACTTCCATAAAGCAATAAATTTAATGTTGCAAGCAAACCGAGAGAACTGATGATTTCTTGCAATCAGTATAAAAGCTTCAATTGAAATTAGTAGTAGACTGAAACATCTCCTTTCTCTACCTCATAAGACTTATTACGTGGGAAAAGTTAGCTATCCGAAACAGCGGTAGATGACTGAAATGTTTGATTAGTGAAGAATTATTAAAGAACAAGATTAATAAATAAAAATATTATTTTTTAATTAGTGCAATAAAAATAGTTTTTATAAGTAAATGTATTAAAATACAAACTTTTAAATAGTTCCATTGAATTTTTTGACCAAAAGAACATTTTAAAATACACTTTTAAGATTTAGTCCGCCATTTTGAATACTAATCTATATTTTTTGGGGTCCCTATCTTAAATGACTTATATAGGCCTAAGCTAGCTGAAGACTATTGCCTGCACTGTCCAAATGCGGACTCCGCAGTGATAGATTGAACTCTCTCGAACGCTATTAGTGACGGCGTTGCACAAGCAATCCCGCCAGGATCCAGTAGTCCTTCCCCTGGACAGAATCGGTCCAGAGACCCGCAGCAGTCTGCTGCTCCCGGGGTATCTGGACCGATCCTGAGGTGGGAAGTGTCTGCTGATACCGACATTCCCACCTCTCCGTCATAGCCCGTGTGTGCGCGTGCTATTGGGCATGGGCAAGAATTTCGCTCTGCCTCTGGTAGGGAGATTCGATCGCTAACACGAATGTGTTTTGGGGCAAAAGCCCGTTATTAAAAGAATAGAAAAGATACATGCACTTTTATACTGAGAGTCTCATTTAGTGGGAAATAAATCCTTTAATTAATGGACCCTTTCACAGAATAACATTATTTACAAAGTACTTACATACAATTCCGCAGGACTCGGGCCTGTCCTGCGGTGTTGATGGCTCTGGGCCGGAGTCATACGAATCCTCTTCACTTACAGTCTTCTGTCTTCGTTGGTTACCTTTCGATTAGGTAAACCGTCTGTCTCTCCACGAGTTCTTTGACCAAATCGTTGAGTCCTTGCCTCGCTCTGGTATACGCGAGGAGGATCGAGAGGTCTTTCCTTTTCACAAATTCTGGCGCCAGAACTCTTCTTCTACCTGAAAAAGAATTTCATTCTAAAATCATGTGTGCAATATCCGCGGTCTGGGCACCGCATCCATTCACTCGTTCCCGTACCGAACTGGGGAAGTATTCTGGCCAGACACCACGGCCAGTCAGTACCTGGTTTAGGAACCCATTACTCTCGATACGCCCAACTAAGACTTGGGGAAAGATACGGTGTGTCCTTCTATCAGTATCCCCTTCGTCCCACCTGTGTTGCCACTCCACCATCGTTGTTTTTTTTTTCAGCTGTGTCCACACGCTTTGCAACGGCCATTGCAGCTGAAAATCTACAACCCCTTTCCCAACAGCTTCGTTTGCTAGTTGGTGTGCGCGCTCGTTTGCAGCGGTTCCAACATGGCTTCGGATCCAGTGGAAGAAAACCACCGTGTTGCCTGTTATCTCTAATGGAGACTTGTTTTCCCTGGCAAGGGGAGTCTCACTTCCGAAGTGACCAACCGTCTTTAAGGCCGCTTGGCTGTCAGAGAAAATCCCTAGTGCCACTTAGCTGCAAGTGGGCAGTTCCCATTGCAGCGCCTCTCTGATCGCCAACAACTCTGCCTGAAAGACAAAGGAGTTAGGCGAGAGTTTCAGCCGCTCTGCGAAAATCTCGTTGCCATCCGAGAACTCGCAGAACCCTGCGCTAACACTTCCACCTATCTTGGAGCTGTCCGTAAACAGCTCCCTCCCCTTTCCCGTGGGGAAAGCATTGTCCCAGGTGGGACAGAGTTCAGTGGCGGTGTGGCAAGCCCCGTCAATTTTCAACAATTCCCCATGGGACGATCGAACGCGGTGTCCGAGTAGATCCTCGTCGTTACCAAAGCGTAGGGTATGCATCGCAGCTTCCTACGCTACCAATAAGTCCGCCGGCTCACACACCGCCAGCACTTGTAGCGCTGCTGTGGAGGTCGTGCGGAAACACCTAGTAATCTGCAAAAGCGCTGTGCGCTGAATTTGGTGCCGTCCATTATACATTCTGAGTCCGACCACCAGGCGGAACACGCTTAAGTTAGGATACGCTCTACCCCCTTGCTTATAGAGCACCTTTTTGGCTGCCCCAGTCAGCCGCATCCTCTTGACTTCATTCAGGATGGAGGTGCATTTTTCTTTCAGGTACCTCAGGTGTGGGAGACCCGACAGCTTAGCATCTAGGATGACTCATAGGTACCGCATCTCCGTCACCACGTTAATGGTATACCCATAAACTACATTTAGGAGGAGTGACTAGTTCCCCCGTTTTCGCTCTGAGAAAAAGTGTCGTTCTTTCGAGAGCGAAGCAGAGCTTGCACTCCTTACTCCAGCTATCTAGTTGTGAAAGAGAGGTGTGTATCTTTCGCTCGATCACATGCCTTCCCGACGCTGACACTATGAGAACAAGTAGTCATCCGCATAGGCCTACATTTGCACCCCGTCTTCCAGGGGAAGTGCGAGTGCAGTAACAGCAACCATAATCTACCACAAAGGGCCCGAGCATGAGCCTTGCGAGCATCCCTTTGTGTATTCTTTACTAAAAGTCTTATCACCAACTTTAAACTCAACCCTCCTCTTTGCAAGGAAATCGCTTATTAACAGGAACAAATCCCTGGGGATACCAAGTCGTTTCAGACGGTCTAGAACCAATGGCCCCAGACGCTGTTGAAAGCGCCCCGTACGTCCAAGGACACGAGACAGGTGTGTAGTCCTTGTGCTCGATTCAACTTCACCTGCTGAGTTAGGTTTCACTAGCACTTGGCTGGTACACCTCTCCGGTGTGAAACCGAATCGGCGGCTGGAGAGCTTACCTTGGCCGACCAGGTAATGAGTTGCTCTGGTCACGAGGACCTTTTCCAGCACCTTACTCCAAGCTGAAAGCAGACAAATTGGCTTCTACTCAGCGGGGTCTGCCCGGCTCTTATTTTCTTTGTTGAAGAGAACGAGCAGCGCGGTCTTCCACATTGAAGGGAAACACCCTTTCTCAAGGCATTTGTTCAGAAGTGAAACAAAGTACCCCGGGTTGGCTAGAAAAAGTTCGCGGACCACCGCTAAGTCCGACCTGTCTTTGCCTGGAGCCTTACCAGTGTTAAGGCTGTTAATCACAGCACCTACCTCCGCCTCCGAGAACGGCGGGTCGTCCTCCACGTCTGGTGGATCTCTGCAGCTTTCTCTGATCGATCTTTGATCGGGGAAGTCACGCGACTCCACATCGGAAGGGAAGTGGAGGCCCAAGAGCTCATTCATTGTGTCCTGCAGGGTGGCGGTGTTCGTGCCACTTTTTGTTCTGACTGACGCCAGTTACAGTGGGCCGGTGAGATAGCCCTTTGCTACCTTGTACGGTATCCCGGGATTGCCGACAGGGGTAGTCTCTCATAGCTGTCTTCAGTATCCTCTCTTCGATGCTTTCATTGCTCTGAGGTAAGGGGCGACGGAGCGGTTGTATACCTTTTCCGGGCGTTCCTTCCTGCCTGGCTCAAACCGCTCCATTTGCATTCTCCTTCTGCTGGACCCGGCCTTCCCTTGCAGGAGGCTAAGGTTTTCCGATCACCAGGGTAGCAGGGGTCTTGCCCCCCCCCTTTTTCCTGCTTCATTCACAAACCGCAATAATTTTATCTGTGAGACGACTGAAACATTTGTTCAAGTCATCTGTCTCATCCAGATCTGATGCGCTCCTGCCAGTCGGTTTTTGAGTTCCAACCAGTTGAGGTTCTGGGTGGTGAACCTAGGACTGGTTTTCTTCCCAGTTCTTTCGAAACCTATCTTGAAGGAAATAGCAAAATGGTCGCTGCAGCTCACATCGTCGAGAACCTGCCAGTCCTGGAGGAAGGGGAGGACAGAGGTTCTCGTGAGGGTGAGGTCGATCCACGACGTCCCAGACGCACCTTGGAATGTGGGGACGCAGTCGGAATCGTTCCGGATTGTCAGATCTGAAGAAATGACAAAGTCCAGAAGTTCACTACCTCGCCCGTTTTCGGTCTGATCTCCCCAGAGGGAGCTTTTCGTATTGAAATCACCAGCAATGATTGTCTCGTGCTGTGGGTGGGACTCCAACAGCCGAGATATGGGATCAAGCACGTTCGAGAGTGCTTCTGAAAGCGAGCAGTATGAGTTGATTAGCAGAATTTTCTCCGCACCTCTCTCGATGCCGAGGGCCACTACATTGGGCGTGCATTCAAGCTCTAGGACACCGAGGTCTAGGTCGAGAATGACTGTGGCTGCCAATGGTTTCTCCCAACGAGAGTCGTACCTCCGAGAGGAGTTGAGAAACCCCGCTATCCTACCAAGGGAATGGTACGGTTCCTGCAATAGCAGGATTTTTGCCGCGACTTCACTGGCGAACTTAAGAATCTGCCCTGTTACGGATCTAGCATGGTGGGAGTTGAGCTGAAGTATCCTAATGCCTGTACTGCGCCGATTGACCATAGTTAATTCGACTTTTCTGTTGGTCCAATTCCCTTGCGAGAGTTGGACACGTATTGCTGAAGCTGGAGTGTACTGTGTCCAGCTTTAGCTTGTACTTAATGTTCGCGGCTGCTGCATTTGGGTGCTGCTGTGCACCCTTTGTGCTGGTGACCCACCTCACCGTACTTGCCACACTTGTCCTCTGCTTTCTTGCAGCTGCTCTTGAAATGGCCGAAGCCTTTGCAGCGGACTTTTCTTAAAAATTCTTTTAAGCGGAGAACATACCAGCCCAGATTCAATCTGCCTCTCTTCACCAACATTCTGAAAGCTAAGGGCTCGGCTTCCACCACCCAGTGGGCCTTGGCCCCTTTGGCTTTTATGGCGAATTTCGCCGATATGCAGCCTTCGAAGTCAGGGTTTTGCTCTTTAACCCTGGCCTCGAAGTCCTCCTGCGAGAACTCCCCTTCGACACCATAGACGATGAGACGGGGAAGTCTCTTCTGCGGGGTCTTAGAGAGCGTGCAATCCTTAGTCAGAGAGTTGCACTACAGCTGTGCTTCAAGGCGGGAGATGTCCTCCGGCATCACACATTCGACCGCCATCCCACCTTTCTTCACTTTTCTAACTCCTTTAACTCCAATCTGCGGCTTAGACGGGTTCACTGCTGATTGAAGGGTCTTCTTCGTATCGTCAGAAGACTTTTTCATCCGTGGGGTTGACCAACAGAACGTGTCTCTTGGCCTCCACCACTTTCTTCTTTTTTGGGGCAGGCGCCGGCCCTGGTGCTTTCATTGCCTCCTACCTAGCCGCTGCGGCGTAGTAAGACACCTCCAGGTTCGAGCTCTTCCGCTCTTCCCTGTCAATCTTTTTTGTTGCAGCCTGCCCTGAAGGACTTCAAACTTGTGGCTCTGTTGAACACATGCATCCGTGATTTCCGCCAGCACTCCTTGAATTCTACCAGCTGCGGTCTTGTGCACGGGTTTGGAGGAGTTACCAAAGATGTACTCCACCTCCACCCCTAAACCACAGTTACGTTTCAAGAACCTAGCAGGAGAATCAACATCTGTAGTCTTGGGGGCCCGGTTTACCTTCAAAGGGATCTTCGAAGGGCCGGAGGGTGACCCCCTTTTCTTTCTGGAAGACCCGAGTGAAAGAGAAACACCTCCATTGGTTGTCAGATGGGCGGACAAATTTTTCATGGTAACGACCGGATTCTTGGTCGTACCGGAGGACTTAGAAGCTTTCTTCTTTGCAGGAGCCATTTCTGTGAGAGAAACGAGAGAAACACAGTCATTCTCAACCTGGACCTAGACCTTAGAAGGGCGTTTTTATTCAAAGTACAGCCATTGCACCGAAACACTTTTTTCAGAAAAAAAAAACAAAGAAAAAATCGTGAGAGAGGAATGAATCACTCTCTCGCGCACGAAACGAGGAATCAATCAAAGTTTCGCAATGCAGTAAAATCCAATTCAAACACACACAAACTCGCTCCACAGCACACTATCAAAACGGCAGGTCTATATAGGCCTAAAGTAAATCTGAGCGAAGAGGCACCTTCTTTTCAAAAATTGCCGGATCTTAATAGTTTTCACACGACCAATAATACTGTCCTTCCTGCACTTCATTACTGCGTCGTCGTTACTCCATCATTACCCCGTCATTACTTTCACACCTTACACGATCTTTAACAAGCGTCATTATTTTGCTTCAGTATCAGCAGAGTTGTCACGAGGAGTACATCCATTTTGTTTGCATTCGAGAATGGATGTGCAAATAAAAGCGTGTTTAGCTATCATTTTAGCTTTAGGAACGCAACGTCATGTTAAGCGACGATACTTGATGAAGGAATGGCCAAAAACAAAGTGATAGGTATTCACATGTTATCTTGTTGAAGGAAATAAGTACTACGGAAGTGAATGGTTACAAAACCTACTTTCGCATGAATAAAGAGACATTTAACAAGTTGCTGCTTAAATTGAACCGTTTTTAAACAGGAAAACAGGAAAGGCACTGTTATGCGGAGGAGTTTGCCGGTGAGATACCTGGACACTGGAAGAAACTTTGAAGATATGAAGTTTTCAGCTATAATGTCACTAGCTGCAATAAGCGCTGCCATTCTTGAAACCTGTGAGGTCAGGGGCGTGCTGATAGTCCCAGCAACCCCCGCGTTGCGCGGGGGCTTCGTGGCTTTGAGGGCCTCTTGCCTCAGTAAAAAGATTTTACAAACTTTTTTATATGAAAGTGGTTAAAAGAATAACAAGTAATTTCTGACGGCTGATTTGAAGGAAATATTAAAAAGAAAACTAATTTTTTGGCATTTTTACCCGTAAATAAGATGAATACTTAAAAACATTTCCGCGGTTTTAGTTTGTGAGAACTTAGATGACGGAAAATCGTCCATTTTTCCCAGAGCACTTGAGGCCAATTTTTGCAGCCACACACATGTATATTAGCAAGGCAATGCCAAAGAAATATCAGTTCAATAAATGAAATGTTTGCACCAATGAGGATAAGGTGTTATGTATTACAGTTGTTTGCACATAACAGCGCATCCTTCAGAATGTAATGAACTAAAACATGTTCTTCGCCGGGACAAAGAAACACACTTGTGTGATTTTTTTATAACAGAGTCAAGAGAAAATGTTTTACTGTACGCAAAACATTGTGGAATTGCATTAAGTGTGGTTTTTATATCCAATATTAAATAATTTAGGTAGCTTTACTTTATGTATGCCACAATTCTTAATTGATACTTATTTGCTAACATATTAGTGCGAACTCGGCCGCTCTACCAATTGTTGCGGTCTCATGGATCATTTTCCCACCGTCGACCACCAATTGATAAAGTGCCGGGCTAAGCCGGGTCATGTATTCACCGCTCGCCAACAATTGATACCGCCGCTGGTACCAATTGATACGAACGTGCCGAGCGATATAATTTATGGACACTCGTGGTCTCGATCCCGCCTCAGTCGGCAATTTATCCGCTATTTGGATACGAGACCTGTGGGTTCTTGTAATTCGGGAGCTAGCATATCTTAGCGAGAACGTTGGCGGCTTGCTGAAACACAGGAATTTAATACAAGGAATTATCCACAACACCAGAGCCTTTAAAATGACTGGAGTAAGATTAACAATTAAACATCTTTATTTGTAGGAGGAAATTCTATCCCGGGGCATTGCACACGGTGATGCACTGGATTCAAGAATCAGCCTCAAAAAGGGCGTATCTTAGTTCAAATTAGAGTCTGGGGTCATTTAATCTTCTCAGTTCCTCCACTCAGTGACAGGATAACAATAAACAGAAAAAAGTACTCACGTACTGGTGACTGCTTGTTGCATAATCCGGGCTATATGAAGTACTGTCCAAATTATTAGGAGGCTCTGTCGACACAGCAAACACTGTTGCGCTACATTTTCGTTTGACAGTCCTCCCACCTGCGTGATTTAAGCACCGGAGGACTTTTTACTTCCTTCGATGAGTACCAGCCTTAAAGGCGATTTCACCTGTGTGTAACAGAGTGTCTTCACTAATTTGTTGGTTTTCCACTCTTTCTTTCGACGATACCGAGAGAGAATTTCTCCTCTCTTCCCCGACCGCTCATGGGAAGGTGGAAAGTAACACCCAGTGCTGACTCCTCTTCGCACAGCAATCAGTCTATGCAGTTTCCGCCCTCCGAACTCGGCAGAGGGGACGCTGTAGAACGGATAGGGGTAGCTCTTTTTTTACCCCGTCAAGAAACTTCGTCGGCAACAAGGAAGAAACGTTTACGTACTGCTTCGGAAAGGTTAGAAACTACCACACGTGGGATGGAGACGGCTTTTTCGAAAGGCGGGTTCGCTAGTCGTGTTTTACTAATGATATTTAGTAGACGTTCTCAATTTGGCATATTTGGCGTTCTTACCCAGCCGCCTAATTATTGTTAAGCTCTCTTTTTTCATCGTACTGGGTGGCTTACCGCTGCGCTCGAAGTACCGTGGCAATCTTAGGTAAGCGTCGGACGTCAGGTTTCGTACATAGCGGGCTCTCTACGTCTGACAACTGCGTAGGGCCTTATTTCGTATTCTCCTCGTAGCAATTTCTCAGTGCGACTTACAACAGCGTACCGAGATCACTAACTGTCTCTTCTTCTGCCACTTTTTGTCTAACCTCTGTTACGTGACTTCATCTGCTTCTTTTCAGTCGACACTTGCGATTTCTCTCTTGTCTTTCGTACAGAGCCCCGTCGCTTCCGCCGAATAGTTCCGTTTCTGACCCTCGCCCCTAATAATCGTAACTTTCAGCGTTCCCTACAGATTTTTGTCACTAATGGCACACTTGAAGTCGTATTTATGAGAGTCTGTGTGTGCCTCTCAGTTGCCGTCTGGGTGGTCCCCTGTTGCTAAGCAGACCCCCAGAGGCGATCTCCTAATTCCTTTTGTGTCCACCCAGACAAAGAGAATTACACGACTTCTCCAATTAAAAATGAGTTAGTTTTCCAATTTATTTGCAATAGGCCAAATATTTAGTTTAATCATCAACATAATTTAGCCACGCCTATCAAGTCCGTCCCCCATTTTAATAGTAATTAATTTAGACCGAATTTTCGCATCACTGCCCCCTCCTTACCAGAAAGCTCGTCCCGAGCGTTAGCCCTTTATTTGCTTGGGACTCCTGACCAATCCTGATCTATGCCTATCATCCAAGAAGCCTGTTACTGGCCCTCCCAAAGTCTCTGGGGCCGCCTCACTGATTTCATTGGGATGTCCCCTGCTATCCCCACATACCAGGCATATTTGCATAAATTAATTTGCTCACCTCTGTTCCGGAGCCATCCCCAATACAACACTGTTTGGTACATACACTACACGGTAAATTAAATTCGCACTACACAAAATTCCACTGACGCTACACGATTCAACCAAGGGATTATTTACACTAATATTGCTACAAGTACACGATACCAAAAATTCTTTCATTAAACCATTATTTACCATACACATTCCACAAATACTACACCAACACTGTACAGGCACTGTACAAACACTTACCACTAGTACTACCCAAATACCAACCGAATAATGCACACATTCTCAAGTACTGCATTAAACCTATAAATATTAATCTACATGCCGTGAATTCCACGAACATTCCGCATTCCATGATGACAACATCAACCACCTGGCAATGTATACAATAAGAAAAATCAGACCAATCAATTCTCGTTATTGTTTTAATGCACGCCCTCCACGCTAGCAACAGATACCAATCATCAGCCTACACCGGAACCTGAACTCACCGAAATTTATATCAATCAGACTTCCACAAGCACACTAATCAGAGCTCACCACCCGTGGCTCATCAAATTTCATAGGCTCCTTCTATTCCTGGTCGGACGCCTGAAATCCGTACTTTTCTCAGCCTATAAACTTTCTTAAACTTCTCCCATTTCTCGAGCCTTCGTTACCACCGCCGGCCTGACAGCCTCATTAACATCCCGGTAACCACGTAGTCAGCCAAAAACAATTCAAACATTCAATTTCTCAGAATTCCAGGAATTTCCTAATTTCCCACATTTTCATAAATTCCAAACTCCATGAAATTTCACTTGAGCAAAAACACATCACTGCATTGGATTCCGAGACAACGCATTTCGACTAAACAGAAAAATTTGGAGATCGGTAGGTGCGCCACCCATATTCCTTTTGTCGTAACCTTAACCTCATTGGTTACACAGCCACCAGGAAAAGATACACAAACATTTTAGACCTCACTCAGCCAATGTTTCAAACACCACAGGGAATCAATCCGTCCGTGATACTCAGATATTTTATCATCTGAAATTTCATTACAGGGCGACTTTGCCCTCCACGCATCCCTTGGACGTGCACGCCAGAAAAAAAACTCTTTGCTGATGAATGATTCAGACACTGAGTTCTGAGGCGAGAAGGAAAATTTAGTAGTACGCTCGGACGCGCCGCCAATGTCCCTTTAATTTATCCCGCGTCGGAATGCTGAAACCGAAACTCCGGAGATGCGTGCTCATCTCCACCTTAGCTCACCGTCGGATGCCCAGAGAGAAAATTTTATAGCCCCTCGTTCGTCTGACCGCCGCGAATCGAGTGCCCCCTCTCCTGTCTCCTTTTCCATACCGTCCGGATTTTCATAGCTACAGGTATTGGCGTCCAGCCATTCCCACGAAAAGAAAAATCTCAAGCACATTTGGATTGGCAGGACAACGAGTCTGCAATCTTTGCGTACGGGACACGAATTTCCAATTCAAGAAAATTTTTCTCGAACAGTGACTATGGCACAGGGCGCATAACTATTCGTCACGTGTCCAAACCGAAACAAATTCTCACCACATAACTGCCATGACCTCATTCATTTCACAACAAGTTCTTTCAGTTCATAACTGGCAAGTCAAACGACTCACAACTGCGCTCCGCGACTACCGATTCTCATTTCACGAACAGGCTTACCACTGCTATTCAGTTTGGGAACTACGTTCTCTCTCGAACTGACGTCTGCCAAAACGAAGAACTTTTCTCTCTCAACATAACTCATGCACATTTTCTCGAATAGGCTTACCACTGCTATTCAGTACATTTTCTCGAATTTAACCTTCTGCCTACGTTCCGTGATAGACGTAAGATTTTGCCTACACAGCACATGCAACACATTTTTATGAAAACTCAGTATGCTATTTACAATTCCAAAATCGTAATACTTTTTCCCAGTCCGCATCAGTTCCGAATGATAAAGACACACTTTATCTGTCATTAGTTTCTTCGTTTGAAATATTTTTTTCGACGGACCCTTTTCACGTTCCATCGCATAAACAGATCGAACCCTAATCCCGTTGCATCTCCCTCGCTGTGTTTATTGACAACAGCGCTACCAGAAAAACAGCCAACTGAATTTTTCTCTTTCTTTTTTTGTCTACCCCACTCCCAAAAGTCACTTTCATCGGTTGGGGCTCCGCGGTAGTCGCTACTACCACCCATCCCGTCTTCACAGGTAGAACTCTTCAATACGGGGAGCATACCTTCAAGTATAACTGCTTCCCCCTCATCCCCCTTTATACACGGGATGGTTTCTACACGGCTGAGTACGGAAACTCCCTCACAGACAAGCTTTCCATCGCTCCGAGGACTACCCAATTCAGATTCTAGCCCTACGCCCGTCACTAAGGTCGAATTCTCATTCCCTTCGAAATTCTTATCTATAAGTCCCTGCACCGCAAATTCATCTCTGGGCTGCACTATCTCTGCAGTGAGCTCGAACTCCTGTACCTCTTGTGACGCTTCAACATTTTCCGCGAGTTCTATCGGTCGCCTGCCAAATTCTTCGCTGTGAATCTGCAACTGAGTTGTCAGCTCATTATTTCTTTGGGCTTGTTCCCGTCTACGTAACTCCATCTGTTCTATGAGAGCTCTTATTTCTCCTCCTTGCGTCGTAATCTTCCCTGCGAGGAACTCTAGTCTCTGCTTCACATCAGCCAAAGTTGTTTTATGTCCTCCATTTCTGGTGTTATCTTACTCTTGGCTTTGCTGCTTAAATAATGAAAATTTCCTGCTCAGCATCGTTCCGCTACCAGTCTCGGTGAGGCGTGGGTTCGAATTCCACCGCTGCCACCACTTGATGCGAACTCGGCCGCTCTACCAATTGTTGCGGTCTCATGGGTCATTATCCCACCGTCGACCACCAATTGATACGGTACCGGGCCGAGCCAGGTTATGTATTCACTTCTCGCCACTAATTGATACCGCCGCTGGCACCAATTGATACGAACGTGCCGAGCGATATAATTTATTAATACTCGTGGTCTCGATCCCTCCGCAGTCGGGAATTTATCCGCTATTTGGATACGAGACCTGTGGGTTCTTGTAATTCGGGAGCTGGCATATCTTAGCGAGAACGTTAGCGGCTTGCTGAAACACAGGAATTTAATACAAGGAATTATCCACAACACCAGAGCCTTTAAAATGACTGGAGTAAGATTAACAATTAAACATCTGTATTTGTAGAAGGAAACCCTATCCCGGCGCATTGCCCACGGTGATACAAACACATGTTACGCTCCCTATGCGGAGCTAATATCATCTACCTCTGGATTCAAGAATCAGGCTCAAAAAGGGCGTATCATAGTTCAAATTAGAGTCTCGGTTCATTTAATCTTCTCAGTTCCTCCACTCAGCGACAGGATAACAATAAACAGAAAAAAGTACTCACGTATTGTTGACTGCTTGTTGCATAATCCGGGCTATATGAAGTACTGTTCAAATTATTACGAGGCTCTGTCGACACCGCACACACTGTTGCGCTATATTTTCGTTTGACAGTCCTCCCACCTGTGTGATTTAAGCACCGGAGGACTTTTTTACTTCCTTCGATGAGTACCAGCCTTAAAGGCGATTACACCTGTGTGTAACAGAGTGTCTTCACTAATTTGTTGGTTTTCAACTCTTTCTTTCGACGATACCGGGAGAGAATTTCTCCTCTCTTCCCCGACCGCTCGTGTGAGGGGGAAAGTAACACCCAGTTCTGACTCCTCTTCGCACAGCAATCAGTCTATGCCGTTTCCGCCCTCCGAACTCGGCAGAGAGGACGCTGTAGAACGGACAGGGGTAGCTCTTTTTTTACCCCGTCAAGAAACTTCGTCGGCAGCAAGGAAGAAACGTTTACGTACTGCTTCGGGAAGGTTATCGACTTGTACACATTTCCACACGTGGGATGGAGACGGCTTTTTCGGAAGGCGGGTTCGCTGGTCGTGTTTTACTAATGCTATTTAGTTGACGTTCTGAATTTGGCATATTTGGTGTTCTTACCCAGCCGCTTAATTATTGTTAAGCTCTCCTTTTTCATCGTACTGGGTGGATTCCCGCTGCACTCGAAGTACCGTGGCAATCTTAGGTAAGCGTCGGACGTCAAGTTTCGCACATAGCGGGCTCTCTACGTCTGACAATTGCGTAAGGCCCTATTGCATAAGACCCTATTACATAAGGCCCTATTGCGTAAGGCCCTATTGCGTTTTCTCCTCTTAGCAATTTCTTAGGGCGACTTACAACAGCGTACCGAGATCACTAACTGTCTCTTCCTTTGCCACTTTTTGGCTATCCTCTGTTACGTGACTTTATCTGCTTCTTTTCAGTCGACACTTGAGATTTCTCTCTTGTCTTTCGTACAGAGCACCGTCGCTTCGGCCGAATAGTTCCGTTTCTGCCTCTCGCCCCTAATAATCGTAACTTTCAGCGTTCCCTACAGATTTTTGTCACTAATGGCACACTTGAAGTCGTATTTATGAGAGTCTGTGTGCCTCTCAGTTGCCGTCTGGGTTGTTCCCTGTTACTAAGCAGACCCCCAGAGGCGATCTCCTAATTCCTTTTGTGTCAACCCAGACAAAGAGAATTTCACGACTTCCCCAATTAAAAATGAGTTAGTTTTCCAATGAATTTGCAATAGGCCAAATATTTATTTTAATCATCAACATAATTTAACCACGCCTATCAAGTCCGTCCCCCATTTTAATAGTAATTAATTTAGACCCAATTTTCGTATCAATATGTTCTGCGTTTTCTTATAAATTGGAAAAAATCATCAGGCGCTATCATACGACAGTTGTGTGTGTGTATGTGTGCGATCGTTATGAATTTCAAAGAGATAGCTAGTTCTCTAAAATAATAAAATTTCCAAGATAATTTCAAAGGGATGGATAGTTCTCTAAAGAAGAAAATTTATAGTGTTTTGCAATATTTTGTATTCGTATATCATCATCATCATCATCATTGACAACCATTATCAATCCACTGCTGGACGAAGGTCTCCCCAAGTTTCCTCCACAACGGTCTGTCTTGTGCCAGTCTCCTCCATGTCACCCCTGCATACTTTCGAATTTCATCCACCCATCTCCCATGTGGTCTTCTTCTGGGTCTTTTCCTGTCCCTTGGAATCCAATCTAAAATTTCGGCTGTCCATCGATGATCTGCCCTTCTGGCAGTATGTTCAGCCCACTGCCATTTCAGGGATTTAACTCTGATCATGATGTCTTCCACTCTTGTCATTTTTCGGATCCACGAGTTCCTCTTCTTATCTCTCCTGGTTACACCAAGTATGCACCTCTCCATGCTACTTTGAGTTGTCTGCAGCCTTTGTATGTCTCTTTTAGTTAAGGTCCACGTCTCTGCACCATACGAAAGCACTGGAAGGATGCATTGATCAAACACTTTTCTTTTAAGACATAATGGCATATTGCTCTTGAAAATTATGCTGTTTCTTCCAAAAGCTCTCCAGGCAAGTTTTGTACGCCGATTAATTTCTTCATCAATGTGACCCTCACTTGATATCTGCTGTCCAAGATAAACGTACGTGTCTGTTATCTCCAGCTTTTCTCCATCAATCGATAAATCTTCATTTCTTGTAAAAGCATTGAACATCACTTTTGTCTTCTGAAAGTTCATTTTTAATCCCACTTCTTTACTCTTGTCAGCAAGTTCCTGGATCATACTCTGCAGCTCTGATGGGCTAGTTGCAAAAATGACTACGTCATCAGCAAAACGAAGGTGGGTTAGATAATCTCCATTAATCTTTATCCCCTTGTTTTCCCAGCTCAGTGACTGAAAAACAGCCTATATAGCTATCAATATTTTGTATTCGTATATAACTAGGGTAACAAATTTATTTTTACGAAAATTACCTGTAGGTTCAAAGAACTTGCCTTATTAAAACGCTCATAAAACATATTGATGATATGAAAATTTAAATTTTAAATAAGTGAAATAATATGGAATTAAACATTTTCCTAATAAATAATAATTTTAATTAATAATATGGAATTTAAAAATTTTCAATAATTGAAATTTAATCGATTTTCACGAAAGGGCCTCGAAGATATTTTTCCGGGTGGGGGGCGAGTTTCTCAGGTACGCCCGTATATGAAGTGTTCATATTCGTGCTTCAAGAGTATTTGAATTTAAGTCTATACTTTCTCCCTATTTTTGGAACAAATGGATGATTAAAACCCGAAAATGAATTTCGCTGTTGATTGTTGTTATGCTCATGTTCGTGTAAAATTCGAGATTCTGAATACTAACAGTAGAACTATGTAAAAATCAATTTACTTCAAAAACGTCGTTGACATTTAAAAAACACGTAATGTAGAAAAATTAAACAAAATTAAATCAATAAGACCAATTTAAATACCAGTAAAATTGGTAAACAGTGTTACCAATGGACTGCCCCCATGTGAGAAATGTTCTTGTAATTTTGTTGTTTCATAAGTTTCAATGAGGTTCCGAAGAACATCTTTTCTTGAATAATTTTCCTCATCAATGCCTCCGTTTGCGTGGACTTTGCACTTGGGCTGCTCACCTTCAACGATGACACAACTTTCCATCACGGCTCCACAGTTCGAACTTAGTAATAAGGGAGTAAGGACGCGCGCACCCTTACATGATCAGTATTACATGGCAGTACCCCCTCCCCCAACCGCAAATACTGAAGCTCAGATATCCGGATCCGCATCATTACTTGTTGCCGTCATTCCATCTCTTACACGTTTAATAATACTGTCATTATTTTAAAGTAATGAGAGTATTATTGATAGTGTAAGGTCCGCTTAACACTTTCAGAAGGTAAGTGTTAGGTTTTTGCCTACACAACGCTACGGCGACAATGTTAACCTTCGCGCCGTTTCGTTACGGCGGCCAATTCACGGGCGGGAGAGCCCAAGAGGAACCGCTTACGACGTTGCTAGGAGAGCGATCCATTTTGTAGTGCTGCGCTACAGAAAATAGATCCACATGCCCCTCATCTCCGTTTTTATTTTGTTGTCTCCTCAACGGTAATTTTGTGCAAGCACGACTAAAAAATTACCGACTTAATAGCAGAACCGAAATTGCACTGGGATACCAAATGAGGTGCGAGAATCCAAGCCGTTAAAACCAGAATCAAGAGTTCCGAGTTCCCATCTAACTTCTGTTGGTGACAAACGGAAATCTACTTCTGTACAGTCAAGAAAGGCATCTCCGAACTTTATATTTTGTGTGAGGGAATCATATGCGAAACAAAGAATAAATTGTCCGCATGTTCTTTAAAAAACAGTGAGGAAATATGTAACTATATTTTGTAGCGTTGCACCACAATATGTAACTCTTTTCTGACAAGAACGTACCCGGTTGCTGTTGTAGTCTTCCGCCCGTGATTTGGCGACCGGAAAGAACATTCGTTTCAACCGAGCAAAGTTTGACGTCGTCGCCGCAGGGTTGTATTAGGGCTGCCGCACACTGTTAAAATTCCCGTAAAAAAAGTCTTGTTGCCCGTGTATTTTTACGGTCAAGACCCGTTTCTGCAGTTTCAGGGTGATGCTCGTATTTTAACGGGCAGTGATATGTAGGAAAACTGTTCCAAACCGTAATTTTACGACGTTGTTCAGAGGCACAGGTTAGCCAAAGAACGATAATGACAGAAAAAGAATGCGGTATGCGTTGCTTTCTGCTATTGGCCAGCGAGTGGGCACGTGCTTCTACAGTGGATGCTTGTTTTTTCACCAAGATGAAGTGACGTACACGAAGGTGTGCAGGAAGGAAGGACGCCATGTTTTGTAGTGAAAGAAAACATGTGAGTAGTTAAAATTAAGTTTATTATAATATGTAAAAGTAACGACATGAATTACACACGTTTTTGTTTGATATTAAGCTCACGAACTGTGTACATGTATATATAATTTTAAAAGTTTCACCACCAAAGGAGCGTGGCTGAAACATTGTCACACGGGAAAATAAATGTAGTAGCCAAGATTTCGTTTGCCTGGGGGAGGGGTGGGGGAATTTTTCTCACATGCAAATATGAAACTGCTTTGCTTTTTTGTGCAAGTCTTTATCGCCAGGTATATACCTAGCGTTGACTATGATGTATAAATTTGATCTGTACATGCTGATTTGGGAATTACGTAGGACAGCATTCTTTTCGTATGTTTAGTCTGAAATCAATTCCATTTTGCCATATAACACGCATATATATGTTTTTCTTTTAGCGATTCTTTCAAATAGTTTAAAATCACGGCATAGTGTTCAGCTTCTGAATTTAGACAGAATTATTTCTAAAGCACAAACTGGCTGAACAATACTTTGTTTTTTTTAAGACTCCTTTTCATTTGCTCATTACTTAAGAACCTGTGAAGTATTATATTTGCACCAATGAATACAAAGTTTAGCTATGGAGTACAGATATGTACAGGCATATTCTTTAATCAAAAGTTTATTTCAGTGTGTTTGTGTGGGTATAAAATACATAAAGAATACAAATACACACGTATATTTGCTAAACTTACATACTTTGATGTCGCAGAAATTGCACAAGTGGCTAAAAAAATCATATAAACCTGGTCGTCATTTGTTTAGTATCAATAAGATGTATGAGCTCATTTACTCTTGCAAAGTTCATCAATATTTGGAGTTTTCTTGCTTATGTACAAACAAGTTGTCTCCAACATCCAGCTTATTTCAATATTTTGTTTTTATGGTGGTTAAGGATGAAACACTAGTTTCACATAAGTATGTAGTAAAAGGCAACAAATATTTAAAGCAGTGCTCGACAATGTTGGAAATTCCTTTTCCATTGAAATCCAAAAACTAGTCGATGTTTTCAGAGGACAAATGCTTTTCAAACCAGAGTTAAAAGAAGTTCTTTATTTGGCAATGGAAGATTACACATTTCTGCATTGCATGGAAATGAGTAACTGCTCCATTCAGTGGGAATGAGAAATACTACCTTGTAAAAGTTTGGAGAGTGCAGAGATGGCTGTTAGCTGTTTAATACAAGTTTCCAGTTGTTTGATTTTTCTCATAAAGTTTTTTGGTCATCGCTTGTGTTTTGTTTTTTCAACATAGAACAGATTGTTTTCACCCTGTAATGAGAAGTTCCACTAGTTCATTTTTCAGAAATTTCAGCTAAATATGCTAAACTTCACCACACATCTTACCAGCACTAGCTATAAATTCAGATTGTTAATTTTGTTTTGAAAATTGGTTCACTATGTGACTCGGTATGGTTGCTAACAAAAGTGTATATGCCTCCCCCCCCCTATTATTTTCGTGTAACCCACTTTGAGAACCATTGGTCTAGAGGATGTTCAAGCCGTACTGGTATCCGAGTTGGTTGTACATCAATGTTTTTGGCTAGCAGTCACAATTTAACATATGGTTTGAGTCCCATATGAGGCATTAGTTTTGCCGTCCCGGTGGTGCAGTGGTCTAAGCACAGTCTTATGATTGTTCGTCCAAGTGGGTCCGGGTCTGAATTCCGGTGTGGTATTGATGTTATGTTTGTCTTACAGTACTGGCTTTCTCTCTTCCCTGGAATCAGTGACTCTTAAATTAGGGACGGATACTGCTTATATCCCATTGAGTTCCTCACATTAGCCGTTAAAACCTATAAAAAAACCTGTTTTTTTACCTAACATAACAGCTTTGGCTTTCTCCTTCCCTAGAACCAATGGCCTCAATTTACAGGTGGAAAAAATTCCTCGGCCCTCAAAGTTTCCCCACAGTAGTTAAAACCGGGGGGGGGGGGAGAGATACTGTGTTCCAGTTTCGTTGGCTTGAAAGTTTCAGGAAACACAGTTGTGATTCTCCCTGACTGCTACACGGTTTTCATTGCTTTTAGGAACACCATTTCACTTACATTCCTTAGTATATAATTATCAATCATTTTGTGACTATGGCATATTCAGTGAACTCATAGGCACCACTAGCTTAGTTTTCAGGAGGAAGCAAACAATAGAAATTTGCATATATACAAACCCCATATGCAAATTTCCACTGTGCCTTCTTTTTACCACTCAACACATAAATTGCATAAATTTAATTGGAAACCAGAAGAGCCAAAATCTGTATTTTTTTAAATTATATCTAAAATCCTCTCATTGTCACATGTATACAGTAATATCTCGCATATATGTCAGCGCAAACCAAAGCACGCATAAATGAGAGCGCAGCATAAGTAAAAGTTAGTGCCAAAATTAAGTTTAAAATGTAATTAACATGAGAATAACATGCAAAATAAGAAAAATATCAATGATTGAATTTACTTAGTTAAATTTAATACTTAAAAGCTTAAATTACTCAAATGTAAATTACATGATCTCAAAATTTTAATTACCTACCTTGTTTACATTTATGGTTTTTTAAAGTTGTGTAAAATTGAAGATTGTTTCTGCCGTTGCCTCTCATTGAAAACAGCTTTTTCAAGTTCGTTGAAACAGGAATGTGTGGCAATTAGATGCATCGGTGAGTTGTATGTAGTGACAGTGTTTCCAAAGCTTCTACTGCTTTCGTGACAGTCTGGGGATCTTTTTTTAATTCTTCGTTATGTCTCCCGATCATCATCCTGAATTTCACTGGCTATTTCTTGAATATCCCTCAATTCTCCCGATAATGCATTTTCATCGATTTCTACAAACTCTTTGAAACTACTGAATCCACCTGACATGGCACTCCAATCTTCATCATTGGCAGATTATTTGGTAAATGTGTAGATTAGTGTCCTAAATTATTTCGTCGGAAACGTGTAATATTGACCTGTGAGTGTGACGCTGTGGTAGGCCTAACGCATCGCTACGGCAACAATGTGAAGATTTGCTTCGTGGAAAGGAAGATTCGCTGCGGCGTGTAATTTACGTGCGGATGACTACAAGTCCAAGCACATGCCTTCTTGCCAGGAGAGCGAACCATGTTATACTCATATGCTACACAATGTAGTTTGTTCATGTTGTCATTGTTTTTAAAGCAGATGTGAAAATTTTCATTCTTTCGATATGATTCCCTGATCCGAAATAGAAAGTACAGTAAATATGTACTTTGGCGTCCTAAATTATTTCTTCGGAAAAATGCAACTGTGTGGGAAAAGGTGCAAAAATATAGTAGTTTTAGGTAAAAGGAAATAAGTTTTCCGAAGTATATACCTGGGAGTGCGATGGTTTGGAAGAGTACGTGCGGTAGGCATAGGACGTGGGAGCGGCGACGGCGTCAAGGTGGAGTCTGGTGAATGGAAGCTTCGTTGAGAAAGACGATTAACGGGTGGAAGAATGCAGAAAGAAGCGGTTCAGCAGTACGTATTCATCGAAAAGTCTTGTAGGTATACGGGGAAAGAAAGAGGTCGAATTTGCGCAGCATTGCAAGATTTTTTTTTTAAGGGTAATTTTGAGAAAGCGGAAGTACAAAATCGTCAGTCATTTCGGATTTAGTCAGGGCTTAAATTTTCATTATCCGCCACAATACAAGAAGCTGTAGGCCTCCCTGCCATAGTACGATATATGAATTGAAGAAAATTGTTTATTTTGAAAAATATCCGTGTCACGAGGGGAAAATGTGAGCTACGATACACTGAATAACAGCAGAACTGCAAATGAAGTGCTTGAAGAAATCGCCTACCTGTGCACATCTCCCAAACCAAAACTAAAACTTTGGGTTCAACCGGAACCAAAACGACTTCCTCAAAATTTCTGTCGTACATAAATTATTTTACATTCCTTAATTTCTTTCCATTCGGAGACATTGTGAAACCACTATAACGACATTCTGCACATATCTTTCTCAAAAATGAATAAAACAGGTTTGAACTACTTCTTGCGCACGATTACACGACACTCTTCCGAAAAATATACCCTACTGTTGTCGTATTCTTCCGCGCATTCGCTACCAACTCTTACTCCGCTCCGACGCACGGCACCTTCACGTGGTGGCCGTTAGCATCGCTTCAGCCTCCCGCACCAACTGCTGCAAACCATCGTACACGCAGGTTAATACTTCGGAAAAATTATTTCCTTTTATCTAAAATTACTATAATTTTTCACCTTTCCCCATTATTTTGCATGCTTAAAAAATTGTGTGTCGCACTTTTCACGCACGGTAAAATTTGTTCGACGAAATGATTTAGGATGCCAAAGTACACATTTACCGAAAGTACTAATACGCTTTTCTATGTTGTACAGAAAACTGGGGAACTATAACTTTCGGTTCCAGTTTGAACAGATTTGCTGTGTCACTGCATTTTTGGTTCTCCTGTTATTAGCTTGTTCGCATGTCAGTTTCTATCTTACTCATATGTATCTTTTGCAAATCAAAGAGGTTTTATCTGGTTTTTCCTGCCAACAACGTACCGGATACAACAAAATAAAGGGTGGATGCTGTGGACCTATTTTCTGTAGCGTATCACTACAACATTTATTGCTCTTCTGCTAATAACATAAGTCCTCTTTCTCTTGTACTCTCATGCCCGTCATTTCTACACAGCAACAAACCTTCCTTTTAACGGACCAAAGCTTCACATCTTCACTGGAGCAATGCATTAGGCCTATCGCAGCTTCTCTTCACAGCGTCGGACTCAAAGGTCAATATCACTATAAAAATCTTTAAAATACATTTAAAATATGAAATTTCTGCACCATTTGCCATTTATTTCCATACACTAAAATCTGTATATCACACTTTTTCCATGTACCATTTTTCCGACGAAATAATTTAGGATGCTAATCTACACATTTGCCAACTATTCTTCATTTTCATTTTCTGACTGAAAAAAGCCTGCTTTCTTAAAACAATTCATAATGAAAGTTTCAGTTATTTTTCCATGATGAACAGAGCATATGAAGAGCATCGAGGACGGATGCTTGTTTCAGTTCAAGAGTAGTGAGAATTCTGTGAACCAAAGTGTTCCTGTAGCAGTGGTGGAAGAACCGGTCAACAATTTCAGCCAAGATTTTTATTTTTATTATTTTTTTATTTGGCATATGTGCGATTGTTGTGATGTGCCTTAGAACATTCATCGAGCTAGATAAGTGATTGGGTGGTCCTAATTCCCAACAAAGCTCCTTAGGCGTGGTTTTTCTTCTGTTTGTTCCAGGAAGGTAGAGGGTACACCACGATTTGAAATTTTGGGCCCGGTCAACGAACTTCACTTTTCGCCACCCCTGTCTTGTAGTGAACTTTCACACAATGGATAATCCCCAAATCCAGTGGGCCGCCCCGGTGGCGCAGTGGTCTAAGCGATGGCCTCTGATCATTCGTCCGGAAGGGGTCCGGGTTCGAATCCCGGCGAGGCATGGATGTTGTGTTTGTCTTACGGCACTGGCTCTTTCCCTTCCCTGGAACCAGTGACACTAAATTAGGGACGGGCGACTGCTTATAGCCCATTGAGTTGCTCACGGTGGTCGTTAAACCTCCAATAAAAAAAAATCAAATCCAGTGCAATTTGCAGGGGGAAACGCCACTTTCGTATTGCTGAGCATCAGTAGGTCGGGAAGGTGAGCAGGACACTGATTCAAGAATAAAAACACTTGCCATTTCTCTCTTTCCATTTTCCTATCTAACTTCTGAAGGAATTTCAAAAAGATGTTCAAAATCATCCACACTTTTTTGCTGTTAGCATATTCATATTGCAATTTTTTTCATGCGTTTGAAGCAGCGACGACTCTTGGATTTACAGACGACTATAGGGGATAATTTTTTAGAGCCATCAGCATTGCAGCAAAGTAGAACCGTAAGTCTATACTTTTTTCCCGCCGTAACATTGTACAACCTTGAAAGCTAAAGTTTTCTCAGGCATTCTAAAAAAAAGTCCGGTTTCATTGCAGTTCAAGATGTCTATAAGCTTGTAATCCTTTGCTAAATTTGGCAAGTCTGTTATCTTTCAGTAAATTTAGCATATCTGCTTGATTGAGATTAAGTGATTTGTGATGCCAGTGTGCTGTCACTCTCTTGGAAAAAAACAGAAGGACTAAGGAGACCTAAATACTACCGGAAGGTGAAGGTCATACACTATAGGTCCAAAAAAAGGCCCCCCCCTTCCCCCAAATAAACTCCTGGAGGGGGCCCACAAAGGTGAAAAGCCTTGAAAATGAGATCAAGTGATCCGAGTTGCTAGTGTGTTCTCACTCTCCTGGAAAAAACTAATACAGCTAAGGATACATAAATACTGCTAAAAATTGAAGGTTATCATACACTACATTTTTTGCCCAAGAAAAGCCTGGGGGTACGGAGTGGGGAAAAGCTTAAGATAAATAATGCATTCGGTAAAAAATGTAATCGCTGTAGTTAAAAATAAAAAGGATCCTGGAATACAAGAAACGGGGACTTAGGTGATAAATACCATATAGAAAAGGCTGCAAAAATAAATGCTCAACACTGAAATATACCTAGACGCTGAAGAGCAAATACTAAGTGAAAAACTGCAAAACTATGTAAAAACGATAAATAATATTCTTACATAGTTTTGTAGTTTTTCACAGGGGTGCAGAATTTGTCCGAACTCGAACGAAGTTCGGGGAAATTAAGGCAGCTCTGGGGAAATTTTTGCCCGCAGGTAAAATAAAAATAGTAATAATAATAATAAAACGAAAAATTGACTTATTACCAAAGAATATAACGCAAAAGATAAGAGTAATTTACTGCACAGTAATCAGGTAATCATTTTGAAAAATGTTATGTTTTAAATACAAGAGGTTATGAGCGCAGTGACGTACTGTAGACTGCCGCTGGCATATGATTCACCGATCCCAAACAACTTTACTAATGCCAAGGCATAAATCGCGTGGCACGAGTATTAAGTGCGGCACAACCATTAGTCATGCTAATAAAAAATTTTCTGAAACTAATGGCAGCTTATGTGTCGTAGGCGCCGATCTGAAAACTTATTAGGGGTTCCGCACATTTTAAAGCGAATGACCCATGCATTTTTCAAAGGATTTAAGTCTTAATTTAAATTTCATTCAGTAAAATTATCTGGCACAATTATACACTTGAAATGCTAGAATGAAATAAATTATAGTTAATTGCAGAATTTTTTTAGCTGTTTATTTTTCAGCTTCTCTGCCCCACCACTGTTTTCACCTATACCCAAAAATGCTTCAGACATTTTGATTCTGAATTTTTTTTTTAATTTTTCGGTAATAGGCCTTTTAAGGATTAGTTCTTAATCATCAACATATAGGCCTAATACTCGCTTAAACTTGTATGAAAGTCCGCTACAGTTTTGGGGGAAATTTCGGACAGAAAAAAAATTTCGTTCTGGGGAAATATTAGGCCCTGAAATTTTCCTGCACTCCTGGTTTTTCACATTGTATTTGCTTTATAGTTAAAAATGAAATAATCCAGAAGTATAAGAACTGGTGATTTGGGCGAGAAATACCGTATAAAAAGGCTGCAAAAAAACCCAAAGAAACTTTACATGACGCAAAAAAACACATACTAGGTGAAAAGCTGAAAAAACATTGAAATGACCCTGAAGTATAATAAACAGTGTTTTGTGGCAAAAATACCATTGAGCAATAGCTAATGTAAAATCTTTCTACACCAGAAGACAAATAGCCATAAAAATGCAAAATACTAAGTGGAAAACTATGCAAAAGTGTTGAACAGAATAGTCACTGCACTTAAAATAGAAATGATCCTGAAGTATAATAAAAGTATTGCAGGGGAACAATACTGTTAAAAGCCCCATCATCTTAATATCAATACATATACGATAAAGCTTTAAAACACTGCATACAACCAATCTAATGGCAAGGACTTAGTGGTTGTTGGGGATAGGTGTGGAAAATGAAACACTTTTCCAAAAGTTAAAACTGCTTAACCTTATATAAACTCAAGACACTCAAAAGGTTTAAAGCAAACTTGCGCAAGGATTGAGTAAGAAGTCTATGCTCTGGCATAATCCAACATGGCCTTCTGTGGCCTCGCCTAGAGCCTTCTGCTGGGATGTTGAACATTTTAAAGGGCATCCTTAATTGTCTGACAAAAAATAATTTCTTTTTTCTCATTCTGAACTTCCTTAGGAGACATCTTGACCCTCACACTTTTCTATTTCCAGACAGGGAAACCCTAGAGCTGTGTGGTATCCCTTACTAAAATGCAATCATCTGATTAAAGCAAAGCAAAAAACATTCCATGTTAAAACAAAAACAAGTTTTGGTCCAGAAAGTATGGATTGATTCATAATGTGCTTGAATTTAACTGTATGGGTTAACAAGAGAAATCTTACCATATTGCTCATTTATGTATAAATACTTAGAAAGTAGATAATTGTATTATTTAATAATCCTATACTAGTTTATCATTCACATATTATTGGCATTTTAAACCTTACATACAATGTATGTTATCTTAAAAAGGTATTTGTTTACATTGAAATGCACATGTATTTGAGATTTTTGACGGAGGTTTTTGATGTGATGATTAAAACCGTCAAAAACTTGCCAACCCTGCAGCGAACATATTCATTTCAGTTGATTTCAACGTATTTTGCTAACCCTAAGTTAATTCGTTCTTACTGGTATATACACTGACGGAAAAAAAAAATCCCAACACCACGAAAAAATAGTTGTAGAGGAATGAAATGGCGGCAATACATTTGTATAGGTAATATATTTAATCGATTAAGGTTTCAAGATCACAGCTTAATGTAAGCGCGAGAAGAGCCATTTTAAATGTGAAATGCTAGTACATTAATAACCGGTGTAACTGCCAGAATGTTGAATGCAAGCATGCAAACGTTCATGCATTGTGTCGTACAGGTGCTGGAAGTCAGTTTGTGGGATCGAGTTCCGTGCCTGTTGCACTTGGTCGGTCAATACAGGGACGGTTAATGCTGGTTGGGGGTGACGCTGGAGTTGTCGTCCAATGATATCCCATGCGTGCTCGATTGGAGAAAGATCTGGTGATCTAGCAGGTTACGGCAACATGTCGACACTCTGTAGAGCATGTTGGGTTACAACAGCGGTATGCGGGCGAGCGTTATCCTGTTGGAAAACACCCCCTAGAATGCTGTTCATGAATGGCAGCACAACAGGTTGAATCACCATACCGACGTACAACTGTGCCGTCAGGGTGCGTGGGATAACCACGAGAGTGCTCCTTCTGTCATAGGATATTGCTCCCCAGACCATAACTCCAGGTGTAGGTACAGTGTGTCTCGGCCGCAGACAGGTTGGTTGCAGGCGCTCACCTGGCCTCCTTCTAACCAACACACGGCCATCACTGGCACCCAGGCAGAACCGGCTTTCATCAGAAAACACAACAGATCTCCACTCCGTCCTCCAATGAGCTCTATATTGACACCACTGACGTCGCAAACGGCAGTGGTTTGGAGTAAGTGGAATGCACGCTACAGGGCGTCTGGCTCGGGGCTGTCCTTCAAGTAATCGATTTGTAACAGTTCGTTGTGTCACTGTGGTGGCAACTGTAGCTCAAATTGCTGCCGCAGACGCAGTATGATGCGCCACAGCCATACGCCGTACACGGCGGTCTTCCCTCTCAGTAGTGCCACGTGGCCGGCCGGAACCCGGTCTTCTTGAGGCAGTACCTTCCCTTGACCACCGCTGCCAACAATCATGCACAGTGGCTACATTCCAGCCAAGCCGTTCTGCAATATTGCGGAACGAAAATTCACCTTCTCGTAGCTCCCCCTTCTCGTAGAACACGACCTCGTTCAAACTCCGTGAGCTGTTGATAATGGCTTCTTCGTCTTCTTAAAGGCATTCTTGACTAACATGAACACACTACGTCGAATCTCAACGATAACTAACACTCACGAACGTTACAGTGCGTATTTACAGCAAACCTGCTTTGCATGTTCCGAGGGGCGCTACTAGCGCCACACGTATGCGCCGAGCACGAAATTTGCATAGACGTCATCTTACAGATGTACTCTCACCGCCTACCAACTGTCCTTTATCTAACACAACCACTTCTTGGTGTTGGGATTTTTTTCCGTCAGTGTATATAGCTCAATATTGCAAATATTCGCATTTCTCTCAGCAGCTTCTATTAAACTTAATTGTTTGGATATGTTAAATTCATTAACAAATTTTTAATTTTCGTCTTGGCCAGAAATCTGGGACAATTGTAAGACACTGAATTTTTATCTTTTTGTTGACATTTGGTAGCTTACCCTTCATACACTTCATGAGATGAATACATTCAGCAGCTTCTGATGCATAACTGACAATGTTGATTATATCTCTGTTAAATTACTGTTGTCAATTGATATTTAAGCTGAAATGCATATGCACATGTTAAGAGCCTTTGGTACTTTAGAAATCAGCTTATGCTTTGTGAACCAGGAGACCCCCAGTCCTCAAAGGTCAAGTGTTGATGTTCTTTCTGCCTGTTAAAGGCGTGCTGTCCAAATGTGGTTTCAGCAACAATCATTAGCCGTAATAGGTTATGAGAGCAGCTAGGCAGAGGTCAGCTGCTCTCCAAACCTGATCGCTTGGTGGTCTTGGTAAAGATGATCGCTTGGTGGTCTTGGTAAAGACGTACTTTTCTGGCATTTCCCTCATTGAAGTTGGCAGTGATTTGTGCCATTACTGCTCTCTGGGTGGTTGCAACTATATGAGACAGGTGTCAACGGCTACATTTAACTATTACCTTTGTCCACTTAACACGCTGTCCATAATGTGATGCTATTCTGGAAATGAGATATTTCCAATACTTTTGATACTATCAAATGGTAATATTGCAATTCTTGTACCATCTCGATGATGATGACCTATGCATAGGGCACCCCACTAAAAATCTTATTTTTCCTGATGTTTATCCATAGTGATATGAAATTACCATCAATATGAGTGCACTGATGCCCTACCTATGTACCAACCAAGCGGTGGTTCATTTACTAGTAAGAGGGGTGGGTGAAAGCATCATGTAGCCTCAATACATACACACACACACACTGTTAGCTTTGCATTAGGAAGCCACCTTCTTACATATTCAGTGTGATAATAAAGTACCACATAATATTGTCACATGCAGTTAGTATAAATTGTGCACATGTATCCTCTGCATGTAATCAGTAAGTACCAGTAAAGGGGAAATGTGGTGAACCATCTCCATCCATATCTGTTAGAGGTTTACCCGGACCATAGTGTCATCTTTCAACAGGACAACGCACAGCATCATCCATCTTGCTCTTGTTCAAGTTAAAAAATATTAACTTTTTTTTACGTATTTTCGTTTTAAGGGTCTGTATTCAAAATGTTCAGTGTATAAATGCGTGATGATGATGCTGAAATTAGTATTTGAGAAATTTAGGGATTCTGTCATGTTCCTTTTGTTGAAGTTTTCACCCTTTGTTGATAAACACAGGAGGCTAGTTCCATCAGAGGCATGCATTCAGTCGCTGACTGTAAACAACATTTGGAGCAAAATTACATATGCTTCCAATTTATGGACGCCGCCACGGTGGTGCAGTGGTCTAAACGATAGCTTATGACCATTCGTCCGAGAAGGGTTCGAATCCCGGTGAGGCATGGATGTTGTGTTTGTCTTACGGCACTGGCTCTCTTCCTTCCGTGGAACCAGTGACCCAAAATTAGGGACGGGCGTCTGCTTATAGCCCATTGAGTTGCTCACGGTGGTCGTTAAACCTTCAATCAAAAAAAAAAAATTATGGGCCTAGAGCATAATATAATTGAAGAAGTGATATTCTTCTGTCCTTGGCACTGCGTAACAATAGTACAACTTCCAGTGATTAGCAGTGAAAAGCAACATGACATGCGATGACTGCCTTTTTTCTTGTAGTAGAAAATTATATTCTGAACTTCATTTTTAGATTTAAATGCCCAGTCTGGGCAACTAGATTATTTATTTACCAGCCCAGGCAAATGATTCACACGACCCAGGCATGGTATTTTTCGAGCCCTGATACGTATAAGTAAAAATATATACAGTACATAATTTCATACATACAGACTAATTAAAGCTTATATATTTAGTTACTACTACTTTAGCAAAAACTTCCCATTACAAAAAAATTACCTTTGCTTGTCTCTGTGGGTACTGTTTCGCTCTTACAGCATTGCAATCTTATGCGTAATGAAAATTTCTGTAGTACATACTAAAATGAAAAATTTGTAATATTTGAAGAACAATACATTGCTACAAATTTTTTTCTGTCCCCTGTGAATTTCATTATAACGAGTTTCGACTGTTATTCTTTTTTTACTGAATCTGGTAAATTCTGGCCAAGAAAATGACTGTGAAAATATATCATGAACAGTTTCTTTGCTTTGCAAATGTAGTAATTAAAGTTAAATGAAAAAAAAATTGATTACATTCTAAATTTCTGCGAGTGAAATATTTTACCTGTGTCACTTTAAGCAGGGCTTGAAGAATATCTGAAATGTTACATGCCCAGCTGGGTATATACATAAATTATTTACCTACCCAGGTAGTAAAACCTGGATGCCCAGGAAAATTTATATTTTAAGATACATCAGAAGCCACTTTTTTTTTAAGTTAAAAAATATGATTTTTTTTACATGTTTTGCATTCCTGTTTTAAAGGTCTATTCAAAATGTTCAATGTGCAAAGCATGTATTTAATGTTTTAAGATGATAGTGCTGAAATCGGTACAAAATCATATGATGAAGTAGTTTTTTGAGAAATTTAGGGATTCTGCCATGTTCTTTTCCTTTGTCACTAAACACCTGATTTGTACATCAATTAAAAATTGTTTCAGTATCTTAAGGTATTACCAAGATATTATAAATACAACTATTTAATAGCATTCCAAAAAACGTTTGTGCTCCAAAATGGTTTCCTTGTGGCAACACACCAAGGAAAGAACAGCTTTAATCACTTGAAGTCATTTCTAAAACATTCCAAACAGGAAAATTTAATATTTTAGAAATATTGATATGCATTTATGTTCTAAATGACTCAGTTAGAATCAGGGTCTAAGCAAGTGTTTCTTCTTTGGGTGGGGGTCTGAGATTTGAAATTATGCCCTGTCAAGTTCAAAAGCTCTCACTTCCATTCAAGTATTTTTTTTTCTTTTCTTTCTGATACCTTAATTATGGGGAAGCAATGTGATCTTTCAAAAGCAGTACTTCCAGTTTTTGACATAATTTTACTGAAAATGTGAAATGTAGGTAAATATCCAAAAATTAGAGATAGGAAACAAGACAGTAAAAGTTGTGGGAACACTGACAACACAGTGCTCAGTAAATGTAAAATGAACCAGCACACAAGGCAGTGAATGTGAACAGGAAAAGCATGATTCATCCCTATGTCAAATGTAATTCTAGCCAAAACCTACATGAAATACCAACTTTGACACCATTGTGGATTGAATACCCTATAGACGCAATGTACTCGGATGCCAGTTCGTAGTTCTATTTGTCATTAATAATATAACATATAAATACATGAATATGCCTGTTCATATCTTTACTACATAACTGCCCTTTGTATTCATTCATGCAAATACTACATAAGTACGTATGTGCAAATTAAAATGTGTAAAAGAAACTAAGTATTGTTCAACCAACTGTCCTTTAGAAATAATTCTCCAATTAAAACGTGTCTAAAAGAAAGGTAAGTGTTCAACAAACTGTGTGTACAGAGTTCGTAAAGCCTAATGTCAAACAAATCTGTGTGTAACTGATGTCATTATTTATCATATTGTAATAAACCTGATTTTAAGATATGAAAATATCTTTACTCACATTTAGAACTGAATTGATTGGTAATAATGCAAGTAAGTATCCAACAATTTTATACTCACACACTCTTCCACAAAAAACATGCATTTCCTTGCACACTCTTCCACAAAAAACATGCATTTACTACTTGCACAGTCTTCCACAAAAAATGCAGTTACTGTAAAAGTCGGTGACTACTCGCCATGAGGCTTAACTAAATATGGCCAAACTTGATATTTACAAGGATTGCTCTGAAATTCAAATGAATAAGGTCGGACTTTTTAATTTCAGATTACCGCTTAACTGAAAACTATTCAGTTAGGCCTGTGAAATTCGGTCTTAACTGAATACAATCAAATTATATTTTTACGGAATTGCTCTTCAAATAACGGCTACTGAAAACAGCCAAACGTTAATTTTATGGGCATTGCCTTTCAAATTATGGCTTAAGTAAATACGGTCAAACTTATTTTTACGGGTATTGCCCTTCAAATTACTGCTTAACTCAATAGGTCAAAATTTCTTTTTACAAGCATTGCCCTTCAATGTACAGCTTAAATGAATACGGTCATATTTTATTTTTACGGGCGTTGCGGTTCAAATTACGGTCTTAGAATTTCCGGTTGAGCCCATATTTTTGCGGGAACTGACCGGTCCGCCAGTTGCCAGCCGTTTCCCGTAATCTAACAGTGAAATTTTTAACAGTGCAGCTTCTGCTCACAGCGTCGTAGTTGCAGGTAAATATTACGGTAAAAATCTTTACAATGCACTATAAAGATCAAATTTTTTCACCATTTGCCATGCGATTGCATACTTTAAAATCTGTAAGTCTCAGTTTTTTCGAAATACAAAATTTGCGAAGAAATAATTTAGGACGCTAAACCACACATTTAACAAAAATCTGCCTGATTGCTGTATGACTTGGTGCATACAGATTATGCACCACGACATGACCACCCTTAAACATTATTTCAACAGTCGTAAAACTTCCAAGCCATATCTAGCTCTAAGTGTGGCATCATTAAGCGCTGAATTTGGGATGATAGCCACGCCTCCTCTGTTATTAGCTTCTAAAGAGAACCATGGCACCACACTGAAGTTTTTGCAGAAACCATGTACACTATCTACCAACAATTAATTGGACACCCCTGCAATCGACGATATCTGCGGTCTTCATACACGTCACGGCCGCCGCCGTTAAATATCGTGTGGGAAATAACAACGCAACCAGTCGCATGCAAGATGCCACGCAGTTCGGAGCTGTCTGATTTCGAGAAAGGTGTAATCGTCGGGTATCACAGAAATGGCCGATCCATACGTGACATATCCAACGAGTTGAAGCACCCAAAATCGACAGTGGCCTACGTGACTCTCGGAAAGTGCCTCGACCTGGCAGACTCACAAAACTGGGAGTTAGAGACCGACGGGTGCTGGCCAGAGAAATTCGGAAGAACCGCACCAAATCGATGGGCCACATCAGCGAGTAATTTCAACAGGCATCCGGGAGTGTCCTTTCGATGAATACCATCCGCCAGGAAGCCTATCTGCCCCGTTATCATGGACGTGCTGCCGCCCACAAGCCTTTGATCACCAAGTCCAGTAGCGCTACTCGGCTAACGTGGTGCAAACAACGTCGGCAGTGGACCGTTGAACAGTGGAAACAGGTTCTCTGGAGCGACGAATCAAGGTTCACACTCTACCGTTTGGATGGCAGGGTCTGGGTTTGGCTTCTGTTTGGAGAACGCCTCCTGCAGGAATGTATTGTGCCAACTGTGAAGTCCAGCGGCGGTGGAATTATGCTATGGGGGTGTTTCGCACGGGACCCTTGGTCGCAATTCCTGGTAGACTCAACGCCGAGACCTACTGCACCATTTTGGATGACCATGCACTTCTTACGTTGTGGCAGTTTTACTGGGTGGACCCATGTTAATTTCAGGATGTCAATGCCACCTGTCATGTTGCGAGGTCCACCATGGTTTGGTATGGTGACTATGGGGTTAATCGAATGGACTAGTCTGCGCAGAGCCCGGACCTTAACCCTATCGAGCACCTCTGGGACGAGTTGGAGCGTCGAATTAAGGGGCGCCACCACCGTACGAAATCGGTGAAGGAACTGACCTGTCTTCTCTAAGCCGAGTGGAAGAAAATACCGCTAGCCGTCGTACAACGCCTGGTTGAGAGTATGCCCCGGAGAGTCGCAGCTGTAATCGCCACTAGTGGAGGCTCCACCAAGTATTGAAGGTGAACAAACTTCGTTTTCCTTTGCTATCACAGGTGTCCAATTATTTGTTGGTAGATAGTGTATATCCTGCATATGCAGCGATAGCATACTTTGTAACCGCCAGTTAAGAACGCATTTCTTTTTGTCTTCGTATTGGACCCCCAAATCATGGGGGCTGGGAGAGGGAGCATCCCAATGTGCTCTCGCACAGCGTCCCCTCCTCCATGCACGAAATTTGTTGCAACGCAACATCTCCACACTGTTCACCATGCCGCAAGTAAAAACCTTCACTGACACTTCCACCACGACCCAACAGGCAACACCAGACAAATCCCCGAGTTATTCAGATCCTCCGAAGAACTCGAAAGGACCCACACACAAATTGGCGGCGAGTTCACTTTGAACGGCGGGTGCGACCCGAAGGTATACCCGGAACGTTCATGTAGGAGGAAAAAGTCCCCTTCAGAGGTGACCAACTGAGAGCGACCCGGACGGGAGACTGTCAGAGAGGTTTCATGTCGTAAGGTGCACCAAGGAACTCACACGACCCATGGCATGTGCCTCCCCGGCCCACATCCACACAAAACTGGCACACCACAAGCAGCAAATACACCACACCTTCCCTTCAGACACCACCCATTCACACCACACCAAAAAGCACAGAGCAGAGACTAAACCAAAGCACTCACTCCCCTCGACTCACACAGCCTCCTGCCGTCTCGGTCAGCGGCCTGCACCGCCAACCTCAGCCGGAGACCAAACAAACTAAACTACCGATGAGGGGGTTGGAGAAAAAACCTGCTCACCCTCCATCAAAAACAACAAACACAAATAACAAAAACATAACACTATAAAAGGCCCAACACCCCCGGAAAGACTCCTCGGGCATCAGGTGCCGAAACAAGTGGGGTAAGATACCCCCAATGAAAGATGTAGCTGTCCTTGGTCCCGGTAACTATCCGAGGCCAAGGCCTCCACCTATACCTAAAGGCCCGGTCGCTCGCCCGGTCCCGGAGCTCACACTTGAAAGGATGACCGTTCTTGGAGAGAAACCCAAGTGAGCCGTCAGGGAATGCAGAACCTGGTTCCTCTCCTTCCATGTCTTATGACAGACCTCGGTGATAATCATCCTCCAGACCTCCTTGCCAGCCGTGGGACATGATGTAGATAAAACCCATTAGCCGGGTGAAACTGGAGGACGTCGAGCCTTTTTGCCAACCCTAAGTCTACATTCCCTGCCAAACCTGGTGCGTCATGGGGCAGGCCCAAAAAGATGAAACCTGTCCTCAATGCCCGAACTCGACAGGCACCTATCGGAGGAGATGCCTCCCAACCGAAGCTGTCTACTCCTCGTCAGAAAGACAGTGTGGGCCTACCACTACCTAAAGTCCCTCTTCTTTCAGTCAACACCTGTCGAGGGAATTCCCATCCACGCCTCTCTCATAGAAAAGTTCCTAGGAACGTTGAAATCTTTGACGACATGTTCCCTAGGCTTAAGGAGCTGATCAATGTACATCTGCCGCGTGTTCTTCTGGGCACGGTGAGCTTCCGCAAAGTCCCGCAGGCGACCCCCAACCTGGTAAGACATATGAATGCTCTCGCGCTAAGGGCCAACAAAACTGTGGGCGGGCATGTACTTGGACGAGTCCCATCCCGTGAAATAGGAGGCCAAGGCTCCACACGGGTGCTCGGCAACCAAGGCCCCCTTAAACTGGAGTGCACTGAGACATGTCGGAAGGTGCTTGACTTCCAAACCCCCCTTCGATCTGGCACAGTACAGGAGTGCCCGAACCACCTTTTCTCTGTTCTTTCGGGCCCAAATGAAGACTCAATTTCCCCGGCAACAGTGCATTTCGAAACCAGAAGCGCATTAGCTAACTTGGCCCGATTCAATCTCGAAATGCCCACTTCCTGTCACCGTTCTTGCTCTTTCTTGATCTTCGCAAGAACTTTGGCCCAAGTGCTAACGTGGACCCCCTCCTTAGAAAACTGGATACCTAGTATCCGAACGGGCCCATCGGTCACGGCTACACCTGTAACCGCTGACCGCTCCCACTCTCCCCAGAGCATAATACTTGACTTCTTCTTATTGTGACGGGCACCGATCGCACTGCAGTACTCTGCGAAAGCATCCCGCACCCCCTCAAGCTCCTTTCGGAGTCGACGAAGAGTGAGACATCTTCGGCGTACGCAACGTACTTCAACGTTTCCCCTCACCGGGACTGAAAACCCCCTAATACTTTCCTTCCCAGCAACTCTTCTCAAATGGGTTTCCGAGACCAAAACAAACAAAAGGGGAGAAAGCGGGCGTTCATAACTCACTCCTCTATGGACTTTAACAAGGGGAGAGAGAGCGCATCCCTAACTCACTCCTCTTTGAACCTCAAAGAGGGGAGAGAGCGGGCATCCCTACCTGACTCCTCTTTGAACCTCAAAGAGGGGAGAGATATGACCAGCAATAATGACTCCGCCTGAGAGGTCCCCATACAACGTACCAACCGCTCTTCGGAGAAAATACTCCGAAGCCGTGGGCTTCTAACAATCTTCCAACAAACTCGTGCGATACCCTATCAAAAGCTTCATCTTAATCCCCGTCTCGCCCAGGTAAGTGATAGCGTCTCTGATGCACCTAGTATTCCATTGCATCCGGCGCCCCGCGATACCACACGTCTGGTTAGCACCAATGAGATGAACGGCCACCTAAGCAAGCCCGCTATTGATGACCCTCGCAAGGATCTTATAGTCCACTGTGGACAGAGACCGGTCTACAACGACTTAACTCCCTCGACGGGGCGTCAGGGTTCTTGCACTGCAAAGTGAACGTGCTCCTCCACATGGACCCCAGCATACGACCCACCTGCACAATATCGCTGTACTCCCTATTAAGCCAGGGCGCTAACACATTAAGAAACTTCTTGTAAAACTCCGACGTGAGACCATCACATCACGGAAACTTACCTGGCAAAAGGGCCTGAATCACCACTCTCACCTCAGACACCGGCAACTCCTCTTCGAGATGTTACAAGTACTCGTCGGGGATCATCGGCGCATCCTTCAACCACATATCCATGACGGCAAGATCAATTTCCTCGCCGGATAAGAGATCGCCGTAGTGCCTAGCAGCTTCCTGCAGGATCTGCTTATTGTCCCTCGCCTCAGTACCATCAATGTCGAGAACTTCCAGATTCTCCCTCTTCCTCTCCGCCTCAAGCTTGCGGTAAATGTGGTTAATATCCCGCTCCTGCTCAGAAACCCTAATCACACCTTGAAGTTGAACTTAAGAGCCGATGCCTCTATAAAAGTCGTCTATCTTTTGCCTGATCAGGGTAATGATTTCCAGGTTACACCCGTCCTCATCCCCCTCAGAGCCGCTTTCAGGAGGTTCATCATAAAAACCTGAGTCCCCGCCTAGCTCTAGCTAACTCCTTACCCCGAGCAACAAAAGGTGCTCCGGACTTCCTCCTTCACCCTCTCCCAGCCACCGATCTTTTCATCGGTGACCGTGTCTACACCCGCCTCTAAGATCGAACGGATGCGCGACATTCCTTCAACGTCGTCTAACATTGACCCGTTTAGGCACCACGGTGTCGCTCTCCTTTCCCTCGGTGCCGGCACACAGACGTCCATCACAACAACACTGTAATCAGAGATAAACAACGTATGTGAGTTAGGGTTAAAGACCTCGGCCCCCATATCCAAGTCCATCTCCGAGACCAACAGCATGTCGATTTTCGAAGCCAAATGATTCCTGTGCCAGGTGAACCCCAGCTCCTTCGGGAGCAGCTGCACCCACACGCCCTTGAGTTGATGTTCTTAATCAGATCCGTAAGAACCCTTCTGTACGACTCTGACCACCTGCACCTGTGAGTACTTAACTGGTCGATATGGTTATCCACCATCTAGTTAAAATCCCCGCCGACAACCAGGAAATCTTCGCTTCCCCTAAGAAAGAACAGCAGCTGATCCTAGAAACCGCTCCGGAGGGACCCCACCACCGGAACGTAAACACACACCATCTTAATGGACATCAATCCGCTATTAACCGAAATAGCCACCATGCGACCGACCCCATCGATCTGCGTGATGCTACTATCGTACTGCGGCTTGTAGACGAAGGCCACCCCGGTGAAACCATTCACTTCAAGCGAATACCTGCACTTCTGCTAGGTGTTCCTACGGAACGCAAAAACCTGCTCGGGCTTCTTCTGGTGAGTTTCCTGCAACAGCAAAATCTCACCACCCGACTCCCTGAAGTGGCCCGCTAGCCACTTCTGCTTTTCGACAGTGCGGAAACAGTAAACGCTCAACGAACCAATACGCAGATCGGTGCCTTGGCAATTAGGGGCCATACTTACTTTAATCTGAAAAAGGAAGTAGTATGTTAACATAAAACAAACACCCAAATTCAAAAACCGAGGGAGCGGAACCCTACCAAAAAAGCAACTCATCTTCAAGATCTTGATATATTCCGCAACTCCGTCTCCTTCCTACTCACACTCTTTCTCTGTCGCCGGCCTTTGTGTCCCGCAACCGTCGGAACGACGTGCCCTATTCCATCAAATCCCAACTTCGCCAACTTGGCAAGATCCTTCGCCGCATCAACGTTGGCCTGCGTCAGTCGCCTTCACTGACGCTTGAACCTGCCTGTCAAACCTTCGGTCATCTGCTCAGCCAACTGTTCCTCACAAGAGGCTGAAGAAAGCTCAGATTCCCTGTAAAATAATATGTTCTCACCAATAGTATCTAAGTGCCGCTTGGCCTCCGAACTCCCGTCTCCAGCAGGCGCGCAATATTCGACACAGTGCCGGGTTGCCCCGGCGGCCTCCCGCGGCACCTCCGCTTCGTAACCACGGTGGCCGCCATTCGCGGAAGACTCGGTCACAAGCACTGCTTCACTGCGGGGATCTTCCTTGGACTACGTTGGCGTCCACAGGAGGGGTGGAGACGCCGTCCCGGACTCCCCATCGGGAGTCTGCAGCTGCAAACTCCCGACAGCTCCACCGGGGGCGTACAAGCTCCCTGCCCACTTGCAGGAGAGAATCTGCACTCATTCCCGAGTCAACCCAACGACCAGGGTCGTCGGTTTGGCCTGGGAACAACGCCGGTACTGAATCCGGTGCTGGCTCCACCGAGCCAAAACTCAGGACTTCATCATTTTCGCTCGTGCCGACAGCACCAACACATACGACATTGCTATTTTCAGCCGACTCGACTGCACTAAAACTCTCGATTTCATTATTTTTTTAGGAGATGGGAGTGCAAATCTCCTCGACAGTACAATAATCATCCTTACATTACATACACTAGTGGCATCAATTTTTAAATTTTCAACACCATTATCAACTTGAGGTTCAAAAACTTTACCCTAGGAAAATTCCACATTCTTATCCTCATTATTTACAATTTTTTTGCCTTCCATTTCTGCTGAGCAAACCTTCATTTCCTCAGCTTCCTCCATGTTTTTAGCCACCTTTTACTCCTGGTCAATAATGGAAACTCCATTAAGCATATTACCCATTTTTCAATAGATTGTTTAGAGAAATTTTTAGGCCTTTTCGTGACCTTAGTATATCCCTCTCCCACCTATGGTGAAAGCACTGTTTTATTCGCCGAGGAATCACCTCACAAGAGAAAATTTATCTTTAGCATTTTCTGGAGAAGTTTTCTCCAACTCACCTAAGTTATTTTCCTGATCCACAATAACAGGAACGTCAGGTTCCTCCAGCGCACTTAGCAAGCCACGAAGTCGGTGGGTTTCACCTTCTTTCTCACTCAAAGTATTAACCTCAGTCTCTGGAAATTCTCCCTCCTTCTCCGTGACGTCGAGCGCCTCTAATAAGTCATCCTGATTTTCTTGGTTGTTTCCGGCACTGGCCATCTGAGCGAAGAACCGACCCCACATTCAGGCCTTATGGTTGGGCGATTTGCTGTTTCCACAAGGCTCTTTGCAGTCCTGATATTATGTCCCAAGGCTCTGCAATTGGCACAAGTGAACTTCTCGCAGTCAACAGCAATGTGACCACTGTGGCTGCATTTCCTGCAAACCCGGACCAGTCTATTATACACATTCATGCACTGGTGGTGAACAATATGCATAAAGTTCGGAAGATTTTTAGTCATGTCCAGGGTGACAACTCTGGTGCCAGAAAAAGCTCCCTTCATGAAGACATCCGGATTTTTTCTGACTTCGTACTTAATATTAAGCACCTTCCCAAACTTGTTGAAAGCCTTAACCACCTCATCATTGGGGATCTCGCAAGGAAGATACTTGCACTAAACAACCTTAATGTTCGAGTCTCCCTTAGCACAAACAACCTTTGAATGCCCATTTTACAGAGCCCTGCCGATCAGCTCCAAATACAGGTCATGCCGTTTGAACACAAATTCAAATTTTTTCGGGTTAACCATCCGCACAAAATTAAAAAGGGGTTCAGCGGGTGAACCCAATTGTTCCCAAATGGCTTGCCCAACTTGGGTAGTAGTTAGCCCGGAATAGGAAGCAAAGATAGAGTTTACCTTCTTATAATGAGGCTTGCTAAGATCCATAGTCTCAAGGACCAAAGTTTGTCGAAAAATCACGAAGAATGTTCAGAGCAATCAAAAGAATAGTACAAATAGTACTTACTAATCTTCTTGAATAATACAAAAATATGGCACACACAAACACTGCACAACACAAAGCGTGGAAACCACGTGCACTGTTAACAATTGCAATATGGCTGGAGCCCCAAAATACCGCAGACGGAACCTCCGGATCTGCGGCGGAGAAGAGTTCTTCAATAAAAAATTGAAAGAAAATAAAAAAATCCGCCGAAAATACAATAGCGGGTTCACTAGAGATCACCAAAGAAGGGAAACCGTCCGCCATCTTGAATCGACAGCGCGGCTATGATGAATTGTACTTTTCCGGCACTGGTAAGCCTAGACACACTTATACGGCTGGCACGAGAACCTCGCAGAGGCCGCCAACACCGCAATCCACGCCGGCACCCGCGCCCGGGCGGGCGGCCAGACACGTACTCTCGAAGTCCAGCATTTGTTTCGGAGATGCAATCACGCATTTAAAAGAATATGCCTTTCTTGATCTATTTGATCCGTGCCATTCTAGCTCTCCGATGATATAAGAAATAGAAGGACACAAAACATAAATCGACACGTCAACCTATTTGAAAAAAACCTGAAAGAAACACTAGTAAGACAACCAACAACACCCTACACTTTTGGGAGTTTCCCTGCACCACTTCGAATGTCTGCAGCACGGTGTATGATAATTCAGGTGATACGACTCTCCGTACTGTCAACAGTTTGAAAAACGGACTGTTAATGTCACAGCTTGCCACAGGGGGTTCAGGAGTTGTGGGCCGATCGTTCATGTTAACCATCATAGGATTACATGGTGTTTATGATTTCATCAGTGCTAAATCGGCATTTCTCTTTAGCATTTTTTATTTATTACTTTGTATAATTACTGTATATTGTGTGGAGTTCCAGAAACGTTTGAAGTTTCTGTACAAAAGGTAAAGTACGTCAACTCTCTTTTTACTTAACGGGAAATAAATTTATAGTTCAGCTAAATGTTGGACTAGGATCTGTTCATTTCTGTTTTTGCTATGGGGCGTAAGTGTTTTGTACCGAACTGTCGGTTATCCGACAAGTTATGTGACACATAAAGAACTTGTATCTACATTTAATGACCCAACAGTGTTGGAAAAATGGCGGCAGGAATTAGGATGTGATGCATATTTCCACAGCTCACAATGTGGAAAAATGGCGGCAAGAATTAGGATGTGATGCATATTTCCACAGCTCACAATGTGGAAAAATTTTACGTTAAGAGCATTAACCGTTGTTTAAATGTAGGTTCACTAATTTTATCCCTTGATATGAAATATGTTCATCGTACTATATGCACGCAGGTCGGGGAATGCTCCGCCGTGAAAATGCAGCCATTTTGCCGCGATGCACTTTCTCTGTCGTCATCGCCAGCACATATGGTGGAAGAGCCTTATTCATTGGTATGATTAGGTACAAAAATATAACAAATGAGGAAGATAAATTGTTTATTACTAAATGAAAAGTTCAATAGTGAATGATTTCTCAAGGGGAAGATTAATCAAAATAATTTTTTGCAAAAACCTTGGTAAGTTTTCAAACCCAGCAGTTTCCGTTAACGATGCTCCAATGACTTACGCAAAAACTGATATTCCATGTTAAAATTGCTCCTCCGAATGTACAGCATCATCTCATTTTACAAGAAATACAATTTTTTTTTACAATAATGGGTCTATTCTCTATTGCCTTAGTAAAAAACTCAGCATTGTCTGCTCAGAAATCTTCACGTTATTGTACTCACTCTGTGGGTAAAAAATATACATGTATATATATATATATATTGTTGTGCGTATGCAAATGTTGTGTGTATGCAAATTTTGATTGCCGAACTTGTTCGTGACGTCATAGCGCTGATAAGAGATATAAAGGATTTGACGCGTATTGACCGTTGTTGTTCAAACGCAAAGTTGAAAGGGAAAGAATCAATTGACGAACTTGCAATTTTCAGTATGTCTTCCCGACATCACCTAGATGATTTTACGCGTGGCGGTATTATTGGCAAGATTGAAGAAGGGCGAAAAATAACAGATGTTGCCAGGGAGTTTGACGTCAGCCACAGTGTTGTTTCAAGGCTTTGGAAATCATTTCAAACAAATGGAGAGTATAGCAAACGTCACGGGGGAGGTCGTATTTGAAGTACGACACCTGCATAAGATCGGTACATACTGCTATCAACAAAAAGACACCGGCGCAGCACAGCTAGTGAGGCAGCAAATCAGTTTATGGCTGCTACTGGCAAGCGGATCTCCCGAAAAACTGTCGCCAGACGTTTGCATGAAGGAGGACTATATGCCCACCGTCCTGTTGTGTGCATCCCATTGTCCAGACGTCTCCGTACCGCCCGTTTGCAATGGTGCCATCAACATCGCAATTGGACTGATAACGACTGGTCTGCTGTCCTCTTCTCAGATGAGAGTAGATACAGTCTATTGTCTAATTGTCGACGACAACTGATCTGGCGTGATAGTGGTACTGCATATTGTCCAGCAAACATACAGGAAAGGGACCGATATCTGACATGTAGTGTAATGGTATGGGCTGGCATCATGATCAATGGCCGTACGTCCCTCTATGTGCTTCCAACTGTGACTATTACTGGCCAACGATACATTAATGATGTTCTGCTACCTCATGTTTGCATGTTCCGTGGTGCTGTCGGTGATAGATTCATTTTCATGGACGACAACGCAACATGTCATCGAACAGTCGCTGTCCAGGAGTGTCTTGAGAGCGAGGATATTCAACGCCTCGTGTGGCCAGCACGTTCTCCAGATCTGAATCCCATTGAAAATGTGTGGGATGCTTTGGGGAGGATTATTGCTGGTCACCAAGGCCTTCCAATAAACAAGGACACCCTCATCCGTGCACTGACAGAGGAATGGGATAAATTACCCCAACAGCTGCTTGATAATGTTGTGCAAAGCATGACACGACGTGTGGAATCTTGCATCGCCCTCCATGGTGGCCTTATCCCGTATTGACATCTTACGCCGGAACGCCTGCGGACGGTAATTGCATTTTTCACGTTTACGACATCATCATCATCATCATTGTCAACCATTATCAATCCACTGCTGGACAAAGGTCTCCCCAAGTTTCCTCCACAACGGTCTGTCTTGTGCCAGTCTCCTCCATGTCACTCCCGCATATTTACGAATTTCATCCACCCATCTCCCATGTGGTCTTTTTCTGGGTCTTTTCCTGTCCCTTGGAATCCAATCTAAAATTTCGGCTGTCCATCTATGGTCTGTCCTTCTGGCAGTATGTCCAGCCCATTGCCATTTCAGGGATTTAACTCTGATCATGATGTCTTCCACTCTCGTCATTTTTCGGATCCACGAGTTCCTCTTCTTATCTCTCCTGGTTATACCAAGCATGCACCTCTCCATGCTTCTTTGAGTTGTCTGCAGCCTTTGTATGTCTCTTTTAGTTAAGGTCCACGTCTCTGCACCATACGTAAGCACTGGAAGGATGCATTGATTAAACACTTTTCTTTTAAGACATAATGGCATATTGCTCTTAAAAATTATGCTGTTTCTTCCAAAAGCTCTCCAGGCAAGTTTTGTACGCCGATTAATTTCTTCATCAATGTGACCCTCACTTGATATCTGCTGTCCAAGATAAACATACGTATCTGTTATCTCCAGTTTTTCTCCATCAATCGATAAATCTTCATTTCTTGTAAAAGCATTGAACATCACTTTTGTCTTCTGAAAGTTCATTTTTAATCCCACTTCTTTACTCTTGTCAGTAAGTTCCTGGATCATACTCTGCAGCTCTGATGGGGTAGTTACAAAAATGACTACGTCATCAGCAAAACGAAGGTGGGTTAGATAATCTCCATTAATCTTTATCCCTTTGTTTTCCCAGTTCAGTGATTGAAAGACATTTTCCAATGTGGCATTAAAGAGCTTCGGAGATATGGTGTCACCTTGTCTCACTCCCTTTCCAATTTTTATGTGTGTTGTATTTTCAAACAACCGAATCTTTGCACTTGCATTTTCATAGATGTTATTAATAATATTAATGTATGCATCTTCAATACCGCAGGATTTCAGAGCCGTGGTAACTGCTGATGGTTTCACCGAATCAAAGGCTTTTTCATAATCGATAAAAGCCATGCACAATGGAAGTTCATATTCCCTCGCTCTTTCAATTAGTTCTCTCAGTACGTGGATATGATCTATTGTGCTGTAGCCACTCCTGAATCCAGCTTGTTCTCTCGGTTGAGCCATGTCCAGTGTTACCTTCAAGCGGTGTGAAAGAACTTTAGTGAAGATTTTATAAACCACTGATAGGAGGCTGATAGGTCTGTAGTTCCTGAGATCCTCAATGTCACCTTTTTTATGTAGCAGGATCATTGTAGCATTGTTCCAATCCTCAGGAATCTTTCCCTTCATTAAGGCATCGAGTGAAAATTTGGGCGAGTACTGTTTCAATTTCTCCACTTGCTTCTTGTATGATGTCTATAGTAATTCCATCTTCTCCTGGAGCTTTCCCCCGCTTCATGTTCTTGATCGCATGAGCAACTTCTGCTGTGAGGATTACTGGAAGAACTCTGGTACCTTTCATGATGTCTGGAGAACATGTATCATCCCTTTCATATAATTTGGAGTAGAAATCTTTCACTCTTGTCAAAATTTCGCCTCTATTTCTTATTATAGAACCATCTTATTTTCTCAGAGCCATAATCTGTTCTCTTCAGTTACTGAGATGTCCATTTGCTATCTTAAGGCTTTGGTTGTTTTCAATTGCTTTCCTCACTAGCTCACAGTTGAATTTCCTTACGTCTTCAGTGATACTTTTTCGTGTTGTCTTGCATAGCTCTATATATTCCACTTTGGAAGTCACATCTTCTTTAGTTGTCCTCATCTCTCTTCTTTTTTGCATCAACATTTTGGTTTTTCTGATAATTTGTTCACATGCAACTTGTTCTTAGACCCAGCTAATTTTGTTGCTGTTTCCATTAGAGTTTTGGTTACTTTTCTGTTAACTTCCGAAATATCCACTTCTTCCGATGTTAGGCCTTCTAAAGCAGAGAATCTGTTCTTCAGTTCCAACTTGAAAGTATTATGGTGTTTTTTAAGGTTGGTTATGTCAATACATTTTGTTTGTCTTATGAGCTTGCCACGTTCCAGTTTAGTGTTGAAGTGCATCTTACATCTCACCAATCTATGGTCACTACCTGTGTTGAACTTGTTCAGCACACTGCAGTCTTCGATGACGAATTTTTTGTTACACATAATAAAATCAATTTCACTTGTCGTCCCAATTGGATTTCTCCATGTCCATTTCCTGTGTGGCTTTTTCTTGAAAAAGGAGTTCAAGATGAAAAATCCTTCTGCCTCTGCAAACTCAACGAGAGTATTTCCACGCTGGTTTCTGTTGCCGTGACCGAATTTACCTACTGAAGTTTCATTCTGTTGCCGTTGCCCTATTTTTGCATTGAAATCTCCCATAATTATTTTCAAGTGCTGCTTACCTTTATTATTTAGATGACGAATTTCCTCATAAAATTCTGCAATTTCTTCTTCAGGATGACTTGTGGTGGGTGCATAAGTTTGAATAATCTGAGCCTGGTATCTTCTCGATAGTTGGATAACGAGTCGTGCAGCTCTGTCAGAGGAACTTTCAACTTCTACCACTTTATCCTTCAGTTTCTTGTTTATTATAAATCCAACACCACTAGTTCTGCCAGTATCTGTCCCACGATAATAGAAGAGATGTCCACTTTTCAGTTCAATGAGATCTTCTCCTTTTCTCCTTATCTCACTTAGCCCGACGATGTCCCACTTGATCCTTTGTAGTTCCTCTTCCAATTCAAGAAGCCTTGAATCAGAAGATAGGGAGCGTCCGTTATAGGTAGCCAGGGTCAGCATCAAATGGCAGCCTAGTCCGGTCCTCCGGGGATTCTTAGCACCCTCTGCCTTCATGTCGCACTGGCCGCTGCCTTGGCCAGGTACATTCCAGCTGCCGGAGACTGAGGGCCAAGATTTAAGTTGTAGAGTCATTTTGGAGGTGTTTGGCCATAACTCACCACGCTGGCCAAGCGGGTTGGTGAGTGTGGGATAGCATTTCCTCTGATCCCGATGGTATAGTTATACCGCTATGGCGGTCGTCAGAGCCCCTTTAGTGGGAACAGGATGCACCACGAGAAGGCGGGGTTGACATTTGTCAAGGAGAGGCTGTGATGTTACGCATCACCTGACCTTACATCACGTTTACGTATTCTGCACAAAATGGCCTGTTTGTCCCTTGAACACGTTCCAAAGCCTTCTGGATTTCAGAGCACAATAAATTGTCTTTCTTGTAATGTCCTGGCATTCTGACATTATTTTATATCACTTGGCATCCACCCACACTTACTGTTTTATGCGCTATATAGCCGTTTATGATCCGTCCTTAGCAATTGTCCAGCAGTGTATAACGCTTATTTGACGAATTCCATGTGATAGGCACAAAAGTGCATGTTTGCAAAGCTTTCCAGTTTATTGTTTTTTTAATTCCACAGAAAATAGCATTCGTAAAGTACGAATATTTCCGCCATCTCCTCCCATAAGAAAGCATAGGTTGTATCAAATTATCGGCCTACACGTTCGTCGCACCATCTAGCGTCAAGTGACATTAACGGGAGATTTTTGTTTCCAGAGTAGTATCACCTTACTATCATACACCGTGGTCTGCAACACAGAGGTGCTGCAGACTGGCGTTTTAAAGAGATTATCGAAACGTTACAGCTTCACGATAGCAAACCTGCCACGTATTCGAATTAATACCTTTCTTTTACAAATTACATACTGAAAGCAAACTTCCATTAAAAAACTTTTACTAGTTCTATGAAAAAAATTTGAGATAAATTTTAGTCATAATTGTTACAGCATAATTAAGAACTTTACTTCTAACGTGTTTTGAATTATTTTAATTTTCAGGCCAAGTGCTGAGTCAGCTTAAGTGCCACACCCGAAAATTCTGTAATGCCTTAGCCATCGATGTAAGAGCTTCAACAAATGTCGTAACACGTTTGAATCATTATCTCAACTACCAGTTTAAAGTCACTTACCCATAATCTTAAGTCAGTTTTGGTGATTCAGTGAGCTAAACTAAAACTCAACTGGATGATGTCATTAAAAAAAAAAACGATTGTTCTTCCCTTTATTTCTTATTTATTCGGGGTTAAGTCTTTCTTAGACAAAGAGGTTAGAATAAGACACCTGGTGGTATCCTCTTCAATGGAGCACCACCGCTCCGAGTGAAGCCTATAGCCGCGAGCGGCTGCCATTCAAGTGTGGGAAAGCTGGTGGTCCCCAAGGTTGTAATGTATTTTGTGTTGGCCGAATCGTATATTTTCGTCTATCGTAGCAAATGTTTCTAATTTTTCATCGTACGTTGCTTCCGATGTGTGAGAAAATGCTAGATTTATAAAATTATTAATTATTTTGAGGTTCCTTCCCGTTTCTGGTTTAAATTGAACGTCATGAAACGTCAGTTCAAGTTCAAAACAAAATGTAACGTTACAATTGAAAACTTCACTCGTCTATAAAGTAATTTATTTTGGTTGGATTTTAATACGATTTCTGCAAGCAAAAACCATATAATTAAAAAACATACACACTGTTGAAACTGCTATCGTGTAAACAGCAAATTCCCACACTTTGCGGCTTCACGGTTAAGATAACCAGGGCATTTCCAGAAGTCTTATTCTAACATACTTGGGCCTTTTTTTTTTTTTTTTTTTTTTTTGATTTTAGGTTTAACGACCACCGTGAGCAACTCAATGGGCTATAAGCAGTCGCCCGTCCCTAATTTAGGGTCACTGGTTCCAGGGAAGGGAGAGAGCCAGTGCCGTAAGACAAACACAACATCCATGCCTGACCGGGATTAGAACCAGGACCCCTTACGGACGAATGATCAGAGGCCAACGCCTTAGACCACTGCGCCACCGGGGCGGCTCCTTGGGCCTACTAACCCCTTTAAACTGCTCCACATACATTATCTCGGAAGAATATATTGTTTTTCTTTTTAACACAGTTCCTGTTCCTGAATGGTAGTGTTCGGAGCAGGTATAAGATATTTGTTTTTTTTTATTGGAGGTTTAACGACCACCGTGAGCAACTCAATGGGCTATAAGCAGTCGCCCGTCCTTAGTTTAGGGCCACTGGTTCCAGGAAACGGAGAGAGACAGTGCCGTAAGACAAACATGACATCCATGCCTCACCAAGGTTGGAAACTGGACCTATCTCGGACGAATGTTCAGAGGCCATCGCTTAGACCACTGCAAGATTCGGCTATACGAGATTCAACCCCAGAGTTTCTAATTAGACGTCTGTCATTATTTATATGCATATATTTATTTCACAATTCCATTTTGCTGCTCGCAAATTAGCAGCAATACGAATCATAGATAAAAACATTACTGGAATTTGTGGACCTCCCAGGTTCCCGAAGCAGACAAGCTGGCAGATGCTGCATAGCTTCCACTTCCTGTGGACTACAGCTAGTATCTCGAGCCAGGCTTGGGGTCCTATCTCGTTACCTCATTGGGCCGCGCTTGAGTGGCGCGGACCAATTAGATAACATATAATTTACTTATCGTCTTCGTTGGATATGCGTATTGAATGGGTGATAAAACGAAACAGTAATAGCAGCGATATTAGTGTGTATTACAATGGTGTGAAGATTCGGTCATTTACAAGTATCGGTTCCTTAAAATCGGGTCACTAAATTGGTCCATTTAAAAGACATGGCCGTACCCATTTATTTCAGTCTCGGCTCTCGTCCAATGAAGACGTCTTTCGCGGAGCTCCTGAGTCTCGCCGCTTCTCGCAAAGAGAATTACCGAATCGTGCGTAGTTTTCAGATCGATTGCGCGGCAAGTGAACATATGGACCCCGGCGACGAGTAAAGTACGACTTCGGCATCGGGGATTTCTTCGTTGTCAGCGCTGGGCGGCAATTAATTATTCTTTCGAAAAAGTTGGGAGAACAAAGGAATTCATCTAAGTCAACGTCAAACACACGACTTCAGTGAATTATAAGAAGAGGAAGTGGACTACAAGCTACTGAAGGGTGAGCAAATTAAGCAAAACCCTGCTGATCTTGAAGAAACCAAGCTTATTACAGGGTGAACAAATTAGGCCAAATCCTGCGGATACAGCACAGTCTGTAGGTGAGCTGAGAAAGCCTTACCTTCACACGAGTACACCATTAAGGGGTGAGCAGGTAAAGTCAAACCACATTTTCTCACAAGTACACCAGGCATTACAGAAACTATTGGGGGCACAGTATCACCAATTTCATCAAAAGACAGCGGCATTGGAGTAAAGAAAGAAAGAAGAAACACCCAAAAAAGGAAAAGGCTCTTGTCAGAGCCAGAGACCGGCACGGAAAAATTAATCAAAAAGGGATACCCAAATCGCTACAGAACCAAAACACAGTATGAAGAATTAAATCCCACAACACTAAGAAAAGAAAAAGAGAACAGCCAAACAGCACCAAGGAACACCCCACAGAAACAACACAGAAGATCAACTTGTAACGTATACTCTAAATTCAGTTTCCTTTTGATTTTACTATCTCTTGTTATTTTATATTCCTATGCAAATTATCTTCTTACTTAACGAGATGTTATTTCACCCACTGAATGATATGTGGCAACGAGTGTAGTCATGACGTGGTGGTAGGCAGTATAAATAGGCGCGTTCAACGATACCTAGGAGAGCTTTGTTTATATGAGGAGAGCTTTTGTTTATATGCGGAGAGCTTTTTGTTTATGTGCGTGGAGAGCTTTTTGTTTATGTGCGTAGAGAGCTTTTGTGTTACGTGAGAGAGCTTTTTGTTTGTGTGCGTAGAGAGAGCTTTTTGTTTATATGTGGAGAAGTTTTGTTCGATGTGAAAAGAGCTACGTTATTTTGTGCCGAGAGCTTCGTTCTATGTGATTAGGTTCTTCTTCATAATTGTGATACGATTCAACAAGTTCAGATATTCAGTAGTAGTGTGATTAGTATGAGTGTGTGTTGGATGATACCAGGAGTTTTCCAATAAAATGTTTTAAAGTGAGTACCTTTTTCTCTGTTCAATTATTGTCAGACCTCTGTCTGGCAGTTAGGTCTCTTTTCATTAAGTGTCTTCATTAAGTCCAGCATAAAACTTTATTCATGATATAATAATTACCACACAACAAACCAGTAAAAACCTTATTCATTATAATTGGCGCCCGAACTTTTTCTGAACACGAGGTCTTGACAATTATTACCCATATCTTCATTACCTGAGACAACTTCAATATTTCACCCTAAGTCAAGTTTCGGTGGTGATGGGATTAATTTCGACCATCTGCAAGAAGCCTGTGGGGCTCGCTTTGATGTTAATGATTCACAAGTACCCAGGCATTCTTCACAATTTCGTAATTCACCAGCTTCCTATCACTCTGAGTCGCGGGTCGTACCTGAGGGATTTCAATCCTCTCACAGAAGTAAAATGCTTGCCCATTTCGTGCCGCATGCAGGAACAATTAATTTCAATGGTTTGGAGGGGTCCTTGAAATTTCTCGAAGATTTGGAGGATCATTTTGATCTATACAATATTCCTCACGACTGCAAAGTGCAAATATCTGGCACTTGCTTGAAAGATACCGCTAAGACCTGGTATCGGCAGTGGAGAGTGTCGAACCCGGATTCTCATTATGAGAATTTCCGAGCAGAATTTTTGGAAGTCTTTCCTTTCGGCCCCAGTCGAGCTAGCCTTGCACAACAACTTTTTTCTCGTCAGCAAGGACCTAACGATAGCCTTGTTGCATTTGCTTTAGAAACAACACGTTTGTATAACTTATGGGATCCACATGCCAGTCATGTCGACATGTTGGACACCCTATTGCAACAGCTCGATCCATTTCTACAGGACTTTCTTGAGGTCCGACACCCTGCCACAATTCATGAATGCCTTCGCCTCATACGAACGTATGAGGAGCGACACGGCAAACATGGTCCAACTCACCCTGCTCAGGCACCCCGCGATGCTTATTACGAAAATCCTCAGCGGCATAATAGGCCTAATGACTTTCAACGCGAGCGTACACAGGTGCAAGTCCAAGCATCATACGTTCCACCGCATAGAAGAGTGGTACACCAACCGCTCGTTTCTAATCAATTTTCTGGGTACCGTACAAATGCACAGTATGCTCGACCCCGTTCCAATCTGCAGAATTCGGAACGTTTTCATGCTCAGGGCAATGATGATTTTTCTGCCCGTGCTGAGGGAAGAAGTAATAGAAATGAAAATTTCAACAGACATGCGGAGTTCCCGCAGCAGTTTTCACGCAGTTTTCCTCATCGTGAAAACTTTCCCGATACCCGGCAGGGCCGAGGTTTCAGACCGCATGATAATGCAACCAGGAATCCTTTAAACTTCCAAAGGAAGTAGACCAAGGGTCGGTACTGCTTCCTGATACCAAGCATTCTGACCCTAAAACAGTATTAGTGACTGTCCAAACTCCTCAGCTGCCTGATGTGTTCTTGACAATTGAAGATATTATTGTCGAGACAAAGTTCGACACTGGTTCTGAAATATCAGCCCTAAATACGAAGTTTTGCACTGAAAGTTTTCCTACAATACAAGTCCAGCCTGCGACGCAGTATTTGCGAGGTGCAAATAACGAAATATTCAGTATCACAGGAACTGTCACATTATCTCTAGGGCTGTAAAAGGCTAGTTTTACGCATTCTTTCCTGCTCATAGACGAACTACCTGTTAAATGTCTAATGGGCATCGACTTTATCAATACTTTTCAAGTTACCCTGAATTTCGTACAACATGTTATTTCGTTTCCGGAACCTGTCGAAGTGATTCCTACGGATCCTATAGACATAACGAGTTTGTTACTGAGTAACCAACTGAATGAGAGGCAACGAAACCAGCTTTCTCTACTTTTGCAGGAAAGCCCTGGTTTATTTTCTGATCAACCTGGTTTCACACAGGTGGTTTATCACGTCATTGACACTGATGGTTCGAAACCGATAGCGACGAAACCTTACCCTTGTGCTCCCCATGAAAAACAGGAAATGTAACGTCAAATTTCCGAGATGATTAAACAGGGCATAATAAGGGAATTAACAAGCGCCTGGGCCGCACCTGCTTTTCTGGTTCCGAAGAAACAACCCAACGAATTTCGTTTCGTGACAGATTTCCGCAAGCTCAACCAAGTCACGAAAGTGATAAATTATCCACTACCTGTCATGTCGCATATTTTGCATGACCTATCGTCAACTAAATGGATGTCAACCTTGGATTTGTCGAGTGGATATTGGCAGGTGGCGGTACATCCAGACTCCGTCGATAAAACAGGCTTTGTGACTCCTTTTGGGGCTTATGAATACCTGCGTATGCCCTTTGGACTAGCTTCTGCACCTGCTACTTTCCAAAAACTTATGGATACGGTTCTCAGACCTGTTCTAGGTCCCCATGTGCATGTATATTTGGATGACATTATTATTACATCCGAGACTTTTCACGAGCACCTTTCTCTGCTCAAACAGGTGTTCCAACTCATATACAATGCTGGCTTGACGTTAAAACCTAGTAAATGCCAGATAGCGTGGGACGAGATTGTATATCTGGGGTTGAAAATTACTCCCCACGGCTTATTTACGGATAATGAAAAAATTAGGCCTATTGTTGGCTTTCCTCGGCCTAAAACAGCAAAAGAACTATCACGCTTTCTGGGAATGACCGGATGGTATCAGCAGTTCGTCTCCGCTTATGCTACAATCTGTGAGCCATTGTATGCTTTGAAACGTAAGTACAAGAAGTTTGTTTGGACACCTGAGGCTAACGCTGCATTTGAAGCACTGAAGTCTGCGTTGACTCAGCCTCCTGTGTTGGCTTTCCCGGATCATACTAAGGAATTTGATATTTATACTGACGCATCCGGAGTTGGTCTTGGTTGCGTTTTGTCACAAGCTGGGCATCCAATAGTTTTTGCGTCCCGTATTTTAGCCAAAGCTGAACGCAATTATTCAGCTACGGAACGTGAATGTTTTGCTGTAGTGAATGCTCTTGACAAATTTCAATGTTATCTTAACGAATTGACAGTTAACATAATTACGGATCATTCTGCCCTTCAGCATTTGAATTCTGCTAAGCACCTCTCTCAAAGACTTATGAAGTGGGCTCTTAAGTTACAAGAGAGCAATATCAAAATTTCGTACCAACCAGGTAATAAGAATCAATTACCGGATGCATTGTCTCGCGTCCCGATTAGTGGAGTTCCCACAGAAACTACTCCTGGTTGTCAGCCTTTACTTCTAATAGCTGATATAACATCCAGAGAGCAGATAATGGCAGAATTAATAAATGATCCAGATTTTGGGGATATCTATAATTTTTTGCTTGCGGGTTCACCACAGCAAAGTGATCCTTCTCTGGCTGGGAGGTCACAGCATTTTGAAGTCATAGAATGTCTTCTTTACTATACGAAATCTAGGACTACTAGGGCAGAGTTTCGCCCATGTATTCCGCGAACCCTTAGATTGGCCCTTTTAAACGAATTTCATGACAAACCTATTGCAGGCCATTTAGGTATTCGCAAGACCCGTTGTAAATTGCGGGATGTTGCCTAATGGCCTGGCATGTACCAAAGTGTGCTCGCATACCTTCAATCATGTCACTTGTGTCAGATTCATAATTACCGTAATGTAAGACCGGCCGGTCACTTGAAATCTAGTTCAAGTTCTCATGTTTTTGATATTATTTCAATAGATTTATTGGGACCTTATCCTTTATCTGTCAAAAACAAAGCTCGTTACGTTTTAATATTAACTGATAATTTTTCTAAATGGGTTGAAGTTTTTCCCATTAAAGCCGCTACCGCGGAAGTTATTTGTAATGTATTAATTAATGAAGTATTCTCTAGATATGGTGCACCTAATAAAGTAGTTTCGGATAATGGTCCCCAATTCATTTCTGACATTTTTGAAAGAATGTGTGCGAGACTACACATTAAGCATAAATTCATTTCCCCATATCATCCCCAGAGTAATCCCGCGGAACGAGTAAACCGCACGCTAGTTAAAATGATTGCTACATTTGTCATGGATCATCACGAGCGGCGGGATGAACATATTCAGCTTTTTTCGTTCGCCCTCCGCTCGTCTGTTCACGAATCTACTAAATTTACTCCTGCAGAACTTTTTTTGGGTAAAAATTAAGACCCCTTTTGAAAATTTAACGGGGATTATCGACGAACTAAACCAGCGAGCAACTCCGCAATCAGTACGAATCATGGCAGAAAAAGCTCGTGTTGCAATGATAGGAGCACAAGCGGCTCAAGCAAGATACTATAATACTAGGCGTAGGGAACCAAATCTTGTCGTTGAAGATCTCACTCTCGTGGAAACGCACTTCCAGTCTTCTGTTTCTCATACTTTAGTAAAGAAATTTGCACCCAGCTACGAAGGTCCATATCGGGTGGCAAATGTGTTTGAAAATAACATTATTCTTGAAAAACCTGACAATCAATTTCAATACGTACACGTTGCTCAGTGTCGCAAGTATCATGAACGAAATATAGATTTTATCATCAACCCTACTCAATCTTCTGTTCCACAGACTCAAAAGTCTATATCTCACGATCAACCTCCAGAAATTTTGGACGAACCGACAAACATTTTTGAAGAATCTCCAGTGATTTTTTCTTCACCCTCCCCTCCACAAGACGGGCTTCCAAAAACGCAACCTGATTCAACCATAAGACGAAGGCTCGAATCAAGTTCTTTAAATGCTAGTATCGTTAACCATTGCCAAGACTATTGCTGCACCATTCCCTAATAACTCTACAGCGACACAAGCTCCTGCTTCCTTGAATACCTCGTCAGAAAGTATTCCTATAGGCAGAAATAAACATCGCCCTGCACGACCACTAACTTACAGCAGCGACTCAGAGTCATCAAATATTTCTGATTTATCAGATATAGACAATAGAGTGACGATGCCTAAACGTCAGACACAAATTACAAACCGCCCAGCAAAACCAAAAGCTGGTCGAAAACGTAACTTGTCGCCCCAATCTGCTTCGCCGCAACAGCGACGAAGGCAGAGATCTTTGCATCCGCCCTGGTTTCGCCCCTGGAACTTACGTTCAGGGCAAACAGGGACGATGCCTGCTTCTACTCTTATGCCAAGAGGTAGAAAGCGAAAACAAGCGATGTGGCCGGAGCCACGTCCCTTCAAAAGAATGCTGCGCGGACAACACGGGCCCCAGCACAAAGGGACTACATATCAAAAGCCTGTGGGAGCCCGTTCCTGTCAGGCGCAGGGATTTCCTGACCGACGGACTTCAGCCGTTCCTGACCGTTCCTGTCAGACGCAGGGATTTCCTGACCGACAGACTTCAGCCGTTCCTGACCGACGGACTTCAGCTGTTCCTGACCGTTCCTGTCAGACGCAGGGATTTCCTGACCGACATACTTCAGCCGTTCCTGACCGACGGACTTCAGCCGTTCCTGACCGTTCCTGTCTGCCGCAGGGATTTCTTGACCGACAGACTACAGATGTTCCAGATCCATTCAAGTCTCTGAAAAGACCGACGCCACCTGAATTTACCAGTCCCATTAGGCCTGGAAAACGTTATCGTACTAGAGTTTTTTATGCGTCCTCGAGATAAGTAGGTTCTCGTGGACAGGTTCCTTTCGCGTTCTGTTGTTTTTCCTGCACGACCAGTTGGCGTGTCAGAATTTTTTTTTTTTTTCGTGTGAGCCTATGCATTCTTTTTGTGTATCTGTGTTTTTTTTTATATATCTTCTATGTCCGTCTACTTATCCAAATTTTTTTTATAAATATGTGCTTAGTGGTAAAATAATGAAAATTGTTACTGTTAGGCAGCTGTAGGCAATCTTCGCTGCTGATACAGTTGGTTTGTACTCAACGATATAATGTGGACGTAGTTTGAAATCTATATATATGTGCGTAGGGATAAAATAATGAAAATTGTTACTGTTAGGCAGCTACAGACAATCTTCGCTGCTGATACAGTTGGTTTGTAATCAACGCTAATATGAAGATGTAATTTGAAATAAAAAAGTGATTCCTGCTAGGCAGAATAAAAAAAAAAAAGGTATGCCGATGCAGTTTTGTTTTGTTCAAGTATAAAAAGTGTTTCACAGACGAATACAGATTTCCTGATCTTGTCATGCCAAGTTTGATATTGTACATACTGCTGCCACCAAAACAAACAAAAAAAGAGGACGATAAACGTCAGTCAGCAAGTGTAAGACTGCACTCCAAAATTTGATTGGTTTTTTCGACAAAAAAAAAAAATTAAGGGGGAGATGATGTAACGTATACTCTAGATTCAGTTTCCTTTTGATTTTACTATCTCTTGTTATTTTATTTTCCTATGTAAATTATCTTCTTACTTAACGAGATGTTATTTCTCCCGCTGAATGATATGTGGCAACGAGTGTAGTCATGACGTGGTGGTAGGCAGTATAAATAGGCGCGTTCAACGATACCTAGGAGAGCTTCTGTTTATATGAGGAGAGCTTTTTGTTTATGTGCGTAGAGAGCTTTTGTGTTACGTGAGAGAGCTTTTTGTTTATGTGCGTAGAGAGAGCTTTTTGTTTATATGTGGAGAGGTTTTGTTCGATGTGAAAAGAGCTACGTTATTTTGTGCCGAGAGCTTCGTTCTATGTGATTAGGTTCTTCTTCATTATTGTGATACGATTCAACGAGTTCAGATATTCAGTAGTAGTATGATTAGTATGAGTGTGTGTTGGATGATACCAGGAGTTTTCCAATAAAAGGTTTTAAAGTGAGTACCTTTTTCTCTGTTCAATTATTGTCAGACCTCTGTCTGGCAGTTAGATCTCTTTTCATTAAGTGTCTTCATTAAGTCCAGCATAAAACTTTATTCATGATATAATTATTACCACACAACAAACCAGTTAAAACCTTATTCATTATAAACTGGTAAAACAACACATGAAGCACCGAGAACACCAGATACGAGTATGATTAGCAAAGGGCACTGTTGTGTTTGTCTTAAGGCACTGGCTCTCTCCTTCACTGGAACCAGTGGCCCTAAAGTACGGACGGGCGAATGCGTATATCCCACTGAGTTGCTCACGTTGGTCGTTGAAGTCTCAATATCCCCCCCCCTCCAATTCCAAAAGACCCGTTTGTTTCGTTCAGTGGAAACAAAGTTCTCTGAGGTCTTTTCCGGTTGGTGATGGTTTTTAAAATTCACAAGGTTTCACTCTATGAATTAAGCATTTTAAGATAGTGTATAACGAATTTTCTAATCAAGCGCGGCTCAATGAGACAACAAACTAGGAGTCCAAGCCTAACACCAGACTATCCACCCGTTAGTTCGACTGCGTAATACTAGAATCTCAAGCCAGGCTTGGAAACCTTCTATTCGTTATCTCATTGGACAGCGATAGCGGGGTGCCGAACAATTAGATAACGGTATATGCAGTTTAGCATATATGAAGTCCAAGATGTACGAATCCAGTGGCGTTTCAACATAAAAAAAATTTCTGTTAGCGCAACAAAAAGTATGACTTTCTTCTAGATAGTTCATAGGATATACATTTATCATACAAAAAGGTTTTTATTAAACCACTTTGTTCAAGGAACTGCTGAAGTTTGGGTTTATCGTTTAAGGTGCAACTTGTATATTCTAATTTTTCTTTTAGTGAATGACTGTGTTATGTGTAACCTCCCTCCCTCTCCCCCTCCCCACTCGTTAAATTGCGAACTCTTTCACCACGAAAAATGTTCGGTTCATATGCACTTTACTCACGTGCAGATGTTAGCAGTGCATAGTCCCCAACGATGGCTTTCTGTTCACCGTAGTTATGACGCCTAAAAACAATGGTTGGCACACATTTTCTTGTGTTACATAATTGCCCCCTACGCGTTTACCCCCATAATATTTGTTTAATGCTAGCCACGAGATAACATACAAGAAATGCATATATAGTGATGTAAGTAAAAATACGTCTGCTGTAAGTAAAAATACGTCAACGTACACCTGCAATGCTCTCTAACAGTCTTCCAAAACATTCGTTGTGGAATAGTTTTCTGAGTAGGTTGTATGTTCAGCAGAGCACGTAAAAGGTACTATTTATCCCCAAATTGAAAAATGATCCTAATTTAACCACGTAAAAAATTGAACTCTCAGTGTGTTTAACTTCTAAAGCAAAACACTCCCTATTAAGAATGAATTTTGATGAAAACGAGTTTCACAAATTATGTCAGTACAATCAATGATGCAGAATTGTACGCTCACGTGCTGCCATCTATCGGCTGATACGTGAGATGACAGCACACGAGCTGTTTATCGCTCTCAAAGACGTTACTATTTTGGCTAGCCATTGAAAAGATCTTCTGGAACGTTAATTGAGTCTCTACTCCGAATTATGCAATCCGAACCAAACGTTTTTAGTCCTCATGAATCAGAACCTGTATATCTAGCAGAAAAAATCGAGTACGAGGATTACCTGCAAGAACACTACAATCAGTTACTGATTCGTCCGTGCCAATTGAGCGCTGACCAATGAGATTACGAATTAGAGGAGTCAGAGGGATGGAATGCTAGTTTGCGTACTCGTATTAGCGCATTCTCGTCAACACGAACATCTGCTAATGTTAAAAGAGAGAGAGAGAGACAGAGGATATGAAACTCAACTGTGGTGTGATCTAGAGCTCGCTTCTACAGCCCAGCCCAGGAATCAGATATTTTTTGTAATTCACATTTCCGCCACTAGTGAACGTAATATATCATCCATTTATAAATGTTTCATCGATTCTGGAAATGAGGTTAAAAGAAATAATTTTGTACCCAAAATCTTTGGTAAATGTGTAGATTAGTATCCTAAATTATTTCGTCGGAAAAATATTAGTACCTGGAAAAAGTGTGACGTACAGATTTCAGAGTATGGAAATTAATGGCAAACGGTGCAGAAATTTCATATTTCAAATGTGTTTTAAAGATTTTTAGCGCAATATTTACGTGTACGAGCGATGCTATGAGAGACGCCGCCTTAGGCGCAACGCATCGCTCCGGCAACGATGTGAAGCTGTGCTCCGTTAAAACGAAATTCTTTGGTGGCTATACAGAAATAAACTAAAAAAGGAAACTCAAACTTACCTACTTACTTACTCTCTCAAACTTAGCTCTTCGCTGCCTCGCAGTAGCCATTATCTCCGCCAAAATTACAAGTGTCGTTTCGGTGCCTGTCGCCAAATGGTGGGTGCCGGTTTTATTGCTGCCAATGAGATAATTTAATACATGTCCATATTGCTGTCGCGAGGCGCTAGTATGCATGATGACGATCGTTCATCCATTGGCAGCGAGTGGCGCTAAATACGTTGACTCAGTTCTGATGTGCAGAAGATAATCATAAGCTTGTTTGTGTACCAAATTATTATTGTTTCGAAATGAAAACACTTTCCCACGGAATCGTAATTTTCTAATTTAAACTGCTGGCCACCCAAAATGCAACACCAAGAAGGAAGCATCCGATTGGCCTGAAATTCGCAGCATGCGTCACCCGCGAGAGGACATGCAAACGATTAGCATTGCAGGGCATATGCAAATCATGTGCGCCCGGCACGCCACCGAGAAGCACGGTAAGAAGGGTGCATGGAAGGCGGGGTGTAAGTAGTGGAAGTGTGTTGTGCTGCCGGACCTGTGCGTGGGAAGCTTCCTGATGCCTCGTCGCACAATACGGCAGTCATTCCAGCACGTTTCGGAGTTCGACAGAGGACGAATAGCGATATCGGTTTATCGTACCGAGACATCGGCGCCCGTGTGAGACGACATCATCCAGCCACAGTGAGGCGAGTATGGATTCGGTGGGTGCAGGAGGAACGGACGGACCGACGTGAGCGATTTCCGCAGCCGCGGCACACCACCGAACAAGAGGCCCGGCATGTTGTGCGGCGGGCATTTACGGCTCGCACCGCCACATCACGAACGTTAGCGCAGAAATTAGGGTATGTTACACAACAACCTGTGTTAACACGTACCGTTTGACGTCTTCTGCATAAGGGGGGACTTGCCGCAAGGCTCCAATTGATCTGATTACTATTGACGTTACACCGCCGGCGAGTGCGGCGGCAGAGGGCCGCTGAACGCCGCACCTGGACTAGGGAATGGCACGACATTGTCTTCTCCAAAGAATCCCGCTTCTGCCTGCAACACCATGATGGTCGGATCCGCGTATGGCGGCACCGCGGCGAGAGACTGTGACGCCTGCGTTATGCATCGCCATACCGGTCCGTCGCCTGGAGTTATGGTTTGGGGCGCAATTGGATATGACACCCGCACCCCTCTGGTACGCATCGCCGACACTCTTAACTGCCACCGCTACATCTCCGACGTTTTGGAGCCTGTAGTCCTCCCTTACTTGCAGGACCTGCCAGCGGCCACGTTACAACAGGACAATGCGCGCCTTCACGTGGAACGCATCGTGCAACAATTCTTCACGGCCCACTAGGTGTCACTGCTGCCGTGGCCCGCCTGTTCTCCCGATATGTCGTCCATCGAACACGTCTGGTCGCTGATCGGCAACCGAGTTGCCCGGCAAACACCAACCGCGGCTACGCCTGATGAACTGTGGCAACGTGTGGAAGCAGCCTGGACCGACATACCCCAAGCCCACATCCAAAGCCTCTTTAGTTCGATGCCGCGGCGTGTAGCGGCCGTTATTGCCAGTCATGGGCGCCAAGCGAACTATTGATGTCTGCGTGTTCTGCAAGTCACACGGGCCTGTAAGCTCAATTGTTTCATCTTTGTATCTATTATTATGTGTCCAGTAAATCTGGCTTTGCTATCTCGTGTCCTTTTTGGTGTTGCATTTTGCGTGGCCAGCAGTGTATATTGGTGTCATTTTGTAAATTCAAATTTTCTCTGCATTGAGAGTTCGCTTAGGAAAACGAAGTTTCCGATTTAAAACGAATTATATGCAACGAGTTTTCTCAAGATTTTGTTGAAGAACTGGCGCAGCAGACGAGAATTAAATAGAAATGTAGCAAAGAAAAATTAAATGAAATAAGTAAAGATCTCAGTTCAGTTTAGTCATGTATTTATAAAGAATCGGCGACTGCCTACGATTGTTACGTCAACTGTGGATATTGATAAGCACTGTACAGTCGTTCTTTTTTTAGAGCAACTAATGTTATATGTTTATCACATCGAAAGAGCGATCGACAAGTAACGTTATGTTTAAGTAAAACACAAAGTCAGCGTTATTAAACATTCAGACGTCTGATAAGCACAACGTAAAAAAATATGACTTAATAATCACTTAAAGCATTCCTAAATTCTACCTAAACATGTATAGTGATTTCATTTTAAATTAAGAGTACACATTTAAATGCTTACAAACCATTTTCTTCCAGGCTATTAAAATTTAATGCGTATTTGTCGTTTATCTGCCGGCCATGAAGATGTAATGCAACTATTAAGCAAGTTAGGACACAGAAGCTTAGTGAAGCAATATATGTATATACTATATATATTATACTAAAATCAGTTTCTATTGCTGGGATGAACAAAACGGTAAATGCGTAGATCAGCGTCCTAAATTATTTCGTCGGAAAAATGTTAGTATCTGGAAAAAGTGTGAAGTACAGATTTTAGAGTACGGAAACTAATGGCAAATGGCGCAGAAATTTCATGTTTTTATCGTATTTTAATTTTTTTTTCGTAATATTTACGTGTAAGTGCGATGCTGTGAAAAAACGCTGCAGTAGGCCTAACGCATCACTACGGCGACGATATAAAACTTTCCTCCGTTGAAAGCAAGTTTTGTTGCGGCGTGCAATTCACCGGCGGACGACTACAAGTGCAACCTCGTACGTTCTTGCCAGGAGAACTAACCATGTTGTACTCATACGTTACAAATAACAATTCGTTCATATTTTGTCATTGTTTTTGAAGCACCTGTTGAGAATTTTTTCGTTCTTTTGCATATGATTTCCTGTTTCTAAACAAAAAGTACGACTATGCCTTTCGATGTTGTACAGAAAACTGGGGAAGTATAATTTTCTGTTATGCTTTCAACGGCTTCCATTCGTAGCTGATTTGTTTCACTGTAGTTTTGGTTTTCCTCTTAATACCTTCTTCACAGGCCACTTTTTACCACATTGATACGAATCTTTTGCAAATCAAAGAGGTTTTATCTGGTTTTTCCTGTCAGCAACGTACAGGATACAACAAAAAAAAATGCGGTGGATGATGTGGACCTATTTTCTATTGCGCATCACTACAACATTTATGGCTCTCTTGCTAACAACGTAACCGCTTTCTGTTGTGCGATGCGTTAGGCTTACCGCGGCGTCTCTTCACAGCATCGCCCTTAAACGTAAATATTACCATAAAAATCTTTAAAAGACATTTAAAATATGAAATTTCTGCGCCATTTGCCATTGATTTCCATACTCAAAAATCTGTACGTTGCACTTTTTCCAGGAACTAACATTTTTCCGACGGAGTAATTTAGGACGCAAATCTACACATTTAACAAAACAGATCGTTACCCAACGAAACAGAATAATTTGTGAAGAAACCACAGGAAAATGAGTTTCCAGCCTTTCAATGAACTTCGTGGAGAGTAAAAACCTAGCTATTATAATTTAAAATGTCTAAACAGTTAGAATAAAATTACTGTTGTTAAACTACGAAAGTAAACAAATAAGAAAGAGGTCAACTAATGCAATGCCACCTTGCGGACATTTAGATTAAAACCCGAAAACAACATTTCAGCACGATTGGGCAGGCAGTGTTTATTTACAGGCAGCAGAGAATCTTCCTTTCAACGCGGAGCACAGCTTTGCATCGTCGCCCTAGCGAAGAGTTAGGCAGTTACCTCCGAAATCTCTTTCCGGGGGTCACGCCTGGGGTCAACGATATTTTACAATTATAATACCGACAAATGTACTCGCCTGCAGCATTTTAACACATCAAGGCTCTACAAGACCCGCCATCTTGTATTGCTTCCTTCTCTAATTAAATAACGGGCAAGGGTATTTCACAAATTGCTCGGACAATTTTGCATATTCTGGAACGCCGTTTGTGGCTAACGCAAGATATATGATAAATAAGGAGTTCCCGGGTTTCAGATTTTTATTTTGGACCCTTTAAGTATTTTTTATTAATTAATAAAACTATGGAAGATGCCCTGGTACAACTTTCGCTGCAGATAAAAAATGAAGGGAAAGGTCAATAAAAATTCTGAAACCAGGGAACCAATTCTACCATTCTTCACTTTCTGAAAATAGTAAAATTTATTTAATTGGTAAAAAATATTAGCTGCAATTTGTGAAATAAGGTCACTACGTATTGAAAAAAAGATGTTTCAAACATCTCAACAACTGGTCACGCCCACTGACACCTTCCCCATCGGGTGTTTGCGATTCCCTCCCTGTGATGGGGAGCAGTCGATGGGTGTCTTAGTTGACCCTGCAGGGGAACTAATGGGGCAAAAGAAGCTATCTCGTCGAGAAAAGCTTCAGCGACATTCATCACACAAGGTATTTGTGTCAAGCTGACATTCTTCGAACTCTGCCTTTTCGTGTATCAAATTTGGTTTTTATACATATTTCTATTATTCTTCGTTGGTGTTCCATTCGTATTTGGTAATTTGTTCTGATTTCGGTTAATTTTTTCGTTCTTATTTTATTCTTTGTTCTGATTGTATTTTTCATTATTATATGTATTCCACACTTTTATTTTATTACAATTTTGCATTTATTCCTCAATCTTATTTCGTTCCTATTTTTTTTATACTGCATTTTAAACAAAGTTTATTTCTCATCCTTCTTTTAAATTTCACTTCTTATTCTTATTTGATTTTTGTTTTCCTTATTTTATTCTTTTTTTTTCTTTTTTTTTTCTTTCTACGTAATATGTGCGGTGGACGGAAAAGTCCCCCACACGAAAAATCTCCCACATTCGGAAAATTCCCCCACATTGGAAAAAGGCCATGGATAAACTCCTCCGCAGGAAAAGTCCGCCATCTTCCTCAGCCAGTGGCCGTGCACAAATTGCAGTTTACACAAAATATTGAATGTAGGGGAGATTTCCGGGTCACCATTTCCATTTTCACCCTGTTTAAAACAAGATGCAGCCATACAATGAGCACAAACATGTAGGGGAAATTTCCAGGGTTGTCATTTTAACATTTACGCAGTTTTAGTAAATATCAGTCTTATAATTAGCAGGATGGGATGAGGGAAATTTCCGGCTTCGGCATTTCGACTTTTACGAAACACAAGATGAAGCCCTGCAAGTAGCACAAATATGTAGGGGAAATTTCCTGGGTTGGCATTTTCATTCCAACGTTCTCATGCTCATAACGTTTACCTGATGGACGGAAGAGTCCCCCACAAGAAAAGTCTCCCACATTGGAAAACACCCCCACCTTTTTCAGTCAGAGACCATGCGCAAATTGCATTTGACACAAAATATCGAAAGTGGGGGAGATTTCCGGGGTCATCATTTCCATTTCCACGCTGTTTAAAACAAGATGCAGCCGAACAACGTGCACAAATATGAGAGGGGGATTTCCGGGGTCGGAATTTGAAACATTTTCAGCTGTTTATGGTAAAAAACTGTCTTGCAAGTAACTGGATGAGGTGGGGGAAATTTCCGGGTTAGTATTTCGATTGTTACCGCGCCTTTTAGTGAAAAACGGTCTTACAATCAACAGGCTGACAGGGAGGGGGGATTCTGGGGTCGGCATTTCAAACATTTATCGCTGTTTTATAGTAAAAAACTGTCTTGCAAAAAGTTGGATGAAATTTCCGGGTTAGTTTTCGACTGTTACAGCGCTTTTTCGTGAAAAACCGTCTTACAATAAGCAGGCTGACAGGGTGGGGAAAATTCCGGAGTCAGCATTTCTATTTTTAGGATGTGGTGGGGGAAATTTCCTGTGTCATCATTTATATTTTCATCCACTTTAAAACAACATGCTTACAAGTAGCACAAATATGTGGGGAAATTTCCGGGACCGACATTTCAAACCTTTATCGCAGTTTATAGTACTGCAAGTAGCTGGATGAGGTGGGAGAAATTTGCAGGTTAGTATTTTGACTTTTACCGCGCTTTTCGTGAAAAACGGTCTTACAATAAGCAGGTTGACGGGGTAGAGTAATATTCCGGGGGGGGCTTATCCCACCACTAACTTCGCGCCTGTTTCTTTATGTTTCGGAAACACATTTCCCTTTCACCTGACTTCCCACGATTAACAGTTTCTGAAAACGGTAATCGGAAAGTCTTCCACAGGAAAACTGCCACACATTCGAAGTGCTCCTCTGAGGAAGAGAAACTTGTGCCCAACCCATTAATGAAAAACATGTGGCATTTTTTCTGTGGGGTAGTTTTCTGGTGTGGCGGTTTACAGTGGACCGGACCTTACATACCTTTTTATGTGACTAGGAATCTCCTCTATTATCATTTTATGCCACTATAAAAACTCCTAGACTCTGACATATCTCAAATGAAATGAAATTTATGTACATTCCCTCATATGAGATGGTGTAGGAGTATTTCTCGGTGTGTTTGCCTATCGGTGGAAGAAAGTATACTAGTTTTTCACCAAGAGAACATCTATTCAACAACGACAATCACCAAAGAGGAAAGATCTTCCGTTAATGCAATTTGTACGAGTATATGGCCGTACCGGCTCAACAACAGAAAGGTACCAATATCGCGTGCACGAGTTTGCCACGTACCCGTCTCCCGGGATCACGATGAATACGGAAACACTAATCCCGGAAATTTACGCCACCACATCATGTTACTTGTAAGATAGTTATTTACTGTGAACTGCGGTGAAAATCGACATGCCGACAATGGAAGCCCCCCCCATCGTGTCAGCCTGCTTGTTGCATAACCGTTTTTCACAAAACAGCGCGTTAAGAGTCGAAATACTGACCTGGAAATTTCTCCCACCTCATCCAGCTACTTGCAGTACTATAAACTGCGATAAAGATTTGAAATGCCGACCCCGGAAATTTCCTCCACATATTTGTGCTACTTGTATGGCTGAATGTTGTTTTAAAGTGGATGAAAATATAAATGATGACACCGGAAATTTCCCCCACTCCATCCTAAAAGTCAAAATACCGACCCCGAAATTTCCTCCCACCCTGTCAAAATGGAAATACTAAACAGAAAATTTCTCCTACCTCGTCCAGCTACTTGGAAGGCGGTTTTTCACTATAAACAGCGAAAAATGTTTGAAATGCCGACCAAGGAAATTTCCCCCACATATTTGTGCACGTTGTTCGGCTGCATCTTGTTTTAAACAGCGTGGAAATGGAAATGATGATTTTGTGTCAAATGCAATTTGTGCATGTTCCCTGACTGAAAAAGGTGGGAGACTTTTCCTGTGGGGGATATTTTCCTAAGGGGAACTTTTCCGAATGTGGGGGAGTTTTCATGAGGGGGACTGTTCCTGAGGGGGACTTCCCGATTATCCGTTTACCTAACATGTCAAATTATTAATATCGTGATATTACTCAAACAGAAAATATTAGATCTAACGTCTACGTCCTTCTAAAAGTTTTCATTCCGTCATTCCCATATTCCTAAAATTTACATAACAAGTAATGTCAATAATATTGCATTCCTACTTATGCACCATACATTGATTATTAGGTCGTAAGCCTAGGACTTTTCAACACTTTTTTCTGCGCTTATGTGATATACGTAAAGTTTACAAAGAAAGTAAAATTAATAGCTTTGAGCTTTTACATAGCATTCAATATTAATTACTCGGCCTTAGGGCTAAGGCCAATGAACTAATTATTAGTGCCTCAGTAAAGTGAAATATGATTAACTTCAGTTCATGCATAAACGTTATGAATATGACATCGTTAGAATAAAAACTGTTAAAAGGCCTAGGGCATATGAACTAATATTTTGGTGCCTAAGTAAAATTAAAATGTTATTTTACCTTGACTTGTTATTTTTTTTATTGGAGGTTAAACGACCACCGTGAGCAACTCAGTGGGCTATAAGCAGTCGCCCGTCCCTAATTTAGGGTCACTGGTTCCAGGGAAGGGAGAGAGCCAGTGCCGTAAGACAAACACAACATCCATGCCTCACCGGGATTCGAACCCGGACCCCGTTCGGACGAATGATCAGAGGCCATCGCTTAGACCACTGCGCCACCGGGGCGGCTGACTTGTTATGTAAACGTTATTAATATAACATCAGAAGAATAAAAACGCTGCCCGGTGGCGCAGTGGTCTAAGCGATGGCCTCTGACCATTCGTCCGAACGGGGTCCGGGTTCGAATCCCGGTGAGGCATGGATGTTGTGTTTGTCTTACGGCACTGGCTCTCTCCCTTCCCTGGAACCAGTGACCCTAAATTAGGGACGGGCGACTGCTTATAGCCCATTGAGTTGCTCACGGTGGTCGTTAAACCTCCAATCAAAAAAAAAAAAGAATAAAAACTGTCCAAAGGGCCTAGGCCTAATAATTAATATTGAATGCTTAAGTAAACGTGCAAAGCTATTAACTTGACTTTTTTGAAAACTTTACGAATGTCACATAGGCGAAGAAAAAAGTGTTAAAAGGCCTAGGCCTACGGCCTGTTAATTAATGTACTGGGCACACGTAGAAGCGCAGTATTATTGACATCACTTGTTATGTAAATTTTAGGAATATGTGAATGACAGAATGAAAACTTTTAGAAGAGCCTTCGCAAAAAGCTATATTAGACAGAATAATATTTTCTGCCTGAGTAATATCGCAAATTAATAATTTGAAATGTTACCTAAACGTTGTAACGATGGAATAAAAAATGCCGACAACGGAAATTTCCCCCACATATTTGTGCTACTTGTACGGCTTCATGTTGTTTTAAACTGCACAAAAGTCGAAATGCCGAACCCGAAAATTTCCCCCACCCCATCCTACTAATTGTGCACTGAGAAAAACGTTTTAATTCAACAAAAAGTTTCGTTGAATTTGCAAAATTATTTTGTTTAAAATTATTGTTGATTTAACAAAATTTATTGTTATCATGACAAAACCTTTTGTTTCATTTAACAAAATGATTAGGTCAATTTTTGGGAAGTTGTTTGATCCAACAAAACATATTGTTATCATGACAAAATGTTTTGTTGCTGCAACAAAACATTGTTATCGTGGCGCATTGAGTTTTGTTATCATAACAATATGTTTTGTTGCAGCAACAAAACATTTTGTCATGATAACAATATGTAAACTCTGGTGAAAATCGAAATGCCGACACTGGAAATTTCCCTCATCCTGTCAGCCTGCTAATTATGACCGTTTGACACTAAAAACCGCGGTAACAATCGAGATGCTAACATGGAAATTTCTCCTACCCCATCCAGCTGAGATCATGTTTTTACTATAAACTGCGTAAAAGTCGAAATGCCGACCTTAGAAATTTCCCCCACCCCGTCCAGCTAATTGTAAGACTGTTTTTTACTATAAACCGCGTTAAAAGTTTAAATGATGAACCCGGAAATTTCCCCCACATATTTGGTCTCGTTGCACGGCTATATTTTGTTTTAAACAGCGTAAAAATGGAAGTGGTGACCCGGAAATCTCCCCTATTCGTTATTTTGTGTAATCTGCAGTTTGTACGCGGCCCCTTACTGAAAAAGATGGGAGACTTTTCCGATTACCAATATGTGACCTGTTTTGTTTCTAGTATGCTTTACTTTCATTCTTTGTTTTTGGTATTTCTACGAACCATATAGACAGTGTGGCAAATAATTTTTAAGACTGGGTCTGTAAAATGAAATAGAAACAAGAAATTATAATTTGTTTTGGTTTGTTATTCAAAATAACTCCTCCGGCTTCAATACACTTGTTACAGCGATTTAATAATGATTCGAATGCCTGTTCCAGTTCACTTTGAGGAATTGCCTCCAAAGCACGCGTCGAAGCTGTTTGTATGGTCGATATATCATCAAAATAACACCCTTGTAAGGTCATTTTAAGTTTTGGGAATAAAGAAAAGTCACAGAGTGCTAAATCAGGCGAATAAGGTGGATGATTCAACACACAGACGTTATCTTTCGCCAAAAATCTACGAACAAGAAGTGAGGTGTGACTGGGTGCATTATCGTGCAACAAACACCAATTGTTTTCATCCCGATATTCTGGACGAATGCGACGAATTCTGCCCATCAAACGCCTCAAAACATTTAAATAAAACTCACCACTAATTGTTTGTCCACTTGGAACAAATTCTTTGTGGATAATACCCTTACTATTGAAGAATGTAATGAGCATTGTTTTGATTTTCCATGCAACTTTTCTTGTTTTTTTGGCTTGTGGTGAGTTTTTTTACTTCCATTCAGCACTTTATCGCTTTGTTTTACGATCATATTGAAAACACCATGTTTGATCACCTGTAACAATCGATTTTAAGAAGTTTGGATCATTTTCAGCGGCTGAAGTGATGTCTCTGTAATGTGCCCTTTTTCTTGATTTTTGTTCATTGGTTAACGTGTGTGGAACAAATTTAGCACAGACTTTGATTTGCCCAAATCTTCATGCAGGATGGTTCGAATCGTTTCTTTGTTGGTGTTTAAAGACTCTTCCACCATTCTCAGTGACGCACATCGATTGTTTGCCACGAAATCACACACTTTTTCAATAATCTCAGGTGTCCTAGATGAACTTGGTCTTCCGGTATGCTTATCATCTTCTAGCGTATCTCTTCCTTCCGAAAACCGTTTTTCCCACAGGAAAACATTTTATCTACTTAAACAAAACTTACCGTAAACTTGTTTCATCATTTGGTACGTTTCCGAGGCACTTTTACCAAGTTTTGTGTTAAATTTAATAACAGCCCTTTGTTCCATCTAAATAATTCAACATGAAAAAAAATTTACTTCTCTAATGAACGGCCGTTTCGTTTGAGTTACTTTAACAACTGCGCAGTACTTTTGGCAGAAAGCAAGCAGATGGTGACGGTTTATAACGCATTCGTGATTACACTGGTGGCGCCACCGTAGGCTGAAATATAGTGCCAGTCTTAATAATTATTTGACGCACTGTGTATTCCTTGTGTTCTTATTATATACATTGTTTGTTCACCATGAGGCACAATAAGAACTTCAAGCTCTTCCTGTCTAAAAGCAGGAAAAGAAACAAGGGACAAAACTTCAAAAAAAGGTAGTTTTCTAAATATTGAATCATATTTTTCATTTATATCCACTATAAATAGTTTACTTAGTAGAAAAATAATACTGAAAAGAAAAAAAATTACTCTCCATTATATCCTTGTAATCCAGCAGAAAATCTACATTTCGTTTGTTTGGCCCTGATCATATTTATACGCAATTTTGTTTTTACCTTTGCTGTTATAAGAATGACGCTGTGTTACTCATCTCAGCATTATAATCCTAACATTGGAGTTATTAAACAAATGAACCACACTGCTATCATGTGCGATAAAAAACGAACTTCTACGGGTAACATTATTTCAGACAAACGTTATATGGCTAAATGCGCGGTCTTTTGGACAAAGCATGCGCATCATAACTGCGCTGATAACTGACTGTCAGTGAACTGACATATAAAGCATTTACGCAAGACAACTGGCCTATAGAGCATTTACCGCGGATAACTGACTCCCTCAAAACAAATTGTGCTTCTACCGTTCACTTCGGTAAGTGGTACCCATTGATTCCTCAGGTAATGTAGCTATTTTTCGAGTAGCTGAAATCCATTGTAGCTATCAACACGAAAATTTATATTTAGGAATTGCGTTATACTCTCTTGTGCTGCTTAAATTTTGGGTAACCGGAAGTAGGAATTCTCTTAGCTGTTTTTTGATTTTGTTATGCTGCTGCACATCTTAATTTATGTATGGAAAAGTCCAGTGGAGGCACTGCAGATTTTTCTCGTTGTAGAATTATCCGAGCCATTTAACTTGAGTTTTTACTTTCTCATACATTACGTAGTATGACGAAGTGTTGTAATCGTGAAAAAATTCGACTTCGAGATTTCAACGGCAATACAGGTTTTATGGCCACCGCAATACCATATCACTATTTTCGCCGTGGTGTCTGTGGTCTGTGTGTCAGTGTGTAGTTTGTGTCCACCATAACTCAAAAACCATTTTGGCTATCAACACCATATTTAATATTTGGGTTTTTGTGGTACCTTCACGTGTTGATTAGATTTTGGTAGAAATCGGGAAACAGGAAGTTAGCGTTCCAAACACCAATTTTCCGATTTCGCTGTGAAGCTCATAAAGTATTATACGTATCAACTCAAAAATTTATATTTAGGAGTTTTGTTGTAAGTTGAAGTGGTGATAAAAATTTGGTAAATCCAGGAGAACCGCAAGTGGGCGTTCCCATTACCAGTTTTGCGATTTTTCGATGCAGCTGAAAAACTGTTGTATCAACAAGAAAATGTGTATGTAGGAATTGCGTGATACCCTCATGTGTTGATAAAATTTTGGTAGAATTGGGAGAAGCAGAAGTGGGCGTTCCTCTCATCGGTTTTGCTATTTTTCTATGTGGCTGAAAAACTATTCTAGCTGTCGACAAGAAAATTTATATTTAGGAATTGCGCTATGTTCTCCTGTGCTGATTAAATTTGGTAGAAATCAGGGAAGCGGAAGTAGGAGTTCCCTTAGCAGTTTTTCGATTTTGCTATGCAGCTGCGCATCTCAGTTTATGTATGAAAAAGTCCAGTGGAGGCCACTTCAGGCTTTGTAGTTACGTTTACGTAAACTAGACACTATCCCTGCTGTGCCCGATACTACAGGAACCCAGGTAGCTCAGTGTCCTACATCTGGTGGTCTTTTTCACTGGTCAGCAGCTAAAAATAATTAATGACGGAAGGCAGATAGCAAAATATTCCTACTGTGCAGTCGCATACAAAACCTGTAATAAAAATTCAGATTTTTTTCTGAGATCACGACGAAGTGGAATGAAGAGTTTGTAACGGATGTAGTGTTATTTATTTATTCATTCATTTATTTTTCGTTTTCTGCGTTTTTACATTGTACTAATCACTTTCAGGAACACCTTGTTCAAAGTTCGATGAAACGGCACTAAGAGAATACCATCTAATTTCAGAGGGCGAGCTTGCATTACAAAATCAGGAAATTTTAATAGAAAACGGAAGGCGCATCGTAGAACTCGAATATTTTGTACAGCAGCTGCAGAGCTGAATAACCATAGTTATTTCGGATGCACGCTTTCTGACATGGAAATAATTTCTGAACAAAGAAAAGGACTGAAAAGTAGTTTGACATTTAAATGCGAAATGCGCAGTATCGCCTTCAAGAAATTGTCTACACAGAGGACTTTCAAATGGATAAAATGAACGTAAATACTGCTGCAGTAACAGCTGTTTATGGGCATTGAATCGCCGCCCCGGTGGCGCAGTGTTCTAAGGCGATGGCCTCTGATAATTCGTCCGAAAGGGTTCCGGGTTCGAATCCCGTGAGGCATGGATGTTGTGTTTGTCTTACGGCACTGGCTCTCTCCCTTCCCTGGAACCTGTGACCCTAAATTAGGGACGGCCGACTGCTTATAGCCCATTGAGTTGCTCACGGTGGTCGTTAAACCTCCAATCAAAAGAAAAAAGAAAAAAAAAGAAGAAAATGGGCATTGAATCCGGCTTCTCCCACCTGGAATTTTTTACGGTCTTGGATATCACATCAATGTCAAGAAAAGCATGTTCTAAAGAACATGAAAGGGTATCTATCGCATGGGAGGAAACAGCATTGGAACTGCTCCACATTTTGGCGCCGTTGTCTGATGTCCTGTGGCAGACTAACCCAAAGGTGTTGGACGGTGTGCTCCAAATCCCGGATAGTGCAACATGGCGGCAACTGGCGTTTCAACTGGTCCCACACATGTTCGCTAGGGGACATGTCCGAGAAGCGGGCAGGCCATGGAAGTATCTGTACATTACGTAGGTAGTCCTGGACAACTCGAGCCGTGTGCGGGCGGGCATTATCCTGCTGGTATAGCGCACCTGGAATTCCCGCCAGGAATTGGAGCACATGTGGCCGTAGGATTTCATCCACATACCGCTGGCCCCGTCAATGATCCACGTACCACAACTAAAGCTGATAGACTATCGTAGGCTATGGCTCCGCAGACCATCATGCCTACAGTATAGCAGGTGTGGCGCTCGATAGCAAGGTTGTGATTGTGCCGTTGACTCGGAGACCTCCACATCCGGACACGATGATCATCTGTTCCCAAAACGAAGCAGCACTCATCGCTAAACACCACACGTTGCCAGTCTCGCTTCCGCGAGGTGTCGGGAAATGGTTCGTGAGCACACAGGAGCCGCTAGATCTGCCTGTATAGCGGACCGGGTCCCCGTGGGATCCGTTCGCGCCCGGCGCACGATCCGTCGATCCTCTCTACCGGAGGTCCTTTTGGTCCGTCCGGAGCCGCTCCGCCGTGTGGCACTGTCGTCACGTGTCCACTGCTTCCGACACAGCCGGAAGGTATGGTCAGAACGATACACGTGGCGGGCTATATGGCGCGCCGACCACCCTGCGGTTTTTAGCCTGATGATCAGGTCTACCTCAAAGTCCGTAAGTTGCGTAAATCGAGGTATCTGATGGCTTCTACCCTACATTCTTGTCCCTCTGTACTCTTGCTTGCGTCGGCCGGTGCTTTTCGCTTTCGTGGGGCGTCGACTACACGCCGGTTTATGAGGTTGCCGGTTCGTGCTAGCAGCGCCATAACAGGGTGTGCGGTCATGCGCAATCGCACCAAACGTGGATCATTTGCATACCAGCGCACACTCTAGCTATTTGCGAAGTTTTGCGGTTGTAGCATGTTTTCTTCTAGATGCGCAAATTTAATTGTCCGTAAGTGTATATGCACCCTACGATCAATTTCACTATGGAGCTTGAACACAATGTTACCTTACCTTATCTCGACGTCACAGTGAGAAAATAACATGACAACCGCATTCATACGGATGTCTATTATAAACTAACCTCCGTTCGCAGCCTGATGCTCCGCAGTTCGTTCTTCCCTGATGATTACAAGATGGCCTTCTTTCGTTCTCGAATGAGAAGAGCCTTCGCTGTCTCATCCGATGTTCGTTCTAGACAATCCGAACAAAAACATTGTTGAATTGGCCACTGAGGCAGGATATACGTCGAACCAGATGCGTAACTTTATCGAAAAAGCCAGAACCAGCCGTGTTAATATATTTTTATGCCGCAACTTCGCCGACTGGCTGTATTCCCTACATACCAGATGTTTTCTATCAACTCAGAAACGCGCTCAGGAGGATAAACTTCGGTTTCGTCATAAGGTCTTCGGCATCTTTATATCCGATGCTTAAAAGAAATATTGGCAAACCCCCTCTTCTCAATGAGGCAGGTGTTAATGCCATCCCACTACAATATCCGGACGGTTGCATGCGATAGTACATCGGAATGACCAAACTTTCGTTTGGAATTAGAATCAGGGAACATAAAAAGGACACAAAAGACGGAAAAATAACCATTGCTCTATCAAGAGAAGTCAAGTTCAAGTCCACCGATTCTATGTGGAGTGATGTAAAGAAATTAGCTTCATACTCCACACCCAAGTCTTCTGCTATTTGCGAAACCTTGGAAATCTTGACCAGTAGCGAGGCTTGCACTGATAGCGTCTCTCTGAAGTTACCACGTATTTGAAATCAATTTCTTCAAATAATGCTGCGTTTTTTTCAAGGTACCGCGTTCCCAACCAACGTGTCCTCGTTTCTTCGAATTATTACATTTGCGCCTGTTCATTTATTGCTTAGTCAAGTCACCACGTTCAAATTGCTGAAACGTTCTATTATCGAGTTTGCAGTTAGCTGCCTACCTTCCTTGAAAAAACCATCTAATTGATGTGGAAAGCCTGGAAAGTTTTATTTTTATTTCTATTCTGTGTCAAGAAATTCGGATTTTTAGTATAGTTATACTATTTGAACCTAATTCACACTTTATAATCTCAAGGCTTCATCTCTTTGCATTATTTCAAGTCATTTCATCTTATCTGAAATCACCATCTCATGCCATCGGAATAGCCTAATTTATAGCATCTGAAGTCGTCGGTTCGACTCAATTTATATCCTCAAGTCATCGGATCAACTGAAATTATGTCCTCTGAAAGCTTCATCTCTTGGCATCATTTTAAGTCATCTCATCTTGTCTCAAATAACCATTTCACACCATCGGATCAGAACAATTTATAGTATCTCAAGTCGTCGGTTCAACCCAATTTATAGTTTATCAGGGGTTCATCTCTTCGCATTATTTTAAGTCATCTAATTTTATTTCAGATCACCATCTCACGTCATCGGATCAATCTAATGTATGTAATCTAAAATCATCATCTCAACTTTGTTTCTAGACTGTGTGGCTTATGTAACACAGTTGTTTTACATTAGCCACACAGTTGTATAAAAAATTTTGGATAAATAAATGTGGACTAAAGTAATTCACTACTTGTGCTTCTACAATGAAAATTTTAAATTAGTTAAAAAATCAATGAAGGAATGTGAGATTGAACACAAGTCATCGATGCTTCTGTGTACCTGCAAATTTCCTGAAATTAGATCAAAGTCAAATTTTGGGAAATTAATTAACACCAAAACTTCCTGATTTTCAACTTCTTGGAAGTAAATGTAAAACAAGCATTTTTTTTTTCATTATATGCAAACAAATATTTTTTGCGCCGAAATTATTTTTCCCACTTTATGCAAAGCAAATTAGCACTAATCAACTTTATTAGTTAATGCTAATTTTTTCCCACAAGCAAACAAAAAATTAAACATCAAAAAGGTGAGATCAAAGAACCTGTTTGAAGCACACCAAAAAACGAAATTCCAGTGAAAAAAAAAAGAAGGAAATGTATTACGGAAAATTTCTAGAACACAGGTGTACATTTTTGGGAATTACAAGTACAATAATTTCAGAGAATTTTTTTCAAAACTATTGTTTTGAAAAAAATTCGAAGAGGTCATTCCAATCATTCCCAAGTGCATACAGATGTATGTTGAATAAATATATTTATATATTTAAACATTTTAAAAATTTCTGTCTAGACACAATAAATTAAACACTTTATTTGATTAAAATAAATACAAGTACTATCGAATAACTATGCATTTTTCATCAAATGTAGGGTCATCCGAAAGTGCTTGTGCAAAATAATTATTTTAATCAAATAAAGTATGTATTTAATTTATTGTATCAAGACAGGAGTTTTTATAAATGTTAAGATTGCAAGCACACGAAGTTTATAAGAACTTGATATTAACTTGTTCAATTTGTGTTAATTACACTGCTGGCTAACCGAAATGCAACACCAAGAAGGAAGCTTCTGATTGGCCAGAAATTAGCAGCATGCGTCACCCGCGAGAGGACATGCAAACGATTACCATTGCAGGGCATATGCAAATCATGTGCGCCCGGCACGCCACCGAGAAGCACTATAAGAAGGGTGCACAGAAGGCGGGGTGTAAATAGTGGAAGTGTGTTGTGCTGCCGGACCTGTGCGTGGGAAGCTTCCTGATGCCTCGTCGTAGAATACGGCAGTCATTCCAGCACGTTTCGAAGTTCGACAGAGGACGAATAGTGGCTTATCGCGACAGCGGTTTATCGTACCGAGACATCGGCGCCCGTGTGGGAAGACATCCAGCCACATTGAGGTAGGTATGGATTTGGTGGGTGCAGGAGAGACGGACGGACCGACGTGAGCGATTGCTGCAACACACCACCGAACGAGAGGACCGGCATTTTGTGCGGCGGGCATTGACGGCTCGCACCGCCACATCACGATTCTTAGCGCAAGAATTAGGGTGTCTTGTGCAACAACCTGTGTCATCACGTACCGTTCGACGTCGTCTGCAGGAGCAGGGACTTTTCGCAAGGCGTCAGTTGCTCCAATTATCATTGACGTTACACCGCCGGCGAGTGCGGCTGCAGTGGGCCGTTGAACGCCGCACCTGGACTACGAAATGGCAGACATTGTTTTTTCCGACGAATCCCGCTTCTGCCTGCAACACCACGATGGTCGGATCCGCGTGTGGAGGCACCGCGGAGAGACACTGTATGACGTCTGCATTATCTTCGCCATACCGGTCCGTCGCCTGGCGTTATGGTTTGGGGCGCAATTGGATATGACACCCACACCCTCTGGTACGCATCGCCGGCCCACTCAACAGCCACTGCTACATCTCCGACGTTTTGGAGCCTGTAGTCCTCCGTTACCTGCAGGACCTTCCAGCGGCCACGTTTCAACAGGACAATGCGCGCCCGCGCGTGGCACTCATCGTGCAACAATTCTTCACGGCCCACCAGGTGTCACTGCTGCTGTGGCCCGCCTGTTCTCCCGATATGTCGCCCATCGAACACGTCTGGTCACTGATCGGCAACCCAGTGGCCCGGCAAGCACCAACCGCGGCTACGCCTGATGAACTGGGGCAACGTGTGGAAGCAGCCTGGACCGACATACCCCAAGCCCACATCCAAAGCCTCTTTCGTTCGATGATGCGGCGTGTAGCGGCCGTTAATGCCAGCCATGGGTGTCACACGAATTACTGATGTCTGCATGTTCCGCAAGCCGCACGGGCCTGTAAGCTCAATCGTTTCATCTTTGTATCTGTTGTTATGTGTGCAGTAAATCTGGTTTTGCGCTGTGGTAATGTCCTAATACAAGCACATTTGAAATCCACCGGCAGATGCAGCTAAGCTTTGCGGCCACAAGTACTGCCGAGGACGGCATGTCACGGAAGAAACTACCGTCGACTCTCGTAGCCTTAAGGGGACCGTAAACAAATTGCAAATGTAACAAGTTAGTAAAATCATGCAATGCATTGATTATAATACGCTTTCCAACATACCAGATATCATTACTCAAGTTATCACTCAAGTTATGAGAATTATGGCTGTGGAATACATCTCGGTCCTGTGCCCTGACCTTTGATCCCATTTCAATGATATTCAACAGAACCGGTTCGGTATACCTCCGAAATAACATGATAAAGTTTTGTCGCAATCGAAGCATTTTTACGTAAGTAATGATGCATAAGGTATATGGAATAGATCCCGCTTCTGTGTCCTAAACTTTGCCCCATTTCGCCCATTTTCAATAGAATTTGTCCCCAGGCAGGCCACTACAACATACACTGCTGGAGAATTGCTAAGGACGGATCATAAACGGCTATATAGCGCATAAAAAAGGAAATTTGTTTGGATGCCAAGTGAAACAACATAATGTCAGAATGAAAGGACATTACAAGAAAGACAATTTATTGTGCTCTGAAATCCAGAAGGCTTTGGAACGTGTTAAAGGGACAAACAGGCCATTATGTGCAGAATACGTAAACGTGAAAAAAATGCAATTACCCTCCGCAGGCGTTCTGGCGTAAGATGTCAATACGGGATATGGCCACAATGGAGGGCGATACAAGATTCCTCACGTCGTGTCATGATTTGCACAACATTATCAAGCTGCTGTTGGGGTAATTTATCCCATTCCTCTGTCAGTGCACGGATGAAGGTGTCCTTGTTTATTGGAGGGCATTGGCTACCAGCAAGACTCCTCCCCAAAGCATCCCACACATTTTCAATGGGATTCAGATCTGGAGAACGTGCTGGCCATACGAGGCGTTGAATATCCTCGCTCTCAAGGCACTCCTGGACAGCGACTGTTCGATGACATGTTGCGCTGTCGTCTATGAAAATGAATCTATCACCGACAGCACCACGGAACATGCGAACATGAGGTAGCAGAACATCATTAATGTATCGTTTGCCAGTCATAGTCCCAGTTGGAAGCCAAAAGAGGGACGTACGGCCATTGATCAAGATGCCAGCTTATACCATAACACTACATGTCGGATATCGGTCCCTTTCCTGTATGTTTGCTGAACAATATGCAGTACCACTATCACGCCAGATCAGTTGTCGTCGACAATCAGATGATAGACTGTATCTACCCTCTTCTGAGAAGAGGACAGCAGACCAGTCGTTATCAGTTCAATTGCGATCTTGATAGCACCATTGCAAACGGGCGGTACGGTGACGTCTGGACAATGGGATGCACACAACAGGACGGCGGGCGTATAGTCCTCCTTCATGCAAACATCTGGCGACAGTTTTTCGGGAGAACCGCTTGCCAGTAGCAGCCATAAACTGATTTGCTACCTCACTAGGTGTGCTGCGCCGGTGTGTTTTTGTTGATAGCACTATGTACTGATCTTCTGCAGGGGTCGTACTGCGAACACGACCTCCCTCGTGACGTTTGCTACACTCTCCATTTGTTTAAAATGATTTCCAAAGCTTTGAAACAACATTGTGGCGGACGTCGAACTCCCTGGCAACATCTGTTATTTTTCGCCCTTCTTCAATCTTGCCAATAATACGGCCACGCGTAAAATCATCTAGGTGATGTCGGGAAGACATACTGAAAATTGCAAGTTCGTCAATTGATTCTTTTCCTTTCAACTTTGTGTTTGAACAACAACGTTCAATACGCGTCAAATCCTTCATATCTCGTATCAGCGCTATGACGTCACGAACAAGTTCGGCAATCCAAAATTTGCATACGCACAACACGTCTTACTGTATCACGCACTTATGCTAATTTCCACATTTTCCTGCCTTCCATTTTATGGTTGCTATCGTTGTTTTTGTCATCCGTCCTTAGCAATTGTCCTGCAGTGTACTAACATTTTATCCAAATCGAAGCATTTTTACGTAAGTTATGACGCATAATGGCGATGGAAGTGATTCCGCTCCTGCCGTCCCGGTGGCGCAGTGGTCTAAGCGATGGCCACTGATCATTCATCCGAAAGGTGTCCGGGTGCGAATCCCGGTGAGGCATGGATGTTGTGTTTGTCTTACGGCACTGGCTCTCTCCCATCCCTGGAACCAGTGACCCTAAATTAGGGGCGGGCGACTGCTTATAGCCCATTGACTTACTCACGGTGGTCGTTAAATTTCCAATCAGACAGTCAGACGGACAGATTCCGCTCCTATGTCGTGACCTTTGACCCCATTTCGCCCATTTTCAATAGGGTTTGTCGCCAGGTGGTCCCTTACCACGTACTAAAATTTCATCGAAATCGATCCTTTTTTACGTTAGTTATGGCGCGTAAAAGCAGTGGAATGGATCACGCTCTTATGTACTGACCTTTGACCACATTTCGTTGACTTTAAATAGGGTTCCCTCCTAGGTGATCCCCTACCAGATACTAAAATTTCATCGAAATCGAACGATTGTTCCGCGAGTTATCGTGCGGACGGACATACGCACACAACGCGTGACGTAATGAGGGAGATGGGAATCGCGACCCTCTGCTCGCCTCAAGAGTGTGACGTCATAAAACTTTAATAGCATCCACACACAACGCGTGACGTAATGAGACCGATGGCGTGTCCGCGCGCCAACATTTTCAAACGCGAAATTGTGATGTCATAAGATTTCTAAGCATTGGTAACATTAATGGAACGACGCCATGTCAATAAAAACGTTATAATTCGGGGTGGGTATTTAACCCACTAAACGAATTCTCCTAAAGTCGAGATCAAGCTAAATCGATTTCTAGTACCAGAAAACTGTAGGTTAACGACTTTCATCAAAATTCTTAGAGCCGTTTTCAATATAAAATGTACATACATACATACAAGAATTGCTACTTTAAGGTGGACGTCAAGTTATTTTGCTTCCTATACTTCCAATGGAAAAACTTTTGCACACATTTTCGTCACAAACAATGCGTTCCCAAGGATGAAAATTTGAACATCCATTAAAATAGCTTCATTTCATAACTTGTAATACTTAATATTTTCTAAACCATAACCGTAATTATACAATCCAACATTTATTTGTCCACTAACGTCATCAAAGCACAGATCGCGCCATCTTTTTTCTGGTTTCAACACCACCAAAGGAAATGTTATTGTTTTTTAATATAATTATGCTTATGTTTTACAAAATGTTAAGTATTCCAAGTTATAGTATAAAGTTATTTTAATCGATGTTCAAATTTCCATCCTTGGGAACACACTAATTGTGAAAGAAATGTGTACAAAAGGTTTTCCATTGGAAATATAGGAAGCAAAATTACTTGACGTCCACCTTAATAGTGTGGGATAAGGGCGATAGAATGGACCCCGATCCTATGTCCTGACCTCTGATTCCATTTGTCCTATTTTCAATAGGGTTACTCTCCAGGTGGTCCCCTACCACAAACTAAAATTTCATCGAAATATTTTTACGCACCATATGCCGCATAAGGGCAATGGAATACATCCCGCTCCTATGTCCTGACCTTTGAGCCCACTTCACTCATTTTCAATAGGGTTTGCCCCCAGGTGGTCCCCTACCACATACTACAATTTCATTGAAATCGAGCCATATTTGCGCAAGTTATGACGCATAAGGACAATTGAATGAATTCCCCTCTTATGTCGTGATCTTTGACCCCACTTCACCCATTTTCAATAGGGTTCGTCCCCTGGCGGTCCCCTACCACATACTAAAATTTCATCGAAATCGAACCATTTTCACGTGAGTTTACGTGCCGACAGACGAACGGAAAAAGCTGTAGCGTAGACGCTTCTTCAACCTACGGTTTAAAAGCGTAAAAAATCACCTAGGAAACGAAGACTGGTGCTCTTAAAGGATCATCAACAAATTGAAATGTCAGTTATTACGGCCACACGAAAAAGCACGTATCTTAGCAAGTAAGTAACTGATTTGCAAGCAAATGGTCTATTTCTACTCAGGAACGAATTACACATGCGATACGAAACCGAATTACGTTTCATCCGGCCGCCGTCTGTCCGTCCGTCAAAAAGAATTAAAAAAATTATCCGCCGATAAACAACCGATTTTCACGGAAATTATTTTTTTCGACACAGGGACGCCTCACACCTATAGATACAATGCAAAATGACGTTACATCCGTCCACCGTCTGTCCGTCCGTCCAGAAGAAAAAAATATCTCCCCCGATAAACAACCGATTTGCACGGAAATTATTTCTTTCGACTCAAGAACGCCTGACACCTATCAAATACAATACAAAACTACGTTCCATCCGTCCCAAGTCTGTCTTTCCGTCCGTCCGTCCGTCAGGAAGCATAAAAACACATAACTGGATAGAAAAACAACAGATTTGCACGCAAATGGTCTCTTTCGACTCAGGAACGAATTACCCATGAGATACGATGCAGAATTACGTTCCATCCGTCCGCCGTCTGTCCGTCCTTCTAGAAGAATAAAAAATATCTCCACCGATAAACAACCGATTCGCACGGAAATTATTACTTTCGACTCAGCGACGCCTCACACCTATCAGATACAATACAAAATTACGTTCCGTCGGTCACAAGTCTGCCTTTCCGTCCGTCCGACCGGAAGCATAAAAGTACATTTCGACCGAGAAACACTCGATTTGCACGGAAATGAATTCGTTCTACTCAAGTACGGCTCACACCACTAAGATATAATAAAAAAAAACACGTTCCATCCGTCCGCCTTCTGTCCGTTCGTCCAGAAGAATAAAAAAAATATCTCCGCCGAGAAACAACCTATTTGCACGGAAATTATTTCTTTCTACTCAGGTACACTGCACACTTATGACATATGATAAAAAATTACGTTCCATTCGTCCGCCGTCTGTCCGTCCGTCGGGAAGATGAAAAAAATATCTCCGGCGATAAACAACCGATTTGCACGGAAATTATTTATTTCGACTCAAGGACGCCTCACACCTATCAGATGCAAAACAAAATTACGTTCCATTCGTCCCAAGTCCGTCTTTCCGTCCGTCCGCCCGGAAGTATAAAAGCACATCTCGACCGAGAAACACCCGATTTGCACGGAAATGAATTCGTTCTACTCAGGTACGGCTCACACCAATAAGATATAATCAAAAATAACGTTCCATTCGTCCGCCTTCTGTCTGTCCGTCCAGAAGAATAAAAAAAATATCCGCCGCTAAAGAACTGATTTGCACGGAAATTATTTATTTCGACTCAGGGTCGCCTCACACCTATCAGATACAAAACAAAAATACGTTTCGTCCGTCGGCCGCCTGTCTGTCCGTCTGTCCGTCCGGAAGTGTAAAAGCGCGTAACCTGAACGAGAAGTAACCAATTTGCACGGAAATGATTCCTTTCCACTCAGGGACGACTCATACCTATCAGATACAATACAAAATTTCGTTCCATCCGTCCGCCATCGGTCTGTCCATTCGTCCTGAAGTATATAAGCACATAACCTCACCAAGAAACAACCGATTTGCACGGAAATTATTTCTTTCTACTGTGGGACGCCTGACACCTGTTGGGTGCGATACGAAATTACGTTCCGTTTGTCGGCCGTCTGTCTGTCCGTCCTAAAGAATAATAGCTTCAACCTCAACGAGAAATAATTGATTGGCACGGAAATTATTTATTTTTACTCAGGGACGCTTCACACCTATCAGATACGATAGAAAATTGCGTTCCATCCGTCCTAAGTCTATCCGTCCGTAACAATAAAAGGCCGCAACCCCACCGAGATTCAACCGAGTTGCACGGAAATGATTTCTTAGTACTCAGGGACGCCTCACACTTATCAGATATCAGAGAAATGTTGGTTCCATGCATCCGTCGTCTGTCCGTCCGTCCGGAAGTGTAAAAGCACGTAACCACAAAGAGAAACAACCGATTTGCACGGAAAGGATTCCTTTCTACTCAGGGACGCCTCACACCTAACAGATACGGTTGAAAAGTGCGTTCCATCCGTCCGAAGTCTGTTTTTCCGTCCGTACGGAAGTATAAAATCACGTAACCCCGCCGAAAAACAACCAGTTTGCACGTAAATGATTCCTTTCTGCTAAGGTACGCCTCACACTTATCAGATGTGATAGAAAATTTCGTTCCATCCGTCCGTAGTTTGTCTGATCGTCCGTCCGGAATTAAAAAAGCACGTAACCCCACAGAGAAACAACCGTTTAGCACGGAAATGACTCCTTTCTACTCTCGGAGGCCTCACGCCTATCAGATATGATAGAAACTACTGTCCATTCGTCCGAAGTCTGTCTGTCCGTCCGCCCGTAAGAAGTATTAAAGCACGGGAAACCGCCAAAAAACAACCGATTTGCACGGAAATGAATTAATTCTACTCAGGGACGCCTCACACCCATCAGATACGATAGAAAATTGAGTTCCATTCGTGCGAAGTCTGTCTGTCTGTCCGTCCTGAAGTATAAAATAACGTGCCTCCGCCGAAAAACAACAGATTTGCACGGAAACGAATTAATTCTACTAGGGAGGCCTCACACCTCTTAGATATGAGATAAAAATACGTTTCAACTGTGCGTCGTCTGTCTGTCTATTCGTCCGGAAGTATAAAAGCACGTAACCTCAACGAGAAACAACCGATTTGCCCGGAAATTATTGTTTTCTACTCGGGGACGTCTCACACCTATCAGGTAGGATACAAAATTACGTTCCGTCCGTCGTCCGCGTGTCTGTCCGTCCGTCCCAACGAACAAAAGCCCACAACTCCACCGTGAAACAACCGATTTTCACGGAAATGAATTCGTTCTACTAAGGAACCCTCACATAGAGGCGGAGAACTACCGATTGTTATGATTATCGATAGTTTTCGATAGCCAAAAAATAACAATCAGTAACTATCCATTATGTGTTGTCACAGTTTCTAGGGAGGCGTCTCTGAGTAGAAAGGTATCATTTCCGTGCAAAACGGTTATTTCTCGTTAGGGTTTAGGGCTTTCATACTTCCGGACGGACGAAGAGACAAGCGGCCGACGGACGGAACGTATTTTTGTAACGTACCTGACAGGTGCGATGTGTTCCCCAGTAGAAAGAAATCATTTCCGTAAAAATCGGTTGTTTCTCGTTAGAGTTTAGGGCTTTCATACTTCCGGACGGACGAAGAGACAAGCGGCAGACGGACGGAACGTATTTTTGTAACGTACCTGACAGGTGCGATGTGTTCCCCAGTAGAAAGAAATCATTTCCGTACAAATCGGTTGTTTCTCGGTGAGGTTATGCGCTTTTATACTTCAAGACAAGTGGACAGACAGACGGCGGACGGATGGAACATTATTTTCTATCATATCTTATTGGTGTGAGGCGTACCTGAGTAGAAAGAGACCATTTGCGTGCAAATCGGTTATTTCTCGGTCGAGTTATGTGTTTTTATACTTCCGGATGGACGGACGGAAAGACAGACTTGGGACGGATGGAATGTAATTTTGTAATGGATCTGATTGGTGTGAGGCGTCCCTGAGTCGAAAGAAATATTTCCCGTGCAAATGGGTTGTTTATCGGCGGATATATATTTTTTATCCTTTTGGACGGACGGACAAACGACGGACGGATGGAACGTAATTTTGTATTGTATCTGATACGTGTGAGGCGTCGCTGAGTCGAAAGTAATAATTTCCGTGCAAATCGATTGTTTATCGGCGGAGATATTTTTTTATTCTTCTGGAAGGATGGATAGACGGCGGACGGATGGAACGTAATTCTGCATTGTATCTCATGGGTCATTGGTTCCTGAGTCGAAAGAGACCATTTGCGTGCAAATCTGTTGTTTCTCGGTCCAGTTATGTGTTTCTATGCTTCCTGACGGACGGGCGGACGAAAAGACAGACTTGGGACGGATGGAACGTAATTTTGTAATGAATCTGATAAGTGTCAGGCGTCCCTCAGTCGAAAGAAATAATTCCCGTGCGGTTGGGTTTTTTATCGGCGGAGATATATCTTTATCCTTTTGGACGGATGAACAGACGACGGACAGATGGAACGTAATTTTTTATTGTATCTGATAGGTGTCAGGCGTCCCTGAGTCGAAATAAATAATTTCCGTGCAAATCGGTTTTTTATCGGCGGATATTTTTTTTATTCTGCTGGACGGACAGACAGAAGGCGGACGGATGGAACTTTATTTTTTATTATATCTTATTGGTGTGAGCCGTACCTGAGTAGAACGAATTAATTTTTGCGCAAATCGGATGTTTCTCGGTCGAGATGTGCTTTTATGCTTCCGGACGGATGGACGGAAAGACAGACTTGGGACGGACGGAACGTGATTTTGTACTGTATCTGATAGGTGTGAGGCGTCCCTATATCAAAAGAAATAATTTCCGTGCAAATCGGTTGTTTATCGGAGGATATTTTTTTCTTCTGGACGGACGGACAGACGGCGGACGGATGAAACGTCATTTTGTATTGTATCTGATAGGTGTGAGGCGTCACGGCGTCGAAAGAAATAATTTCCGTGCAAATCGGTTGTTTATCGGCGGATATTTTTTTTATTCTTTTGGACGGACGAACAGACGGCGGCCGGATGGAACGTAATTCTGTTTTGTATCGCATGGGTAATTCGTTCCTGAATAGAAAGAGACCATTTGCTTGCAAATCGGTTACTTACTTGCTAAGATACGTGCTTTTTCGTGTGGCCGTAATAACTGACATTTCAATTTGTTGATGGTCCCTTAAGAGAACCAGTCTTCGTTTCCTAGGTGATTTTTACATTTGCAATTTGTTTACGGTCCCCTTAAGGCTACGTGAGTCGATGGTATTTCCTTCCGTGACACGCCGTCCGCGGCAGTACTTGTGGCCGCAAAGCTGAGCTGCATCTGCCGGTGAATTTCAAAGGTGCTTGTATTAGGACATTACCCTTTGCTGTCTCGTGTTCTTCTTGGTGTTGCATTTTGGGTGGCCAGTAGTGTATATATATGTATATACATGGGCGGCGGAATCCGATAATTTCAGGGGACAACTACTTTTTCGAGAGATAAAGCAATAAAAAAAGATATATATATTATCATTATCATACTGAAGAGCAAAGCTGAAAACTAAGGAAAAACTTTAGAATTTAAAACGAAAGTTGCATTATCATATATATATATCATCATCATTGTCAACCATTATCAATCCACTGCTGGACGAAGGTCTCCCCAAGTTTCCTCCACAACGGTCTGTCTTGTGCCAGTCTCCTCCATGTCACTCCCGCATATTTACGAATTTCATCCACCCATCTCCCATGTGGTCTTTTTCTGGGTCTCTCTCTCTCTCTCTCTCTATATATATATATATATATATATAGAGAGAGAGAGAGAGAGAGACAGAGAAACTATAGCTGTAGGTTATATATGCAAGTACGTTAACAAATCAACGTCAACCTTTATCAATACACTGCTGGATGAAGGTCTCTTCCGTAAATTTTTGTCTTGAGCATATCACTCCCCAGTCATTCCAGCAAACTTACGAATGTCATTTACCCATCTCCCAGGTGGTCTGCTTTAGGGTCTTTTCCTGATCCTTGGTCAATTCCAATCTAAATAATATCTCAGTTGTTTAACAATGTTCAGTCAGTTCATACAGCAGCCATTGCATCTCTAGCCTATTGCCATTTGAGAATTTTTGAACGATCTTCTTTAAATTGGAAAACACAAAGGTGAATTAACTTTTCAACTCTTTTGTGTAAAATCATTTTTCAAAGTTCCATTTGAAGCGTTTTCCAGAAAACTGTTGAACGTGGTGATGGTCTCCAGGAAATTTTCATATGAACCATAACTTTTTAAGATATTTCATATGAAGATTCTGCTCTAGTGAGAGGACCATGAAATCCCATGGAGGGTCCGGACCCCCGTGTCCCCTACCTTCCGCTGCCCAAGCTTATATATTATTTGCTGCCTATAATTCCTAAAACTCCGAAAAAAAATTAAAAATAATTAACGAAGTTTGACATATTCATAAAAAAAGTTATATTTTCTTAATTATGTTTTTTAACCCTGTGACAAAAGCGTTAGGTCAAAGTCTTACAGCAAAAAGGTTTATAAAAACAGGTAATCACCCCAATCAGTTTTTGTTTCACTGGAACAACGGACGACATAGATTGCTTGGTAGTGAATCGTCTTCGCTGTTGGCCAGACACCTGCCTCTCCCACCCTGCTCTCCCCACTGGTGCCATCAAATGCTATAAGAATGGCCTAGCTCTAAGGGTATCGGGGGTTGGGGGTTATATGAGTTATCTACATCCCTCTCCTGCTTTGTGTTCTGTGGTCAGAGGGGTTTTTCTCGCAGTGCTTTGAGCTTCCGGACTTGTTTGATTGACACTTCATTGCTCCTCCCATTTGGGTCTCTCTATACCGTCCTGGACGGTATAATTTTGGGGTCAGGTCTCGTAGAGCCTTAACTGCCATGTGAGTTGTATTTAACTCACGCTAGTTTTGAGCATATGGCCTCGTGAAGCATATATAATTCACACGTCACTTTACCTTGGGAGCTGCATGGTGCGTAAGCAGCTTACGCTGCCATGCTGTAACATACTTACGTGACGGGTGGTCCCCTGGAAAAAACTCTGCAATTTGTTCGTGAAAACACCGTGGCCACAAGAGAAATTTTTTTTCTAGTGTGGCAGTCAATGTGTTAAACATCCATATCGTTGAGCACATCCACTCTGCCGTCCGCGACTCTGCGCAATGGAGTGAGCGCTAACGTGCTGCCACCTGTCTGCCGTTGTGATGCAAGTCAGCTGGAAAGTTAGATTGCGACGCTATTATAACATGCTCATATTTTGTTAATGTCAAATCTAGGCATATTTTCTTTAGTAAAGTTACAAACTACGTGAATAATTAAAGTGGCATGCAAATTACTGCACGAGACTGCGACACCATACCCAATTAAAATATTAAAAAAATTAATGAAACCAGCTAGGAAAATAAATGGGAACGGCCAGATCTGGCTCAGTGATGAGTGTCACCTCTCCAAGGATTTATGCAATTCCAAATTGCAGGGTGGGGGCAGGTTGTTGAAAAGCTTCGGGGTGTTGGATGAAAACAAATTTTTCGAATCCTAAAAATTCTTTAAAGCAAAATACCTAGGTTGAAATCCTACGACTGAAAAATGGGGAAATACAACACAAAATGGAGAACTGTTGAATTTTTTTATAGTTTTGAACGATATAAACCGGGAAACATTTTTTTCAAACATACTCAAGTTCGTTTTGGTTTTGTGCTGTTATCGCTCGTGTCTAAATGCTTCCGTTAAGAATTATTACTATGGGTTGTTGAAATAGCAAATATTGATTTCCACAAATCGTGTTCATGCTGAAATGATTCAGAAGTATATCTGCGAAATCTGAAACACACTTAAATGAAGAGAAACGTACACACGTTTTATAGTTGCAATGACCGACTTTAAATAAGAAAAAACAACAACAACAACTTGAAATTAAAAAGGGGGGGGTATTATTGTATTACAGTGAAGATATTTCTAGTAGGCAGAGTTGTGAAATTCGTATAAAGGCTAATTGCTTATTGACAACTATGCTATAAATAATAAAAAGGACTATGCTTAAAAACATATGTCTATATCCACGTGCGCGTTGTACATCCTTAAATGGTGGAGTGTTGCTCTTCTGTGGGGATATCTGAGGAAATCGTGAGGTGTATTGGAGGCATAATGGGGATATATGAATCTCTGCACCTCCACTGCTTTCCCTGTTCCGTGTGTAACATTATGTGAGTACCCCTTCCTCTTGCACGTTAAAACCGAATTTTTAAATTATCACTGGTAAAAGGATGAAAGAAGTGCCATCAGGTTTTCACAAGATGGGAAAAATTTCCTCCTTGCATATACATTTCTTTTAACTTATAAACCGAATCTGACCACGAGAGATCGGAATACAGATTGTTAAGCAGTGAGATGGAAGTTTGCTGTTTTAGAGTGCTGTTCGAATGAATGATGAAATCGAGCGGCAGTCTTCACATAACCATGTGTACCCAGTTTTCAACACCTCTTCAGGTGTCACAATGGTCATTGTTTAAAAAGCTACCAGCACATATTCCATACCCTTCAGTCTTCCTCCATCAGATTAAAAAAGAAACAGTAATCTACATATCGATATTCTTCATTTCCGCTGAATAAATGCCCCACGGATCACTTTACCAACTAATGTCACATAGCAACTTAAATTTCTCAATAGGTACCTGGTTAAAACCTTCAGTATTACCTGGTTAAAACCTTCAGTTTTTCAAATCTGGCCAACATTAAAAAAAAAACTGGTCATACTCAGGAACGGATTTACAGGGAAGCCAACTAAGCCAGGGCGCGGGGCCTCGCGATGCCAGAGGGCTTCCAAAATAATGATTTACAAGTTTTTTTTTTTAGTTTTACTTCTAAAAAAGAGAAAATGCATAATGCGAGGGATAAATTAACTCTTCTGGGTTTGGGAAGATTTGGGACAGAATTCCGCCCGAAATAGAAGTACATCATCTTCGAGTATGAAGTTTCGGGATAAATGCTGGAAGTTCGAAAATTCATTACAAAAAAAAAAAAAGCAGACAAATAGCGGAATGTATTCCAAAAATTCGTCATCAACAAAGGCCCGAATCTTTAAAAATGAAATAAGTAATCAAGTTTCTTTTCACTTGTTGGCAGTTTGACAAAATGCGATCGCAATATGTTGTAGAGAACTTGAGCCCAGGCTCACTAATCAAGAAATTTATTTTCTGTATTTCAGATGGTTACCTTTGTACTAATACTCTTGTAAAGTTATCAATTTTTTACCAAGCACTTGGATCATCCTCCGTAATTTGGTCCGTATGAGATTTTTTTTCATTCTCACATCCAGGGAAACCAAAATTTCCATTGGTTAATTTCGAAGAATTTTAGCTACAGTATTCTCGCTGATTTTGCCGGGGCGTTCATGTATTTTTCAGTTTTTTTTCCACCTGGCTTGAAGAATTTCCCCCAGCTGTCGGTGTTACAGATATGTGGTTCACATACCTGTGAACACCTTCCAGCACCTTATTCAGTCGCTCCCATCGTGTTTGCTAACTGCATTGCATCTGACAACTGCTGTAGGGTTCGTTTTGGAGGATCCATAGAGCGAACAACACGACCGAGGTTGTCCCACACATGGTCAATTGGGTTTAAGTCTGGGGAATTAAGGGGCGAGGAAATATTTTGAAGTCTTCATCGTGCTCTTCCAACCACTCTGACATTTTTGGCTGTGTGACACGTCGCATTTTCGTAGTGGAAAATCCCATTCACCCCAAAGAAGACAATCAGCATGTATGGGTGTACGTGGACTGCAAGGATGGATTCATAAAGAATTCGGTCCACAGTGAGTTTCACGGGCATGAGTGAACCCAGAGAATGTAACGAAAACTTTCCCCAGACCATGACGCTGCCCCCACCAGCTTGTGTTCTTCCAGAAATGGTTGAACAGTGTTTGTTCTCCGATGTTTTTTGCCTAATACGCCAACATTCGTCCGTTCGATGAAGCAGAAAACGTGACTCATCGGAGTAGGCAATCCTTTGCCAATCAGCGGAGGTCCAATTCCGATACTGCCGTGCAAATGTAAGCCTTTTCTGCCGATGCGCCTTCGTTAGCATAGGTGCAGTGACCATCCGTCTGCATCGGAGCACCATACGCAACAGGCTTCGCTGAACTGTCGTTTTAGACACACTTCCGGTAGCCCCTTGATTCATTCGGCCAGTGAGTTGTTCCAGTGTACCGTGTCGATCGGCCCTCACGCACCTTCGGAGCCGACGTTTGCTTTTCACATCAATGGCACGTGGTGCCTACCACAGTTTCTACTTCGCTTATTCGCAGTGGTGCCATTTCTCCAATCACAATACATTTTAACCACAGCAGCACGCGAACTGTTCACAAAATGTGCTGTTTCAGAAATACTGCCATCCTTGTCCCGAACGCCGATGTTAAAGCCCTACGGTGGATTTTGAAACGACCCTTAAGACGGCGCTCTGCGATAATTCATTTTGTACTTGTGTGTCAGTGCTGTGTTTATGCGTGCGTGTTGAGATATCAAGAGAAGTGAGTGTGTTGTGTGTATCTCATGGTGACCAGAGTGTTTATCCTCGTGTATATTAGAGTGTTCACGACGACCAGAGTGTTCGTTCATATTCAGTGTAATTATAATAAACTTCTAGAGTCAATTTAATTGGGTGTTGACCTAAGTGACTAACTCTTCCTCTGTGTCATTTAACAGCCGATAATCACCCCTTTTTGAAAATCTTATAATTTGCTCTTTTTATCCAAGACAACAACGAGTGATGTTTTCAGAAGGCCTGCAAAACACCTTATATACCCTCTAAGCCAGCTCACGACACGGGCTTTCTTTCTTTGGCTACGAGCTGTTGACGTCGAAAGTAGGAGGTGGTCACCATGTGACTCTACTGTGCTTATAGTTTGATGGTTTAACGACCACCGTGGGCAAGTCAGAGGGCTTTAGGAACCTCCCATGCCTTACATGGGATTCCAGCAGGGTCTCATCTAAGACTCGGATTCAGCATTTATAGTCTTCCCCAGTTCAAGAGAAATCAAGCCCACTCTTGACCTCCGTGTATTGTCGAGAGGTTTCCTTGAAACTCTCATTGATTTAGAAAAACTTGGTATCTCTCACTGAATGTTAGTATAAGGAAGTTATGATGCTACGAAGATATAAAAAAATGGTCAGTGAGCAAAATGAGCAAACATGGTGGTGGGCATTCTTGTTTGAATAGTTCTATCTCGTTTCTACTTTAGGACCAACAGCTTTGAGGAGTGCCTCTTGGAATTTATACACAAATTTCAAGCACATGTCGGTATTCTAAATTTGAAAGCACTATTACGAAATTTATGCATAATATCAAAAGCATGTCGTTGTATTCCGCAGTCTTTTTAGTTAGCTATTCAGAAATCAATTTCGGAAGAGGGCTATACTTCCAACCCTGGCCCGCTTTGCTTTATATAGTAATTACAGATCGGCCGATAGATGGCAGCACGTCAGCGATCACTATTTTATGAAAGTTCCTGTGTGTTTGTAATGCGTCTGTTTTCTAGCTAAAGCCCGTAAGTTCTTTCGACGATATTTTTTATTTAACTCAGTTTATTTGGTGTTCTTTTGATACACGATGTGAAATTGGACGAAATTTTTTTAAATGAAATTGCTAGGGACGAGGTTAAGTGCATTTCGCGGTGTGTACGTCAGGGATCGCTTCCGACGTCAAGAAGGGTGGTCACTCAATGACTGCGAGTGGATTTGACTCATAGTTTCGGACAGTTCAGATGTCGGAAGAAGCGCTTGTCACAGATATTATCAGTGTTCCCGGACACTTGGGAGTGGTTACACAATCCTCATATTCTTCTTGATACTGTCATGATGTGGACTGCAATTGGCGTCCTATCAAACGTAAGCTAACACAGAGAAATCAAGAAATTCATTTCTCACACCATATTCTGTAACATTTATTCCGATGATGTCTCTCCTCTGAACACTGCTATGAGGTGTTCATTTGCATCGTCAGACAGATCTTCCCTGCTAGGCTCCTGTTTATGTTCCGAAGTTTTCTGGTTCCAATTATGTTCCTGAACTTTTCTGGTAGAACGGTTCTGGTTCATAAGAAAAAAATCCTACAGGTAAAATATTTGACGTGAGGGACGTCATTAACATTCTTGAAGGCCTTGTTGAGCACCAGCCAAAATAATTACGAAACGTAATAGATACCGTGCTGTCGTGCTGCCATCTATCGGCAGATCTATACTTACTATATCGTGCAGGCCGGACCAGTGTTCAAAGGACAATCTAGAATCCTTCTTTAGCCTAATGAAACGGACGCAGATTAAATGTCAGTGAAAACAATGATGACAATCAATCAACATCTGGAAAAAGCTGCGCAAATGAACACAATGTTTATCTCCATTACTTCGAAGGTTCACATAGATCTACAGTAACTGTTTTTAAGGAGTAGCGGCTAAGCCTTAGCAACATACTGCATAAAAGTGATTTTTACTTAATTTTGCCAAATCCTGTAATTCCTAGGGATAATTTAAAAAAGGGGGCCTTCAGTCACGTGATTCTTAGCTAATATATTTTGCTACCAGTAAAACAATGAAATAAATAAACACATTTATAAATTCTTGCTTGCTTGCTTACTTTAAGCTGTACCACAAAACAAAACAATTGAAAGGCCTAACGGCCTTGCATATTGTGACGCAGTAGTCTCACTTTCTTGTCATTAAGGAACACACTGAAATGTTTTGCTCGAGTTTCAATTTTTGTTTGTTTTAGAATGGCTTGTATAATGAATTGTCTCACTGGCTACGGCGATGAATTTAAGCCAGCTACGTTGCGTTTTAATGAAAGTTCTCTTTACACTAGGGAAGCTGCGTTCAATGAAAACGTTTAATCGCAGAATCAAAGAAAAAAACCCAGCATTTTTGCGTTTAAAAGAATATGGTAAATTTTGTAGTTTAGCGTCCTAAATTTATTTAAATGTGTTTTTACAAAAATAGGAAATACATATATTAAAGTATGCAATTTGATCGCAAATGGTGGAAACATTTCGTCTGTAAAATGCATTTCAAAGATTTTTACCGTAAAACGTACCTCCAAGTACGACGACGTGAACACCAGCTGCGGTAGGCATAGCACAACGCCGGGGCGACCACGCGAAGCTTTGATCCTCTGAAATGATGGTCTCGTTCCGGCGGCCGTTTCGCTGGCGTAAGAGAACAAGAGTAACCGGGTACGTTCTTGCTAGGAAAACCTTCCATTTTGTAAAGCTAAGCTACAAAAAATGGCTCCAATTCTGTCGCGGTTTTTTTTTTTTTTTTTTTTTTTGATTGGAGGTTTAACGACCACCGTGAGCAACTCAATGGGCTATAAACAGTCGCCCGTCCCTAATTTAGGGTCACTGGTTCCAGGGAAGGGGAGAACCAGTGCCGTAAGACAAACACAACATCCATGGCTCACCGGGATTCGAACCCGGACCCCCTTCGGACGAATGATCAGAGGCCATCGCTTAGACCACTGCGCCACCGGGGCGGGGCGGCCGCGGTTTTTCACATTAGAATCTGAATTTTTTTTTTTTTTTTTTTTTTTTTGTTGATTGGAGGTTTAACGACCACCGTGAGCAACTCAATGGGCTATAAGCAGTCGCCCGTCCCTAATTTAGGGTCACTGGTTCCAGGGAAGGGGGAGAACCAGTGCCGTAAGACAAACACAACATCCATGCCTCATCGGGATTCGAACCCGGACCCCCTTCGGACGAATGATCAGAGGCCATCGCTTAGACCACTGCGCCACCGGGGCGGCCGCGGTTTTTCACATTAGAATCTGAAAATTTGTTTTTTTCGCGTATGATTCTGTGATGTGGAATGTATGAACTCACTTCTTAGTTTGGTTTTCAATCCGATTTTAATGAACTGCGAACCACGCCGTCAATATGATGAGCAAATCTTTCACTTTCCGGTGCCATGTAACTTCCGTTGGAGAAAACACGATATCTACTTCAACGGTTTTCTGGAAGAAATGCATCTGCATACTTTAATCTTTATAATGCCTTATAAAAATGATTTTTTTTCACATTTCCGATCAAGTTACATACTTTAATATGCATATCTCTTTTTTCTTCATTCTTTCGAAATATGTAGCCAGACAATTTAGGACGCAAACTGCACATTCCCCCTTCCCCCTCCAAAAAATATGTCTCAATAAAGCATTAAAATGATCATGTTTCTTTAAAAATATTTCGTCCGAAATTTTTGTGGAAGCAGTTCTTTTGCCTCTTTTGATGACTATGAGTATAGCATAATAAATCACATCACCCTTATCAATCCAATGCTGAATGAAGGTTTCCTCAAGTTTATTCTACAATGGTCTGTTTTTAGCCAGTCTCGATGTGACTCTGGCATGCTTTCGAATTACACTTACCCATCTCCCAGCTAAAGGTTGCGTGATACTAGCAGCAAACACACCGTTCCTAAAGGTTCTTGCATCGAATCGCAGTTGGAAGAATGTACGAAATCTTCGGCATGAGAAATAACTTAAAGTGCAACTCCTTCCACACGAATTTCAAACAAACACGCCAATTCGTTATGTAATTAGTCCGCGCAGCTCAATGAGACAACAAACTAGGACTACAAGCCTAACATCAGACATCCAGACGTTAGTTGGACTGCGTAATACTAGAATCGCCGCCCCGGTGGCGCAGTGGTCTAAGGCGTTGGCCTCTGATCATTCGTCCGTAAAGGGTCCGGGTTCGAATCCCGGTCAGGCATGGATGTTGTGTTTGTCTTACGGTACTGGCTCTCTCCCTTCCCTGGAGCCAGTGACCCTAAATTAGGGACGGGCGACTGCTTATAGCCCATTGAGTTGCTCACGGCGGTCGTTAAACCTCCAATCAAAAAAAAAAAAAAAAAAATACTAGAATCACAAGCCAGGCTTGTAAACCTTCTATTCGTTATCTCATTGGGCAGCCCTAGCGGGATGCCGACCAATTAGATAACGGTATATGCAGTTTAGCATATATGAATTCCAAGATGTACGAATCCAGTGGCGTTTCAAGATAAATTTTTTCTGTTAGCGCAATAAAAAGTATGACTTTCTTCTAGATAGTTCATAGGATATACATTTATCATACAATTTTTTTTTTATTAAACCACTTTGTCCTAGAAACTGCTAAAGCTTGAGTTTATCGTTTAAGGTGCAACTTGTGTATCCTGATTTTTCTTTTAGTGAATGACTGTGTTATGTGTAACCTCCATCACCCCACACGTTAAATTGCAAACCCTTTAACCATGAAAAATATTCGGTTCATATGCACTTTACACACGTGCAGATGTTAGCAGTGAATAGTCCCCAAAGATGGCTTTCTGTTCACCGTAGCTATGACGCCTAAAAACAATGGCTGGCACACATTTTCTTGTGTTACATAATTTCCCCTTACGAGTTTACCCCCATAATATATGTTTAATGCTAGTCATGAGATAACATACAAGAAATACACATACAATGCTGTAAGTAAAAATACGTCAACGTACACCTGCAATCCTCTCTAACAGTCTTCCAAAACATTCGTTATGGAGTAGTTTTCTGAGTAGGTTGTATGTTCAGCAGCGCACGTAAAGAGTACTATTTATCACCAAATTGAAAAATGATCCTAATTTAACCACGTAAAAAATTGAACTCTCAGTGTGTTCAACTTCTAAAGAAAAACACTCCCTATTAAGAACGGATTTAGATGAAAACCAGTTTCACAAAATATGTCAGTACTATCCGTGATGCAGAAATTACACTCACGTGCTGCCATCTATCGGCCGATACTTGAGATGACAGCACACGAGCTGTTCATCGTTCTCAAAGACGTTACTATTTTGGCTAGCCGTTGAAAGATCTTCTGGAATGTTAATTGGGTTTCTACTCCAAATTATGCATTCCGAACCAAAAAGTTTTTAGTCCTCATGAATCAGAACCTGTATATCTAGCAGAAGAAATCGAGAGCGAGGATTACTTGCAAGACAAAATTACAATCAGTTACTGGTTCTTCCGCGCCACTCAAGCGCTGACCAATGAGATTACGAATTAGAGGAATCTGAAGGCTCGATGGAATGCTAGTTTGATTTTTTTTTTTTTTTTTTTTTTTTTTGATTGGAGGTTTTAACGACCACCGTGAGCAACTCAATGGGCTATAAGCAGTCGCCCGTCCCTAATTTAGGATCACTGGTTCCAGGGAAGGGAGAGAGCCAGTGCCGTAAGACAAACACAACATCCATGCCTCACCGGGATTCGAACCCGGACCCCGTTCGGACGAATGATCAGAGGCCATCGCTTAGACCACTGCGCCACCGGGGCGGCAATGCTAGTTTGCGTACTCGTATTAGCGCATTCTCGTCAACACGAACATCTGCTCATGTTAAAACAGAGAGAGAGAGAGAGGATATGAAACTCAACTGTGGTGTGATCTAGAGCTCGCTTCTACAGCCCAGCCAAGGAATCAGATATTTTTTGTAACTCACATTTCCGCCACTAGTGAACGTAATACATATATCATTCATTTATAAATGTTTCATCGATTCTGGAAATAAGGTTGAAAGAAATAGTTATGTACCCAAAATCTTTGGTGAATGTGTAGATTAGCATCCTAAATTATTTCGTCGGAAAAATATCAGTACCTGGAAAAAGTGTGACGTACAGATTTTAGAGTATGAAAATTAATGGCAAATGGTGCAGAAATTTCATATTGTAAATGTGTTTTAAAGATTTTTATCGTAATATTTACGTGTAAGAGCGATGCTGTGAAGAGACGCAGCGTTAGGCGCAACACATTGCTCTGGCAACGATGTGAAGCTGTGCTCCGATAAGGCGAAGTTCTTTGGTGGCTGTACAGAAATGACGGGCGAAGGAGTACAACAGAACACGGTTACATTGTTGGCAGGAGAGCGATAAATGTTGTACTGATGCGCTACAGAAAATAGGTCCACATTATCCACTCTCTTTTTTTGTTGAATCCCGTTCTTTGTTGGAAGGAAAACCCGGATAAAACCTCTTTCATTTGCAAAAGATACGTATCATTGATATAGAAAGTGACCTGTGAAGAAGGTATTAAGAGGAGAACCAAAACTACAGTGGCATAGCAAATCAGCTACGAATGGAAGCAGTTCAAAGCAGAACATAAAGTTATACTTCCCCAGTTTTTTGTACAACATCGAAAGGCATAGTCGTTCTTTCTATTTAGAATCAGGGAATCATATGCGATGAACGAAAAATTTCTCAACATGTGCTTTGAAAACAATGACAAAACATGAACGAACTATATTTTGTAGCGTATGGAGTACAACATGATTTGCTCTTTAGGCAAGAATGTATGCGGTTGCACTTGTAGTCGTCCGCGCGTGAATTACACACCGCACCGAATCTTTCTTTCTACGGAGAGAAGCTTCATATCGTCACAGTAGGATTCGTTTGGTCTGTCTCTTCATAGTATCGCACTTACACGTAAATATTAAGATAAAAATCTTTAAAACACATTTCAAATATGAAATTTCTGCACCATTTGCCATTAATTTCCATACTCTAAAATCTGTATGTCGCACTTTTTCCAGGTACTAACACTTTTCCGACGAAATAATTTAAGACGCTAATCTAACACAAATCTGTTTGTAATTCGTTCCATTCGTTATAAAGAAACCTGGCTTATATTGCGTAATTTAAATATGTTTTTCGCCCTCTTTTCACAAGGGGGCGTAAAGGCATGTTCCTTTTCGCTGATTTTCTCTGTTTTAGAAATCCGTTTTGCAATATTATATTTGTTTCGGAAAGGAATCAAAAGACGGGCGAATTGAATCACAGAATTCTATGTCGACTTTTCTGCTTTGGGACCGTACAATTTCGGTTACTGAAACTGAAAAGAAATTGTTTTGGGGAAAGGAAAGCTTCGTGGATTACTTATACCTTGTAGTGTTTTATGTTGACTCATTGAAAACACTTAAATGTTTAAACCTATACTTTGATTCACTCTAAGATGACACTGAAGTTTAAGACACAAAAGCCTACGCACTCACTGATCCTCCCAAGGACGGGCGAGAGTTATGTTCATCCGTGTCACTCCCCACTGTGTCCTGCTGTTAGTAGCTGTAAATCACTTCCCCCATCAAATAATTTGTATCCTTGTCTCCCAAACACTGCATGTCTACGCGTGTGTACGTTGGTCTAATTTTAAAACTTAATTTCTGAATATAAATTATTTTTAGATTTGACTAAAATAATTGCATGTACTTATAGGTAAACAGGTAGGATAATATATAGTGTGATTATGGGCAATAATGCGTTAGTTTTCACTGAAAGTGTTGGGAACTACTTTTATTCGGGGAGATAGGTTCCACTTACCTTCCCTTTCAGTGTCATCTTAGGGTGAATCGAAGTATAACTTCTCATCTAAATACTTTAACCTTACGGGCCAAGAATTGGAAGCACTGAAACAAGGGAGGTCAACTTACAACTTATCGTTGACTATATGCCTGTAAGTTTCGTTGGTGCGTTTGTGGTGCGGCATGCGGATCCATACTGCTGTAACCATGTGAAACGTTTCTGTTGATCTAGGAGACCCAAAAATCGGAAGAGCAAATCGTGGTAAACATTAGAAGCCACGGTCATATCGTTAAAGAGCCGCTTCAATATCTTCCACCTGGTTATGGCACCCTATTCACCGATCTTTCAAAGATAAGATGGAACGTCATGCCGCAAGTGAAAGTGGGTTTCATATTAAAATACACACAAAAAAAACCAAAGGTGCTTCTGATTACTGGCCGTCCGTTCCGCGGATGTCATGCCATCTAGTGGTGAAATGAACAGTTCAGAAGTGATACATATTTCCGTATGTTCGTTTAAAATCCAGTAGATGTTGCTGTCTACACTAATGGATTTTTCTCACTGGCAACGCCCACTTTTTACATAATTTCAAGCATCAGTATGTCTGCCAGTTCATTTTGTAAACATCTAAGCAATTTTTCTTTTTTTAAACATTCTCCCTATTTTCTCTAGCTATTTGATGATCATTTCTATAACAATTCGCGTACACATACTGTCAGTCATCGGCTGTTTCGATCTGCCGTGATACACGTGCAATTTCAGTACAGCAAGAATAATTGTATTGAAAATAGTAATGTATTTTCAAGAGGTTAATCTGTTCTTCACGTATTTATCAGGCAATAAAAGCTTTGAGTCGATATTAGAGCGTCTCCGATAATATTTCACAACATTGACGCCGACCATATAACATTAAAGGAGACAAGGGCACCGGGGTTTGGGCAGTATTGTGGGACCCCGGTATCAATGTTACACCTAAGATTTCACTATGGGCGCCCCAATAAAGGCACCCAAGAGTAAACATTCCTAAAATATGATGATCAAACCATAAAAATACCACCGTGAGCAATCATGTTAATCCTAATCGTCTGCTCTGTTGTTTTCACGGTACAATCTGCTTAAATCACATGTGCTCGGGAAAAATATGACGAAACTTCCGGCGACGTCCGAAATACCTGCCTGACGGTTGGTGATTTAAATCTGTAGTCTTGTCGTGCTGGTTCGAGAGTAACATATCTCGAGACGATGACCATGTGTTATCGGTGTCGGTTTAAGGAACCCATACTTTCAGTACTTTACGCGCATGTGTGTGGTGCTTTATTCTGTCTGATTTAACTGCATCCAAATTACAATAAAATTAAATACATAAAGTACTCTAAAAATGCAGTTTTTTTTTTCTGAAGTTGAAATATCTAATCAGTTTTTGATCCTCTGAGATTTTAAGGGGAGAGCCGAAGGACAAAGTGATATCACCTCCCCACACTTGGTCCTTCGTTCTTTGTTATTTATTGCTTATTTTTAAATATATTATGTTTTTATATACATAATTTGTACATGTTTTATGTATACATAATTTTTATCGCTTCCCAATATTTTGGGAGAGGTTTTTTCCGGGGTATTTTTATTTACATATTCATCATTATGGTCCATCTCTATAAAGAATACCTGAGTTAGGCGGTAGCTACTATAATAAACCCAATTTCAAAGTGAAGTTAAAAGATTTGAATCGGCCACAAATGCTAGGTTTTAACCACCGAACTTATCCCCAGTAACTAACATATAGTGTGGTTGTACATAAAACTGGATCATAAGTTTTTAAAAATTTACCCAAATTTATGAATAATCATGGAGGCAATGAATTTAAAGCTAGTGATTTTAAATCACTCTTCCTTAGCAAGGTCAGCCAAATAGGAACAACGTTAGGTAAATGTGTAGTTTAGCGTCCTAAATTTTGTTGTCGGAAAAGTTGAAGAATTTAGAAAACGTGAGACGTACAGATTTTGAAGTATGCAATATCATGGGAAATGGTGAAAATATTTCATCACTATGGTGCATTTTAAAGATTTTTACCGTAATATTTACGTGCAAGTGCGGCGCTGTGAACTGAGGCTGCGGCAGGCCTAACACAACGCCATGGCGACGACATCAGGCTTTGCTCCGCTGAAACGAAGGTCTCGTTCCTACGGCCATTTTGCTGGCGGAAGAATACAAGAGGAACGATGAACCTTCTTGCCAGGAAAACTTTCCAATTTGTAGTGCTGCGCTACACAAAATAGATGATTCCTGTCTGATTTTTTAACATTACAATCTGATAATTTCTGAGGTTTTTTCGCGTGGGAGTATTTAATGCGCAATGTATGAATTCACGTTTTTGAGAGGGTTTTTTTGTAATCCAATTTTAATGAATTGTAAACACTGTGAAAAGAAGTAGCAAAACTTTGATTTCCCAATGCACGTAAGTTCCGTTGAAGAGAACACGGCCTCTACTTTAACACTTCTGTAGAAGAAAGGAAGGCATCTGCATACTTTCTATTTTTTACCAAGGAATGATATGCGTAAGACCGAAGCAACTGTCACCATGTATTTTGAAAAAAGTGTGACAGAAATGAAGAACTACTTTCTTTAACGTAGCACTACAAATTGGAACGCTTTGCTTGAAAGAACGTTCGCCGCTTCTCGTGTACTCTTCCGCAGTAAAATGGCTGTCGGAAATAGACCTTCGTTTCAGCGGATCAAAGCTTCTCGTCGTCACTGCAGCGTTGTGTTAGGCCTGCCGCAGAGGTGTTCACGTCTTCGTACTTGGAGATCAGTTCTACGTTAAAAATCTTTAGAATGCATTTCACAGATGAAATTTTTTCACCATTTGCCCTGAAATTTCATACTTTAAAATTTGTACGTCTTACTTTTTCTAAATCCTTCAACTGCTGCCCTGGTGGCGAAGTGGTCTAAGCGCTGGCTTATGATCATTCGTCCATGAAGGGTCCGAGTTGAATCCCGTTGAGGCATGGATGTTGTGTTTGTCTTACGGTACTGTGTCTCTCCCTTCCCTGAAACCAGTGACCCTAAATTAGGGACGGGCGACTGCTTATAGCCCATTGAGTTGCTCACGGTGGTCGTTAAACCTTCAATAAAAAATTCTTCATAATTTTCGACGACATAATTTAGGACGCTAAACTACATATTTATCCAAAGTTATTACTTCTAAGGCCTTACAGGATATCCTTACTCAGAGAAATCTCTTGTAGGCTCTTGGCAATTTGCTGCCTCTAATCAGAACAGCATTACGAGAATAATACCTCGATGACATAATTCTAGACTGGATTATGTATTTGTGAGCAGCCACATCACTTAAAGCAACATTACTGTAACCAAATAATTTTTAGACACTAATAACATTCATCTATGTTACCACTATTGTAAAATCAGCAGGAAGAACAGGAGGGGTTCAATCTCATGCTCAGTTTGCATTGTTAAGGGTCTCGATTCCAAAACGAAATTGGAATGTAAAGCATAAAGCCTATGTTTAGATAGAAAGATATTCCTATTTATTTCCGGTAAGGTTTCGAGAGGTGAAACTTTCTTCTTTCTTTTTTATTTTTACTTTACAGCATAAGTTGGTGTTTTAGGGATTGGAAATTCAGGGTGAGGAACCAATCACCTTTCTCACCTTTTTTTAAATTAGTCACCTTTTGTCACCTTTTCAAACCTTTTTTGACCATATTGGGGGAAAATGCACAATTTAACAATATAGTTTCAAAAGAAGATGCTGGAAGGTGAAAGGCTATTATTGTAAATATGCCTACAACTATGTAAAGGCAGTTTTTTTCTGTACTCCTATACCTCCGCTTATAATTGTAGAAAGGCCTCATAATTAACATGTTCGAGGACAAGGCAATATATGACACTGCACATCCAGTGACATAACGTTATATGCCGTCCAACTTTGCTTCACGCTGTAAGTACAAAGCGGCAAATGTCGAAAAAACTGTATGGGAGTTACTTTAAGTTTACTGTCCTGCTGAAAACATGAATTTTCTATACATGTCTCGGCATTTTCATTACTGTCAGCGAATGTGTTAAGCCTCAATGATGAATGAAGATGAGCTGAGAGGCATCTAAGCCAATAACATTTTATCCTTTCATCCTCTGAAAAAGTTGCATTTAAAAGTGAAATATTTAAATATTTTCAATATTTAAAATATTTCATGAGATATAAAAATATTTTCCTTCGTGTGACAGAATTTTCGAAAGCAGTCACTGTTTTTGATTGTATTCGTTGGATGCATGCTTTTTGGCAAAATTTACAGATTTCGACATTAGTTAAATGTTTTCAGAAAGCTGGATTTTCGCAAAATGCAGAGATGAATGATGAAACTGAATATGGAAATACCACCAACAACCTACTAGGGACATTACCTGAAGACATCAAAAACGACTGGCTAAGTGACGATCAGTTACCTGCAATAAATTGTAATATCATGGTGCGCAAAGACGTGGCAGACACAGAAGAGGATATTTTTCTGGTGCGCTATCAAGCATTAAAAATCCTATTCTAGAGCTGCTGGATGAAGAAGAAACTGATGATAATGTGAATGAACACCAAACAATCGGAAGAAAAATCCCTACTTTCCAAGAAGCACTAGATTTAGTGTTAAATTTACAACACTATGCATCTGCAAAACATCCTGCTTTCTAAAAAACTTCTTAAGAGTTTATGCAGAAACTGAAAAACACTGAGCGCATCCATATGAGTTCAGAAACGAATTCCCAGTAAGGAAAGTTAGTTGTCAGCTAGTAAATAATGCTTAAACTTCAGAAGTACAACAGTTTGGAACCATGAGTGGCCAACTTGCACAGGTTTTACTGTATTTAAAAACTTACCTTACGAAAGGGCTTTTTTTATTTTCATATAAGTTGAGAAGGTTTTTTTTTACTTTTTTTAATACATATGCATTTGTGTTTGTATACCGCGATAATTGCACAATGTCAATAACCCTACCCCCCCCCCCCCCCCCTATTGTTTATATCTTTTTTTTTCTTTCAGGTCCTGATATTGTTGTGTTATAAACAGCTGCAATTGAAGTTTCATCTAACCCAAGAGTTCTGCTAAATTCAAAATTGGAAAATGTAAATTCCCTAGTGATTGGCTGGAAAAGACAGATAATTCAAAGTTTCTGCATGGGGTAGAAAGCATAGTGAAGATGAACTATTTTGTACTGCATGTTGCTGCACTATTAACTTTGAAACAAAAGGTTTTCAGGTAATTTTTACTCACTCCCTTGCACCAAAACATAAGTCAAACTTTGAATCTAAATTTGGACTAAACCAACTACGCTTAGAACGTGCACCTCCTCCTGCGTGCTTAGACCACTTGCAGCCTCCAAGTTCAACTTGTGCACCAACATTTCGCATTTATAGTGCCAAGGAAAGTTTTACTACTGCTGAACTGATTTGGACAATGAAATCAATGTGTAGTAATTATTCAATGGATTAATCACTTTAATGATATTCATGACGTTTTTTTAAAAATGTTTCCTGACAGTGTTCCTGAACATTTTTCTCTTTCCTCTAAGATAATGCGATACTTAATCGCTGATGGACTGGCTCCTTATTTCCGGGAACTTATGTTAGAGGAAGCATGTTCATCGTAATACACATTGAGTTATGATGAAACAACTAATGTTAAAGATAAAAAGGAGCTGCAAACAACCATCACATTTTGGTCAGAAAACAAATGTGGCGTAACGACATGGCACCTCGGAACTTTCTTTTTAGGTAAAGCGGATGGTTAAACATTTCAAAAAATACTATGTGAAGCACTTTCTGAGGCCAATTTATCACAAAACAGATGCCTAATGCTTGGATCAGACGGACCTAATATTAATAAAAACGTTTTTAGGCTTTTCAATAGTAATGTCCAGAAGTCATAAATATATTAGGTTGTAATGCTGTCTAAAACACGATAAAACGTCATTAAAACCACAACACACTAGTTGCAATATGAAATGAAATTTTTTTAATACAATTAAAACCAGTATGCTACAGTTAAAATGTTAAAATTACATGAGGCGAGATCTTATAAAAACATAGGTACATGCAACATCCACACAATGCATAATGCATATGTAAAATCATTGGAGTGCTTGGATGAAGGTGAAGAAGCTTCTGAGCAGCTGATATACATTTACCATTATTTTGACTGTTGGCCTGCCTGTTGGAAAGAGATTAAAGAAATCCAAACTAAATATAATGTTCCACACCACAAATTCTTGAAACGTGCAACAAGGTAGCTTACCTTGGGGCCCATAGCCAACAGAATTTTGGAGCAGTGGGACATTATTCAGTTCTATTGCCTTAAGCACATGCCTGTGAGAAAACATTCTGCTGCTTTTCAATCCAGATCCTACAAGATTGTTGTGAGTGCCTTATAGAAACCTTCAATGAAAGCTGAACTTCATTACATTATTTCATCAGCAAAACTATTCATGAAGTTCACACAACATTTTCAGTGCCAAGCACCCATGTCCACATATTGCATGAAGAAATAAGGAACGTTTTTCAGATCTCCATAGCTCGAGTTTTGAAGACTTCTGTCACTAGAAAAATCACTAATTTTTCTAATGTTGATCTTGATGAACTGTTTACAGTTTGTAATATGCTTCCTCTTAAGGAACTTGTCATTAATGAAAAGGTCACATACGAGCTTTCTAAACTGAATAAAAATGATAAGTTGCTGTTTCTGAAGGAAGCTCAAAAGCACTATATTACTGCTAGTAAGCATGTGATGGAAAAGACTTGCTTATCAAATGGCTCACTTAAAAATTTTAGATTTTTAGACCCAAAAGAAAGAATGAATGATAAAAGCTGCAGAGACATATTGAAAGTTGCAAAAATTATGCCATTTCATGTTCAACTGGATTATTTGTTAGACGAGTGGAAAATTTTGCAACTGCAAAAATATGATACAGCATTTGAAAACAAAACTATTGATGATTACTGGCAACAACACATCTGAAAAAGGGACTCATTATCAAAAGATATAAAGTTTCCAAACGTTGTAAAATTCATAAAGGCAGCTCTTGCTTAAAGAGAGGCGATTTTCCATTTCTAAGCATATATTAGGAGAATATTATTCAGCAATGACCAAAATATTTTTAAACAGTGTACTGACTGTGAGGGATGCCTTGAAACAATATCCTAATTTTCTTTTTGTACCCATTAATCCAAAACACATTAAGTACGTACAGCAAGCACAATCAAAGTATATTGCCTTTATGGAAGAATGTAAAACGAAAAAGAAAATCAAACTAGAAGAAAAGCAAAAAGAAGAACAAAAAAGAACGGATTATGAAGAAATGGAAAAGATAAAAAGTCAATTGAATGTGAGACTGCTGCTCTGAATGACAAGAAAAAAAAGGAACACCTACAAAACTAAGGAGGCAAGATAATAACTCTTTATGGAAGCTTCACCTAAACTGAAGAAAGCACTCGAAAAAATGATTTAAAGGAATGAAAATTAGCTGAAGGCATGCTCGAGGGAGTAAAATGCACACAAATGAAAAAAAGAGTAAGAGAAAAGGAAGTGCAAATCACTCAGAAGAACCTGGAAAAAAAGAAAATCAAGTATGATTACATCTTTTTTTGCTAAGATGCCTAGAAAACAGTAAGCCAAACAGTTTTTCTTCAGAATTGTTTTTCTGGAACTTTGAAGAGAATTGTACGTCATTAGAGTTTTAGAATTTTGTGAAATTTCTTTCCTGCAAAATTATTTAATGACAATGAAATGGCCATACCTCATCCAGGACCATAATAAAGATTTTTATTATGATCTTACTTGGCCTTTTTTGGTAGGGGAGTATTAAAAAAAATTATAACTACACTGCTGGCCACCCAAAATGCAACACCAAGAAGGACACGAGATAGCAAAGCCAGATTTACTGGACACATAACAACAGATACAAAGATGAAACTATTGTGATTACAGGCCCGTGCTACTTGCGGAACACGCAGACATCAATAGTTCATGTGGCCCCCATGGCTGGTAATAACGAGCGCTACACGCCGCGGCATCGAGCGAAAGAGGCTTTGGATGTGGGCTTGGGGTATGTCGGTCCAGGCTGCTTTCACACGTTGCCACAGTTCATCAGGCGTAGCCACGGGTGGTACTTGCTGGGACACTCGGTTGCCGATCAGCGACCAGACGTGTTCGATGGGCGACATATCGGGAGAACAGGAGGGCCACAGCAGCAGTGACACCTGGTGGGCCGTGAAGAATTGTTGCACGATGCGTGACACGTGCGGGCGCGCATTGTTCTGTTGAAATGTAGCGGCTGGCAAGTCCTGCATGTAAGGGAGGACTATAGGCTCCAAAACGTCGGAGATGTAGCGGTGGCTGTTGAGTGTACCGGCGATGCGTACCAGAGGGGTCCGGGTGTCATATCCAATTGCGCCCCAAACCATAACGCTAGGGGACGGACCAGTATGGCGATGCATAATGCAGGCGTCATATAGTCTCTCGCCGTGGTGCCGCCACACGCGGATCCGACCATCGCAGTGTTGCAGACAGAAGCGAGATTCGTCGGAGAACACAATGCCGTGCCATTCCGTAGTCCAGGTGCGGCGTTCAACGGCCCACTGCCGCCGCACTCGCCGGCGGTGTAACGTCAGTGGCAATCGGAGCAATGGGCGCTTTGCGACAAGTCCCCGCTTCTGCACACGACGTCGAACGGTACCTGCTGCACAGGTTTTTGCGCAACACACCCTAATTCCTGCGCTAACGTTCGTGATGTGGCGGTGCGAGTCGTCAATACCCGCCGCACAACATGCCGGTCCTCTCTTATGGTGGTGTGCCGCGGCTGCGGCAATCGCTCACGTCAGTCCGTCCGTGCCTCCAGCACCCACCGAATCTATACTCGCCTCACTGTGGCTGGATGTTATCCCACACGGACGCCGATGTCTCGGCACGATAAACCGCTGTCGCGATAAGCCACTATTCGTCCTCTGTCGAACTCCGAAACGTGCTGGAATGACTGCCGTATTCTACGACGAGGCATCAGGAAGCTTCCCACGCACAGCTCTGGCAGCACAACATACTTCCACTACTTACACCCCGCCTTCTGTGAACCCTTCATATAGTGCTTGTCGGTGGCGTTCTAGCCGCACATAATATGCATATGCCCTGCAATGCTAATTGTTTGCATGTCCTCTCGCGGGCGACGCGTGCTGAGAATTTCAGGCCAATCGGATGCTTCCTTCTTGGTGTTACATTTCGGGTGGCCAGCAGTGTATATTTGTTGTTTCGTGTTATCGGCTAGAAGTATCTTTTAATCACCTTTTAGTCACCTGTTTAAAAAAATTGTCACCTTTCTCACCTTTTTTAAAGGAAGCCTTAGCTCCTCACCCTGGAAATTGCATATTGGTCTCACGTGGTTTTTTTCATATTGCCCATGTATGAATCCAAACTTTCAGAATATCTTGTATTAATGCTAACATCAGGCGAGTGTTATAGTTAAGAATATTTAATTATCATGTTTTCCGGCCATTGTTTTTTTTTAATTTTATAATCGTTAGTGCAAAGCTTAACTTAAAGTAAGACACGCTTGCTAATGTACCTTGAGCTGCTTCTTTTTTTAGGTGACTGGCGTTTATTTGGTATTTACTTTAATTACATGTTTATAAAAGGGCCTTCAAAAAGTACACATAATGATAGGTTGCTAGGTTTATATGCAGCATAGAAAAATGTGTGTTATAATCGTTCTTCCTCCTTGAAAAGTGACGTTATATACAACTACAGTGTTATCTACCACATGCTCCTCACCCTAGAAATTGCATATTGGTCTCACGTGGGTTTTTTCATATTACCCATGTATGAATCCAAACTTTCAAAATATCTTGTATTAATGCTAACATCAAGCGAGTGTTATAGTTAAGAATATTTAATATTCATGTATTCCGGCCGTTGTTTTATTAATTTTATAATCGTTAGTGCAAAGCTTAAATTAAAGTAAGACACGCTTGCTAATGTACATTATCTACCAACAAGTAATTGGACACCACTGCAATCGCCCCGCACGGGGATAACTGGTTTTCCAGTTATTTGGGGAGCGGCGCCCCACGGCCCGAGCTGACCTTGTGACTGGTCAACATCTGATGTCATGCCACAGCTTGTTTTTTCTTATTTTGGTGCTGTTGGTGTTTGCAGGGACGGCTGTTCATCCAGCTGTTGGGGAGTCGCGGCCCCACGTTCCCGAGCTGGTCTTGTGTCTCGCTTTTTCGTTTTTATTTATTTTCTCCACTGGCTAGTTGCCCGTGTTGTATTCTCTACCTAATCGCTACCACGTTATGTACTAACACCCCGGTCTTGTGGTTTTGTTACCCTCCACCACTAACTGATTTATATTAACCGCTCAGTTCGTAGGTTGCTGAGATTCCGTTTAGGTTCCCTGCCAGGATTTGTCTTCTTTGGATTTCTTTTTTTTTTCCTTTTAGCTGGTTTGGGTGCTAGACCTACCTGCATGTTTGCCGCGTGCGGAGACCCGTGAGGCGGAAATGGGATGTCTGGCGGCTGAGGTCGCAGGAGACCGGTTAAGTGCCTCCTGTGTACCAACACTCCTCTTCGACCCCGGCTTCGCTGTAAACGGGAGGCTAGAGCCTAACCCACCTCTGGTCAGAAGTCTTGTACCAAGTTGTGTGCAGGGCTTTAGCGGCTTTTTGTCGTATTGCACGGCAGGGTGAGCCCGGGGGCTGTGGGATCATGCCAAAGGCGTTGGCATGACGGTACCCGGAGGCCGAAGTGTCCGCCGAGTGCGTGTGATCACAGCCAACGGACTATATTTGCAACTAAGCTCTAGAACTGTGTCTTGCGTCATGTGTTTGGCTTGCGGACATCCAGTTCTCCCCTGTTGGGCTCGATTGTGGGCGGAGTACGTTGCTGATGAATCTTTTCTTACTCCCATGGGGAAACATAAACCCTCCTCAAAATTTAAAAAACAACAGGATATGGTGATTGATCAGGGGCCAAATTTGCCTCAACCACCTCCCACACATAACACACTGAAGAGAACTTTCGTTGAAAAACGACATCACCGTGATGTATCTTTAGATCCAGGTGTTGAGCCGTCAGCTCAGAAACGTCGCATTACACTTGCAGATTCGATACCTCAAGCTACTTTTCTCGTCATTTCTTCTACTGACCAGATGTTGAAACTTTCCTCAAAGTCTCCTTTTTTCATCTCGAAGGCACTTGCGGGTGTTGCTGGCTCTTTGAAGTCAGTGAAGAAGCTACGCTCTGGTGACCTGCTTGTGGAAACTTGCACTCTCTCTCAGAGCAAATCTCTTCTGCAGTTGACCAGACTTCAGGATATTCCAGTTCAAGTGACGGCACATCCGTATCTCAACACCTCCAAGGGAGTCATTTCTGAGCCCGACTTGTTGGTCTGCGATGAAGATGAACTTGTGTGTGAACTTGCTGATCAGGGTGTCATAGCTGCCCGACGCATGACTTTCAGGCGCGATGGCGCGCTGATCAAATCACGAAATGTTATTTTGACTTTTAACAGCCCGAAGGTACCTACTGAAATAAAGGCTGGTTACTTGTTATGTGCAGTTCGTCCTTATATACCAAATCCTCTACGCTGTTTTAAGTGCCAGAGGTATGGACATTCCCAGCGGTCCTGTAACAGTGTTGCGAGGTGCGCCAATTGTGGTTCCCGCGACCACGAAGGGACTGGATGCACTTCAGAGCCCTGCTGTGTAAACTGTGGTGACTCCCACGCTGCTTATGCCAGGTCCTGTTCGAAGTGGAACGACGAGAAGGCGATCCAGCGCCTCAAGACCCTGGAGGGCCTCTCGTACCCTGCTGCCAAGGCCAAGTTGGGTATTCCCAACAACCGACAGCGTACTTTTGCCGCAGTTGTTCAGTCTCAGCCACAACCCGTGCAGCCTTTTGTTCCGCGCCCTGTAGCTCTCGCCGCACTTGCCAAGCGATCTACAGCTGAACAAGCGACACAGGTGGATTTCACCGAGCTCCAGCTTATTCGACCAGCTGCGTCTTCGCCTTCTCTTTTGAAGACGCCCGCCTCTTCCGGTTCCCAGCAGACAGCCTGCACGTGCGGGTGCGGAAGACCCAGCCCTCAATCCGCAAAGGTGTGCGGTGTCCATCAAACTGTCTCGGCCTCAGCGAGGTCCCCACCCTCACCCAACATTATAGAAGAACACGGGGGGAGGAGAGTGACAGTTCGTCCCCAGCTCTACCAGCATTGCAGAGGAACATGGGGGGAGGAGAGTGACAGTTCGTCCCCGCCCTCTGCCAGCATTGCAGAGGAGTGTGGGGGGAGGAGAGTGACGGTTCGTCCTTTTCCATTAGTAAATATATTACTTTTAATAAACTTCATTAACTACCTTTTCTTCACTGCTTTCTTCATACTCTTTTTCAACTTTTACCAAGCCTGTCTGATCTTAATCATTTTCCACGTTTTTAAAAATCTGTGGCTGATCGTTCTTTGTCTGGCGCTCTTTGGCCAAACCTGGCCCTTGCGCCAATAAAATCCAACAACCAACCAACCAACCAACCACTGCAATCGACGATATCTGCGGTCCTAATACACGTCACGGCCACCGCCGTTAAATATCGTGTGGGAAACAACAATGCAACCAGTCGCATGCAAGATGCCACGCAGTTCGGAGCGCTCTGATTTCGAGAAAGGTGTAATCGTCGGGTATCACAGAAATGGCCGATTCATACGTGACATATCCAGCGAGTTGAAGTACCCAAAATCGACAGAGGCCTACGTGATTGGCAAGTGGAAGATGAGAGGTGACTGTCGGAATGTGTCCCGACCCGGCAGACCCAGAAAACTGGGAGGTAGAGACCGACGGGTGCTGGCCAAAGAAATTCGGAAGAACAGCACCAAATCGATGGGCCACATCCGCGAGGAGTTTCAACAGGCCTCCGGGAGTGTTCCTTCAATGAATACTATCCGTATGGAAGCCCGTATGCTCGGTTATCATTGAGGTGCTGCCGCCCACAAGCCTTTGATCACCAAGTCCAATAGCGCTGCTCGGCTAACGTGGTGCAAAGAACGTCGGCAGTGGACCGTTGAACAGGGAAACAGGTCTGGAGAGAACAATCAAGGTTCACCCTGTACCGTTCGGATGGCAGGGTCTGGGTTTGGTATCTACCTGGAGAACGCCTCCTGCCGGAATGTATTGTGCCAACTGTAAAGTTCGGCGGCGGTGGAATTATGGTATGAGGTGTTTCTCCTGGTATGGCACGGAACCCTTAGTCGCAATTCCTGGTAGACTCAACGCCGAGACCTACTGCACCATTTTGGATTACCATGAGCTTCCTACGTTGTGGCAGTTTTACGGGGTGGACCCATGATACTTTCAGGATGACAATGCCACCTGTCATGTTGCGAGGTCCACCATGGCTTGGTATGGTGACAATGGAGTTAATGGAATGGACTGGCCTGCGCAGAGCCCGGACCTTAACCCTATCGAGAACTTCTGGGACGAGTTGGAGCGTCGACTTAAGAGGTGCCCCCACCGTCCGAAATCGGTGAAAGAACTGACCTGTCTTTTCCAAGCCGAGTGGAAGAAAATACCGCTAGCCGTCGTACAACGCCTGGTTGAGAGTATGCCCCGGAGGGTCGCAGCTGTAATCACCGCTCGTAAAGGCTCCACCAACTATTGAAGGTGAATAAACTTCGTTTTCCCTTGCTATCACAGATGTCCAATTACTTGTTGGTAGATAGTTTATCTTGAGCTGCGTTTTTTTAGGTGACTGGCGTTCATTTGGTATTTACTTAAATTACAATTTTATAAAAGGACCTTCAAAAAGTACACATAATGATAGGTTGCTTGGTGTATATGCAGCATAGGAAAATGTGTGTTATCGTCGTTCTTCCCCCTTGAAATGTGATGTTACATACAACTACAGCGTTATCTACCACATTCACGAAACCGTGCATCAAATTTTTCAGCGAGCACTGTACTTCAAAAAAGTGGCACTGATCCAGTGACGGGGTCACCTCTAGATATCTTACTCTAACCTTCTTGTTCTGTTGGCATTGGAAACCAGTCGCGGATGTTACATCATCTCCCTTTTAATTTTTTTTTGTTGTTTCAATCCAAGGAGGTTAAAATAAGATATCTGAAGGTACTCTTTTTAATGGAGCAGTCGCATTTTGCGTGAAGCCTATATCCGTGAGCGACGGCTGTCAAAGTGTGGGAAAGCTGATGGATTTCAGTGCTATTGCAATGCATTTTGTGTTGGCCGAATCGCCTTCTTTCGTCGCAGTTTGTCGTTGTGTGAGAAAATGATAAATTTATAAAATTCTAAATTATTTTGAATCTCCTTTCCATTTTTATTTTAAATTGAAATACACGAAACTTAGTGCGAATTCTAAACCAAACATAACGTTAAAATTTTAAACTTCACCCGTGTAAGAAGTATAATTCATTCCGGTTTGATATTAACAAAAATCACGCAATTCCAAAACACACGCAGTTGACGTTACATAGGTTTCATATAAACAATGTCAAATTCCTACACCTGGCGGCGTCACGGTTAAGAGACTCAGGGCATCTCCAGAAATATAATTCTAACCTCATTGGTTCTAACCGACTAAACTACACTGACTGAATGTATCGCTGCAGATATGTCGTCTTTACACGTGCTTCATCTCTGTAGTATGACAGAAACACACACACAGAAACATTAAAAATGACTGTGCTCCCCAACGAACTTTATCCCCCTCTTCTCTCCCATTACAGAACTTATATCTTTTCCTTGTTCATCAATAGCATATTTCATCTCCCAATACTTGATGAACTTATGTTCTTCAGATTTTCTTCTTACTACCTTCAGGCCTTCAGTTTCTAACCAGCACCTTTTTTGCATCCAACTCTCGCAGTTATAAAAATGGGTAGGTCTCAGAGCGTTCGTGGTGTTGTTCATCAGTTGCCCTTTGGATTCCGTGCAGGAAGGTCGCACATCGTGTGAGCTCCTGCGAGTGAACTTTAGTGCAAGCTTTTCGTCGTCGTCGGCCGTTCGTCTTGTTCTGCGATTAGATAGTTTCTGGGTTACCAGTCTATCCGAATCAGTCCGGTTAGGGGATCTTTTAGTTGTTAAGCTTTTTTCAAAGCTCAATTAAAATTTTCTCGAATCCACTTCTCTTCGTTTCAGCTTCAAGCCCATCGAAAAAAATTAAGAGAATTTCAAGTTCTGATGTTGTAGAGCAAAAGCCTGACGCCAAGAAAAGCGATGCCGTTTCCCGTTCCACTTCTACTTTCACGGGAAATCCGGAGTCAACTGAAAAGTCAGATCCAAGAAGATCTAGAAGAATTAAGAACCTTCCGCCGGAACTTTGTCATAGTATCCAAAAAAGAACAAGAAGAAGATTGGTAGGTAAAAAACTTTCTTATTCTGTGCCTCAGAAAATTCTAGGCACGTCATCTGACAAAAAAGTTGTCGATGACTCTTGTATGTCTGTGCCAATTCCAGACATAATATCTGAGAAAATATCAGATATGAAAAAAACACCGGTGAGATGCCCGGGCGATGGGATTTCTGAAAAAATTACAAATATCATTAAAACACCGAAGAGATGCTCGGGCGATGGGATATCTGATAAAATCTCAGATATCATTAAAACACCGGAGAGATGCCCGGGCGATGGGATATTTGTAAAATTTTCAGATTTCAATAAAACACCGGTGGGATGCCCGGGCGATGGAATATCTGAGAAAATACCAGATATGATTTATGAAAAGTCCGAGAAAATTCCGGACAACCTTACCCAAGAGGAAGGTTTTATAGAAAACAGACCTGAGACAGCTTCGGCGTCAGGCTTTTGCAATGAAAAAAAAAAAAAAGGCCCTTTTTGGGGCCGAGTACTTTTTTCAATAAAGTTACTGTGCAAATACAAAACACAAAAATTGTTGAAATAAAAGAACAACCTCAGTCATCTTATGAGCATAAGTTAAGCTCAAAAATAAAGAATGCTGTAAATGACACAGAATTAATGAAAAATGACACAAATAAATACCTGCGTAATATTAATTTATTACACAGAGAAAAAAAAAGAGTTGTCCCTAAAAGCAATGTACAGAACTCTGTGCTAAAAGAAAGGGTTGAAAAACATTGCAAAAATTTCCACAACACAAATGTGACAGAGAAATTGATTGCTGATGTTGACAAATATCTAGGCGAGAAAAAAAAAGGCCCTTTTAAGAGCCTGATATAGAATTCTGTGCCCCAAGAAAAAATAAAAAAATATCGCAAAAAAAAATTCCAAAACACAAAAGTGATAGAGAAATTAATTGTTGATGTTGATAAAAATATAGATGAAAATGCTACGCATAAGCAAAAAAAACTGGTTACTCCAACCGTGGAAAAACCAAAATATTTCGCTGGCAGGCTTAGCAAAGAAATTAAAGAGGCAGAAAAAAATAACTGTAATGAAGAGTCTCAATTGCAGTATGCTAATAACAACGATGAAGAAAAAAACAACGGCATATTTAGGGGCCGTTCATTTTCCTCTTTCTCTGAGGAAGGGGGGAAAAAAACAACGGCATTTTTAAGGGCCGTTCATTTTCCTCCTTCTCTGAGGAAGGGGGAAAAAAACAACGGCATTTTTAAGGGCCGTTCATTTTCCTCCTTCTCTGAGGAAGGGGGTAAAAAAAACAACGGCATATTTAGGAGCCGTTCATTCTCATCTTCCTCCTTCTCTGAGGAAAGGGGAAAAAAAAACAACGGCATTTTTAGGGGCCGTTCATTCTCATTTTCCTCCTTCTCTGAGGAAAGGGGGAAAAAAAACAACGGCATTTTTAGGGGCCGATCATTTTCATTTTCCTCCTTCTCTGAAGAAGAAAAACGCCCTCTTAGTGAAACCTTTCCCTCATTCTCTGAGGAAGAAAGCAAATTTGACCTATTAATTAAAAAAGTTAAAGGAATGTCCACGAGTGAGAAACTTACGGAAAAAAAATAAATGGAGAAACCGATAAAAAACAAAAAAATGGTGAATGGACCATCAATCAAATAGCAGAATTAGCTGCCAAACTGGTCAAAAGCAAGGAAGCAATCAATTGTAATTCTGACCAAGTTATCGAAATTAACAGCAATATAAATAAAATTGATACAGTAAAAAATGATGAAAAAAAAACCGAGGATGAATTTCTTTCCTCTGAAACAAATGGACTTAACATATTAATTTGGAATGCGCAAGGCATCAAAAGGCAGCATAGAGAATTCTTAGCCTACCTAAAATACAAAAAAATTGATATTGCGCTAATTAATGAATCCTGGCTAACGGACAGAATTAAATTCAAAATTCCCAACTACAAGGTTTACAGAAAAGACAAAACCTCCCAAAGTGGGGAATTTTGATCGCAGTGAAAGATAAACTAGAGCAAAGTGAAGCGATATGCAACACAGAGGATGGCATGGAAGCGCACTCGGTTATTATTCAAACAAAAAATAACCCGATTAAATTTACGGCACTATACAATCATCCCAAACACACTATTACCAGGGAAGCTTTAGATAAGCTTTTCGAGGAAAATATTCCTACGGTCATTGCGGGAGATTTTAATAGTAAACACCGCTATTGGCACTGCCCAAGAGCTAATAAAAGTGGGAACAATATTTTCAGATATCTTTTAAACCAAAACATTGACTTGGGGGCGCCTTCTGAACCCACACGAACGGCGCTCAGAGGAACTAGCAATATACTAGATTTTGCACTCCTGAAGAATAATAAATATTACTTTGAAATTCATACTGAGGCGGCACTCTCCTCTGACCACAATCCAGTTCACCTCCAGCTTTATACTGACAAAACTGTGAAGGTAGCACCCAAAATGGTCACTAACTTCAAGCAATTTGAAGGGAAAATTAAACTAGTGCCACCCCCAGTAATTGGAGACTGTAATAGCAAAGAAGAAACTGACACAGCTATTAAACTCTTTAACCTCTCCATTAAAAAAATTATGGAAGAATGTCAAACTCCTGCTAAAGAGAAAAAAATCCGTACTATTTACCCAAAGAAATTTTGGAACTTATAAAAGAAAAAAATAGGTACCGAAGCAAGTGGCAAAGAACAAGAAATAAAACGTTCTATGACCTTTATTGCTGCATAAATAGACAAATTAAAAGAGAAATCAGAAAATTCGAGAATGGGTCATGGGGTCAAGTATTAGAGGAGGCTCATATTGACTACTCTGAAAATTCGGATAAAAAAAACAAAATGACTCTATGGAATCTTACGTCGAGCTTGCAAAATAAAAATGTCAAATTACTCCCTCCCCTTCAAAAAGAAGATGGGACGGTAGTTAGAACTGACGAAGAAAAAGCAGAAATTTTTGCAAACTCACTAGAAAAACAGTTTAAAATAAATGACATCCCTGACACTGATGTAGCCATTAAAATGAAAAAGGCCCTGAATACTTATTTTAGACACGCGGAGGATGTAGAAAATTCTAGAGTCATCGCCCAAAGTGCACAACTCTATGAAGAATTTACTAGTAAAAAAAAACCTGTATTAACATCCCCAATTAAAAGCAAACAGAAAGTCTCTTTTAAAAAAAATAGAAGCACAAGGCAAAGAAAACAACAGCCAAAAGTACAAAATGCTACGGCCTCTTTTACGTCCGATAGACAAGTTAAAGGTGCTACGACCTCTCGCGGGTCCGGAACGCCAGAAACTGAAAAGATAAGAAATAAAAAAAGCCCTTTTAAGGGCCAAAAAAAAATTTTTGTTCCCCCTGACTTTGAAAAACCACTACCCATCAGTGAAAGGGAAGTTAGGTTTCATATTAATAATCTTAAAAATAAAAAGGCACCAGGCAATGATGGCATAAATAATAAAATTATGAAAACATTACCGGAAGAATATGTGCAAACCCTTACTAAAATATACAATTGTGCCATTAAAATAAACTACTTCCCTGATATTTGGAAGACAGCAGAGGTAATACTTTTACCCAAGCCAGGCAAAAACCCGGTAATTCCTGAAAATCACAGACCGATTTCGTTGCTCCCAACCATGGGAAAAATCTTTGAAAAAATAATTCTTATTAGAATGCAACAATTCTGTGAGGAATTCCCAGTAATTCCATTTACTCAAGGAGGTTTTAGAGATAAACACTCCACGGTGCACCAACTCTCTAGAATAACTGAAAAATGTGCTGAAGGAATTATAAAAAAGGAACACACAGCAGCCATATTTCTGGATGTGGCAAAAGCATTCGATAAATGCCCACATGAGGCAATTATCTACAAGCTAATAGCACATGATTTCCCACCCTGGATTATACACATAATCAAATTATACCTCACTAACAGAACATTCTGTGTAAAAATCAATGGGAAAAAATCGTTAAAAAAAAAAATCGAAGCTGGTGTACCTCAAGGCAGTGTACTCGCACCAACGCTGTATTCTATCTTTACGTCAGACTTTCCCAACTATAATAACAGGAATCTGACTACAGCTCTCTATGCTGATGACACTGCACTCGCTTATACTTCCAAAAATAAAAATCAAGCAACTTTCATGTTGCAACATTATGTTGAAAAACTTGAGAAATATTTCTTAGATTGGAAAATTAAAATCAATACCGAAAAAACTCAAGCAATTCTATTTTCTAGGATTAAATGCAATCACAATCCAGACTTTGAAATAGAAATGTATAAAAAAAATACCTTGGGTAAATGATGTTAAATATTTAGGACTTTTTATGGACCATAACCTAAACTGGAACAAGCATATTAAAGAAACTGTGTCCAAATCCCTTAAGATCAGAGGAAGTCTCCAGCCAATAATAAAAAATAAAAGGCTTAGCAGGAAAAACAAAACTTTGATATGGAAAGCCTGTATCAGCCCTGTTATTACTTATGCCTGTCCTATCTGGGGTAACTGCAACAAACAGCAGAAAAATAAGATTACCTCATTTCAAAATAAAACCCTACGATATATGGTTGGACTTGATGGAAGAACTTCAAACCATGCTATCCGAAGCATGCTAAATATTAATTCCATCCATTACACGATGTATGACTTAGCTTACAGATACTATGAAAAAGCTAAGATTCATCCTAATCCTCTGGTCAGAGCGGCCATTAACTATACTGTCAATGAAACTGACAGTTATAAAAGGCCAAAAACTATCTTAAATAAAGTTCCAGAAATGAACCCAATTCACAGCTACCCTAGCAAAAAAAAATAACAATAATTGGGACTAGGTTTAGAGGTTATTTCTCACCTATGAAGAATTTCTGATAAAAAAAAAAAAAAAAAAGGCTCTTTTAAGGGCCGACAAAATGTTGCATACTCTAAACGAGTATCTTAAACCTCGATCGGTGTAATTTTGTGATCACACCACCCCAAGCTATGGTTACTCTGACATGGCTGTCAAGAAGCAACAAAAGTAAACCTGTGAAAAAATTCTGTAAACCAATTCACAGAATTTGTTAACCCAATTCACAGCTACCCTAGCAAAAAAAATAACAATAATTGGGACTAGGTTTAGAGGTTATTTCTCACCTATGAAGAATTTCTGATAAAAAAAAAAAAAAGGCTCTTTTAAGGGCCTTACTCTGATTGCAAATTTACTTCACACATGTGAATTAATCTCGTTAAATAAAAAAAAAAAAAAAAAGGGGGTGGGATCCTCTAAGAGCCGTACTCTGTTTTGAAAACATACTTCACCCATGTGAAGAAACCTAGTTAAATTAAAATGAGAAAAAAAAAAAAAAAAAAAAAAAAGAAAAAGGGCTTTTTTAAGGGCCGAGCAAAATGTTGCATAAAAGATTTATCTTTTTTGTACTAAATATCTCTGCCCTTAAAAAAAACAAAAAAAAACAAGGTGTTGTTGGTCTTGCCTTTTATGTTAAAATTTGTTGTTGTTTTTCCTTAATTAAAAAAACAAAACAAAACAAAAAAAAAAAAAAAAGGCCCTTTTAAGAGCCGAGCAAAATGTTGCATCTGAAACCTCGATCGATGTAACTTTGTGATCACACCACCTCAGCTATGGTTAATCTGACATGCCTGTCAAGAATCAACAAAAGTAAACCAGTGAAAAAATTCTGTAAACCAATGGGGAAAAATCTTTTCTCTCATTGGCTGGCGAGCAACACTGAGCAAATGGCCAGTTTTGTCTTACCCGGAGTTCAAAGACGATTCTTCTCTGGGAAAGATGTTCTGTGTGTGATGATTTTTTTCCAGGTTCCCCTCTCCAGTGTCCTTTCCTTCCTTTCCCCCTGTGCTCTTCTGTGGCACAGATGTACCAGGCATTTTTCTGCGGAGAGAAATAGCACTTGAAATGGCTTGTTGTTACAGGTAAGTATGTAGGGCAGCTTACAACTTCACTTCTTAACGGGTAACCGTCTACTCCCTCTCCTCTAATATTTCCATACTTTTCTTTCGTACTATTCTATCAGGGAAATCTGTTCCCAAACATCTAATATTTCTCTTTTTCACCTGACAAAAGGCGCAGAGCGCTGAGGGTTCGGGTCTCTCAACCTCAGATAGGAATTATCTCTCTCTCAGCGTTCGTGGTGCCTGGTGCGACAATATTTGTTGACCCCCTACAAGGAGTTTTCTTTTTTTTTTATGGATATGTGATTTTTAAGCCACATATGAACGATAAATAATATGAATTAATAGTCACGCTCGTTTATCCCAAGGTCAACGCCAAGAAAAATGCTTCTATTTGCGCTTAACTGCAACAAAACTTTATTGAGACGATTTGTATTATTCCAGTGACAGCCAGACCTTTCATAATCTCCAAACATCTTGGCTTATTGTCCCAGCACTTCGGCCACTGTTCCGCCGGGGTTGACAAATTTCCGTTCCTTTTTGTTCCTCAGTGCCATATAATTTTTTGTGCAAATTTAACTCTCATTTGTATGTAAGCTTGACAGAAAATTATATGTAAATTTAAAGCATTTGCTCTATATTGTAAAATTGTTATAGAGAATACTAGCCTTCTAATACAATAATTTGTATAATATAAGCATGTAAACTATTTTTTTCATTTTGTACCCTGCAACAATAATAAGGTCTAAGAACAATGTTCAAGAACCTGAGTTCCTTTTCTTTTGGTCAACACTCAAGCCCAGGGTCGGATTAAACCCTTAGTGTGCCCCAAGGCCTAGATATCTGAGTGGGCCCTCAAAGAACGTATGACGGGGAATTATTATGAATTATTATATTATGTAACTACTGAACTATCTGCAGAGTTTCATAATAACTCACTATTATTTTATTGTTATCATAAGAATATAAGCTCAAAGCTTAAGATTCCTAGATTGTGTCTTGGAGTTTCTAATGACTTAGCATTGTATACATTTTTTGTGCATCGTTTTTTGTTATGCAATGTGAAGCTACAGGGGACTTCGACCATAAACGGTTCCAACTGCAAATTGGGAGGTGTGGTTGGATGGCTGTGAAAAAGCTGAAACTGTGTCTCGGCAACCCCGCTGTACACAGCGACATAAGACCTTGACCCTTGGTGATCACTGGCTTTGAAATATGTTGGTCTTCCAGCTTCTGCTTTTGATAAAGTAGAAATCATACGAGACAAAAGTAAAGCTACTTTATAAAAACTCTTTATCTGTAATTTGCTTAGGCATGCCTCCTAGGCACTTGGTCATAGTGGGCCCCAAGGCTATGGCCTCTGTAGTCCCCCTTTAATCCGGCTCTGCTCAAGGCCTCTTTTACAGCAATTTATTATTTTTTGTTATGCAATGTGAAGCTACAGGGGACTTCGACCATAAACGGTTCCAACTGCAAATTGAGAGGTGTGGGTGGATGGCAGTGAAAAAGCTGAAACTGTGTCTCGCCGATCCTGCTGTACACAGTGACATAAAACCTTGACCCTTGGTGATCACGGGCTTTGAAATATGTTGGTCTTCCAGCTTCTGCTTTTGATAAGGTGGAAATCATACGAGAAAAAATTAAACCTGCTTTATAAAAACTCTTTATCTGTAATTTGCTTAGGCATGCCTCCTAGGCACTTGGTCATAGTGGGCCCCAAGGCTAGGGCCTCTGTAGACCTCCCTTTAATCCGGCTCTGCTCAAGGCCCCTTTTACAGCAATTTATGTTCAAAAGTTTTGGCACCCTTTTCTCCAGAAAAACAACAACAAAGAACACTGAATATAACTGATTTTTAATTGAAATTAAGTGTTTAGCAAATTTTTCAGGTAATTAAATATAATTTAAAATTGTTACAGGAGGTTGTACCGATGCGATTTAAACCACTTGATTAAGCCATGAAACCCTGTCCTGAATGACCATCTTTCAAGCATCTGAATATTTGGAATTGTGACATACTGTCTATAACCTTCTTAACTTTCCGTTTTTTTTTATACTCTTACGTAAATGTTGTGTATCTCTCGATTGAACTTTCTGAAATTAAAGGCGTATCTGAACTCGCAAAAGCTTCATTTGATGTAAGAGCACTGCCGGTCATAGGTAGAGAAACAGAAAACATGAAGAATCGCAGGTGTGTTTTCTGTGATTTGGGATGAAATGTTATCAGTATTAGGCTGATTTGCTATTCGATTGTTTTGATGATATTCTTCTTGTTACAAGTTCATAATTTCAAGTCTTTTGTAACCTCCAGCTCTTGCAGAAGCACAAAAATCAACTTTCATTTCGCCGACCTTTAGTGTGCCAAAGGGCGTCTTTATCAAAATGATCTTACGATAGAAAAAAAAAGAAATTATTTGGAGTTAAACTCCAAATAATTCCTGTCCTGGGGCATGGAGTTTTAATTACAAATTCACTCATCGTCAAAAAAAAAAAAAATAGTTGCACCCAGAAGGATGTGCCCGATTGCAATGCCATTCGGGAGGAAGGTAAAGTTTCCAGGAACAATAAATGATTAAACATTGAGACTGATACGGGCAATATTTATTGAGCTACACGACAATAAATAGAGCGTCGTAATATAACGTCGGGCCGCCATGTTTGCTCACACAGTATGCCACACATCTCGGCATGGAGTTGTACAGGTTCCTGATGGTATCCTGCGATAAGCCAACCCATGCAGCTCGAATCTTCTCACGCAATTCCGCAGATCGTGCGGTAGGGATGGAGTGTGGATAGCATCCCACACATTTTCAATCGGTGATAGGTCTGGCGATGCGGCTGGCTATGGCAGAGTGTCAGAGCCTTGAAGGCAAGCTCTCGAGACAGCAGTAGTATGCGGATGAGCTTTGCCCTGTTGGAAAATCACACCAGAGTGAGCGTTCAGAAAAGGTAGGGCCACTGGTTGCACGACCTCATTAACGTAACGTTGGGCTGTCAAAGTTCCTGCAATGAGCACCATAGGTGATCTGGCATCGTAGGCAATTGCAACCACCACACACCATGACACCAGGCCTTCTGGACGTGTGACGCTCGACAACAAACCGTTCAACTTGGCGCTGACCACGGTGCCTCCACACACGGATTACGTGGTCGTCTCCTGCAGACAATGGTGAGACTCGTCCCTGGATCACCCGCTGCCATTTTCCGTGGCTCCATCACAATCTGGCATGACACCATTGCAGTCTTTGGAAACAATGCAATGGTGTTAAGGGCAGTCGTCGTAACGATCTATGTGAGTGTAATCCTACGTCGTGCAGCCGTCTACCAGTGCTGCTGGAACTAATCGGAAGATGCATGGAGGACAGCACTGCTCGCTGAATATCCGCAATCGTGGTTGTTGCGTCACTCCGCACATGTCGGACAACCCGTCGGTCTTCTCTCTCCGTGGTTCGTCTAGGTCTCTACACCCTTCCTGTCGCTGCTGCGTACCTTGTTCTATCCACTACAGCCAACAGCATGCTATGGTAATGTCCGCACGACCGGTATGGTGCGCAATACGGTGATACGACCATCCCTCTTTCCGGAGCATGACGACGCTGTCCCTTCTCGATCTCCTCCAACAGCTCTAATTGCTTCCTTACTTTTCTCCAAGCCATACTTCACTTGCAAAGGATGCAACCAACACAACAGCATAAGTCAGAATGGCAAGCACGCGCAACGGGACGACCTCTATAGCCGGTCAGTCACAGCGTTAAGACCCCACTTTGCCTGCGTCACATGTGCAACCGAGCGTGATACTTGAATCAGTTGCATGTCTCACGATGTCAAACCTGCCCACCAAGTTTCATTCCTGTCGGTTGTTTCCTTCTGGCTGCAACTATTTTTTTGACGATGAGCGTATTTCCTACCCTCGTCTATTTTAAGATACGGATATTTAGTGGATCGAGCGTTCGTTCCGGTCTGGGATCGAACCTGAGGTCCTTTCCGCGGCAGTCACGAAAGTTGCCCACGAGGCCAACCGCGGCCCTGTTAAGAGGGGGAAATATTCGTTCAATGATTACATAAAACAATCTGGTATTACAGGTAAGGAAAAACAAATCCACTGGAGCAAAAGCCGGACTTCATACGGCCGTTAAATACATCCCTGCCGAAGCTATAAGCGTAGCTTTGGCACGAGAGACTACTAGAGGTAGGCACAAACCGTTTCTTTTTTAAAGTACCTATTCTGTCGATTCGACTCACTGAAATTATTCGTTCGGACAGATTCGTTCGTTTCGGTCGGAAATTCTTTCCGTTTGGAGAACGATTTGTGGCTCGGGAATCGATTCTGAGTGGAATCCTTTCGTTCGTTGACAGTTTCCTGTTTAGTGGGCTATTTTCATGTTTACATTTGTTTTTAATTCTTGCAGAAAATTTGTCCCTCAATATTCTTATAAGTTCGTTTCAAAACGTTTACGTAATTTATTGCATTTGCACACTTATGAATAAAATAATATTTTCTGACCAGATGCAACACCGACACACCGCGGTAAAATTATCATGTCTAGTAATTCGTAATTCTGACTGACTGATTCATTCTGGAAATCGGTTGCACCGTGGTAAAATTTTGTTGTCTAGTGAAACATAATCTAACTGATTCATTCTGGAAATCGGTTGCACCGTGGTAAAATTTTGTTGTCTAGTGAAACATAATCTAACTGATTCATTCTGGGAATCGACTCTTCGGAATCGGTCCTTTTCAGGAATGATTCGTTCGCCAATGACTTAGTTTGCTGATTCGTTGTTCGCGAACGACCTATATATAGAGACTAACTGTTTTTACATGCTTAAAGACAGTGAAATCAACCGTTGCCTTTTCTATTGGAATGAGGGCTACCAAACACTGTGATCTGACATCAAGCCTTAATGCATTAGCACTTCTGCGTAACAATTCTGAACATCTGGGCGTTGGCGTCCGATCTGTTGTAAAATATTTGATCGACAAAGTCAACGAAAAAGTACTAACGATATTACTTGTCAGCGTTGCTCGGCACGTGACTTGTGGCATACGTTTCCCTTTCCTGACTACAGAAAAACCTGTTTGGTGGGACTTTTACATTTACTCCTTGTCTACACCTACCAAGCAAATGATACTACAGCTCAGTGCAGGTACCCTTTCTGCTCCGTAACGTCACCCTTACAGCTGCCACATCCAACGAGAAAGTCTTTACCGTGGGCTGCGTGCAGCTGCCACCTCCTTGGCGAATTTCCTGCAGTATCAACCTGTAAGGGATATTTCCTAACTTAGAATGCTCACTTTCGCTTGGGAGAGAGAAATTTCCTTCCTGTAGTTTAACCTTGAAGCTAATCGCTGTGTTACTATTAAAAAAACATATCAGCTTCGAATCACAGTATATTTTTATTTCTTGTCTACCGCAATCCAACTTTGCGTGTGGCACAACTTCGTCAGGAGGAACGTCTGCGATTTCTACTATTGAGTAATTAATGTTTTTTTTTTCTTGAAATATTTCAAAGTAATGAAGCACTAGCAGTCGCAAGAAAGTTTTCTTGGCAATTTCGAATAGGAGGACTAGTAAAATTTTTAAGCCTTCGTATTAGGCAGATTTAGAACCCGGAAACAATGAATACTGCTGAACTGGTGATTAATTTCTTCTAATAAATTTGTTCTGGTGCTGTGGACACAATAGTCTAACAAAGTTATATATTCCATTGTATGTACGCTCCAATACACCTATTTTTTATTGGCATTTTTTTTATTGGTACAGCAAAATTGAACATTTTCCTTAAAAGTCCAGATTTTTGTAGTTAAATTTATTTTTCCTTTTTTTCTGTTAAGTTAACAGCAGCGCTACATATTAAGAATTTCTCTTCACGAGGCAAAAACTTAAGATATATAATTCGAAGTATCCCGAAGCAAACTCTCGCAATTAATGTACACTGAGATGCATGGGTGGCGGAACTCAATAATTTCAGGAAGGGGGCCAATTCCAGTATGGCCCCCAAGTTGCGCAGTGGTCTAAGCGCTGGCTTATAACCATTCGTCCAAGATGATGGGTCCGAGTTCAAATCCCATTGAGGCATGGATGTTGTGTTTGTCATGTGGTATTAGATCTCTCCCTTCCCTGGAACCGGTGGCCCTAAAGTAAGGACTGGTGACTGCTGATAGCTCGTTGTTATGCACATAGTGGTCGTTAAACCCCCAATAAAAAAAAAACTTTCAGCAACAAACTTTCGGCAACCCTGTGGACAACAAAACCAGGTGCTGGATCGGAGGGATCAAAAGATATTGGCTACCTACTTGTCGGCTGTTTTAGCCCATTTGCGACATGGTCCGATACGTGGACGCGTTCGGAGATGACCGTTGCACACCAGTGTTGAAGTCTGCAATGATTCACAGTGTTATATCCAGTCTGTCGGCTTGTACGATTCTCACCAGACTCCTTTGAACTTGCTGATTCACCAACTGTTTCTTCCACCGTATCACCAACTACTGGAAGTTTTTTGCGTATTGCACTATTCATGATAAACATTTGCTAGCTTGAAAAGCCCAGATGGGCTGCCGTTTTGGAGAATTTTTTTATTGGAGGTTTAATGACCACCGTGGCCAACTCAGTTGGTTATGAGCAGTCGCCTGTCCCTAATTTAGGGCCACTGGTTCCAGGGATGGGAGAGAGCCAGCGCCGTAAGACGAAAACAACGTCTATGCCTCACCGGGATCCGAACCCAGATCCATCTAGGACGAATGATCAGAAGCCATCTCTTAGTCCACTGCGCCACCGGGGCGGTGTTTTGGAGATTCCTAGAACCGACGCGTTTGGCGCCAACTATTACTAACGTTCAAAGTCCCCCAGATCATTCGTTTTGCTCATTCTGATAATCAGTGGAGCGTTACCTGATGCTTGGTTTGTCTCACTTGTATCGCACACCGTGTTTACATGTCGTCCTACGTGTTGGAATGAGCCATTTATGTGGCGAGGGAAGGTGCACCCAATAAATTGTAATCTCACTGTATATTTGCAGCCATTGGCGCCGACTATGTGGGTGCTTCGTGATCAGGTACCTATTGAAAATTACTAGTGGGTGCGGCGAATCCGTCAAGACATTCATAACAACATAAGCAATAAAAATCTTTAAATTGTAAGTTTTCTAATTTTCCGCGGATTGTTTCAATTCCTTTTTTTTACAGCGCTATTTTAAAATTTCTTACTAAATGAGTACATGTTATAAAATCAGGAATGGGTATATTTGCTTTTCAACATCTATTGTTATATTTATCTCTATTATCATTCTAAAAAACCATTGTCCCCTGCTGAATGAAGGTCTCCCGAAGTCTCTTCCACAACTCTGTCCTCAGTCGTTCTCTTTCATGTGGCTCCCACATGCTTTCGATTTCCATCTGTCCATCTCCCATGCGGCCTTCTTCTGCATCTTTTTCTCTCCCTTAGTATTCAGTTAAACACTTCATGTATCCAACTGTGGTGGGTTCTTGTAGCAACGTGTCCTGCCCGTTGCCAGCTGAGGGTCTTTATTTTTATATAATCAAATGTCATTTTCTTGGTCATGAATATCTCTTCCTAATTTCCTTGGTTACACAGGCATGCATCTCTCCTCGCTTCTTTAATTTGCCCACAGTCTCTGAATGTCTCTTTTAGTTAAGGACCACGTCTTTGACCCATAAGTAAGAACTAGAACGATGCAGTTATTAAATAAACACTTTTCTCTTAAGACAAAATAGTAAATTGCTCTTGAAAATTGCACTGTTTCTTCAAAATGTTCTCCAGCCAAGCTTTACACGCCTATTAATTTTTTCATAGGCGTGACCATTATTTGATATGTGTTGTCCAAGGCAAATGTAAGCATCGGTTGCTTCTAAATTTGCCTTTTCAACAGCTAAATGCACAATTCTTGTAAAAGCATTCTACACCAATTTCGTTTTTTGTAAGTTCATTTTAAAGCTCACTTATTTACTCTTATCAGAAAGTTTCTCGACCGTCCTACGCTTCTCCTAGGAGGCACTTTAAAAAATGACTATGTCGTCAGCAAAACGAAGGTGGGTTAAATAATCTACATCAATTATTATTCCCTTGTCTTTCCAGTTCAGTGATTCAAAAGTACTGCAGTGTGGCATTGAAGTGCTTGGGAGATATGGAGTCACCTTGTCTCGCTCCCTTTCCAATTTTTTAAAGAGTTGTGTCCTCGAACAGTCTATGTAGATTAGCGTCCTAAATTATTTCGTCGGAAAAATATTAGTATCTGTAAAAAGTGGGACGTATATATTTTAGAGTATGAAAAGTAATAGCAAATGGTGCAGAAATTTCATATCTGAAATGTCTTTGAAAGATTTTGATCGTAATATTTACCTGTAAGTGTGGTGTTGTGAAGAGAAACTGCAGTAGGCCTAAGGCATCGCTCCGACGATGATGTGAACGTTTGTTCTGTTAAAAGGAAGGTTCGTTGCTGTACCAAAATGACGAGCGGAAGAGTACAAGAAAAAGCGGTTATGTTGTTGGCAGGAGAGCGATAAATGTTGTAGTGATACGCTACAGAAAATATGTCTACATTATCTACCCTTTATGTTGTTGTATCTTGTACGTTGGTGGCAGGAAAAACCCGATAACACCTTTTTGATTTGCAAAAGTTACCTATCAGTGACAGAGAAACTGACTTGTGAACAAGGTATTAACAGGAGAACCAAAACAGCAGTGGCAAAGCAAATCAGCTACGAATGGAAGCCATTCAAAGCAAAACAGAAAGTTATACTTCGTTACTTTTTTGTACAACATAGAAAGGCATATTCGTACTTTTTATTTCGAGTCAGAGAATCACATGCGAAGGAATGAAAAATTTCTCATTATCTGCTTTAAAAACAATAACAAAACATGAGCGAATTATATTCTGCAGCGTATGAATACAACATAGTTCGCTATCCTGGCACTAACGTACGCGGTTGCACTTGCAGTCGTCTGTGCATGATTTGCACGTGTAGCAAATCTTCACATCGTCGCCGTAGCTATGCGTTAGGCTTACCGCAGTGTCTCTTCACAGCTTCTCACTTGCAGGTAAATATTACGATAAAAATCTTTAAAAGGCACTTAAAATACAAAATTTCTGCACCATTTGCCACTAATTTCTGTACTCTAAAATCTGTACGTCGCACTTTTTCCAGGAACTAATATTTTTTCAACGAAATAATTTAGGGCGCTAATCTACATATTTACCACAATAATGTACGCATCTTCAGTACTGCAGGATTTCAGACATTATAACTGGGAATGGTTTCACGGAATCAAAAGCCTTTTCCTAATAAATAAAAGCCATACATAATGGAAGTTTATACTCATTTGCTCTTTCATTTAGTTCTCTTAGTACATGGATATGATCTATAGTGCTGTAGCCACTCCTGAATTCAGCTCGTCCAGTGTTTCCTTCAAGCGATGTGATAGAACCTTAGTGAACATTTAAAAAAATGTCCCTTTTTTATGTAGTAGGATCATTTTAGCATTGTTCCAATCATCAGAAATTTTCCTCCTTCTTTTCCTTATATCATCAGAAATCTCCCTCCCCATATAAAATCTCACTCGCCAGCTGAAAATCAACAGCCGTGCTGTCAATTTTGTTTCGTGTTTTAAATGTCTTTTTTTAAAATTCATGCACATCTCTCGAATAATATTTTACGCTAACCTAATTTAAACGATTAACAATTGTATAATAATCAAACTCGGTTTTCTCCCTCTGGAATAGATGTTGCAAAAATCTATCAATGTTTTAGAACTTTCCTAATAGCTCCGCCGAAACGCAGATTCCGTGTTTGCCCTTTGACCAACGACAGCAATTGGCTAAACGGCAGCTTGTGGGACGCATACGATTCTTACTCTGCCTATATTTTTACACAGCGTTAAGGGAAATCATTCTACCGGACTTTCTGCTTCTTGCCTCGTGTTCCTTGTTAAGCGCACCGAGCCAGGATGCCCTGACTCACGACATTTGCTGACCAATTTCTTTTCGCCGAGAAATACAAGTACCCAATAAGGAGCACCTCATATTTTTTTTATAAATTTGGAATACCTTATTAACTCATTAAAAAATTATATTTACTCTCGGATGAAATAAAATTGTTGAAATATGCATTATAAGACTTATTCCGTTCCGAACAAATTTTAGCAGCAATTTAAGGGTGAAAGAACTTTAAAAATCCAGGGAAGACTAACATATCAAACCATGTTTTGTTGTACAGATAATTATATTAATTTGGTCACTGATCGTCTACTGAGAAACGGAATCCAGATAAGATCAGGTCATATGTAGAGGATTTTAGGAAGAAAGGGTCTGACCACAGGTCTTAAACAACCCTTAGAAATAGGAACCAAGGAGATTTTTGCTACAGAGCCCGACAGGAAAGTCACACGGAAGCGAGGTAGAAAGGGAGAGGAAGACGCCCTTATTTATTACCAGGCGGCAAGTACCCGGGGTCCGATGGCTTAAGGTGCCCATCCGACGCCCGGCGGATATTTAGTGGTTCGAGCATCCGTACCTGTCTGGGATCGAACCTGAGTTTCTCCGCGGCAGGCACGAACGTTGACCACTAGGCCATCCGCGGCCCAAGAAACAGAATCCATACGTACCACCTCCTTGCGTAGACACCTTTTTTAAGTTTATCCATTATTTTGACTTATGAACAAACGTTTTGATCCCGGTAAGTCGTTGTTTTTTCTTCTTCTTAGCCTGTTGACACCCACTGCAGCTTCCCGCAGCATTTTTTCCAACTTCCTCGATTATTAGCCGCAGTCCACCATTTAGCACCTTTAAATTTCTGAATGTCATATCTGCATCTTGTTCTCTGGCGCCTGATTCGTCTCTTTCCATCTCTTGATTGCCATTCTGTTATTAATCGTGTCCATCTTTCAGTCTTCCATCATGTTCAGCGGATCTCCACTTTGATTTTCATTTCCTTTCGTTTCATTACAGTTGGGGGGGGGGGGGTAAATCGGTCTAATCCCGAACGCTGACCAGACGGGTTGGCGGATACATTTTATAGCTACTGCCCGCTGCGAGAGGAGGTAGATTCCCATTGCTTAAGAAGAAGAAGAAAAAAAGTTGAATATTAAAGATTGACCGCCAGGCACCGGAAACTCTAATAGCCTGGTGTTGGGGGAAAGAGCAAGGAACAACGAAGAGTAAGTAGAAAGAAGAGTAGGGACCAGTCTACAGATAATAAAACACACATATTAAACGAAGTAAGGCATGGTCCTGCATCAGGTATCTCGGGTTCGCCACGCCCGTACTCACTAGAGTGAGCGCTAGCGATGTTCCAAGGGTCACCAAATATCGTTGTTTCGTTTAATCTAAATATAGGTGGCACCTGCGTCGAAGAAATGCTTTGTGCTCTGTCTGTACGTGGATAACGATGTGGGGATGGTGGGCCATCAAAATTGTTTCTAGTGCCTCCTTCAAAATTACTAAAGGCGGATAGAGCTTACCAATGCCCCTTTTGCTCACAGTCCAATGACCTAAGCATAACCGTAGTTAGCTTAATATATTTATAAAGGTTTAGTGGCAATTTTTTTGCTGAAGTGTAGATAATGTTTTTTGTCATTGTAAAGCAAAAGACCAACGCATGTATAGAAAAGAAATTTAAGACAATAACGTTTTAGACAGATAATATAGAGCTCAAATGAAGTTAACGAGGTAAATGTGCAGATTAGCGTCCAAAATTATTTCGTCGGAAAAATGTTAGTACCTGGAAAAAGTGTGACGTACAGATTTTAGAGTATGGAAATTAATGGCAAATGGTGCAGAAATTTCATATTTGAAATGTGTTTTAAAGATTTTTATCGTAATATTGACCTGTAAGTGCGTTGCTGTGAAGAGACGCTGCGGTAAGCCTAACGCATCGCTACGGTGACGATGTGCAGATTTGCTTCGTTGAAAGGAAGATTCGCTGCTGTGTATAAGTCAAAAAGCGAACGACTACAAGTCCAAGCGCGTACCTTTTTGCCAGAAGAGCGAACCATGTTGTATTCATACGCTACAAAATATAGTTCGTTCATGTTTTGTCATTGTTTTTATAGCAGATGTTGAGACATTTTTCGTTCTTTCGCATATAATTTCCTGATTCGAAATAGAAAGTACGAATATACTTTTCTATGTTGTACAGAAAACTGGAGAAGTATAACTTTCCGTTCTGCTTTGAATAGCTTCCATTCGTAGCTGATTTGCTGTGCCACTGCACTTTTAGTTCTCCTGTTAATACCTTGTTCGCAGGTCAGTTTTTATCTCATTGATACGTATCTTTTGCAAATGAAAGAGGTTTTATCTGGTTTTTCCTGCCAACAACGTAGAATATACAACAAAATAAAGAGTGGATAATGTGGACTTATTTTTTGTAGCGTATGAGTATACCATTTATCGTTCTCTTGCCAAACGTAACCTATTTCTCATGTACTATTCCGCCCGTCATTTCGGTACAGCAACGAGCCTTCCTTTTAACAGACCAAAGCTTCACATCGTCGCCAGAGCTATGCGTTAGACGTACTGTAGTTTCTCTTCACAACACCGCACTTACAGGTCAATATTACGATAAAAATCTTTAAAACGCATTTCAAATATGAAATTTCTGCACCATTTGCCATTTATTTCCATACTTTAAAAACTGTACGTCTCACTTTTTCCAGGTACTAATATTTTTCCGAGGAAATAATTTAGGACGCTGATCTACACATTTACCATTAACAATTCTTATTCAAAAGCACCAAGATAATTATTCGTTTTTTTCAAACAATCCAGACAAAGAGAATAAGTGAAATAGTAGGCCATTTATCGAGTAGTACCCCTGTAAATGTCCCGGCGGGTCAATCCGGCCTTGCATTCAGTTCGTCGCGTCAAACATTTCGCCGTACTTCTTCCGATTACTGGCCGTTCGCTCCTGCGAATGTTGCGCCATCTGGTGAGTAAATGAGCAGCTCACCAGTGACATATTTGCCTAATGTTCGTTTCATATCCGATAGATGTCTCAGCGTTCCCGAATTTATTTTGCTCACTGACGGTCTGCAGTAACACACGTACAATTTTAGTACATCATTCCTTATTTTCTGCCCGGCGGCCCCTAATAGGAAGAAGGATCTAGAGGACCTAATGGATTATTACAAGGCATTTCGCGAGTGCAAGTGCGGTAGAACTTCATAAAATCTATTTATAAAAAAAATATCTAATTGTTTTCTCCCGAAAGGGAAATTTCTAGCACCTACTAGGGAATAGCATGCTATCGTTTCTGTTAGACAGCCCCTATTTGGAAGAAAGAAATAAAGGTCCTAATAATAAAGCATTGCACAGTATTTTGCAAGTACAAGTGTTATAGACCTCCACTAATACTGTTTGGAAAATAACAGTTGACATTAATTTTTTTTGAAGGACGTCCGTACCAATTACTTTGGTATAAAAAGATCCCCATAACGTAGCATTTCACAGGTTTTCTCCTGTACACGTGTTATAGAACGCCATAAATAGTAATAATAAAGTAAAACATATATTTTTCCCAGCAAAACGGAAATTTGTGCCATCTACTTCGGTATACATTTCGTTATTTCCTGTCGGACTGCCCCTATTTTAAAGAAGTATCAAAAGGTTCCCATAATATAGCATTTCAGTGTTCTCCTTTACGGAAGTTGGTGCTGCGAACGTTCTTTTGGAAAGATAACGCAATGAATTAAATTATAAATAACATTTACAGAGTTCTATAACATGTGCATATGCTAGATACTGTGAATGTTTTATTATTAGGAACATTTAGAGCCTTTTTCCGATGAAGGGGCGTTGGACGTGAAGTGACGAATGCTTTACCAAATTTTGTAATACGGACGTCGTTCTGGGTAAGATAATACGATGCATTAAACTGTAAATAATATTCATGGAAAGTCAATAAATTTATTTATTGTTTATGTAAGATGGGCATAGACAGTGAAATTCTCATTATTAGTAATATTAAAAGCCTTCTTCCAATCAAAGGCTGCCGGGCGGAAGGTGATAAGTTGGAGCTACGAACGTCCTTTTGGAAAGGTAACACGATGCATTAAATTGTAAATAATGATTATGGAGTACTATAATATGTGCATACACTAGATACTGTGAAATGTTCATTATTTGGAACTTTTAGAGCGTTCTTCCGATGAAATGCCGTTGGGCTTAAAGTGACGAACGCTTTACCGAAGTTGATCCTACGAACGCCATTTTTTGCCAAGATATTGTCGTACATTAAGTTCAGAATAATACTTATGAATTTTTATAACACGTGCATACACGAAATACTCTGAAATTCTCATTGTTGTGAACTTTTAACGCGTTCTTCCGATCAAAGGCCGTTGGGCGGAAAATGACTGCTTTACCGAAGTTGGGCTACGAGCGTCGTTTCAGCAAGATAATACGATGCAATAAATTGTAAATAATATTTATGGAAAATTATTAAAATGTATTTATTTATTTATATAAGACATGCATAGACAGTGAAATTCTCTTTAACACGAAGTTTTTGAGCCTTCTTCTGATCAAAGGCCGTTAGGAGGAAAGTGGTTAAAGCTTTTCCAAAGTTGCTGCTACGAAAGTCCTTTTGGAAAGATACCGCAATGCGTTAAATTATAAATAATATTTATGGAGTTCTGTAGCACGTGCATGCGCGAGATTAGGTGAAGTTCTGATAATTAGGAACTGTTAAAGCCTTTTTTCGGCCAAGAGTCGTTGGGTGGAAAATGACGAAAAGTTCACAGAAATTGGTTCTATGAAGGTTCTGTGCGAAAGCTAATGAGATGTATCATATAATATTCGAAAGCCTGCGGGAGAACAATGAAGGTGACTGGCTGAAGACAGACAGTTGTGGAAGAAACTTGGAGACCTTCATGCAGCAGTGGATTGATAATGGTGGACAATGATAATGATGACGATTATGTTATATGTAATCTTTATGGTGTCCTGTAACATGTGTACAGGCAAAATACTGAAATACTCTGTTATGAGAACCTTCTCATCCTTCTTCCAATTAGGGGCCGGTGGACAGTATGTAAAAAATGCTATGCAGAAGTAGGTGGTACGAACTTCCTGTAGCGAAAGAAATGAGATGCATTAGTTTATAATAAAATATTTACCAAGTTCAATAACTGCACTGTTGAAATTTTGTATAATGCTCCGTTATAAGAACCTGTAGATCTTTCGTGATATTATGGGCCGTTGTGCTAAACGCGAGGAATGCTATTCCTAAGTTGGTGCCAGGAATGTTCTTTCCGTAAGATAATGAGATGTATTATAATATAAATACTCTATGTAGTGTTCGATGACATGTGTACAGGCGAAACACTGAAATACTACACTGCTGGACAATTGCTAAGGACGGATCATAAACGGCTATATAGGGCATAAAAAAGTAAGTGTGGTTGGATGCCAAGTGAAATAAAATAATGTCAGAATGCCAGGACATTACAAGAAAGACAATTTATTGTGCTCTGAAATCCAGAAGGCTTTGGAACGTGTTCAAGGGACAAACAGGCCATTTTGTGCAGAATACGCAAACGTGAAAAAAATGCAATTACCGTCCGCAGGCGTTCCGGCGTAAGATGTCAATACGGGATATGGCCACCATGGAGGGCGATGCAAGATTCCTCACGTCGTGTCATGCTTTGCACAACATTATCAAGCAGCTGTTGGGGTAATTTATCCCATTCCTCTGTCAGTGCACGGATGAGGGTGTCCTTGTTTATTGGAGGGCATTGGCGACCAACAAGACTCCTCCCCAAAGCATCTCACACATTTTCAATGGGATTCAGATCTGGAGAACGTGCTGGCCATACGAGGCGTTGAATATCCTCGCTCTCAAGACACTCCTGGAGAGCGACTGTTCAATGACATGTTGCGTTGTCGTCCATGAAAATGAATCTATCACCGACAGCACCACGGAACATGCGAACACGAGGTAGCAGAACATCATTCATGTATCGTTGGCCAGTCATAGTCCCAGTTGGAAGCACATAGAAGGACGTACGGCCATTCATCATGATGCCAGCCCATACCATGACACTACATGTCGGATATCGGTCCCTTTCCTGTATGTTTGCTGGACAATATGCAGTACCACTATAACGCCAGATCAGTTGTCGTCGACAATCAGACGATAGACTGTATCTACTCTCATCTGAGAAGAGGACAGCAGACCAGTCGTTATCAGTCCAATTGCGATGTTGATGGCACCATTGCAAACGGGCGGTACGGTGACGTCTGGACAATGGGATGCACACAACAGGACGGCGGGCGTATAGTCCTCCTTCATGCAAACGTCTGGCGACAGTTTTTCGGGAGATCCGCTTGCCAGTAGCAGCCATAAACTGATTTGCTACCTCATTAGCTGTGCTGCGCCGGTGTCTTTTTGTTGATAGCACTATGTACCGATCTTGTGCAGGTGTCGTACTGCGAACACGACCTCCCCCGTGACGTTTGCTACACTCTCCATTTGTTTGAAATGATTTCCAAAGCCTTGAAACAACACTGTGGCTGACGTCGAACTCCCTGGCAACATCTGTTATTTTTCGCCCTTCTTCAATCTTGCCAATAATACGGCCACGCGTAAAATCATATAGGTGATGTCGGGAAGACATATTGAAAATTGCAAGTTCGTCAATTGATTCTTTCCCTTTCAAGTTTGCGTTTGAACAACAACGGTCAATACGCGTCAAATCCTTTATATCTCTTATCAGCGCTATGACGTCACGAACAAGTTCGGCAATCCAAAATTTGCATACGCAAAACACGTCTTACTGTATCCCGCACTTATGCTAATTTCCACATTTTCCTGCCTTCCATTTTATGGTTGCTATCGGTGCTATTGTCATCCGTCCTTAGCAATTGTCCGGCAGTGTATATTATGGGGACCGTTTAATCCTTCTTCCAATTACGGGCCGTCGCGCTGAAAGTGAGGAATGCTATAACTAAGTTGGTGCTAAGCACGTCCTTTTGAGCAGACAGGGAGATATACAGGGTGTCTACAAATGATTGGAGCGGTTACGTGATTTTTGTGGCTGTAATACTAGCGATATGCTGCTCGAGTTGGATGTTGCCAGGCACGCATTGCTCAAAGTTTACTTTGGTCGCAGCTAGCGGCCACGAGAGGGCAGTACCTGTCTTATAGTCGGTAAGATGGCTTCAAATAGCGAGAAAGCGTTTGCTGTCCTCGAATTTCATGCTAGTCAATCTGTGACAACAGTACAACGACACTTTGGAACGAAATTTAGGAAAACTCCACCCAGCGCCAACTCCATTCGGCGATGGTATGAACACTTTTAAGCGACAGGATGCCTGTGTAAAGGGAAATCAACGGGTCGTTCATGAGTGCCTGAAGAAACCGTGGAACTCGTGCGGTCAAGTTTCGTGCGTAGCCCACAGAAGTCGACGCGCACAGTTAGTAGAGAACTGGATATACGACGATCGACCGTTTAGAAGATCTTACGCAAACGATTGAAAAAACAACCGTACTGCTTGCAATTGCTACAAGCCCTGAAGCCCGATGACAAAGTGACTCACTTAGAGTTTTGTTTGCTATTTGAAAGTTTTATGGAAGAAGATGATGCGTTTTCTGATAAACCTGTCTTCAGTGATGAAGCAACATTTTTTGTTGGTGGCAAAGTGAATAGGCACAATGTGCGAATCTGGGGCCCAGACCCCCCCCCCCCACGCCTTCGCGGAGCACATTCGGGATTTTCAAAAAATCAATGTTTCCTGTGTGGTCTCAAAATTTAAAGTTTACGGCCCCTTTTTCTTCTGCGAAACGACCGTTACCGGACACGTGTGTCTGGACATTTTAAAAACATTGGCTCATGCCGCAGTTGGAGACCGACAATGTGGACTTCGCCTACCAACAGGATGGCGCTCCGCCCCATTTCCATCGCGATGTTCGTGAATTATTGAACGCCAGATTGCAAAAGCGATTGATCGGTCGTGCTGGGAATGATGATCACTAACTGTTATGGCCTCCAAGCTCCCCCGACTTAACCCATGCAATTTTTTCGTGTAAGGTTATGTGAAAGATTCGGTGTTTGTGTCGCCTTTACCAGCCAATCTACCAGAGCTGCGGGCTCGCATCATCAATGCCTTTGCTCACATTGATAGAGACATGCTAACTCGCGTGTGGGAGGAACTTGATTACAGAGTTGATGTTTGCAGAATCCCTCAAGGGGCGCATATCGAGCACCTGTTTTTTGCCCAAAACAACTTTGTGCATTGTTATATGTAATTGTAACGTTTCGTGATCATATGTCAAATAATATACTTACAATAAATTGGTGAAACCGCTCCAATCATTTTTAAGCACCCTGTATTATATTATAAATACAATTTGTGGAGTTCCATGACAAGTGCACAGGAAAAAAACTGTAAAATGCTATATTATCGGAACCTTTTGATACTGTTTAACATTAGGGGCCGTCAGGTGGGAAATAACGAAAGGTATACAGAAGTGAATGGTATGAATTTTCCTTTTGGGAAGAAAAAGATTAGATGTTTTACTTTATACATACCATTTATGGTGTTCTATAACACGTGCACAAGAGAAAACCTGGGAAATGCTACGGTACGGGGGTATTTTGATGCTTCTTCCAATGAGGGGCTACCGGGCGGAAAATAAAGAATTTTATATCGAAGTAAGAGGTACGTATGTTCTTTTGAGAAATTAATGCGAACTGTTATTTTCCAAAAGGTATTAGTGGAGTTCTATAAAACTTGTACTAGTGAAATACTGTGTAATGCTTTACTATGAAGACCTTTATTTCCTTCTTCCAAATAGGCGCCGTCGGACGGACAAGTAAAGAATGCTATGCCAAAGTAGATGCTGCAAATTCCCTTTCAGGACAAAACAATTAGATGTATTTCTTTATAAATAGAATTTATGAAGTTCTACCGCACTTGCACTCCCGAAATGCCTTGTAATAATACATTAGGACCTCTAGATCCTTCTTCCTATTAGGGGCCGCCGGGCGGAAAGTAAGGAATACTGTACTGAAATTGTACGTGGGTAACTGTAGACTGTTAGTGAGGCATGTCCAGAAATACACCACAGCTGTCTTATACGGATGCAAGCCTGTGATTGGCTGTTCGGAGAGAGACGATTTAATCCGAAGAAACCAGAAGCTCGAACTTCCCGAAGTTAGGTACTCTGGAAAGCAATGAAGTTTACTGTTTTCTCGGCTCGCAGCTTTGGGACGAGTTTACTTTTCCATAGAATTTTGTATATGAAATTGATCTAAAAAAGAAAGTAATGTGAGAAAGAGGCAGAAGTGGTATAGTGCTTATCCGATTCTATAATTTTCTTTAATCTCAGGAAAACTTAGTGCTCAGTTTAAAATTAAGGCGACCCCGGTGAGGAAATGGTAAGAAGTGCTGGCATCTCTGAATATTTTTCAATTAATTTATGTATATAGCTAATGGAAAACCTCTAGATTTGGATCAAACCGGAATTTAGATCACCTTGCGCCACTTTGTTGTAAATCACAGGCTTGCGGGGAATCCGTATGAGATAGCCATGGTGCATTATTTTCTGGACATGCATCAGTGAGCAAAACGCATTTGGGCACACTGCGACATCTATCGACCACATTCACGGAAGCGAACGGTCGGTAATTGGAGGAACTACCGTAACGGTAACTGTTCGATGTTGAAATTCTAAGCTTGGCAGGTTACAATAGGGGGCACACTGATCTACCATGTCTGTGCACAGTGAAAAATGGTCCGAAACAACACCAAATATAAGTTCATGGGCTCTCGTTAGAAACCACTATCTCAAGAAATACACCGGGGATCTCGTAAATGACCGAATCTGCACACCAATACTATACATCCACTCCAAACTGAGAAGGAATACAAGAGCCTTCAACTGTGTTTTCGATGTGCTACGGATCGGATGGTTTCTGTATGTACATTTCTTAACGTACCTCTCCGTGTACCACTACCCGATATAAATGGTTCCATTACGAAATGCAAAAGAACGCAAAGGTATGTACGAGTATAATTATATCAGACTTTCAAAAAGTCAAATAGCGTTCGTTGCTTGTTTGGATGGTCTTTAATATGTAGTTGAACTGATTTTCTAAACTTACTTTCACTTAGGAAAGGTGTGTTACACTTTCCTAAGCGGAAGTAAGTTTAGATATCTAAGTCGCAATGCGAATAGCGTTAGGCAATAACCATCTTCGTTGGTTTGGATGGTTTTACTACGCAGTTTAATGAATTGATAAATATAGTTGAAACAGTAGCTAGCCTTCAGATATTGAGTGCGTCAAGTAGTTCCGTCAACTAGGCGAGAAAACTTTGTTGGCCTTTAAATCGATATTTACATTATTCAACATTTTATTCCGTAAAACATATTTTTCTTTACAAAGTTGGTACGTATTAGCACTCAGAAAAAAGCGCGGAATGCTTAGGACGACGGAGTCAAGGTGGATTCCGATGAATGGAAGCTTCGTTGAGAAAGACAAGTAACATGTGGAAGAATACAGAAGGAAGTGGTTGAGCAGTACGTAGTCATCGAAGCGTCTTGTAGGAATACGCGGTAGGAAAGAGGTCGGTTTTACGCAGCATTGTAAGTTGTTTTTTAAAGGGTAATTTTGAGAAAGCCTAAGTACAAAATCGTCAGTCTCCACACTTCATCTCGCATATCGTCAGGGCTTAAAATTTTATTATCAGCCACAGTACAAAAAGCTGTAGGCCTCCCTGCCATAGTACGATATCTGAATTGAAGGAAAGCGTTTATTTTGAAAAATATGCGTTTCACGAGGGGAAAATGTGAGCTATGATGTATGGAATAACAGCAGAGCTACAAATGAAATGCTTGAAGAAATCACCTAGCCCTGCACATCTTCCAAACCATAACCAAAACTTTGAGTTCAACCGGAACCAAAACGTCTTTCTCAAATTTCTGTCGTACATAAATTCATTAACATTTCTTAATTTCTTTCCATTCTGAGACATTGTGAAACTAATAATAATGACATTACGCAGATATCTTTCTCAAAAATGAATAAAATCGCTTTGAACTACTTCTATTTGGGCACGATTACACGACGCATCACACTCTTCCGAAAAATACACCCCACTCCTGTTGTATTATTCCGCGCATTCATTACCAACTCGTACTCCGTTCCGACGCACGGAACTTTCACGTGGTGGCCGTTAGCATCGCTTCAGCCTTCCGCACCAACTGCTGCAAACCATCGTACTCACAGGTTAATACTTCGGAAAAATTACTTCCTTTTATCTAAAAATACTATATTTTTGCACCTTTTCCCCAGTATTTTGTATCCTTAAAAAACTGTACGTCGCACTTTCCCTACACTGTTATATTTTTCCGATGAAATAATTTAGGACGCTAAAGTACACATTTAGCAAGAAATCAACTACCCCTGTACATCTTCGAAATCATAACCAAAATTTGAGGTTCAACCAGAACCAAAAGTTCTTACTCAACACTTCTGTCGTACCTGAAAATTTTTACATTCATTCATTTCTTTCTATTCGGAGACATTGAGAAACTAATAATAACGACATTCCGCACATGTCTTTCTCAAAAATTAAGAAAACGGTTTGGAACTACTTCGACTTGTGCAGGATTACACCACGCATCACACTCTTCAGAAGAATACACCCCACTCCTATTGTATTCTTCCGCGACCGCGCATTCACTACGAACGCATGGTCCCTTCCGAGGCACGGAAGCTTCACGGATGTTGTCGCCGTTAGCATCGCTTAAGCCTCCCGCACGAACTGCTACACACCATCGTACTCGCAAGTAATTACTTCGGTAAAATTATTTTACGTTCTCTTAAATTACTGTATTTCTGCGCCTTTCCCCATTATTTTGCATGCTTAAAAAATTGAACATCGCACCTTCCCCACACAGTGAAATTTTTCCGACTAAATAATTTAGGACGCTAAAGTACACATTTACCGATTTCTTCAAGCACTTCATTTGTAGTTGTGCTGTTATGCTGTACATGGTAGCTCACATTTTTTAGTCCTGAAACGGATATTTTTGAAAATAAAGGAGTTTCTGCAATTCAGAAAGTATACTCTGTCAGGGAGGCCAAGAGCTTCTTGTCGTATTGTGCCGGATAAAGAAATTTCAAGCCCTGACAAAATCCGAAATTAAGTATGGAGACTCACGACTTTAGAAAGAGCCACTAACACTGTTGAAAAAGCTACTAACACCACTTACAATGCTGCGTAAAGCCGACCCCTTTCCTTCAGCGTATTCCTACAAGACGCTTCTATGACTACGTACTGCTCAACCGTTTCCTGTTGTATTCTTCCGACCGTTACTTGCCTTTGTGAACGAAGCTTCCATTCACCGGACTCACGGTGTACGATAGTCAGGTGACACGACTCTGGAAACAAAAATCTCCCGTTAATGTCACTTGTCACTAGATGGCGCGACGAACGTGTGGGCCGATGATTTGATACAACCAATGCTTTCTTATGGGAGGAAGCAGCAGAAATATTCGTATTCTACGAATGCTGTTTTGCTTGGAATTAAAAAAACAATAACCTGGAACGCTTCGCAGACATGCACTTTTGTGCCTATCACATGGAATTCGTCTAATAAGCATTATATATATATTTTTTGGCCACAGAGTGATTACTCTAACGTGACGATTTCTGAGCAGACGATGCTGAGATTTTTACTGAGGCAATAGAGAATAGACACTTTGGTTTATCGTGAAAAAATTGTTCTTGTAAAATGACATGGTGCTGTACATTCGGAGGAGCAGTTTTAACATGGAATATCAATTTTTGTGTAAGTCATTAGAGCATTGTCAACGGAAACTGCTGATTTTGAAAACTTACCGAAATTTTCGCCAAATATAATTTTTGATTAATCTTCAGCTCGAGAAATCATTCACTATTGATGTTTTCATTTAGTATTAAACAATATATGTTACACATTTGTTCTATTTTTGTACCTAATCATACTAATGAATAAGGCGCTTCCCCCATCTGTGCTGGCGATAACGGCAGAGAAAGTGCATCGTGGAAAAATGGCTGCTTTTTCTCGGCGGAGATTTCCCCGACCTGCGTGCATATAGTACGATGAACATATTTGATATCAAGGGATAAAAATTGTGATCCTACATTTAAATAACGGTTAATGCTCTTAACGTAAAATTTTTTCACATTGTAAGCTATGGAAAAATGCCTCACATCCTAATGCTTCCGCGATTTTTCCAACTTTGTTGGTGTTACATATTAAGCCTTAATGAGAGACACGAACTTACTTTTAAGCAGTAACGAACTCCATTCGAGAACATAAACTTTTATTTCATAACAACAATCGTTCGCCCGCCTCATAACAACTCCGCCATTACCATACATACCTCCTTGCTACAACCCCCAACGTCCTTAGTAGTTCTTTATGTTACAGTTGGGTCAATAAAGGTTGATACAAGTTCTTCATATGCTGTCCGATAACCTATAGTGCGGTACGAAATACTTTCGCGCTTACCTAAAACAGAACTGAACAGATTCTAGTGCGACATTTATCTACAGTATAAATTTATCTCCTGTTAAGTAAAAACAGAGTTGGCGTACTTTATCTTCTGCATAGAAACTTCAGTTTTCTGGAACTCCATACAATATAATTACACAAAGTAATAAATAAAAAATACTCAAGATAAATACAGATTTTGCACATGATGAAATCATAAACACCATATAATCCCATTATTGTTTGCGTGAACGATCGGCCTACAACTCCTGAACGCCCCCTGGCGAGCTGTGACAGTAACAATCCGTTTTTCAAACTGTTTACAACACGGAAAGTCGTATCACCTGACTTATCATACACCGTGAACGGACTACACCTTGATGCTGTCGTCGCTCCGTCGTCCTAGGCCTTCCGCGCGTACTTTTCCAAACCATCGTACTCCCAGGTAAATACTTCGGCAAAATTCTTTCCTGTTCTCTACAAATACTATATTTTTGCACCTTTCCCCATTATTTTGCATGCTTAAAAAATTGTACGTCGTACTTTTTCCACACAGTTAAATTTTTCAGACTAAATAATTTAGGATGCTAAAGTACATATTTACTAATCTATTACTTAAAAAAAAGTTGAAACTAAAGGGCTCTAGATACACCATTACTTTTGCAGACACCCTCTCTTACTTCCTAACCCCTCCCCCCAACCACTACATACACACATTGCGAAAAATTCATCCTCCCTCGAGTTCGAAATCTTGGGCAAATTACTGTGCTTAGGGATGCTGAAGTAAATTTTGCGTACGGGCGCACGTTGTGCTATTTACGTCACTGGTTCTCATATATCAAGGTTCTCAGATAACAAGAGATAACGTTAAGATTAAGGACAACCAAGGCTTTCAGAAAACACTTTATCTTGAGCCATTTTGGACACAGGCTGCTATTGGCTGCCGAAAACACGTCATGTAAGAAGCAAAGGATCACAGGCGAGCGTCGTAACTTGTACGGATTACACGTTGGCTACAAATATAAAGAACGAATGCGATGGAAAATATTTTCAAATACTTGGAATTTCAAACTTCAAAGATTAACGTATTTATCAGAAATCTTTTATTTCCTGTGTCATAAGCAAATAAATAATATTAACAACAACACGATAAATGAAAGGCGTTGGAATGAAGAAATATATGTCCAGTGCCAATAACAAATACAGTGTTGATCCTGGTAGTCCACAAGAAATTATATTTGCAAAATTTAAAGTAGATGTGAATGTAAAGGTTTAAAAAGCTTAAAAATCCAAACGATTAATAATAATCATCCTAAGTTAACCAATAACAAATTATGTGAAAAAGAGAGTTTTTCATGCTCAATTTTTAACATTCTACTTTCAGAAAATATTCTAGTAAGATATTTTTTCTCTATTGCATAAAAGTTTGTTTTTTGGATTTAACAGATATGGCCCACAGTGTTATGACTTTATAGGTGTCATTTTTTTCCCCGACTTCATTTTTTTTTGTCAAAGAGCAAACAACGAATCTGTTTTTTTTTAAATGGCTCTACATCCGAAGTGCGACTTGTCGTCGGCTTGTTTAAGTTCACCGTCGTGAAGCTCAGTGTGCAATTACGCCATATAAATAATTCCACAACGAAATGCACAAGATCGCTTACGTGCGTGCAAGCAATATAATAACAGACTTTCAAATAATCAAATGACGTTGTTTGTTTGTTTGCATGGTTTCTAATATTCAGATGAACTCTCTTTTAAAATTTGTTTGGGTTTAGAAGGAGACACTGCGTTAACCAAAAGCGTCTTTTGTTGGATGAGAAGGCTTTTCCTTGGGTCCGATTGTATAGTTTATGTAGCAAGACTTCGTTGTCAGATAGAATTAAATAGTATTTTTAAGCAAGTACTTATATTTATATACAGCTTTCTAGTTATATCCTCACTAAAAATTAAGATTCCGTGGTTTAAATCCCAAAAGCCACAATCTCAAACCTAACAAACGCGGCGGAGTGATACACATCGCATTTCATAGAAATTCAACGCTTCAAGCTATCATTAATTCTTTAATAGTTTCTTTTAGTTGATCAGTGAACTCCGCCACTGCATGACACAAATAGACTGATATGTTTGTTTTATGTTTATTTGTTTGTTTTTTTGTATTCTTAAAAGACAAACAGCAATCATTTACTCCGCCAGAGAATTCACAACTACGTTTACAAAACGAAATCGGTGCTGATTGGATGAGTGGCTCTGCAACTCTTTTCGAACTCTCCGATTGGTTAAAGTTCTCGCTGGCATGCACGTGTGCGATATTTGTTAGGAAATCTTTTATGATTCCGTCATCGGTATTTGGGTCAATATAAGAGCCGAATTCTTCAAGCTATTTCTTCTCTGTTTGATAGATGTTAAACATCAAACATGAATTCACCATTACTACGTAACGGAATGATATTTGAGTTGCTCTATTTGCGCAGGTTGAAAATCAGGAGTTCCAATTCTCCTTTAAATGACTAATCAGAACCATAGCTCGTGGTAAATTCTAGAAGAGACCACAAAAAGGCTAAAAACTTTTTGGTTACTTTGGCAAATTAATTTTAACCTAATATAAGAGTGTTTATTGAAAACAATAGTAATAAGCACAGTAATACTGCTTCAAGGATTATGAGGTAATACGGAAAAGTTACGCATTTTTAATTGTTAGCATTTACAGTTTGAATTTGAAACTGTATATATATCTCAAGAGTGCTTCCTCTTTAGGTGCCATACAAGTAAAACAAAATAGCAGGTACCTTGGAGATTTTTTAAGAGCATAAAAAACTGTTTAAGATGGATATCTAGTGATTTTGTTCCCTATACTTCCAATGGAAAAAAATTCAACTGTACACCTCAGCGAACAAAGATTTCTCATGCATCAAAATAGGCCAACTGATAAAAAACATCTTAACTTAGATTGTACAATCACTGTTTTTCGCAAAAAACTTTCCAGAACTATATCAAAAATCAATTACTTTACTTGGATCAAAATAAATGAGACTGTCTTGATTCTTCTGATTCCTTTTCTATTATGTAAAAACAACTATTTAAATCTGGATTCAATACACAACACAAGAATTCTGATAGGTGATCAAATCACTAGGCAACTGAATGGTAAACATTGCTAGCCTGTTAAACTACAATTTATGACTGGGTTAACAGAACTTGCTAAATTCTGTATCCATGATTGGAGGCAGCATTCTAAATTTTTATCACCGACTTAATGATACAAGGTATACCCCATAAGCTGTCACTACTGGTGGTAACCCAAGAATTTTCATTATTATTTGGATTGCTTTGCATGACTATGGTAACCAATTCACACATATTTGTAACAGCCCTTTGATAGATAAATTCAATCTTATCTAGCTACATATTTTTGGACGGTATTCCATAAATTCATTCCAAAGTAATATTTTATGTAATAAATCATTCTCCTATGTAGTTCCATCCCTGCATCTTTTTAAGTAAATACCTAGGTTACACAAATAGGATGTATGCTGAGCGGCCCCAGTGGTGCATTGGTCTAAGCGATGGCCTCTGATCATTCGTCCAACACGGATCCGGGCTCGAATCCCGGTGAGGCATGGATGTTGTGTTTGTCTTACGGCACTGGCTCTCTCCCTTCCCTGAAACCAGTGACCCTAAATTAGGGACGGGCGACTGCTTATAGCCCATTGAGTTGCTCACGGTGGTCATTAAACCTCCAATATAAAAAAATAATCATGCTGATGTTAAATCCTAATTCGAAAGTGTATATTCTTATCTTCAGAAAGTCAAATATATCACCTGTCTCTACACAACAGTTTTTCCACTAGTGTGAGAATAAGCAGCTTTTACTTGTCTGCATATAACACCATTACGTAGAAGTAACTGAAACTGTGGTTATTCTTCCAACTCCGGCACTTTCTACGTGCTTTAAGAGACAGCGCTGACCTGCTGCCATCTATTGGCCGCTGTGAAAGAGGATGCACGTGAGAATCTCGTTTCGTGACTATTATGTCTGGCCAATTAAAAGGACCTTTAGGAATGCTTATCGTGTTCCCACTAGAAAACGTTTATTATAACAGAAAGACTTTGTTTCTTCATGAGTGGGAAGGTGTCTGTTTGGCAGAATAAATCATTTGATTTTGTGACTAAAAGATCAGTTGATTACGTGACATAGAAGAACTGTCTGACGACTACTTCGTTTGAAGTAGCCATGCCAGGAATTGATAAAACCCTCCCAAAAGTCCCAGCCAAATACCTTATATAGCTATAAAAAAGGACGGTTTTTCAACTGAGACCCCGCGACGTCTTCATAAACACACTAATATCTCCTAACATCTCTGCTATAACTGTTTCTACAAGCATTTCGAACTTGTTTATGTTTATCTGTTATCTAATTGTCCTCCGCAACTTCAGCGCGACCCAATGAGATAACAAATAGAGGCACCCGAGGTTTTATTCCAGCCAGTAGTCTAGCGCAGAACACGAAATTCATTATCGGAAAAAAGATGAATATGTTGTTAAGTCTTTGTTAATATAACTGAGATTGTTAATTGCTACCTTTACATTTCTTTGTGTTCTGATTTTCACATTTTTGTTTTTCTTTTCTTTTGACAGTTGATGTTTCGTTGTGAATTGGAAAATAACATGTACAATTGATTTTTTCGCAGAAGTTTGCATTATGATCACCTGACGGACTTTGAACAGAGAAGGATTGTTGGATGAGGGAAGCTGGGTTTTCCTTTCGCTAAATTGCCACTTGTACGGAACGAAATGCTAGTACAGTGATGCGAACGTGGCATCAATGGACAGATGAGCATCAGACGCACAGAAATCCGGGAAATGGACCGCAAACTGCACAACTGAGCGAGATGACAGACACACCTACCACATGGCAGTGACCGATTGCACAGCGACATCCAAGGTGTTAGAGCAGCAGTGGAAAACTATGTTAGAGCAGCACAGTTTGACATCCTCTTCTTAACAGAAAACTGGTCTTTATGCCGTGTTTTCTCACGAGTCACGGTTCAACTTGATGCACAATGATTGTCGCATACGTGCTCGACGACATCATGGTGAACTGCATTTTGTGGCGTCCTACCGGCCCAACACCAAGCGTCATGGTTTAGAGCGCCATTGGGTTCAATTCCCGTTCTCGCTTGATAGGATTTGACAGAATCCTCAACAGCCAGCGATACATCAGGAATGTTTTATAGACAGAGGTAATACCTGTCTTACTGAGTTGTCCTGGCGTTATATTCCAACAGGACAATGATCGGTCACATGTTGATCAGAATGTCCACGACATCTTCCATGCCCGGTAGATACCGCTTGTTCTCCGGCCTGCATGTTCACCACATATGTCCCCGACAGAAGACGTGAGGGACATGATAGCTAAGCTACCGGTCCGTCAAGCGCCTCCGCCAGTCGTCATGAATGAACTCTGACCTAGCATAAAATCAGCCTGCCATGCTATTCCTCAGGACGATATCGAAAATCTCTTCCATTTATTGCCACTTCATGTAGATGCTGTTATTGTTGTTCGAGGAGTCTTCACCCAATACTGAGTTTTAAAGTGAAAAAATATTGTATAACTGTACAAATGTAATCAGCTATCTCCTGTAACATGAGGAAACTGTGATATAAATATCATTTGAATAGTACTATTCTTTCTTGCCGTTGCAATTTTCACAAAAATTGGGGTATATGGCTGTGAAAAGGGGCCCCAAGTCCTCCGGTGTAGCTGCTTTTCCATCATGTAGTTTTAATAAACTAAAAACACGAAAATGATTTCTAAATATTTCACTTATTCGTTGAAAAAAATACCAAAAATGTCTCTTAATATTTCATTAAAATCTGTCAGAAATTCCTCGCTATTTCTTTAACCAGTAGCCTATGAAGCTTCCGCAAATAGTTTTGTCAAGACTTTCTGCTGTGGCCAGAGGTCCTCTTAGCCGTGAGGATTGCGAGGGCCATCAGCATAACCTTGTGTGTAAACACCACCCTCCCCCTTGCAATGCGAGGATTGCGAGGGCTATCAGCATAACCCTGTGTGTAAACAATCTGATCTCCTCTGTCACTCATTCTGCCTTAGTGGCCTTGATCTTTTACCAATGTACTTCATTAAGTAAACCATTCTGAGATTTCTAGTTTACTACGGCCACCATCGATTTTATTAGAATGCCCTGCAAAAAGGATTCTATCCAGCCTCCCACTCTCACGTGCTTTGGACTATCAGCGAGTTCTGTTAAAGAAATGTACCCTCCCCCATATCTGCTTTTTTTTTGAGTTTGGCCTTGTCATGAAGAAGTAACTTCGCTGGCTTGCTGAACTCACTGTATTCGGTGATTCTTGCCCCCCTGACGGTGTTTCTTGTTTCAAAATGAATTGTTATCTTTAATAATTAAAGTTAAAAAGTGCCAGTGCAATTTAACATTAAGAACTACACTACTCTGTTTTATTTTTAGAAACGCACAATGCTATTTCATTGAGATTTTCTCTTCTGATGTTTGTTTTCATAATAAAGTAAAACGGTTTTTGTCACTTATATTTTCAAAATAATGGGGCGCCCCCGTGGTGGCGCAGTTGTCTAAGCGATGGCCTCTGATCATTCGTCCGAAAGGGGGTCCGGGTTCGAATCCCGGTGAGGCATGGATGTTGTGTTTGTCTTGAGGCACTGGCCCTCTCCCTTCCCTGGAACCAGTGACCCTAAATTAAGGACGGGCGACTGCTTACAGCCCATTGAGTTGCTCACGGTGGTCGTTAAACCTCCAATCAAAAATAATAATAATAATAATAATAATAATAATGGCGCCCGTCGATAGCCAGGCCCCTGGACATGGCTCAAATTGACCCAATAGCACCCCCCTAAGAAAAGCTATTTCGGGGACTGGAGTGTAAGTTCTCATCACTTGTAATTTCTACGTGCCTTTTCAATGTGCTCCCACTATAGAAATCATCTAGCTTTTAATTCGCAAGGGTTGTTTAAGAAGACCATTTGTTAGATACTCCCTTCCTAAAAACGACAAAAACATCACCAACATTTAAAGAAAAAGATTTACGGCAGAAAAGGAAGTAACTATCATGAAAATAAGCGGCAAGGGGTACTCTCTACATACCTCTATATGGAGCATTCTGAAAAAGCAAGATCGTAATTTCTACTGCCAACAAACGCTATTCGCAGCTACTGAGCATTATAATATGAAACACAGGTCATCCCACCCCAATAGGTTTGTGATAGAATGAAAGTATTGTCTGCGCGCGTGCTTCTAAGAAATAATCCAGCGCAATAAAAATACAGGATAAATGCCAGGTAAAACTTTCGATTCACCTTCGTCACTTGAATTGCTTGTTTGAGAGAGAATGCCTATAGAAAGGGAGAACTATGCAGCCTGGATGTGCGACTGAGACAACGGCGAAGAGAATTGGCTGCTCGGAGGTATGACATCACTATTTCCTCCTGCAGCTCACGCACGCCACTGGCTGACGAAAGATGTGCTAGCTTGATAGGAAAGCAACTGCTTCCTGTGATAGCTTGGTAGGAAAGCAGCTCTACATAGCGTTCAAGAGCTTCTCGTCTGAAGTTTTACAATTTCACAAAGCAAACAATTTCCCGTAAAGAAAATCACCATGTTACTGACATTTGTTATTTAATATCCATAGACGTTCCTGCTTTATCACAGGGAGAGACACAGCTGTGGATATTACTGGCAGGATCTGTGAAAACACCAATTTGTCGGTGACGGAGGTTGACATTGCGTCTTCTAGCACCGGAACTAGTTGTTCTAAACTACAACGATGGAATGTATCGTTGCAGATTTGTCGTCTTGACACGTGCTTCACCATTGGAACCGATAAAAATATCAAAGGATTTGGCACTCTGTTTTCAGTACACTTACGTGTAGCAGGTTGGCACATATGTAAAAATACACCTAGAAAAATATCCATTTCTTCCTTGGTATTATCTTCTCTTTTGGTGAAGAGGATTTACTTAATCCACCATGAAAATGAGGAACGCCATTGGCTGCAGAAAGCATGCTCCATTTTCTTCAGGGTAGTTAGCAAATACAAAAAAAGGAGAAATTTTCGGGCGATTAGCCCAAAGCGGAAAGCTTAACCTTTTGACAGTGTTACATAATGCTCTGAAATCGGATCTTCATGTTATACTTACTTGTGATATGAATTAACACATACATGTATACATATCACTAAGCTGTTCTCTGAGATTCAGAACTTAGCTCCACAAAGAAATACAAACTACCAGATAATTTTTACTTACTGTTGCCTTATCAAACTTCTCCATTTACAGCCATCTTGACATAAAACTCGGGCTTCACTGATATCCATCACACGCGGTACACAACATCTTCTTTACTTCATACTCATAATATTTTCATGCAGACAATCGTGAATCTGATCCTCTGATTTCCTTGGCTTTCCTCTGTTTTTCTTTCTTGCCCCTAGGGATAAAAAGATATTCTTAGTAGGCATCTCATCACTCATTCTTTCAACATGGCCAAACTACAGAAGCATATTAGTCTCCACCTTACTAACAACATTTTGCTTCACATTACACAACTGCAACAGATCTTTATTTCTCACGCAATTAGAACGTGTCTTGCCAACACAGCAATCAGTAAAGACGAACACTTGCGTTAAGTCAGCAAGAACACAAGGAAACGGAAAAACTGAAGATAAAGTGTTCAGCACCTTGACAGAACCCAGAAACACAACCTAAGAAGCAACGCGTTAACAATATGCTGGAGGCAGATTTCACCGGAAAACAAAGACAACTTCAGAACGAAGACAAACAATTCACGCAAATCGAAACAATCAAAACAGACCACAGGTGACGAATGAAACGACACACAGGCAAACGCTAAAAATTAAGGAGCACAACATCAGAAGTAACGGTGAACCACGGTGACCTAGGATTCTAAGTAGAGAAAAAAGCAGGAAGGAGATTCGCGGCTTTAGTAGTATCGTATTTTATCTGGACCAAGGTAGAAATGGAGTGACGGTATTGACTGCACAAAAAGCTGCGCTCGACGTGATAATGACGAAGAGAAGGGTTGTCATCGCTATTTTGGTAATATCGGTAGATGGTCAGTTTAGCGTGAAGAATGATAAAGGAGAACAGATTGTTATGCGAAGAGGCGGCGGGATGGTGACGACGCAAACGATGATAATGGAGCACAAAGGCTGCAGGACAAGGTACATTGTATGGGAATCATGCACGTCGCCGGTTGTTGCGAACCAGTCAGGAGACAAGTAACGATGGAAGCGGTGCATAGGGCGGGGGGGGGTGCAAACGATGATGAAGATGAAGCCAGTGTATATCTCTGGTCTTCGGAGAGTCCAAGGTGACATGAGGATCAGACCAGGTGGTACACAGTTCTTCTGCAGGGACAGAAGAAATAAGCGTCGGAGCAACGAAGTATATTAAGAAGTGGCTGTAGAATGACTTTACAGCGTACGGGTTATACGGGACAACATTCAAATACAGAATAAATTGTAAACAATGCGATGCTGAGGGATAAAATACAAAACCGTTGTGACATGCCTGCGCAGCAGGACGCACATGAGATAAAAGCAGATAGCAATGAGAGCACATGTCCGAGTAGCTCAGTTGGGAGAGCGTCTTACTTCGGAGTGAGACAAACCTGTGTTTTCACACCGTACTGGTCTGCCAAATGGGGGTAGAGACATTGAATGGATATGGATGCTTGGGTGAGGCGAAGCTGAGCACGGCAAACGGGTGTATCAGGCATAGAAGGAGAAATGGAAGAAAACGATTTTCAAAGGAGAGAAGAATCAACGAGTTGCGAGACCTTCACTACCCCATTGGCGAACCAGGTGGAGAAGTGGAGGTAGGAAGACGAAAGAGAGCGAATAGCGAAAGAAAAGAACAGAGGCTCTGCGAGAAGATTAATAGTCGTGGAAGGAGGGAGACGGTTAGGTTGTAAAGAGCATCAGAGGATGAGTGTGGTTTTGTAAAGTATCCGTAAGATGTTTGGGAATAAGTAGAAAGAGGTCCATACGCAAAAAAGTAGGGAAAGTAAGGTGAAGACTGCGGGGAAAGAAGAGCATGTCGATAACGGTGTGAGAGGAAGAATGCGGGAGAGTGAAGTAACGTAAAATGTTGTGGAGTTGGAAAGACCGGAACTTCAAGGAAACGTCCGCAAGAATCAGACCACCATAAGAAAAGGGAAGAGTGAGAATCGTGCGATCGACCCAGTGGATCACGTTCCAGACGAAGTCGGTGAAGAAGCGCTGAATGTAACGGAGATGATTGCTGTTTGAGGGAGAGCAATCCGTGAATGAAACAAATTGGGTAAAATAAAGGTGTTCAGTAGATAAGCATGCCTAAAGAACAATAGAAAATGGTTTCAGGTACCAAAACGAAGCTAGACGACGATTGACTGTGTGGATAGTTGTCCAGATCGCATCAGCAAGAGCCGCAGGAGTGCCAATATGTTCACCAAAGACTTTGACGACCATAGACGAACAGCGGGAGGATCTGTGTCGGACATCGCGGGGGGTCCACGTGTCAGCCCATAATCCAGAGCACTTGTCCAAATTTAGCGCCGTGCCGGAAACAGCGGCATACTCTTGGTACTTTGAGCGAAGGGTGTCAAAGGCCTATTCGGTGCGAAGAAAGACCGTTAGGTCATCTGCATAAGCTGAGATGACGATATATGATGGCAATGACTGGAGAGGAACGGGAGAGTGAAGACGAGCCCAACGACGAATCAGGAAAGATTCAAAATAGAGAAAAGTTGACCCGACAGGGAGCAAACCAACTGGACCCCGTTAGTGAACGGAACAGCGGAAGTGAGAAAGTATGAACTCGGAAAAAGCGTTGGAATAGAGGTTAGAAAGTGCGGAGCAAAAAGTGGGCGGAAATCCTAAGTGGAAAAGGACAGAGAAGAGATAAGAATGGTTAATTGAGTCAAAAGCTTGTTTCTGATCAAGATCGAAAATATCCAGGTGCTCCGAGAGCCTGAAAGCGAGAAAGTAGAGGTTTCGAATGGTTATAATATTAAAAGTAATAGATCGAGATAGAACCGAGTAAGTCTGGTCAGGATGGATTATGTGCGAAATAACAGGATTGAAGCGGAGGGCAAGAAGTTAAGCGAAGACTTTACAATGACTGTTGAGAATAGAAATAGGCCGCCAGTTAGAAAGTAGGCCGCGATCGCCTGTCTTAGAAAGCAGGTGAATCAGAGCAAAATAAAAAGCCGACGAGGAAAAATTTAAGGGAAAAAACAAAATTAAAAACAAGCCAAGAAAAGCGGAAGAAGATTAGGAAAAAAATAAGACTTATAAAAGGAGAATGGTAGACAATCTTTGCGAGGATCGGAGCGGTCGCTTAAACTGTGCACATAAGCTCTAAGTTTTGACTGGGAGACGAGCGCGGTCGACGATGTAACAAAACAGGACAGCACTTGAGTGGGAGATTCTGAAGAAGTGGGCCAGAGTCGGGTGAAGATTTAGCAGATGGTTGAAACTGCTGGCTGTAATAAGAGTGCGTCAACGAACAGATAACATGATTATCAACAGTCGTGGAGCCGTCAGAAGGAGTAAGATGAGATATGGTATTACATTTCACTTGTCGCTGTTCCAAATGAATGGCGTAGACTGGAAAGTGGAGCATCATTAAAACGAAGAACATAGTACTTCAGGCGAGGAGGGGGAGTGAGGAAACAGAAGAAGCTGATGAAGTTTACTGCGAAGGGTTTCATAATAAGGGGACGATTTCGAGGTCTGAAGGAGATCACGGTGGAGAGAGTCAACCTCCATGAAGAGATTAATCCGGTAGGAGAAAAAAATTCCAGCAAAAGCAATGATTTTCTGTTTGGTCTCGAGACGAATAGCCGCCGGATCGACGGAGGAAGAGAGAGAGAGGGGCAACCGAGCGAGAGATAATGTACTGAACTTTGGCAATGAAAACAGGATCCTGAAGGCACATACCGTCGAGGGACCAGGCTTTCGGATGTGGAACGGTAGACGACCAAGGTTTGGAACAGGAGACAACTGTTCGATGGTCGGATGAAAGACTGGGAGCGTAGGAAACAAATGATGTCAGGGCGAAGAAATTGAGAAACATCAAAGTGGTCAAAACAAGCAGCAGCGTTAGTGGAACCAGACGGCGCAAACCAGGAAAAAACACGGGCCAGAGGATGTAATTGTTTAAACGCATCTTGCAAATCAAAGTTGAAAATGAGCTGGGAAAGTTGTGAGACAAGTAAAGGGCGAGATTCGTGCGAGTTGTCACGGTCATAGGACGGTTGTAGGGTACAATTAAAATCACCGGTAAAGATGACGAAATCAGACGGCGGAACAGAAGTGAGGACGGTGGTTGAATGAAGCATAAGAGATTAAGCATCAGAAGCACTACGGGGGACATGTATGTTTAGGAGGTGAACATGGCAGAATGAAAACAAAAAGAAATATACAGGAAAATCCCGGGATGACTCTGTGACTCGATGACATCTGTCATGGAAGACAAAAAGCGACGATGAAAACTAGTTGACGTGCCCGACCTCACATGAGCAAGGTAATTATGATAAAAGTGGAAGGGCCAGCGGCGCCAGATAGAGAAATCCGTGCTGGGGGAAATGTTCGTCTCCTCCAGGAAGAGGATGTGAGATAGCAAATAACGAATGTCCTCCTCATACACTAAGGCAGTCGTTTTTTTTTTTTTTTTTTTTTTTGTTTGGAGGTTTAACGACCACCGTGAGCAACTCAATGGGCTATAAGCAGTCGCCCGTCCCTAATTTAGGGTCACTGGTTCCAGGGAAGGGAGAGAGCCAGTGCCGTAAGACAAACACAACATCCATGCCTCACCGGGATTCGAACCCGGACCCCTTATGGACGAATGAGCAGAGGCCAGCGCCTTAGACCACTGCGCCACCGGGGCGGCAAGGCAGTCGTTGCTGACGCCGCGAAATCCCGGCTGTTAAAGCTAACACAAGTTAGCCTCTACATTAAGGGATAGGTTGCATATAGGTACTGAGGTGGTAGGAGAGGAATGTCAGAGCTTACCGCAAACGACAGCTAAACTGAGCAGCCTCTGGTGGTAACGGCGAATTACGGATAAGTTCATCGAGAGACGTGAGCTGGTGAAACATTTCAGGTACCCGGGACAAATAATTGGTTACACAGGGAAGAAATAAAATCCGACCCTTCTTGGGGTGATGAAACAAGGCGAGCAGTTCAGGATACGTAAGCGGAGAAACTGGTACTGTATTGCCCTGTAGAAGAGCAGTTCAGTTAGGGAGAGATGGATGAAAAGGATTCAACATCAAAAGTAGTAGAAAGAGCGTCGCTCTCGGCAGCTGTTTCCGTATAATCATCCTGGGTGCCATAGAGGGCCGCAAATTGATTGGAAGTGGGAAGTGCGGAGGAAAAACCACCCGCACAGAGGTAGGAAAAAGAGTCCCTTGAAGAAGGCTTGGAGGCTTTCATCTTGAAATGACACCGTGAACATTTCTGTGGGGAAGCAACAGTGATTGACCTTTTGCAGGAAGACGGGGCTGCCTGTGACCCCGCAGAAATTGGGAGAGGCGGAAACATCGTATCCGTGGAAGAGGCAGGCTGTGGGCTAGGTGCAATCAGTATTGGTGGTGAACCCAGATGTAATCAGTAGTAGTGGTGAACCCAGATGTAATCAGTAGTGGTGGTGAACCCCGTTGGAATACGGAACTGGAACGGTGGATCAGTAGAAGCATCAGCAAGAGACGGCTCGGCAGGAGTCGACGGTGGGGCAGTAACAGGAGCAGATGAGCCAGGTGCCGTAGAAACAGGAAGATTATGCAAAGGAGTGGAATTTTGAACTTCCCCAGAAGTTGACAGAGTAGGATGCATTACAGCACAATGTGGGCATTCAGTGGCAAGGTGACCTTCTGCTTTGCACCTGAAACATTGAATACCAGTCAAGATATTAAATGTGCAAGTGAGGCGGTAGTTTCAAGACGATCAACAATTGCGTTTTCTGTGGAGAACACAACTCGGTATTGCCGGCGACCTACCTGCACGAACCTAAATGGAGAATCACGGGCAGCAGCTGGCAAATACTTCGTATCTCCGACAACCCAGCCAAGGAAACCAAGTTTTTGAACAAGTAAATGATATGGAATGGCTGAGCCGACAGCGGATAAAATGACAGTGTCAGGACGTTGGGTTAACGCTGTACGTTGTAAATGAAATGTGCCAGTAACAATTCCAGCTTGAATACCTCTATCAGCAGCCTCCTTATGAGTGAGGTGAACGACGACATCCACTCTCATACGGATGATAGAAATCAGACTTCCTTTAGGAACAACTTTGCTTATTGCGTCAAGGTAAAAGGGAACGGGGGTGAAAGGGGAGGGGGGTGTCTCGTAGGGACGGAAAATACACATTCAACAATAAAGCAGCGGAAAATGTCTTACCGGTAGGAGATTCATAAGGTATCTTGATTTTGAGAACCTTATTAATATTTGTAATTTCTGGTTGGAGGAAAATAGCAGTTCAGGGAAGGTTGGAAGAACGTGCAGCAGCAGCATATGAAGTGGGGCATGGCGCCAGCCCCTTCACCTGAGGAACGTGGTTGAAGACGAAGCACATTAGTACCAGGGGAACCAGCTGAAGTCGTAGAACACATACTGGAGGAAACAACAGACGGCGAAGTAGCGGACGGGGAGGTACGAGCAGAAGATATAGCAGCTTGAGAACGTGACACTGTAACTTGGGTAGCAGCCAACTCGGCCGCTAGACAAAAAACACACCACTAAGTGTTACAACTCGCAACACGTAAAGACACAATGACACGATAAACAAAACACCGGACGAAAATGCTCCCACTTTTTGTGAGAAATAACACATGAAACACACAACACACGACACGAAACACCCAGAGAGACGCAAAATCCAAATGTAAACAGCAGGCAGAAGCCTCACTCAGGAGCTAGCAAAAACCTAAACCGGACCTTATAGATGGGTCTGTTCGCGTAAATATCCGGCAATTTGTGATAAGAAGGTGCCATAAAATAAAAAAAACCACCTTCTTATGCAATATCCATAAGAAGGTGTTTTTCTTATTTTAAAATTTCAAGAAGGTGCCACTTTGCACACTTTTACTTTATGTCCATAATATTCATTTTAGATAGCGACCCCCCCCCCCAAAAAAAAAAAAAATCAATTGGAATTCGATATAGCGGTCATTTTGCAAAATGGCGGACTTTATCCTAAAAATGGTTTACATAAGCAGTTAAGGTGTCTTTTTAAATGTTTCTTTGGTCAAAAAGTTCAATGGAACTACACTGCTGACCACCCAAAATGCAACACTAAGAAGAACACGAGATAGCAAAGCCAGATTTACTGGACACATAACAACAGATACAAAGATGAAACGAGTGAGCTTGCAGGCCCATGCGACTTGCGGAACACTCAGACACCAATAGTTCGTGTGGCCCGCATGGCTGGCAATAACGGCCGCTACTCGCCGCGGCATCGAACGAAAGAGGCTTTGGATGTGGGCTTGGGGTATGTCGTTTCAGGCTGCTTCCACACGTTGCCACAGTTCATCAGGTGTAGCCGCGGATGGTGGTTGCCGGGCAACTCGGTTGCCGATCAGCGACCAGACGTGTTCGATGGGCGACATATCGGGAGAACAGGCAGGCCACGGCAGCAGTGACACTTGATGGGCCGTGAAGAATTGTTGCACGATGCGTGCCACGTGCGGGCGCGCATTGTCCTGTTGAAATGTGGCCGCTGGAAGGTCCTGTAGGTAAGGGAGGACTACAGGCTCCAAAACGTCAGAGATGTAGTGGTGGCTGTTGAGTGTACCGGCGATGCGTACAAGAGGGGTGCGGGTGTCATATCCAATTGCGCCCCAAACCATAACGCCAAGCGACGGACCGGTATGGCGATGCATAATGCAAACGTCATACAGTCTCTCGCCGCGGTGCCGCCACACGCGGATCCGACCATCGTGGTGTTGCAGGCAGATGCGGAATTAGTCGGAGAAGAAAATGTCTTGCCATTCCGTAGTCCAGGTGCGGTGTTAAACGGCCCACTGCCGCCTCACTCGCCGGTGGTGTAACGTCAATGGTAATCGGAGCAATGGGCGCCGTGCAACAAGTACCCGCTCCTGCAGACGACGTATAACGGTACGTGCTGACACAGGTTGTTGCGCAACACACCCTAATTCCTGCGCTAACGTTCGTGACGTGGCGGTGCGAGCCGTCAATGCCCGCCGCACAACATGCCGGTCCTCTCGTTCGGTGGTGTGCCGCGGCTGCGGCAATCGCTCACGTCGGTCCGTCCGTCCCTCCTGCACCCACCGAATCCGTACTCGCCACACTGTTTCTGGATGTCGTCCCACACGGGCGCCGATGTCTCGGTACGATAAACCGCTGTCGCGGTAAGCCACTATTCATCCTGTGTCAAACTCCGTGCTGGAATGACTGCCGTATTCTGCGAAGAAGCATCAGGAAGCTTCCCACGCATAAGTCCGGCAGCGCAACACACGCCCACTACTTACACCCCGCCTTCTGTGCACTCTTCTTATAGTGCTTCTCGGTGTCGTGCCGGGCGCACATGATTTGCATAAAAATTTCAGGCCAATCGGATTCTTCCTTCTTGGTGTTGCATTTTAGGTGGCCAGCAGTGTATTTAAAAGTAAGTATTGCAGTACATTTTCTTTAAAAATGAAAAAAATAGTTTTTTATTTAAAATTTTCTTCAGTAATCACATTTAACAGCACCATCAAATATTTAAAATTGGTGAAATTATTTATTTATATAGTATATGGGAAAAACAACGGAAAAAATAAAAAGTATGAACTAGTAATTTTTATTTTAGTGTTCCTCATTTCTGAATTCAATGTGTAACATTGATATACTGTATATTGAAAAGCATTGATATACTGTATAACTACATTTAAGAAATAATTGCATGGAATCATTGGCTTTGATGTTTAGGCCTTTAAATATTACAATACAACATCAGTGTCTTTAAATGATTCATCTATTAGTGGGTCATTAGACTTTAAGCACTTTGCCTAACAGTTCTTACACAGCAGTGTACATTGGACGCCAGCGTTTCTGCAACTACAGCGTGATTGACATCCTGTTTTACAGTTACAGTGGACTCTACCATATTGCTGGAAGAGATGTCTACAATGGTGTCCATATACCAACAGTTGTTATACAACCCTACTCCGAGGGTGGAGGTAAGACTGGATTTTCAATATGAGACTGCCCCCTATATATGGCCATCCTGATAAGCAGCCATTAATACACTGACGGAAAAAAAGTCCCAACACCAAGAAGGGGTTGTGTTAGATAAACGAGAGTTGGTAGGTGGTGAGAGTACATCTGTAAGATGACGTCTATGCAAATTTCGCGCTCGGTGCATACGTGTGGCGCTAGTAGCGCCCCTCGGAACATGCAAAGCAGGTTTGCTGTAAATACGCGCTGTAATGTTCGTGAGCGTTAGTTATCGTTGAGATTCGACGTAGTGTGTTGATGTTAGTCAGGAATGCCTTTAAGAAGACGAAGAAGCCATTATCAACAGCTCACGGAGTTTGAACGAGGTCGTGTAATAGGGCTACGAGAAGGTGGATTTTCGTTCCGCAATATTGCAGAACGACTTGGCAGGAATGTAGCCACTGTGCATGATTATTGGTAGCGGTGGTCAAGGGAAGGTACTGCCTCAAGAAGACCGGGTTCCGGCCGGCCACGTGGCACTACAGAGAGGGAAGACCGCCGTGTACGGCGTGTGGCCGTGGCGCATCGTACCGCGTCTGTGGCAGCAATTTGAACTACAGTTGCCACCACAGTGACACAACGAACTGTTACACATGTAACGTACCAGGAGATGTGACGTACCTGCCAGAAGGACGCACACGACATAAAGGCAGATAGGAATCAGAATAAAACGTCCGCCTAGCTCAATTGGTAGAGGGACGTATTCCGGAATGAGAGTATCCGGGTTCGAATCCCGGCGTAGACCAAAAATGACGGAGAAATTTACTTCGTTATAATGGCGCCCGAACTATCCGGATGACCTGACCGTTCAAAATCTCGCAATGGTGTGATGTTATTTCCACACCGCCAGATAGGAAAAATAAGAGAATCCCTTCTCCAGCACTTCGAAAAAAAAAAAAAATAAGGGGGAGATGATGTAACGTACCAGGAGATGTGACGTACCTTCCAGAAGGACGAACACGACATAAAGTCAGATAGAAATCAGAATAAAACGTCCGCGTAGCTCAATTGGTAGAGTGACTTATACCGGAATGAGGGGATCCGGGTTCGAATCCCGGCGTAGACCAAAAATGACGGAGAAATTTACTTCGTTATACACATCGGTTACTTGAAGGACAGCTCCTAGCCAGACGCCTTGTAGGGTGCACTCCACTTTCTATAAACCACTGCCGTTTGCGACGTCAGTGGTGTCAATCTAGAGCTCATTGGAGGACGGAGTGGAGATCTGTTGTGTTTTCTGATGAAAGCTCGTTCTGCCTGGGTGCCAATGATGGCCGTCTGTTGGTTAGAAGGAGGCCAGGTGAGCGCCTGCCACCAACCTGTCTGCGGCCGAGACACACTGGACCTACAACTGGAGTTATGGTCTGGGGAGCAATTTCCTATGACAGCAGGAGCACTCTCGTGGTTATCCCACGCACTCTGACGGCACAGTTGTACGTCGGTCTGGTGATTCAACCTGTTGTGCTGCCATTCATGAACAGCATTCCAGGGGGTGTTTTCCAACAGGATAACGCTCGCCCGCAAACCGCTGTTGTAACCCAACATGCTCTACAGAGTGTCGACATGTTGCCGTGGCCTGCTAGATCACCAGATCTTTCATAAATCGAGTACGTATGGGACATCATTGGATGACAACTCCAGCGTCCCCCCCAACCAGCATTAACCGTCCCTGTATTGACCAACCAAGTGCAACAGGCATGGAACTCCATCCCCCAAACTGACATCCAGCACCTGTACGACACAATGCATGAACGTTTGCGTGCTTGCATTCAACATTCTGGCGGTTACACCGGTTATTAATGTACCAGCATTTCACATTTAAAATTACTCTTCTCGCGCTTACATTAAGCTGTGATCTTGAAACCTTAATCGATTAAATATGATACCTATACAAATGTATTGCCACCATTTCATTCCTCTACAACTATTTTTTCGTGGTGTTCGGGTTTTATTTTCCGTCAGTGTATGTGCTTTTGAAAGGCAGCTGCAGTAGGAGGCACATTTTTTAGCAGTCTACCTTTTGATGTAAACAGCATTTTCCTGGCTTCAGTGATGGACATGCCAGCACATTCTCTACTGTAAAGAACAATGTAAGTTTGAAGTTTCTGATGAAGTTCTGGGATTAGATTTTCCACAGGGTTTGAAATTGCAAGAAATGAGCTTTCAGCATCCTCAAATTTTATCGAGCACTTCCAGGTACTTTGTTTTCCATTAGCAGAAAATGACGATGTAGTGTCACATCCAGTGAAAGCGCGAAAGCCTCTGAGGACAACAGCCGTTTATTCCCCTAGAACCTCTGTGATGTCGTGCACAAATATATGGCGCTTGCGGTTGCCAACAGCAAACAAAATCCACTTTCTCTTAAGGCAATGGCTTTTGAGCTAGTGAAAGTAAGATATAAAGAGGAGAAGCACATCCATATCTACAGTTTGGATCATAACATCAACTGCGCCATGAGAAACAATATCGGCAGTGTGAAGTATTATGCGACCAATAGCTTCTAGTACGGAAAATATCCCATGGAGAGAAGTGTTTGAGCACGATGATAAAAAGCCATGTTGTCAATTACGTTTGCAGTACACTGTTGAAACTCAGGTATGAAGTATTCTCCGAATGTTTTTGATGTCCTTGGAGGCAGCATGTTGATACAAGTTGCCCCATCTAACACAATAGCATCACATTGACCTGTGAAATCATCACTTCCATCTAATACTTTTTCAAAAAATGGAAGCTAGGTCTGATTTTACACATGTTCGAATTCCTCCATCCAAAGAAAAAGCACGGGAAAACGCCTGATTCTCATGTTGGAAAACTGTGTCTAAATCTAACTCACGGTATTGGGCAGCAATGAAAACCTTTGAAAACAGTTGGACGTCGTTTTTCGGAGCTTTATTTTACTTTAATTTGTCTAGGGATAGGTCTTGACTCTATATCTGCTAATACTTTCTTCTTGTTCAACTTAAAAGTGCTAAAAACACTTACACTTTGGTTCCGTGAAGGTCGTTCCTTCATGAAAGTACGATAGAGGTTTCTTCAATCTTTTTCAAGGTTTTGGAGAGCTACCACTGTCAGAGCTTGCTACAAGACGTGTATGAAGAGAAAAAAGATCACTGCTAGGTTCTTCAAAAGGATTGCATACATCTAAGAAAGAATCCGTCAAGAGTTGTGTCTTATTGAGAAATTTCTTTTGGTGTGATTTGTATTGATCACGGTGGAAAGATCGACTGATTTTAGCATCGAGAAACGAGAATACAGAAATCATGAACTAACTTGGTTATCTCGGGACGAGTCAAAGCCCACCGCATGAGTGCTTCGGCGTCTTGAAACAGCCCAATAGCTTTTCCTTCATATTTAATACACTGGCGTGCGAAAATTAAGGACGAGACGGTTTTTCGAATGTAACGTCGTGCAGAAGTGCTCCACATCGACTCAAATCATACCATAAGATCCCAAGATGTAAGAATATAGGGCAAGTGAGCAAAACCGTCCAAACAAGAAATCCAAAGGATACAAAGGCACTTTATTGAAAAGGTAGCTTTGAGCACAACTGGACAGAAGACAGAAACGTCCACGTGACAGGCGGCTGCCAAGAAAAATTCAGTCTTTAATAGGGGATATGATCACCCCTGACTGCGTTGAAGGATTTACAACGTCTGTCCATGCTGAGGACGAGGTGTTCAAGGAGCTCTCGAGGCATCGCGGCCCATTCCTCTTGTAGCGCCAATCGCAGCTGCGGAATCATTGCTGGCGGCTGGTGACGTGCTGCCAAGCGTCTCCCGAGAAGGTAAGGTCCCACACGTGTTCGATTGGATTTAGTTCTGTGGACCTTGCGGGCCAATACATGCGTTGAGTATTTTTACTCTCCAACAGCTAGGCGACAGCACTGTACAATGAGGTGTAGCGTTGTCGTCCTTGAAAAGGAACTCAGGACCCACAGCACATCTAAATAGACGCATGTGAGGCAGGAGAACATCGGTACAATAGCGGTCACCAGTGACTGAACCTCCTTGGAAGATGTGCAGGTCAGTACGGCTACCAAGCATGAAACCACCCCAAACGAGAACTCCGCTTCCTCCAAACCGGTCGCTTTTGATGATGTTGACGATTATACACATCGGGAGAGAGCGTGTTCCCTGCTCTCTCAAGATGTGTATACGTCCAGAATTGCTCGTCAGACTAAATCGGCTCTCATCCGTAAAGAGAACTCGACCCCATTGCTGATGTGTTCTGTTCTTGTGTTCCTGGCACCATAGAAACCGCCGTCTCCGATGAGCAGGCGTCAATGGCACACACCGTGCTTGTCGTCGTGCAAATAGACCACGTTTGTGCAGCCTCCTGGATACGGTAAAACACGATAACGAACGTCCAGTTGTCCGTTGCATGTGCCTTGCGATTTCTTCCGCTGTCTGCCGTCTGTCTCTTCTGGCCTGTAGGACAATATACCGGTCGCCCGCCGCCGTGGTTACTCGTGGACGACCACTGCTGAACTCTCAGACAGCTGTTCCTTTCGTTTGAAATGCTCTCCAAGCTCGTGAAACGATGCTGTGAGCGATCCCGAACTCCTCGGCCACACTAGTCACACTTCGACGTTCTTCCAACTTCCCAATGACGTGACCTCGGGTAAAGTCATCCAGATAACGTCTACTGGATTGCCTGTTGGCCATATCACACGGTGGCAGCAACTCGACGTCGTTCAAACCGATGTCCAACGTACAATTGATTTCACCGAATTGCTGAGCGTACACCGCCCGTGTGCTTTATACATTTCCGACACTCCTGCCCTTCGTCATGCTGCATATTTGCGCATGCCCTACCGTACCAGACCCTAGTCTATCTCCTGAGTGGTCTTTCGGTCCGTTCTGCCTGCTCGTTCCGCTGTTATGCTAATTTCTCCTCTTCGTCCTTAATTTTTGCACACCAGTGTACAAGCATATTGTTGCTCGTGTGCTTGATACACTGTAATGCCTGAAAAAAGCCTTTTTGTATTTCGGTTTACAAAGCTCCCTTTCGAAAATTCTTCATGCTCTGTCCCTGCTCTTTCAGGAAGTTCTAAATCTTTCATGTGAATACTCAACCAGCGTGCATAGTTGAAGTGCTAAAATACAAACAACCGTGGGATCATTTTCTTCAGGATTTCTTTGAAGCAACTCTAATCTCCCGTGCGGATTGAATACACGAATGTCAACAACACAATCTCTAGGTTCATGACTGTCACCCCGTAAAGAAAAGTTGGTGATTCACTAGAACTTTTCTCCACCCGTTTTTGAAGGTTGAGGACTTTGTCAGTACTGTCATATTCCATAATAAGTAGTTTATAGAGACTGCAGACAGTAACTGGTGCACTGTTCTAGTCGTTTTTACGTGTGTCACTTTCATACACACAAGTGCAAATGCTTCAGACATTATCCCCGAGTTGGTAGTGATAGAGGACCAGTCCAATCCTTCCAAGTAATATCCAGTAAGTTTGACGAACGCCTGCTCAATATGGAATTGCCCAAAAAGAATAACAAGGTTGCTTTCTCCATACAAATCTGGCCAGTTGCACTGTAACAATTTAGCCGAAGAGTAGAGTGGCTGGTCCATTGTAATCACAGGGAATTGAATTGGATTAACGTGTCTAGTGATGTTCATAGTTATGTTACTGCTATGTCTAAGCATTGATACAGATTCAAAAAATGGGAGAAGACTTTGAACTGAAGGAGTAACAGCTTGACTTGAGGCTCTAGCGGCATGGAACCCGGACAAAGATAGATTTAGAGGAACAACACTACTTTCTGGTAACTTGAAATTTGTGACGTGGCTTAGCCATTCGTTTTCTCTCAACCATTGTTGTGTTACATCTTCAATGGCCAGTAACTTCTCCGATGCATCCAAAGTAGGACGGGTAATTTGAGCCACTTTACTAGAAAGAACGTCAGTTTTTACGAGACTGTAGAAGTCTGGCAGATCAGGAAATGCATGCCCATCTTTTGGATACTCGAGAGATCCCTTTTGTATGGTCGAACAGCACCTGCATTAGTGGGAGTTGTTAGCTGGTACATTGAAATGTTAGTGCCGTGGAATATGGTTTCAGATGTAGAAGACAAGTTGTGGTTAATACGTATTATAATACGCACTCCCCGTGTACAATCCTTCTTTGAAATTTTCAGGACAGAGGACTCCTTCCTTCTTGCAACGTTCTACCACATATTGACGAAGTCCTGTGCTGGTTTCAGTCAGACGGTTGAGCGAAATGGACAACCCTAATGTGTGATCTTCGTTAATACACAACATACATAGAACTCGTATATTTTATTACGGGTTCTGCCGTACGTAGACAAAGCCTTAAAAATAAAAAGGGGTGGTTCATACGTTTTCTTCTGTCGGACTTTATTTCCACTTGGACCCTTTTTTTTGTAATTGGAAAGTATTAGTTTTGCGATGGTTAAAGCTGCTTGTGTAGACTTGCAGTCTTTCACTTCAGTAGTTAAATAAAGCAATAAATTTAATGCTGCAAGCAAACTGAGGGAACTGGTGATTTCTTGCAGTCAGTATCAAAGCCTCCATTGAAATTAATAGTAGACTGAAACATCTCCTTTCTCAACCTCATAAGACTTGTTACTTGTGAAAAGTTAAGCTATCCTAAACAGCGGTAGATGACTGAAATGTTTGATTAGTGAAGAATTTTTTAAAGAACAAGACTAATAAATAAAAATATTATTTTTTAATTAGTGCAACAAAAATAGTTTTTATAAGTAAGTTTATTAAAATACATACTTTTAAATAGTTCCAATGAAATGTTTGACCAAAAAACATTTAAAAATACACCTCAACTGTTATGTACGCTATTTTTAAGATTTAGTCCGCCATTTTAGAAAATAGCCGCCATATTGAATACTAATTGATATTTTTTGGGGTCCCTATCTTAAATGACTTATATAGACCTAAGCTAGCTAAAGACCATTACTTGCACCGTCCAAATGCGGACTCCGCAGGGATAGATTAAGCTCTCTCGGACGTTATTAATGACGGCATTGAGCGAGCAATTCTGCCAGGATACGCTAGTCCTTCCCCCGTACAGTATGGGTCCAGAGACCCTCAGCAGGCTGCTGCTCCCGGGGTCTCTGGACCGATCCTGAGTTAGGAAGTGTCTACTAAGACCGACACTCCCCACCTCTCCGTCATAGCGCGTGTGCGTGCGTGCCATTGGGCATGGGCAAGAATCTCTCTCTGCCTCTGGTAAGGAGATTCGATCGCTAACACGAATGTGTTTCTGGGAAAAAGCCCTTTATTAAAAGAATAGAAAAGATGCACGCACTTTTACACTGAGGGCCACATTTAGTGGGAAATAAATTATTTAATTAATGTACTCTCTCACAGAGAAAAATGATTTACAAAGTATTTACAATTCCATAGGACTAGGGCCTGTCCTGCGGTGATGATGACTCTGGACCGGAGTCACCGTCTGTCTCTCCACGAGTTCTTTGACCAAGTCGATGAGTCCGTGCCTCGCTCTGGGATGCGCGAGGTCCTCCTCGCGCATTCCAGAGCGAGAGGTCTTTCATTTCGCCAATTCTATCGCCAGAACTCTTCTCCTACCTGAAAAAGAATCACATCCTAAAATCATGTGTGCAACGTCCGCGGTCTGGGCAACGCATCCACACACTCGTTCCCGTACCGCAAAACGGCGAAAGTATTCTGGAGAGGCACCATGGCCAGTAAGTACCGGGTTTAGGAACCCATTACTCTCGATACGCCTAACTGAGACTCGGGGAAAGATACGGCGTGTCCTTCTACCCGTATCCCCTTCGTCCCACTTGTGTTGCAACTCCACCGTCGTGACTTTTTCAGCTGTGTCCGCACGTTTTTTAACGGCGTTTGCAGCTGAAAATCAACAACCCTTTTCCCAGCAGCTTCCTTCGCTAGCTGGTCTGCGCGCTCGTTTCCAGAGGTTCCGGCATGTCTTCGGATCCAATGGAAGAAAACCACCGTGTTGCCTGTTGTCTCAAATAGAGACTTGATTTCCTTGACAGGAGAATCTTACTCCCGAAGTGACGAAGCGCTTTCAAGGCGGTTTGGCTGTCAGAGAAAATTCCTACTGCTCCTTCGCTGCAAGTGGGCAGTTACCATTGCAGCGCCTCTCTGATCGCTAACAATTCTGTCTGGAAGACAAAGTAGTTAGGCGAGAGTATCAGCCTCTCTTCAAAAGTCTCGTTGACATCCGAGAACTTGCAGAACCCTGCGCTAACACTTTCACATATCTTGGAGCCGTCCGTAAACAGCTCCGTCCCCTACCCCGTGGAGATAGCATTGTTCCATGTGGGGCAGAGTTCAGTGGCCGGGTGGCAAGCCCAGTCAATTTTCAACAATTCCACATCGGACGACCGGAGGCGGTGTCCGAGTAGAACCACGTCGTTAGCAAAGCGTAAGGTCGGCATCGCAGCTTCCCTTGCTACCACTAAGTCTACCGGTTCACACCCCGCTAGCACTTGTAGCCCTGCTGTGGAGGTCGTGTGGAAACACCTAGTAATCTCCAAAAGCGCTCTGGGCTGAATTTGGTCCAGTCCATTACACATTCTAACTGTGTCCGGCCACCGGGCAGAGCACGCTTATGTTAGTATTCGCTCTACCCCTCTCTTATAGATCACCTTTTTGGCTGCCCCAGTGAACCGCATCCCGTTGACCCTATTCAGGTTGGAGGTGGATTTTTCTTTCAGGTATCTCAGGTGTGGGAGACCCGACAGCTTAGTGTTTAGGATGACTCATTGGTACAGCATCTCCCTCACCACCTTAATGGTATGCCCATTAAAACGACACTTAGGAGGAGTGACTAGTTCCCCCTTTTTCGCTATTAGCAAAAGTTTCGTCTTTTCGGTAGCGAAGCAGAGCTTGCACTCCTTACTCCAGCTAACTAGCTGTTAAATAGCGATGTGTATCTTTCGCTCGATCACATGCCTTCCCGACGCTGACACTATGAGAACAAGGTCATCCGTATAGGCCTGCATTTGCACCCCGTCTTCCAGGGAAAGTGCGAGTGCAGTATCAGCAACCGCATTCCAATACAAAGGGACCGAGCATGAGCCTTGCGTGCATCCCTTTGTGTATTCTTTACTAAAAGTCTTATCACCAACTTCGAGCTCTAACCTCCTCTTTGCAAGGAAATCGCTTATTAAAAGGAAGAGATTCCTGGGGATAACAAGTCTTTTCAGACGGTCCAGAACCAATGGACACCAGACGCTGTTGAAAGCGCCCCGCACGTCCAAGGACACGAGAAAGGTGTGTAGTCCTTGTGATCGATTGAACTTTACCGGCAGAGTAAGGTTGACTAGCGCTTGGCTGGTACACCTCACCTGTGGGAAACTTAATTGGCGGCTGGAGGGCTAACCTTGGCAGACCAGGTATTTTGTTGCTCTGATCACGAAGACCTTTTCCACACCTTACTATAAGCCGAAAGTAGGCAAATCGGCCTGTGCATCGCGGGGTCTGCTCGGCTTTTATTTTCTTTGCTGAAGAGAACGAGCAGCGCGATCTTCCACATTGAAGGGAAACGCCCTTTCTCAAGGCATTTGTTTAGAAGTAAAACAAAATACCCGGGTTGGCTAGAAAAACTTCGCGGATCACCGCAGAGTCTAACCCGTCTTTGCCTGGAGCCTTACCAGTGTTAATACTGTTAATCGCAGCACCTACCTCCGCCTCCGTGAACGGCGGGTCGTCCTCCACGTCTGGTGGACCTCTGCAGCTTTTTCTGATCGATCTTTGATCGGGGGTCACGCGACTCCTCATCGGACGGGAAGTGTTGGCCCAAGAGCGCATCCACTGTGTCCTGCAGGGTGGTGGTGTTCATGCCCCTTTCTGTTCTGACTGACGACAGTGGGCCGGTGAGAGAGCTTTTTGCTACCTTGTACTGTATCCCGAAGTGATTGCCGACAGGGGTAGTCTCGCATAGCTGATTCCAGTATCCTCTCTTCTATGCATTCATTGCTCTCCGGTAAGTGGCGAAGGAGCGGTTGCGTACCATTTTCAGGCGTTCCCTCCTGTCTGCCTCAAACCGCTCCCGTGGCATTCTCTTTCTGCTGCGCCTGGCCTCCCCTCGCAGGAGGTTCAGGTTTTCCAATCACCAGGGAAGCAGGGGTCTTGCCCGGGCCACCCTTTCGTGCTTCCTTCACAAATCGCAATAATTTCATCTATGAGACGACTGAAACATTCGTTGAAGTCTTCTGTCTCATCCACATCTGATGCGCTCCTGGCTCCAAGCAGATCTGCCAATCGGTTTTTGAGTTCCGACCAGTTGAGATTCTGGGCGGTGAATCTCGGTCTGGGTTTCTTCCCAGTTCTTTCGAAACCTTTCTTGAAGGAAATAGCAAGATGGTCGCGGCAGCCCACATCGTCCAGAACCTGCCAATCTTAGGGGAAGGGGAAGACAAATGTCCTCGTGAGGGTGAGGTCGATCCACGACGTCCCAGGCTCACCTTGGAATGTTGGGACGCTGTCGGGATCGTTCCGGATAATCAGATCTGACGAAATGACGAAGTCCAGAAGTTCACTACCTCACCCGTTTTCAGTCTGATCTACTCAGAGGGGACGTTTCGCATTGAAATCACCAGCAATGATTGTCTTGTTCTGTGGGTGGGACTCCAGCAGCCGAGAGATGGGATCAAGTACGTCCGAGAGTGCTCCTGAAGGCGAGCAGTATGAGTTGATTAGCAGAATTTTCTCCGCGCCCCTCTCGATGAACAGGGTTACCACATCGGGCGTGCATTCAAGCTCCAGGACACCGAGGTCTGGGTCGAGAATGACAGTGGCTGCCAGTGGTTTCTCGAAACGAGTGTGGTACCTCCGAAAAGAGTTGGGAAACCCCGCTATCCTACCATGGGAATGGTACGGTCCCTGCAAGAGCAGGATTTTTGCAGCGACTTCACTGGCGAGCTTAAGAATCTGCCCTTTTGCGGATCTCGCATGGTAGGCGTTGAGCTGAAGTACCCAAATGCCTGTACTGCGCCGATTAACCATAGTTAATTTGACTTTTCTGCTGGTACAGTTCCCTCGCGAGAGTTGGACACGTATTTTTGAAACTGGAGTGTACTGTGTCCAGCTTTAGCTTATACTTAGTGTTCGCAACTGAGCAGTTGCTGCATTTCGGTGCTGCTGTGCACTCTATGTGTTGGTGACCCACCTCACTGCACTTGCCACACCTGTCCTCTGCTTTCTTGCAGCTGTTCTGGAAATGGCCGAAGCCATTGCAGCGGAAGCAGCGGAATCGCCTTAAAAAATCTTTTAAGCGGATGATCTGCCTCTCTTCACTCACATTCTAAACGCTAGCGGCTCGGCTTCCACCAACCAGTGGGCCTTGCCCCCTTTGGCTTTTACGGTGAATTTCGCCGATATGCTGCTTTCGAGGTCAGGGTTCTCTTCCTGCGACAGCTTCCCGTCGACCCCATAGATGATGATGCGGGGTAGTCTCTTCTGTGGGGTATTAAAGAGCGTGCAATTCTTAGTCAGAGGGTTGCACTTCAGCTCTGCTTCAAGGCGCGAGAGGTGCTCTGACCCCGCACATTCGACCGCAACCCCACCTTTCCTCACTTTTTAACTCCTTCAACTCCAATCTGCAGCTGAGACGGGTTCACTGCTGATTGGAGGGTCTTCTTCGTATCGTCAGAAGGCGTTTTTTCATCCGTGGGGTAGACCAACAGAACGTGTCTCTTGGCCTCCACCACTTTCTTTTTTTGGGGGGGGGATGCGCCGGCCCTGGAACTTCATTTCTCCCTTCCTAGCCGATGCGGTGTAGGAAGACACCTCCAGATTTAAGCTCTTCCACTCTTCCCTGTCAGTCTCTTTTCGTTGCAGCCTGCCCTGGAGGACTGCAATCCTGTGGCTTTGTTCAACACATGCATCCGTGATTTCCGCTAGCACTCCTTGAGTCCTACCTGCTGCGGTCTTGTGCACGGGTTGGATGGAGTCACTAAAGATGTACTCCACCTCCGCCACTAAATCACGGATACGTTTCAAGAACCTATCAGGAGATTCAAAATCTGTAGTTTCGGGGCCCCGTTTTAATTTCAAAGGGATCTTCGAAGGGCCAGAGGGCGACCCCCTTTCCTTTCGGGAAAGCCCGGGTGAAAGAGAAACACCTCCATTGGTTGCCAGATGGGCAGGCAAATATTTCATGGTAACGACCGGATTCTTGGTCGTACCGGAGGATTTAGAAGCTTTCTCCTTTTCAGGAGGCATCTCTGTGGGAGAGACGAGAGAAGCATAAGACATGTTTTCTAAGTGCTGAGTGGGTACCCTGGGGCTCTCCCAATCAAGCCAAAACTTAGAAAAATACTGGGAGCGCGGGCTTTGGCCTAGCCAAGGATCAAAGAGTCCTTAGACTAGGGGGACCAGCGCCACGACGAGGCACCCACAACTTTGATAGCAGTAGTCTCTATGTGGACTCTTTTGGACCTCGCCCTTAGAAGTGCGTTTTGTTCAAAGGCCAGCCACTGCATCGAAACATTTTTTTCAGAAAAAAGTAAAGAAAAAATCGCGAGAGAGGAATGAATCCCTCTCTCGCACACGAAACTCGGGAATCAATCAAAGTTTTGCAATGCAGTAAAAATCAATCTAAACACACACAAACTCGCTCTCCGGCACGCTATCAAAACGGCCGGTCTCTATAGGCCTAAAGTAAACCTGAGCAAAGTGGCACCTTCTTATCAAAAATTGCCGGATCTTAATAGTTTTTACACGATCAATAATACTGTCCTTCCTGCACTTTATTACTACACCGTCATTACTCCATCATTACCCCGTCATTACTTTCACACCTTACACGATCAGTATCAAGCGTCATTACTTTGCTTCAGTACCAGTAGAGTCGTCACAGGCAGTACACCCATTTTGTCTGCATTCGAGGATGGATGTGCAAATAAAAGCGTGTTTAGCTATCATTTTAGCTTCAGGAACGAAACGTCATGTTAAGCGACGGTACTGGATGAAGGAATGGCTAAAAACAACGTGATAGGTATTCACATGCTATCTTGTTGAAGGAAATAAGTACTACGGAAGTGAATGATTACAAAACCTACTTCCGCATGAATAAAGAGACATTTAACAAGTTACTGCTTATATTAAACCGTTTATAAACAGGAAAACAGGAAAGACACTGTTATGCGGAGGAGTTTGCCGGTGAGATTCTTGGCCACTGAAAGAAACTTTGAAGATATGAAGTTTTAAGCCATAATGTCACCAGCTGCAATAAGCGCTGCCATTCTTGAAACCTGTGAAGTCAGGGGCGTGTTGATAGCCCCCGCAAACCCCGCGTTGCGCGGGAGACTCGTAACTTCGTAGGCCTCTTGCCTCAGTAAAAAGATTTTACAAAACGTTTCATATGAGAGTCAGTAAACGAATAACAAGTAATTTCTGACGGCTGATTTGAAGGAAATATTAAAAAGAAAACTAATTTTTTGGCATTTTTTACCAATAAATAAGATGAATACTTAGAAACATTTCCGCGGTTTTAGTTTGTGAGAACTGGATGACGGGAAAGCGTCCGTTTTTTTTTCCAGAGGTCTTAAGGCCCCATTTCGCAGCCAAATAAAATTTTTATACATGTACACTGAAGAGCAATTGAATTAGAGACAGCTGGCGTTATGCAAATGTGGCGCTATGAAAACGACGGAAACGACATGGCGTATGCAGCGATCCGACAATATAAGGAGTGATGCGACGGAAATCAGTAAGAGTCGGACGTAGTATGAGTAAGACGAAGGATCAAAGCGCATTTGATCGTGGGCAAATTGTCGGGGCCCGACGAATGGGTCACTCCATCTCGGAAGTCGTGCAGGCACTGGGATTTTCACGAGCCACTGTGTCACGGGTGCACCGTGAGTACATCGAATCCAGTAAAACCATCCCTGCAAAGGACCAACTTCCATGGACAACAGCGTGTGGATGAGTGGGGTCATCGTCGGCTACCTCGCATTGTAACAGCGGATATACGGGACACAGTGCAAGAAATCACTCGGCAATTTAACGCTGGTGCACAAAAACGTGTAAGCAGCCACACCATCCAGAACCATCTCCTCGCTATGGGGTACAAAATCCATCGTCCCAGGAGGGTACCGCTGCTGACCGCGCATCACAGGGTGCAAAGATTAGCATAAGCGCGGGAACATCGCCACTGGACCCTAGACATGTGGAAAAATGTTGCCTGGACTGATGAGTCGAGATTCACGTTGGTACATGCGGATGGCTGGATACGAGTACGGCGCAAACCACATGAAGCGAAGGATCCTTCTTGCCAGCAGGGTACTCTTCAAGCTGGTGGATGTGACATTCTCGTCTGGGTACTGTTTACCTGTTTACGTGGACTGAAATGGGACCCCTGTTACGTGTGACATCGTCCCTCACAGGTCAACGTTACCGGGATATTATAGACGACCATTTGGTCCCGTTTGTACGCCTTCAACATCCAACTGGGGACCTCATCCTGCAACAAGACAATGCACCGTGCCATCGCTCCCGAATTGTATCCGAATGGCCGGATGAACACTCCAGCGCAATGACCTCGCTTTCTTGGCCGACTAGGTCACCTGACCTCAATCCCATCGAGCACATCTGGGATGGCATCGAGAGAGCTGTTCGAGGCTCTGACCCCCTCCATCAAATCTTCGTGAACTGTGGGAGCTTGTTCAGGGGTCGTGGATCCGTATGGCTTCCCAACGCTTCCGGTGTCTTGTCGAGTCCATGCCGAGACGAACCGTCGCCGTCATCATGCCGAAAGGTGGTGCTGCACGTTACTAGACAGGTATCTCTAATTCACATGCTTTTCAGTGTATATTATCAAGGCAATGCGAAAGAAATATCAGTTCAATGAATAAAATGTTTGTACCAATGAGGATAAGGTGTTATGTATTACAGTTCTTTGCACATAACAGTGCATCCTTCAGAATGTAATGAACTAAAACATGTTCTTCGCGGGGACAAAGAAACAGACTTGTTGGATTTTTTTTTATAACAGAGTCAAGAGAAAATGTTTTACTGTATGAAAAACACTGTGGAATTACGTTAAGTGTGGTTTTCATATTCAAGATTAAATAATTTAAGTAGTTTTACTTTATTTATGCCACAGTTCTTAATTGCTACTTATTTGCTAACATATGTTCTGTGTTTTCTTATAAATAGGAAAAATCCCCAGACGCTATCATACGACAGTGTGTGTGCGTGTGTGTGTGTGTGTGTGTGTGTGATCGTGATGAATTTCAAAGATATAGCTAGTTCCCTAAAATGATAAAATTTCCAAGATAATTTCAAAGAGATGGCTAGTTCTTTAAAGAATAAAATTTATAGTGTTTTGTAATATTTTGTATTCGTGTAAAACTAGGACAACAAATTTGGTTTTACGAAAATTACCTGTAGGTTCCAAAGAACTTGCCTTATCAAAACGATCATAAAACCTCTTAATAATATGAAATTTAAAATTTAAAATAATTGAAATAATATGGAATTAAACATTTCCCAAATAAATAATATTTCTAATTAATAATATGAAATTTAAAATTTTCAATAATTGCAATCTAATCGATTTTCACAAAAGGGCCTCGAAGATATTTTTGCGGGGGGAGCGGGGGGAGGTTTCTCAGGTACGCCACTGTATGAAGTGTTCATATTCGTGCTTCAAGAGTATATGAATAAAATTTAGAGTGTATACTTTCTCCCTATTTTTTGTAACAAATGGATGATTAGAACCCAAAACTGAATTTCTCTTTTGAATATTGTTATGCTTGTGTGCGTGTGAAATTCGAGATTCTGAAATACTAAAAATACAACTACGTAAAAATCAATTCTCTTCAAAAATGTCGTTGACATTTAAAAAACACGTAATGTAGAAACATGAAACAAAATTAAATCAATAAGACCAATTTAAATACCAATAAAATTGGTAAACAGTGTTACCAATGGACTGCCACCATGTGAGAGATGCTCTTGCGATTTTGTTGTTTCATAAGTTTCAAAGAGCTCCCGAAGAACATCTTTTCTTGAATAATTTTCGTCATCAATGACTCCGTTTGCGTGGACTTCGCACTTGGGCTGCTCAGTGCGAACGATGACACAACTTTCCATCACGACTCCATAGTTCGAACTGAGTAATGATGGAGTAATGCTGCGCGCGCCCTTACACGATCAGTATTAATGACAGTAACCTCCCCCTACCGCAACCGCAAATACTGAAGCTCAGATATCCGGATCCGCATCATTACTTGTTGCCGTCATTCCATCTCTTACACGTTTAATAATACTGTCATTATTTTCAAGTAATGAGAGTATTATTGATAGCGTAAGGCCCGCTTAACACTTTCAGAAGGTAAGTGTTAGGTTTTTGCCTACAGAACGCTACGGCGACAATGTTAACCTTTGCGCCGTTTCGTTACGGCGGCCAATTCACGGGCGGGAGAGCCCAAGAGGAACCGCTTACGACGTTGCCAGGAGAGCGATTCCTTTTGTAGTGCTGTGCTACAGAAAATAGATCCACATGCCCCTCCCCTCCGGTTTTTTTTTGTTGTGTCCTCAACGGTAATTTTGTGCAAGCACGACTAAAGAATTACCGACTTAATAGTAGAACCAAAAGTACACTGGGATACCAAATGAGGTGCGAGAATCCAAGCCGTTAAAACCAGAATCAAGACACCGACTTCCCATCTAACTTCTGTTGGTGAGAAACGGAAATCTACTTCTGTACAGACAAGAAAGTCATCTCCGAACTTTATATTTTGTGTGAGGGAATGATATGCGAAACAACGAATAAAGTGTCAGCACATGCTTTAAAAACAATGAGAAAAAATGAACTATATTCTGTGGCGTTGCACTACAATATGTAACTCTTTCCAGACAAGAACGTACCCGGTTGCTATTGTAGTCTTCCGCCCGTGATTTGGCTACCGGAAAGAACATTCGAAGTTTGACGTGGTCGTAGCAGGGTTGTATTAGGGCTGCCGCAGCTTCTGCTCACAGCGTCGTAGTTGCAGGTAAATATTACGATAAAAATCTTTACAATGCACTATAAAGATGACATTTTTTCACCATTTGCCATGAGATTGCGTACTTTAAAATCTGTACGTCTCACTTTTTTCGAAATACAACATTTGCGAAGAAATAATTTAGGACGCTAAACTACACATTTACCAAAAATCTGACTGATTGCTGTATGACTTGGTGCATACAGATTATGTACCACGACATGACCACCCTTATACATTACTTGTATTTCAACATTCGTAAAACTTCCAAGCCATATCCAGCTCTAAGTGTGTCATCAGTAAGCGCTGAATTTGGGATGATAAATTCAATTTGTCATTAGCTTCTAAAGAGAACCATGGCCCCACACGGAAGGTTTTGCAGAAACCATGCATATCCTGCATATGCAGCGATAGCATACTTCGTAACAGGAACCTTTTCATACTTTTTACAATTAGGGGCCGTCTGGCGGGAAATAACGAAAGGTATACAGAAGTGAATGGTACGAATTTTCCTTTTGGGAAGAAAAAGATCAGATGTTTTACTTTATACATACCATTTATGGTATTCTATAACACGTGCACAGGAGAAAACCTGTTAAATGCTACGGTATGTGGGTCTTTTGATGCTTCTTCCAATGACCGGCTTCCGGGCGGAAAATAAAGAATATTATATCGAAGTAAGTGGTACGGATGTTCTTTTGCGAAATTAATGCGAACTTTTATTTTCCAAAGGGTATTAGTGGAGTTCTATAAAACTTGTACTTGCGAAATATTGTGTAATGCTATACTATAAAGACCTTTATTTCCTTCTTCCAAAAAGGCGCTGTCGGACAGATAAATAAAGAATGCTATGCCAAAGTAGATGCTACTAATTTCCTTTAAGGAAAAAACAATTGGATGTATTTCTTTATAAATAGGATTTATGAAGTTCTACCGCACTTGCCCTCGCGAAATGCCTTGTAATAAACCATTAGGACCTCTAGATCCTTCTTCCTATTAGGGGCCGCCGGGCAAAAAGTAAGGAATGCTGTACTGAAATTGTACGTGTGTTACTGCAGACTGTCAGTGAGGCATGTCCAGAAATACACCACAGAGCTCTACCTTATACGGATGGCACGCAAGCCTGTGATTGGCTGTTCAGAGAGAGAGAGAGAGAGAGAGACAGAGACGATTTGATCCGAAGAAACCAGAAGCACGAACTTTCCGAAGTTACGTACTCTCGAAAGCAATGAAGGTTACTGTTTTCTCGGCTTGCAGCTTTGAGACAAGTTTAGCGTCGATTATTTTTCCATAGAATTTTGAATATGAAATTGTTCTAAAAAAGAAAGTAACTGTGAGGAAGAGGCAGAAGAAGTATAGTGCTTATCCGATTCTATAATTTTCTTTAATCTCAGGAAAACTTAGTGCTCAGTTTAAAATTAAGGCAATCCCGGTGAAGAAATGGTAAGAAGTGCTGGCTTCTGTGAATATTTTTCAATTAATGTATGTATATAGCTATTGGAAAACAGTTGGATTTGGATCAAACCGGAATTTAGATCACCTTACACCACTTTGTTATAAATCACAGACTTGCGGAGTATCCGTATGAAATAGCCATGGTGCATTTTCTGGACATGCGTCAGTGAGCAAAACGCATTTGGGCACACTGCGACATCTTCGGATACATTCGCGGAAGCGAACGGTCGGTAATTGGAGGAACTACCGTGACGGTAACTGTTAGACGTTGAAATTCTAAGTTTGGCAGGTTATAATAGGGGGCACATTGATCTACCATGACTGTGCACAGTGAAAAAAGTCCAAAACAATACCACAAATAAGCTTACGGGCTCTCGTTACAAACCACTATTTCAAGAAATACACCGGGCATCGCGTAAACGACCGAATCTGCCCACCACTACTATATACATCACACTCCAAACTGAGAAGGAATAGAAGAACCTTCAGCTGTGTTTTCAATGTGCTACAGATCGGAGGGTTTCTGTATGTACATTTCTTAACCTACCTCTCCGTGTACCACTACCCGATATAAATGGTTCTATTATGAAATGCAAAAGAACGCGTAGGTGTGTACGGGTATAATTATATCAGACTTTCAAAAAGTCAAATAGCGTTCGTTGCTTTTTTGGATGGTCTTTAATATGTAATTGAATTGACTTTCTAAACTTACTTCCGGTTAGGAAAGGTGTGTTACACTTTCCTAAGCGGAAGTAAGTTTAGATCTCTAAGTCGTAATGCGAATAGCGTTAGCCAATAACGTTCTTCGTTGGTTTGGATGGTTTTACTACGCAGTTTAATGAATTGATAAGTATAGTTAAAACAGTAGCTAGCCTTCAGATTTTCAGTGCGTCAAGTAGTTCCGTCAACTATAGGCGAAAAAACTTTGTTGGCCTTTAAATCGATATTTACATTATTCAACATGTCATTCCATAAAACATATTTTTCTTTATAAAGTTGGTGCGTATTAGCACTCAGAAAATCGTGGAATTATCAACGTATCAAGTACTGAGGTAAACGACGCTATAAAATTTGTGATACATAATTTTATTTATTGTTCAACATTTCAGTTGCATAAAATGAATCTTTTTTTTATAAAGTTGTTACTTACCAGTGTTTCAGTTAAAACCAAAATTCGCGTGAAATATACAAAACTATTGGATGAGCTGATAATAGGAAGGCTAGCCGAAACAACACAACTGAATGGAAGAAATAAGAAGGTAATCGTTATTTGCCGCCCCGGTGGCGCAGTGGTCTAAGTGTTGGCTTCTAACTATTCGTGTGACCGGCTTCGAATCCCGGTGAGGCATGGATGCTGTGTTTGTCTTACGGAACTGGTTCTCTCCCTTCTTGGCGTCAGCGGCCCTGAATTGGAGACGGGCGACCGCTCATAGCCCAGTGAGTTGCTCACGGTGGTCATTAAACCCAATATACACACCCAATATAATAAATTATAAACCACGAGTCCCGTTTTTAAGTCTGTCTTTAAGTCGAATGTGTACGCAAGTTGGAACAGTTAAGTACGGCGGTTGGTATTTTTGTATCTAACGTCACTTAGTGAAATGTCTATCTTAATATATAGAGTAACCTTCCTATGAATAAAAAATATTAGAGAAACACTTCCAACTCCTATTCATAACAAATTCTTCTTCACATTAACCTTCACTTGCTGCAGGTGCAGCTTTCAAATCACTGAAAAGGCTTCGAACCTTTTTTTGATCTAAAGCAAAGCTAAAGGCATATATTACGTTGATTTTGATCCTTTAACCAAATTATGAATACCTTAACAATTCAATAATTAAATCACTGCGTTGTTTACTGATAATTGTAGATTTTCATTGTCAATCGTTTTCGCTTTGTCCTTTCAAATTGTCCCTATCGCTGACGGACTGTAGACGAAAGCTTTCCCTATATTCGTGGTCGTTTCACCTTTTTCCGATAACTTTATTATTTCCACTTTGGTTTCAATCGTGATCGTTTTAATTTTCTTTAATGCATCACCATCACTTGCATCACATTTACGCTTTGGTGCCATGGTTACCAAGGTAAAAAAAAACAAAAGAAAAATTACATCCAAATATACTAACACACACGAGAGATTGTTAACTACTACGTGGTCCAACTGAAAAGAACAAAGTCTCTGTCCTGCCTCGGGCCGACGAACCACTGTAGACACGCAATGCTTTGATGCACGTCACAAAGTAGCCCCTGTTTGTTATTACAGACCATTGTATGAAAATCGGATTTTTAATATAACAGGCTTTACGGGAGTGGGTTCGTAACTACGGGTTGTACGTTCCTTACCCAAGGATTGACTATATTATAGAAAATGTTTGTAAGCAGTTATTACTTTGAAATTTTAAATACATTTACCAAATCAAAATAATATGAAATAGGAAGATATATAGATCCATTTTTAATTGAAGCGGTTCTAACCGCCCCTCTACTAAATAACAGCTGACGTGGTATCGCGTTTGGCTAATCGCTGGGTTATGCTCTTTTGTTTGAGATCGGGTTCGAATACCGGTGAGGCGCGGATGTTGTGTTTGTCTTAGGGTATGAAAAAATGGGTGGTATTGGTAGAATCCTCGATGCTTTGCTAATAAATTAAGTTCAGTGTGTAGCAGTAAACGTTTTTACAACAGTTGTGCAACATCTTCGTCCAATATAACAGTGATTACTCACCAATAGCATCGGATAACTAAGAATATTCGTTAAAACGCTCGAAGTATCAGTGGAAACCTCAATGTTTGGACTAATGTCTTGAGCCAAGCTTGGAGTCCTTCTATGCGTTCTCGTTTGGCCGCGCCGCAGTGGCAGAGGCCAATTAGATAACAGATAAACAAATTGGGTGTTCGTTTGAAACGCGTGTCGAACGCGTATGAAACGAATCGGTTTTCTATTTGGAGATTCATATGTGTGAGGATGTCGCGGGGACCCCTTTGAGAAACCACCCTCTTCTATATGCAGGTAAAGTATTTGGCGGGTTGGAATGGCTACCTCAAAAGATAGTGTCATCAGACTGTTCTTCCGGTAAATGTTTACTTTGGCGTCCTAAATTATTTAGTCGGAAAAATTTAACTGTGTGAGAAAAGTGCGACGTACAATTTTTTTAACATGCAAAATAATGGGGAAAGATGTAAAAATATAGTATTTTTATATAAAAGGAAAGATTGTTTTTGAAGTATTTACGTGGGAGTGCGATGGTTTGGAAGAGTACGTGCGGAAGGCCTAGGACGACGGAGCGGCGACGGAGTCACAAGGTGGAGTCCGGTGAATGGAAGCTTCGTTGAGAAGGGCAAGTAACGGGTGGAAGAATACAGAAGGAAGCGGTTGAGCTTCCTTCTGTATTCTTCCGTAGTCATTGAAGCGTCTTGTAGGAATACGCGGAAGGAAAGGGGTCGGTTTTACACAGCATTGTAAGCATTGGCGGCTTTTCAGGGGAAGTAGGTGAAGTGAATCTTCACCAATTTTACTTAAAATAAAGTTTTATTCAGTAATTTGTACAATATATTCTTTTTTGTCTCTATTGTGTTACAAAATATTCAAAATTTTGATTAGATATCAATTCACATAGCGCGTTCAAGACGGAAAACAAGTCCTCATACGCAAAACATTGCAAGTGAAGAGCCGAAATTAAAACCCTTGGAAGTCTGCAGATTTCGACCGAGTTACTATGGTAACCGTGACTTCAACCACCCCTATCTGGCGCGCAAGTGAAGTGTTTTATCTTTCGGCGGCAAAGCTCTGAAGATGGAATCGTGACCTTCGAAGGAGATCACGGTGAAACGGTTTACACAGGGTATCTTGCAGTGCTGTGGTACATGCTTTCCGAAAGGGATTTGTTTTTTCGTGCTTTGTGATTATTTGTCAAAAAGTTTAGCTGTTACTGTAGTTTCGTGTAAAGTTTAACATTTAGTGATAGTTTTAATTAAAGTATGTATTCTGTGAACGACATTGTTTATAATTAATTACAAATTCCATGTAATCGGTGGAAAGATGAAGATAACAGAGACATTTTACTTCACGGACGACCGACGGATTCACTGACAATTGTTGCCAAAAATGAAATCAAGAAGAGCGGTAAATCCTACAATATTAATTTTAAAAATTGTTGGTTTACTGAATATAAATGGCTTAGTAGTACTTCTGTGTTACAAAAATTATTTTGTTGGTCCTGCTTACGTTTTAGTAATAAACATTCGGCGTGGAATAAAGACGGATTCTCAGATTTATTAAATATAACGCGCTCACTTCATAAACATGGTGATTCTAGCGAACACCTGAAATGCGAGTAAATGCTAAGGAATTTTGAAAAAAATCAGAACACCATTGTCGATGCCCTGAGGGAGAATGCTAGGCTTTTGAAAATGCATTTCAACGAAAACGTTCGTTTAAATAGACTTTTCCTGCAGACAGTGATTGATGAGCAAACGAGAACTAGCATTCGAGCAAACAAGAACTAGCATTCCGTAGCCATGACGAAAGCATGGACTCGATAAATCGTGGAAATTTCAAAGGAATTACTTTCATTGTTGATATCAAGAAGTCCTTTAGAAATTCAAAAGCAATACGAAAAGATAAAAGATGTCTTCACAGGTGACTCAAAAACTATTCAAAATGAATTAATTGAAAGTATTTCTGAATATATAAACGATAACGTAAAAAATGAAATAAATGAAGTTCAATGCTTTTCTATTCAAGTAGATGACACCACAGACATAAATCAGACTTCTCAGTGCTCTTTATTAATAAGATTTGTTATTTCGGAAGGTGTATTGGCTGAGCGATTTTTGGGTTTCCACGACGTGAGTGGAGATCAGAAGCTTTATACAAAATGCTAGACAACATTTTGGAACAATTCGATTATCAACACACATTAATAGGACAATGTTACGATGGGGCAAGTGTAATGTCTGGACACTTGAATGGGCTCCAGAAAAAAATCAAGGGTAAAGCTTCTCAAGCTGTATTTGTTCATTGCTTTGCACATGGTTTGAACCTTATATTACAGCATAGTTTTTCTAAAATTTCAAAGTGTCGTATATTTTACGCAAGCCTCACTGGAATTCCTTTGTTTTTCCACCACTCAGTGAAGCGATCTTATACACTCACATCTACAACCGCAAGACGCATACCAACCACAGCAGAAACTGGATGGTCCTCCACTTCGAAGTTAGTAAGTGTAATTGTTGAAGATCGGAATAAATTGAAGGAAGTATTCGAATTTCTGACAAAGAGTGAGCAATCAGACAAAAAATCAATTCAACTTGCCAAGGGATTTTTAAACGATATGAACACTTTTGAATTTACATTTTTGGCAATAGTATTTAATTTTTGGCCCCACTGATCTATTATTCGAAATTTTGGCAAAAAAATCACTAGACATAAACTACTGTGTAACTCAAATTAAAAAACTCGTGAAATTTTGAGTCATAAAAGGAACGATGAAGTATTTGAAACACTGTTTGGAAAAGCTAGCAAGATCACAGAAATAGGCAGATTTAAACCGGAATATTCTGCTCTTACACAAGAAACAATTTTTCAAAATTATAAACTATTGTATTTTGAAATTTTAGACCACATTCTTATTGAAATGGATATAAGATTTCAAGACTGTGAAAAACTTCAATTTGTTTGTCTTGCTGACACAACCAAATTTGAACAATTTAATTCAAGCTTTCCCTCTCACGCTTTTGAAAATCTACAACATTTTTGCGGAAAAATATTTACTAAACTCCAGCGCCTTGAAAACGAACTCAAACTTGTATATGCCAACGAAAAATTAAGGAATATATCGACTCAAGAACTTCTTCGAGTGCTTCATGAAGATAAATACGTTTTTGCAGAAGCTTATAAATTGGTTGCCCTCATTTTAACCATTCCATCTACAAGTGTGTCAGGGGAAAGAAGTTTTTCTTGCCTTAAAAGAATACAAATTTACTGAAGAAACACTATTTCTCAAGACAGACCTGCTTCTTTGGTAAATATTTCTATTCAGAAAGATATTTTATTGATGCTCACGAAGAAACAATCATTCTATGACAACATAATCGACAAATTTGCACCTTTAAAAGAAAGAAGAATTTATCTAATATACGAAAAGTAGGTCAGTCCTCATATAGTGATTTTCATTGAAGACAGTAGATATCTTTTCATACTGCTCTTGTAGCTCTTCACCTATTTTTTCAACCACGAGCCGCCACTGATTGTAAGTTGTTTTTTTTAAAGGGTAATTTTTAGAAAACGTAAGTACAAAATCGTCAGTCTCCACACTTCATCTCGTATTTCGTCAGGGCGCAGAACTAGTGGTGTTGGATTTATAATAAACAAGAAACTGAAGGATAAAGTGGTAGAAGTTGAAAGTTCCTCTGACAGAGCTGCACGACTCGTTATCCAACTATCGAGAAGATACCAGGCTCAGATTATTCAAACTTATGCACCCACCACAAGTCATCCTGAAGAAGAAATTGAAGAATTTTATGAGGAAATTCGTCATCTAAATAATAAAGGTAAGCAGCACTTGAAGATAATTATGGGAGATTTCAATGCAAAAATAGGGCACCGGCAACAGAATGAAACTTCAATAGGTAAATTCGGTCACGGCAACAGAAACCAGCGTGGAAATACTCTCGTTGAGTTTGCAGAGGCAGAAGGATTTTTCATCTTGAATTCCTTTTTCAAGAAAAAGCCACACAGGAAATGGACATGGAGACATCCAATTGGGACGACAAGTGAAATTGATTTTATTATGTGTAACAAAAAATTCGTCATCGAAGACTGCAGTGTGCTAAACAAGTTCAACACAGGTAGTGACCATAGATTGGTGAGATGTAAGATGCACCTCAACACTAAACTGGAACGTGGCAAGCTCATAAGACAAACAAAATGTATTGACATAACCAACCTTAAAAAACACCATAATACTTTCAAGTTGGAACTGAAGAACAGATTCTCTGCTTTAGAAGGCCTAACATCGGAAGAAGTGGATATTTCTGAAGTTAACAGAAAAGTAACCAAAGCTCTTATGGAAACAGCAACAAAATTAGCTGGGTCTAAGAACAAGTTGCATGTAAACAAATTATCAGGAAAAACCAAAATGTTGATGCAAAAAAGAAGAGAGATGAGGACAACTAAAGAAGATGTGACTTCCAAAGTGGAATATATAGAGCTATGCAAGACAGCACGAAAAAGTATCACTGAAGACGTAAGGAAATTCAACTGTGAGCTAGTGAGGAAAGCAATTGAAAACAACCAAAGCCTAAAGATAGCAAAGGGACATCTCAGTAAGGGAAGAAAACAGATTATGGCTCTGAGAAAAGAAGATGGTTCTATAACAAGAAATAGAGGCGAAATTTTGACAAGAGTGAAAGATTTCTACTCCAAACTATATGAAAGGGATGATACATGTACTCCAGACATCATGAAAGGTACCAGAGTTCTTCCAGTCCTCCCAGCAGAAGTTGCTCATGCAATCAAGAACATGAAGCGGGGGAAAGCTCCAGGAGAAGATGGAATTACTATAGACATCATACAAGAAGCAAGTGGAGAAATTGAAACAGTACTCGCCCAAATTTTCACTCGATGCCTTAATGAAGGGAAGATTCCTGAGGATTGGAACAATGCTACAATGATCCTGCTACATAAAAAAGGTGACATTGAGGATCTCAGGAACTACAGACCTATCAGCCTCCTATCAGTGGTTTATAAAATCTTCACTAAAGTTCTTTCACACCGCTTGAAGGTAACACTGGACATGGCTCAACCGAGAGAACAAGCTGGATTCAGGAGTGGCTACAGCACAATAGATCATATCCACGTACTGAGAGAACTAATTGAAAGAGCGAGGGAATATGAACTTCCATTGTGCATGGCTTTTATCGATTATGAAAAAGCCTTTGATTCTGTGAAACCATCAGCAGTTACCACGGCTCTGAAATCCTGCGGTATTGAAGATGCATACATTAATATTATTAATAACATCTATGAAAATGCAAGTGCAAAGATTCGGCTGTTTGAAAATACAACACACATAAAAATTGGAAAGGGAGTGAGACAAGGTGACACCATATCTCCGAAGCTCTTTAATGCCACATTGGAAAATGTCTTTCAATCACTGAACTGGGAAAACAAAGGGATAAAGATTAATGGAGATTATCTAACCCACCTTCGTTTTGCTGATGACGTAGTCATTTTTGCAACTACCCCATCAGAGCTGCAGAGTATGATCCAGGATCTTGCTGACAAGAGTAAAGAAGTGGGATTAAAAATGAACTTTCAGAAGACAAAAGTGATGTTCAATGCTTTTACAAGAAATGAAGATTTATCGATTGATGGAGAAAAACATGGAGATAACAGATACGTATGTTTATCTTGGACAGCAGAACTATCAAGTGAGGGTCACATTGATGAAGAAATTAACTCGGCGTACAAAACTTGCCTGGAGAGCTTTTGGAAGAAACAGCATAATTTTCAAGAGCAATATGCCATTATGTCTTAAAAGAAAAGTGTTTGATCAATGCATCCTTCCAGTGCTTACGTATGGTGCAGAGACGTGGACCTTAACTAAAAGAGACATACAAAGGCTGCAGACAACTCAAAGAAGCATGGAGAGGTGCATGCTTGGTATAACCAGGAGAGATAAGAAGAGGAACTCGTGGATCCGAAAAATGACTAGAGTGGAAGACATCATGATCAGAGTTAAATCCCTGAAATGGCAATGGGCTGGACATACTGCCAGAAGGAAAGACCATAGATGGACAGCCGCAATTTTAGATTGGATTCCAAGGGACAGGAAAAGACCCAGAAAAAGACCACATGGGAGATGGGTGGATGAAATTCGTAAATATGCGGGAGTGACATGGAGGAGACTGGCACAAGACAGACCGTTGTGGAGGAAACTTGGGGAGACCTTCGTCCAGCAGTGGATTGATAATGGTTGACAATGATGATGATGATGATATTCATTAGCATTCCTTAAATTTCCATTCGGAGATATTGTGAAACTAATAACAACGACATTACGCACACATCTTTCTCAAAAATTAATAAAACGTTGAAACTACTTCAACTTGCGCACGATTACACGACGCATCACACTCTTCCGAAAAATACATCCCACTCCTCTTGTATTCTTCCGCGCATTCACTAACAACCCGTACTCCGTTGCGACGCACGGAACCTTCACGTGGTGGCCGTTAGCATCGCTTCAGCGTCCCGCACCAACTGCTGAAAACCATCGTACTCATAGGTTAATACTTCGGAAAAACTATTTCCCTTTATCTAAAAATACTATATTTTTGCACCTTTCCCCATTATTTTGTATGCTTAAAAAACTTTACGTCGCACGTTTCCCACACAGTTATATTTTACCGACGAAATAATTTAGGACGCTAAAGTACACATTTACCGTTCTTCCTTGCCACGCACCTAATTGATCTTACAGTCACGTGATCAATTGATTTATTCTGCCAGATAGACACCTTCCTATTAATTAGGGAACAAAACTTTCTGCCTTAATAAATGCTTTGCAGTAGGGACAAAATAAGCCTTGGATTTTCTGTTTGTCTTACGGCACTGGCTCTCTCCCTTCCCTGGAGTCAGTGTCCCTAAATTAGGGACGGGCGACTGCTTATGGCCCATTGAGTTGCTCACGGTGTTCGTTAAACCTCCAATAATAAAAAAAATAAGCCTTCCTAAAGGTCCTTTAACTTGGCCGGGCAAAACAGTCACGAAACGAGTTTCTCAGGTGCATCCTCTTTCACAGCTAACTGATAGATGGCAGCACATTAGCACTGACTTTTAAATAGTGAGAGTGGGACAGAGTTGGATGTACAACCAATGTTTCAGTAACTTCTAGTGGTGTGATATGGAAACAAGCAAAAACTGCTTATTGCCACACTTGTTGAAAAACTGCAGTGCAGAGACAAGTGATACACTAGACATTTTAAAAATAACAATATACAAATGTAACATTCGCATTAAGAATTAACATCAGCATGATCAGTAAATTCTGTTTGGGTAACCCTAGTATTTACTTAACCAGATGCAGTGAAGCAACTACATCGGAGAGTGATTTGTTATTTAAAACATTTTTTTTTTTTTTTGATTGGAGGTTTAACGACCACCGTGAGCAACTCAATGGGCTATAAGCAGTCGCCCGTCCCTAATTTAGGGTCACTGGTTCCAGGGAAGGGAGAGAGCCAGTGCCGTAAGACAAACACAACATCCATGCCTGACCGGGATTCGAACCCGGACCCCGTTCGGACGAATGATCAGAGGCCATCGCTTAGACCACTGCGCCACCGGGGCGGCATTTAAAACATTACCTTTGCATTGAATTTATGTAATACCGTTCAAGATATGGAGCTAGATAAGAATTGAATTTTCTCTCAAAGGGATGTTTCAAATATCGTTGAACAACTTGCATGTGATTACACTATCACCATATACAAGCAGATGTACATTGGTGACTTTAGTCATATAAAGCAATCTGAAGAATAATGAACATTCTTGGGTTACGACCAGTAGTTACTGAAAGTAACATATAAAGGCTATGTGCTCAAAATGATATTAGCCAAGGTAATGGTGTCTCAACACAATCACAGAAACTTCCTTCTAGAACAACATGTGCAGTAGTTAAAAATGATGTTTATTTACAACTAAGAACCACATGTACAGATAGACGCTAGACAAACGCAGATGAAGGCGAGATCTTTCGAGTTTGTTACAAGCTCATTTTCAAGCCGAAAGTACCACCGGTGTGTGGCGCACGGATATTAAATACAAGTAGACGCGACCATCATGCGCCTGTTACTTAACATTTCCATCCTCCCGTAAGACATACAAGACAAATACACATGACAACGGAACTTACGTAGAAAAGGGAATAAAACACATAGTACATCAAAACTTTATTACCGTCTTAGAAAAAATTAGGGGTTTTTTAAGTTCTTGATACACAATCACCACGGTTGCGGCTCATTCTTAGGTAGATCATCGTTGCAACATATACCAGCAAAAAAGGTGATGGATAAGACTCAGTAAATAGTGTTATAATGTGGTGATGTTAGAAATGTACCTTCGAAGTTGACATTACGCCAGAGTGCAACCCCAACCTTCCTTCTTGAACCTTAGTTCTGTGCCACTTACTAATTAATACACAGATTAATGCTTTAAATCGAGGGCTCAAATTTAGCTACAACCTTGCATGAATGTTGATCCTCTGAGGATTATTTCACAGGTGAAAAATATTATCGATGCAGTTCCGCAAGAAGAACGTGACTTTGCACGCCATTTTATAGCTAAAGTCATAACACGTAATAAATCTTTTGGTAACCAACATGGCACTCGAACCCTGAAGTACGAAAGGAAACAACTGCTAGAATTATCAAATAATCCTGACCTTTCGATTCTTTCTGCAGATAAATCACAACAGATCGTCTTACTGGATGTCTTACTGATGTCTACCACACAAAAATGTTGGAAGCATTGGCCAAGATCCCTCATACTGTGCTTGCTTACGACCCAACCGCTGCTACTATTAGATCAATCAACAAATTAAAGAGCGAAGATCTCCTCCTGTTTTGTAGTTCTTTAAGGATGCAACCTCCTAATGGACCTCTCATACCTCAGGTTTTGGCAAAATTAAAACTCTTAAGAAAGAATTACCAATACGTTCATTGGTTTCTGGATTTAATAGCCCTACTAGAACACTTGAGAAATTTCTTGGCACCTTCTTGACAACTTTTTCCAGTAAATGTGTAGTTTAGCGTCGTAAATTATTTCGTCGGAAACATTGAAGGATTTTGAAAAGCGAGACGTACAGATTTTAAAGTACTCAATTCCATGACAAATGGTGAAAACATTTCATCATTATGGTGCATATTAAAGATTTTTAACCCTAATATTTACGTGCAAGTACGATGCTGTGAATAGAAGCTGCGGCAGACCTAACACAAGCGACCACGCGAAGCTTGATTCCACTGAAACGATACCTCGTTCCGGCGGCCATTTTGCTGGCGGAAGTGTACAAGAGGAACGGTGAGAACGTTCATGTCAGGAAAGCTTTCCAATTTGTAGTGCTGCGCTACAGACAATAGATCATCATTTCTGTCTGATTTTTTAACATAACAATCTGATAATTTCTTGTTTTCTTTCGCGTATGATTCATTGATGCGCAATGTAGGAACTCACTTCTTCGATAATTTTTTTCTTTTGTAATCCAATTTCAATGAATGCGAACAACGCTGTCAAAAAGAGAAGCAACACTTTGATTTCTTCATATCATGTAACTTTCGTTGAAGAGAACTCAGCCTCTACTTTAAAGCTTTTGTAGAAGAAAAGAAGGCATCTGCATACTTTCTATTTCGTACCATTGAATGGTATGCGTAAGATCGAAGCAATTGTCACGATGTGTTTTGAAAAATTGCAACAGAAATGAAGAACTACTTTCTGTACCGTAGCACTGCAAACTGGGATGCTTTGCTCGCAAGAACGTTGCCCGTTTCCCTTGCACTCTTCCGCCATCAAAATAGCCGCCGGAACAAGACCTTAGTTTCAGCGGAACTAAGTTCGCGTGGTTGCCGTGGCGTTCTGTTAGGCCTGCCGCAGCGGCGTTCACGTCGTCTTACTAGGAGGTCAGTTATACGGTAAAAATCTTTGAAATACATTCCACAGTTGAAAATTTTGCCCCATTTGTCATGAAACAACATTCTTCAAAATTTGTACGTCTCACATTTTCGAAATCATTCAACATTTCTGCCGAAATAATGTAGGACGCAAAACTACACATTTACCCATTTTTCCTGCCATCCACTTATTCTGTTCGTGGAACTTTACAGGCTCTTGGCATTATAAAAGAATTTGATCCCAGGGTCAACAATTTTTTCCATTATTACACGTTCCACACGTATTTCAAAGGAGCACGCCTATTCGTTATCCAGTTCTTTTGCGTCACCTCAGCGTGGCCCAATGAGATGAGGTGTGAGATTGACACCAGGCATGGATCAAGACGGATAGTCGACGTTATAAAAATGAACTGAAGAATTCGCATTTTGTCATCTGCACCGATAAAGGGGCAAACAATTTGTGAAATCTCTCTTTAATATAGCACTGATACTCACCAATTCAACTCTAGTAAAGTAATGTTTGTTCTAACGCCCGATGTATAGGTGAAAAACTCGATATGTTTTTGATGTATACCTCGATGTTTTGTTAATAAGCCGAAGATTTCACACTTTTTCATCTCCAGCAGCGAATGGGTACATAGGTGGGTAAAATCTCTGTTCAATATAATGATGATTTCCCATCACCAATTCAACCCCAAGTAACTAATAATATTTCTTAAAACGCTCGATGTTTTTCCGATGTATAGGCTCCCATACCTTCGAGGAAACGATCTCGGTTTTCGGTAACGAATCAACTAAAACAGACAACGGACAGTGGGACAGTGAGGCAGCAGGACGTGGATAACGACTGCTCTGGAGGAGAGTAGTGCAAGGTAAGGTCAATGGCTTGAAGGAAGAGAGTTAATATTTTTGTTGTTGTTTGGAGAGTTAAACGACCAGCGTGAGCTATGATCAGCAACTCGTCTCTAATTTAGGGTCACTGGTTCCAGTGCCGCAAGACAAACACAACATCCATGCCTCACTCAGGATTTGAACCCAGACCCATCTCGAACAAATGATCAGAAGCCAGCTCTTAGACCACCGCGCCACTGGGGAGGCGAATGGAAGTTAAAGAGGTGTTAGATATTGTTGCCTGTCACGACGTTGAAATCTGATTTAGGTAAACAAAAAGGACATTTTCCTTTAAAAAATTACTGAAGTACAGAGCTATTTTCATAAGAAAGAAATGCAAAATTTTTAAACGCAATTGAGACTGCATTAACAGCGAGAAACAAGTTGTACCAAAACTTGTATCTCAAACCAGTAGCGTAACTAGTCAGATCCGGGGGACCAGGAGAAGGGGGATTGCAGGAATTTCTTTTAGCCGGTAGAGAAAAGCATTAAAAATTCTTTCTTTCAGTGTTTCTCAAACAAAATTGCTATCGTCTCACTAAAAATAATACTCGCTCACTCGTCGCCTACCCTGATTTCGAAGTCTAGCGCCCCTGGATGTATTTCTCAGCTAATTGTACTTTCTCAGGCGGCGTCATTCTGCCGCGAATTCGTACAGTAGCATGATCCTTTCACTCTGTTGGAATAGACTAACATGGAAAAATCATATCTTTTTTTTTATTGGGGTTTAACGACTACCGTGAGAAACTCAATGGGCTATAAGCAGTCGCCTGTCCCTAATTTAGGGTAAAATGATATCGTTATCTAAATACTGTGGAACCTCGGTTATATGTTTTTCACTCTTATACGTAGTTCTGCGTCAGTCCCAATATTTTACTGTAGTTTCTATCGCTTTTTTACTCGGTTATACGTAAATCATCTTAACCCTTTCTGCTGTTATATAGTACGTTAAAATTTGAATACCAGATTATCTAAAATATGCGGCCCTTGATTCTTCTACACGTAACCCGGAATGTTATTCCTTTGAGAAAATTGAGACAGCGTTTTGTTAATCCTTGGTGTGGCCAAAGTTAAACGTTGATCCTATTAGAGAAGAGTATGTTGTTTACTTTCGGTTTGGATGAAAAACTGGTTTCGCATTCACATGACATACACACACACGAGCTCATTACAGGGTTCGCATGGCCCCTGGAATCCTGGGAAAGTCCTGGAATTTGATTTCCCTTTTTTCCAGGCGGTCTGGAAATCCCTTGATTTTTCATAACTTTGTAAAATGTCCTCGATTTTTTTCACGCAAAGGAAAAAAAAAAGAAAGAGAAAGAAAAATTGGTCGATATGTTTGGATTGATTGTATTAGTTTGTTCTAGCCCAGTGCGGCGCTTGCTTACGATGACATCGCTTCCTTCCATTGAGTGTGGATAGATGATGTCATCTCCTTCATCTCATACGGCGTTGCAGTGCAAGACGTTTTAGTGCCTATTTTTCCAGCGACCTTAGTCTGTGATATAGCAATGGGTGCAATTGGAGACACAAGATCTTGTGGAAACCTCGAGTCTAAGATGGCCGTTCTTTTTAGTACGCGCTTTCCTCATTGATGGAGATTGGAATATTTCCTCAGAGGCGTAACTAGGCATTTCTGCGACCGGGGCAAATTGCAAAATATGGCGCCTCACATCTATCTATCTTCTATGCCTAATGTAAATATACGTTACTAATTTAATAGCGTACATTAGTATCTATATACATAAAATATACACTACACGACAAAATTAATGTCACACCCCAATGTATCTCTACAGGGAGGCATAATAAAACTGTTGTACAGCATTTTCAGGGAAGCAACTGATCTGAATCTATCAAGGTTAAGAAAAAATGGGCTGCGAATATACCAAGAATATTTACAACACGAACGTGCAGATTTCGGTTTAATAGGTGTAAAACAGTACAAATTAAAAATTAAATTGCTAGCTTTCACCGCCGAAGACAGCGGCTTCGTCAGGTTAATGTTTACAACGTTAAGTACAGAATCATACTGAGAAAATTTAAACAAATAAAAAACACACACGTAAGAAGTACGTTATGAGCACGTGATGTTAAACAAGAGATGACAAGTGAGATGGCCATGTTCGTGGAGGTATATCTAGGAGGATACGCCAGACAGCCGGTAAATCTGTGGAAAGATCAGAATTGCAAGCGCTTTCGAGTGTTAGTATTTCCACGGTTTCCCTGAAGGCGATGGTTCTTGGATTTATGTATGGGGATAATTTCTTGAGGTCGTCCCATTGAGGAATGGCGCCGTGGTTCGCAACTTCCTTTGCTACAGCGGTTGTAAGCTTTTGGTTCATAATGTCACGCTTGTGCTCGTTAATTCTCAATCTGAAGGACTTTTTTGCCATGCCAACGTAATGTTTAATAGAGCGATCTTGATAGAGCAGAAGGATGGAATATACTCCTGCATCTGAGAGTAGCACGGCTGGATCCCTTTTCTGCTTTAGGATTGCTGAAAAAGACACCGGCTGCTTTACATTTGATCTGAATCTGATCAAATGTTGTAAAAGTTCACTGTACTTTTTAATGCACACAAATTCAACCCGTATTCTTCATTGCTTAGCAGAAAATTGAATCAAATATAAACTTTTTCTACAGTTTAGTTTATTTCACAAGAAAATTCGCACTGATATGAAAATTTGCTGGTCAGATTCCCAACTGCTTCGGAGTTCAGACCTTCAGTACTACATCAAACGGACTAAATGCGGAGGACAGTCATGGCTCACAGTTAGAGCAATAATTGAATATCCCCCACAGAATCTTGAACAATGTGAACCATATTTCTGCCTCGAAACGTATGTACAACTGCGCCTTTATTCCTGAATGAAGGCAACTAACATCACTAGAAACATTTCAGGAAGAAATGCGAATTTTAAGCTGACAAGATTACCGAAATGGGCGAAACATTTTAAGAAAATTCTGTACATAGGCAAATGACAAAGTATTGTGCGAAAAAACTGTACCATAAATTGTTGCAAACGTTAAATTTCGAATTTTAATAAGATTCTACGGAGTGGTTTTTGCGTCCGGGACAGCAACCCCGCTTGCCCCGCCCTACTTACGCCTCTGTCTGGCCTTCCTGCCGCCAATGTGCGTGGAAATAAATGACTATCGAATAGGGAATCTTCAGTGCCATGGAAAAACCCTTTTGTATTATATCTCAGGTTGCTTCATATAAGTTTTATACAGGGCAATTTTTATGCAGGGTAATTATGCTCCTTCGTTGAAGGCATTACACACACTGAAGAACACTGAGTAACCGCGGAACCCATAGGATTTTATAAGAATTCTAAGTGCACATTAAATTTTCCCCAATTTGCAAAATATGAGACTATGTACTATGATTCTAGCAAATATTTCAAGCTTCTGGAATTTTTTCACATCCCTGGAATTTATTTTTTGCAAACATACAAATCCTATATTTCAAAATTGATAAATCTCTGGGCACGTAACTTTGTATTTCCACTCTTTCATGGCGTGGTAGAATAGTATCCTAATTGTATTGTTACGTGGGCCCTTTATTTTGGGGCCCCTGGGATACGCATCCCTCTTAAAAAAACCAAGAATTGGTCGGAGGGATAGCTCCGAGCCTTGGGTCCCTGAGAGAGATCAAGGGACTAGCACTGACAATCTCAGGACTTCGGACAACACAGGCACATTTAATTATTTACAACTATTTGCAAATTATCTACAAATTATTTACACTGCTCCTTTAGTTCTGGGAGCGAATAGGGCGAGAACGCGCCCCAATAAACGCAATAGCAGTTCACAAGTTCAAATCTGCGCTCCTTAAGTAACAGTCCGCTCTGCTTAGGCACAGTTCTGCTAGATGCATGCGAACGTAATATCAGTTCTGCTGATCCATGCAAAAGTTATCAATATCATGCTGATCCATGCAAAAGTTATAGTACCCTTGATGGATACCAGTACTTACAGGTATCCATCAAGGGTACTTGGTAATCCATAACTGGCTAGCAGTAGCCAGCCTTGAGATGTCGCGCACACACACACACACACACCACGGCTTCCGTAGTGTACACACAAACTTGCTGATGAGGTGGTCGGCTGCAGGTTCCCGCGACTAGACATCGGTCAAGCCGTCGAACAGAGGAGACAGAGCCGTTGAAAGATCTAGAGGGAGCTTAATCTTCTCGTTCTCTCTTTGGCCAAAAACATCGCTGGGCATCAGCGTATAGCGGGGTGGAAGAAATTCAACAATTGCATTCCGTTCCTTCCCCGGAACAGTCCTTCTTCGCCAGCTCCCAGTTACACACTGTTCTTGGCTTCTCTTCTCCAGTGACCTCTTGACCCCCGACGCTCTTTCGAGGGTGGCAGGAATCTCTCTCAGTCGCACGCATTCCTTCTTCTCGCCTGCTGTATACAAAACAGTTGAATATCCTTTTAACGAGGAGTAGCTCGACTTACAGAGGCACGTTTTGGGAGTTTCAGCTTTAAGCTTTCCAACAAACGCTAAACGGATCCTGTACAACTCAGAGCGAATACCCTAAACAATTCGACTTCGTGACAGTATTATCAATGTTCAAAATTCTGGTTTCAAATGGATGCACTCAGGATGAGAAAAGATGAATGCACCTAGAAAAAAAAAAAAGACCTGTTAATCCCTGAGTTCTATACTGAAGCGCTTATCTAGAATCAGGATTTTTTGTAGACAGATAGTCATCAAGAAATGCTCCATTTTCATAGGTTTTATGATTTTTGCAATACGATGAAATGTATTATAATTTGTAACGCCTTTTTTTTAATTTCGCCGTCAATTAGATTTTAAATAAATTCTTATTGATGAACATCTGATACTCCTTTAAAGCATACATTTTACATTTTACAAAAGTATTAAACATTTGAAATTTTGTTTATACGTTTTTTTAAGGTCATACCCTAGAAAAATCTATAACCGAGGTTTCACTTCGTGTACTTCATTCCATTAAAAATTACTACTGAATATGTGAAATTTAATCTGAGATGATAAAACAAATAATTTTTCATTAACGCCAAAGAAGAAACTCACTCAATGTACTCTCGTTAAAATAATAAAGTCAGACTTGAGATTCTATTAACAGCTACGAACGGTTCAGAAACGACAGCTCACTTAAGGAGCAAATCCAGCTGAGAAGTCTTGTGTGTGTGTGTGTGTGCGTGCGTGTTTCGGGGTTTAACGACTACCATGAACAAGTTAATTAGGGCTTTGTTGTAGATAGGAGTTGCACTACAAGTGTTGGTTTAAAAAAACAACTAATTTGAATCATGTATAGATAGAAAGAAGCCACTGCACATTATTTAGAAATAAGAACTCATACGGAGTAGGGTCCAGGACTGCGCCTATACGGCAAAGTGTGCGTATCGCATACCCACGATGATTATTGGATTAAGTTACGACAATATCCCCCATTACAGGGAAATTAGTTTCGCCCATCAACGTTACATGCTCGCTGAGTACATCCGCGTATTTTGAGCGAATCTCGTCAGCCTCGATTTTGAGCAACTTAACGCAGTGTTCGGCGATGATGAAATATAGCTTTTTTGAGCAACAACGCTTGTTGTGGCTCGCAGCCAACGAGATAGACAGGCCTGGGCGGCCACGCCCATCAACGAAGGTCATGTGACCGTAGCAATCCTAACTGCTCTTCGAAGACACCCGTCTCCAATGCCAGAAAAAAAAACTTTAACGATCTTCATTGCGCTTTAATCTACAGAGTTTTTTATTTGTGTGTGTGCGAGGGGGGGGGGTTACATTCTATCAGCACGAGACCACACGTACATAATATTCCTTTACATACATGTGTAAAGAATACACATGTATGTAAAGGAATACCCCACGAAGAAGGTAGATGTTTCAGTTCGGAGTTCAGCCGGAGCGACGAAGAGTAGATGATTGAGAGCAGACGGACTTACGACGTAGAGAGACGAAGTTAGCCGCCCCGGTGGCGCAGTGGTCTAAGCGATGGCCTCTGATTATTCGTCCGAAAGGGGTCCTGGTTCGAATCCCCCAGTGAAGCATGGATGTTGTGTTTGTCTTACGGCACTGGCTCTCTCCCTTCCCTGGAACCAGTGACCCTAACTTAATGACGGGCGACTGCTTATAGCCCATTGAGTTACTCATGGTAGTCGTTAAACCCCCAATAAAAAAAAAACAAAAAAAGCGACAAAGTTGGAAGTTCATGTGTGCTCGAGTTAAAAGATGTGTGCCTAAGGAGATGCTTAATTATGTTTCATTCCTCTAAATCAACGACGTCTGCATTTATCCTAACTTCATTAAATAGTATTTAGTTATTATAACATTTAGTCCTGCTTCATGATACAAAAGCAGTCCCCTCTTCAACGAACCCACCAACGCCCTTCCTACATACATATATTATAAATTTCGGATAAAGGTGACACACTTCCGTTTAATTATTCTGAGATGAGAAGTCAAGCATCTCCTGTAATTAAAATTTTTTGCTAGTGTAAAAACTTTGGCATGTTCGTGCATTACCTACTGCAAAATAAGTTTTATTTAGAGATTTTCAATAAAATACTCAATTACGAGAAAAAATTGTTGGTTTACTTTTCATAATTGTGAATTACTGTTTCAATGTAAAGTAAAATACAATGGAAAGATCGTTTCTTATATTAAAAAAAGGCTCCCTCCCCCACAACAAACAGTAATTTTGAAAAGTAAGGTTGAATAATGAGATTAGAAATAATGTCATTTATATGTACCAAGTGAACGTATAAATTTTTTGAATAAAACACAGACATCAAAGCAGATATATTTAGCGATGGAATATGTGTACTTTTTATTAATAAGCATGGAAGTTCATGTCTACCGCCCCGGTGGCGCAGTGGTCTAAGCGATGGCCTCTGATCATTCGTCCGAAAGGGGTCTGGGTTCGAATCCCGGTCAGGCATGGATGTTATGTTTGTCTTACGGCACTGGCTCTCTCCCTTCCCTGGGACCAGTGACCCTAAATTAGGGACGGGCGACTGCTTGTAGCCCATTGAGTTGCTCACGGTGGTCGTTAAACCTCCAATCAAAAAAAAAAAAGTTCATGTTTCGGGGTTTCAAAACATTTTAAGTATTTATTATAGAAAGTATGCTTTTAAAATTAGTACTTTCATTACTTTTTTTAGAGGTATAATTACCACCTGGAGCAACTTGATGGGCTATAAGCAGTCACCCATCCCTAATTTAGGACCATAGGTTCCAGGAAAGGAAGAGAACCAGTTCGGGAAGACAAACACAACATCCATGCCTCACCGGGATTCGAACTTACACCCATCTCGGAGGTATAGTCAGAAGCCACCACTGAATCACCAGGCGGCTTCCTTTATATTTCAGTTTGGCTTAGGCAAAAACCTTACGATAATTAGCCACTCATACAGCACTCCATAACTGAAAAGTAATCATGCGCCACCAAAAATTACAAATGAATCCTTTAACAATGTTTCACAACGCTACCTGAAAAAAAAATTTCCTCTCCAATGACATTGAATATTCGAAACTTAGTATGCAAACATCTTTTGAATACTGCAGAGCCGCCCCGGTGGCGCAGTGGTCTAAGCGATGGCCTCTGATAATTCGTCCGAACGGGGTCCGGGTTCGAATCCCAGTGAGGCATGGATGTTGTGTTTGTCTTACGGCACTGGCTCTCTCCCTTTCCTGGAACCAGTGACCCTAAATTAGGGACGGGCGACTGCTTATAGCCCATTGAGTTGCTCACGGTGGTCGTTAAACCTCCAATCAAAAAAAAATACTGCAGAAAGTGATTTTTCTTTATAAGTTTATTTGATATCTCTCCCTTCAAAGCCCATACCTTGCAATCTAACTCAACAGCAGAAAGTAGCGTTGTGTATATTATTTTCTGAATTTTACACTGTTCTGACGCCCTTCGCTAGAAGGGCCAAAATTCATTTTGCTGTATTATACAGTATAAAGTGGAAATTTCAGTTTGTTGTAATACGGGAAAACGTATTTTAACCTTTCCAGGTAGGCGGGTAACTTAACATGTAAGCAGGAGCACCATTTGTCAAGGAACAGAACCGAGAGTAACTATGTCATGCTTGTTTCCACTTGTGATAAGAGGATTAAATACATGTTTCAGATAAACAGCAAATTCAATAAAAACTGGCCGCACCGGTGGCGCAGTGGTTTAAGCGGTGGCGTCTGATCATTCGTCCGAAAGGGGTCCGGGTTCGTACCCCGGTGAGGCATGGATGTTGTGTTTGTCTTACGGCAGTGGCTCTCTTCCTTCCCTGGAACCAGTGACTCTAAATTAGGGAAGGCGACTGCTTATAGCCCATTGAGTTGCTCACGGTGGTCGTTAAACCTCCAATCAAAAAAATAAAATAAAAAATCATATGAAATATTTATTAACACTGACGAAGAAATTGTTAGCTTTGATTGAGATAGCTGGTTCCTTCCCCATTGCTAGTAAAGCAGCTTTTCGCCTTCTATTGCAACTTTTTTTGTGTTCGTTCATTTTCTGGTAACATTTATCCTTATTTCAGATCAAACGCATAACATTTATATATAGCACCCTGCATTATCTAACTTCATCTTTTCAAACTCGAATCTTTGCTTCGTTATTATCAAAGATAGAAACAATGTGTTCATTTTGCTTATACGCTATGCAATCAGAATTGCTTTCATGTGTCAGGAACTGTGGGAGGAATTCCTGCGAGAGGAAAGAAGCAAAACACGAAATGAACTGTTGTAACCTTTTTTGGATTGAAGGTTTAACGACCACCATGAGCAACTCAATGAGCTATAAAGCAGTCGCCCGTCTCTGCCGTAAGACAAACACAACATCCTTGCCTCACCAGGATTCGAAACCGGGCCCCTTTTGGACGAATGATCAGAGGCCATCGCTTAGACCACTGCGCCACAGCGGCGGCTGTTGTAACTTCAGTTGAAAGAAAAGAAATTAGTATATGTCTTTTTCAGAGTAGATTATTTTTAAACAGCTTTTCGGTTTTGAATTACATGTTTTGACCAAAACAAAGTTTGTTCTCGTAAAATATTTAAAAAATCCGAAATACATAAGTGATGAAATATTTAAAATATTTTGAAATACCTAAAAGAAAAAACATCTAAATGAAAATATTATCACTGCAGCAGGCTGTTTCTGTACTATATATACTAACTGTGTTTATTTTCTTATCCAGATTTTAATAATAGGTGACGAAATCAATAATTCGTGGTATATATCGGTCACTGATTAATAAAAATAGCACATTTAATATAAATACACAGTCGAGTCACATTATTGTGCCATCTCCTACTTTTGACATCAACAACGCGTAACCAATGAAAGAAAGCAAGTGTCGTGAGCTGGCTTGAAGGGTATATGAGGTGTGCTATAGGCAATCTGAAAACATATCACTCATTGCTGATATGGATAAAAGGAGCTATTTATCAGATTTGCAAAAAGGGATGATTACGGGCTTTCGGGCCAAGGGTGGCAGTATTTCTGAAACAGCGCAGTTTGTGAACTGTTCGCGCTGCTGCGGTTAAAGTGTATCGTGATTGGAGAAATAGCGCCCTTGCGAATAAGCGAGTGGAAACTGCGGAGCATCACGTGCCATTGATGTGGGAGGTGAACCTTGGCTTGGAAGGTACATGAGGGCCGATCGACACGCTATAGTGGAGCAGCTTTCTGGCCGAATCAACAAGGGGGCTACCGGAAGTGTGTCTAAACCGACACTTCAGCAAACCCTGCTGCGTATGGGGCTCCGATGCAGACGGATGGTCATTGCACCTATGCTAACGAAGGTGCATCTGCAGAAAAGGCTTCCATTGGCACGGAAGTATCGGAATCGGAGATCCGCTGATTGGCAAAGGATTGCCTTCTCCGATGAGTCATGTTTTTTGCTTCATCGAACGGATGGACGTTGGCGTATAAGGCGAGAAATATCGGAGAACAAACACTCTTCAACCACTGCTGGAAGAACACAAGCTGGTGGGGTCATCAGCGTTATGGTCTGGGGAATGATTTCAGGGAATTCCCTGGGTCCACTCATACGTGCGGAAGACACTATGGGCCGATTTCGTTATGAATCCATCCTGCAGAGTACATGCACTCATATATGCTGATTGTTTTCCCTGGGGCTGATGGGATCTTCCAGCACGGCAATGCGACGTGTTACACTGCTACAAATGTCCGAGAGTGGTTGGAAGAGCACGATGAAGACATCAAAGTACTTCCCTATCCCCCTAATTTCCGGGACCACCGCGATCGTGTTGTTCGCTCTATGCATCCTCCACCCCGCACTCTCCATTGGCTGTCAGATGCACTGCAATCAGCATGGCTCCACATACCTATGAACACCTTCCAGCACCTTATTGAGTCACTCCCAGCCAGTCTAGCTGCTGTCCGCACTGCACACGGCGATTACTCAGGATATTAGCTGGTGATCACAATAATGTGACTCGACCGTGTATTAACAGCATCCTTTATCTGAACATAATTAATATTATTGTAATTAGGGAATGCATGTTACCAAACTCTTAGATATTAGACACGGAAATATTAAATGAAAAAAAAAATATTTAACTTGCTGAAGATAGCTTCGCAATTTCTTACTTTCATTCACTAAAGACGTATTTCAAGATGCGTGTTCATTTATACATATAACGAATAGGACACTTGCTCACAGATCTCGGATGGAGTTTATTCATGGGGGTTATCTTTGAGATCAGTGCCATAATAATACTAAGAAAATTCCCACTGCTCTCTAGTGTGATATAAGTTGAAGAAATAATAAAAAATACACTTTCCTGCACAGAATAAGAAGTTTTTAGGATTGATATGGGTATACAATATACAGGGTGTCCATAAAATATTTCCCACATTACAAAAATTAATATAAAAATATCTGTGCAAGTTAAAATAAAATGTTTGGCAACATAATATATCAGCACTCATAAAAAAAAATTTCGTTCTTTAGCTGAGCTCTACTGCTGAATAAGAGGAGCATTTCATCGATAATGGCTTCCATGCAAGAAAAAGCGGCATGCGTGTTGTGGCTCCATGAGAAAAACTTGGCGGTTACTGTCCAGCGTCATTTCAGAAAAGAGTACAGACGATCACCACCGGACCAAAAAAAGCATGAAAACTTGATATGAAAAGTTTAAAGTGACGGGTAGTGTTGGAGATCTCCCCCGAGCGGGCCGACCGCCGGTTACACAAGAGACAGCTGCAGCTGTTCAGGAGACATTTCCGCGAAGCCCCAGAAAATCCATTCGTCGTGCTTCACTGGAAACTGGGATTCCCCGTGCCACGGTTCACAAAATTCTACGCAAACGACTTCATCTGTATACTTATAAGGTACAGATCGTTCAAGCTCTTCAGCCTGATGACAGGCATCTCCCTGTGGCAATTATGACAGAGATGTTGAGCGCATAGCTCATGAAAGTGATCATCTACACCGTGTATGTTACTCAGATAATGCCACATTCCATGTCTCTGGTACAGTAAATAGGCACAATGTGCGAATCTGTAAATTAGAAAATTCCCACTATGTCATCGAACAACAGAGGGCTAGGCCGAATGTGAACGTATGGTGTGGCCTGATGCATGACAGAATCATTGGGCCCTTCTCTTTTACAGTGTCCACGGTAACATGTAACGTGTACCTGGAGGTACTGGAACTTTTTGTAACACCTAAGTTGCATGCACTCCAACCTTCGGTTATTTTCCAACAAGATGGTGCCCCACCATATTGGTCAATAATGGTTCGTGAGTTTCTGAATGCCTCATTTCCGGACAGATGGACTGGCCGCGACGGTCCCATGACATGGCCACCTCCATCGCTCGACATAACCCCTCCATACTTTTTCCTGTGGGGTTATGTGAAAGACCAAGTTTACTCTAGCAGCGTTCCGGATGCCGAGACGTTGAAGAGCAGAATAACGGACCTCATTGGTTCTGTCTCTGCTGAGATGTTAAACAAAACATGCCGTGAAACCGAATATCGCTTAGATGTCCTACGAGCCACAAATGGCGCCCATGTGGAAGTGTACTGACACTGGAAAAAGACTTTACTTTTGCACCATGATTGTCGTGCAGTCCCTTTCTTGTAACTTTAATACATTTTTTATATTAGTATTTGTAATGCGGGAGAGACATTATGGGCACCCTGCGAATTTTTATATTAATGTTTGTAATGTGGGAAAGACTTTACGGACACCCTGTATACGGGAACCATGCTCCTGAATTAAAAAAACTTGTATTTGACATTTTGAGCTCATCCCTAATTCTTCAATTTCGCGGGTGGGGAGCTTTATGCCAGTCATCCTTACGTGGCCCGTCACTTTAAATTTTATCCTTTTATGGGGAAGGAAGGGCGCGAGAGTTTGTAATTCTTTCCTTTTTTTTCATTCACTTTAATAATTTGATTTTTTAAAGTCCAATTTAATGTCATGTAACCTAAGGCACTGGCTCCAGGGTAGGGATATAGAGCCATTGCCGTAAAAACACACCATCCATTCCTCTGCAGCGATTCAAACCCAGAGTTTAGAGCACTGCGCCACAGCGGTAGCTATATAGCAGTGCAGGTTATCTTAACTTTTCAAGCACCTTAAATAACACCAGTTCTTCACATACTACGATCCAACATCGAAACACAAATATAAACGAATGAGAGTCGTAGTCAAATTTATATCAAATTTAATGTGCCCTCTTAACACATATTTATAAGCAGGGCCGGATTTGGCCCACCGGGACACCAGGACTTTTCCTGGTGGGTCCCTTCTGTATATTTTGTCTCTTAATTAATACAGACATTTAACGTGGACCAGGAACATCAAATAAAGATCTTCGCTTTTTCCACGTTTATAAGTGAGTCACGGAAAAATTCTCATTAGCCGCCACCGGGAGTCGAACCCAGGGTCTTCCAGTTACGCACCGGATATGCTTCCGCTACACCACAACGGCCTCGAATTCCTCCAGACTCACACACGCTAACTGCCAAGCCAATTTGGCAGGTTGCTTCTTAGAGCCCCGCACAATGCTGGATATTCACTAAAGATGGTAAGCAGCAACTGAAGAAATAATTAGAAGGCGAATGAATAATTAATACAGACATTTAACGTGGACAAGGAACATCAAACAAAGATCTTCGCTCTTTCCACGTTTATAAGTGAGTCACGGAAACATTCTCATTGGCCGCCACCGGGAGTCGTACCCAGGGTCTTCCAGTTACGCGCCGGATATGCTTCCGCTACACCACACTTATATAATGACTCACTTATAAACGTGGAAAGAGCGAAGATCTTTGTTTGATGTTTAGTCTCATACTTTCTTGAAAATGTTTTCAGTTCAGTTGTTTTAAACACACAACTGAACCACAACACTTTTTTATAAATGAAATACACATAATGTAATTTAACAAGCGGGTGGAAAAACTTCTATTATGAATTAGGGAAAAAAAATCCCCTCACTAGGCAACTGCTAGAATCCCAGCTACAATAGATGGGCCACATGTGTTTGCGAACTTCTGGGTTCACTTAGTAGCTGAGGAACGAGAATGTATGTACCGTTTGTTGAGGGAGGGCGGGGGCATGTACAAGATGTTCTATATGTTCCCCAAGGAAGGGGAGGGGGAGGGGTAGTTGATGTTGCTCCCGTTGGTTGCAGGAGGCATTAGTGATGTGCTCATAAGAGCTGAGTTCGGGCTCAATTTTAAGAGCCCGAGCCCTTCCGAGCCCGAAGTATGTCAGCCCTAACCCGCCGGAACCCGAATTTTATATTGAAAATAAGAGTCCCGGCCCGAACGAGCCCGAAAACTATGATTAATCTGTTTAGGCATTAAAAAAATCTCCTCTTACAAACTTCCACTCCTTTTTCCTCGTGCAGTTAACCGATGTATTTCTCAACTGCGGAGTGGGGAAGGGATGTCAATCTATTTCTATAGTTTCTTTGACCATTCATTTCATCCAGAAATATTTCGAGGGGGCCCGGCATCTGGAAAATCGGAAGGCACAACAATCTACGTATGTTAACAACACTTGGGTGGGGGCTGAACAGGGCTAAATTTTTTTCACTACTCTAGTTAAAGTAGTGAAAATTAGTTAAAGAAGTGAAATACGAGTACTTTAGTTAAAGTAGTGAAAATTAGTTAACGAAGTGAAATACGAGTACTTTAGTTAAAGTAGTGAACATACTCACCCATGTTTGATAAAGTTGCAGAAGAATGCTAGACACTGGTTATTATGGGCTGTAGTATCCACTGTATGACAACACATAATTCAGAGTGAAAGCTAATAGTATCAAGAACTTATTTTGAAATAACTGTAGGATTATTTGCGGGGGTGTTCATATACGATCCCTTTCCCTGAAATGTTCTACCTACGCAGCCTAAGCTCCCAGTGATAACTGACAAATGCTGCAGATGAAGGCATTTACGGAGATATCATTTCAACATGAAGTTGCAAAATGTTTTCTTTACGTTATTTAGTAAGGTGTCTTTACAATACATAACCGCTGCATAAAAAAGCACGTTTTGTAATTGAAACACATACGAATATATGGTCCCTAAATGAAGAATCTGTTCGCCACAATATTTAAAAACCTTGAAATTTCTAACTGTGGTTGTCCACAATAGAAAAATTACAAAAATTGCAGTACAAATAGAAAATTTTGCACTGTAAAAGTTCGGTATTTTTTTTCATTTATTTAAATTTAAAAATCATGTCTTATGCGAAAGGATTTTTGGTACAACTCCAACATAATTTTGGTAGTAGCAGTTTTCTCTGTCTCTCTCTCGAATATTTGCTGGAATTTCAGCCCACTACGTTGAAAATTTAAGAACTTGAATATCAAAGGTATGAAAATCAAGATTATTTTACGGTCTGTCAAACATGAAAAGGCTATATAAGCAATTTAAAAAGAAAAAAAAATAATGTTCTTACTTCAGCGTTCTTAGGAGAAAATTTTAAACAAATATAAATATTGAGTGTGTCCAAAATTAGAAGTTTCTCCAGCGCAATTGCATACATAACTAACTAAACTAGTGATTTAAACCTCGTTATTCGCTTTTTTCACGTCGATTAAGTGAGCTTGCCACGATATTTAAATATCTTGAAATTTCTAACAGTGATTGTCCACAACAGAAAAATTGCCGTACAATTTTCTGCAGTAAAATCTTGTCATGGGCCGATGAAAAGTTTTCTGCAACATGCACTTCAATTTAAGGATGACGGGTGTACCTTTTAAACCCCCACACCCCACCCCCACCCAGTACTATGCTTGCCACTGTTTCCAGAGCAACTATACTTTTTGTTTTGTTTCTTAAATAAAAAAAGTGATTTTAAGTTGTGATACAATAGTACCGCAGAACTACACCTGAACGGGCCCATTTGCAAAACTTTTACAGGGCCCTTTTGCGACCGCCAATCCACCCCTGTTTATAAGCTTCACTTTCATACTAGACACTTTCCGAGACATTCCAAAGCAGTGGATATAGCTTTGCTAAAAAAAAAATCGCTAACACAAATATACAACTATTGAGATAAAACTGAATTTAGATAACAAGCTGTTTCAAAACTGTTAAGCGTTTTATATAAAAGTCAGCGAAAAACTCGAGATTATACCTCGATCACTTAAATTGTTTGGTTGCCACGAAAAGCCAATAGATGGTGCCACTATGTGGTAAGAATGATCATCCAAACAAACGACGAAGGCCATTGGCTGCACGATTACACATTGGACTCCTCCCAAAGCACACGTGCGCTATTAGCTGAGGGAATGAGTGGTGTTGGTATTAGTGTTACATGTTACCCCCTTAATTACATATTTTCTGAGTGAAGTAACACTATTACAAATATTAAGACTCTCAAATTTATAACTAACGTAATTACTAGTATGTTAAAAAAACTATCACACACATTTACGCTTTGATACCGCTAAACAAATAGGTTCGTTCGATATCTAACACAATTTTGTTATAACCTTATTTTTATGACTTTATTCTTACTACATTTAACTTCCTCAAAAAGAAAAGTGCAAAACTAACAATCTATTATAATTAGTGTTCTAAACTCTTTATTCAATGAATGTCCGTTATTTTACTAAAAACATTTTAACATGCTAAAATCCAATAAAGATTTTTTTCAGTTCAGTGTCAACTAATATGCCTGTTGTAGCATTTTATAGATCTATAGCTTTACAGACTTCAAGAAAACGGCTCAAGTGAAGTACCGTATTGCTGCCCCAAGTAAGATATCTTCAACAAATACCTAATATCTTGTAAGGCCTTTGAAGTAATAACTTCATTCCTATTTGGCTGACCTTGATATGTTGGTTATTGGGGAAACGTTCGGTGGTTAGAACCTAACATTTATGTCAGATTCAAATCTTTCAACTTCACTTTCAAATTGGGTTAATTATAGTAGCTACCGCCGTACTCATGTATCCTTTATAGAGGTGGCTCATAATGATGAAGATGCAAATAAAAATACCCCGGAAAAAACGTCTCCCAAAATATTGGGAAGTGATAAAAATTATATATAGCGATAAAAATTATATATAAGCGATAACTTTAAAAACATGTGCAAATGTATTTAAAAATAAGCAATCAATAACAAAGAACGAAGGGCTAAGTGATATCACATGGAGAGGTGATGTAACTTGGTCTTTCGGCTTTTTTCCTAAAATCTCAGAGGATTAAATGCTGATTCGGCATTTCAACTTCAGAAAACAAAGTGCATTTTTATAGTATTTTATGTATTTGATTTTCTTGTAATTTCGATGCAGTTAAATCAGACAAAATAAACTTGGGCGTACTGATGGCCTTAGCAACACCCGCAGTGCCGGGCGGGTGTTGCTCATTGCTAAGAGGGAGTCTAGCGTCGGCAGAAGGATTTTTCAAACTTTTTGCGGAAATTTCAGGTGAAATTGGTTTAAAAAATGGCCAGGAGTTTTTGAGGGCGAAATTGAATGAAGTATTAAAAAGAAAAGCATTTTTTTCAGTAAATAAGTAAATTTTTCAAGAAATTATTTTTGTTTTAGTTTATAATACTGGTTGACGGAAAAGCAGCTATTTCAGAGCGTTTGAGGCCCCTTTTCACAGTCGTATCAATCGTTCCTATACATGTATATTAACAAGGGAATGTGAATGAAACATCAGTTGAAAAAATGAAATTTTTGCATCAGTGAGGATAATGCGCTATATATATTACACTTGTTTGAACATAACTACGCATCCTTCAAAATATAATGAGCTAAAAGGTATAATGAGCCCCACGGAAACGAAAATACAGAGAACTGCACCAATTTAGTTTTTATAACAGAGTCGAAAGAAAAGACTTTAATTATGTACAAAACATTGTGACATTATGTAAAGTGTATTTGTTTTATACCCGAGAGTAAATAATTTAAGTAATTTTACTCTTTTGGCGCCACAATTCTTAATTTTACCTTTTTTGTTTGCTTACTTATGTTCTATTTTCGTATAAATTGGAAAACGTCGTTAGAAGCTGTTACCCGGTCGTTACATGTTTTGTGTGTGTGTAATCGTGAGGCATTTCAAAGAAGCTGCTCTTAGTTCTATAAAAAATAAAATTTGCATGATATGTTTAACTTTGGAGTAAGTGTTTTGTTATTCTTTGTATTAGTGTAAAACTAGGGCAATCATTTTAATTGCAATTTTGGTTTGACGAAAAATGCCTATAGGTTCCAAAGAAATTGAATTATTAATACGCCCGTAAAACCTAGATAATAATATGGAATTTAAAATTTTCAGTAATTGCGAGCAAATAGATTTTCGCAAAAGGGTCTCGAATTTTTTTATTATTATTATTATTTTTTGCTGGGAGGCGCCGAGTTTTTCAGGTACGCCACTAAAAATAAAGCACCCACACACTCGTAAATTGCTGAAAGTCTGGTTCCTTGAACAGAAGCCGTTCGCCAATAATGCTTGCTCATCGTCGCGAGAAATGTTACTCCGGAACCAGCACGACAAGTGCTGGTTCCGGAGTAACATTTCTCTTAGAGATAACGTAAAACAGGCGACAACAGCACTACCACAACATAAACGGTAATATGCTCTGCCGGAAAGCAAAAATTCAGGAGCAAAACACGTTAGGGGGACTACGGCAGTGAAGCTTTTCTTTGATCCAAGATGGTTTCCTTTGATCTGATGGCTATTTGTTTAGAGCAGTTTTTGTTGTTGCTGTTGTTGTTGTTGCTTTTTTCTGATATCCCAGCCGTCCCTTATTTTGGTGAGAAAAACATGCAATAACATTATTTAAATAAATTTGGTAAACGTGTAGATTAGCATCCTAAATTATTCCGTCCGGAAAATGCTAGTACTTGGGAAAAGTGCGACGTACAGATTTTAGAGTATGGAAATTAATGGCAAATGGTACAGAAATTTTGTATTCTAAATGTGTTTGAAAGGTTTTTATCGTAATATTTACCAGTAAGTGCGGTGCTGTGAAGAGACGCTACGGTAGGCCTAACGCATTGATAGCTTTGCTCCGTTGAAAGGAAGATTCGGTGCGCCGTGTAATTCACGCGCAGATGACTGCAATCTACAAGTGCAGCCGCGTACGTTCTTTCCAGGGGAGCGAAACATCATGTACTCATACGCTGCAGAATATAGTTCGTTCACATTTTGTCATTGTTTTTAAAGCAGATGTTGCGAAATGTTTCGTCCCTTTACATACGATTCCCTGATTCGAAATAGAAGTCCTAGTATGCTTTTCTATATTGTACAGAAAACTGCGGAACTATAACTTTCGGATCTGGTCTGAACAGCTTCCATTCCTAGCTGATTTGCTGTGTCACTGAACTTTCGGTTCTCCTGTTAATAGCTTGTTTTCTACCCTACGCATACGTGTCTTTCGCAAATCTGAGAGGTTTTATCCGGTTTTTCCTGCCAACCAGTGGTGGCTTTTGGGAGGATGCAAGGGAGGCAGTGCCTCCTCAGAATTTTAAGACTCTTAGTTAGAATTATTCGTTTTGTTTATTCAGTACTTTTGGGTATAGGAAAGAAAACGTTTATGCTAGGTAACTCTTTTGAATTAAATGTAGTCTATGTGTTCATTCAGCTTTTTAAATTGTCGCTTTTCGAAAACAATCGGTAGCGCGTAGTTGCTATTGTCCTCAGCTTGCGATCTCCGTCCTTGAGGCAGGAAGCAAACTGCCTCTCGTACATTTTGCGCCAAACCTGTTTACTCCCACTGAATCAGTAGATACGAAGGTAGGCGGTGAAACTGCCAACACAAAGAGCCCACGCGCACCGTGGACTTCCTGTGAGACAGATGTTATCTTGCCTCATGGGATCAGCTGTTTCCCTGTAGGCAGCAGCTCCGCTGTGTTAACTCCTCATTCTGACAGCTTTGAGCGTCATTACATAGCGTCTTCTTCCTAGTAGCTTTTCTTTCACACTAATGCTTGTGTAACTAATTTTTTATGTTTTATGAAGAGTTGTTTATCAGACCATGGCCTCTGCTTTAAACATATCTAATATGGTGGATAGCTTACTGGAAAAGCCTTTCAGTAGAAGAGATTTTGAAGAAAATAATCAAATTAAAAATGATGGTAAGCCTACACCTGAAATGAAAAAGGTGACTTCAAAGGGCAAAACTTCAAACAGAGGTTTTAATATTGGCTGGTACAGAAAAGAACAATGGCTAACCGGTACTGAATCAACGAACAAACTACATTGTTGGCCATGTTTGCTGTTCCCTGTGAGTGACAATGAAGTCTGGCAAGAGAAAGGCTTCAATGATTTGAAAAATTTACCATGTGCTTTGGACATGCCGAAAAAGTGTAAAGACCACATTCTGGCAGTTGTTAAGTTAGAGTTGCTAGGCAAAACAAGGATAGACTACTCTTTCAACGAAGCGGAGAGAACAAGTGACTTACGTCATAATGAAAAAGTAAAAAAGAATCGTGATGTAATGAAGAAGTTGATTGATATTACAACACTACTGGCGCGGCAAGAGCTCCCATTTCGTGGTTGGTTGGTTAATTTTTATGGCGCAAGGGCCATGTTTGGCCAAAGAGCGCCAGACACAAGACAAACAAACAGTATTAAAAACATGGTACAAAGCTTAAAATCTGGCTGATCAAGTAAAACTGAACAATGAGAATGATGGAAGGGCTAAAAAGACAATGAAACAAACAGTATTAAAAACGTGATACAATGATTAAAATCTAGCTGATTCAGTAAAACTGAGAAATGACAATGATGATAGGGCTAAAAATCTATATACGTTTAAAATAGTCAATTTGTTTAAAAAATGAGAAGACAGCGACGGTATCGCAGTGGTCACCTAGGAGAAGCTGCAGCCCAGCGGCGTCCGCGGTCAACAAATGAGAATGAAAGAAATGAAAACGTGCATCACGAAAACGAACACAGCTACACAGAAGATGAGTGACGGTGAGTCGGCAATTGCACTCCTTACACATCGGCGTAGTGCAAAAAGCGGTGTGTGAAACGTCAATGCCCAATGCGGAGACGCGAAGCACCACTTCCTCCCTACGGTTCCGACGATATGATTATTCCCAGATTCCAAGAACAGGTTTAATACGATGCAGTTTATTTTCCACCTCTTGGTCCCACAGATCCTACCATGTTCGCTTGATATGGTCGCGAACGATAAAGTGGAAATCCCGGTGAAACAGTGGCAAGGGTGTGACGACCAAAGGGGAAGCAGATCTAGCAGCCGCATCAGCACACTCGTTACCCGACATTCCAACATGCCCAGGAATCCAGCAAAAGTGAATTTGAAAACCGGCGTCGAGCAAACGATTTAGCAACAGTCTCACATCCAAGAGAAAAGGATGGTCACGGCAATCCGCAGATGACAAGGACTGCAAGACACTTAAAGAATCCGTATAGACCATAGCACGATGATGAGAACTCGACTGAATATGGAGAAGGTCGAGATACACAGCATGCATCTCCGCCGAAAACACCGTGGCTTCAGCTGGGATCCGCGCTACTGAAACGTCATCTACACAGACAGCCGAGGATCCAACGACTCCATGCATCTTGGAGCCATCAGTAAAAATAGGAGTGTAATCAGAATTAAGGGCACGGTGCTCAGCGAAGAGCTGCTGGTACACAGAAGCAGGATTTGAGGACTTATCAAAAGTAGTGAAGTTGAGATCAATGACAACCTCAAAAGGCTGCCACGGCGGGTCCCCAACTACCCTTGTCGCTCCAACAAGAGACAAGTCGAGCCCTGCATCACGAGCTACGGCCGCCATACAAAGACCAAAGGTGGGAATGCACGAGGGCCGGTTCTCAAATAAACGAGCATGCTGGGGATGAAAAACCGCATCGTATAAAGGATGGTCTGGAAGAGATCTAAGTTTCAAGTAGAATTGAACAGACAGCTGCAGACGGCGTAATTCAAGCGATTATTCGTTTGCATCAGCGTAAAGGCTGGGAATAGGAGATGTTCGAAATGCTCCCGTACAAAGACGCAGCGCTTGATGGTGAATAGTATCCAAAGGCCGGAGAACGGAACGACGAGCAGAGCCATACACGATACAACCATAATCCAGTTTCGACCGTATTAACGAATGGTAAATGCGAATTAAAGACACCCTGTCTGCACCCAACGAGACTCTCGAAAGGATCTTAAGAATAGAAAGAGCCCGCAGACAGGAAGTCTTTGGCCGCTGAACGTACGCACGGAATGTAAGTGCACGGTCAACGGTCAAACCAAGGCATTTGGTCTCGGGCAAAACTGGTATGGCTGCACGATCTTAAAACAGCTCTGGGTCAGGATGGAGGCCGCGCCTCCGGCAGAAATGGACACACGCTGTCTTGTCGGGAGAAAGAACGAAACCATTGCTATTCGCCGCTTTAAAGATCTATTTAATCGCAGACTGCAACTGCCTTTCAATAAAATTCATGCTTGATGGTGAGCAGAAAATGTGCAAGTCATCAACACAAACAGTAGCCGAAACCGCAGGAAAAAGATTTGTGAACAGACAATTAATGCGGAGGATGAACAATGTGACAGATATAATGCAACCTTGAGGAACACCTTGTTCTTGATGGAACGGTGCCGAGAGCGTCGTACCCAAGCGCACCTGGAACACCCGATTGCGAATGAAATTTACAAGGAAGGTTAGAAGATTTCCTCGCAAACCGCATGCGTGGAGGTCACGCATAATACCGTGCCGCCACGCTCGATCATAGGCTTTCTCAATATCAAAAAATACAGAAACCAGGGGCTGCCTACTCACAAACGCCTCGCGCACATATGTCTCAAGGTGCAGGAGAGGATCGTGAGGTGAACGATGACGGCGAAAGCCGCTTTGTGATGGTAAAAGTACTTGATGATATTCTAAGAAATGAACTAACCGGTAATTAACCATGCGTTCAAGAACTTTACACAGACAGCTAGTGAGAGCAATTGGACGATAACTAGAGGGAGACTTGTGATCCTTGCCAGGTTTGGGAAAAGGCAGAACAAAAGCTTTTCGCCAAGATTCCGGGAAACTGTGCTCCGACCAAATAAGATTGTACGAGATTAAGAGATTCTCGAGAGACGACTGCGAGAGATGACGGAGCATGCCATAGTGGATGCCGTCGGGACCGACAGATGTAGTGCCGGACCGATGCAGAGCCACCTTGAGTTCAACTATGCTGAAGGGGAAGTTATAGTCGGTGTCGTGAAAAGGCGCAAAGGAGACTTTCTGGCGTTCCGCAGTGGATTTAATCCTCTGAAAGGAGGAATGGTATACGCCAGGTCACTCGACACGGAGGCAAACGCCTCCCCCAAACAGTCAGAAATCTCCCCGACTTCAGCATATGTGCAGTCATTACTCTCGAGAATGGAGATCTGGTGAGAGCTGTAGTTACCCCGGATCTTACGAATCTTGTCCCACTCACTTTTCGAACTGGCACGTGAAGTGAGAGATGAAACATACTGGATCCAAGACTCCCTCTTGCTACGTCGACGCACCAACCGAGCATAGGATTTTGCTCGTTTGAATGTAACGAGATTGGCATCGGTTGGATAACGCCAAAACATAGACCAGGCCTTATGTTGAGCTCTCCTAGCCGCTGCGCATTCAGGGTTCCACCAAGGCCTCGGACTTCTGGGGAGCGTCGTAGATGTTTTTGGTATAGAAAGATCAGATGCCTGAAGAATGCAATTGGTATTTTCAAGAACAGCTGCGTCGATTGACTCTTGGGTCACCATTGCAGAAGATATCACTGCTGACGATGTGAAGATCTCCCATCCCGCACGCTCCATCCTCCACCGAGGAGGGCGAGAGGAAGAAGATGGCATGTTCGCATGATGCAAGAGCACAATTGGAAAATGATCGCTCCCGTGGAGGTCATTACACACCGTCCACGACCAATCAGCAATAATCGATGGTGATCCCAAAGTTAAATCGATCGCACTGAAGGATCTTGTCGGCTCATGGAAGTACGTGTCAGCACCGGTGTTAAAAAGGCACAAAAAGGCCGAGGATAGAAGAGACTCTATGCGACGACCTCTCGTGCTGATGCTGACACTACCCCACAAATGATGATGAGCATTAAAGTCACCCAGTAGAAGAAAGGGTGAAGGCAGCTGATCGACCAAGCTCTCCAGAACAGAGACGCTCACGTTCTCTTCCGGCGGCAGATAGACACTGCAGGCAGTAAGAGGCACAGGCACAGATATGCGAACAGCCACGGCCTGCAAAGTTGTGGATATCGCAACGGAAGACACCGGAACACTGTGAGGGACAAGAATAGCGACTCCCACACAGGCGATGTCTCCCGATGCATTATCTGTCTGATACGCACTGTAGCCTCGAACTGAAAGCAGGTCTGATGGTTTAAGTTTTGTTTCCTGTAAACAAAAGCACACCGGAGATTATAAAGAAAGCAGATGTTTCACGTCATCAAAACTCGTCCGAAAATCTCGACAGTTCCACTGAATGATTGAAGCCATGAATGATTGAAAAATTGAGATGAAAAAGGAAATGCTCAAACGAGGTCAGCCTCCATCACCTCTGATGAGGGTTCTCCCAGATCTGGAGGCGTGTGACCAGGTGCCAAGATGAGAGCATTTTTTGTCCCAATTGTTTTAACGGAAGGCGCTCGGCGTTGAGTAGTTTGCTGAGATTTTGGAGAAGAAAGGATTTTCTTATCCTTGGCTTTGGTGTTTTTTGCCAGAAGAAGTGGCCTGAGTTCCCTTGCTGGTGGTGGGATGAGTATGCTTCGGCGAAGTGGTGGGTGCCGCTTTCAGACCCCCAACTCGAGACTGGAGTGTCCCCAGCCCAGCTGCGATGATATCGTCCAGCTTGTAGGGACATTTTGTGGGATCTGAATATCTGTTTGAATGGCAACCGTAGATTTGGCAACCACTACTGATGCATATGAGCGCCGATCAGAAGAAGCAGGAAATACTCTCCTTCTGGCCTCAGGATAGGAAATATTCTCAACCGTTTTCAGCCTTTGGATTTCTTTCTCCTCCTTCTACTTGGGACAATCTTTGGCTGATGCTGCGTGTGAACCTTTGCAGTTCACACAAAACTCGGCCTCGGCCACACATTACTGTAACAGATGATCTGTGGCACCACAGCGTCCACACCTAGGATTGCTCCTGCACGACTGCTGAGAATGGCCGTACGACTGGCACCTAAAACATCTCAAAGGGTTAGGGATGTACGGGCGTACCTCAAGGTGAAGATACCCTGCCTTGATGGACGTAGGCAGGGAAGGGCTGTCAAATGTTAAAATGACGTTGCGGGATGGGACGGACTGAACATTCCGCCTAAAGAGTATACGCCGCACACCCGTAACGTGCTGACTCCTCAATTCTTCAAGTAATTCTTCCTCAGTACACCCAACGAGGTCCTGAGAGGAGACAAAACCTCGAGAAGAATTTAGGTATCCATGGGGTGTTATTTTGACCGGAGTCTCAAGCAGCGTGGTTGTGTTAAGAAGTGTGGAACTGTAGGCCACAGTGGACATCTCTACAAGAAGATCTCCAGATTTGAGCTTCTTAACGCTCTTAGGAGAGCTTGCTATAGATTGAAGTGCTTTATTAATCCAAAATGGACTTTTGGCACTCAAAGGCTTTGAAGGGTCCAATGAGAGCACAGAAAAGAAACGAGCATTCAAGCAATCAGGAACATGTTTTTTTTTTTTTGCGGAAGGGGATGAGCCTTCCTCATTACCTCGCTTGGTTGTTTGTTCATGGGAAACAGAATTGAGAGCCATGAACATTTTTTAGAATTCGTCCGCCGACTTCCCCACCCACAATCGAGCCCAACGAGGGAGAACCGGAGGTCCGCAAGCCCAAGTGGACGCAGGACACGGCTCTAGGGATAGGAAGCGGATATAGCAAGTTGATAGGGCAGACATGCGCTCGGCGTGCACCCAGACCTTCCCATGCCTGGGGAACCCTTTGGCATGCCCACCCTATCTCCAGACTCACCCTGTCGTGAGAAACGACAAGCCGTTAGAGGTCTGGGCTCCACTAGGCCACAGACCTCATTGACTAGGAGTGGGTTAGTTCCTAGTTCCCCCATTTAAGGTGAAGCAGGGGGCAAAGAGGAGTGTTGGCAACTGGCGACAACAACACCCAGGCCTCCAGAAACCTCAGCCTCTAGCATTTCCTTTTCCACCTTACGGGTCACCGCGCACGGCAAACGTGCAGGTAGGTCTAGCTAACCAGCTCGGAAAAACAAAAGGAACATGAAATGGAGAAGACAGGATAGAAAACGAGAAACTAAAATCCAGAGCTGGCGCATAATCACAACCTCAGCAACCTACAACTGAGGCGGGAGCGTGTCAAGAGAAAAAACAAAAAACATAAAAAATGTGAAAATCATCACATACAGTACATGTCGGCTCGGACAGTGGGGACGCCATCTCCCAGCAGCTGGATGAACACCTGTCCCTTCGGTAACATAACCGTACAAAGACGAAAGTAAAAAAGTAATCCGTCAAAAGGTCAGCTCGGGTCGTGGGGGCGCCGCTCCCCAAATAACTGGAAAACCAGTTATCCCCGTGCAGGGCACATTTCGTGGACACGATGAGAGCGAAGTCTCTGAAAATAAGGGAAACTACCTCGAGATGATTAGTTTAATCTCCAAGAGTGACGAAACATTGAGAGTGTTTATAGTACAACATTTTCAGGAACTTCAAAAACAATACAGAATGATTTAATCGAATCAGTTGCTCATATAATTAGGAATGAAATCAATGCAGGTATTGAAAATGCCCAGTTTTTTTCTTGGAAGATTGATGAAGTGAACAAACATTAGCTCCCATGCATAAGTATCAATTATAGTTCGATTCGTCAGAGATTGAGTACCAGTAGAAAGATTTTTGGGATTTTTTGACGTAAGTTCTGATCGGTGTGCTACTTCGCTTAAAGAATTACTGGATCGCGAGCTGGAAAGATTTAGCTACAAAGAAAAACTAGTTGCACAGGCATATGATGGCTCAGCAGTGATGGCATCAGAGCTGAATGGATTGCAAGCAAAAATGAAGTGTGATGCCCCCAAGCATTATTTGATCACAGGCTGAACTTAGTCTACGCATACAGGCTGAACTTAGTTTTGAGCAGAGCAGCGTCAGTGTTGAAGGAATCACGTATTTCTTTTTTTGCAAATTTAAATGCAATTAGTGCATTTTTTTCCAAATCGACAAAGCGTGTTCATTTACTAGAATCTGTTGGTGGACCCAGATCACCTCATGTATATCAGACCAGGTGGAACTTCAAATCTCGTTCAGTGTCTACCATAGCTGACCACAGGGGCCTGCTAATTGAAGTATTTGAAAAAATTGAGGATGATTCCAACTATGATGATGGGACAATTCACGAAGCAGTAGGATTAAAACGGTGGCTCCAAGATTTTAATTTCGTTTTTCTTCTCTTCTCATATAAAAAAATATTTGATTTAACTGAGGTTACTTTCTCTGTATAGCAATCAAATAGTTTCGATGTTACATTTTGTAACAAACAAATTACTGGCTTATGTGAAAAATTGTTGCACTTTCGAGATCAGAGACAGTTTGATGATCTCTATCATAACGTGTGCAGTGAGGTTGGTTCTCCAAATAAAATATTTAAAGGAAGCAATGATATGCCAACCACCGTGCAATACAGAAGACTGTATTATGAGGTAATAGACAATGTTATAACTCAGTTAAAATGCCGGTTTTCTGACATTGAGGAATTAAAATTTCTTCAGCTGGTCGATGTAACCTGCTTTGAAGCTCATTCTAGAGTTTTTCCTGAACACTTAAAGCTCTGCTTCAAACTTATGAAAAATACTTTGACAGCACCAAACTGCATAGTGAGCTGCAGGTTTTGTATTCAGACAAAGATCGGCGGAACAATGCTAAAAGTACAACAGAACTTCTATCTGCCATATACAATAATAATCCAGCACATGCACTGCCAGAGCTATTCAGACTTCATTCCCTCGTAGTAACAATTCCTGCAACATCGGCCTCTGTGGAACGCAGTTTCTCGTGCCTGAAGAGGATAAAAAACTACAAGAGAAACTCCATTGGGCAAGAAAGGTTGTCAGGTTTATCAGTTCTGTCCATCGAGAAGGCGCTTGTGAAGAGGATGGAAGCAGAACAGACATGGTATGACCATATAATAAATCACTTCGCCAAACAGAAAGAACGAAAGATAGATCTCATATACAAAACAATACAAGCGTAAGGTAAGCTTTCTCTCTAGCTGTATAGGTAAACGCTGTATGCAGAAGTCTTCAAGACTTTTTTCTTTTGGCGTCAGTGAAGGCAGAGGCGTACATACAATAGAATTTCATTTGAGATGAAAAAGATGTATAGTTCAGTCTTGCTTTTCATCTTCTGTTGATCTCTTTAATAAAAATCTATTTCGATGCAATATATTTCATATTCAAACTGGCTTAACAGTTCCCAAATAGTCCAAGAGGGCAATTCAGACTGAAAAAAATATATTTAGGCGAAGGGCCGGAGCCTTACATAAAAAGGTTTTGTGTTGGTAAGTCATGTAAAACGTGCGTTTGCGGGTCCCGTTACTTATTTTATACTTCGCACATGAGAAAGTAAATAAAAAAAATATATTGTAAAAATAATGGCATTAAATTGAATAAATTTAGCATGAAAGAAATACGAGATTATACCATATAATACAAATTTTGAAGACGACAACCCGATTTTTGGCGCAAATGTGACAAGGATGGTAAGTCTGATAATATCCGAAAACTTGAAAATTTCCTTCGTCCTGGATCGGGACTCGAACCCGAGTCTCCCAGCTAGCGCCCGGGTATGCTAACCACTAGACCACCTATGACGATGAAAACTTCAAAGTTTTCGGTTATTATCTGACTTACCATCCCTGTCACATTTACGCCAAAAATCGGATTGTCATCTTCAAAATTTGAATAAATTTATTTGAATCTAGGCTGAAAAGTAGTTTGCCTCCCCAGCAAACAACGTTGCTGCCAACAACGAACAGGGCACAACAAAATAAAGGGTGGATGATGTGGACCTTTTTTCTGTAGCGTATCACTAGAACATTTATCGGTCTCCTGCCAACAACTTAAGCTCTTTCTCTTGTACTCTTCCGCCTGTCATTTCGGCACATCTTCGCCGGAGCGATGCGTTGGGCCTACCGCACCTTCTTTTCACACCGTCAGACTCACAGGACAATATTACGATAACAATCTTAAAAAAATTTAAAGTATGAAATTTCTGCACCATTTGCCATTAATTTCCATACTGCCGCCCCGGTGGCGCAGTGGTCTAAGCGATGGCCTCTGATCATTCGTCCGAACGGGGCCCGGGTTCGAATCCCGGTGAGGCATGGATGTTGTGTTTGTCTTACGGCACTGGCTCTCTCCCTTCTCTGGAGCCAGTGACCCTTTATTAGGGACGGACGACTGCTCATAGCCCATTGAGTTGCTCACGGTGGTCGTTAAACCTCCAAAAGAAAAAAATCCATACTCTAAAATCTGTATGTCGCACTTTTTCCAGGTACTAGCATTTTTCTGAAGAAATAATTGAGGACGTTAATCTACACATTTACCTTAACTTTTGGCAAATATTATACACTGACGGAAAAAAAAATCCCAACACCACGAAAAAATAGTTGTAGAGGAATGAAATGGCGGCAATACATTTGTATAGGCAACATATTTAATCGATTAAGGTTTCAAGATCACAGCTTAGTGGAAGCGCAAGAAGAGCCATTTTAAATGTGAAATGCTGGTACATTAATAACCGGTGTAACCGCCAGAATGTTGAATGCAAGCACGCAAACGTTCATGCATTGTGTCGTACAAGTGCTGGATGGCAGTTTGTGGGATGGAGTTCCATGCCTGTTGCACTTGTCGGTCAATACAGGGACGGTTAATGCTGGTTGGGGGTGACTCTGGAGTTGTCGTCCAATGATGTCCCATACGTGCTCGATTGTTGAAAGATCTGGTGATCTAGCAGGTCACGGCAACATGTCCACACTCTGTAGAGCATGTTGGGTTACAACAGCGGTATGCGGGCGAGCGTTATTCTGTTGGAAAACACCCCCTGGAATGCTGTTCATGAATGGCAGCACACCAGGTTGTATCACCAGACCGACGTACAACTGTGCCGTCAGAGTGCGTTTGATAACCACGAGAGTGCTCCTGCTGTCATAGGAAATTGCTCCCCAGACTATAACTCCAGGTGTGGGTCAGTGTGTCTCGGCCGCAGACAGGTTGGTTACAGGCGCTCACCTGGCCTCCTTCTAACCATCACACGGCCATCACTGGCACCCAGGTAGAGCCGGCTTTCATCAGAAAACACAACAGATCTCCACTCCGTCCTCCAATGAGCTCTAGCTTGACACCACTGATGTCGTAAACGGCAGTGGTTTGGAGTAAGTGGAATGCACGCTACAGGGCGTCTGGCTCGGAGTTTTCCTTCAAGTAACCGATTTGTAACAGTTCGTTGTGTCACTGTGGTGGCAACTGCAACTCGAATTGCTGCCGCGGACGCGGTACGATGCGCCACGGCCATACGCCGAACACGGCGGTCTTTCCTCTCAGTAGTGCCACGTGGCCGGCCGGAACCCGGTCTTCTTGAGGCAGTGCCTTCCCTTGACCACCGCTGCCAACAATCATGCACAGTGGCTACATTCCTGCCAAGTCGCTCTGCAATATTGCGGAAAGAAACTCCACCTTCTCGTAGCCCTATTACACGACCTCGTTAAAACTCCGTGAGCTGTTGATAATGGCTTCTTCGTCTTCTTAAAGGCATTTTGACTAACATCGACACACTACGTCGAATCTCAACGATAACTAACGCTCACGAACGTTACAGCGCGTATTTACAGCAAACCTGCTTTGCATGTTCCGAGGGGCGCTACTAGCGCCACACGTATGCGCCGAGCGCGAAATTTGCATAGACGTCATCTTACAGATGTACTCTCACCGTCTACCAACTGTCGTTCATCTAACACAAACACTTCTTGGTGTTGGGATTTTTTTCCGTCAGTGTAGTTAGGCCTAAGGATCCGTACAAAATGCAGACAATCCCTAGTATTTGGCATTACTGAAAATGTTTCTGAAAAACAAACGAAAGCCTTAACTAACCCGATTGACGTAACGAAACGAACATATCTGATTTGCAAAGTGAATTTTCTACCGAGAAGGCAAAAATCAAGTGCTGTGATTAGCTCGGCTGACCGTTCTTTATCAGAATTGAAGTCAACAGAAATACGCATGCGCAGTCTACACCGGCATCAGCCTGTATGTTGGTTTCTGTGCACTGCATTTTTTTTCTTAGTGGCTGAGGGCTGACTGCCAGAATTGAAGTCAACAGAAATACGCATGCGCATTCTGCTCCGGCATTAGCCTGTATGTTGGCTTCTGTGCACTGCATTATAGGGATGGGCTTAGCAGTGACTTTTCTGTGACGTTCCAAAAAAGTAACCGTGACAAGTAACGGTGACAAAGTCACTGTTTGTGACAAGAACGAACACCTGCATCTGTATGCTCAAATTAGGCACGTGGCGAAATCACAATCCATAGGAACCTTTCATTAATCGTTACTCGGCAGTCGGCACTTCGCTTCGCAGTTTTCGTTCTGAGTTCTCAAGGGGATTCGTGTTCGTACTATTTTTCGAGATTTCCACTGACAGACTAATTAGGCACTTGTATTCTTAGTTTCTTTTCATAAGTAGGTACCGGAAAAACATTAAACATGAAATATTTTAACTCCCGAAGAGCAGATAGACTGCTTAAATACAGGTGAAGCATGGATTTCGGCTGTAAGACTGAAAGGAAATTTAATTTATATAATTTTTTTTTTCAGTATTTTTAAAATGCCACTTTAATAGAAATTCTCGAATTCTAAAACAGTATCAGAAATATGGAGATGCATGCCCACGTTTTAGAAAATTCCACTGCAAGCTCGATCATTCTTTCACTTGACTGTCGGTATTGACGATACCCATGCCTATTCTGAACTTTCCGTGAGTTAAAGGAAAACGATAACATATGCCAATCCAAAAAAAAAAAAAAAAAAGAAATATTTGCAGAAGATTTTGCTCACAGAATTTGCACGAAAACACTTGTCCATACCTTTTAAAAGAAATTTCCTCGGACAACTCACTAAAAATATAATGAAAGTATAAGCAAAAGTTATGTAAACGGAAATTTACGGAATAAATAAGTTTACTACAGACTCCTTAGAATTATATGATTTTGTTCTGTTTGAAGAAAAGATGATTTTATTTACCGTGTTGAAATCGCAACGAATTTTAAACAGATTTTGTACCGCGTGATATGAAACGGCGGTTATATCAACATTTATGCAGAATAAAAACTTTGTTTCTCAACGATTTTGTGATACAAAACACGCGTTACAATCATCATGAAATCGCGCTAAAAAGAAATTTGTCACAATAAATTATTCCTTATCATAATAGTCTGGAAATAAATATACACGGATGAGCCATTACATTATGATCACCTACCTAACAAGCTGTAGGATCCCCTTTAGCCCGGAAAACAGCGGTTACTCGGCGAGACATCGATTCGATGAGGTGGCGATAGGTATCTTGGGGTATCTGGTACCTTAATGTCAACAGCAGGTCCTCCGGTGCCCGTACGTTTAAGGGTGGTGGTGATTTAGCGCGAACCTGTTTTTCGAAGTCGAACAACTAATGTTCAATTCGGTTTGTGTCAGGGGAATTTGGAGGACAGGGCATTAACCGAAAGTCACCAGCATGTTCCTCCAACTACTCCTTGACGATTCTGGCAGTGTAGCATGGCGCATTATCCTGTTGATAATGACCATCACCAGCAGGGAACACAGTTGTCATGAATGGGTGAACTTGGTCCGCAATCCCTGACAGCTGTTCAGATACCTAACAGCTGTCAGGGATTGTGGTATTGAGATAATGGGGCTTAAAGTGTCCCAAGAAAACATCGCCGACAGCATAACACCGCCGGCCTTTTCCGCCCAACAGTGCACCTACAGTTCTCCGTTGGTAATCGGCGTATCTTCGCTCGGGCGTCTACGTGATGCACCAGGAATCTTGATTCGGCAGACCAGGCCACTTTCTTCCAATCATCCACTGTCCAATCTCGGTGATCATTGGCCCATTTCCCACTCTGTTGGTAATGACGTGCAGTGAGTATGGGGACCCGGCTGGGTCTTCGGCTACGCAGGCTCATGTGCAGAAGACTGCAATGAACTATGTGCCGTGACACATTGCCCTGATCACCACTGTTGTAGCTGCGGGGGATTAGTCGCACTGTGTCCCTGAGGGTCGCCGTGAATAATACGCTACAGTCTCCGCTCCCCTCTGGCATCAATGAGCTGCGGACGACACACGACTGAAAGACGGTTCGTCGTTTGACCATCTGTGCACCACTTTTGATACTTACTCACTACAGCGGCACGTGAACAACCCAAAAGCAGCGCAATTACCGAGATCGTGGTTCCAAGGCACTGCGCCATCACATTTTGTCGTTTCTGAAACATCGATAAATCGGCAGCTTTTCCCGTTCTGACGCCGAGCACTTTACTAACCGAAAGCCGGTCCTTGGTTTGTATATATACTGCTCTGTGAACTTCACCAGCGCCACCGTTTGGTCTCCAGGCGCGCTGATTTCTCTAGGCTGGGAGTGGTCATAATGTAGTGACTCATCGGTTTATTTCTCGTTTAGAATGAAAAAAATCTCTTCAATGCAGAGGTTGCACATCGGAATTAAGAAAGTCGTTCCAATCTATTAAACAAGTATTCGCAGTTTCAAATATTAATATACAATGAGGAAATTTTGTCAGATTGCATGATTAGCCTAAAATTGTAAGCAGTACATAAGATCTTGCATTATAATGCATTACGATCACATTGTAGAGCCGTGTGCTGTCTCAAAAACTTTCAAGATGCAAGTTAGATTTGAAGGAAAATTGTACAAATATGTTCTCACACATTTACATTGATATTTATGATTCAGTAACAGGCTAGGTACTGAACTTTGTTTCAGTGATACCTTTGGGGGAAAAACATTTTTCTGTAAACAGTTTGAGAACTTATTTCTCTGCTACTTTCTGCTATAGCAGCACGTAATATCTGCAAGAAAATCTATACAAATAGATAAGACTGCATTAAAGTATTGTTTTCTTTAAACTTCTGATAAGTTCATGTTACTCAGGGCAGTATTCTTAATTCAGTGTGAAAATATGACTCCGCAGACACAACTGAAAGTAATCACAGGAAAATAACTAGGTATTGAAGTACCAATCGATTATGGGATGGCACATAAAAACAAAATTCTAACAGTTTTGTGGATCACTACTGAACCTTTTATATTCAATTTAAATCTCAAGAACATTGATTTACTACTCAATATGGGAGAAATCAAGGAATTTATTGACCTTTTGTAATAAATACAGTTCAAAGACAGATGAACATCACCAGAGAAGTCAGCGCCACAAGAAATAAAAACAGAAATATCCAAGAATTTTCATGTTTTAGAAACAGAAAGAAGTATTCTGTGTTGGAGTGAGAAACTCTGCCACCAACACAAAGGTTAGTAAATTAATTCCAACCAGATTGTAATCTACGTAATCATCTAGGCTTCACACATTATATTTTGAGGGAAAATCTCTTGCACAAACGCGGTTTCTTTTTACGTTTTACTCCCTCCACACGAGCGCATTCGAATTTCTTTCTTCTTTAGCAAAGTTTATTTGATTTACTTCGCCGAAGATACAACGCGAAGACAGAGAAAATATGTTTATATTTTTAAACTAATGAACGTGTTTTAGCACAATTTGCGCTGATTTTTCCAGTGTGTCAGAAATGAGTGTTTAGATGTTCATGATAATTGATCTTTCGATATGTTCTGATAATCTTCAACCTTGATGACAACATCGATAAAAAAACTGCTCCAGGTTTTGAAAGAACATATGCAGTAAATAATTCTATAATTACAAATAAATTTGCCAATAATAAAGTAAAGGCTAATAATTTCCCCGGTGGAATATTAATAATTTAACATCCAGAGCGTTTTTACTTACCACCAAGTTTCTAAAGCCTTCATAATGTAATTAATTTATTTAGAACAACAATATTTGCGCTGTTTTCACAAATTGTGAAAGTATTAGATATCAAAAATACAATAATTTTGCAGGAACTTAACGTCGCAAATATTTTTATAAACATGTTCTCGATATTTAGCTTGGGTTTGTCAGACCAGTAATCAGAGAATAAGATATGTATCACCTGAAAAACCGATGGAAGTTTCGAAATAAAGAATGACCTCAAATGAGAAGTTTCCCTTTCGAAAAAAATTAGCAGTGAAATATATGATACAAAAAATGTTATAGCTGGATTCTGGCATCTATTTGAACTGAGCCGCATCGCAGGAAACTCCGTAATGTAAAATTTAAGTTTCAAAATAGTTAGTGAGTGTGCTCCCAATACCTGGTACTTTAGCGTCTGATCAAATGTCATGTTATGCAATTTTGAAGCTGAATGCGCTTGTCTAAATGAAAAATACTTAGCACAGAATGCCAGTGGATACAAAAGGATCTGTACAAGTATATATCTGTTTTCGTAAAATTTTATGCTGTACCTTCACGGCACTTTTTTCCTTGTTTCGTAAACGCTGTACAAAATAGAAAAAGATAAGAATCTCCACTTTAATATCTTTCCAAAACAACAGTGGTGTTACCGAAGTGATTCTTCTCTGTGGTCCGGCATAATGTAGATTTCGCATAACGCAGAATAATTTTTGCGTAAGAGAAAACGTCGCATTACTAGCCGCAGATGCCAGCTGTTATCCATATCTGGGCTTTCTATCAGATTGTAAGTCACCTTAGTTTTTCCCTGTATTGGAATCCAGTACGTTACAAGCGATCTAGATATTGCTCTCATAATTTCCGTAGCTCACAATAGTTTTTTAAACTTCTGCTGCGTATATCTTGAGGTTGTCCCCCGTTACACTCTACTCACTTTCTGGTTAACATAGGCGACTACTGAAGGACTTCAAAGCTCTCATTGAGAGGTTTACAGAACGATATCAATATTTCGAAATATACACGTCAATGCTTTCTTCCCTTATTAGGCCTGACTTTATATATTTTCGTAAAACACTGTTCGACCTCACTCCTTTTCAATGGACGAGTGTTGCTGAATTTAATATTCATCATATCCATAATTGAGGCGTCAGAGTTATGGACAACGAAATTCGAAAAACAGCGAAAAACTCTTGAAAGAAATTTCGCAGATAGATTAGCTGCTGCCCTGCTTCTTTTTAATTGTTTGATTGGAGGTTTAACGACCACCGTGAGCAACTCAATGGGCTATAAGCAGTCACCCGTCCCTAATTTAGGGCCTCTGACTCCAGGAAATGGAGAGAGCCAGTGCCGTAAGAAAAACACAACATACATGCCTCACCGGGATCCGAACCCAGACCCTTCTCTGACGAATGGTCACAGCTGTCCTGCTTTGCTAGAGAAACTGCAACAGAAAAATTCGTTTCATTGAAGAAAGTTACCTGTGATTGCATATGTTCATACATGCAGATAATTTTGAATCCAAATCGGACCCACCGGGCTGTTGAACGTTCAGAAGCGAAATTCACTCTTGACACAGAGGAATTAAGCATAGGAAAGGAAGGACAAGATTCCGACTAAGATTGTTTTTCTATGAAAATATGACTTGATTTTCGTTTATTTGTATTGTTATTACTTATTTTGTAAAGATGTTTATCAAGCTCGAAGTTCATTGAAATATCTTAACTGAAATGTTTAGATAAATCCACATGACTGCTACCTTGTGTACTCTCGTACCATACAACGTAGTTATAGTATTCAAATTATTATATTTTAAAAATTTGTTTTATATTAATTGTTAAACCTGATTCACAGAAGTGTGAATTTAAAAAACAAGTATGTGAAATTTCTGGAGAACACCAGCGCGCAGTGCGTTGATGCATTGGGCTAATATTTGGGGAAAGTGTCCTAATTTTTGATTTACTCTAAATCGAAGAATCTATTGATTTTTTTTATTTCATTTCATCTAAGAAAATTCAGTAAAGGACTATTTCAAAAAATATAACTAGCTAATTTTGAAACAGAACTCATAAAAGTTTGCTGTCCCGTTAGCTTTTTGATTTCCTGGAACTCATTCATACTTAAAATGTCACCACATTTTATCGTTCAGCGTGGTGCTTCGATACCTTTTACACTCCAGTTAGCATTGGACACTGATGTTCCGTATTGTCTGTTCAAATTTAGTAATTCAGAAGTTCGAAAAGCAATGACTTACTATTAAAATAAAGTAAGGAATGAAAAATTCCATAAGCTGCAAATCACTTATTAATCTACTAACGGAATCAGCAAATGAGCACTAAAAACTTGTTGAAACCATAAACTGACCTATTACACGGGTTCATTCCTTCTTTTTATATTAGTAATTCACAAATGAAGTATTCGGGTCATACGACCATTTTCCCTAAAATTTAAATATCTTAAGGTTCATATTCGTAAATATTCGGAAACAAATAATAATTAAATTGGGACTTAAAGCGCACATTTATATCTAAGTGTACTTTGCCAGCATCGGCGTGAAGTGAAATTCGTTGATTGGGGCGGAAATTTTGAGTGATAATATGTAACATAGTAACAACGATAATCCTTTTGCGCACTGGTTATTTTTATATTTCAGAAATTCTTAGTCGTTGCTACGAAGTTCTGGTTAGTTGTTGGGGTCCATGCCTCGTATTTGACTCAAACGGGTTTGGATTGGCGACCGATAACCAGCAGCGACGGAATGCCATTTTTTCAGAAAGGAACAGTACGTAATTAACATATATGGTAGATCCCAAGGTATAATACGTATAACGCTATGGACTATTTACATTAGCTGCATTCGGATTACTGGTTTACCAGTGAATTCTGTAATTTTTCAGAAATATTTTCGGTCAAGAACCACTAAATTTTGTTTTGCTCGGGAATTGGGGTTTGGTTTAAATTAAAATTAAATTAAGGCATTTAATCACTAACCTCACGCCTGTCCTCTCGTTATTCTTTGAGCTCTATTTCTATATTAATCGCCTGTGCATTTTGCATCAGAAAATTTTGATGGTTACTTTCGAAATATCTTAAAAATATATGTCACATTTTATGCTGAATAAATCATTAAGCGCATATGAACAAAGATGAACTGTACGCAAAACGCGCATGTAATGAAAAATATACGCTCATTAAAAAAATGTTCAAAATTATTGGGCGGGACCGAAAATGGATAGACTCGGCGTTTCCACCGCCTATTTTGATTGTCATTTTTACCTCAAGAAAAAGGATATTCAGTTAGTAAATTCTTTGTCTTAAAGAAATCCCTATGGAACTTCTTGCAATTGGCAAGTTGACGTCCACTTTCTTATTCATAACTTAAAATATTTCTTTTGATGGAAAACAATGAGTAGTTTTGGACTCAGTTGTACTTCAGACAATTGTAACTCTAGGATGTTGCCGTGACACGGAAGTTTCGGTTGTAATGAGCACGTCTTTTGAATCATTTCATATACGAATAAAATATTTCAAAGTTATTCATAGTCAATGAAACACATTAAAAAAATTAAAGAAACCATTTCTACATTTGATAAAACACCTAGAAGTAGAAACAGTTACTCTCTTCCACACAAGGCAGAATACGTTACGAAAATAACAAATTTTGCACCCAAAGTTTCCATAGCTGAAGAAGATATCAGAAATAAAAGGATTTTTAATAAAACCGTTAGGAGAATGGATATAGAATAGAACATGATATAACTTTGGCACCCTACCGAAAGCATTTTGGATAATGGAAATGTAGAAAACATAAGAATAGTATTCTTCTTAGAAAAGTTGTGCTAAGGAAAGAAAATTTCAAACACGTCTTGGCAGCAGAGATAATAGATAATGTTCTCCATCTTTATGTGGCGAATGATATAGAACTCAGAAAGAAAATTTTCAATAGCAGTTTCACAAGGGGGGATACAGCTGACGAGATAAACTCACGCATAACATCACCTAGCACCAGAACTGTGAACTGCAAAAATTCCACGAGTTTAATCAGTGTTTCACAAAGTAAATAGTATTCTATGTTCCAAGAATTTTTTAAATCATACTATTTGAAGCAGAGATTTTGCAAACGAAAATGTTTTGAAACTTGCAACCCCAGTGGGAGAAATTTTGCTCTATATTTTGCAGTAAATGTACACGAAATATTCTGGCAATTAGTACTATCTGATCAAAAAGGAGTTTTTCAATCGGATTTATAGACGCTCAGATGTTTGCTGCTAAATTTACTGCAAACAGAAATGTGAACTTATGCTCTCTAGCATAATTTTTGTTTTTTTTATTATATTTTTTTTGTTTTTTTTATTGGAAGTTTAACGACCACCGTGAGCAACTCAGTGGGCTATAAGCAGTCGCCAGTCCGTAATTTAGTGCCACTGGTTCCAGAGAAAGAAGAGAGCCGGCGCCGTAAAACAAACACAACATCTATGCCTCACCGGGATTCGAACCCGGACCTATCTCGGACGAATGATTAGGAGCCATCGCTTAGTGCGGCATATATACTGTCATTGAGTTAAAATTTGAAATTATGTGCAAATCATTGCGCACCAGAAACGCAGTCCGCCAAAGAAATAATTTTTCAAATTGGGCGATTAGAAGGAGATATGTTCACTAAAATAAGATATACGTTTACGTACCCTGGCCAAAACACTATGCGCTATCCGAAGCAGAAATTATCTGCATTGTCGTTGTCGTTGTGAGTGTGATCTGATCGGGAAATAATTTCTAAATGGAATTTTCAGAAACGCAGGTATTGCTGGAAATACGTCAGAAATAAAAATATATGCTTACGCCCCCTAGTGGCGAAACATTCTTTACGAAAACGTAGAAATTATATGCAGAGCATTTACCACACGGAGAGCATCCTACGTGAAAGGAATTTTTCAAATCGCACAAGGCAGAGATATCGGGAAATCGCAATTTAACTTAGTGCCTCTAGCAGATAAACTACGCATCACTTGAAAGAGAAAGTGCACCTAAAGTAATGCTCGTTATTCATGATATCGAATGGCAGAAAAAGAATTTTTCCCATCGGATATTGAAAACAATGGAATGAAACATGTTTTGAATTCGATAGTACCTGCGTTTAAGCCCTTTAGTGGCGAAGTTATGCATCGTAAAAAAATCTGGAAGCAAGAACCATCGTTCTCACATTTCAAACATCGCAGTGCGAAACGAATTTTTTAAATCGGGTGAAGAGTTGCAGAAATATGGTGTCTGTCGCCAGACGGATGAATGGGCAAAGTGATACCATAAATAAGCACGTACCTTTTCACGAAAGACGTGCAAAAAATGGTAATAATCATCTTCCAATACTGGTCTTTTTCTTACCGTACTTGTGAGGAACCAGCTATGAATCACCTTCAACTTCGGAATGCGGAACCTGTGCAGACTAGTTTCGTGCCTTGCGCCATTCTGCGTAGTTCCGGTTCTTACCGTGCGTCGTGCCGTTGTATAATACCTCCCGTTTTTCAGATTAATTAGGGCTTTGATTGGTTTATGTCTGTGGGCACTGTGTGTTTCATTGGTTGTCAAGGCTACTCGACGTAATAACTGAAGTGGGAGTACACCTTTTTCCTCGGAGGTGCGTTTGCAGGTGATATTCCAATATTTGACGCTTTCAAGTAGTTCGTAACATCGTGTATCGCTTCTTCTTTTTTAGATACAACCTGCTCCCTCACAGCACGGAGGGTAAAAAACTAGCACGGTGTAAAATTTCTGCTAAATATTGTTATAGAAGAGTAATTACTGTATCGCTCTCATGACACTGCTTTTTTTTATATCGTAACATTCGATTTCTTTTATAACAACGAAATACACGATACTAATGAAACGAACTCTCCCTTAAGCTTTAGCTCTCTGCCCCCTTGCTCTGACTGGCTATGAGTCTGTTCTTTTGTCTTTACTTAGTGAACGTATCCGGCAATTTCTAGTACTTCTACCCCCCCTTCTCCGGCAGCTGGAGTTGGGGCTGTGTTTCCTGGATAACTGAGTTTCATTCAAGTTTGGTACTATGCTTCCCTTTTGTTGGTCCTGCGAAGAAGTGTTTCAAGAGAATATTCCTCCCCCAACCTTACCCCCCAACATCCTGTATCAAAATTTTGTTTTGCTTTCCTATCGATTTCCATTGCTGAAATCTACTTATCTGCCTTTCTAAAGGGTAGCTTTAGACCTGGAGTCAGACATACCTTGGGTGGGAGGGGGAGGAAATAAGATGTTTCATCCTATCTGTATATACGTTGGGCATTTGCTTTAAAATGACAAAACAAAATTCTCTCCACTTCAGTGAAAAAATTGTCGCCGGACCATGCGCGCTATTATAAATAAACTAATCCGTAGCCCGTGCCAAGCACGGTTGAAAAAGCTGTGATTGAAATTTTTTCTTGTCATATAACACGAATCCTAATAAAATGCGTAATATAATAAACGGTTGAATAGTTAACGGGCAGTGCATAAGATGGTTCACCACCAACAAAATTTTCGTAATATTCCCAGTCATTTTTAATTTTTCCAACTACTGGTACAGGAATTTCACGATGACGTTCGTCATTATTATATAAACACCGAGAAACAGCACGAAATAAACAGTTGCCGTCACCGAGAATAGGGATAACATGGTGTTCCATGACAAACCAAAACATCTCTTTAATAAGAATAAGCTTAAACGCATTCACATAGAAAGCAAAATCTAAGGCGCCTCTGTTCCGTTTGACTTTGAATTTCGATTAGAACTACGTTCTCAGTAGACGATCAGTGACCAAATAAATATAATTATCTGGTACAACACAACATGATTTGCTATGCTACATTCAATCTAAATCTGGATTTTAAAAATTCCTTCACGCTTAAATTCCTGCTAAAGTTTGTTCACGAAGGAATTAGTTTTATAATGCATATTTCAACAATTCTATGTCATCCGAGAGTAAATATTAACTTTTCAATGAGTTAATAATGTGTTCGAAACTTATAAAAAAAAATATGAGGTGTTCCTTATTGGGTACTTGTGTTTCTATAGCGGGCCACAAGACCAAAGTTGCCCGCCTGGTTTCGCCTACCCAATCCGCCCCTGACTGAATGAATCTAGATGTTTGCAAGGAAAGCTTCTATGAGTGTGTGCAAAGTGATTCAAGTTAACCAGGATTTAAAATACAAAATTATATGGATGTCCTCCACATCGTTATCGCTGCTACGAGAATACCCCAAAAACATCTAGAGACTGAAGCTGTTATTAATTTTGTATTTAAACGTAACCCAGAAGTGACAAAACGTAACCCAGAAGTGACACGTGTGGAAACTTTGTTAAGGTAATAAGTCATGAGCCAGTGAATGTCCTATCTGTGAAGACAAACACGACATGCATGCCTCAGCGGGATAATAAATTGGTCACACAAATTGTCAGAGCCGCCCGGGTGGCGCAGTGGTCTAAGCGATGGCTTCTGATTGTTCGTCCGAAAGGGGTCTGGGTTCGAATCCCGGTGAGACATGGATGTTGTGTTTGTCTTACGGCACTGGCTTTCTCCCTTCCCTGAAACCAGTGACCCTAAATTAGGGACGGGCGACTGCTTATAGCCCATTGGGTTGCTCACGGTGGTCGTTAAACCTCCAAAAAAACCTCCAATCAAAAGAAAAAAGGAATTGTTACTGCGAACACTGCGCTACCGAACATCTGCGCTACCGACATCTTCTTTAAACGAGCGGTTCATACCGCTTACAGAGATGTAATATAGATGTCATCTTCAGCATCATAAAGATATGATCATATATATGATCATATGTAGATGATTTTAGGAAGGGAGGGTCTGACCCCAGATCTTAAACAACCCTTAGGAACAGGAAACTAGGAGATTTGGGCTAGAGCGCCCGATAGGAAAGTGACACGGAAGCGAAGTAGAAAGTGTGAGAAAGACGCTCTTATTTATTACCGGGGGGCCAGTACCCGGGGTCCGACGGCTTAACGTGTTCATCCGACGCACGGCGGATATTTAGTGGATCGAGCGTTCGTGCCTGCCTGGGATTGAACCTGAGGCCTTTTACGTGGCAGTCACGAACGTTGCCCACTAGGCCACCCTCGGCTCAGCATCATAAAGATACTGTTGGAGTAACTGTATTATCGATATTTCAGCAATCAGTTGTTTCTCTGAAACATTAAAAACATTTACTTAGTCAAAAAAAAAGCATCATAAAGATAGTGTTTTAAGTAAATAAATGTATTTAATGTTTCAGAGAAATACCTGCTTACTGAAATATCTATAATACAGTCAATCCCCGGGTAACGAACGTCCGACTTGCGCACAACCTGTAGTTATGAACCAACTCCCGTAAAACCTATTATGTTAAACATTTGAGTTACATACAATGGTTCAGAATAATATACGGGGAGCTACTTTGCGAACAAAATATTGTTTATTTCCGAGAATTTGATGTTTCAGGGAACGTATGAGCTTTCAGTTCCTTCACGATGCAACCCTGTTATGAGAATACTGTCAGCTAGTGGGAGAAGGCATGTCATGTTCGGCATTTCTTGTAAATAGATGTGTCGACATTTATCGGCGGATGGAGTAATTACTCTAGAATTCGTGAACCGATTGGCAAATAACCTTCAGAAAAAAAAATGCTTTGTTTCTTTTAAATACAGAAGTTTATAAAAAAATGGAAACACTGTGGAGAACTTTTTATTAATAAGCAGGCCCATCTCTGGCTTTCAGAACAGAAGCAATTTGACTTGGAATATACTTTACAAGTCAAAAGACATGAGAATTTGGAACCATTCTTTCTGTAAAATATGTCGCAACTGCGCTAGTGATTAAGGAGAGGGAAAGTGTGATCTGACCTTTTCCTCCAGACATTGCCACAAATGTTCAATAATACTGAGAGCAGGAGATTGAGGTAGCCAGGGAAGCTGCTGCACCTCGTCCTCATGCTCTGCAAGCCACAACTTCACACGTTGCGCATAATGTACGGGTGCATTATCATCTTGAAACCAGGAACCGTCACTAGGGAACAATGTCTGCAACATTAGATGAGAATGGATTGGAACGCTGTAGATGTGACACGACCTTCGGGATAGCCAATAGACAGGGCCGTAGCCAGAAAAAATTTCGGGGAGAGTTTCTGAATTTGAAAATTAATTTTCAACGTAAAATATACATACGTTAATTTTTTCTCTGTCACATTTTACTTGCACATGAAATTCGTCTATTTAATCTTCCCCATTTTTCAAGTCGTTCGTGTGATTTGCATACGGCACATTGCGCGTATTCTAGTCGCAGTCGGTGTTTTCATTATTTTGATGAACCCCTGTATCTACGCATATTTGCGATGACAATAAACTGAAGTAGTGCTGTAACGACATGAGGAAGTACAGAATCTAAAATTTTCAAATGTAAAAAAGAAAATTGTTAAAAAGATACACTGTTGTTGAAAATGGAACACATGGAAAAACGTGTGCGATCTAATTGAAACTCGCAGGATGGGTAGGTCACGTCAGGAGGAGCATGTGATTACAATCGCAAGGCACATGCGGTTGTAATCTTTTAAAGCCCCAAGAAATCAGGTTGTAATCTTTGTACCTCCACGTCTGTTGTAGTTAACAGACTTTTTGTTAATAATAAGTGGGACTTAGCCTTGGGAGTACAAAGGATTTTGAACCCCCAAGCCTAAATCCAGTGGGAAAACACTAGAATTCTTTGTACCCATGAGGCTAAGTCCCACTTATTATTAACAGAAAGTCTGTTAATGTATCAATTTAAACAAGAATGTTGCAATGATGATTGCCCGGGTAATTCCCCCTCAGTGGAAACAAATTCTGAAATTTAACAGTTCTTCATCATTGCTACCCCCACCCTCTCCCACCTAAGGTGTTTGGTTGAACATTAAAATGCAAGCAATAATAGACGCATGGCTTCAGTTGTATATAATAAAAAGTCTGAATTACAGGCCTGTTTCAGTGCCATTCGTTTTTAGCATACATGTGATGAAGGATTGAAGTGAATACGAAAATACTAATGTGTTTTTAACTATATATGTATATTATAATATGTTGTAACTTTTATGTTATTAAAATCGTGCATAAGACGGAATTATTTGTTTTTAAGTTATCTTCATCGATGTTCAAATTTATATCCCTGCGAACGCATTAATTGTGAACAAAATGGCTATAGAAGTTTGCCCATTGGAAATGCAAGGCAAAGATTTTAGGTGGATCCACCTTAATGGTGAATATTATAACCAAATATTCGATAAAATATTAAGCCTAATATTTTACAGAAGATACAGATTTATTAATCTGCGGCTACCTCAGTTCCCGAGAAAATTTATTCAGCTGTGTATCATCTAAAACATTTATTTACTCAAGGTTTTTGAAAAAAAACGTTTTTATTTTATTTCCGTGTTTTTAATGAGAAATATTTTGGGGGTGTTTTTGTTCAAAGTACATCAAACTTGTAGTCTTATTTATGATTTTCAGTGCACTTCTGAAGAGCTTAAATAATAATTAATTACACATGTATTAACTAAATTACCATACGTATTATACTGTAAAGAATTCCTGAAATGCTAAAGATTTTACATCAAATTTTCTCTCTAAAGTTCCTGAAGAAAATGATCCTTTCAAGAAAGAATCTACTGAATCAATTGCAGTCGCCATTCAAGAAATTTAAAGATTACGAACATTTCACTGCAAAGAAAAAAAAATGGAAGCGCACAAAAAAAATTTAACTGACTGATTACGCAAATTTCTTGAGGGCACAGTAACTATCAGATAAGCTTTTCTACTGTTTTGGTCAACTACCGCATCCTGTAGGAATAGTAAGTAAAACCTTGCTCTGCCCCAGTTTCAATACGGGAAAGAGATTGGAGCGTGCTCAGAGAAGTTCAGCACGCTGCAAGCCTTTGTGGGCGGCTTGAGAGCACCCGAAGGGGGGGGAGGGTTAACGTTTGTGAAGTAAGCTGCGGGAGTAGCCACACTGTGTGGCCACGCTGACAGACAAATAATACGAAATGCCGGGCACCGCTACTTCAGTTATTAATATATATAATGTTTCTAATACCAATCGGCCAACAACAGCTTTCTTTGGTTACTGCCCGGATAACAATGTGATTTTGTGCTGGCAGTCAATCATCGAATAATGTATGTACTTTCTCTTAAGGAAACTGAATTGCCCTATTCATACTGTTTTAATGCGAATCACAATTCCAAAATCTTTAGGCTGCTACAGCACGGTAGCACGTAATCACCAGCCTCCGCTGCATTCATCGTATAGTTGGGGAACATTTCTCTCATGTATGGTAAACAGTAACTTAAGAGTCAATCAAATATATCAAGAATTTGTAGCAGTAATCCTACGTTTCTATCATGTCACGACCTGCAGCTCTTCTGAAAATTTTGTGTTGTTCCCCAAAACAGGGCTAAAATGTTTTTAAATATACCATTCATGGTTTGAACACATAGTCAGTAAAACTACTAGATGTGAAAAGCAGAATATAATTTTTATTTCTTCCTTTGCAGAATGTTTCTGCTTCAGTCATACATTTGTTTATAATTTTTCGTGAACATTCTTCTATGAGAAAAGACTAAGCTTTCCCACTTTATTTTCGGTTAGATATTTTCGATTGCACAAATCAGCCTTTTCAACGAAAAATAACCCCGGCAACTCATTTCACGAAAACTTCACTTACAGGAACTTGAATGAATAATCAATACTGCTCTCCAAAACAAGGAGAGAATATTACTTCTGGAGATGCCCTGAGTCTCTTAACCGTGAAGCCGCAAAGTGTGGAATTTTTAGATTGTTTACATTATACCCATGTTTCAAATATTTAATTGCAAAGCAAATCTTGCCTTTGAGGAGTGACTCGGACAATGTGATAGACGACGAAAAAAATATTTTTAATCCATTTATATGCACAAAAGAAAACACAAAGACACTGACTCTCACAGAAACATTTTACACAACAAGGTCACAAACTTCACAATCAATTATCAATCACGCATCTGTCTGCGTTCGCACTTCATCCCTTCTCTTTCATTGAGGCTAAACCAGAACCAAAACCTTCAGTGTTCCGTGGTTACGGATCTTACGTCATCCACTAACAATCACCAGTGGCTGCGCTACCTGTGCTAAGTCCAAGTTCCAATAACCTATGTAGTTTCAACTGTGAATATTTTTGAATTGCGTGGTTCAGGCTGCAGAAATCGTTTTAATATCAAACCGGAATTAATTGTACTTCATACACGTGTGAAGGTTTAAATTTTCAAGTTATGTTTTATTTCGAATTCGCCCTGACGTTAATGTATTTCAATTTTAAATAAAAATGGAAAAGACTCTCAAAATAATTAAGAATTTTATAAATCCAGGATTTCCTCACACATCGGCAGCACATTACGGTGAAAAATTAGAAACATTTGCGACGAAAGAATGTTTTTCAGCCAACATGAAATGCATTAAAATAGCCTTGGTAACTACCAGCTTTCCCACCCTTGAACGGCAGCCGCTCGCGGTTATAGACTTCACGCAAAGTGACAGTGCTCTATTGATGAGGGCATCTTGAAATATCTTATTCTAACCATCTTGTCTGAGAAAGACTATTAACCGAAAATAAATAAGAAATAAAGGAAAGATTATTCGGGATTTTCAATGCCATCATCTATTTCAGTTTTATTTTAGCTCACTGAATCACCAAAAATGACTTGAAAGATTATGGGAAATGACTTTAAAAATATGCAGGTAGTTCACGTAATAATCCAAACATGTTCCGATGTTTGTTGAAGCTCTTACACCGATTGCTAGGGCATTACAGCGCTTAGCCTGAAAATTAAGGTAATGAGATAACACGTTAGAGATAAACTTTCTTAATTATACTGTAATAACTGAGGCTAAAAATTTTCTGAATTTTTTTTTCAAACTGACAGAATTTTTTGTAATGAAAGTTTGCTTTCAGGATTTAATTTAAAAAAAAAATATTAATTCTGATAAATGTCAAAATCATTTTTGTCTTATGTAGTAAATCTTGCAAATTCAGTAAACGCAGTTATGCGTTCGTAACTGATTACCGTATTTGAGCTGTTCAGGTGGGACCAGCGAACCAGGTAAAAATCGCATGATTTCTGTTGCATCAAAAATTTGTTATAGAACTTAAGTATTATTGAATCAATATATGTTTGTGCCGCCCCGGTGGCGCAGTGGTCTAAGGCGCTGGCCTCTGATCATTCGTCCGAACGGGGTCCGGGTTCGAATCCCGGTGAGGCATGGATGTTGTGTTTGTCTTACGGCACTGGCTCTCTCCCTTCCCTGGAACCAGTGCCCCTAAATTAGGGACGGGCGACTGCTTATAGCCCATTGAGTTGCTCACGGTGGTCGTTAAACCTCCAACCAAAAAAAAAATATATATATATATATTTGTACACGTGATCTGGGAATTCTAAATAAAACAACAGTGTGCCTTGAACTACTGATTTTAATTTGAAAACTACAAATGCTTTCGTCGTACGGAACGCAATAATGTTTTAAACATTTTTTTGGAGAAATAAATTTTTTAACAATTTAGCTCAATATATGTTTCATGTGGTGACAAAACAATATTGCAAAATACTTTCCATACGGTCATGATTATTTCATGTGCGGAAAAAGAGATATGTAGTGTACGTATGAATGCCGAAAGTTTATTTTGAAAAACTTAAGCAAACTTTTGAGGCAGAGGAACACGTTAAACAGTGGTCGAAAAACAGCGATTGCAACCGCAGATATAAGTTCTCCAAACCGAAGTTATGACGATAGCTAAAACCGTTTACGAATAGTTTTCAGCAGCCAGGGACATTCCTATATCTGGTCCATTAATTCAGGAAAAGGCTGTGGAAGTAAATAGTAAAGGCAATAGGAGTCACCGACTTCAAAGTTTCAGATTAGTACCTAGTTAAATTCCGCATTAGGCACAATGTTTCATTCAAAGCTTAATTAAGTGAGTGGTCTAATGATGTGAATAACAACACATGACAAAGTTGGATGATTAAAATTCCCTGTATAATTGAGGGCATTCTGACAATGAAATTTGTAGTGCAGATGCTGCACTGTTCCTCAGACCACACCCAGAAAAAGTAATGGCTCTGAAAAGTGAAAAATACATTGTCACGTATATCTTAACGTGAGCAAAATATAAATCGCATGTATTTTGATTGCTATGTGAGTTGAACTGCTTCAAAATAGAAATGGCTATTATGTTTTTTGTCGTCGCTCAGCTCCGCTATAAATTCCTAATGTACAGTGAAGAAATAATGCTCATTTATCAAATGACATCCTACTTGTGACAAAGAAGAATTGAGGTCACAGTAAAAATTAAGGATTGCAAACAAGGTGATTGGCAGAATAATATGGTTCGAAAAAAAAGTTTCACCCATCAGCTGACACACTTCCTTAGTGACATCTGCTTGGAGACAAAGAATATACGTTCCCACAAGAAATTAAGGACTTATAAAAGCGAGGGCTTTGAAATGAAAAAATCAACTCTTAAGATCCATTGTTGATCAGCAATAGAAATCAGGGAGCAAGTACTTCGCGGAATGGCGTTTGTGGTACGAGATACCCCTTGAAGTTGTGCTATAGGTGAGGACGGGGTTAGTAACGGCTGCCACAACAGCTGACTCCAAACATTCATATTAAGGTCTATAGCGTAGTAACATGGGAACGAGATTTTCTCAATAAGGTAGTGAGCTGAGTGAGGCATGGTCGGAGGTCTGAGCTTCCGCCATTGTACACTAGCTGAACCTCTTGTCACTCTCCATAATGATGAGGAAGATAAAATCAGACAGATGAGTGCAGATGAGAATTTTCAGTTTTCTGTACGTCAGCCAGATAATATGGAACTAGAAAGAAATACTGACTATGAAGTTATTAATATGACACTTATACGAATAAAAAAAACTAGATACCATACCAGGAATAAAAAAAAGAATTAAATGACTTGAGATGTGCTGTGGAATTTTTAAGTACTAGGTATGATGACTTGACTTTAAAAATCACTGAGCTAGAAAATGAAAGCAAAATATTGAATTCTGAAATTGAGAAAGTTGAAAAAGTAATCAATGTACTTCATGACAAAATTAATAATATAATACAAAATCGAAATCTGTTAAATCAATATGATGGAAATATTGAAATACATGCATTGGATTTGGAGCCCAAAACTACTGAAGGCAAAGTCAGAGAGATTGTTATAATATTAGCACACAAATTGGAAATTCATGGTTATCAACCTTCACAAGTTGATGTTGTTCGTGAGATACCGTCAAAACAGCAGGGGGAAAAATTATGAAATAATAGTCCAATTCACAACAAGAACTAAACTTATAAGTGAAAAAATATTACAAATTCAAAAATATTACAAAACTATTACAAATTCAACGATTGGATTGTCTCACAGTTCGTCTAGAGTCTACATTAATGAAACATGTCTCAATTTACCAGAGAACTGTTCTGGACAGTTAAAAATTTTGCAGTTGAACATTACTTTAAATATGTTTGGCTTTCACATGGAAAAATGTTTAGTAAGAAAACAGATTCTGACAGCGCACATGTTACTTCAACATGTAAAGATTTCTTGAAACTAATTAATAATATTACTAATTGAATATTTATTTGTGATAATCCAGAATCAGTAAAATGAAGCAGAATATGCATACTTACCCTGAAATAGATTCTTTCAATACATGTTTTCAAAAATTTTGAAAAAAAAAATATTCAAGTGAATGTTAGAAATTTGATAAATAAATTCAGGTGGTTAGAAATTTTAATTACATTATTAAATTCAAATATGGACATTTTTTTGTGTTACTGAGACTTGATTTTCATTTAAACAATATCAAATGCATTTAAAAAACTATGGAGTGTATAATATACATAGAATGATGGGGTTGGGGGAGTGGCTATTTATCTTAAAGATATTTATGTTTTTTCTCAGAAATACAGAACTGCACTTATATAAATCATGACATGGAAATTTTAACTATTGAAAATTATGTTTATATTATTACTGTCTGTTATAGGCCACCTAAGGGAAATGTCTCCAGGTTTTTTAAATTGTTGACTAAATATCTTGGATATCAAACATTATCAAATAAACAAATCATAATTATGTTTTTTAATATAGATCTGGCTTTAATAAATATAAATACTCAAATATTATTGACATTTATAACTACCAATAGATTTAGGAATTATATACACTTGCCTACTAGACTTACTAACGTTCCAGTTCTATTTTGGATTTATGTATACCTAACGTCGATATTAATTACATATATGCTGGTGTTTTAAAATATGATATAAGGGATCATTTACCTACTTATTTAATTCATAATAAAAAATCAGTATCTTTCCAAACCAAAATAAAATACAAATTCAAAGATATGAGTGAGGTTAATGTGGGTAAAATTTATGAATGAATTCTAAAAATAAATTGGGATAGTATTACAATACATGATTCCCCAGAAAAATTATGTAGTATATTTCCTGACCAATTTACAGCTGTCTTTAAAGACTTTTTTCCAATAAAATATGTAACAAAGCCTAAAAAGGCAAGAAAACCTTGGATTAATAATAATATTAAGTAAAATTAATGAAAAAAATATTTAAAAAACTTTTTTAACTCTAGAACCAACTGATTTATTAAATTTCCAAAAAATTAGAAATTTTCTTGATAAAGAAATTAAGTATCAAAACAAAATTTTACTATAACGTAAAAAAACATAGACCTAAGTCATTGCACGATCCAATTTCATGTAAAAATATCCTCAAGTGCTACACTGAACAATATTTATTTACATGAGGTTAAAAGCTATATACAATAGATTAAAACACAAGATCTTTCGCAGTAGCAGCTACCGCATCATCGGGTGACACATAGCATATGGAACCAGAGTTCTTAAATAGTTTAATATGATGGTATTGAAGAAAATATAAAGCGTCGCCTGACGGTACAGTAATGACATACATCACTGAAATACATGCGTAACGCCCTCTGAAAAAAACAAAAAAAGAAAACAAACTCAGAATAGTAGTTATAAAGGTAATGGTAGTCCATTTAACAAGTTCTTCCAGGACCGAGGAATATGGTATGGCATATCATCATTGCAACATTTATCACCGAACAGGTGAATAAACATGCTTTCCATATACACTAAGCCGCCCTGGTGGCGCAGTGGTCTAAGGCGCTGGCCTCTGATCATTCGTCCGTAAGGGGTCCGGGTTCGAATCCCGGTGAGACATGGATGTTGTGTTTGTCTTACGGCACTGGCTCTCTCCCTTCCCTGGAGCCAGTGCCCCTAAATTAGGGACGGGCGACTGCTTATAGCCCATTAAGTTGCTCACGGTGGTCGTTAAATCTCCAATCAAAAAAAAAAAAAATACAATAAAGAAACTTTGTCCTTTGAGCCGTAAGTCAACAGATGCGAAGCATTCCAGTCAGGAATGTAGGTACCAGCACTGACAAGGCGTGAGAGAGAAGTATCTGTAGATTTACGCTTGACATTATACTGATGTTCAGCCAACCTGATACCAAAATTTCTAAAAGTCGAACCTATGTATCTACTATCAGGTACATCAGGAACATCCGACCTAAGTGGAACACCATAAACCCCATGTCTGGAAAATTTATGAAGGTCCCGATCTTTACGAATAAAAGAAAATAACGACCTAGTCTTTAAGCCGAAGGCCAAATGACAACCTCGGCACAGACTACTCAAACCAGAGCAAACACTAGGTAGGTAATCCAGCGAACCCACAAATCTAATTTCACGAGACGGGCGTGCAAGGGTAGTAAATCTCAACCCCGATACATGAGCAATTATATGGGAGATACAACTCTGGGTGTACCCATGACTAAGAGCAATATTCCCAAAGATACTGAATTGCCGTTGGCGTAAACGAGAAGTGGAAGAGTGTGTGAACGCGCGACGAACAAAATAATATAGTGCCGAAAGTTTATAACGGAAGGGATAAGCCGAATTAGCAGGGATAATACAAGAAATAGCAAAAGGTTTACGATAAACAGAAGTAGTTAAACGATGGGATACTGGATCCTGCTGTACCAAAATATCTAGAAATGGGAGGGAGCAAGAATTCTCAACCTGAACTGTAAAATTAATAGATGAAAACTGAGCTGACATAAGTTCAGAAAAAGCAATAAGTTCATCGAGAGAATAAGTCCAGAAAATAAGAATATCATCGATGTATCTTAAATATAATGCGGGACGCAAGACACATTGACTAAACACACCCTCTTCCAAAGATTGCAAGGCAATTTCCGCCAAAATTCCAGACAGGGGCGAACCCATAGGCGTACCCTCTAATTGTTGGTAAATAACGCCATTGAATTTGAAATAGGAACGTTGGTGAATAAATTTCAAAACTTGCATAACGGCTAAGGCTTTCTCTCGATGAACGTATGGCTTTTTCTGAACTTATGTCAGCTCAGTTTTCATCTATTAATTTTACAGTTCAGGTTGAGAATTCTTGCTCTCTCCCATTTCTGGATATTTTGTTACAGCGTGACCCAGTATCCCATCGTTTAACTACTTCTGTTTACCGTAAACTTTCTGCTATTTCTTGTGCTATCTCTGCTAATTCGGCTCATCCCTTCCGTTATAAACTTTTGGCACTATAATATTTTGTTCGTCGCGCGTTCACACACTCTTCGACTTCTCGTTTACGCCAACGGGAATTCAGTATCATTGGGGACATTGCTTTTTGCCATGGGTACACCCTGAGTTGTATCTGCCATATAATTGCTCATATGTCGAGGTTGAGATTTACTACCCTTGCACGCCCGTCTCGTGAAATTAGATTTGTGGGTTCGCTGGATTACCTACCTAGTGTTTGCTCTGGTTTGAGTAGTCTGTCCCGAGGTTGTCATTTGGCCTTTGGTCTAAACACTAGGTTATTATTTTCTTTTATTCGTAAAGATCGGGACATTCTTCGTAACTTTTCAAGACATGGGGTCTATTGTGTTCCAATTAGGTCGGTTGTTCCTGATGTACCTGATAGTAGATACATAGGTTCGACTTTTAGAAATTTTGGTATCAGGTTGGCTAAACATCAGTATGATGTCAAGGGTAAATCTACTGATACTTCTCTCTCACGCCTGATCAGTGCTGGTACTCCATTCCTGACTGGAATGCTTCGCATCTGTTGACTTACGGCTCAAAGGACAAAGTTTCTTTATTGTATATGGAAAGCATGTTTATTCACCAGTTCGGTGATAAATGTTGCAATGATGATATGCCATACCATATTCCTCGGGCCTGGAAGAACTTGTTAAATGGACTACCATTACTTTTATAATTACTATTCTGAGTTTGTTTACTTTTTTTTGTTTTTTTTCAGAGGGCGTTACGCATGTATTTCAGTGATGTATGTCACTACTGTACCGTCAGGCGGCGCTTTATAGTTTCTTCAATACCATCCTATTAAACTATTTAAGAACTCTGGTTCCATATGCTATGTGTCACCCGATGATGCGGTAGCTGCTACTGCGAAAGATCTTGTGTTTTAATCTATTGTATATAGCTTTTAACCTCATGTAAATAAATATTGTTCAGTGTAGCACTTGAGGATATTTGTACATGAAATTGGATCGTGCAGTGACTCAGGTCTATGTATTTTATACGTTACGCACAGCACGAAATGATGTTATAGTGATCATATTTTACTATAACAATCCATTTAATACTCAATCGACTGAAAGTATTTGGCAAAATATAAATGAGAAGTTGGGAAAGGGAAAAATACAACTAAAACAATTACGTTATGTATTAATGCTCAGAGGGTTTCTGATGCTCAATCTGTAGCAAATGAATTCAATGGCTATTTTATAAGTGTTATTAAAGAAACAAAAGATAAAATTAAAACTAATGATAAAAGAAAATTGAAAAGTAGTTACCAACAAAAAACATTAAAAAATTCGCGTCATTTTTAATATTTCACAACAGCAGAAATGCAGGCACGCATAAGAAATATTAAATCAACGTCTCTGGGACCAGATGACATACATATTAAGAGGGTTTCCTAAATAATTTCTAAGCCTCTCAGTCATATATTTAATGTGATTATTGAATTTGGAAAAATAAGCTGAAAAATTAAATATAGCAAAAATAATTCCAAAACATAAGACCAGGTCCAGGGATTATATTAATAATTACAGTCCAATTTCTAACATATCTTCTTTTGCTGAGGTTTTGAAAAACTATTATTACAAGATTAGGTAATTTTTTGAGAAATATTAAATTATTAATAAAAATCAGTATGGGTTTCAGAAGGAAAAATCAACAGAAATGGCCGTTTTAACGTCTCAGATTATCATATTATATAAGCGAAAAAAGGGATTAGTAACCATTGAAATACTCTTAGACCTTAGAAAAGCATTTGATAATGTCAATCATGGGATACTTTTGGCAAAGCTCCATAAAAACGGATTAAGAAATCAATATTACAATTTATTAGGAGACTACTTACATAATAGGAAACAATATGTGTACATTAATAAAACAAAATCGCAAAAGTCAATTACTGAAATAGGCGTGCGGCAGCGCTCAATTATTGGACCATTACTTGTTTTAACTTATATTAATGATATTTTTAACATGGAACCTAATGAGCATTTAATTTTATTTGCAGATGATGCCACAGTTATGATTACAGGTACAGATATAAACGAGCCAAAAATAAAATGTAATATATTATTGAAAATTAATAGAATGTTTAGATGCAAATTTTCTGTGTTTAAATATTGAGAAAACTGAAATTATAATTTTTGAAAAGGGAGATGAACAGTGTTCTACCATCTACTTTTGCAGGAAATTGTTGTTCTACTATCTACGTTTGTAGGAAATTGACCTTTGAAATAGTCAATAATATTAAATATTTGGAAATAATAATTGAGGATAATTTAAAATGGAATATTAATTTACAAAATATTGTAAATAAAATTTCAGCGGTATTGGTTTTAATTACAAGACTTTAAATTAATTTAACAATTAAGATATTAAAAATGCTACATTACAGTCTAATTTATCCATGTCTTACTTATTGTTTATTACTATGGAGTCAAACTACTAAGTCAAATAATTTAACAATTAAGATATTAAAAATGCTGTATTACAGTCTAATTTATCCATGTTTTACTTATTGTTTATTACTATGGGGTCAAACTACTAAGTCTAATTTATATAAATTAAAATCGTTATAAAATAGGATGGTCAAACTTTTAAATAGTTTAAGGGGAATTAATTTGAATATGGGGGTACCGATTAATATCTGTGGAGTTTTAGATATCGAGAAATTATGGCAATACACTGTAGATTATTAGGATTTATGTTTAAAATAATAAAGGATAATAGGTATCAACATTTAATTCAGCTGAACACTGTGGGTCATGATTATTGAAATAGAAACAGAAATAAATTTTTGTTACCATTGCCTAACAGTTTAACCTAACAAAGATTTATTGATTAGCAGGGATTGGTGTTACGGAATAATCTAACTTCTCAGTTAACACATATCAATAATTATAATTATTTTCGAAACCAACTAAAAAAATATTTACAAGCAAACTAAAATATAAAATTTAAGAGTAGAAAATTATCAACCAGACCACAAATGCGTAAATTTTATATGTGCAGGACGTTTGGCTTGACTACGCATTTTAGGGGAATTGGGATTCACTTATTCTATATTTGTATAGCCTTTTACTCAATTTCCTGTTCTGTGGTTACCCTGTACATAAGTACATATACGTATTATACATGTTTTCTTAATATTATATGTTATAAAATTAATATTGAAATGTAATATGGTCAAATGTAACCTCATACCGAAAAATAAATGAAATAAAATGAAATAAAATGAAATAACAACGGTAATCTCTTTTTTCCTACGGGTAAACGAGCTTAATTTACATTGTTTACATAGGAGATACGTTTACTTATATATACAAGCTCAGCGATCAAATTTCGCCAGCTGCTGCCTTTCATCTACACAGGAACTTCGTTCCAGTCTCTGCATCGTTAAGGTCTTTGAAAGAGACATTACATTTTTATCTCAAAACAGGAACGTTTTCGCTGTTTTGTTCGACGTTTCGTTAGGTAAAATGGGGTTCCTTTCTTTGATGTTACAGAAACCGATGCATCGAGGTTTCATGATTGATGTTTGAAACTTCACAAGAATATTTACGACACGAAGTAGATGAAATTCTTTTTGCTGCATTCTTACGAAGAGCAAGGAATACCAGCTTTCCATATGGAATTAGCGACGCTTTGCTGTTTTGTTCGACGTTTCGTGAAGAAATGGTTTTATTTATTTGGATGTTATATAGGAACTGATACATAGAAAATTATCGAGATTTCATGACCAGTGCTTGAAAGTGTGAAATTTTTTTTACCTTCAAGTAAAACACTCTTATAAAGAGGAAAGGAATGTAATCTCTCTGTGTCACAAATTGGCTGTTTTGGTCGATGTTTCATCGAAAAATACCGAATTAATTTCTTTGATGTTACAGGAACCGATGCATCCAAACAACATCCAGGTTCCATGACCAATGTTTGAACTGTAAAAGTGCCGCCCCGGTGACGCAGTGGTCTAAGCGATGGCCTCTGATCATTCGTCCGAACGGGGTCCGGGTTCGAATCCCGGTGAGGCATGGATGTTGTGTTTGTCTTACGGCACTGGCTCTCTCCCTTCCCTGGAACCAGTGACCCTAAATTAGGGACGGGCGACTGCTTATAGCCCATTGAGTTGCTCACGGTGGTCGTTAAACCTCCAATCCAAAAAAAAAAAAAGAACTGTAAAAGCATAATTCACTCGAAATTTTTCTACTTGAGCAAAGTAAATCTCTCATTGCTGCATTCTCATAAGGAGGGGGAAGGACATCATCTCTCTGTGCTATGAATTAGCAGTCTTAGTCGATGCTTCGTCGGTGAAAATCGAGTTCTTTTCGTCGAAGTTATAGAAGCCGATGCATCAAAAAAATCATCGAGTTTCCATGACCGATGTTTGAAATTTAAAAGCGTATCCACTCGAAAACTTTCTACGTGAAGTAAATGAATTTATCTTAGTTGAATTCTGATATAAAGAGAAAGGGAATTCTAGCTTTCTTGTCGCGATATTTGCTGTTTCGTTGGAGAAAATTGAATTTTTATACTCAATGCTACAAAAGCTGATGCATCGAAGAAACATCACCGGAAACTGAATGCAGGTTCAATAGTAGCATGAAACAGTGTCAAAATGAGCACAATGATCTCGTTTCGGTACACTGAGGCATTCATGTTTTCTTGACAAACACGCAAAGATGTAGGGACATTAAAACACACTCCTGCCCAGAACAGAACAGACTGCCGCTCGTAATGGTGGACGAACTGCACTTAGTGTGGTTGCATTCATGTCCCGGATCTTCTCCTCACGTGCCCTCATCAAGTATCCAGATAAAGGGTGAAACGGGATTCGTCTGTGAAAATCACATGGTGCCTCTCTGTATTTCGTGACATGTACTGTTGAACCCCGGTACATCTTTGACGACAGTGAATTCATGTCAATGAAATACATCTCAGCGAAGGTCTTGCCCTACGTCAGTACACGCGAAGACAGTTTTGTACCGTTTGAGTATATAGCTCGTACTGTGACACCAGAAGCAGCTCGAAGTGATTGCCGGAGTTAGTTACTGGTGATACTAGGCCTTTTCCGAGGGCTTACGGTCAGCTAACGATCTTTGTTCCTGTTGGTTGTTCTTGAGCAATCACTCCTGGGTCTATCTACGAAATTTCTAAGTAGTAGAAACCGTGTGTGTGGGCGATTTACTACACTTTGCGAAAGTGCTAAAACTGCATCCACATTTATCTGGCATGCACCTGCCGGTAACATGCCAACAGCCCTATTTATGTCGTCAACGTTTTAATTCTGCCTGTACATTATTTTGGGTTAATCTTAGACTAAATGCAATACATTCAGCAAACTTCTAAAACAAGAGGTGAAACTACCAGTTTTCCACTTCTGGCAAGGTACTTTTATCGGAACTCGCACTCAACGTGTTGTGTTTTCCTGATGCTAAATTACATATGACGTAGCTACGCACGCTGATAACCGATCTGCGGTAGTCGCTAAATTTGCATGTCAACACGTTTTCCCTTCGAAACCTGAATATCCCTACCTTTCTGTGATCAGGGTATTTAAAGTTCTCAACTGTGTTCGATAAGTATTGCAATCTTACAAAATAAACAAGGAAATTCATTTTAGCAATTAATGTGTTATCATTTGTATGAAATACCTTCGTTGTTTATTCACTATAACTTTTCGGTGGGGATACTAAATTTCGACACTGAAATTCTTGCGGTGATGAAGGAATCACAAATTTTGTGCAGTATATAATTTGAAACATTTTATATATGAATTAATAAAGAAAAGAGCTTTTCATGAACAATATAAATGATTTCGTTATTCTGGTTCGTCGGTTGTTCCCTGAGGGTCGAACATTTACCGATGACAACTTCGAAGAAACAGCAGTAACCCTAACTTTTTGTGTCCGGTGTATATACTGCGGTTAGGGCCACTGCCTTCTATGTATACACTGCCTGCCAGTCGAGCTCTTTTCATTGCTAAAATGGCCGCGAGCGGCGTTAGAAACGTTGATTCCATTCAGATGCGCAGAAATAAAGATAAGCTTGTTTGCTTATCAAATTAGTGTTATTTTGTTATTAAAACACTTTCACACGGAAGCGTTATTTTCTTATTTATTTAGGTGTCATTTAGTAAATTCAAATGTTCTCTCCATTGAGAGTTCGCTTAGGAAAACGAAGTTCCCACTTAGTGTCTTTAATAATTAGTTTCGGATTTAAAACAAATTACGCAACGAGTTATCTCAGCATTTTGTTAAAGAACAAGCACAGCAGACGAGAATTAAATAAAAATAGTCCTAGCAAAGGAGAATTAAATGAAACAAGTAAAGATCTCGGTTCTGTTTATTCATGTCGCATTTATAAACGATCGGTGGCTGCCAACGACAGTTGCCTGACCTGTGTACTTTGATGAGCACTATACAGGCGTATTTTTAACAGCAACTAATTCTGTATTTTCATCACATCGAAAGAGTGTTCAACAAATAATTATATCATTTTTAAGGGAAACACAAAGTCAGCTTTATTACACATACAGGCCTCTGATAAGCAGAACGACAAAAATTAGACTTAATAATAACTCGTAGCATTCTTAAATTATACCTGGACATACATAGTGATTGCATTTTAAATTTAGAGTGCACATTCAAAAGCTTACAAACCATTTTGTTTTCAGTATATTGAAACTTAATGCTTATTTATCATTTACCTGATGGCAATGATGTTTTAATGCAACTATTAAGCAAGTTAGGAGAAAGAAACTTAGTAAAGCAATAAAAAAATCAATATTTTATTATTTCAGTTTTACTTAATTTCAGAAATGAAGAAACTTTTGCCCATTAACGTAAGCAATCAACAAATATGCTTTTCAGTTTTCCGTATATAAATCTGCAACATAATTAAAAATCACTCAAAAATAAATTCTCTACACTACTACCTTGTAGGTAGACAGCAATGTCTACACATGGTTTTTCTGCACATCTTTTATTTTCCGAAAATATATGAACTATATTTTTCGGGGGAGCGGGAGTTAAAAACATATGTGGACAATTCTAAATAGTCATGACAATCCTGAAACTCTTCAGAGACAAATTTCGAACTAACGGACAACAAAACCTGATTTATTGCATACTTTCTTTGAAACACGCTAGTACGTGGAAGGATCAAGGATCGAATTTGCAGTGTAAGAAGAAACGAATAATTAGTTATGATTGTCATGACTATTTAGAATTGTTCGTTGGTTAGTGACTAGCACCGAGCGCTACTTATGCTACAGTAGGATCTAACTAGCCTAGTCCGAAGCCCTGAAAGATGGGGGAAGGGGTAGACTTGTTTATAACAAGGAGTCTCTATCCCAGGACAAAGTACTTAAGAAGACTTCCAAACCTTGGCAGGTATTTAGTGGTTGAGCTGGACTCGAACCCAGGACTATCAGGTCCCAAGGTGAGTACACTAAACACTGGGCCACCGCGACCTACGTTTATTATTTATTGGATCTGAAAATAAGAAAGCAGTATTCCTTGTTAATCATAAAATCTGGTCTTAGGCAATGTGTGAATGAGCAGTTGCTGATGAGTTTCAAGTAAGGGAGAGGATGATGTTTTTGGAAAAGTGGACGTCTCATTTGTATTTTATTTTGCAGTTGCACAACTCTTTTTTGATAGTACAGTATTTTTAAAATCATTTATATGACACTTCTAATGAGGGTAATGCATTTTAAGTAGGAGTGCATCCAGCTATTAAGAGAAACATTGAAGAATTTGAAGAACAGCTCTTCGCTCTGTAACATGAGTGAAATATATGAAAACAAGGCCTATTGTATTTACATGCATGCCACTTTTTTTCAGTTGTTAAAATTGAGAATAGGATTCAAGAAGAATTACAAAGGAACATTGGGAGAGTAACTTCTAAAAATTCAGAAAAAAATTAATACACTCCCTCTCTTGGTGAAAACGCGACCACACATGCTCAAGTGGAAACTGCACCAGATAGCTGTTTCTGATAATACTGACTCTCATTAGTGCTTTATTATTTATTTATTTGTCTTTTAATTTCAAGAATTTACTGTTTCTGATAATACTGACTCTCATTAGTGCATATCTATTTATTTGTTTTTTAGTTTCAAGAATTTACTCTGCCGAAGTTCTTTCAGAAAACTGAAAGTGTAGCCTAATTCTGATACTTTTCTAAGCAAAATAGGATTGTACAGATGTTAAATGGAATGAGCAGCCAAAACAATAAAAGCTTCTCTTAACACAAATTTAGAGGTGCAGTGAAGACATCAACTACTTATCTTTAGAAACTGAAAAGCAACATGTTTTTTTCTGAACTGAGAGGATTCTCTTCTACTTACGTTACTATGTGTAGCTGCTTTCAGCAAGAGTGCAACATTTCTAGATATCTGCATGCAGCAAAGTCAGTAACAACTCATTTCGCTATTTTTCATAAATATATTGACATGAATTAGCAGATCTAGAAACTGTTCTAACGAGGCTCCGCTAAATAAATGTTGAAGAAAGTTTTTGATATCAGGAAAAACCTTTTTAATTGCAAAAAAGGCATTTAATAACGTTATCGGCATTCAAAACTAAAAAAAAATGAAAATATTATTTACCACCACATTATCAATAAATAGAATCTCAATTAGCTAACTGGCATAAAGGTATGACCTTGTCAAGGGCAGAGAATATCTCTAAATCAACTAATTAAGTACAACCTTGAATGTAAACGGTTTCGATAAATGTAATAAACTGGGAGGATTTTTGCAAATATTACTAACTTTTAAAATGTTAGTTAAGTACTAAGTAAAGATTACTTACGGCTTAATTCTTTTTTCTTCAGAGGATGAACACGCAATTTTGCTACATAACCTTGCTCGACCATTACCAGACCTGTTTATATATACCATAATCGCAGTTATCCTTCTTGAACAGAGCCAAAAAAGTTTACGCTGTACTGGATGATACACTGTTCCTTCAAAGAGAGATCTACTACACCACAGGTTTACTATAGAGAAAGATGAGCTGATCCATTATTACCACAGAGAGAATCAACCATGAGTCATTCAATTTGAAACGGTTAATGGTTTTCTTGACAAAGGTTTCTTTTTTAGATTTTTTTGTCTTTGCAATGACTCAATTATGTTATTGGCATAATTCGTCAGAACAGGTCTTAGAAATTTGTTAGCTATTGCATCACATAGCTTCTCATTATCACTTACATCCCATTGTGAGACCTCACAAATCAAAGCAGGGCACTTCATAAGGTAGGGTTTTGCCGCTGTAGTAAGAATGTCAAGTACTTTATGGTGAAGGGTGAACTCCTGGAGAGCTACCTCAGTGAATCGCTGCAAGGTACAGAAAAAACAAACAAATGAGTCTAAAGGGTAACGTATACCACCCCTATCTTGATTAAATATCAAACGACATAAGGGATTGTGACTGCGGTCTTTCTAAAAGTTGTAAACAGAAGTTGCAATCAGTCTTCTCACTCACAACGTGAATAACTTTGCCAGCTACTAGAGCTAAAGAAACATTAAAAAAATAACTGAAATCTTATGATTTGGTTGGCAACATATTAAGAACACTTGTTGAAGGTTATGATAGAATCACACTTGTAATTCGACTGGGAGCAGCATTTCCTTTTACTCTAACAGCAGATACACTTGTTGAACCCCGTGTATCATTGCAATTAGCAGAGTATGTTACAGCTACAATACCAGTAGCTAAAATTTTTTCAATGCAGCATTAGCAGCGACTATATTCATTTCTTAATGACATCCAGCTAATTGTGGAAGTGATACAAACATTGCTTCAACATGATCGCTAGAAAATGCTCCTGTTAAAACAAATTCAAATTCACAGGCAAGTAGTAAATACGAAATGCATTGAACAGTTGACTTCTTAATCAGAAGTAGTGCCTCGTATGTTTCCTTTGAAAATAGGCATAATGGTTGCGCAGGGTAATGTAATGTCTTTATTCACTTTAGAAAATCTAGAACAGTGGCGGCTCGTGGTTGGAAAAATAGGTGAAGAGGTACAAGAGCAGTATGAAAAGATATATACTGTCTACAATGAAAATCCCTTAATGAGGACTTACTTTTTTTTTTAATATTAATTCAATTTTTCTTCCTTTTAAAGCTGCAAATTTGTCGATTATGTCGTCATAAGATGGTTGTTGTTTCTTCGTGAGCATCAATAAAATGTCTTCCTGAATAGAAATATTTGCCAGAGAAGCAAGTCTATCTTGGGAACTAGTGTTTCTTGAGCAAGTTTGTATTCTTTTAAGAAAACTTCTTTCCATTGGCACACTTGTAGATGGAATTGTTAATCTGATGAAATCCAATTTATAATCTTATGTAAAAATGTCTTTGTCTCCGTGAAACACTCGAAGCAGTTCTTGAGTCAATATATTCCTTAATTTTTCATCGGCATATACAAGACTAAGTTCATTTTTAAAGCGCTGGTGTTTAGTAAATATGTTTCCGTAAAAATGTAGATTTTCAAGAACGCTAGTGGGAAAGCATGCATTAAATTATTCGAATTTGGTTGTGTCAGCAAGTCAGACAAGTTGAAGTTTCTTACAGTCTTGAAATCTTATAGCCATTTCCATAAGAATGTGGTCCGAAATTTCAAAATACAATTGTTTATAATTTTGAAAAATTGTTTCCTGTGTAAGAGCAGCATAATCCCGTGCTTATTTCTGGGATTTTGATAGCTTTATCAAACTGTGTTTCAAATAACTCATCGTTCCTTTTATGGCTCAAAATTTCGCGAGTTTTTTTTTTATTTCAGTTACACAGCAGTTTATGTTTAATTAATTTTTCTTCGAAAGTTCGAATAATAGATCGGTGGAGCCAAAAATGTAAATTCGAAAGTGTTCATATCATTCAAAAACCCCTTGGCAAGATGAATTGATTTTTTGTCTGATTATTCGCCATTGGTCAGAAATCCGAACACTTCCTTCAATTTATCACAATCTTCAACAACTACACTTACTAATTTCGAAGTGGAGGACCATCGAGTTTCTCTTATGGTTGGTCTGCATCTTGCCTTTGTTGATATAAGTGTATAAGACCGCTTCGCAGAATGGTGAACAAACGAAGCAATTCCACTGAGGCTTGCAAAAAGTATTCGACACTTAGGAATTTTAGAAAAACTCTGGTGTAATACAAGATTCAAACGATGAACTAAGCATTGAAGAAAAACAGCTTGAGAAGCTTTATCCTTGACTTTTTTCTGTAGCCCATTTAAGTGTCCAGACATTACACTTGCCCCATCGTAACATTGTCCTATTTATTTGTGTTGGTAATCAGAATGTTCCAAAATTTTATCTAGCATTTTGTATAAAGCTCCTGACGTTCTATCTTCATTCACATCATGGAAACCCAAAAATCCCTCAACCAATACACCTTCCGAATCAACAATAAAAAATTATTTAATTTTTGACGTGATCGCTTATATATTCAGAAATACATTCAATTAATTCATTTTGAATAGTTTTTATCCTTTCGTATTGATTTTCAATTTCTAAAGAACTTCTTCATATCAACAATGAAACTAATTCAATGAAATTTCCACGATTCATCGAGCCCATGCTTTCGTCATGGCCATTGAATCCTAGTTCTTGTTTGCTCAAATACAGTATAGACTAATACTGCATTAATCACTGTCGTCAGGAAAAGTCTATTTAAAGGAACGTTTTCGTTCAAATGCGTTTTCAAAAGCCTAGCATTCTTCCTCAGGGCATCGGCAATGGTGTTTTGAATTTTTTCAAAATTCCTGAACATTAATCCGCATTTCAGGTGTTCGCTAGAATCACGATGTTTATGAAGCGACCGTGTTACGCTTAATAAATCTGAGAATCCGTTATTATTCCACGCTGAATGTTTATTACTAAAAAGTAGGCAGGGCCAAAACAAATTAACACAGAAGTGCTGCAAATCCATTTATATTCAGCAAACCAACAATTTTTAAAATTAATATTGTTAGATTTACCGCTCTTCTTGGTTTCGTTCTCGGCAACAACTGTCAGTGAATCCGTTAGTCGTCCTTGAAGCAAAATGTCTTTTTTATCTTCATCTTTCCACAGAGTAAATGGAGTTTGCAATAAATTATAAACAATGTCGTCCACAGGATGCATACTAAAAACTATCACTATCAGTTAAATTGTACACAAACCTAAAATATCAGTTAAAGCTTTCAACGAATAATCACAAAGCACGAAAGAACAAATTCCTTTCGGAAAATAATGTACCACAGCATTACAAGGAAAAAAAAGCCCTAGCAGATTGAATGGTAGTCCGCCCACTCTACAGTGATCTCTCACGACTTTACGCTCAAAAACTGAAAGATGCAGAGGTAAGACGCGTGAAGCTGAAACATTTCACTTCAGCGAGCAGATTGGGAGGGTGACGTCACGGTTACCATGGCAACTCGGCTGAAAGCTGCAGACTTCCAGCATTTTCATTTCAGCTCTTCACTTGCAGTGTTTTGCGTATAAAAGTGTGTTTTCCGTATTGAGCGCGCAAGGTGTGTGAATTAATAACTATTCAAAATTTTGAGTATTTTGGAACTGAATAAAGGCAAAAAAGAAAATATTATAAAAAATACTGAATAAAACTTTATTTTGAGTAAAATAGGTAAAGAGGCACTAAAGAGGCACTTCACCTACTTCACCTGAAAAGCCGCCACTGATTTAAAAGTCATTTCAGTCGTTCATCATACACACGTTCATAAGGACAACTCTAAGCCAATGCGAAGTAAACATGCTGGGATGAGCTGCTGACAAGATTATACAAATCTACTTAACTGCATCTGAAAATAATTTACAATCCAGCTTGCCAACCTGGGACTTCAAAAATGTCAGAGCATTTCTCACCCGTGGTGAGAAGACCTGACCTGTACGTGTCACATTCATTTTTTTCAAAAATTGTCCGTTAAACATGTTTTCTTGTTAAAAACATTACAAGTTTCATAAGACTGTTTTTTGATTTTTGCAGTTCATGACGTTCTTTCACATAATTTCCAAAAGGATGCTGGAGAAAATGTGAACGCACATTCTTAATTAGATGGCAGTAATCATAGCTCAAAAACAAATTTGTATTTGCGTTGATTGGATGTGGCATGACTGACTTGAGAATTCCACCACCAAAATTTTAAACATTGTAGTGTTCACATTCAGATTATCTGAGACAATGCTCACAACAGGCAACCCTCAGTTTTCAATTTCATTTAGCACAAAATTACAATTTTGTGCAGTTTATCATCTTTCAGTCGTTTGGTGAAAAAGTATGCCTCTAAAATCTTGTAGGAGGCGCTGCAAGTGTTAGTCCGATTTCAAAAATGCTTTGCATTGGAAACTTGAAACGTTTCCAGTTTTTTTTACAAATGCACCATTTCTCTATTACAGCGAGTAAAAGCAGATGGTATGGAATTCAAAATACATTTTATTCCATATAATTGCTTCTAAGTATCCTATCGAATGTGTTCTTTCTTCCATTCGATACTATTTGTAACGGAGACTATTTTAGGCAAGGTGCAGTTTCATTTTCTAGTAATGTATAGTATTTTCGCCAGGCCGTACAGGTAAATCGAGATATTTACGATATCTCTTCTTCCGATTTAATAAATTATTTTTGCTTTGCATGTAGATCTTCGTAAGAAATGTTCAGCACATAATATTTCGAATTGTGGTAAAAAATATTTTGGACAGTAGGGGTGTTAGAGCAGATTTCTCTTTGATGGGCATCTGCAGCAATGTTTGCGATTCTGGAAACTCGATTGAAAAAATTATTTTGCGGTTACTGCTCATCGCGGCAAAATTTTGAGAACACCTTCTGTTTAAAATAATGCATAGTTTTTCCTCCAGTGACGCAGATGTGTATCTTATCTTTGTCGATATTTCTGTTTCTAACAGACCGATTTCAAAAATTCTTTCTGTGTTTCAGGGCGTTTCTCATGCTTTTGTATATAATTTCATATTTTTCTTAGCACACAAGTTTGCCACTAGAATAGCATTAGATCACGTTTCCTTTTGCATCATATCAGCAGCAATATTGACGCGTCCAAAGACCCGATTGTAAATACCGTCTTTCGGTCACACAGCACTAACTACTAAAGATTGTGTGTGCATTTCCTATGAAAAATAATGCAAAGTTCCCCGCTAGGGAGCACAAAAATCCAGTCTTTTTTCATCAATATCTCTTCTTCTAAAAGTTCGTTTTAAAAAATTCCTTTTAAACCGGATACCATTTACCTTGTGCAACACTTTGCATGCCCTCGTGGGGTTTTTTAGTTCAATTTCCTACCGCTAGGTGGTGCTAAATCGTATTTCTTTTTGCAGCTGTATTTCTGTTTCAAAAATTCCAACTAAAAGGTTATTTTTTTACTCCATGCGATTCGTTACTGTAAAGATTGTAGAATATTAGTCTCTTTAAATAAAATATAGGTTTCTTGCAAGAGAGCGTTACGATAAAATCTTTCTCTCATTATTTCTGCTTACAGGAGACGTTTTTGAAAAATTGTTTTCCCTCATCATAGCTTTTGCTATGAAGAATACTTTTCGCATGTTTTCTACTTTTCCACTGTTCAAAATTCTTCCGCGGCGACGGAAATTTAGACCGTGTTTCCCTCTGTATCTCCTTTTCTAACTGTCACATCTGAAAATCCCTTTGTCTTTGATAGCTTCCTTCAACTATGAGAAATATTTTGTGCACATTTTGTAAACTTCCGTAACGTACTTTTCGGCCATTATGAAGCGAAAATAACTATGCCTATTCCAAGATGTTTAATGGATTTTGGAAATACGATTGTTGTTGTTTTTTCTATTGTAACGAGTTCTATTGATAGTGAATAACTGAAACACACTCTTTGCAAAAAAAAAAAAAAAAAAAGAAAGAAAAAAAAAGAGCACCCAGAAGGAATCATGCAATCAAGACGACTATTCGTTTGTGCAATGTACATGCATAGGAAAAGAAATTTTCGATATTATAGAGCAGTTGGGCAATTTATTCGGACAAAACAGCTACACGAGTGGAACAAGTCAGTACTTTGTAGCCCCACCTCTGGAACGGATAGAAACAGTTACCTGGAGTGGCATAGACGCACACGTTTCACGGATACTGTCCTGAGGTACAGCATACCAGGTGGTGTCCAAACTGCGGGCGCGTTCACCGACATCCCGGGAAAGGCGTAGGAGAGGTCCCATCATGTCACAAACATGCTCGATCGGTTAGAGGTCGTGCGATACGGCTGGCCATGGAAGAGTGTCGACGTTACGTAGGCAGGCTGGCAGAGCATTATCCTGTCTAAAACTTGCTTAGTGATACTGTGGCAGGAATGGCAACGCAACGGGTCGTAGAATAGCGTGGATGTACCGTTGAGCAGTGAGGGTGGTACAGAGGACTACCTAGAGTGATCGGCTATCATAGAAATTAGCTCTACAGACATTCACTCCCGGTGTGATAGCCGCGTGCGGTTCCACGGAAAAGGCATGACCTGTCCACCGGCCGGCTCGTCTTCAGACGCGTATGTTTTGGCCATCGACTCCAAGTACAAACCGTGACCCATCAATGATGACAACACGATGCCACTGGACATTATCCCACGTTGATCGGGCCCGACATCACTGCAACTAGTGCCCACGATGCTCGCTGGTCAGTGGTAGATGGCGGAGAGGCCTCCTAGAATGTAGTCCCCTTACCGAAAGTCGTCTGGAAGCTGTCCGGATGGCAACTTACGGGCCTGTAGACAACGCAACATGGACACAAATGGTTGCTAGCAACAAACTGCGTTCTGTTCGTGCGGCCCTCACAATCGCTTAGTCTTCGCGTTCTGTCTTTGCTGTCGGCCGTCGGCTGCCCACGTGCTTCTGGATTGCGTCCTTATCGACCGTTGGCTCTAATATCTTCCAATTGCCTCCGACCCAAAGGCCTGGTGATACGGCCAGTTGACCAAATGACCTCTCTCGGCGCGATAATTAGTCTTCTCTTAAACTCGCCCAACTTCTAGTATTTTGAACGGATATGACGTCGAGGTATGCTCATTGTTTGTGCGGAGTAATGCAGTCGCAATCTGCTGTCACAATTGTCCCTGCGTGTGGGCTTTGCTCTTGATACACCCTCCTCAATTCACTGTTTCTATGCGCTGTGGCTGGTCACTATTTAGTCATGGGTCTTTTTTTTAATAATTTGAATATTCAACCCGGAGGTAATTGCCTGCGGAGTTCCATCAGGATTGAACAACTTTCTCGGGTGCTTCTTTTTTTATTCAGCAAAGACTGTATTTTGTGCTTTCCAGAAAAGATTCAAAGACTTGCTCAGTACAACAGAAAACACAGTGTCATCTTGGTTTTCTGGCCTCATCGTTCTACTCCTTGGTATTAAAAGCAATTATCTGGTAGGCACTGTGATCAATATTTCTAGCAAGCAAATATTGTAAACCTTAATCAAACAGCACTTTTATTTTAAACATGCCTTTATATCATTGTTGTAGAAGTCTCAAAAGTTTATTACAAATCTGTACGTATTCATAAGATGACGAATGAAAGTAAACGAGTATTCTATAGCACAATTTTTTTTTCGAAATTCATATTTACCTAAATACCTGTAATGTGGTTTATTTACTTTCCCTAGCAAGAAAGCTTTTGAAGGACATGCGCTTTCTCCTAAGTAGTCACGAACAACATTTATGTGATATGAAAGCATATTCTTTTGAAAATGTAAAATCTAGATTATGCACTGCTGGCCACCCAAAATGCAACACCAAGTAGGAAGCATCCGATTGGCCTGAAATTCGCGGCATGTCTCGCTCGCTAGAGGAAATGCAAACGATTAGCATTGCAGGGCATATGCAAATCATGTGCGCCCGGCCCGCCACCGAGAACCACTGTAAGAAGGGTGCACAGAAGGCGGGGTATAAGTAGTGGAAGTGTGTTGTGCTGTCGGACCTGTGCGTGGGAAGCTACCTGATGCCTCGTCGCAGAATACGGCAGTCATTCCAGCACGTTTCGGAGTTCGATAGAGGACGAATAGTGGCTTATCGCGACAGCGGTTTATCCTACCAAGACATCGGCGCCAGTGTGAGACGACATCCAGCCACAATGAGGCGAATATGGATTCGGTGGGTGCAAGAGGGACGGTCGGACCAAAGTGAGCGATTGCCGCAGCCGCGGCACACCACCGAATGAGAGAACCGGCATGTTGTGCGGCGGGCATTCACGGCTCGCACAGCCACATCACGAACGTTAGCGCAGGAATTAGGGTGTGTTGCGCAACAACCTGTGTCAGCACGTACCATTCGAAGTCATCTGCAGGAGCGGGGACTTGTCGCACGGCGCCCATTGCTCCGATTACCATTGACGTTACACCACCGGCGAGTGCGGCGGCAGTGGGCCGTTACACGCCGCACCTGGACTACTGAATGGCAAGACATTGTCTTCTCCGATATATCCCGCTTCTGCCTGCAACACCACAATGGTCAGATCCACGTGTGGCGGCACCGCGGCGAGAGACTGTATGCCGCCTGCATTATGCATTGCCATACCGGTCTGTCGCCTGGCGTTATGGTTTGGGGCGCAATAGGATATGACACTCGCACCCCTCTGCTACGCATCGCCGGTACACTCAACAGCCACCGCTACATCTCCGGCGTTTTGTAGCCTGTAGTCCTGCCTTACCAGCAGGACCTGCCAGCGGCCACGTTTCAAGAGAACAATGCGCGCCTGCGCGTGGCACGCATCGTGCAACAATTCTTCACGGCACACCAAGTGTCACTGCTGCCGTGGCCCGCATGTTCTTCCGATATGTCGCCCATCGAACACGTGTGGTCGCTGATCGGCAACCGAGTGGCCCGGCAAGCACCACCCGCGGCTACGCCTGATGAACTGTGGCAATGTGTGGAAGCAGCCTGGACCGACATACCCCAAGACGTAATTCAAAGCCTCTTTCTTTAGATGCCGCAGCGTGTAGCGGCCGTTATTGCCAGCCATGGGTGGCACACGAACTATTGATGTCTGCGTATTCCGCAAGTCGCACGGACCTGTAAGCGCCATCGTTTCATCTTTGTATTTGTTGTTATGTGTCCAGTAAATCTGGTTTTGTTATCTCGTGTCCTTCTTGGTGTTGCATTTTGGGTGGCCAGCAGTGTAGAATTACATATGGCAAGTTCATGCGGTATTTGATTAAAACACTGATTTAGATGTTATATTATTAAGGCCCTTACATTCAAAACACTAACGGTTACGTTATTTTGAAAGAGCTGTCTGCAATTCTAGGCACGGGTACTTGCTGTGATTGTAACTAGCGTTGCCGAAGAAAGTTTACGTGAAACGCTTTTTGTTAGCATTGGCAGAGTTTTGTCGTAATCATATTATGACACTTTCTCAAAAGCATTGCCACGTGAGAACATTACCCAAAACAGAGGTATCAGACAATATTGATCTGGTTCTTTTGCAGCATTAAGGCATTCTGTTTTTTTTTTCAGTTTCACCCTTGTCATCAAGTTTCACCGAATTTAGCTGCTAAAAATTTTACATGCATTTGCACACGTAGAGGATCTACAAAAGTGAAATTAATTTTTACTCTGCAAAGGCCCATTACTGAAAAAAGAGGGCACAACTACTTAGAGTATAGTTTCAATAAGAAGCATGCTAAATGTATATAATCACTTTCACCTCCTTCAACCAGTATTAAACGAAGTGAACAAACCTAGCATGTAGCTCAAGGAGTAAGAGGAATTTCCTCCGTCGTTCTTCCGTTTATCCCTGCGAAATAATGTTGGAAGACTGAAAATCTGAGGAAATAATTTGCGATCAAAAATCTGCCTAACAGTAAGCTGGTTTCCTCTTGCCAGTAAGCGACAGTGGCTGTATAAAGATAGTTGAGTAATAATGATGGTGTGGGGTATCTTTAAAAACGTACTTGGTGGGTGATCTCCTTTTTTTTATTAATGTTCCTCTTTTAGATGATTATTTTTCCTAAAAATAAAAGTACTTTCTAACAGCAGCTTTTAATGGTTTTCCTCTCCTAACGAACATTTTACGAAACAAGGACGCCACAAAAGTTCTGAACAACATGTCGACGAGGACGCACAGCCCGGTATCGAGAAATATGGCTTCCAATTATGTATGTCAATAAGAATTAAAAATTTCATTGTTAGCGAAGATTTCTATCCTTGCCCCCATCTAAAATTCCATTATTAGTGGCAGTCTCCAGCACTACAAGAAATTTCCAAGTTTTTCCCGAGTCATTTCATTTGTTATGATACCAAGTTTGGCGTTTTTTTGTTCCAACTGTAATACATGGGCTTTTGGGTGGCTTTGTCGTTTTTACTTAGAAGGTAAATTTGTGGCCTGCGCTTCTCTATACCATAACCCTCAACGCGCTTATGGATGCTGCTGAACCGTCAGGCGCGCTCGCGCACACACACACACATACATACACACTTACTTTCATAGCCAAGCAGCTTTCCACGCAGCGCTTCGAAACACCAGTGGCTCAGTTCCGTAGAAAATTCCGCGAACTAAAAATACATAGTAAGACCGGGAATTAGATACTTTGAATGGCAAACGAAAAGAACAAGTGATAAGTTTCTTTTGTTGAATTCTGTGAAAATGTAGTTTTGAAGATTGTGTTCAACACTCCATGTGAACATTTTGTGCTCTTAGTATGTGGGTAGACGGCGAACAGCGAGGTGACGGTTTATCGAGGGAATTTTCAATGTTCACGTATTCAAGAAAATTCGTTTCAAGATTGCAGGAAAAACATAAGTGTTGCGGTTCATGGAGGGGCGGTTTAAAAAGGTTCGACGCTTTCATTTTTATTGACGGATAAGGAGTTTAAAAGGTCTGGGTTTTTTCTTGATGATCGGAGAAATAGAAAGGATCCCTGGCCTCTCGTGGTTTCTAATAAAAAAATTCTAATCAATAAAAGGATGACTTTGTACAATGCGTCAAATAAAATGAGAAACTCACCGTCTATGTACGATATGTAATAAAATACGAAAGATATTTACAGTTAAAATACCCCACTAGCACTTTCGGGACAACATTTACCCCATCATCAGGTTGAACAGAGGAATTGCAGTACTCCTTTATATAGTTGTGCAACGATGCATTATGGGTATAAGTCATCAAACGTCGCATGGGTCGTGACCGTTGCCATTATAATAGCGTAAAGAGTATAATTTCACAAGTTATTAGTTTAACATATCAGTACAAGAATTCGTTACAAATACAAAGTTATGATCAATTTTTATATATTGTTGGAATTGTAAATATATATTACTATAATTTAAAGTTCAGGTTAGTAATACGCTCTTTCCAAATTCTTGTTATGTCCACAGGCAAGTAGTCATTACAGCATTTGTCCCCTAAAGCTTCGATATACATACTTTCAACAAAATGCAGCGTATGTATATATGCTGGAGTTTCCAGTAGCCTAATGTTTTCCAGTCTGGTTGTAGAATTCCGTTTACCACATTCCTTGATAAAGCTGTGTTATTGCTGATAGTTCGGATATCGTATTTGTGTTCCTGGACACGGACACCCAAACTTCTTCGTGTCAAGCCTACGTAGTTGCTAACATGTTCTCCTGTTAGGGGTCCAGCAGTGGAATATTATACACACCCCATTCGTTCATAATATCTGTTGTTGCTTGATCCTTTGTAACTGATGATAGGAGGTTCTTCCAGCTGGTGCCAAATTGTATATTATGTTTTGAACAGATACGAGATAGTATGTTATTGATATGGGGGTGCTGGTCCAATGCTCCTACGAATCGTTTATTAGGCCTTGTATCTGGCTTCAGATTAATACAGTAGTTCGTTCACTGGATATTCTAGTGTACAATCTATTAATCATCGTGCTGTGGTATCCATGTTTATCCGCTAATTTAAAAATGAATTCTATCTCAGACTGGAAATGACTATCATATGAAGAATGCGTGAAGGCTCTTCTAAAAAGAAAATTGATAGCAGAAAATTTTTGTGGAGTTGGATGTGAAGAGTTAAACGGGATAAAGCTGTTACAATCAGAAGGCTTTCGATAGACACAAAAGGACAGCGAAATAGCATATTTTGAATCACGAAATAAACGAAATTCCAAAAAAGGAAGAGAGAAATTAGATTCAAGTTCTATCGTGACCCCGATAGTAGGAAATACTGATGATAGTGCGTAGGCGAATTGTTTTATATCATCCTCATAGTGAGGCCAAAACACAAGAATGTCGTCGACGTACCTAAGTTATAAACTGGGAACTAAAGGGAATTCATTTAACCGCTCTAGATATGGTTTCACTGTACACGAATGTACCTGTGGACGCCACTCATCATATCATAGAGGCCAAACTTGCTGAAATCAATGTTCCCACTACTGAAATCTCAGCTGTTATGAACGCACTTCGTTTAGCCAAACGGCATTCGTATTTCAAATTTCTTGACAGAATCTATTTACAAACCGAGGGTTCCCCCATGGGATCCCCACTTTCCGCAGTTTCAGCAAAAATCCTGCTACAATACATTGAGAACAAAGTTCTCAATGAATTTCCTTTAGTTCCCAGTTTATACTTTAGGTACGTCGACAACATTCTTGTGTTCTGGCCTCACTCATAGGATGATTTTAAACAATTCGCCGACGGACTATCGTCACTATTTCCTACTATCGGGCTCACGATAGAACTTGAATCTAATTTCTCTCTGCCTTTCTGGGATTTTCGTTTATTTCGTGATTCAAATACTATCTCACTGCCCTTTTGTGTCTATCGATAGCCTACTGATTGTAACATTCTTATCCCATTTAACTCTTCACATCTAACTTTACAAAAATTTCCTGCTATCAATTTTCCTTTTAGAAGAGCCTTCACGCATTTTTCAAATGATAGTCATTTCCAGTTTGAGGTACAGTTGATATTTAAATTAGCGGATAAACACGGATACCCCAGGACGATGATTAATAGGTTATACACTAGAATATCCAGTGAACGAACTTTTAATCGGAAGCCAGATACAAGGCCTAATAAACGATTCGTAGGAGCATTGGACCAGCACATTCATATCACTAACACACTATCTCGTATCTGTTCAAAACATAATATACCATTCCGCACCCGCTGGAAGAACCTCCTATCATCAGTTACAAAGGATCGAGCAACAACAGATATTATGAACGAATGGGGTTTGTATAATATTCCACTGGTGGACCCCTCAACACGATAACATGTTAGCAACTACGTAGGCTCGACACGAAGAAGTTTGGGTTTCCGTGTCTAGGAACACAAATACGATATTCGAACCAACAGCAATAACACAGCTTTATCAAGGAATGTGGTAAACGGAATTCTACAACCAGAATGGAAGAACATTAGGCTACTGGACACTCCAGCATATATACATTCGCTGCATTTTTTTAAAGTATGTATATCGAAGCTTTAGGGGACAAATGCTGTAATGACTACTTGCTTGTGGACATATCAAGAATTTTGAAAGAGCATATTACTGACCTGAACTTTAAATTATAGTAATATATATTTACCATTCCAACGATATATAAAATTGATCATAACTTTGTATTTGTAACGAATCCTTGTACTGGTATGTTAAACTAATAACTTGTGAAATTATACTCCTTACGCTATTATAATTGCAACGGTCACGACCCATGCTACGTTTGATGACTTATACCCATAATGCATCGTTGCACAACTATATAAAGGAGTACTACAATTCCTCTGTTCTACCTGATGATGGGGTAAATGTTACTCCAAAAGTGCTAGTGGGGTATTTAAACTGTAAATATCTTTCGTATTTTATTAAATATCGTACATAGACGGTGAGTTTCTCATTTTATTTGTGTAATCAATTAGAAAAAAGGCCGTTTTCTACACAATAAAATCTTTACTAGTTAAAAACACGTAAGTTAAAAACACACAATGAACATTAGATCTTTCGAACTGGCCACCAATTCGTCTTCAGATGTAATTACATATGACGCAAGGACGAGAAACCCACAAGTATATATACAAAATAAAACACAGCGTGGCGTAAGCGGTGTGTGGAATAGACTGACTAATGAATTTTCAAAGATCCACAAACGGTGACACAAAATTAAAAGAAGTTGACCCTGATGATAATCAATATTCGGATTGTCACTCCCTTTCTTCCACCAAACCCTTCCAGGAGAGCGGGATTACCGAAGGGTAATCATCATTACAGCATATGGGTTTGAATTTATGTATCATAAGGCTGTCTGCAAACAAGAAACACGATTTACGTCTAGTTGCACAAAGGATTTTAGCCTCATTCCAAAGCGGAAAATGAGTACCGCTTAGGCATAATCTTGACAAAGCTGTAGTAGCAGAATACGACTTCACATTATATTTATGTTCAGTAATCCTGCAACCAAGATTGCGAGATGTATATATTTATATACATCAGTAATCCTGCAACCAAGATTGCGAGAATATAATTGCAACGGTCACGACCCATGCGACGTTTGATGACTTATACCCATAATGCATCGTTGCACAACTATATAAAGGAGTACTACAATTCAAATCGCTTATGAATTGTAGTACTCCTTTATATAGAAAAATCAAATCGCTTATGCCTGGTTCAAGGACCTTTAGAGGAATGGAATACATCCCGTAACAGGATCCCAAAGGCGTTGTATCCCTGTCGGGTTTGATAATAGACAAAATATTGTTGGCCCTAACACCAAAACCAACTTCGTGTTTTTTACAGATATTCTTCAAAACATTGTTAACCCATGGGATGTACTATAAAGAAGAGATATACCTAGTAAAACTGCGTTCCCTAACTAAGGTTGAACCACGAGTATTCAATAAACGGTTAAATAGCCTGTCAACCTCCAAAGAGGGATAACCATACAGGGCAGACAGTTGCTTGATCCTGCAAAATTCAGCATGACGAAGTTGTGGTGACGAAGAATGGGTAACGGCCCTTCGGATGAGAAAATGCAAAGACGGAAATTTCTGGCTCTTAGGGTGAGACGAACTAAAGGGGATCAACGTTGTTTCAGAGGACGGTTTTGTGAATACTGAGTACGTTAGTGCATTGGTATCGGCGTCCCGTCGAAGCAGGAAATCCAGAAATGGTAAAGAGAAATCTTTTTCATGTTCAACAGTGAAGGAAATGGACGGATATTTGGCTGAAAGTCAATCAACAAAGCTATTGAGCTGTGAAAAGGAGGCAGTCCAAAGAAGCAAGATATCGTCAACGTATCAGTGATACAACAAGGGCTTTACTGGAGCTAAATTTAGGACGTCCTCTTCCAGGGTCTGCAACAAAATTTCGGCGAGGGCTGGGGACAATGGGGACCCCTCGGGGTACCCTCTAGTTGACGATATATGAGGTTGTTAAACCTGAAATATGACCTAGACTGTACGAGCCGAAGCGCGCATAGAATGGTTTGGATTTCGGTGGGAGAGTATGAACCGAGGGTAGTTCACTTTAATTCAATAATCTTGTGGACCTCCAAAACGGGAACGGCAGGAAATAGTGAAGTCACGTCAAGAGTTATTATAACAAGGGGAAAGGGGATTGGGAGCAAAGACTTGATATGGGTTAACGCTTGAACAGAGCTGGAAATTGAAAACAGAGATGAGGTGGTCAACGGGGCGAGCAATGTAGTCAAAGCGCCCCCAAGAGGCCTGGTGGGGCTGGAGCGGGAAGACACCAAAGGGCGTACAGGGAAGCCTTCTTTGTGTAATATGACTTGCCCGAAAAGATCGAGCACTCTAGGACCTAAAGGAGGATGCAAATATGGTACAAGACAAACAGGGAAGGAATCCAAAGTTTTTAGCTTGCGGAGGGCGACAATAGTAGATTGAGTAGGATCATTCTTTCATACACTAGTGGGAATGTTCGAAATGGCAGTCATTATTTTTTGATAATCTGTTCTAAATGATGGCTTCAGCAGTCTTATGAGCACGAACAATGGGAATGTCCGGGTTCTTTTTGAGCAACGTAAGTTGTTTTTGTTCGTTGAATAGTTCTAAGAGATGGTTGTCCGGAATTGTTCTGTATGAGGAAATAACTTTTGCAACACGGTGATGAACAAAATCTCGTTCTGAATCGGGCAGGGCTTTTATCACAGTCTCCACTTGCAGAATAATGTAGGCACTATCCAATTTTTTCACAGGAGAAGCAAACTTGAGTCTCCTACCAAGGGCTCTTTTCTGACACAGATTTAAGCGAACATCACTGAAGTTAACAAATGAAGGTCTTGGGGCTAAACTGGATCGTGATCCAGTATGCCAATTCAATGTTTTGGAAGAAATCTCTTCTGACACAAGGTGTCGTAACTTTTTAATATGGATCTCTTTGGTTCTTTGCTGGCTAGAAATGCAGGTTGCCGTAGTTATAATTAACAGGCTGTCCAAGGTAATAGGGTGAAGGCATTTGGATAATGTTAAATGAACGTCTAAGTCCTACGGTTGAGAAAATCTAAATAATCTCGTTTTAGCCTAATAACATTAACAAGACGCTTACCTTCACCAATGCGCAAGATGCGGACGTCTCTGCGGGAAAGTGGAACACTCCGGATCTTCAGGTACTTGGGTATAACATTCAATGAACGACAGTTGCAAATAAATGATAAATGCGCAGTCTGCATACCGAACTTGTGCTTTAGTTTTCCGAAGGTTCTACTAGGTATGTCACTTCTTTACTGTACATCCCATGTGTTAACAACATTTTGAAGAATATCTGTAAAAAACACGGAGTTGGTTTCGGTGTTAGGGCCAACAATATTTTGTCTATTATCAAAACCGACAGGGATACAACGGCTTTGGGATCCTGTTATGGGGTGTATTCCATTCCTCTAAAGGCTCTTGAACTAGGCAAAAGCGATTTGATTTATGTGGGCTCTACATCCCGCAATCTTGTTTGCAGGATTACTGAACATAAGTATAACGTGAAGTCGTGTTCTGCTACTACAGCTTTGTCAATATTATGCCTAAGCGGTACTCATTTTCTGCTTTGGAATGAGGCCAAGATCCTTTGTGCACCCAGACGTAAATCGTGTTTGTTGTTTGCGGAGAGCCTTATGATACATAAATTCAAACCCATATGCTGTAATGATGATTACCTCTCGGTAATCCCGCTCCCCTGGAGGGGTTTGGTGGAAGAAAGGGAGTGACAATCCGAACACTGATTATCATTAGGTTAGAATTCTTTTGATTTTGTGTCACCGTTTGTGGAACTTTGAAAATTCATTGGTCAGTCTATTCCACACACCGCTTACGTCACGCTGTCTTTTGTTTTGTGTATATACTTGTGGGTTTCTCGCCGTTGCGTCATATGTAATTACATCTGAAGAGGAATTGGTGGCCAATTCGAAAGATCTAATGTTCATTGTGTGTTTTTAACTTACGTGTGTTTAACTAGTAAAGATTTTATCGTGGATAAGACGGCCTTTTTTCTAATTGATTAGATTTAGCACGACTTCAAAACCATTATTTTAAAAATTGTCTAATTTGTGAATTTTAGAACCCAGTTTAATTCTATTAAAGGAGATGTTACAAGAGATTATATGGATAAACCAAACGGAGATGGAGGATTCGTCTACAGAATTGAATTTACGAAAGAAGTTGTTTTGAGCTTTGTAAAAATTAGCATTGCGGTACACCGCTGCTCTCCTCCAAGACGTCGAAGTGAAATACATCTAATTGCATTAGCCAATAGAATTCCTGATTTATTGCAGGGCGGAAGGTTGGTTTCTACGATTTGTGAAGTTATGTTTAAAGTAAGGGTACCCATAAGGGAGGGGTATTTGCCATTTCCTGGAAATCTGACTGTGCCATTTCAGTGCTTCAGAGACTGTGAAGTTTCGCGGAAATACTAGTTCTAATTTTTCTGTTCTGCTTCTGAATGCGTTGCATGAAGTAAAAATCGGAAAAAAGTGGAAATTTATAGTACAAAGTAGCAATATTCATCTTTAGTATTGAATTCTATACCACAGCGTATATACGTACCGGCATGGAAAAGTCCGAACGCTAAGGCTTTTAAAAAGGCAGCAGACCCGAGCGACCAAGAGCCGTGAAAGTGATAGGGTTCATGAAAGTGAAATAAAGTTTGGCAGCAAATCTTTAAAGCAATTATGCAATATTTTAAATTTTTCACTTAAAATGTGTCCTCTATTGTCTTGTAAGGTATAATTTGTTATATTTTAGTTCCTGGATTTCTCTCATCGTTTGGGGGCAATTCAGGTGTCAGAAGGAGCACGTGTTACAGATAGATATATGTGTGTGTGTGTGTGTGTGTGTGTGTGTGTGTGTGTGTGTGTGTGATATATGTTCCCATTCACTTGGGACGTGGTTCCATAATACTCGTATTACTCTTGATACTCTCATAATGTTGGCATCAATTGACGTCAACTCAAACGGAAGCTAACACAAGGGAATCAAGAAATTTATCTGACAATCGACACGAGTATTACGAACTACTAGACATTCTACTTTTCGACAGGAAACAAGAAATTCCTTTGGCAGACCATTTTCTGGAATATTTAGTACGACGGTATGGCCGTCTATCCTCAAAACACTGCTTTGAGGTTTCGACTCAAAGCAGTGTTCTGAGGATAGAGATTTAATTCTGGATAGAGGTTTAATGGAGGAGGCCATAGAGGTTTAGTCAACACGAGTATTACGAACTACTAGACATTTTACAGTTCGACAGGAATGAAGAAAGTCCTTTGGCAGATCACTTTCTGGAATATTTAGTACGACGGTATGGCCGTCTATCCTCAAAACACTGCTTTGAGGTTTGGACTCAAAGCAGTGTTCTGAGGATAGAGGTTTAATTTAGGCCATAGAGGTTTAGTCGACACGAGTATTACGAACTACTAGACATTCTACAGTCCAACAGGAATCAAGAAATTCCTTTGGCAGACCACTTTCTGGAATATTTAATACGACGGTATGGCCGTCCATCCTCAGAACACTGTTTTGAGGTTTCAACTTGCATCGTCATACAGTTCTTCCCGGGTAGATAATAAATGTTCTTGCACTATTTTGGCAGATGAATATGTTCCGCTTCATGGAGGAACAGAACTTTTCCTTCCATATACGGACCCGATGACCCCTCTGTTGGCTACGCCAAGAGAGGGGTCATAGGTTCCGTATCTCCCAACCCCGTTGAGGGAAATTCAGTACGAGGTTAAAGCGATATATATATACATATGGGGATAAACAATTCCATGGACACTCCCCCTTCCCGCGCTCCTTTAAGAAATTTGTGGCCACGCCACTGCCGTCAGATGAAGTACTTCCGATTAGGGACGCCATTAACATTCTTAACGGTCCTTTTGAGCACCAACCAAAGTAGTATCGGAACGTGCTAGATACAACACTGATGTAATGCCATCTCTCAGCCAATTTGAAATAAATATATCACGCACAGGGGGCCAGTTTAGGAAGAATAGAGAACATGAAGTTTCCATGTGTGATTTATATTCAAATAGAAGTCAATCTTCCAATCCTGGGCCCTGTGCTTGATATAGTGGTTACAGACCGGCCGAAAGATGGCAGCACGTTAGCATTGTATCTACCATGTTTCGTTGTTATTTTTAGTAACAAATTAGAGTTAGTCATGTGTGTAGCAGGTCTGGCATAATATGCTATTGTTGTCATGAATTGTTTTAATAATAAATTTAAAAAGAAAATCTAAATCAGCCAACACGTGAAACTCTAAACAACTGAACTGTGTGTGATTTAACCAGAAGCAGCACTTACGTTTTACGCTAACTTCTTGCGAAATGTGTTAAACGGTTTCAGCTCCATCCAGAGTTTATCATCGCAGAAGGCCATAAAAAGAACAAACTCCGCCTCCTTCAGCAGTTCATTAAGGGCGCACCTTATGAGACCTCAAACTCCTATACTCTGAGTCAACCCAAGAGTGTACCACTATGTAAGGTATGGGACAATCGCTCCTTCTTCGAAAAATAGTCCCTAGCGTTTAGAGTGAAAAGCAGCAAAGTTATTGCTCAGAATTCGCTTTTGTTTGCTAAGGAGTTTATCTGACAAAATTGTTACCTAAAACAATTTTTACAAAAGTCAGAACGTTTTCAGAAATTAGTTCGGAAATCGAGGAGAAGGTTATTTAAGTTCGGACTACACCAGATCGCCCCCCCCCCCCCCCGTTTACAATCCCTACTGCTTGTGTGATGAGCGAGTGTCCGTGGGTTAGTGCGAAAGTAATACCTTTAGAGAAAGAAAACGAAAGAAGCGCACTATAACGCAGATTTATACTATAGAAACATATGGCGGATAATAAATATTAAAAGTCAGTGCTAGTTTTCTAGTTCGGTTGACCGGACTACTTGACACGATGACAATTTCAGTACATTTCTTCCGAATTTTGATTGAATTGAATAGCTAACGAGTAAAAATTTTGTTAAGAAAACTGAGACTTCATTCATAGAAATGAAGTGTTGAATAATAAATAATATGCTTTTTGTTGCTTGGTGATTTGCCCCATTAACGGAACCACTTTATGTGCTGGTAATCGAATGGCTAGCTTTTTGTTTGAATTGATACCCTAATACGTATAATTCTGTAAGAAATAGTGTATTTGATAGTGTATTTGTTTTGTAGAAATAAAATGTGGAATATAAAATATTATGCTCACTTCTATTGTTTTTTTTTTGCCACGTTAACGGAACTACTCGATAAGCTGATAATTTCCGTATATATCCTATCAGTGTTTTAGAATGCTACAGAGTGTTTCACTAGTAGGAGGCTCCGAGATATCGTTTATTACAGACAAAATATACCAGATAGGCAAACGTAATTGTAGTAGCACATACCTTGGGATTCATCCAACGTATCGCATCACAACACATGCTGAAAGTGGTCGTCGCTTCGTACAGGCACATTAGTAAGGGAGCTAGTAATTACTTATTTGACTGAGAAACGCCGAAAGTTTTGAAAGTGTTTTCTATAGTAGAAAAATATCAGGAATTAAAAAAAAATAATCTTAGTGTTCCCCCGTGGTGGGTGTGGCACCCAGTGGGGGTTAAAGGTGGAAATACGCCCCTAGTAATTATTTATTTGACTGAGAAGCGCCAAAAGGTTTGAATGTGTTTTCTACAGTACAAAAATCTCAGGAATTCAAACAAAATAGTCTTAGTGTTCCGCCGTGGTGGGTGTGACACTTAGTGTGGGTTAAAGAAGTAAACACGCCCCTAATAATTATTTAGTTGATTGAGAAGCGCCAATAGGTTTGAAAGTGTTTTCTATAATAGAATAATCTCAGGAATTAAAAAACAAACTGTGTTAGTGCTCCCCTGTAATGTGTGTGGCACCCACTCGGCTAAAGCGAGAAAGTACGCACCTAGTAATCATTTATTTGTAAGTGAAAAAAAAATAGAAAATACAGGTGAAAGATAAAAAAAATAGAGGAACTGAGGGTTACCAGAGATTTGTTTGGAAGATTTCTTATATTAGCCAGAGCTATGGATATAAACCTGCAGAAAGGCTTTGCGTACCCATTAACAACAATACCATTCTCCATTGGACAATGTGATGGACCTATGAATAAGACCAACATAGCAACACTATTAAACTTTCTTTAGAAGAAAGCAATAAATACAACTCCAAGTTCCGTTGATGCTGTTGAATTCGATCTCGTGTACATCATTCAATCGCTGAAAAACCTCCCTTTCACATATGGAGGAGTAGCTGAAAGTGGTTTGAAAATTATATGTCGGCGTGGGGAGCGTATTGATGCTGTAGCTGATACATATAACGTAAACACTATCAAAGATGCAGAAAGAAACGCACCAGGTGGTACAGTCAAAGGCCTTCAAATCACAGGACCGGATCAGAGAAGACCTGGAGACTTTCATAGTGTTTTACACAGTGCAAATTTCCAAATATTGTTCATTATATTTCTAGCAGATGCATGGAAGGAGGATTGCTATGTATCAATACTGGGCAAAAGGACACTCTACTTTGGATTGGATGAAGTATGTTACTCGTACAAAGTGCAAGGTGGTAACATGGTGATGACTTTGCAACCCATTCTCTTTTGTGAACATGACGAAGCTGACACTCGTATTTGTTTCATGTTAGTCACATCAGTGAAGAAAAGGAAAATTCCACTATAATCGTACGAGGTAGTGACACTGATATAATAATAATTTTGCTAGTGAATATTCATAAATTATCGTCAAAAATTTGGATGGATGTAGGAGTAGCCAGCAACAATTCCGGTCATTGTATTGATGTAAATGGAATTTCAAATAACATTGGGTTGGAATATTGTTCATCTCTACCAGGATATCACGCTTTTACAGGGAGTGGTTACATTGCTTCGTTCTTGAGAAAAGGAAAAACCAAACCTCTTCAAATTCTTGAGAAAAATAAAGATTTTATGGCTGCTTTCTCCAGTCTTGGATATTCAGCACATGTTTCCCAGGAAACTATAAAACAATTGAACATTTAGTATGAACTATGCATGGTAAACCCAAGTATGTCACGGTAAACAATGCGCCCTTAGCACTATTTAAATCCAAGTATTCTTTAAGTACCGGAAGAAATCCATTGGATAAATTAAGGGACTAAGGGTATTAACTTAAGTCTTCTACCACCTTGTCTTACTGTTTTAATTTCAAGGATCAAAAGGGCAAATTTTATTGCTCAGATATGGAAAGTAGCTGATACCAGACATCCAGCGCAACTAGATCTAACAGATCATGGTTGGAAAATTTAAGATGAAAAATACTGAGTAGTTTAGTTCATAGGTGATCAGATCCGAAAAGATGTGAGACTACAAAATGATGAACATTTTCAGAATTTTGATCATATTGAAGATGAGGTTAGTGATTTTACAGCATTCGAAAAATCTGAAAGTCATTCGGACAATTAATTACACACTGTCATTTTTCCTTTCATTTCTTATACTTATTTCATTAAGTTTCTGGCATAATCTTTATGATTACTCCCATTTGCAACCATCGATTCCTACTATCATTTCGCTACAAAATTAGTAAAGCAGATTCTTTATAACATAATGTCGGGTATTATTTTGTAATTTCAACAAGCTGTACTTTCCAGAAAGATAAATTTTATTTCACTTAGAATGTTTTTCGCATTTTCCCCTTTAACTTCCAGTGGGTACCACACCCACCCCGGGAGAAGAGTAAGGCAATTGTTTTTGAATTTCTGAGATTTTTGTACTATAGCAAACACTTTCGCATCTTTTGGCCATTCTCAGTCAAATAAATAATTATTTGGGGCGTATTTATCCCTTTAACCCCCACTGGGTGCCACACCCACTACAGGGGAACACTACGACTATTTATTTTGAATTCCTGAGATTTTTCTACTATAAAAAACCCTTTCAAACCTTTTGGCGCTTCTCAGTCAAATAAATAATTACTAGGGGCGTATTTCCCCTTTAACCCCTACTGGGTGCCACGCCCACCACGGGGGAACACTAAGATTTTTTTTTTTTTTTTTGAATTCCTGAGAATGTTCTACTATAGAAAACGCTTTCAAACCTTTTTATTCTTCTCAGTCAATATATAATTACTTTCACAAAGTAAAGAAATATATTTCAGTCATTAAACCTATACCTGCCTCCGCGGTGGCGCACTGGTCTAAGCGATGGCCTCTGATCATTCGTCCGAAAGGGGTCCGGGTTCGAAACCCTGTGAGGCATGGATGTTGTGTTTGTCTTACGGCACTGGCTCTCTCCCTTCCCTGGAACCAGTTACCCTAAATTAGGGACGGACAGTCGCACAATTTAGGGACGGGCAGTTTCACGGTGGTCGTTAAACCTCCAATCAAAAAAAAAGCTATACCTCTCAAAGCCAAATAAGTGCAAAATAAAATCCGTCAAAACAAACCTAAACAAACGCCGATATAGGGAACTTCGAGACATTTCGTCTTATGGGTTTTGATGGAAAAAGTAGAACCGACGTATAATTGAAAAAAGAATGTATAAACAAAACAGGGAAAACTTAACATTGAAGGCAATTAAGTATTTTTCATTAGTCGATGTCTTACGCATAAATGAGAAAAAGGTATAAGAGCGAAACGTATAAACGGCGTCTTACTGTATTCCCAATATGTTTAGCATAAATCCAAGCCAAGAACGATAATCTTTATCCCGTATTTTTAAGAGTTTCCATATTTTGAAAAGTGCTCGGTATTATTGTATGCCGAGAAGACAACCTTTAACCTTTATTATGAAGACTGAAATATTTCCGAAATTGCTTTACATAAATTCACTTAGAGAAGTCTCTTTCACAGGTACCTTTACATTACACCGCACTATGTGTTAGTGGCGTCACCCGGTGAACCACGAGTGAGCTCGTGACTGCGCATTCATCTCTTCGTAAACGAAGGATCTCTTGACACCGTATGAGAGGGACGCCATATTGTGCTCACGCACGAAGACCTTCCACAAAGCATGAATTTCATTAGCCTAAACACCAGAACACTCTGCCTCCCATCACCACATGTAGAAACCTGAGATCGGTTTGGAGGGTACAACGCGCCCACCCAGATGCGCACACCACTGTTCCTCTGACACCAGCACTCGATCCCCCGACATTCACTGGTCTAACAGAAGAACTCTGAGAGACATTCATCGGTGATTCTCAACGTTGACCCTATGGTGATGTGAACCCATCGGTGACTCTCAACGCCGCCAGGACTTTTGAGCCATACCACATTCAACATCATCCCAGATGCACATGCACACAATCCAAAATTAAAACAGGTACAAAAAAAACAATCGTGCCCCCATTCAAACCCCGAGCCAGAATTGAAAAACAAGTTCCTCACTAAAGTTACGGCAATCCCGACTTCCCGAGTTGCCCCTCACCTCATCACAACTAAAATGCTGGACCCCATGACAAAAAGAGTCAAAACGAGGGTTCTGCAGTGAAACGGGGACAGAAATCCCCTCATCAGTCAATCTGAAACATGTAAGAAAGATAATTACGTTGGGAATCGGTATCGAAATATCTTTCTCCCCTTCGTAGCTCGTTAGCACAAAACAAAAGTAGCGTTCAAATTTACAATACATTTTCCATGACATATGGAACGATTACACTGATTGACATTAAATGAAACAAACCTCATGAAATTAGTCCTACTCTCAAGCAGAATCTAATGGGAAATCACATGGGTTGATGGCATTCAATGCGCTATTCAATTACTTCCAGCTAATGAAAACTACGCACATGACACGCAATCAGTGATCACTCATTTTCCATCTTGTCGCAGTTTTTTGTCAGCTGATGATATGAGCATGTGGTATGCTTTTGAAGCAAGGAATATTAAACGAAATGTAAAAAAAGATTAAAATCACAAAATATTATCATATAAATCAACGAAGGAAGAAATATTCCTCATAATACATAGGAAATCAATAGAATATTCAAAGCAAACATAATGTAAATTCTGAATTTGCTTGTACCACATACTGGTCATCGATGTAACATTTCTCAGAGAACTTCTTCTCCCGATTTCCGTTCGAGTATGCTAACCGTTACACCACCCAGGCAAGTGAAGTTCCAAGCAACTGAAACAAGCAGACTTAGCTTAGGAATATGAACATCCTCAGATTTTATAGTAGTCGAAGCATCCTTGAATTATAAGAAATATTATCAGATAAATGAAAGGAATTTTGCGAGAAGTAACTAATTTGGGGAATCGGTATATGGATGAACGACCGACGAGGTAGTTTCCGTGAGCTAAGATTAAGACCCTGCTACCATTCAACTGAAAAAAAACAGTAGCGCAATTCAAAATTTCCATTTCCATTTTGACTTCCGTAAACCATTAAGAAATATTACTGTTTATTATTTTTTCAAGTTAAATACCGCATGAAAACTTATCAGACCAAGGTGACAAGTCATACGACACCTATCAGACAAAGTTGACAAATCCAACTGAAAAAAAGAAAAAAAATACTGTCTTTTGCAGAGAATGAATTCTTAACAATTACAAAAGTGACGTTCATCGTTTATTCATATGAGATTCTGAAACAGCAGGTGAGGATATATAACAGAAACACATCCAGATTCTATAAACACATCAAGATTCTATAGCAGGCTGAGATTTATATCAAAACACATCAAAATTCTATATTGACAAAAACATTCCACTTCTTTTCTATATTGTACGGTTTTAGAACATTCATGACATCATCTTTGGACTATATACAGTAGATAGGTGGGTATAAATTTTAATTCGTGGGTTTACTGAGGTTGATAGCAGTTGATATGTAAATTCAGGGTCGGGAAGGGTGATATTTGGCAATCAAAATCGAGAGAGAAAGAAATAGTAGCTGTTTCTGAATTTTTTAGTTATTTTATGAATATATTAATTTAATACATATGAATTATATATGTTTATTAAGAACATAGCGGTTTCCACCCACACACACCTGCTCTTCTCTAAATGAGAGCGCTCTAAGGAATTTGAGATACGCAAATTATATGTAGACATTCATAATTATCTCCAATTAAATCATTACTATTAAATAAAAAATGTAGTTATGAAACATTTCGATAACGGAATACGAGCTCTATAAACAAGGCATTAATAAGTAGTAACGAAGAACTCTTCACCAATTAGACTTAAAATAGTATAACTATGTTAGTATTCCGAATTTCTTTCAGCCGTTCTTGTGCTTCGCCCAATCGAGCAATATACATTTACCAACATCACCCCAAGGCCTACTACCTGGCTGAGATACGCGGCGATATATTCTTTATATGGCAACACGGAAAAGAAACTTTGCCACTTTTCCTAGATAAAATTAATAATATTCACTCCACGATCAATTTCACTATGGAGCTCGAATACAATGATGCCTTGCCTTATCTGGATGTCTTACTGATCAAGTTGCTTTAAAATCCCCTTCGTACACAAGTATACTATAAACCCACAACCGTCCCCAACTTGATGCTCCGCAGCTCATTCTGTGCTGTTAGTTACAAGACAACTTTCTTCCATTCTCGGATCAGAAGAGCATTTCCAGTATCTTCCAATGTTCTTTCCACCCAACGTGAATTAAAAACATTAATGAATTGGCCACTGTGACAGAATACACCCCGGGTCTGGTACAAAGCTATATCGAGAAAGTCAGAACCAGTCATATTAATCTCTCTATGCCGCAACTACGCTACCTGGGCTCAATTCCCTACATGCCAAATGTTTCTTATTAGCTCAAGAACGCGCTCAAGAAAATGAACCTCGGTGTTGGCATCAGAGTCTCCGACATATTTATATGCAATGCTTCAGGGAAACCCTGACAAGCACCCGCTTTCCAATGAGAAATGTGTTTATGCCATGCCTCTACAATATCCGGACGGCTCTAAGCTATACTACATTGGAATGGCCAATCGCTCATTTGGAACTAGAGTCAATGAGAGTAAGAGGGACATGAACAACGGTAAAGTAACAACGGCCCTATCCAGAGAGGTCCAGAACAAGTATGCTACTTCTATGTTGGGATGGCATAAAGAAATTAGCTGCCTACTCCACCCCAAAGTCTACTGCCATTCGCGAAACTTTACAGATCATTACCAACAGCGAATCATGCAAAGACAGCGTCTTGCTGGAGTTGCCACAAGTTTGGAACCAGTTCTTCAAATAATGAAGGCCTTTTGCTTCCTTCTGTAATTCCGTGTGCTAAACGAGCATGGCGCCTCGAGTCTTTGAATGAATAATTACTTAGCATCTGTTCGTTTATTGTCAAGTCAAGTCACCGTATTCAAATTGTTGAAGCGTTCTATTATTCAGTTTGCAGTTTGCTGTCTACCTTCCTGGAAAAAGCCATCTGGTAGATGTGCGAAAGCTCGGAAACTTTGATTTATAATCTACACCAAGAAATTCGGAATACTAATATAGTTATACTATTTTAAGGCATTAATATATAGTACTGGATGTTGAATGCACTTATTCTCACAAAAATATTTGCTGATTCATACGAGTAACCTTGCATTTTGTTTTATCAAACATGCACGTTATTTGTCATTTGCAAAACCAAACAATTTCTTCTAACAAATTAAGCCTTTTCAGCTTTATGCGTGAAATTTTAGGAGAAATATGCTCAGGAGGCTGTTTTTATTAACACAGCTAACGCCATATCTTTGTTGGAAATGAGTACAAGTCCCATCGAAATATTCTAGCTTAACTTTCATAAAATTCTTCTCACAAAAAACATGATATTCACAAAATCAGGATTTGTTCTTAACGAGACCAATGTTTAAAAGCTTTTCAGCGTGCAAAATAATTACGAATATGCTTCTGTAATCAGCAAAAAATATAAGACTGATATGACATTATTTGCAGCAAATGCTATAAATAAACAAATTGTTAGCTTTTAATTGCTTCATTATACATATATATCTATATTACTAACTACTGTATATACACTGTATTGACACAAGTCACCGGACACCCCTTCAAAAGCAAAATGAACGGATTCGCTGCGTTGCTAAGATTGCACGGCTGCAAACTGTATAAAAACAAGCGTTCAGTTGACTTCGATCATATCGCACTGTGAGGTTGAATGAAAATGTCACGGCGGGAGAGAACTGACTTTGAGAAAGGAAAGATTTTTGGGTGTTATATTAGTGGGTTGTCCATAAGAGAAACCGAGAGGCGTTTTGGATGTACTGAATAAGTGGAAGACACATGGCGTGCCTGAAACAGCAAAATGTACCGGCAGACCAAAGAAAATCAGTGATAGAGGTCGTCGAAGCCTCAGGAGAGTCGTTACAGCTAATCGATGGAGCAATGTACAAGACCTCAGTGTACAGGTGAGTAAAAATGCTGAAACCTCGGTATGTACACGTACCTTTCGCGCAGAACTTCATTCCATGGGTTACCGTGGTCGTGCGGCTGCTCATAAGCATTTCATCCCCACTCGGAATGCTACTCGTCGTTTAGCATGGTGGAAAGAACATTTATCGTGGACCGTAGATCAATCGAAACGGGTCCTATGGACTGATGAATCCAGATACACGATCCACCAGTCTGATGGGCATGTGTGGGTATGGCGGCCGCCGGGGGAACGCTATTTACCACAGTGTACTGTTCCTACGGTCAAGTTTGGAGCTGGCAGTGTACTCGTGTGGGGGTGTTTTTCGAGGTATGGTCCCTGCCCATTGGTTATCGTGGACAAACCTGTTAACCATCACGTCTACCACGATATTCTGGACAATTATGCCCTACCAACTCTGTGACAATACTATGGAACGGAGCCTTGTTGGTACTAACAGGATAATGCACCGAGCCATAAAGCAAGGACTGTTACGGCGTGGTTTGGCGATAATTCCGTATCGTGTGTGGACTGGCCAGCACAGAGCCCTGATCTTTATCCCATAGAGCACCTATGGGATGAAATAAAGCATCGTATAAGAAGTTTGGAACCAAGGCCTACTACTAAGCAACAGTTAGCGGCAGCGTTATGTACTGAATGGAAGCGCATACCTATCGCTGTGTTCCAAAACCTTGTCGAAAGCATACATATAACTTGTTACTTGACCTTGCTCAATGATATACGTATAAGTTTTCCCCAGTGTTCCAGATTACATAAATACGATTTAGTCCATTTGTTTCCACATTTCCTCTCTCACTCAGAGGATTCTACTAAAAAATGTCATGACTTTGTAACTCACAAAAAATAAACAAGAATCAATAGTTGCTTTTCTGTACTTCAATTTTATGTCCCACGCACTTTTCCGGAAGGAAAAACGAAGCTGAAAAATTGGGTCATAACCTGACGATACATGATCCGGCACAAAGGCTTTGCCGATTAATGACATTCTTGGGGTGAGCTAAAGCTCACTAATAACAAACAGATATTTAGAAAGTGCTACCGCAGGACAAAGTGTTTTTATTTTGTATAAATAATTTTTCAAAGAAAATTTTGTAAAATAACTTTTTTTTCCAAGATACTGCACGGTATTAACTTTAAAGGTCTCAAAATGTAATATTTTAATTTCGAATCTGTATATCTAGATCAGGTTGAAAAAAAAAACTTTTTTTTAATTCCACAGCATAAGGGATTGATATAATCATACATTATCGAAATATCTAGATTTCCAATACACCATATCTTTTCCGATAATACAGACAAGGAACTAAGGAATTTGACAAAGCTAAGAAAATACTTAAATGATTTATAATCGCGTGTAGCTGTAACCTAATTTATGAATAAAACATTGCCAAATTTCAATTATTTATCTTTTGGTAGTTATTACGAAGGTTGGAATTTTAATAGTGGCAATTGGATAATTACTACAGATACAAAACGCATGCCTGGGTCAAATTTTTATAGTCCTTCAATGTAGTCACCAGCATTGTGTAAAACCCGTTGCCAACCAAGTTAAAGTCGTAGGATGACGTTGGCAGTGCCTGTTCGGTTGATCATCCGTATAGCACGGTCTACTGCTTGAAGAATATCTGTGATAATTCTAAATCAAATGCCGCGAAGAGGTTCCTTCATTTTAGGGATGAAGTCGAAGTCACAGGGGCTTAAGTCAGGAGGTAAGGCTGGTGGAAGAGCACTTCACAGCCCCATCGAGTGAACAACTGATATACAGCATATGCAACATGCCCTCGAGCATTGTCATACAAAATGATGGGTTGGTTCTGCATAAAGTCTAACCGCTTCTTCCTCAAAGATGGTCGCAGATTTTTGTTCCAAAAATGTAGAGTAATACTGAAAAGTGACGGTCTGGTGTAGGGGTATGGCAAGCCTCAGGATAACACCATCGCAGTCACATTGCTAAGGTTCCGACGAAATTTGGATTTTTGCGGTGACCCGTAATGACGCCAGTCGTCAGATTGTCATTTCATTTCTGGCTCATATAATGTAGTCCATGTCTCATCCAATGTGATAATACGGTGAAGGAAAGATTCTCTTTCGCTCTCGTAGCGTTCCAAGTGGATACGAGCAGCCTAGTATTGTTGCCATTTCTGGATCTCAGTCAGAGCGTGCGGAACCTATCGCGGTGTAATTTTTCTCATTGCCAGGCGTTCCTTCACAATGTGTGGCACAGTTTTATACGACACTCCTGTCTGATTGGCCAACTGACAAATCGTAAAGCGCCGATCTGTCTCCAGTAACGCCGAAACACCACTCACTTGTTCTTCGCTTGCACTGGAACGACCTGGCCGAGGGTCATCGTTCACATTTTGACGTCTAACATTAAAGGCTTTTTCCCATCGCGCAACTGTTTTGTATGGTAATGCAGATTCCCTAAAAGCCTCTAAAAGTCCTTGATGACACTGTCGTGCAGTACGATGTCTGGCACTTTGAATTTTCATCCAAAACTGCTGATCCAATTTCGAAGACATCGTGACTAGACCAACATGTAGCGATAGTTTGTGTTCTTCTCGTTAATGCACAGGCGCATGCTGTTGGCAGGGGGAGTCCATTTCAAAATGAGGTGTGCTAAGTATCCAAACAACGTATGGCGTAAGCAGCATAAACTTGTTGCGTTCCGCTTCGATTCTACAGATGTGTTACCACTATTGATATTCCAACCCTCATAAAAGTGTCTGTTAATTATAAAAATACACCGAAGAGCCAAAATGTCCTGACCAGAGTCTCAACGCAAGTCGAAGCAATGCATGTAAACAACGCGCATGAAAATATCATGCAGCGGTATAAATAACACCTGATACTGAGCTCTACTGTTCTGTGTAATTCGTAATCTTCAGATTGTAAAGAGAGAGGACTTAAGCACGTTTGACAAAGGCCAAACTCTAATGACTGGACTACTGTGTCAGAGCATTTCCGAAAAGACGAGATAATGAATGTGGGGGCCTCACGCTCACCGGTGGTTACTACCTTCAAAACATGGTCAGAGGAAATGAAAACCACGAACCGAAGTCAAGGTATGGACCAACCACGGCCTATCAATACTATAGGTAAGTGAAAGCTATCTCGTATGGTACGAGCTAACACAAGGGATTCTCTGGCGCAGCTCGCCGGTAATTTTAATGCTGGTAATAGTTAGTACTTGTGTTTATTTTTCTTTTCGTTCCAGGCTTTTGAGGTCCATTACGATACATCATCAGAAGCAGCACCAATGAACTTGTGTTTCCTGCAAAGTCATGCCATCCTCTCAGTTGTGCTATCCTTTTCTTTAAGGGAAGAAGTATGTTTTTGGAGCTCTTCAAAAATATTTGAAAATATCTCTCTGGAAGTGTGTTTTCATGCAATGTTTTCTTGAATCTGTGAGTATATCTGCTCCTGGATTCTAAAAAGAAAAATATGAGCTAACTCTTCCGGTGAAATTGCCACAAAGTGGTGGTGCTCATGCTTGGGACGAATTCAAAGTGTTTTTTACTTTCGAGGCCACTGGGAATTTCAAGATGGTATTTAACATATGCATAGCATCATGTTTCCTTCGAAGAATATAATTTAGTTTGTTTTCTTGCAAATGATGTGTATTGACTCACTTCTGTTATATCCAATAACCGTAACGGGTGTAATGTGTCACAACATACAGTGCATCGAACCCTGTAGAAAATGGGACAGCGCAGTCGGACCGCCACTCTGATTGCCCATGCTGACCTCGGTTGGTCGTAGAAAGTGCCTACAATGGGCACGAGATCGTCAAAAATGGACGTCGAACAAATGAAAGAATGTCTGGTCCAATGAATCACGTTTCCCGCCTTCTCATGAAGACTGTCTCGTATGTGTACGTCGTTTACCTTGAAAATTGTTGGTACCAGGATGCACCGTGGGACGAAAAGAAGCCGGTAGAGGAAATCTAATGCTTTGGGCAATGTATTTCTTGGAAGCCGCGAGTCCAATCATTCATGTGCTGAGAACTATGCTGCCTACAACCTACCTAAATATTTTTGCAGATCAGGAACATCTCTTCATGAGAACTGTATTCCCCTCTAATAGTGCCTTCTTTCAGCAGGATGATGTGGCACGTCACAGTGCCCGGATTGTTCAAGAACGATTCGCTGAACACATGAGGAAGAATTTTAGGTATTCCCCTGGCCTTCAAGCCGCTCAGGCGTCCATCCAACTGAGCATCTGTAGTTTGTGTTAGAAGAGCAAATCCTGTCTGTGGCAAATAAACCACGTAACTTACCCAAGTTAAAGGATCTGTCGGTTACCTGTTGGAACTAGAAACCACAAGACACCTTTAAAAAATCTTGTACCGTCCATGACTCCCCAAGTAAGAGCTGGTTTGACGGTGCATGGTAGGTCAACCACACATTAAGCAAGTGGTCATAATGCATTAGCTCTCGCTTGTATGTGCTGCTCTTGTGCATTCTAATATGTACAACTCCTTACACTACAAAATGTTTAAGTGGAAGGCAAAAATACAGAACATAGAAAGAGGTGTTTTTTCCTGCTAGTTTAATTTTTTCCGGCCGATGCTTGTGCCAAACGCTTTTTATTTTAAGCAAGAACTTTACAAAAACTTCAATCGAATATGTAGCCGGGCTGCAATATAAAATGTTAAAATAGTTTTTATATTCTGTCATTTCATGTAGGGGTATACATTAAAAGGAGTGTGCAGTGTAATCCTTTACCTCCCGTGTCCAGTCAATATTGACAAGTTCCCATATTTCCTACGGTTTAAATAATATTGAAGTTTCGGTGCTTTCTGAAATGTGTACAACATGAATTAGATTTTTAGTCGTGTCAAATGATTTACAGAACTTTGAACAACATATTTTCACAACATATCGTTTTATTTATTTCTGATTTGTGAAATTATAAAATACAAGTCGAACAGATATTCATTTTACACAGATATAATTCATACAGCTTTAGTGTTTTGAAATATCTTCTTAAAAACGTGGCATGTCGTCATTCGTCAAATGCGATATAAACCTCACTTGATTGTGAAATTGGCTATTTAGAACTATTTCATATGTGCATGGTGCCGTTCTTCTAGTCTTAAAATTATTTTACCGGTACATATCGGTGCAGAAATTTATTGAAGAAATCCTGAGACATATTAGTTCGAAATAATGTGGATTAAACATTGATCCGTTATCTTTTCTCCATTGCGAGCAGTGCTATATCGACACACGCTCTCGTCTGACACTGGGTAAAATCTATTCCTAGAATTATAACGGATATGACGTGTTTCTTATAAAAATCTTCGTTTTGCTGGAAATTATTTTAACTTTGTATCTTTATAGTTCTTGTTGCCTAAATGTATGGTACGGGACATTTTTTACCTTTCAAGAATTCAATGTATGGAAACTTCAAAGAATCGTATTTTTCCTTTCTTTTTATTCATTCTTCGGTGGAAACTATGTTTTAATTTCTGCTGATTTCTGACTTAAAGAAGCAGATATGTTACAATATTTATCTATTCCAGGCTATCCCAAGCTGCATATCATTTGTGATGCTGCCATTTAAGGTATTCCATTCAAATATATTTTATCATCTTTATTAAACACTTTTTAAGGATTTTAAAGGACACCTTAAAACAAACTGCGTTAAGGATGGGAACTACAAACATGCCTTTATTTGGTGTATTTGCTTAACTTTCATGTTATGAAATTGAAGAAGTTAAACTTCGAAACATATCAATCTTCAGATTCAATCTTTAAATGTAAGCAGACTTGATTAACTTTCTTTTTCAAAACTCTTGGTTGCTTTAATGTCGGAAGTTATATCAAATAATAAATCAAACTTTTGAACATTATTATTTCGTTAGTATTACTACCTATAATTTATTCATTGATGACTTTGATAGTATCAAAAATCTTAACACATAATTCCAAAATACTGGGAAAATTTAGATTTCCCGCACATATAATGAAGTGTTTTCATGCCTCATATTTTTTAAGGTACTCAAAATCGAAAATTTTCAGCTCAAATATCATTGCTGAAAATAATTTATTCTATAGGTCGTACAGCTAACCTGAACTCCAAATTTTTGTACCAACCACCCCACGAAATTTTTGCTATGAGAGCATTAATAAGCAAGGGGAACTGAATATCGGATTGCACTTCTGAACAAATTTTACACAGCATGAGTTTCAAAGAATAACTTTTAACCGAGCAGAAATGTTTCAATTTTAGTACTTCGGTGGAAACTATGAGTAACAGTTAATAAATTCTATTTCGATCTGAATATTTTTTTGTAATCTTTTTACCTTAATGTTTAAAATCTTATTCATATTTTCACTAATATATTCATATAGTTGGATATTTATATATAACTGAACAGTTTTTCGATATTAACACCAGATTTTAGGGATTTAGTTAAACTTGTGAGGGTGCAGCTCAGATCAACCAAAATTTTATAGTCTTAGAATGCGGACGTACCGCGAAATTGTATTGGAAAATGCTGCGGTTTTTGTGCGAATTTCCGGCTCAAGTTTCCTGGTAAAACATTTGAAACATTCTTTTGAGCCACAATGTATATAGTACGGACGAAATAATTTTACGATTCCAGTTTCCTTTACTGTCTCACGATACAAACGTAAATAATTCTTGCATTCCTAATTTCGGATTTCTCATATTACTATCTTCCTTTATAGATGGTTCACCTAAAATCTAATATAAATTTGTGTAAAGGTGGAAACGTATCTAATTAATTTCATTTATGAATAGAATAAAAATCACTGAATTGAGAATTTTTCTTTTTTTCTTCTTATGACTTCCAGTACAGTTTCCAGTTCTTAGAAAAGACATTTTTAGAAATCAGATTTCTTGAGTTTAAGAACCAAAATCAGTTTATAAAAACTAAATTTTTAGCTGTGTTTCCTGTGTTCTTACTTCGTGCTTTTTACTAAAGTTGTTTGACACTTTACTACACCGATAAGCCACTATATATGACTCACCCCCAGCCTAGAAAAATGAGCGCGCCTGGAGAACCGAACAGTGGTGCAGGTGAAGCTCACAGAGCAGTATACATACAAGCAGAGGACCGGCTTCCGGTTAGTAGAGCTGTCCGGAGTCAGAACAGGAAAAATCTACCGGTTTATCGGTGTTTGAAAAAGTACAAATTGCGATGGCACGGTGCCTCAGAACTACGATCTCGGAAACGGCGCGGCTTGTGGGTTGTTCACGTGCTGCTGTAGTGAGTACGTACCAAAAGTGTTGCACAGATTGCCAAACGAAGAAACCGTCGTCCAGCCGTGTGTCGTCCATAGCTCATTGATGCCAGAGGGGCGCGGATGATGTCGCGAGATATTCTCAGTGACCGCAACGCCACAGTTATTCTCAGCGACCGCAACGCCACGAAGTTATTCTCAGCTTTGACCGCAACGCTACAACACTGGGGATCAGGGCAATATGTCACAACGCACACAGTTTATCGTAGCTTTCTGCGCATGGGCCTGCGTAGCCTAAACCCAGCTGGCACCCCCAGCATGCTCACCGCACGTCATCGCCAACAACGCAAGAAATGGCCCCCGAAGGAGGTCATCGCGATTGGACTGTGGATGATTGGAAGAAAATGGCCTGGTCTGATCTAATCAGGTTTCCTGGTGCATCACGTAAACAGTCCAATGCGGATTATGCCAAATTACAAACGGAGGCTATGGCACCTGGATGCGCTGTTATGAGCAAACAGTCCGGCGGCGGTGTTATGATGTGAGCGATGAATTCTTGGGACACTTTAGGTCCCATTATTCCAATACCTGACAGCTGTCAGGTATTAAGCACAATACCCTGACAGCTGTCAGGTATCTCAATATCGTTGCTAACCAAGTTCACCAATTCATGGCAACTGTGTTCCCTGTTGGTGTTGGACATTACCAACAGGACAATGAGCCATGCACGGCACTGCCCAGAATCGTCAAGGAGTGGTTCGAGGAACATGATGGTGACTTTCGGTTAATTCGCTGTCCTCCAAATTCACCTAGCACATGAACCCAATCGAACATTTGTGGTTCGACTTGTAAAAATCGACTTCGCGCTAAATCACCACCACCCCGTAATGTACTGGAACTGGAGGACCTACTGTTGACATTATGGTACCAGATTCCGAAGGTACATATGTGCCACCTCATCGAATCGATGCCTTGCCGAGTGGCAGATGTTTTGGCTTCAGCTAAAAGGAGTTCCACTACAGCTCATTAGGTAGGTGGTCAGAATGTCATGGCTCATGGGTGTATATATTAATATAAAACTCCAGTCTTATTAAGGTCGCGGGGATGTAAAACTTCGTGTTGGCATGTTTAAAGTACAAAAACGGGAAGGCAGGATTACAAAAATGAGCACCATTTAAAGGAGAACTAGGACCCTTCGAACCAGTTATGTATGCAGAAATGTCGGATACCCGCAAATATCAATATGAATCTATTGCTTATGAATTCATCAACAATTCTCAAAGCCAATTTGAACAAGGTAAAGGAAAATACTCTTTTCCCTGCTTTCTTATTGTTAATAGAATGACACAAATGCTACAACATTTCGAGTGAGAAGCACGAAAAAAAAAAAACAGTTGGATCAAAACACAAGCATTCAAGGAATTTCATCTATGGCCTAAAAAGTCCAACAAGAGAGTTTAATTCCATACAGATGAAGTCAGAATATTAGTTCAACCTAACTTGTTCTATGGGAGCTCTTTTATTTCCCTGTTTGAAAGAGGAGTTTTTTGTTCTCCAAGTTTCCAGATTGTAATTATCAATCGTTACCGTTGTTATTTGTCTTATTATCGTTTTCAAATGTTTAAGGTTTCATATTTTGTAGCAATTCTATCAGTGGAACCGAAGAAACAGCAATCAGACCATTATGAAATAGTGTCTCACTTTAACAGTGAGTCAAGAAATTGTAAAATCACGTACAATAGACGTGCATATAACTTTTTCTATATTCATAAAAGCACTGGCATTCTACATTCTTTGGTAAATGTTTACAAATATTTCAAACAAACTGCATATTTTTCTCTTTACTATATGCTGTTATTAAATCTCCCAATTTAGCTGTTTTCTCGTTTCGAACCGCAGTAAATTGGAATGCAACTAAATCGGCAAAATGTTTCACAGCAGGCAGATTTTATGAAATCCACCCAAGGTTCACTTTCTCGTGTAACACAGAATTGAGTGAATGGTAAAAAATTGAAACATCTGATAGCTGGGCCCTAAGTTTTCCTAAAGCTGTTTCTCACACATATTTGGTGAATTCTGAAAATAAAATTTCATATGAAACATTGCAAAAATATTTCTCTAGGCACTTGAAAACACATGTGTTACGGATCCAGGAGACGTTCAACTTCTGCCATCCTATGTCACTAAATGAAAATCTGAGTTGAATAGAATACTTTCTAGTTTCCTTAATGGTTTCATGTTTATCGCCAAACATATCGACGTCCTTTAACATTAGGGCCTCCTACGATTGTCTCAAAAGAAAACTCCCGCAAAATAAAAAGAGTGAGCCTATTCGAAAATGTTGAGTTGCAGTTTCACACTCAATAACCTGATTTTTTGTTTATCCGATTCATAGCCGGTCATTTCAATAATGCAATAGATATATATCAGTGCGGAAAATGGTCTATACTGGTGTTCCCAGATCTGTAATGTCCAGCCATAGACTTCAACCTTAGGTCAGCGCTTGGAAAATACCAAACAAGTTGCTGTCTTTTATATTTATATACATTTTAGTATTCTAAAACACAGTGTTTATCAAGGATATATACCGTGTAGCTGTACATTAACCAAAATTTTAGGAAAACCATGAAAAAAGAATAACTAAAATAACTTTTGTTAAAGAGTTTAACCCCACAATTTCAGTAACTTGCAGTAAATTCCTTAAATAAAAGGGTTGATATTCATAAATTCTGTAGAAATTTCAGAATAAGTAATGAAACGCATGCTATAGTTATCGCCTTTCCTCATTTAACGGGGTAATGGCACTAGAACTAAAGCTAGGATACAAAGTGCTGAGCAATGGTATCAGGTGTTTTATTGTTTTACTCGATGATGTAAAACAATGATTTACAAAAACATAGATATTCGAAACAGCACATCATTGCATACTACACTGATGACGGTGCTTCACTTTTCCAAGATTTGCAACAGCATGTTTAAGACGTAATTTTAAACAGGTTAATCATATTTATGTAAGGGAAAATAAAAATATTCATTACAGAGAAATAACTGCTGTTCAAAAGACGCCTGCTTTACGTTATCCCAACAGGGGGGAACAGGAATACGTCATTATCCTGTTGCCATTATATGTTGTCAGATTATCCGTTTCTGCCTATTTGTACTATTTAGACGTGCATTACGGTACTCCTCGGCTTCGAGAGAGACGGGCACGGGGCGCTAGTTGCTTGGCACCTGTGCAGCCGGTCTTCCGCTATTGTCTGTCTGTTGGCCTCTATGAAGGTCCGTTATATTTTGTGTAAGGCGTACTCGCGGCGCTGCTATTTTTTACACATCATTTCCCTCACCACTAGGAGTTGGCCCCTCCCTGCATGCCCACTACTTTTGTGATTCTCTGTTTTTTACTGAGGGAAATCACAGTATGTTGTAGCCACACTTTCAGGGCTCTCCTATTAAATATTTGAAAACAGTTTTATTCCTATATTGTATTTCCACATAATTTATACTACAAAGTTTTTGATTAAAAACAAAAAAAAAAACTTTTTCATGTGTTATTTAAGTCGGCCTTCAACGCAGACCTGCTGATTTTGAGTCCTTTACCTCTGAACTCAGTATAGTTTGAATCTCGTTCTTCCTAATATCGCTAGATATTAGCCCACATTCAAGGCTCATCGAATTTTTTTCTATTATTCTACTTTATAGAAAAATATTTTTTTTTTTTCTAGTGTTTCAAAACAAGAAGTGTAGTTGCTCCTGTCTCCTTATCTTAAGAACTGAGTCTGCTGTACTGGAGTCCGTTATGTACATTACCTAATTTGTGAAGAACCATTTCAGATACTGCTTAGTTTGCTCTTACAAAACAAAAAGAGTTTAGAACTTATATAGCAGTTTGTTTCTAATGACGAGTCGTTATAACTTTTAAGAACATGTACATGGTTCTGATC